>LR991009.1:7386330-8636330 GCA_905163435.1 Mamestra brassicae | reverse complement strand
TGAACGATGTTTCTTGGGAATGTCCAAGAGCAAGGCATATGTAGGTAACCTACCGTCTTTCGGGTCATGGACGACTTATTATCTTAAATTTATTACTTATTATCATTAATTTACCCGCATAAGCAGTAGACTAGAGAGCAAGTTATAAAAATATTTGTGAAAATCAGTTTGAGACGAAGCTAATTCTGCATTTTTGGTGCCTACTTATCTATTCAGTATCTAATGAGTTTAAGTTACGGGTCGGGAAAGTTTTTTCGGTTTATGTTATCTAGAATTTCTCACTATCAACATAGCTGGCTACATGTCAGTGTACTAGATTTACACATACTATAGGAACATCTGCGCGTAACACTTCAGGAAATACATGCAAGATGGATCTAATTGAAAAACTTTTCGGGGCAAAAATGGCTGTGAATGTGGTGGGATTAGTTCTACAGATGACATTTTATTCAAAGAATTGGTCAAGTACTAAACGAAAGTTCGTCTACCCAGGTTCAGCTATTTCCTCTATGGCAAATAAATATTTTTCTCATTTTATTACTGATGGCAACTCCATAAAATGTCAAAATCCACACATCCTGAAAAAAATATTGACTGTGTTACTAGCTAATCATAAACTACTTTATAATAGGCAATCTTGAATTTTAGGGCTTTTCCAAAATGCAGGTTGACTTCTTCGTATCTCTATCGACACAATAAAGAAGTCAAAGAAACATAATTTAATTTAGTCGGTCCCAGCCTGCTATCCTCAAAATAGAATACGTTGACACTGCTAACTTCAAAACAAATCTAATGATGTAACGGTACTCAATTTATTAAAATCCATGAAGCCATTGTAATTGTAGAGCATTTCCAACAAGTAAACGCACATAAATGTACACATAAACAACCTAAAAAGAAACCCTTTACTCAATACAAATCAAGGACAGGCATCTTTAAAGACTGGCAACATTCAGTCTTTCGATCAATCAATCAAACTTCAAATTCAAACCACAACTTCTATTCGTAGACGTCAAATGCATTGTGACTTTCAGACAACCGAGACTTTTTATTATTTCCGAAAATAACTGTGTTATTCTAATATGTTTATCATCTAAGTCAAAAGATAGTTTAAGGGCTATTTACTATAATCTACACCAAATAGTATTAGGTAAGTAACATTTAGTTTGTTGCGATTACGTAAAATTCCGATGGGAAGAATCTAATTTCTGTAAAGACAGAATTAACAATACCTAACGATGATTCTATTATTACTAAAGATTAGAATGGTATCCTGTCAAGAATCCATCATTTTTAGAGGTATCTGATTTAAGAGTATTGTGGGTGTACCATGTACGATGTTATTGATTTTTCAATTGGCGAACACTCGCACAGTTTTAGCAAAATAGTTTTATAAAAATACAGTAAGTGACGACGCCGGCCCAATTATTTATAATACCTACGTGATGATAGTACCCACTATCTCAACTCTTAATTGAATATACTTCTTAAGATTCTGTATTATATATTACTAAATTAATTAAAACAAAAGTATAAAAAAATTATGTGCTATTTATAAGTGCCTATTATTAAATAAAGAACATCAGGAACCATTACCACAGCATACCCAAAAGGAGATGACCAGAAGTGCTGGACTCCTACCTAAAGGGTTGGGCTCAGATTACCCAAGACAGACAAAACTGGATAGAGGGGAAGCCTTCGCCCTGCAATAGTTCACTACGGGCTTATATTAAATAAATTAATAGATGAAAGAATGATAACTACTGTCCCCCCTCCCACACTCTGTTTGACATTAAATTCAGCTTTTCTAATTGGGACCTGCATGTTTTTATCAGGAAACAAGAATCAGTTTCTTTCTTTATTGACAATCAGAAAGACTTATCTAAATAAACCTCTGTAAAGAGTCACCTTTCCTATATTTGAAGAGCACTAAATGAAAGATTGTTTAAGTTAAACCTACTCCATCATTTAAAAAAACTAGTAAAAGCAATATTTTTAAATATCATTTTTGCAGCTCTAAATAAATCAGAATGTCGGGAAAGGATGCACCAAAGCCTCCTCCAGTGGCTCCCATCACAGCAAAAGTGTAAGTAATACTTGATTTGAACAGCAGTCCATTTCAAAACAATAAATACTACATAGTGACATAGCTCTAAAAGAACATAATACTGACCTTGGTGATATTCTTCAGAAAGGCCAAGTGTTTAGCAAGAGCAAGTGTAGCAAGTCCAACTGGTGTGAATGTTAGACTAGATGTATGAATGAAAATTAACAAATAAGATAAGTAGAGTAGGGACTCCATTTTCCGCACTTAGACTCCCATTCTGTCCATTGTGCATAGGTGTCCTGGCTAAGTTAGCCAGCCTAGCTCAGTCCAGAAGCACAGAAGTTTACTGGTAACTTCACAGACTTCGGGAAGTGACCTTACCGTTTTGAGGATTTGCACACATTGGGCAGCCACAGCCTCGCATTCCAGGATAACGTGAGCCGCTGATTCGTGGGTGTTAAAGCAGCCTCTGCAGAGTGGTCTGTCCATGGCACCTATGTTAACGAGATGTTTTGAACAAATAAGGATCATAGTAGATTGTGTTCTGCTGTATCTGCCTACCCCCAAGGGAAAAGGGCATCGGTTTCTGCCACTGAGATTCAAAATATTCTTACAGAACAACTTAGGAAACCAGCAGTGGACTGCTATTAGCTGAGTTGTTTGGCTGAAACTGCAATGTTTTAACATTTTGTCACAATCCTTACATTCAACTAGTAGGTAGAGGTATGTCTCCAAGAACCGCAAGGCTTCGATTAGTTATAAACTTTGACTGTTGGTAGGTAGGCACATATTATATATTTTATGAAAGGTACTTCTCCATTTTCCTTTTACGGCTACTCGTTAGAGTTTATAATATACTCTTTGGATAATGCGTCCACGCGTTGTTTTATATTACAGATTCCTGGGTAGTACTATAAAAGAAAAATCTCTGGACAGTGTAGCAAACACAAAAAAAAAAAAACTTTTGTAATACTTATTAACGTATTCTAATTTATTTATTTTTAATATTCAAGTATGAATGTATTTATTTTTCTTACCCACGTCCGTGTGTCACTGCAGGGTGCCAACTGAAAACCAGTGCTGGGTGTCTGACGCCCAGCAAATGCTGAGATGGTAACCCTTTCGGTATAGGCACGCTCAGCTAGCGGCTTGCTAGATAATTGTTGTCTTATGATTGTTCTCTTTTTTACTTTGTGTTTTGTTGCTGTTGTGTTGTGTCTGTATCGAATAAATGTTTTCTATTCTATTCTATTCAACTAGGGATATGGATATCACTGAACATTTTAACCACTGCTTGCTTAAAAATCATCCAATAACAAAAACATCCAGGTGTCTGTGTATATTATGAATGTGTCAATGTATAACACAATATGGATCACAATCATACAAAGTATTCTCGTTTCTGTTATGAGCAGCTATAATGACTACATTAGAGTTATGCAAATTGATTTTCTGTAAATAGTAATTACCTTTTTGAAAACAGACCTTTTGCTGCAAGATATAGTGTTCATATTGCAGTGATCTATAAGTTTTCAAACACACCTTCTAATGTAGTGACCTTCAAAACAATCGCTTCTAAGTGAACTGGTCTTAATAGTCTATGATATTTATTGTAAATGTCCAGTTGTACTATTTTAAATCATGAATCCTAGAAAATGTTCTTAAATTAGATGACCTACATATATAAAAGTGGTATTTAGGTTATCAAATAAAATACAGAGGAATATTACTTGTGGTACACATAATATATACACATCAAACAATTAAACCATGAGAAATATAAAGGCTTTGCATGTTGTAAATATTTCAGAACATAGTTGGTTAATCTGGGTTAAAGCTGAAAAATGTCTTGTACTAACTTATTATACCTCATCATCTCCAGCAGCAGCAGATGCAGCTGAATGTATGTATATCAGTATTTTCTGTGAAAGGTCTGACCTTTCCAAACCAGTTTCTGGGTAACTTCTAAGCATACCTGCCTTAAAAACCATACTACAACCATTTCATGACTTAGAGCTTAAAACTTCTTTCTCATACATAAACTACCGCTTTTTTCTCTTGGGGTCGGGTAGGCAGAGACTACAGAAGTCCACCTGCTACAATCTACTACTTGCTTTGTTTACATTCATTCAACTGTTGGGTTATTTTGTAAACATCTCACTGAAAATGTAGGTGAAGTGATCTGTGTAATGTGTAATATGGATTGAGCTGTTAATTCATCCAATCAAGGTGGAACGACAGTTAACTTCAAGCTCACACACGATTTCTCGGTGAGATCTTGATTTACTGAATAAACTGTCTAATCGTATAGGCACGCCGCCACGAGCTGTGGGTTGTCTTGTGAGTTGCTTTTTAAAAAAGTAAAAAAAAATGAAGACCCATAACTCGGAAACGGTGCGTCGAAGGGCCATGTTTCTCAGACCCTAAATACTTTCTATGGTCAAGGTCAACTCGATACTGCAATTAATTTGGTACATTTTCGAAAAAATCCTTTTTTTTAAGTCCTCGTTTCATAGCGCCGCCCCCTAAGGCTACCCGATCCAACTGATCTGTGTAATATGTCCTTCTAGGGTGTTTCCGACGTGTCCACTCAAGTCTGCCTTGTAAATATCTTGTTGGTTGTCTCTCCACTTGAAAATCAATCTGCACTTAATGCTTCAATCTGTACTTTATTATATAGGAGCCAGTAGCGTGCAGTAGTTGCACATTAAGGGTAGGCCAGCCCATACATAATGCCAAAAAAAAACTCGTCTCATTATTCAGGGTTGAAATCACGATACTGACGATGCGAATTTTCGTCCACTTCAAAACGTATGACTTCAAAAACTCACCAGATTACTTAAAATTTCAAGAAAGATTCAAATCATGAAATTCTGACGATGCAAATAGAAGAAAGATTTGGTCACCTCAAATATCTTTCCAAGTGAGTTTTAGATAAAACACGTCGCTTGCAATATTTCCCTATTTCATGTGACTCACATTGCATGTATGTACCTACATATATTTTATAAGAAAACCAAAGGTTTGCAATCTGTGTTAAACTTTAGGTTATACTTACTCATTTAATACTAGTTTCAATACGTGATTTACCAAATAAATGTATTTAACTTTAAGCAAGTCTCTAGATGTTTTTCTGATCGGTTATGCTTTTTATACTGAGGAATGAAAATTATGCAAATATATAAATCCTAAGTATTGAACAAAATGCACGAAAAACAAAATAATTTATTTGTGTGTACACAACCACACAGCCAGTTATATGTTTCATAACTCTGAGGATTGAAATGACGAGTACGAGATGAATTATCGTATTTTTTGATAAATTCTCGTAACTCGGTCACACATCTACCTTTAGACACAAGTGGAATCTTATCATTATACGATAGCTGTGAAAACTTACTTTACTGCTTACTGCTTTTTATCTCAATTAAACACACAGTCAGCACAAACTTCACAATCTAGGACCATTTTTAAGTAAACAAACAAATAAACTCTAATATTTATAATACTTTGTGTTTCAAAACGAATTACTTATAACTCACTATGATATAATAAAATCAAAAGTAATTAAAAAGTTCAAAACAATCACTAAAGATTCGCGCGATTATTGCTTGTCACATAAAACAATATGGCTTCTCTAAAAAAAATATCATTTAAAATGTCTGGATAAAACACTTCCAAATTAAATTGCCATCATTGTCCTATCGTCATCTTTAAGAATGACATTTAAGCAAATTTGTCGGGTTATACTAATATCTATACTGACAGTAAAACACGGGGTTGCCGATACTAAATACTCATTTTTGTAATTGAGGATAAAAATTAATTCCTGTAGTTTTTAATTATTTTTAGAGGGCTGTTGCTATTCTTTAAAAATTAAAATTTCTTCTGAAATGTATAAATTTGACAATACTACCCTTTTATAACTGTCTGTATTGGTTAGGAAATTGACGTTTTGTGCGTGGCCTTGAAACCTTGTGGCGTAGCCAATCACGACACGCGTTGGCCGGCTCCTTCGGGCCTAAGAAACGCCCATATTTATACGTGTGCTGTTCATACACATGAAAATATGAACACACATGCATACATTTATGAATGACATGTAGGCAATGCGAAGTCTTGCCTTAGCCAGCGTCTCGTAGTACATTTATAGTGTGAGTTACGTCACACGGGCCGCTTACAGGTTGCTATAAGCATTTTACTAGGAGTTAAGAGTTATTTAATATTTTTGTTTTATTTTATTACATAGTTTTAATAAATGCATTTGTTTTATTTATCCGTTGTTGTGGTAGGGTAGGCTTTGCCTGTTTGTCTACAGGGTAAGCACGCCCATGATAGGAGCTAGTGAAAGGAATCATGCTGTTACGTAAAGTAATCTACCTACATACAGTTGAACCCATATTATTATTTTAAAAGACGCCGTATCAGATAAATAATCTGATTTCGAGTGATCTCTAGATAAATGCGGCAGTTCCATTTATCTTTTAAGATCAGAAGATTCTAAAAATATGAATGCCTTCATCATTTTTATTAAACTGCTTGTTTCTCCACAAACTAGCCAAACCATTTGGTTTGGCTAGTTTGTGGAAGACGAGCAGGATGATATAAAAAATAAAAATTGGGTCGAAGCTTGTGCGACCAAGAGAGGCTGGTCTGATCTTCCCACCAGTTACAGCCAGACTTTTTAATTTCCGCTTATAGGTTGACGTAGTGGGAGGTGTGCTGTACTGAGATGATTGTTGCATAAAAATTCAAAGATTCCTAGCAGATACAAGATCCGTCCTACAGCGCTTTAATAGGGGCCAAAAATAATATTAATGTTCTCAATAACTAATTAAATACTAGCTTTTGCCCGCGACTTCGTACTCGCATGTCGCGTTTTTCCCCGTTCCCGTAGGAATTTCGGGAAATCCTTTCCTACTGCTCCCTACACTCTCCAAGGAACCTACATGCCAAATTTCAGCTTTCTATGATTAGTAGTTTCGGCTGTGCATTGTCTGCCAGTCAATCTCTCAATGACGGAAGTATTATAAATATTGATTGTGTATAAGTACCGTGTAGACGCGAATATTAATCTTTTTATTTCATTTCAGTTTAATACCAAAGATCATCAATGGCGGTATTGCTGGTATTGTGGGAGTGTCCATCGTGTTTCCCCTGGATTTAGTGAAGACGCGACTTCAGAACCAAACCATTGGGCCGAAAGGCGAAAAACAATATTCCAGCATGTAAGTATCATAGTTGCTGTAATCCTGTCTTGGTATGTATATCTATAATAAAAATATCAGAAGGTCGTATACAAACAAAACAAAATACTACTTTCTCGCTAAACGAAAGCAAGTCTATTCGAAGTAAATCGTGTTATCTATTTTAATTAAGTAATTAAATTTTGTAGCATACTACTTACACGAAACTTCCAGAACCATGCGTTTCAGGAGGGAATCATTGGTTGGGTAGGGATTGCTCTGTGCCCAGCAGAACATGACTAGATGTATCGTGTCTGAAATGATGATGTTGAAAATTGTACCCCTGCTGTATTTGACACAATTTTTTTGTCTTTCAGGATTGATTGCTTTAAAAAGACATACAAGGCGGAGGGCTACTTCGGCATGTACCGTGGGTCTGGTGTGAACATCCTGCTCATCACACCAGAGAAAGCCATTAAATTAACTTGCAATGATATCTTCCGCATGAACTTGTCTCTACCTGACGGGTATGTATTATTTTCACTTCCACTCTACTCTTTCAAACTAGACGACACTTAAAACTACCACTACTTAAACCACTTTTTACAATCTTTACTAATATTATAAAGAGGAAAGATTTGTATTTTTGTATGTAATAAATAAACTTAAAAAGTACTGGACCGATTTGAAAAATTCTTACAGCTTATCCCCGTAATCCCACGGGAACGTGAACTACGCGGGTGAAACCGCGTGACGTCCGCTAGTAATAAATAAAGATGAACGAGAAAAATCCTTTATTACGTATTGTACTGTGAATTATAAGTTGGTGTATCAAAGTCTATTAAACAAATAATCAGTCCAGGGCGGGAAGTCTCGAAATAGTTACCGATCGCCTGACGACTGAAATTGGTAAGGCCGCCCGTACACAGTCAATCTCGAACGCGATCCACAATCAAAATCAATGATGTGATACGTGGATCGCGTTCGAGATTGACTGTGTACGCGTGGCCTTAAGACTTAACGACAGAATTCGGTCGGTAGGCGATCAGTAACTACGAGTATGTGCCCAGCCAAATGAATAAATCTAAGAAAAGAGTATCGTCATGTGATCGATAACATCAGATTAATCTGATGACATCAGTATATTACTGTCAAATTCGTTTTTTACGCAAAAATAGACCGTATTGTTTTGTGATTGTTAGTGTCTTATTTCCAAATTATTTTGAATAAGCTTGTCTGTCCATCTAAAGTATAAAACGCGGGCCCGTAACCACTTCCTAGAGTTTTAGCTGCGAACAAGTGGCGGTACATACAAACTGCCCACCATTTAATATTGCAATCCGAATACAGCCTGATACTATTAATTAATGTGTCTTGTAGAAGCCTACCCATCCCACGTCAAATGCTTGCCGGTGGTATGGCCGGAGCCTGCCAGATCATCATCACTACGCCCATGGAGCTTCTGAAAATCCAGATGCAGGATGCTGGGCGCATAGCGGCAGAGGCCAAAGCTGGTTAGTATCGTTGTTATAGTATAACAACTACGACGGAATTAAATCTAGTAACGATTCTGTATTCGTGGAAGCTCTTTAGGGACAAACAATATTCAAATTTGAGAAATAAATTTGATTTCATCATCATATTAGAGGAGCTCGTGGTTAAATAAAACAGCCGGACGTTCCGATCTTCAGGGTTGAGTAGCGCTTGCCGAGGTCGGTCTGTGAATGGGTGACCATCTTAACATACCGAGACTCCTCCGTGCCTCGGAAAGCACGATAAGCCGTTGGTCCTGGCTGTCATTTGTAGATCTTTGGCAGTAGTTACGGACTGTCAGGAGCTAGAAAATCCTCCAGTCTTGCCAAGAAGTACCGTTTTACCCAGTTAATGGGTTGTGGAGGTCTGGTAGGCAGCCGCTCTACTTAAAAATACTGGTATTCAGCTGAATACTGGAATGCTGTTTGACTGGAAGGCGACCCCAATATAGTTAGGAAAAGTCTAGGCAGAAGATGATGATGATCTTCTTGCCTTTGTCCGAAATTATTTTGGAGTCTTGGGGGAGGAAGGGGATTTTATAAGAATTGCAGGCATAGCTACCAAACGTTGCGTATTTTTCGTAATTTTATTTATTTTCATCTACCTATTCGGAGATTGCAGGCGAGATATTAAAGTTTTTTTTTTTGTTTTTTTTAGCGGGTGCAGCAGAAATCAAGAGCGTGTCTGCTTGGCAACTGACCAAGAATCTGGTTGCTGAAAAGGGTCTTTTGGGGCTATACAAGGGCGTGGGAGCTACCGGATGCCGTGACATATCCTTCAGTGTCGTCTACTTCCCTATGTTTGCCATCCTCAGCAAACTGGGAAAGAAACCAGAAGAACTCACGCCACCTTTCTGGTAAAAACTAGTTATACTGCAAGAGCCAGGGTTAGGCCTCAACGCGGGTTGTAAATAATTTCAGAGTAAAACTATTCAGGTTTCCTCACAACATTGTCTACCTTCACCTATGTATGTTAGTAATGTCCGACATAAATTTAGAAAGTACATATGAACAGATTTGAAACCACAATCTCTAGAATAAGAGGCGAGGTATTTTAACGAATCAATCATCAAAATCAAACTAAAACAAAACAATTAAATGCATTAAAAATGTATAGGTTGGCATGGATTGGCTATTTGAAAAACTTAAAATTCTACCTTTGCCATTTTTGAAATATGTACTTTTGTAAAAAGCTACTACAAATTATTTGAAAGTAGCACTGACAGGCCTAATAGCCGAACTCGGCATAAAAATAGACTTTGGCTGCCACCAATAAAACTAAAATGATTTAAGAAAAATGTATACTGCATGTCGAATATTATTTACAGTCATCTGCCAAATAGTTTTCAAGACCTAAGGCTGACAATGTTTAAAAAAATACTTTTCAAATTATTATTATTTAAAAGATATTACACCATTAAGGATTATTTAGAAGACAAGTCAATACAGTCTGCAATTTATAAGTTAAATTAATTAATTGACATTGATTATTGTGAATACATTTGCACGCCATGTTATGGCAGGATATGCTGAAACAAATTTATTGTAACACCATATTGAACCATATTCTAGCAAATAACATATTTTCATTGATTGATTGATTGGAATTTGAACATTCGTTATGTGCGCCATAAAGTTTGTTGTTCCATAATAGATTTTTGTCTTGATATGAAAGTGGTTTGTTGGTTGCTTGGCTGTTGGTTGACTGCATGGTGAATGGTGATCCGCAGGTGGTCGTTCCTGTCTGGCTGTGCGGCGGGCTCTATCGCGGCGCTGGTGGTGAACCCTCTGGACGTGGTGAAGACGCGCATGCAGACGCTCAGCGTCACCAGCGGCGACCGGCAGTACAAGTCCGTTCCGGATTGTATCATGTAAGTAAAATCCTACTTAATAATATAACTGTGAAAGGCTGGATGTTATTTAATCGATCACGCCTCAACCAATTTGAATCTCGAGCATACCATGGCCTGGCATAGGATTTTGACATAGGATATTTCACTTTATATACCAGTAGCAGGCTTTGTGGGATAACTTTGTATTTTCAAGCAGGTAGACCTGCTGGTAAAAGCAGATATCAAATACATATTATTTGTTACTAAGCAGCTTTTGCTTAGTAAAAAATAAGATGTATTTGATATCTGCTTTTACCAGCAGAAGCTGCTTAGTAACAAATAATATGTATTTGATATCTGCTTTTACCAGCAGGTCTATAAAAAATAAATTCTTATAGCCGGGAATTCGGAGATACACACTTTGAGCTAAGCTAACATAATTAAGCTTTTTATAACTTGCCAAAACTTTGGAAATATACATATATAGATAACTTTAGAGTAAAATTTTATTTATTGATTATTTATTTACTCATTAATTATTATAACACCTCAGTATTATTATTATCATTTATTCATTATTTTTATTTATTTATGACCTAGACTAGAGTCAAGAGCAAACCCATATTAAATAAAAAAAAAAAGGCCAGACCCATTTTCAATTAAATTTTGCGCTACTTAAACAAGTTTTGGCAGGTTTTGGCAAAATAAATCTTCCGATAGCGCTATTCCATTTATCAGACGTATGGTTCTTGTCATAGGGATAAGCTTAAGTAAAAATCAGTCCTAGCTAACGGTACAGTCTGGTATATCCGACCATGCCCAGGACGCACAGACTCGGGTACAAGAGGGGATAAAAGGGGTAAAAGCATCGGGTAGCTTAGCAGAACTAAACTTACACTCAGACAGACACGTAAAGCAACTTTATTTTACACATTTTTTTTTCTATCCAGCAAAATACTGAAGAACGAGGGTCCCCAGGCGTTCTTCAAAGGCGGCGCGTGTCGTATGATCGTGATCGCGCCGTTGTTCGGCATCGCACAGACCGTCTACTACGTCGGCATCGCAGAATACTTACTTGGATACAAGCGTTCCACGATCGTCTAAATTATCGACAACCTTCTGGCACTAAACTGGTTTTTTTTTATGAAATCGTTTTTTTTTTTATGAAATCGTTTTTTTTTTATGAAATCGTTTTTTGTTTATGAAACGTTTTTTGTTTATGAAATCTTTGTTTGGCTGTTTGTAAACCTCCTATAAAATTTACAGAGCATTTGCTAAAACTGAGGGTTTCAATGCATTATTGAATAAAAAATATTTTTTACATAGTTAAATGCATTATTTAATAAATTATCATTTATTTTTATTTGGAAACACTTTTCATTATAATAATAACATTTCTGAATACATTCTGATTCTAAGGTTCATATTATACATAAACTCTGCTTTTTATTATGTACAATTGTCAAATGTAATGTTTTCATGAAATCATGACATTTATTGATGTGTTGATGGAACAAGAGGATATCAGATACGCGGGTTTCGCATAATGTTAATGTCATTCATTTGAACAACCTGATACTTGTTTTCAAACATATGTTTTTTAATTATTTATTTTGGAACCTGGTAATATAAACCAAATCCATTTAATTTTAAACTTAATAACTACACATCCTGATAATAGCTGTTGAGTTTCCGCTTTGTGCGCGAGGAGATAGAGAGAGAGGATTAACTTAATCAAGTTACAATAACGAAAATTTACAGCTTTGTTATACGATGTGCTAGAGAAAATTATAATTTAAAATATGTAATGCAATGAACAAATATATTATTTAGCTTTTAATAAACATTGCTGGAAAATTAGATACAAACATAAGCTTTTAAAGCAAAGTTTAGCTCAACATTATATTTACTTTTTGTTTCACTTAAAGTGAATAATGCTAGTGATATTATTCTTATTTTTGTTACTAAATTGTCTTTGACAATTTGTTTTAATGTTAAAAATAACCTTGTATGAAAGGACTTGTATTACTGACGGGTGACTAATTACTTAAGCGTAACATGGCACTTGTGACTAATAAAATAATAGCGGCATAGCTATGTATTGAAAATGATACGGTCTATGAGCCATGTGCGAGGATTTGAAAGTCAATTATCATCGACCATAGGTTGTTGTCCATATTGAATGTAGAATGTAGACGATCCGGGAAGGCTAAATAACTAGCGGTAAACTATTATCACACACTGCACTGTTATTATTCATGAAACTACATCCACAAGTGCCATCATGAAGTGCTTTATATTAGGCTACCAGCCTGCTTCCATGACGATCAACTCTCTAGCAAGTACCGTCTCATGCCAGTTCTTTTACTTTTGTTTTCAAATTCGATTTGAAGCACTGCCTTTTTTATTTATTAACCAAGTAAATTAATGTGTTATTAACAATTTTTCTTCTATCGATTGAAGAACCTCTTTCCAATTAATTCTTCCATTTTGTGTGTATAACGATCGTCGATAATGTGTTTTTGGTTTATAATAACTGTTTCAAACGCAAGCTGTAGAGTCACCACCATATGTAGGCTGTAAGTAATTATAACTGAACTGTGCATTTAGTATGGTAATGTTAGGATTAATAGAATATTTCATATTAGTCGGTTGGTGTTTTTGCAGCTTTGCGCCGACGCCAATTATTTAAAGGGATACGGAATAGTCTTTTTATTCTTTTGACATGTAAAATTTTATAATTTACGATTTCCATATTTCTAAAAAAATATAAGATATACGCTCATGAATTATCGCAGCGATGTAAAATAATGTAACAAATGAAATTATATTAGACGATCCAGTAGAGAAACTAAAGACACGTTTATTCGGAATGTTTTAACTATTACAATTAACATAAGTTATTGTATTTGAATCATGTAACACAATTTATGAATTTGTAAGTGTTGTTAAAAAAAAAACATTAATTATGCTTTTACAATTTACATACTTTATTATTATATGTATTGATTGAACATTAAACCAGTGATAGGTCAAATATCTTTAACTTCAAAGAAGAACACAATATTGAGAGACAATAATACAAGCAAAATACAGTCCTATAAATATATACTATTATAATGTACTAAAACATTTAAATAGATACAGGATTTCCGTAAGATTATTTCAGTAATTATCAGCAAGCGAAGGTCCTCTAAAAAGGTATAACTGAAGAAAGTTATTGAATAAACAAAACTACCATACAACCTTCGAACTGGTAATTATTATAGGCAAGGAATTTGCAATTTTACAGAACTATGTCTTATTTACTTATCAAATTATTACATTAATGTGGGGCAAGCAATATTAAATGATATAACAAATTGTATAACTGCAATATTTTATTTAATACAATCATCTTTTGTTAAAAACAAACAAATTTATAAAACAACAATGTTAACAAAATTTTTAGTAGTAAGTTAATGCCAATTAGAACAAAAAGTAACGGACTTGTTCATAGAAACTAAATGTCAGATTAAAATATTCAGTATTTTTTAACATTTAGTTTCTATGTAAAAAGTTAAATCTACATTAAACAAAATAGTGTTAACTTTTTAGTCATCATTAATCACACCCATTAAATAAGTAACAGGTATATCCATCTTATATAGTACCTAACATAACAGGTATTTATCCTAGTATTTGCTTAGATAGGTGTATGAAAATTAATTGTTAGCAATTAAAGACAAAACTCTTGTTTTAAGCAACATTTGTCTTCAATATTACAAGTATAACGTTATAAAATGATCAAATGCACAGTTTCATACTGTTTGCTTTGCTGCCGTCGATAACATAATCGTAATGGCTTTGTTTCTTTAGAAATGAAGTCTTCCCTTAGCTATTACTACTTGTTTCTGCTAAAGCTTATGATGACCCTAGGTCGGTGTTACAAGACAATAATGTAAATGTAGTATGTGCTGAGTGTTATCGAATGTTGATGTATTGTCAATTCTAATATTACGAATATTTAATGTTTAGCCAATTATTGTCAATGTTAATTACAAGTCAGAAACACAGTACCTACTTATGAGTTTTGAATCAAATTAACTATCTACCTATGAAGTCATACTAGTGTGTTATATCTTTTTAAGAAATTTAATAGCCAAACAAATAAAATTACAAATTTATTGTTAATTATGTTATTTTATGTAAAGTTGAAACAGTAAAAAGTCGGAATTTAATTGTTTTATTAATTTTATTTTTTTCATAATCTCGGTAAGACAAAACAATTTTCATCCGGCAAACTAATATCAACCTTGCGAAAGGTTAAATAAACGTCAAAGAAGTCAGTTGCAATTTTTTGTAAAAATCTTTGTTACAAAAAAGTGCAATCGACTTCTTTGACTTTTATGTTTGACTAGCACTTCGCCCGCGAAATCGTACGCGCGGATTAAGTAGGTACCTACTCTACAAACTTCCATCTTCAATTTTCCAAAACTTATCTTTAAAAAACTTACTTTTTTAAAGTTAAGTTTTGGAAAATTAAGCACTACAATATCCATTCAACGGCCTCAGGATCAGCCTACTATTCACCCCGTTCACACCGTCTGGGGTTGATTATGTAAAAATTGTTAGATCTGTTTCAAATTTCCCACTTTTAGTTGTTCATTCCAATTTCCACGTAAATTGGAGTAAGCATTAATGTCCTCTCCTAAAAACTTCGTCACTCGTTTTCGCCCCTTAAGGGGTTTATTTTCGAAAAATACAAATTACCCATTGAAAGGGTTTTCGATATGGTTATTCTAAGCGGTTAATCAGAAACCCATACGATAAGGGTAACACTTTTGAACGGCTTAATTCAAGCCGAGACCATACTGACTAGGTAGGTATATTGGTTACCCATTGAAAGGTTTTTCGATAGGGTTTCCCTAAGTGGTTAATCAGAAACCCATACGCTAAGGGTAACACTTTCGAACGGCTTAATTCAAGCCGAGATCATACTGACTATATTGTGCTGTTTTTATTTTCGGCAGATGAACTATGTGAAATGCTGAGTGACTTAAATAAGGCGAGCCTCGAGGTTGGACTTCAGATGAACATGTCAAATACCAAACTCATGACTAACAGCGCCCAACAAACACTGTATTTAGTTAGAAAGCGTGGAGATTGCCAAATAGTCTCATTCCAGGCGAGACTACAAAAAGAACTTGCTCGCCGCACTGAAAACGCCTGGAATAGCGATGCCGGTCGATGAAGGCACTCATGAAAGGAGACCTTCCAATTTGTCATAAGCGCAGATTGATGGACATGTGCATTCTCCCTATCCTTACATACGGTGCTCAAACCTGGTCTTCAACAGTTTAGCAAAGGTTCAAGCTTGAGGTTTGCCAGCGAGCAATGGAGCGCAGCACTCTGGGTGTCCGATTAACGGACCGCGTTAGGGACACAGTGCTGCGTTCCAAAATAAAAATCGTCGACGTCACACAAAAAGCAGCCAAACCAAAGTGGGACTGGGCCGGCCACGTCTTTCGTATGTCAAACGGTTCATGAGCTAAAGCAACCACAATGTGGGTCCCAGAAAATGCCCGACAACATCGCAGGAGACCCAGATGAAGATGGCAGGACGATCTTTGACGCTGATAGGTTTGGTCCACACTTGCCCAGAGCCGGGAGGAATGGAAGGAAGAAAGGGAGGCCTTTGCCCTGCAGTGGAACACAATTGGCTAAAATATGAATATAGTACAGATATTCTATTTCACGAAGTCCGTTTGGCTCTGGTTGTAGTAGTGACGTGTAGTGATAGGCGCGCTAGTGTGTGTAAACGTAGGTAGCGTTAGGAAAGAAATCTGACACGCATTATATATTTATTTAATAAATTATATAGACAATTTAAGTAAATAATATTTAGCTATTAGAATGATAAGTTGCAGAGAAAAGAAATAACAGTTGAAAGTAAATAATATTTTTATTTATTACAGAGAAGAAACAAAAAAATCAGCACTTAATCACTATCAAATTCAATTTCTGATTCGCTTTCGTCAGAATCGTTCCCTAAGTTAATTATGAACTCAAAATCCAGGTCGACGTATTTTAAGTATTCTTTTTCAATTTTTTCAACATGAGCACAGGTTTTTTGCCATGTTTCACTGGTTACTCTATCCAAGCTTTCAAAGATCAGTCTTTCCATGTTCGTCATTGTTTTGTTCGATATTCTATGATGCGATATAATTTTTTACAATACCCCAAATATTTTCAATAGCATTTAATTCTGGGTGATAGGGGGGAAGACGTATGACATCAAAACCCTTGCTTTTAATAAAATCATCAATTTTATACGTTATGTCTTCATCTTTGTGTTTTTTTATAATATCGTACAATTCCAATTTAAGGAGAGATTGCTCAAATGCTATACCCTTATCCCTGAGCCATTGCTGCATGTCTGCTTTCTTTGTAGCCGACGTCGGTAGTTTTTCAGTCCGTGTGTTGTGATATGAAGCATTGTCTAAGACAATGACAGAGCGTGGGGATAAATTGGGTAAAAGTTTTTCGTTTAGCCATTTAACATAATAATAATTATCGTAGCTCATATTAGAATGGTAATCACGAGCTGTTGAGTTGGCTGTATAAATCAATGAAGCATGCACTAATATAAAGCGAGTGCCTGTGCAAATTTTTTTTAAGAATGGAGTTTTTTTTTTTTTACTATTTTTTTTTAGAGTATAGTAAACAGATTAAGCTTTTAGATGAAAACCAGAAAAAACTAAGTCTAATGTTAAGAAATAGCACTTTTAATAATAATATTATAGTAAATAGGTTGCATTTTCTAGATTTATACATACAAATAGATTTCAGTCTGCAATTGCTGTTAGACAAGTAAGTAATTTTAGAAGACGCTATGACTTTTGCACAGTTAGAAGTAATGCACCCAAGCATTGTATCCCCACACATTCTTATCATATAATTTTAGACCAGTGGATAGCGTTACTATTAGCAATATACATAGCCTAGAGAAGTCTATTAGTGTAAAAGCCTATAGCACAGATCACACGCTAACGTTCATATTAGATATTCCTTCCACCGATACAAACCAATATGACCTAATCCATCTATACCCAATTCCCGACAAACAAAACCTAGCAATCATCCCTAAATCCAAATACCTCGTACTGGGCACCAACGAGTACTCGTACCTAGAAGAAGACTGCAAACGGATCACACAAGATACACACTCTGCACGTCGTTGAACACCCAGCCTGTTGATAAATCAGAAGACTGCATAATATCCCTTGTGAAACACCAAAACACAAATTGCACACGAGCTAAGATAGGCCTCAAACAAGGAAGAATCCGTTCGTTATATCCACCTTACTGTTCTGCGAAATCGCCACCTCAACGCAGTTCAAGTCCAACAGTCTGCGTGACGAACGCCAAGTGGACCGTCAGAAGGAGACTTGCTGAACGGAACCTGACCCCAAAAAGAGCTGCAACAGGCCCAGCATTAACGGTAGCACACCGTCGAGCACGACTTGAATTTGTTCGAGAGCATAGGGATTGGACATTAGAGCAGTGGAGTAATGTACTCTTCACTGATGAGACCAGGGTGAGTCTACATGGAAGTGATCGACGTCAGAGAGTATATCGTCGGCCTGGAGAACGTTATTCTCAGTGTTGCATCGAGGAAACTGTTGCTTATGGAGGAGGATCTGTAATGGTCTGGGGCGGCATCTCGTTTAATATAGTTCGCGATAGTTCTTAAAACATATGTAGGTAAGTAAGCAAAACACATGGTGTTAATATCTAGTCTTAGACATGCAGTGCAAACAACGTATAATAAGGTAGGAGTTAGTTAAAATGACAACTATATAAAAAAACAATAATGAATAACAGTTTAGTAGTCATTGGTAAGCTTGTGCTAGATCCCGTAGCGTCTGCTCGGACTTGACCAGTATCGGTTTGGCTCCCTCCTCTTTCCTCAAAAGTAAGTTACCATTGGCCGTCAACAAAATGTATACTCCTTAAGCTTTAATTCTCGTACAGCAAAAAATTGTTTTCTAGAGCTGGCTGGGAGGTAGGTACTCACTGACATAATATATGGGTCGGTGGTCGCCGAGAACACCAATGTTTTTAGTCCTACTGAGACGAGACTCTTTCGGTTGCTTGTTGTTGAAGCTGCGCACCGACCTTAGCAACATGCTTTTAGTCTCCACCGTGGTAAATTCGGCAACAAGCGGCCGGGCGGTACCCAGGTAGTCGGTAAACGTCTATTTTATTGTCCTTTAGAGGCACGTTGACGTTAGCACTAACTTGGGCAACAACCGCAGATAAATCCTTAAGCAGACTGTTTCTTTGAGTGGTAGGTACATTGCGAAACTCAACGCAAGAAGAACGTGATAATTGTTGCAAGTCTTCGATTTTCATCTTTAAATTCGTCGTATTGATTATTGATGAAAACAACCGTCTTCTCTATTTCAGTGTTAGCTTTTTGAATGGCTAAGTTTTGCGATTTAAGCTCGGCAACCTCTGAGACTAATTTAGCGAGGGATGAGCTTTAGGAAATTGGCTTGTTCTTTCGCCTTCCATGCATTGAGCATATCTAAAATCTCTTATTTGAAGTCCTGCAGTTCGCTACCAGGTGAAAAAGCTGGTCGTGGACGTTTATAACGCGAGGTCATATTGACATTTTCACAAGGACTGCTTAAAGTTGCCTGAGGAATGTCGGAGTCAGACATTGACTGAACCATGCTACCGATAGACGCGGGAGTAGCTGGAGGAGTCCGCTTCAAGCGAGGGATTACGACGTGCCAACCGAAATCCAACCTTAGTTCAGAGAAAATAAGTAGCAAGAGGCAAATTCAGAAAATTCTAAAATAAAAATGTGTTAAGTATACTTATATGTATATGATAATCTTTTATATAAAATTCTCGCGTCACAATGTTAGTTACCATACTCCTCCGAAACGGCTTGAAAGATTTTATGAAATTTTATATGCATATTCAGTAGGTCTGAGAATCGGCTACTATCTATTTTTCATACCCCAAGTGATAAGAGTTGTCCACCTGTAACGTTTATTTTTTTGACAATTTTTTTTTATTGTTTTATAATGTGGCAATAAAAATACATAAGTACAACCCTAAATTTTCACCCTTCTACCACCACTCCCTATTTTGTAATAGCGATATTAGGGCTTTAATTATTTTCTACTCTCGGCGGTCGATAAATTGATCATGTAGGTACCACTCGAACAGTTAGTTATTCTTGACTATTTGTTTGGTAGAACGCGCTAATCCTAGGAAGTCTGAGGAAGGCTATAGATAGGCTATATAACATCACGCTACGACCAATAAGAGCCGAGCATTCATGAAAAATGTGACGCAGGCGAAGTTGCGTGGGTCAGCTAGTATGTTATAAAATAATTCAATTAAAAATATTTTAAGGTTAAATAATTCATAAATTTGTAATATATTCATTACTACGTTGTTACCCAAAGTCTTCCACTGCTGTCATCTAGTGAATCCTTTTGGACAATTTTGGGAGTAAATGACTTCTACCACTATAAGATGACTTTTTTCGAGTTCAAAATCTTTACGAAGTTACATGGCCCTGGCTTGCACAATCGCAATCTTACAATTTATCGATACGTTAACATCTGTCAAAATATGTTACGGTGACTATCGGCGATAAGAATGACAGGACTCGCGTATTCGGAGTTTGATTCTCGCACTATTCCCGCGGATAAAAGATCATTCACCTTTTCCTGCACCATTTAATTTTCTTTGTAGGATTATCGATAGGGCTTACAAAACATAGGTGTTTCTGAAGTGGTAGAAATGTGCATTTATACAACCAAGTTAACTGCTACATTCAGCAAAACAACTGGGATACCTACTTATTTAGTAAATCTAATAATAATTTAGAATGTTTTTCTTCCATTTCGCCGACATCTAAGTCAGACAATATAAATTTCTTGTGTTGCTGAACATAATCCTGTGTACTATTAGCGGCACAACTTAGGAGTGACGAATACTACATCGGTTTGCGTGAAAATGCCTGCCGTACTTACCTGTTGATTTTTTGAGGTGGCGCCGGCATGTCCCGCGAGCTCCCTCCGGCCGCAAACCAGCAGGTGTTGGCAGCGTGTCCCGCGCGCTGGCAGACCCTGGCAGCGTTTGACGGGTGCAGCTCGGCAATCCCGGGATTCGTGCCCCGGTCACCGACAGTTATAGCATTAAAGCATACCTTCGAAGCAGGGTTCCCTGCCGCAGAGCCCCGTTGCCAAGTCGACTTGATCGCCCTCTGGTCGAGTGACGAAAGGAACCCGTAATAGTTCTTGGTGAGTCTTGTAGCCGCATGCTTTCGCGTTTGCACGCAGTTCAACCGGCAATCCACGAATGAGGCACGTCATTGCGTTCTCTTCATCCGGCCCACACTTTTTCATTAAAGATATTTTATCATGGTAGTATCGGGTCTTGGTCTCATGCCCTTTTTGGCGTGCCAGCATTTCTTCCAGGCAGTCGACGAAATCGGTGGTACGTGGAAACGCCTTTGTCAGCCATTCCTTCCAAGCCAGCCAGTCGTCGTACCAGTCGCGCGCTACGCCGTGTAGCCGAGCTTGCATCACGAAGACCCTGTCTCTTTCTTCCCAGTTATATATGTCGCCCCATTGATCGATCTTGCGAAGCCATCCAATCCCGTTTATATTTTTCTTTGCTGGATCGAATTTAGGAATGACTTCTCTTGGTCTTTTGTTGGCGGGTTTACTCACAAACCGAGGAGTGCGAAAATAAAAACGGGACTTTTTTCCTCCTAGCGGCCACCATTTTCTTCTGAGTCGACGCTTGGCGAACGTCTCCTCATGCCGCGTATGTCACCGGAGAATGGCAAACGCCGTAGGATTGTAAAATATCGCGTGAAATTGTAAACATTTTTTTCTAAATAAGACACGAATAGGTATATTGGAAACTATTGAATTTGGATGGAATTTGTTGTATAAAAAACTATTTTGTTCATAAAACTGCAATTTTCCGGTGACATATATATGGGCCGTGGAATTCATCCATCCCACTTCTGAACTGAAATGGGTGTTCAGAAGGGGAAATGAGAAGCTTACACTTGATACAACTTGTATTTTTTTAAACAAAATGAAGCCGCCAACATAAAAAAAGGATCAACCCAGTCCCAGTCACGCTAGCCAAAAAGTACCACCGCCCAACGGAAGTCAAACTAACATCCCCTTTTATAAATGTAAAATATTCGTAATACTTACCTACATAAATTGACATACTCATTACAACAATCATAAGAATATAAGCTAGGTATAGGTTTTATAAAGTAAACTTTTACAGTTGAATATGATTTACAGTACATAATATTTCCAAAATAATAAATGAATGCTCAGAGAAAAGGACAAGTTATTAATATTTAAAATTACCACAACATATTAAAGGAGAATACAGGTTGGCGCTAATATGTCGATTGCATTAGTAATCTTAACCCTTAATCGGGCCGAACAAAAAAAATAACTTTTCATGGTTTAAGTGTAAGTTCTTGTATCATGTTAGATAGCAGTGTACATAAAAAACAATATAAATCACTGAAACTGAAAAAAGATGGTTTTTTTCGTGTGGGAAATTATTTCCCTTTGCCCGTATAAGGATAACCTCAGTGGGAAATTATTTCCCTTTGCCCGATTACGTCTATAAATTTTAATAGACTAGTAACTTACCCCGACTTTACTTTTGAATTTATGTTCTCCTCAAATAATCCTCAAATAACTGTGCACTGAGTTGTATACTTGGAAGTGAGGTGGAAGATCAGTGTGTGAACGAGGGATTCAATAAAAATAAAAGCAATGTGATAAAAATTTATTCAGCCAAATGAAATAGTTTAAAACATTCTTGCGGGCATAAGGAGACCTTGCATGTGCAGCACAAGATGTTGGTGCGTTTTTCTTTAATTTTGGTACTGCAATATCGGCACCTTTTGTAGGTAGCCCCTTTTTCGGGCAGATGCACACCGACATTTTGGAGCCGAATTTCATTCGGAACTCCAAAATTCCCCCCTTTCTTATTTTTTTCTTTCTTATTTTCTCTTCACCGCAGTCGGGTAATAAACAAAATTACAAAAATAAAAAGTCGACAGAAATAAATCCCTACATTTCATATATATTGACGCAATATGGAGTTCAGGAACGGGCAATCGCAACTATTTTCCCACTTGCAAGACAATATTTCAAATGAATATAATCCACACAAATATAACATTTTTGTATTGAATATCATAAGAATGTTACACAGAATATAATATACTAGTCAATAACGGATCAAACATCTACTTACCAGAATCTTTTCTGAAGAAACTTAACAGAATTATGTCTCCACTACATGAAAAACGAGCAATTTTTTCAAAAGTAACCATAATTTGATTCTGACGTTGACATTTGACATTTGAAAGAGTGGGGTTGTCAATAAAATAAATCAGTAACTAATCAAGAATATATTTAGGAAAAAAATAGACTGGGGAGTTGCCATTTTAAAAACATACGATTGTTTATGACTCGGCTGTCGGGGTGGGAAAATACTTCCTTGTGCCCGATTAAAGGTTAATAGCTGTTGTTATACTAGTTGCGTTCAATGCCAGTAGATGGCGTTAGCCGTTTATTTTTGACGATGAGGGGAGTAGATTGAAGCTTCCTGGGGCTTACGGCTTCCGGCGACTAACTGTCACACTACCGTATCAATTTACATGAAATTTTGCATGTTATACTATGAATAAACAAGTAATCTAATTTATTAATTTATTTATTAGGCTTCTCAACAATGAGTAAGCTTTAAAATTTGTAGGTACATTGCAAACTTAAGTCTAAGCGCCTTACAGAGAAGCACGTGAAACACAACGCGCCATCGACCCGGGCCTGGTGGTGATCGGACAGCGAGCCACCCAATGCTCGCCGTCCGCAGGCCCGCGCCTACGGTGGCCGGGGATCGCCCTGCGACTCCCGACGCCCGGGGCGTCTTCTCCTGTTGCGGCGGTTGGGGCGAAGACCTTTCCTTTCCCTCGCGCGGCCCGCCTCCTCCTTCGCTAGCATTACTGCTTCGCAGAAGGAGGTGACCGCTTCCCAAGCCTCCTCGCTCCGGACCATGGATTCAACCAGGGCCCAACGCGAGAGGTTGCCGCCGCCGATCGCCTCGACGAGGACACGGCGGTGCTCAGCCCAAGCAGGGCAGACCTCCACCGTGTCCTCCGGGCGATCCTCACAGTGCTAGCACAGCATGCACTACATTATGCACTAATAACAGCGTTTATTTTGAATCATAGATAAATTTTCGTAATATTCATACCTACTCAAGATTTATAGTCCGCCGTGCCGTTTATTATGTAATAGCGTATTAAATGCATGACTTTGTAAACGCTCATCTTAGTTATTTTGGGTATGTAGTTTCTATTAAAAAATGTAACTAGGATACTACATAAACCTTTATTGTTTGATAGCTTGATAGGTACCTATATTATGTCGTAAAAATATGCCACTTATATTAGGATTTAGAATGTGAATATAAGTCAAACCTTAACCACAGAATATATAATAGTACTACACAATATGAGCTATAGGTTTTTTCATAATACTATAAATACTTACTTTGATGGAAAAAAACCAAAGATACCAACCTCTGGATTCACCTAAAAAAACGTATGGAGTGCGACTAGTGCGAGGGATGTCGTAGTGATGGGACACACACTACTGGGATAAAATATCGACAACGTTGGTCTAGAAAAATAATAACACATTTTAGTAATGTTATTTTCTATAATTTATTTTGTGTTTGTGTTTTAATTTGTAATGTAGGTACTATGTTTACATAGGGAAGAAAAATAATTGTAATGTAGGTACTATGTTTACATAGGGAAGAAAAATAATAAGCATTATTCTAAGCCTTGATCACACTAATATTATTAAAGCTAAACTTTGTTGTTTGTTACTTCTTCACGCTCAAACGGCTGGACGAAATTGATTGACGATGAAATTTGGTATGTAGATTGTTTATACCCTGGATTAACATGCGGGTGAAACCGCGGGGCGCTGCTAGTAATAATATAAAATACAAAGGTGCTTCCTTCTAAAAATAAAATATTCTAAGACGTGGATTTTATACATAGAAAAATACATGACTTTATGAGAAAGTACAAAGGTGCTTACTTACAATATGCTAGCAAAACTGCGATTTGATAATGTGGGCATGATACAGTGTGTAACTTCGTCTTTAACTGATTCTACTTAGCTGCAGTGATCATGCGAAATATGCAGCAGAGTGGACACCAACGAAGGTGTACAGCAAGTTTTGCTTGAGAATTAATACAGATATAATATGTCTACCTCCACAACATACAACAATTTTTAGCCTATAGTGTCCCACTGCTGGGCAAAGGCTTTATTCTATATAATTTTGGTGACCCCCAGTCTAGCACTCGTCACACACACAAACACGGCGCTTAGACAGAAAAGATTGTATGACCGAGAAAAGGAGTGACTCTAATAAATGTGCGTCCGTCTGTCTGTTAGACTTTGTGGCAAAGGTATACTCTTCTAGGAAAACTGTCAACATACATAAAGTCAGTCAGTCTGTAAGTCCACCAAGCTGTACTTCGTATAAATAAATATGTGTGTATATATGAATAAATAACTAAATAACTACTAATGTCGTCTGTATGTTTGTCACGCTGGAAATAAAAGAGGCCAACGGAAAAGAGTTAACTTGTATGGTATAACTCGAAGCAGGGAGCTACACAAAGGGGGACCTCGCAAACTGAGCATGTAATCGCTGTAGTTACACGTTTTTTGTGCTGGCTGCACCAAACACATCGCCGACGCTTAAGGCGGCTATCAGTTGCGAGTTGGTCTGTCTGTCTAGGAAAATGTTGCACTTGACGCTGTGAATAGCTCAACCTGCTGGACACGGGATGGGCGGGTGTGCTTTTAAGGACATGGTGGTGACGCAGAATTTGATCGACTAACTCCAATCGAAACACTATGTGCTCCGTCAGAGTAGCCGTCGAATTCTGCAGAAGGATGCGGGCATTCAAAATTGAGCAGTTGAGCAGACGTTTGAAGAACTTGACATTCCATTTCTGGCCTCTTTTTCTTTCCAGCTGGTATGGTTCCAGCATTGAATCTTTACGATCAACGCCTCCCATACCCTTGTTGTAATCTAAAACTAGTTGAAGTTTGTACTTAGTTGGGCGACCTGGCCTCTCCTCCGTCTGGCCTTGTGAAACGCCGTGGTAGGTACTGATGGTGGAGATCTTACGCTTCCTGTCCTGAAAGGTCAAGACCACCACATCGCCGGAATGACGTGCTACAAACTGGCCATCTTTCAGCTTGCACTGCGACATGAGTGGAGGCACATCGGTGCGGTTAGCACGCAAGGTACCTACACAGTCGGTTTTGCGTGATTTCAGAAATCTGGCCAGTAGGGGGCTATTGAACCAGTTATCCATAAAAAGAGTATAACCTTTGTTAAGGAGAGGTTTGACAAGGTTGAGGACGGTGGAAGTGGATTTCAGGGTAGAGGGTGGGAGACCGGGTTCATCAGTAGAGCCAGCACCTCGGTAGATAAAGAATGACCAAAGGTACCCCGTGGCTGACTCACAAAGCTCATAAGTCTTGATACCAACCTGGGCTGCCTTGGTCTTGATGCACTGGCGGAAGGATAAGTGACCTTTCCACAAAGTTAAGGATTCGTCAATACAAATATTTTGGGATGGGATGTAGGCTTGCTGAAAACGTTCATTTAAACGATCTACGATCGGACCAAGAGCATACAGAACGTCAGTCGAGTCTGTCGGTCTGATACTATTGTCAGCCAAATGGAAAGCGCGGCAAAGATTCTGGTAGCGTAGTCGGGAGAACATCTGTCTAAAGATGTTAGTCTGCAAAAGAGGGTTTGTTGTGAAGCAGGACTTGATAGAGGGCATCTGGATGATTCCGAGCATCATCCAGAAGGAAAAAAGGACCATTATTTCGTGAATGTTCGTGTCATACCAATCACGGGCGAAGGCAGCGGACGAACCAATAAGCTCTGCGGCATGTCGGTTCGTCTCAGTGACGATGTGCGTCAGCGTGTCTTCATCCCAGAACTGCCTAAACGCCCCATACGCGTTTTTGGATACGACAACCGCCCCCTTTTGCTGAGGAAGAAATTGCTCCCTCTCGCCGTGAAAGTCAGCCATGACCCCTGACCATTCAAAGTGGTTGGAAGTTCCTTCCGCAGCAAAGAAGGACTGGACCTCGCCGTCATTCGCATCTAAAAACACTTCCTCATTCTCTTCTCTTTCTCTTTTCTCTCTATTAACCAAACGCGCTCGCGCAGCTTCTCCTTCACCCACGACACACATGATATTCGCTCTCAAATCCTCAGGCACATCATCATCATCTACATATACCTGCACCAGACGTTGTCCAGCTACCCACTGGGAGTCACCAATTGGCGCCCGGCCACGTGCCCCACGCCCCTTTCCTCGGTCACGCCCCGCTGCGCCACGCCCCTTTCCTCGGTCACGCCCCGCTGCGCCACACCCCTTTCCTCGGTCACGCCCCGCTGCGCCACACCCCTTTCCTCGGTCACGCCCCGCTGCGCCACACCCCTTTCCTCGGTCACGCCCCGCTGCGCCACACCCCTTTCCTCGGTCACGCCCCGCTGCGCCACACCCCTTTCCTCGGTCACGCCCCGCTGCGCCACACCCCTTTCCTCGACGACCCTGCTGCGGCTGCTCTGACGCCACGTCTTCTTCCATAGCGTCATTAATGTCGTCGTCGAGGGGGGCCGTGGCGACGACATTGAGCCTAAAATAATAAAAAAAACCGGTCAAGTGCGTGTCGTGCTTCGCACATTTAGGGTTCCGTACCATATAAAAGGGAAATCAATATTTTCGTATTTGTTAGTAAAATATACGTAATATATCACCAAATTTCAAGTTCATAGAGAGGTCAATGGGAAGTGAAGAATTCTTTGGAACAAAACTTTTTAACAGACGACGGACAGACAGACGGACTGACGGACACGTGAGTGACAGCAATAGGGCTCCGTTTGGCCCTTAGGGTACGGAACCATACAATACAATTACGTGTAAATCACGAAGAATACAAGTTTCACTTACGGCACAACGAGCGGTGAGCTTGAGCCAACAGCAGCGTATGGAGCCCGCGGCAGCGGCGATCTTGACCTATCAAACAAAAGGTTTTCATTTTATATGGTACAGAAAAAAAAAAAGAAGAAAAAAAAAAACAAAACTACTCACGCCATGGGCAATGGGCTGACATCGTCGGCCCACGTCAACGACAAAATTTCGCCCAATGGCACCACTGGGCGCACGTTATTCTGAAAAATCAGAGCTTAAGTAAAATAACTACTATTGAAAATATTAGATTAGACCTCACATAAAATAGCACCAACATAAAACAAAATATTTCCACTTTGAATTTTCTCACTAAGTAGGTATATTGGAAATTAATTTTCTTTGGCCCATTTTGGCAACGGGGACTCCTTCATCTATCATCGCTTCCTGTTGGTTATCTTAAATTTATTTTTGAAGCCAGCAATCTGGTAGGAATTTTCCTCAAATTTTAGACAAGATGCAAGAATGTCATTCTTTCCATAACCTAACCACCACCATTAACCTTTAAAAGTTACCTTAAGGTTTATTTAGAGAATGGTGTATTACTATGAGGCTACGGCAATTAAATAGATTTCTGTTGTTTTAATTCTTTGTTTAGCTTCCCACCGGCAGATTAAAGGTGTGATTCTTTCCCTCAACTCTTGCAGCAATCTTTATTTTTTATACTGTGTGCAATTTCCATGGCGCCCGAGTTTACTTTCCTTTTAGGTACTTATTTTTTATTAGGAGAACACACATTCTTCATTTTGTGTTTGTCACAGACACACATATTTTTTATATTACAAAATACTTATCTGTTCAGTTTGCTACAAAAAAGAATACTCGTTGATTAGTAGGTACTGACAGTAGTAATTTCACATTCATAATGTTCGAGGGGCGGGGGGGGGGGGGGGGTCATTCATATTATAATTACTTTGATGGGCTCGGTCTCCTCCTCAGCCTGGAGGCACTCTGGGTCGTGGTGCTCAGGCTCGAGATAATCGTCTTCGAGGTCCTCGTCTTCCTCCTTCTCCCTCTTGGGCTCCGGGCTCTGGGCCTGCACCTCCAGCACCTCCAGCACCTCAGAATCCTCATACTCCTCATCATTGAGGATGTCGTGGAAGTATGAAGGGGCATCCTTACTTTCGCTACAGGAAGCCATCTATATCAATAAAAATAAATTGCCATGCATTGGTATCTTTAAAGTTGTAGTGTGCAATCTAATAAAAACAAAAAAGGCATTGCATAGCATTAGCTAGTATCATATAAAGTGTAAACTACATATATAAAAAACTGTATATTATACAATTACAACCTGCGTCCTGAGACAAAATACTTTTTTGTTATCGTTCACGCTTATGCTTAGTACAAAATGTATGGCAATGACATCATTATGTGAGTCATTTGAATTCTCTAAGCAGGTAATGTCATTACCATACATTTTGTTCTAATTGTTGGCATGAATGCTAACAGAAAAGTATTTTGTCTCAAGACCCTGTGCACCCTACAACAACACAATAAATATATATAAGAAATGTGGGTGTATTACACACCTCTGCCTGCCCATCAGGGAATTCAAGGGTGATATTATATGTTTACAATATGTGCAAAATTGTATCATCAATTACTTTGGTACTCAGCGAAATGCATTTATATGAAATGAGAACCTTCTCTTTTTTAAGTCAGTCGAATTTTTGAATAAATTTATCATTAATAGTATCTATCATTTATTAGATATGACGACAGCATAGTTGAATTAGGTAGCTGTCATTGCTCACATGCAAATAATTG
Source organism: Mamestra brassicae (assembly GCA_905163435.1). Taxonomy (NCBI): domain Eukaryota; kingdom Metazoa; phylum Arthropoda; class Insecta; order Lepidoptera; family Noctuidae; genus Mamestra; species Mamestra brassicae. The sequence continues at coordinate 8,606,814 of LR991009.1, read as the reverse complement.
AAATAAAAATTATGTAATAATTGGTACTGTTGGTCGAGTGGTTAGTGACCCTGACTGCTAAACCAGAGGTTGCGGGTTCAATTCCCACTCAGGACAAATCTTTGTGTGATGAGCATGATCATTTGTTCTGTGTCTGGGTGTAATTTGTCTTTAATATGTATGTATTTAGAAATATATAAGTATGTTTATCAGTTGTCTGGTTGCCATAGCACAGGCTCTGCCTAGTTTGGGATCAGATGACTGTGTGTGAATTGTCCCAAGATATTATTATTATTTTCAGATATTTTCTTCTTCTCAGCTCTTGGCTGGTACAAACTACATTTACGGGCCAAAGCCAAGTAAATGTTAGCATATGATGTGTATTTATGATGTAGGTATTATTATTAATATGAAATACACTTCAAATTATGATGAAAATGAAAGATTATTAGTTTTAAGGTAAAACCTCACTAGGCGGAACTGCGCTGCAGCGGAGCAACGCGACAGTTTTGCCCGTTAGTTGGTCGGCAACCTCTAAACGTGATGGATGAAATGAATTCTGAGGATGTGATCTTAGTGTCACTAGAGATACAGTGCACTTTGAGAAAAGCAATAAAAAAAAAAACCTCCAAAGTTCCATAGTTAACCGTCCCGTAAGCCATGACAAAAAATAGCAAATTTTTATTTTTAACTTTTTAATTAACCTTACCTTATCACTTATCAGTTACAATTGGCCTGTTGGTCGAGTGGTTAGTGACCCTGACTGCTTAACCGAAGGTCGTGGGTTCGATTCCCACCCAGGACAAATCTTTGTGTGATGAGCATGATCATTTGTTCTGTGTCTGGGTGTAATTTGTGTATAATATGTATGTATTTAGAAATATATAAGTATGTTTATCAGTTGTCTGGTTGCCATAGTACAGGCTCTGCCTAGTTTGGGATCGGATGACCGTGTGTGAGTTGTCCCAGGATATATTATATTATTATTATTATACATTTTTTAAGTTGTTAGACTCGTTAACCTAGTAAAACCTTATTGGCTGTGATAGTTTTCTTTTTAAATTCGTTATATAGGTATGCTACTACCATGAATTTTTCACGTCAAGAGCCCCCCCCTTGACGCTAACAAAAATTAGCACTTTAAAGCTTAAAAATTTCGGAAACGGATCCTTGGATTGAAAAAATGGTTTTCACACACCCTCAATATTTTTAAACGACCTATCCAACGACATCCCACACCATGGGATAAACGATAATATATAAAAACAATTCATGGCCAGTTTACGTGTAGGGAACATTTAAGTTTTTTTTGCGTAGGGTATCAAAAGGCCTTTTGAACGCCAGAGCATAAACGCATCGGTGTGCCCCCGACGGCAAACCAAAACCACTAATCCGCCATTTTTTTTTGTCGGCTCTAGCCGCTGCGGCGACGGTGGCGTGTTGGGCACTTTTTCATTTGTTGGCTATAGCCGACCGTGGCGGTAACAGGATATTTTTGATGTTTATTTCGTGCACATATTATCTACAAGGATCTATTATGTACTTTTTAATCAATATTCATCTACTTATCGACGATTACAACCAAAAAACAAACAAAATTCTCAAGAACTAAGTACCTACATTTCTTTTCCATATTAATTAGGTCTAATTATGACGAAATTTCGTAAACATTACGTAAAACTTTGTTATAAGAACATAAATACTTAGGTATATATTTATCTACATATCGTTGATTACACACAAGAAGAATCAAAATTCATCATAAATAATACATATAATAATACTTACCTACTTACATAAATATATACATAATACATGTAACTTTCCTTTGATCGAAAAACTATTATTTCCTGCAATTATTATATAAAACGTTGTATTAAATAACTAGGTACCTATTTAGAAATAATTGTACACTTACCGTATAAATAGAATAAACCACGAAATCACACTTTAAAACAAAATGTAGCAGAGCAAGCAAACACTCGCAACTAGACGGATTCCAATTCGAATATTTCCAATTACAAGCGTCTGTTTTTCCGTAGTGATGTGATTGTCGAGTCGACTTGTCGCAACCGTTTCAACTCGAGTTACTCGAGTCAGCGCGGCCACACACCTACCGATTCTTTTCTTTTCTACCCAGAACAGATCACAGAAATGAAACCGGGATCAACGTCACACAACAGGTCACCGGGCTTTCTTGATTGGCGCGTTACCTATATCACGTAATAAGTCGATATATGAATTTTTGAACCAGTAAAATAAGAGTCTCTGTCGATTTCGCCATTTTTCGTAACATCGCAACAACTCCAAAACAAATAAAACCACAAGATGTTCTCAGGCACAGCGGCAGGCATACTGAGGCAAAATCACCGGCACCGGCTTGAAAATTGGCAGTGTGTGAATATACGGAGTGCAGTGACGCGGGGACTTTGATCTCCTCGTGGGAGATCGTACGATAACCCCTCATGACTCTGACGGCCATCACTCTCTGCGGCTTCCGCAGAACAGTGATGGTGCTGGCCGTCAGGTCAGCCGCCCAGCGGGGCCCCATACAGGGCCATCGATCGCACGATCCTCAAAAAGGAGTCAACCAGAGTCAATATTTTTACAAACCGAGTTGAATCGGAGAACGCGCGCAACGGCGGGGCGTGGGGCGGCCAGCCCGCGACTCGCAAGACCCGAGTGAGCCCGAGTCTACCCCGGTTGGGTTGACTCGGACAACTGCGACTGCGCGGGCATGGCTTATTACGGTTTCGCGAACCCGCTTCCACCTGGTGTTAACTCGGTCAACTCGGTGTACGCGAGCAATCAAAAAAGCTCGGTAGGCAACTGGCATGTCTTCATACTACATTGGTTATTTGATCTGATTGTATAAATACTTTAATGAACATTTGATTTATTAAGATAGGTAGGTAAGTTTCTTACTTTTTTCTGTGTATTTTGATTGACGATTGATTAGCTGTCCTGACTCGATTTTGTTTTTGCCATGTGCTACGCGTCGGACTCAGGGGCGATGCGCTGAGTTGACTATTTATTGACTCGATCAAACCTTTTCTGTCATATATGACCGAGTCAAGTCAACCAGAGTTGCAACTCAAGTTAGCAACCGCTTCAACTAGAGTTACTCGAGTAAGGAAAAAATCAACTCGGCGCATCGCTATTTGCAGTAATGAGTTCATGTACTCTGTGCCAAAGAGTATGTAAGTTTACTCTCTATGGATTACTCTGAGCGTCTGTTTAATTTTTCCCATTTCTACCAACATTTAATTTTATCGTCGGAATCCAGTTTTGAAAAAAGCGCGGGAAAATTCAAACTTGGCAGACGCGTAATTTTTCATACAAATTTGAAATTTAAAATACAGGATCAGTAACAGTAGTTTAAGCGTTGTATATTCTTTTATTTATAGTTTTAACTTAGTTTAGTCTATATTCTCCAGTAGTGGTAAGTTTATTTTTGTTAGTTTGTAAGAATGAAAGACACGCCGCACACTGGTCCCAAATTAAAAAAAAGTGGACATTGATAGTAGACCGCTGATATTTTTTTTATTGTTGATACAATGATAACAGATAAGGCAAAAAAATATTATTGTCCTACTTCAAATACTTTTCTGTAAAAAAAATATTTCTTTTTTTTTTGTATGGGAGCGATTACATTTTACTCAATTTCTCAAAAACTTTAAGCGATGTCGAGATGGCAATCACATATGTTAGAAAACTAATAATTCTGAGTATTTGACTCGAAGAAACTTATTGCTTATCTCTGCGTACTTTCGAGATAATAGTGACAGAAAATAACAATTTTTTTTAATGTTAATTGTTTGCTTTTTTTTAATCATAGCCTTACTTTAGCACATAATTATAATGTATGCGTAATGTCAAATAAATAAAAAGAGACTTCTCTGTAAAAGAGGTTATGGGGGCTCACTAATGACTAAAAAGCTATGACCTTTCTGATGGAGTACTTTCATCAGTTCTAAAAAACAATCAAAATGAAGACAAATAAAGCTGCAAACATAAAGTTGAATATGTTCACAAACGATTCTGAAAAAATATTATGGTGAAAGATTAATATTTGGGTCTATATTCTCTTGAGAAATCTCTATTTCCTCGTTTTCCAACGAAAGCAATTCATTGTTCAAGATCAAAGCACTAGCCTCTGGAAACAACTGTTTATGTAAACGAGCAAACTTTGGTTTGATATGGCTGATGTAAGGATCTGAGCTAATTAGAAAGCTGTGGATAATGTCTAAATTAGTCTGAACTCTACCGATTTTTCTTGTATGTGCCATTCTAACATTCCGGAAATCTTTATTCCTCGCTTCGGAAGCTTCTTCGGAAAGCATGCCTATCGGAATAAAGGAGAAATTTTCACAAATATCAGCACCGTGTATCAACAATTTATGGACACTTGAAGGCATGTAATACCATGGATATAAGTTTACATACAGCATTGCTGTTTCTTTACAATATTCCCTAAACAAGTTGGTATTAATAAGTTGACCAGATGAAATTGTTTGTAAAATGACTGCAAATCTCTTGATTAAATCAGGGTGGATTCCCGTTATTTCAGCAGATACTTCATAATTTTCAAAAAACCTTCTTGCCGTGTTACCGTCATTGGTTGTACCATATCCCTGTTTTACTATGTCAATTAACAAACCAGTTCTTTCCCGGAATTCTTCTTGTGTCAAATTCTTTTTAATTTCTTTTAACAATTTATCTTCTTTTCGTGCAGCCCACTTTTTGAAGTCTAAGAAGTTGTACGAAATGTGTAAAATACATTCCATACATCTTATCCACATATGAAGCGAAGACAGACCATATTTATACATATCTTCTCTGATGAGTCTTTTGGATACAAAGTCCAAGTCATTCATTTTGCTAGGTAGGGTATTGCAAATATTACAAACAGCTGCAGAAGAAGTATTGGAAATCACAGTAGAAATTTTCCCATCAATCATAGTCATGTACAAAGCATGTTTAATATCAAAATTATCTACAATTGTGGGATCAAGATTACGAATTTCTTCCTCTAAGGATGCACTTTCCTTCTTTATCAATTCATTTGTTTCTTTTGCAAATATAAAGCCAATTGGACGACAATAGTTTGTTGAAGAGGGAGCAGGATTTTGCCACAAGATAGTACCACTCTCTTCTTCCAAACGAAGCGGAACCAAACTAATCATGAAAACTGAAGAATCGTCAATTTTAGTGTCGTCGGAGTGTGACTTTTGTTTATAATTACTTTGAGAAGATGCCCCGTCAAAACCCCATTTGCTTATTAGTTTTAGCGATTTTTTGTCGGCAGAGTTGTGCTGAATTGTTTTTAATATCCTATTGGTTGTCAAATCTAGAAGCGATTGAAGTCTTATCTTAGCATCAGATTCAGTTACAGTTATGTCTGACTCTGGAGGATAACAAGTTTTTTTAGCTTCCAGGAGCTTTTGATAGGATGGAAGACCATACATTTTCTCTGAAGCAAGAATAGTTCTTAAATTTCGATATTGCCATTTTGACAAATTTGTTGAGGTGTAAAGCGCTAACGTTTTATCATCTGGTAAACACGGTTTGTCAGTCTTTTTAGCGAATAGTACATCATGTACCATCTCACATTTTTCCTTGTTTTGGCTGAGTTCGTTTAATATAGCTGCTAATTTTGTTTTTTTAGACTCTTTTAATTTGGCACATAAAGCATAAACTAATTCCTCCTCTGTGTGATCTAGAAGTGTTAGAGAACGCCTTTTCTTCTGTTTATCAGATATATCAACAAATGGTTTTTTACTTGTACCACAACTTAATTGATGAGTATCCACTTGCGTTTCGAAATTTGGAATTACTTCCTCGGCAACTTTAAAAATGCTGCTTAAATCGATATTTTGACATTTTGGCCAAACTATTTGGGATTGTAACCAGTCTGAATTTTTGTTAAGAAAGGTCTTTTGAGCTCTACTGGAAGCAGACCATCTTTTTGAGATATTACTTGAAAAATTACGACAAAATAATTTAATATTACTCAAATCTTCGGAAGACAATTCAACACCAATACGTTCAATAAGGGCATTAAATAAAAATTCGACATTTTTAAAACCACCTCCTAATTTAAGAACAACGTATAAGTCTAAGTTGGTGACAAATGCGGACATATTATAATTTTAAGGAAAATTGAAAACAAATTAGAATCAAAGATATCAAAGACAAAGTGACTTTGATTTTAACAAAAAAAATTACGAAAACAAATTCGACGAAAGAAAGACAAACAAAAATTATTTGATTTTAAAATCCAAAGATTCAAAATACAACAATAACAAAACGAACAAACAACAAGCATTTCTTCAAGCGCACAGAAAAAATAAGGACACGTCTTATCGCAACCACATTTAGTTGTACACTGAGGTGTACGCGCGCGATTCGTGACCGTATTACGTTACGTCATGAGAGGCGGCCATCTTGTTATCCCGGCAAACTCGCGTCGAAGCTCCATTTTGCTGGCCAGCGGACCTATTGTGATATGAGTAAGGCTATGATTAAAAAAAAGCAAACAATTAACATTAAAAAAAATTGTTATTTTCTGTCACTATTATCTCGAAAGTACGCAGAGATAAGCAATAAGTTTCTTCGAGCCAAATACTCAGAATTATTAGTTTTCTAACATATGTGATTGCCATCTCGACATCGCTTAAAGTTTTTGAGAAATTGAGTAAAATGTAATCGCTCCCATACAAAAAAAAAAGAAATATTTTTTTTATAGAAAAGTATTTGAAGTAGGACAATAATATTTTTTTGCCTTATCTGTTATCATTGTATCAACAATAAAAAAAAATATCAGCGGTCTACTATCAATGTCCACTTTTTTTTAATTTGGGACCAGTGTGCGCCGGGGTACCTTGTTCCGCACGGCAGACGTTTACGTCACAATTCATTCAAATTAATCAGGTACCTATGGATACCAATGGTTCATATTCGACTCGAAATTTGATGGTTCATATTTGTCTCGCGTACCTACATCTCTGCAAGCATAGCAATAAAGGTACAGTTACACATGTTTATTCACGAAAGCATGCTTCAACCGAGCATTTGCTGCTTACACGCACGTGTGTCCATACCTTGCTCAAAATAAGCATGCTTATTTCGAGCATACTCAAAAATCGACAGGCGTGCGATTTTTGAGCATGCTATCTGCGGCGCGGGTGGCGGGGGGCATGGTTTAAGCACGTGTGGACAGGTCTGCTTATTGAGCATGCTTGTTAGTAGTATTCCGATCGTCGCTGCAGGAACAAAAATGGCTCGCTGGGGTGACGAGAAGACTTTGAAATTTGTCACTCTTTATCGGAACAACGAATGTTCCAAATGAACCCAAATAGTCCTGTTCCTTCTCTTTTTCTTTCTTGTTAAAAGTTTTTGAACACATTGTATGCCAATTAACATTATGATTTTATTCAATTATGTTGTAAGGGCCACTTGTTTTTCCATTTTTACATAGAGAAATGTCGAATCCGTGAATCTCCAGACCGTGCTATCGAGCATGTGTACTGAATGGTTTGCTTTGAGCAAGCTTATTTAAAAGCATGCTTATAATAAGCATGCTTAATAGAAGCAAATGTATCAAGTTCCAACAGCATGCTCATTTTAGGCATGCTAATAAGCATGCTATTTTTGAGCATGTGTAACTGTACCTTAAACGTTGCCGTACCCGCAAAATCATGGCTCCGGAACTTTCGGTTGTAGCTGCATTGATTCGAAAGTTGATGAATCGGTGCCTACTAAAATTATGCCTACCTACACATACACAGTATGAAAAACAAACTCAGATTGGCAGAACCAGCTAGCTATTATAATTCAAACAGTGCGCCTTTTTTTTATTCATGTAAAAAAAAAACAATGATTGCTCCAAGGTTATTGCACCCAATCACTTTTGGGATGTTCTTAACACATAAAAAACAAAATATAAATGGAAGCGTCAAAAAATTTGGACGAAATAAGATACCTTTCTCTTTCCTTTTCTAACCATCTAGACGCAAATCCTTTTAAAGCACACGAGAGCCTTCAAAAATAGAATTATAAAGCTTTTAGGCTTTCCACGCACTGGCAACCATGGCCGCGGCGGCAGGGACGGTTACCGTTACCAAAATGTTTCCTGTAAAATTACCAAAACATTTCGTTCTGTTACGTTAAATGTATAACGATAAAAATATCGATAAATCACAGGATTTACCGGTATTTAAATAGCGATACTAATAGCGTTATTTCGGTAAAATCTATCAAGGTCTGTTGCGACGTAACGAGCATTTTGCTGTTTTAACCGGACAAAATTTAAATACGTTTATTTTAATGGAAATGAATAAAAATACATAATTGAAAAAGGAAATATGTATATTTTTACAAAGATAAAAAACACAATGATTTAATTTTAATGGATCTTAGTCTGATTCATCACAGTAAGCAAGACTCGGTGATTGGTCCACTTCTGTATCCTGTTCTTCTGGCTCGAACAACTCTATGGTTTTACTCATGAATGGCTGGCTTTTGCTCGGTTTACGTTTCCGTAAACTACTAATAAAAGGATCTTGATGTGAGAAGCAGTCTGTTGAGGACATCTTGATTGCCTACATTGAATTCTCGAAAATTTTCGAGCATAATTTTGCAGTTAGCGGTAGTGTTTATTACGGGCTTCTGCGGCCTCTTCGAATAGTTGTCCGATAGGAAGCATAGCATATTTTATTACAGTTGGACCGTGCACTCGGATTTTGTGAAGAGTTGGCGTCATTGGATGCCAACCGTACAGTTCAACATACATTTTTAACATGCAGTATCTTTGCAACGCCGAACTTCTCTGCATTTATTTTGTGGCCAGATGACATCGCTTCCAGAATCACCATAAGTTTAATTATAAAGTCTTTATTAATGCCAGTGATTTCAGCAGCTAAATCAGGATCGGCAAAGAATCTTCTTGACGTGTTGCCTGAATTGGAATTACCGAAACCAGCTTTTGGCATATCTATTACAAGGCCAGTCTTTTCTCTATATTCCTTTTGGATTTTTTCTTTTGTTGTTTTGACCACAGCTTTTTCTTCTTCAGTTCGGGCTTGCCATTTTTGCAGTGGAAGTTTGTAGGCTATGTGTAAAATCGTTTCTAAGAAACGAATTCTTGCATGAAGAATTGACAATCCGAATCTGAGTGATTGTGGATCCTCTACATTCAAAGTCATTGAAGGCTTTGGACGTTTTGCCACATATGTAGCATCTCATAGTGGATGACGTGCCAATAGCTGCGTTACAAACTTTCGCATCAACCATGGTTGGAAGTAATGTTTCCCTTATAGAGTTTTACCTGTAAATGAGAATTTGGCTACCAAAAAAACTTTAACTGCTCAAATTAAAGAAAACTGTAACGTCTCGGCCCACAATTTGGACACAAAATTATCGACACAGAAGTGCCCTTCAAAAGGCATTTCCAATCTGTTCGAAGCCAAGTTAGGGGAAGGTGACATCAGCGGAGCAGCCAGGATACTTTTTAGTAGCGATGTGGTGGCACCATGTTCTCCAGATACTCTCGCAGCTCTGGAGACCAAACACCCTGCCCCAGCGGATGACCTTTCTTTTCCCGCCCCCCTAATCCGGACATTCACACCCTCACCGTTACAGGTCGTGAGGTGATCACAGCTGTTAGCTCCTTCCGCAGTGGTTCTGCTGGCGGCCTCGACGGCCTAAGTCCTCAGCATCTTAAAGACCTTGTTTGTTCAGGCGCCGGGGAAGCAGGCGAGTTGCTTTTGAAGGAGCTTACAGCTCTGGTCAACCTTATGCTCTCTGGCAAGGTAAAAGAAGCCGTCATCGACGTCTTGTACGGGCCAATTTATGTGCCCTGTGCAAGAGGGATGGCGGCATTCGTCCCATTGCCGTGGGAACTACTTACCGTCGTATAGCAGCCAAGATTTGTTGTAAATTTTATGGTGAGGTTCTTTCGAAAAAATTCCAGCCCCTGCAGCTTGGTTACGGCTCCAAAGGGGGCTGTGAGGCTGCCGAACACGCACTGTCGACCTATCTAAATTCTGGCAAAGAAGAGGCATCCTGAAGGTTAACATCAAAAATGCATTTAATTCGGTAAACAGGGACACCTTGCTGGCAGAAACTAAAAAAGAAATACCTCAAATCTTCAGTTTCCTCTGGCAATGTTATAGACATCCATCTAAATTACTATATCGGGACACCCTTTTGAAATCTGCAGTTGGCTGTCAACAAGGTGATCCCCTTTGGGCCAGTGATGATAGCTATTCACCCAATTATTCGACAGCTAAATTCTAAATTTAACGTTTGGTATCTTGATGATGGAACCCTTGGAGGCGATGTTGATACTGTCTTATATGACCTACAATTTTTAAAAAATCAATTCGATTCCAAAGGACTTGATCTGAACTTTTCCAAATGCGATTTTTTTTTATCGGACAACACTGACAGACTACTTACACTTCCAAAATTCAACACAATAGCCCCTGAAATCAAAATTATGGACAAAAGCTCTCTTCGTCTCCTTGGGTGCCCAATCTTTGAGGATTCTTTTCCAGATTTTGTTGAAGAAAAAATTAACATGCATTCGGCCATCACTCTTTTTCGTTAAGCACTGGGGGTGCTTCCATAAATGGGAAGCACGAAGGAAATATATTAATTTTGGGCCCAAACAGCAATAACCCTTTTCTAGACCTTTTGGACAAAATGGACCAAATTATCAAGCATACATATACACTTACTTTAATTTTAAATGTGTGTGGCCATGGACGACCGAGCCTGGGCGCAAGCAACCCTTCCCATCCGTATGGGAGGCCTCGGCGTCCGCAAAATTACCAGTATTAGTTTACCGGCTTTTATATCCTCGTACGGCACTGATTTATTAATCAGGAATATTCTAGTTTCTACACTGATTGATTTTGATGTGCCGTACTTCACCGAGGCTGTGGAGGCCTGGAGACTCGCTTGCCCGAATTCAAATCCGCCCGACTACCCTTCATCCCAGAGACGGTGGGACTAGCCGCTCTGCAGGCAAGTCCAGGAAAAACTTATTGCCACATCAACTACTACTGTGGGTGAGTGGGAGTCGGGTCTCTGGCTTCACGCACTACCGTCGTCGAACATTGGCACCATGTTCGACGATACTACTTTCCGCCTCGCTGCCTGCCTGCGTCTTGGCGCTCCTTGTTGTTCTCCTCATCGCTGCCACTGTGGCGAAGTTGTCAAGCCGTAGCGCGGATCGCATAGCGCGGCACGCGAATCTTAACGACATCATCCGACGAGCTCTTGTCACTGTCGGCGTTCCGGCTGTGTTAGAACCCAATGGCCTGGCACGCGACGATGGCAAGAGACCGGACGGCATGTCGTTATTTCCATGGAAGATGGGTAGGCCATTAGTGTGGGACGCTACTTGTGTCGATTCGATACCCTTGCGCTATCCCATCTTCGTAGCTGTTCGTACTGTGCTGGCGCTGCCGCTGCGGCTGCAGAGAACCTCAAGCGGCGTAAAAACCAACGGGGAAGAAGTTCGTTCCTTGAGAGGGTCCATGGTAGAGCGGACAAATTTGACCTAAAGTCTTGTCTCCCAGTGGGGTGATGACAATAGTCTCTTTTAACGCCACCAAAACACAAGCATGTCTTTTTACCGCAAAAAGGAGTCGTTTCGACCTAACTCCGATTTTTCGGGGTACATCTGTTCCTGTAACCGATCGGCTCGAGCTCCTAGGCATAGAGTTGACACCCAGTCTCAACTTTGGTGCCACCATTGAGCACAAAGCCCAAACTGCGGCCAAAAAGCTGTGCATCCTAAATAGAGTGAAGCGATACTTCACGCCTAGATAGCTTTTAACCCTCTACAAAGCACAAGTCCGATCCTGCATGGAGTATTGCAGCCACCTTTGGGATGACTCAGCTAAATACCAACTTGCCGCGCTTGGCTCGGTGGAACGCAGAGAGCTAAAAGGCTCATTGGCGATGTAAGACTGGTGGATGCCAAGCTTCAGAGCTTGGCTCATCGCCGCAAGGTTGCCTGCTTGTCGGTCTTCTACAGATTGTACTTCGGGGAGAGTGTCCAGGAACTCCACGACCTCATCCCACCGGCCCCCTTCTACCATCGGACATCTAGACGCACTGCAAGTTACCATCCCTACCTTGTTGCTATTCCACCAATGCGCACTAAACGTTTCCAAACGTCGTTTATAATGCGCACAGCAAAGGAGTGGAACTCTCTGCCTGCGTCTGTGTTTCCGAACGCATACAACCATAATCTCTTCAAAATTAGAGTGAACAGGCTTCTTCTGGGTAAGCTCGCTCCATCGTCGACTTTGTCTCTGTCATCTATGACCTAGACCAGAGTCAAGAGCAAACCCATATTAAATAAAAATATAATAAACTTGTTGGTAGTTATATTTTCGAGCCGTTTGGGGTTGAAACTCTCGGGTCTTGGGGTCCGAGTGCACATAACTTGTTTAAAGTTCTCTCAAGACGCTTAGTTGACACTTCACATGACCCAAGGGCTGGCTTTTACCTTTGTCAAAGAATAAGCATTGCCATACAATGTGGCAATGCCGCCAGTCTTTTGGGTACACTTCCAGTCGACAGCGATGCGGATGAATTTTTTGACGACATATTTTAGGGTTAATTTAGTTAGGAGTTTATATTTTAATTTCTAGTGTATATAGTTAGTTAAGTATTTATGGAATAAATCCTACCTGTTATCACTTTTACGTCCCAAGTTCTAAAAATCTAAGAATTTACAAAGGGCTTGTCTATCATATTGTTACGCGCCAGAATTAATGTCGGGTACATTAAGTTACTACTAGCGCCATCTAGTATCGAGTAGCAGAACTAGTAGAGTCAAGTACCTTCTAGACATTTCTTTGCTAGAACATTCTACACTTCTCGGTATCTGGTCAGTCGGCAGCGGTAGTTACGAGTACTTTCCAGATGTTTCGAGAATGGAAGTTTCTAGAATAAACTGACCTATAAAAGGAGCGCGTATTCCGCGACCGAGTCAGTATTGGATTAGCGATACAAGCGAATACTTCGAAAGCGAACTTCAAGTGCGAATAAAGTGATCAGTGGTGAAGTTGTGTGTTATAATTAGTGAGTTTAAAGTTGTAATTAGTGTTTTTAAATTAAAGTGTCATTTTGGTTATTTAATCGGCTGTTTTTATTGTCACGAACCTCAAGCTCGTAACAATTTTATTGGTGTCAGAAGAGTGGATATTTAAACCATGCCGATTCTACCAAAGGACGACACGGAGGGTATCCGTACCCGGAGTCAACGTCAGCAGGAGACGGACCAGAGGCGTTTTGGAGGTACAACACCGCAGACGTCGGAGGGCCAGTTGCCGATTATGGAGGCCGGTCCATCCACAGCAGCTCCAGCATCTGCAGCACCAGACTTTGCTGCTCTGATGCTGATGCTGCAGGAACAGGCCCGCCGTCAGGAGGAGCAGGCCCGTCGGTTGGAAGAACAGCTGCAGCGTGACAAGGAGGAGCAGGCGCGCCGCCAGGAAGAACAGATGCTCCTTATGAAGGACCTTCACGCTACCTTTGGAAAAGACATGAAGGAGGTGAAGGATAAGGTTGCTCAGCATGACAACCGCCTGTCAAAAGCTGAAACCCAGATCAGCAAGTTTAATTACGTCATTGCTGATGTTAAGAAAGAGTTGGGCAACCTTAAGGTTGGAGATGGGATGGCAGTTTCCGTAGCTACTACACCTTCTCAACGTGGATTCAAAGTGCCGCCGTTCGATGGGACATCTTCCTGGTCAGCCTACAAAAGACAGTTTGAAGCTGTTATGAAGGCGAATGGGTGGAGTAAAAATCAGGCCATGACTGCTCTCACCCTAGGCCTGCGCGACCAGGCCTTAACTGTCCTGGAAGCTCTCGATAAGGAAGTGACTTATGAGCAACTCCTTGAGGCGTTGGAAGCTAGATATGGCGACGCTCATCTGGAACACGTGTTTCGTGCGCAGCTCAAGGATCGCGTGCAACGCAGCGGTGAAAACCTGCAGCAGTGGGCCCTTGAAGTGGAGAAGCTGGTTCGAAAAGCTTACCAGTCCATACCTGCGCTCATCGAAGGGAACCTGGTGCAGGCATTCACCGATGGAATCCGCGATCTTGAAGTTAGAGCTGCTGTGAGGCTCGGGCACCACGGGACGCTTAAGGACGCTTTGGCTCATGCACTGGAGGTGGAAGCTGTACGGCAGGATCATCGTTCCCATCGCGTCAGGAAGGTTGCTACGGTTACAGCTCGCGACCGTTTTGAAGGATACAGCCCTAGGTGCTACGGCTGTGGTGAAAGGGGCCACCTTCGATCTAGTTGCCGTAAGAGAACAATGGAAAGGGAAGCTGTGTGTCAGGATAGTCGTTCCCATCGCGGCAGGGAGGTTGCAGCAGCTACAGTTCGCGACCGATTTAAAGGGTACCGTCCTAGATGCTACGGTTGTGGTGAAAGGGGCCATGTTCGATCTAGTTGCCCTAAGCGAACTGCGGAAAGGGAAGATAGCCGATCTCCAGAAGGTAGAGTGGTTAACAACAGCGCCAAGCGGCCGCAGGAATACGAATTGGTGACGGAACATCGCAGCCGAAGATCTCATGGCAACTCAGACGCATTGTCAAGAAGACCTTGCCCTGAAGCCTGCAAGCATTGTACTAGGCAAGAGGGTAAAGAAGACGTACCTGTGAGGATGCTCAAGACAGACCTCAGCAACGAGTGGAAGGAAAGCCTACAATGTGCACAGCAGGAAGATTCGGACATCAAGCCGATTCTGGAGTGGATGAAGGCCAGTGCTCCTAAGCCCACGTGGAGTGACGTCTCAGCGATGAGTTCGATCACAAAAAGTTATTGGGCCCAATGGGACAGCTTAGTGATTCAGGATGGAGTCCTGTGCCGTAAATGGGAAAATGCTCGGGGAGACAGCTGTCATTTGCAAATGGTTGTCCCTAAAGCAAAAGTACCGAATGTCCTACAGCTGTACCATAATGGTTCTTCAGGAGGCCATATGGGAGTAAAACGGACTCTACTGAAGATAAGAGAACGGTTTTACTGGGTCCACTGTCGTGACGATGTCGAGGACTGGTGTCGCAAATGTACAAGTTGTGCGGCTGTAAAAGGACCTCAGACTCGCAGTAGAGGTGCATTAAAATTGTACAACGTCGGTGCACCATGGGAAAGGATAGCCCTAGATGTTGCGGGACCTTTTCCGGAAAGTGAAAGTGGTAACAAGTATTTCATGGTTGTAATGGATTACTTCACTAAGTGGCCGGAAGTCTTCGCCATTCCAAATCAAGAAGCCTCAACAGTTGCAGATAAACTAGTTCATGAAGTCTTCTGTCGTTTTGGAGTACCCTTGGAGATTCACAGCGATCAAGGAAGGAATTTTGAGTCCCAAATATTCCAGGAAACTTGTCGAGTTATGGGTACTCATAAAACGAGAACAACTTCTTACCACCCACAATCGGATGGAATGGTGGAACGATTTAATCAGACATTGGAGAGATACCTGGCAAAAGTCGTGGAAAACCGGCAACGCGATTGGGACAAGCATATACAACCGTTTTTGCTGTCATACCGAAGTGCTGTTCACGAAAGTACATCGGTGACACCAGCCTTCGCCAACTTCGGAAGAGAATTGCGGCTGCCTGCAGATCTGATCACCGGAATACCACCTGATGCCCCACGCAATATAACCGATTATGCGAATGACTTGCGGAACAAAATGAATGACATTTATGAGCACGTCAGACAATCGGGCCAGCAAATGTCTGAAAAGATGAAAACCCGTTATGACCGCAAAATGAACAATAAAGGGTTCGACGAAGGTTCACTAGTGTGGTTGCACAATCCAGTTCGCAGTAAAGGGAAATCTCCTAAGCTTCAAGCTAAATGGGACGGGCCGTACCGGATTGTGACAAAAATTAACGACGTGACCTACCGTATACAGAAAGGTACAAGAAGTGCTCCCAAGATCGTCCATGTGGATCGACTGGCGCGTTATTATGGGACCGATAATGCTCGGGACGAGCATGTCTTAGGAGGGGGCAGTGTTACGCGCCAGAATTAATGTCGGGTACATTAAGTTACTACTAGCGCCATCTAGTATCGAGTAGCAGAACTAGTAGAGTCAAGTACCTTCTAGACATTTCTTTGCTAGAACATTCTACACTTCTCGGTATCTGGTCAGTCGGCAGCGGTAGTTACGAGTACTTTCCAGATGTTTCGAGAATGGAAGTTTCTAGAATAAACTGACCTATAAAAGGAGCGCGTATTCCGCGACCGAGTCAGTATTGGATTAGCGATACAAGCGAATACTTCGAAAGCGAACTTCAAGTGCGAATAAAGTGATCAGTGGTGAAGTTGTGTGTTATAATTAGTGAGTTTAAAGTTGTAATTAGTGTTTTTAAATTAAAGTGTCATTTTGGTTATTTAATCGGCTGTTTTTATTGTCACGAACCTCAAGCTCGTAACAATATTAACCCCCAATTAAAACAAAAAATATCCCAAAACACGAAATTTTATGAGCTGTACGAAGTTCCCATACAAGCCTGCCGTTCGCCTTTGCTCCATGTGCAATTAAATCTGTTTACTCTTTTCAACCGAGTTCCAAAAGAAGGAGGTTATCAATTCGACTGTATGTTGTTTTTTTTTTGTATGTTTGTTATGCGATGAATGGATTTAGATGATTCTTTTTTTATTCGAAAGCCTATACTCCTGAGGTGATCTCATTGGCACCAAGTCAGAATATGATGATGAGATCCTAGGGAAATCGAGGGCAACCCTCAAATTTTAAAGGCAAATACAATGTTTTTTATATACTTTCTAACGCAATTCAGATAATTGTGCCTGGTAATCAACATTTCATCTTGCTGAGCTGATTATGGAAGGTATAAGTTAGGATCTGAAGCTGGGATCCCAGGACATATGTTTGATCAGCGATATTTTTTCCAATTGTCAACCGATTTGGATGACTTTTCTTTGTTTGGTAGAGTATTTTTTCACACATTTCAATTTGGTGAAGATCTAATGAAGGATTTCGGAAGTAGGCAACAGAACTATTCAATAAATGATAGCAAATCTCGCGGCATTGCTGAAATTGCATGGCTGTTTATTGATTACACCAGTTACCTAATAATATATAACAAAAAAAAAAAACTAATTCAGACCTTGATCCAAATTTTGTTAGTATTATACCTACAAACTTATGAGCTATGTTAGGTAGTACAAAAATATTAAGAGTTTTTTTTTTAATTCATATATCTGTTGCACTCACCTGACGCACCGGGTACATGCACATGTACATGCACCCAATGCGCCATGATGGTGCAACACGGCTTATCACTAATGACCCCCGGAATGCTGTTGACGCTCCCACGCACTCTGCGCATCATGGACGCAATCCTTTTTCGCAGTATGGTGTTGAAACCATCAGTATGTGCTTAGGCAAAAATTCCTGACGCACTACAGTAACGTGGAAGCCCCAACAACATCCTGAAGGCATTATTATACTGAACCCGAAGGGAGCTGTATGCCCTTTGCGTATATCGAACCCACAGAGTACCTACACGTGTACGATTGGCAAAAAGCCTTAAAAAGAGTTATTTTCACTTGTGTTGTACAACGTGCAAACCTGCGGGCCAACATATTGCATCGAACAGCCAACGCCCTCCGTTCTCTTTCCATATCAGCATCGTCTTTTAAGTCCTCAGTGACTATATGCCCTAAGTATTTAAACTCACGCACCCTCTCCAGGGGCACACCTTTAATCATTATCGGTGGGACATGATCTGGCTTTTTACACTTTACCCTGAATACAAGCAATTTGCTTTTCTTAACATTATAGATAAGACCGTGCGTTTCTGCATAGCCTTCGCAGAGCGCCAACAACTTCCTGAGGGCGCTAATTGACGGACTCAGCAACACCATGTCATCTGCATAACTAATACTATTGACACACAGACCGCCGATAGAACAGCCAACATGTGTGCTACTGAGGCCGACAATCAGCTGGTTTACGTGCAGGTTGA
Organism: Mamestra brassicae; assembly: GCA_905163435.1. Lineage (NCBI taxonomy): Eukaryota > Metazoa > Arthropoda > Insecta > Lepidoptera > Noctuidae > Mamestra > Mamestra brassicae. Next base: position 8,588,802 of record LR991009.1, on the reverse strand, counting down.
AAAGCGCTGGCGAGGTCAAACCACCCTTTCTCACCCCGCAGTCCAACCTATACTCCTCTGACAATTAATTGGCCCATCTTACTTGATTTGTTTGGTGGTCATACCAATACCGAAACATATCTGTTATGGCATCGGGTACTCCCGCTTCGCGCATCTTACACCACAATATGTCATACCTGACCAGGTCAAATGCCCTGGATAGGTCCAGAAACGCCGCATATAAGAGTGTCGGATACAGAACGTAAACAATAACGCTGGTAGTCGCGGGAGATTCGATCCTGCATGTACAAAATGCTCAATGCTGAGGCTGTCATGTCCCGGTGATTTTCCACGTCTCATGTTTTTCATTATGAAACTAATTTGCTTAGCTGTAATGCGAGCAGGCACCTCTAACACAACAGCCTCAGCAATGACGCCATCAACATTTGACTTTGAGGGTAGTTGCAAATTAAAATGTTCTTGAACAAGTTTGCAATCTCCCCGGGCGTGCTTGCACCAGCGACACTCACTGGAACACCAGGCTTGGGGTTCAATTTCTTGGTATGCATAACATCACGCCGGTATGCTATGAACGGGTACGCAGATGCAAACAAGTCAACCTGAATTAACATGTTTTAGGGGTTATCTATTCGGGCATACCTGTATTGTTCATAAACCGATCTTGATGATTCTTTTTGCATTGGATTTAGTTATAGCTATATTGCATTTGCACTGTACTGTGAACTTCAAAGATAAACTAGTGACCTCCTCACCTTAAAATCAGTAAAAACTATTACCAAAGCAAAGTAGATATTTAACTATAAGCTGGTGTTGACTTGGACTGCGAAAGCACACAAACTCCTTAACGGCCAAAGAGATTTAAAGATACAATAGAGCGGCTATCAGAAGAAATGTCACAGAAAAACTGTGATCCCATGCCTCAGTAACGTCATCTAGCTTTGAATAGCAAACATGGAAATGTTTTAGAACTATTTATGAAAATTATTGAATTCTAATTGATTACTGAATAAATAAAAACAATATTTACGAAAATAAATCGAAGGTAGGTCCAGTCGTTTTACCATAATGAGATTTGCAATAGCGTAATGAGCAACTCGGCATATTTTCTTAGAAAATGTTTTTCTTTTGGTGGACACAAATACGACTTGACATGCAGGGGTGTCACATTAGACAGCGACTTTTGTCCACTAGGACATAAGTATCGGATTACGATTGTGTTCATTATGTCCTGTCTATTGGTAGTATAAATTTAATGTCTTTGTTAACGGCAAATAGTACAACCACTCACTATGGGAATTATGACACTTAGTTGTGAGGTTTCACCACTAAAAAATGGAAAATAATAACTAATTTCGGAAGTCGATGTCAAAAAACAAAAGATTCTGGCGCGTAACACTGCCCCCTCCTAAGACATGCTCGTCCTCGCCAAGGGTACTCCAAAACGACAGAAGACTTCATGAACTAGTTTGTCTGCAACTGTTGAAGCTTCTTGATTTGGAATGGCGAAGACTTCAGGCCACTTAGTGAAGTAATCCATTACAACCATGAATTACTTGTTATCACTTTCACTTTCCGGAAAAGGTCCCGCAACATCTAGAGCTATCCTTTCCTATGGTGCACCAACATTGTACAATTTCAATATGCACCTCTACTGCGAGTCTGAGAGAGAGTCCTTTTACAGCCGACGAACTTGTACATTTGCGACACCAGTCCTCGACATCGTCACGACAGTGGACCCAGTAAAACCGTTCCCTTATCTTCAGAAGAGTCCGTTTTACTCCCATATGGCCTCCTGAAGAACCATTATTATACAGCTGTAGGACATTCGGTACTTTTGCTTTAGGGACAACCATTTGCAAATGACAGCTGTCCTCCCGAGCATTTTCCCATTTACGGCACAGGACTCCATCCTGAATCACCAAGCTGTGCCATTGGGCCCAATAACTTTTTGTGATAGAACTCATCGCTGAGACGCCACTCCACGTGGGCTTAAGAGCACTGGCCTTCATCCACGATCGGCTTGATATCCGAATCTTCCTGCTGTGCACGTTGTAGGCTTTCCTTTCACTCTTGCTGAGGTCTGTCTTAAACATTTTCACAGGTACGACTTCTTTACCCTCTTACCTAGTACAATGCTTGCAGTCTTCAGAGCGAGGTCTTCTTGACAATGCGTCGGCATTGCCATGAGGTCTTCCGCTGCGATGTTCAATCACAAAGTCGTATTCCTGCGGCCGCTGGGCGCTGTTGTTAGCCGCTCTACCTTCTGGAAATCGGCTATCTTTCCATTCCGCAGTTCGCTTAGGGCAACTGGATCGAAGGTGGCCCCTTTCCCCTCAGCCGTAGCACCTAGGGCTGTATCCTTTTAAACGGTCGCGAACTGAAGGCGCTGCAACCTCCCTGACGCAATGGGAACGATGATCGTGTCGCACAGCTTCCACCTCCAGTGCATGAGCCAAGGCGTCCTTAAGCGTCCCGTGGTGCCCGAGCCTCACAGCAGATCTAACTTCAAGGTCGCGGATTCCATCGATGAATGCCTGCACCAGGTTCCCTTCGATGAGTGCAGGTACGGACTGGTAAGCTTTTCGAACCAGCTTCTCCACTTCAAGGGCCCACTGCTGCAGGTTTTCACTGCTTCGTTGCACGCGATCCTTGAGCTGTGCACGAAACACGTGTTCCAGATGAGCGTCGCCATATCTGGCTTCCAACGCCTCAAGGAGCTAATCGTAAGTCACTTCCTTGCCGAGAGCTTCCAGGACAGTTAAGGCCTGGTCGCGCAGGCCTAGGGTGAGAGCAGTTATGGCCTGATCTTTACTCCACCCATTCGCCTTCATAACAGCCTCAAACTGTATTTTGTAGGCTGACCAGGAAGATGTCCCATCGAACGGCGGCACTTTGAATCCACGTAGCGAAGGTGTAAGTGTAGTAGCTACGGAAACTGCCATCCCATCTCCAACTTTACGGTTGCCCAACTCTTTTTTAACATCAGCAATGACGTAATAAAACTTGCTTATCTGGGTTTCAGCTTCTGACAGGCGGTTGTCATGCTGAGCAACCTTATCCTTCACCTCCTTCATGTCTTTTCCAAAGGTAGCGTGAAGGTCCTTCATAAGGAGCATCTGTTCCTCCTGGCGCCGCGCCTGCTCCACCTTGGCATGCTGCAGCTGTTCTTCCAGCCGACGGGCCTGTTCCTCTTGTCGGCGGGCCTGCTCCTGCAGCATCATCATCAGTGCAGCAAAGTCTGGTGGTGCAGATGCTGGAGCTGCTGTGGACGGACCGGCCTCCATGATCGGCAACTGGGCCTTCGACGTCTGCGGCGTTGTACATCCATAACGCCTCTGGTCCGTCTCTTGCTAGCGTTGACTACGGGTACGGATACCCTCCGTGTCGTCCTTTGGTAGAATCGGCATGATTTTTTCGATTAAATAACCAAAATGACATTTTAATTTAACAACACTAATTACAACTTTAAACTCACTTATTATAAAACACAACTTCACCACTGATCACTGTAATCGCTCTTGAAGATCGCTTCCGAAGTATTCGCTTGAATCGCAAATCCAATACTGACTCGGTCGCTTTTTTTTTTATGAGTGGCTTGTCGAGGTGAGCTTGGTCTACTGGTTGAGAGCTAGGAGAGCATTGGGCCTCTAAACTGTCGGCTAGACATTCCGCTTTGTCAGAGTTGTCAAAGGCGACACTCTTGTCGGGGTGGATGAGAGGGGGCATTGTGGCCTCTTCTTTGGATCGTAACTTCCTCTGAAGATGCCAAAAGGCGAGATTGGTGGGCTCGAGCTCGCTAAGCATCTTGTCCCAGCGTGCGGTACGCAGCTCAGCTGTGCGTTTTCTCACAGCTCGCTGTAAGTTGCGCATGTGAGCTTTGTTCGCGTCGCAGGGAAAAGCGCTGTACGCAAGAATGGTTGCGTTCTTCTCGGATATCAGATTCCGTACATCGTCCGGCATTTTCCAGCGGTGGTCTTCCACCACTGGAACCTCCCTTGAACATTCGTTCAGGACGGATTGTACGTGATCCGTAAGCGAGTCGATCGCCGCCGTCATGTCAGCGACTGAGACGATGTGGTCGGGGATGTTGTCTAGGTGAGGCGACGTAGTGGATTTCAGCCTTTCGCTTACTTTCCTCCAGTCGGTGATCACTTGGACGGGGGAGGTTGGTCGGGGTTGGGCTGAGCCGAGCGAGGGCCTAGGTGCATGATCACTGGACGGTGGTCAGAGTTGAGCTCGTGTGTCGTTTTTATAGATAGCAAACGGAGGTTTACGTTCTTTAGAAACGGCACATCGAGCACATCGGGCCTTTGGTTGGGATCGTGTGGGAAGTGAGTTGGCGTCATCGGAGCGATGACGTCATAGTTGAGGGTTGCACCTAGGTTAAACACCTCCCTGCCTCTTGCGTTGGTTGTGTTGCAATTCCACGCGGGATGTTTGGCGTTGAGATCTCCCACTAATATAACGGAATCACTCAAGCCTAAGAGGGTGGTGAAGTCGCTACTGAGTGCGATGGGGTCGTCAGGCGTGGGAGGCGAGGTCGAGGGCGGTGGGTAACTGACTCAGTCGCGGACTACGTGCTTCTTATATAGGACAGTTCATTCTAGAAACTTCTATTCTCGAAACATCTGGAAAGTACTCGTAACTACCGCTGCCGACTGACTAGATATCGAGAAGTGTAGAATGTTCTGGCAAAGAAATGTGTAGAAGGTCCTTGACTCTACTAGTTCTGCTACTCGATACAAGATGGCGCTAGTAGTAACTTTACTGTACCCAACATTAATTCTGGCGCGTAACAGTACTAACAGTATGTTAAAAGAATTTTCTAAATAAGTAATTTACATTGAAACTACTGCATTTTATTGCTTTACTATTTTATTGGCATTAATTGAATAAAAAAAAAAAAACAACTGTTATTATCGATAGTCATACCTGATATTTAAATGGTTGGTAACATCCCTAGTACGGGGCCACCTACCGAGTGATAGCTAAATTTATAAATTCAATTTGTATGTTTGCCATTCTAAGCTAGATGGCGTTACTGAGGCATGGGATCACAGTTTTTCTATGACATTTCTTCTGATAGCCGCTCTATTGTATCTTTAAATCTCTGCAAAAAACAACCAAAAACACCGACTGCCGAAATTAAAGTTATTTTATACTTTGTGGTATTTTGATTTGGAAGTCGGTTTTTTTTTGTAAAAAGAGTTTTTTTTTATTTTTACTTTATTTCGATTATTTTTATATAAGTATTATAATTTATATATTGATTCAAATAAACCGCCACTCGTCCTTTAAAAGATTTATTAGAAAACCAGCGTCAGACAGCATCAGTCTGTCTGACATATCGCTGAAATGGACCTTTTTAGTGCAGCCGTGAGATGCACACTTAGTTTAGTGCGTGTTTCATGGCGGTTTTTTTATTCGTTCATTCCCTGTGTTAGTTCATTACCTGTGCTAAATAAATTTTATTCTTTCTTTCTTCTCCTTATTATTACCATTAGATCAGTACTTCACGTGCCCAGAAGACAGGAATATTCTTAGCACAAAGAATAAACATTTCCATTGAAAATGGCTATGCTGCCAGAATTCTGGCCACATTTCCAGTAGACAGTGGTGGGGAGGAATTTTATGAAATTTAGAAATTGCATTTCTTTTTTATGTTGAGATCACATTCTCAGCGCAAGTGTTGCGCCCTTCACCCCGCTGGGAGTTGACATGAGAAAATCGTTTGATCCGGTTCTATTATTCCACTGTAAGATTGTTTAGGATATTTTTTTATTTTATTCTCGAATATTCCAGGAAACTTGTCGAGTTATGGGTACTCATTAAACGAGAACAAATTCAAAAATTCAAAAAGTCATTTATTCAAATTAGGTTGAGTGCCAGCACTTTTTGAACGTCAAAGTTCTACATAAAGACAGTCCCCCAAAACGCCCGCCCGTCACCACTTCCTAGTGTTTTAGCTGGGAAGAAGTGGCGCAACAAACTCCCCAGCAACACATCTGTCTGTTGAGTTATAAGAACTATCACTTATACAAAGGTATGTAAGTAGTCAGTATTCTTACAAAGAAAACAATACAACAAAGGTAACACGTAAAAACATAAAACTTAATAATTCGCTACTTGTAAGCTAGCACACTCCATTATGCCAGCATAAACAGACAAACTCAAGCATAAAAACAATATCAAATCAAACTAAATAAGCCTCCAGACATGAAGGGTGTGCCCGCTTACACGTGCAGAGGGTAGAATTTAATAAAAAGATCTGTGACTCGACGCCACAAGTGATAAACCAGGGCCATCAAAATTAAACATTAAGCATATAATCGTTATAACAATAGTAAAATCCATGGCTAACAAGACGACCTTTCACCACAAGCAGCACCCGTTCACGAGCATAACGCAAAGATCAGCCATTACCCCCTCGCCATATTTGAGGGAAAGAGGTAACCCGACCCCCGACGCTACCGCAAGCAGTAAAATCTAAGGGAGCATGACGAACTTGCTGCCGGTTGCTCAGGATAGAATAAAATCATACAACTGTCGAAGTCACTAGTTAATCACATGTTGCAATACACTCATTATAAAATATTGTTATGAGAGTATAATAATTAATAAATTAATAAAAAAAAAACAAATAATTGACCTCTACGGACATATAAATTAACAAATATATGAACTCATATGTCATAAGCTAACTATGAAAGAACATTAAAAACGAAGTATGTCTTGCGTTCAACACTGCGACCAACTATTATCATCGTCTAAATAATCATTGATTGAATAGTATGCCTTAGAACAAAGGTTAGATTTAACTTTAGCTTTAAACGAGTTAAAAGGTAGCTCAAGATAAGAAAGAGGTAGCTTATTGTAAAAACGGATACCGAGCCCCACAAATGAGCCTTGGACCCTTCGAAGACGATGGGATGGTGCATGTAATTTGTGCTTGTTTCTAGTGTTAAAGTTATGGATATCACTGGTTTTAGTGTATAAATGTATATTTTGCCTAATATATAATATGTTTGCAAAAATAAATTGAGATGCTACCGTGAGAATTCCAATATCTTTGAAAAGTTCTCTTAAGGAAACTCTTGACCCCAGCTGATATATTGCTCGAACAGCCCGTTTTTGTAACACAAATATATTTTGTATGTCTGCAGCTCTTCCCCATAATAGGATACCGTAAGACATAACGCTATGGAAATAACTAAAATAGACTAACCGAGCTGTGTAAACGTCAGTGTATTGTCTAACTTTCCTGACGGCGTAGGCAGCCGAGCTGAGCCTTCCTGACAGGCTTGATATATGCGGGCCCCATTGTAGTTTGTAATCAACAGTTATTCCCAAGAATACTGCTGAGTCCACAGTTTCAAGCATCTCTTTGTTTAAGACGATATTCGGTCCTAGATTATTAACATTAGGTAAGGCAAACTTGATGCATTTTGTTTTCTTAGCATTGAGAACTAGGTTATTTGTCGTAAACCAATCCGTAACCATGGAGAGAGCACTGTTTACGTCATCAAAATCTTGTCTATTTCTATCTACTTTAAAGACAAGAGAGGTATCATCTGCAAAGAGAACTACATCACAGATACCCTTTAAGAAAAATGGTAAATCATTTATATACACCAGAAACAAGAATGGACCCAGTATAGAACCTTGAGGCACCCCTAAATGAACTGGTAGCCCGGAGGACTTCACACCATTGATATCTACACATTGAAACCTATTATGCAAATATGAATCAACTACGTTAAGAGCTTCCTTTTGTAGACCATAATGACGCAGTTTACGCAAAAGCGTATCATGGTGTACGCAATCAAAGGCCTTGGAGAGATCACAGAAAACTCCAATTGCATTTTGCGAGTTCTCCCATGCGTTAAATATGTGTTTCAGGAGAGCAACACCTGCATCTGTGGTTGAACGACCTTTTGTAAATCCATACTGTTCATTATGGAGGAGGCTATTTAGATTAAAATGTCTTAGCAATTGCTTGAGTATTAACTTTTCAAATATTTTGCTAAATGCAGGTAAGATAGAAATAGGCCGGAAGTTTCCTATATCATTTTTATTACCAGATTTAAATAAAGGTATGACTTTACTACTTTTCATGAGATCAGGAAAAGTTCCTAAATACACGCATTTATTAAAAGTAACAGCAAGGTAAGGGGCTACGATGTCTATTATGTTACTCAAAAGTTTAATGGAAATGCCCCAATAATCACCTGTGTTTTTTGACTTAAGTGTGTTGAAAACATTAACTACATCACTTGGTGTTACGTGCTCGAAACTAAATAATTGACTACATTTAGGCACACTACTATGTAAAAGGTTTTCAGCATTAGACGAGGACGAACTTAAGGAGCGAGTCGTAGTTATAGGTATATTAGCAAAAAAATCATTAAATGCCTCAGCTACGTCAGTTGCTTTACTTATTAATTTGTTGTCAACAATAATCTCTACTTGATTTTCTTGTTTAACCGACTTGCCCGTTTCATTGTTAATAATTTTCCAAGTCACTTTTACTTTATTTTTAGAATTTTTAATTGTGTCACTTTCACTAACATCTTCTTACCACCCACAATCGGATGGAATGGTGGAACGATTTAATCAGACATAACAGAGATACTTGGCAAAAGTCGTGGAAAACCGGCAACGCGATTGAGACAAGCTTATACAACCGTTTTTGGTGCCACACCAGCCTTCGCAAACTTTGGACGAGAAATACGGCTGCCTGCAGACCTGGATCAAAGTCAATTCATTTATTTGAACTAGACTATTACAAGGCACTTTTGAACGTCAAATTTACAGATTGAAATTAAAATATTAGTGACTCTAGTTGTCCATTCGCAAAAAGTAGATTCTTATGGAGAAGAACGGACAAGAAACTCCATAGTTACTCTTTTCAAATATAAGTTTTACAATATTTTGTATACATACATTGATAAATTGAGTATATTATGTGAGCACAATGCACCCAACATTACCCTAATATACAGCACACACTTATATAGGTACTAATAGATTCCTACAAAAAGCAAATAGATAAAACTAAGTTTGCTAGCAAGGGACATGGTACTCACATATTTACAATATAATTAACAACAATGGATCAGTGTGTGAGTTGAATTACATATTTAAAAAAAAATACAGAAAGTACACCAGTAATATAGTAAATAAATCAAAAAGTCTGACTTTGTCTACTACACCCTAGATCGTCCTATGGAGCAGAACCAGCAAGTTTCCAAGCATTCTTATCTTTAATAATATAGTTAATCATCTACGAGTAGTTTGTAATATGCTTGTTTACAAAGTGTGGTTTTATATAAATTTAAATTTTCTTTCATCTAATTCTAATATGTCACATGGTATTTTGTTTTAACATTTACCACCGGATACCACCTGATGCCCCACGCAGTATAACCAAATATGCGAATGACTTGCGGAACAAAATGAATGACATTTTATGAACACGTTAGACAATCGGGCAAGCAACGTCACGAACCCCAAGCTCGTAACAATATGTATTAACATGGGTTATAACTTATAATAATTAGATCGATATTGCATCGTGCACACATCTACCGCCGCCGCTGTCAAGCGACTCAGTGGGGAAGCACGATGATGCGTTTGGTAGGCCTCCGCAGGACGTGGCCGCCTTTGGTGGTCACGTCGACTACTCTAACCTCACTGTCCGTGCCCGGTAGCACCTGGGTATGGCGTCCCTTTTTTTTTTATGTCGGGGGGAAATCCTCTGTGATGTTCTCTCCGCCCTGGGACGGGCGGAGGGGTCTGTCAGACTCTTACTGACTAAAACAACCCGGTGTTCCATCTCCCACCTACGCCGACGATCGCGGGAACGTATACGACTTCCGCAATCCCCGGCTGGTGCCGACCCGCCGCTGCGGGCCACCTCGCGTCAGCGGGGGGAGTTAGGTGTTTGACTCCCCCCGCTACGTCAGAGGGGCGCACGGGAACACCACGCGCCGCCACCTCGGGTCTGGATTTATAGGGGGCGACGGACATATCCAAGTCCACCGCCTCTGGACCCAGTTAGTGGGGCTGGAAGAGGGCAGCGTATGCCCTCCACCGACGCCCGATGCGCCTGCTGCGGGCTGGGAGAGCGATCATGATCTCCCTCTCCCTTTCCGCAGCCTCCTTCTGCGCGATAACTGTCTCGCAGGAGACCACCGCGTCCCAGGACTCCTCACCGCCGACCATAGCATGAACTACGGCCGGCAGCGAGAGGTCTCTGCCTACCACAGAGATGAGGGCACGGAGCGGCTCCTCCCAAGCTGCACACTCTGCCAGCGAATGCCGCGCCGTGTCCTCCCGTCAGTCGACGCAGTGGTGACATCGAGCGTCCAGCTCCTTGCCTATGCGACACAGGAACCTCCCGAAGCAGCCATGTCCTGAGAGGACCTGCGTCGCACGAAACGACAGGGAGCCGTGCCTTCTCCCAAGCCAGAGGTCGAGCACTGGCCGGTTGACCACGATGGTGATGAAGCCGGTGGAAGGGCGTGAAAGCCTATCCCGCCATGCGAACGACGCAGCTCTATGTGTCGCTGCATCAGTCGCTCACCGCGCGGCCGCGCGTCTTCGCGCCACTGGTGCAGTGACGCGAGGACTTTTGCCTCCAGGTCCCAGGGCGGAGATCCGGCCAGTGCGCAAGCCGCCTCGTAGGAGATCGTACGATAACCCCTCATGACTCTGACGGCCATCACCCTCTGCGGCTTTCGCAGAACGGTGATGGTGCTGGCCGTCAGGTCAGCCACCCAGATCGGGCCCCCATACAGGGCCATCGATCGCACGATCCCGGGTTATGCTTCCCTTGGGTCAAGTGTAACAAAAACATATCGGCGAGGGCTTGGGCGCTCCGCCATTGTTGGCGCGCTGTGATGTCTGCTTCGGTGAATGTGCCTGGTGAGGGCACATGAGAGTTTGGGCCGATCAATATATGATTAGGTGTGAGAGCCTCGGGCTCGTTCGGTGCCACAGTTACGTGCGTCAGAGGTCTAGAATTTACTGTGTTTTCCACCTCTACCAGCAAGGTATAAAGTGTATCTTCTGTTGGATGAACCTCTTTTAGTGTGACGTGCATTGCTACTTTCACTGCCCTTACCACCAATCCTCTCCCATGCTCCACCCATGAATGGCGATGCGGGAGGTATATACTTCCATGTTATAGACCGCGCATCAGACTCACACTCTAAAGCACTTAAGGCGCTTTCACCTAATTCTTTATCAGCCGCCTTAAAACATGTGGCGTTGTCACTCCATATTTCTTTTTTTTTTTTTTTTTTTTTTTAATATGGGTTTGCTCTTGACTCTAGTCTAGGTCATAGATGACAGAGACAAAGTCGACGATGGAGCGAGCTTACCCAGAAGAAGCCTGTTCACTTTCTTTGGGACAATCTCTCCTAGTTATAAATCGCCTAAGTGAAGCGATGGCTGGGTCCGCACTCAGTGATTGCGCTACTTCTAGGTGCACTGCCCTACAGGTAAGACAAGTAAATAGTGGTCCATATATCTTCTCCCTATACCTACCTACAGTTATTGATATGGGCCCGAAGTAGTCGAGTCTCGTAAAGGTGAAGGGTCCGTACGTGATGGGCTAAACGGGGGTACGGTAAGTCACCAGGAGAGGGGTTGGCTGGCTTTGCCTTCCTTATTCTACACGGCAAACAACTTTTGATTACATCCTTTTCAGACGGGCGTAGTCTTAGTATCCACACGCTCTGTCGTAACTCATTTAATCTGTGCTTCCGTGATGCAGACTTTCGTGTACATGTCCTATATACAATTTAGAACCTATGTCCACCGTCTAGTATGGAAGGATTTTTGAAGTTGTACTTCTTTTGGCGCGATGGAGAAAACTGATGAGAGTGAATTTTTACGATGCGCGCGCACACCGACACCTGAATTCTACATCGTGAAGTTAGTTCTAGGTGGCATGAAAATCGATAACTATGTTCAAGTTGTATATTCTAGTATTTTTTTATTGTCTTTTGTTTCTTTTATGTTTGAATTTCGAAGAAGAATGTGGTTTTAATTTCGAAATAAAGCGCCAAAATATAAGATACAAATATTTTGATAAAAGTAATTGATTAGACACTAATTTTTCCCGCGGCTCAGCTCCTTTTATTCTATCCTAGAAGATTTTATTGGAATATGATGATTTTTCGAAGACAAAAAACTGCCTCTTCATGAATGAGTTTTCTTAATCGGATTTGTATCTACAGTAGAACGGAATAAAGAATTTTACCGTTTATAATAATTATTAGTATTGACTATTTTGAAAAAAGGAGTCTCGTAACTTATATATGTCATTGTAAGTAGGTACCCATAAACTTCTCAGGGACACACCATCCAGAATAGAAAGTTGGTATTAATTTCAAATACTACTAACAAAACATTCGAATCAAAAAAAAAAAATTTGCATGATATCTGCCCTATTTTATGAACAAACAGTTTTAAAACTATGAAACGTATCAGTTATTTAGCGTAATAGACTTAATTGGCGATCGTTCGAACGCAACAAATTGAAGCTGAAAACAATACAAATATTTTAAAACTTTTATATTTTTTAGTTGTGAATGTTTTTTTTTTCCATACGCCAAAGAAGAATAACTTCTAACGCGTGTACATAAGTACACACACTCTTTTTTATTTCTTCGTAAGTTTATGGCTGCTGCAACGCGACCGCGCAGACGTAATACCCCGTTGTTATCTATAGGTAAACATACTTAGTGGGGCTAGCTTGCCGTCGTTCGGTGGCTCATTGTTGAGTTTTATTGCACTTAGATCTCTTGAAAAACTGTCGGTCTGTGCGCGTTTGATCCACAGTTCCGCTGCCAATGAGTACTCAGCCGGTAGAGATATGTATCTATTGTTGTCAGTACCTACTCAATGGACTGCCATTCGGCATTTTTGTTGTTCTTTTCCCGCCTTTATTTGTTTTCACCCACGTGGGGTCTTTGTCTGCGTTTTTTCTTGTAAGCTTGTATTCTACTGTGTTTTGTCGGCCTGCATTTGTCAATGAATTGAAGAACACGTGTTGTTGTTCTATCAATTGCATCCATTTCGAAAAACGTGTTATAATAGGTAAACGACCATTTGAGTTTATGGCGTTTGTATTGTGCATGTTGCATCTCACTCGCTCTTCCCCTGTGTCCCGTGTCGGGCCTGTTGTCGTCTCTTTCGGCCACTCGTCCTTTGCCTTATATAGGTACTCAGGGCCGCGATAAAGGCCATCAGGAAAGTTAGACAATACACTGACGTTGACACAGCTCGGTTAGTCTATTTCAGTTATTTTCATAGCGTTATGTCCTACGGTATCTTGCTGTGGGGTAGGGCTGCTGACATACAGAATATATTCGTTTTGCAAAAGCGTGCTGTACGAGCAATATACCAGCTAGGGTCAAGGTTCATTAAGAAAACTTTTTAAAGATATTGGTATTCTCACGGTGGCATCTCAATTCATTTTTGCAAACATTTTATTTATTTATTTATTTAACAGTTTATGTACACACATTTAACAAATAAATAAGAAGGGAAGAGAAAAATAGGTACAAAGGTGATGCTTATTTCTAAAGAAATCTCTTCCAGCATACCTGCGAAAGGAGAGTCGAATAAGAGAGATGTAGAAATCGTGTGTAAAAGTTATGTTAACATAAAAAGACAAAAAAAACTTTAAATATAACATACTATAATAAATATGACTAAAATTAATATCATACTAATACATACTACTTAAATAATACTATAAGAATAATAATAATATATAGGTACTTTAAATATGCAACTATGATGGTACCGAAAGGTAGTGTTCTTTCACTCTTCTTTTAAAATCTGGAAGAGTTTTGCATTCCCTAATGTCAGGCAAAATTTACTTACTAAAACCAGCGATATCCACAATTTTAACACCAGAAACAAGCACAAACTACAAGCTCCTTCCCACCGTCTCCGTAAGATCCAGGGCTCGTTTGTGGGGCTCGGAATCCGTTTTTACAATAAACTACCCCTTTCTTTTCTTGCCTTGCCTTTTAATGCATTTAAAACCAGAGTTAAATCTAACCTTTGTTCTAAGGCATACTATTCTATCAATGACTATTTAGACGATAAGAATTGTTGGTCGCAGAGTTGAACGCAAGATATTTGTTATACTTAATGTTCTTTCTATAGGTATGATTTAGCTTAAATAACAGGTTATATGAGTTTCTCTGACCGTACTGATCAGTTATCTTTTACTTTTTTTTTTTTGACATAATCTAATCGTTACAATTGTTTTTTGTATGAGTTGTATTGCAACATATGATGAAATACTGTTGTCCATAGCTGTTTTATATAATTATTTTTGCCTGATGAACCGGCAAGTTCGTCATGCTCGTCTAGATGTCACTGCTTGCGGTAGCGTCGGGGGTCGGGTTACCTCCTTCCCTCAAACATGGCGAGGGCGGTATCTTTTCGTTATGCTCGTGAACGAGTGCTGCTTGTGGTGACTGCTCGTCTTGCTGGTCATAGTATTTTTTATTATTATTGTTGTATTAACGTTAAACTACTGTTTATTATTAGTATTATGTTAGCTCTAGTTCATCACTTGTGGGTCCAGTCATAATCCTATTGTTAGACTATACTATTGCACGTGTTAGCGGGCACACCATTTATGCCCGGAGGCATAATTAGTTTGGTTTACCTACTTGTTAATGCTTGAGTTTGTCTATTTCTGATGGCTTAATGGAGTGTGCTAGCTACCAAGTGTCAATTAATTTCATTTCATTTGATTTACAGTAATATTTTATTTTCTGTGTCATGTATTGTAAAATACTTTGTATACTATTGTATAAATTCAAGTTTTTAAAAGCTTTACAGACAGATGTGTTGCTGGGGAGTTTGTTGCGCCTTCTTCTTCCCAGCTACAACACTAGGAAGTGGTGACGGGCGGGCGGCTATAAATTTTATTGTTACGCACACAATATTCAATATTTCAACTAATTATATGATAAAACTCGGAAGAACGTTTCGTTATAAGTTCCAAGCTGGCCGAAGCTGTGAAACGAAACGTTTCAGTTACGTCAGTCTTCGAAGACTCAAAGTTAACTGTAAACATACAGCGGGAAGCAAAAAAACTTTTGATGTTGACTTTTGATTATAATGTTGATTTACGGTGAGTTTTTGTTTTAAAATATTACTGATTATTTATTCATCAAATCAAATCGAAGATTGAAATAATTGAGGTGATTAGATATTTATCAAACATGTAATAAGTATACTTACCTATTCCAAAAATTCTAAATGTTTTTTTACAAATATTATGATAATTCTGAAGAGATGGAAGTGGAACTGCCACCAACTAACTCACTCATTTTGTGAGCACTTATCCTTTTTATGTATTGGTATTTTATTTGCAATTTATCGTCGTTTTTCGAAAAAAAATTAGCAGATGTCCTCCCTCATAGTTTTGACGTAACAGGCAGATTCACTTTCGTATTTTAGAAGGGAAATAGTAATATAATATGCCAATCCACAAAACTGTTGAAAAATATAAGTAACCGCAGAATATTATTATACCCACGCTGTACCCACGACTCGGTCAGCGTGTAACTCCTTGTTTTTTATTAAGATAATATATTGCTAATATTTTGTAGATCAAATTAAAATGTTTCAGCGCAAAGCTTCTGGGTAGACTATGTTAAGAGTCGACCCGTCCGGCACGTGAACGTAAAGATTCCTAGAATTGCTAACCCGGGAAAGAGCGACGTATAATTGACCATGCGAGAAACAGCTGACACCGAGATCTACTCCAGCAACACGAAAAGTCTGCCCTTGAGCTTTATTGATAGTCATGGCATAGCACACCGATACTGGGAATTGCGTTCTTTTAAACTGGAATGGAAAATTATTTGGTATTATGGGAATTCTGGGAATAAAGACAGTTTCTCCTGCACCGCAACCTGTTAAAATTTGAGCCTCGATTACATTTTGTTGCAACTGGGTTACTTTTAGCCGAGTTCCATTGCAAAGTTGAGGTGGTCTTAAATTTCGGAGCAGAATTATCGGTATGCCAATTTTTAAACAAATTATATGAGAAGGTAGTCCAGGCATACTTAAAGAATTTAAAAATTCTATCGGGTAATTAGTGGCTTCTTGTTCATCAACCATTCTATTTATTGAACTATAAACTTTGCTTTCTCCCTGTATATTAGACAGTATTTTATTATTAATTTCAGATGCCTGGTCATTGCGAGGAGTCAAAATGGACCTTTCGCAAAGCCAAGAATTGTCCCTATTTAATATAATTGTTATGTCACCGTAAACCGAAGATATAAGATGTTGTTGGGATTGCACTATACAACATAACTCAGGCGTCAGAATAAGTTTTCCTTGGTGTAGTTGTGGATAGGTACCTTCACCAATCTTCAATAATGTATCAGAAAATTCACGATTATCTGCGTTGTCTCCAGTTCTCACTCGCATATTTATAGTCAAATGCACCGATTGTATATCACGCCACAAATAAGAGCTTTTCAGGCAAGCCCTGATCTCATCAGCTCGGGTTCCCCGTGGTATTACCGGTAAGGTTTGTCGGAAATCACCACAAAATAAAACCGTAATACCGCCCATTGGTCGATCATTTTGTCTTATGTCCCTTAGAGTTCTGTCTACTGCTTCTACTCCTTTTCGATGGGCCATCGTACATTCATCCCATACGATTAAATTACACTCACGCAATACCTTAGCTTTGTCGCTATTTCTTGAAATACTACAGGTTGGACTTTCCGTGCGATCTAAATCAATTGGTATTTTAAACATAGTGTGAGCAGTTTTACCTCCTGGTAGCAATGTTGCAGCTATACCTGATGAAGCCACGGCAAGAGCGATTTTACGCTGATTTCGAACATAAGCTAATATTAATTTAGTCAAAAAGGTTTTCCCAGTTCCTCCAGGTGCATCTAAAAACCATATTGTTCCTAAATTATTCTGCACACTCTCGCACACGCGATCATAGACTAAGCGTTGTTCTGCAGTCATCATTGGGACACCGTTTTCTAATGTTACCAGCAGTTCCATTGGGTTGTAACCAATCTCTGCGGAATATTCCCTATTGGTAACCTCTCCGACTGAGGTTGGCGTTGGCAAACCATATTCACAAAGTGATTTACCGCCTACTGCTGTTAAGTCTTCCTGAAGAGCTAATAAGCACTGATTTATAGCCAGATCTCGGAAATTATCATTAGTTGCGCCTTCATTATTGTGAGATAAATTCCGAAGAAAGTCTTCTGCAAATTTTTCTTTATATTTTTCCCATAATTGGACAGGATCAGATAAATTACAAAATGTGAGTAATGTTACAAATAAATGGCGTAACCGTCGTGGATTATCACTAACACAGGATTCTGCTAAAGCGTCATCCCAATGTTGATCATTTTCAAGCAAATGACGCGCTTGGCAAGCTGCATGATAAGTTGGATAAACAACATCGTCTACTTTTCTCAAATCTATAAATGATGTTGGTCCTCGCACTGTATGTAATAATAATCTCAAATAAAAACACTCTGCGTTGTTAGGATGAACAGTATACACTCTACCAAGAACATGTTCTTTGAAAATACCTGTCTCGCCATCTACAGGCCTGCCACGGCGTCTACGGTTAAAGACACCTCGTTGTTTATCGTAGGTATAATACGATGGAACTTCTTCATACAAAAGAGACTTTGCGAAATTATCAGTTTGGCAAAGTCGAAAGAATGCCAATAAAGTTGTTTGTCTAGGGTTCTCTAATCGTTCTGTAACATTTTCGGCGTTAAAATATATACGTTGACCGCCTTCCAGATGAACATCCAGATGGGTCACAGGTGGATATCTTTCGTGAATGTTAAAACTTAAGATCCGCCACACAGCTTCTGAAGAGCTGATATATCTGCCTGACTGAAATCTAGTAACTTCATCATGTTCATTTTTTAACGCAAACGTAGCTTGGTCACTGCCCTTGTTAATATACTTACAAATATATTTAATTGACTCTACACTATTACACATTTCTACATTTATGTGAGCTTGAAATGCTCTAGACAACACAGGCGAATACGGAACGACCCACCTATTATCTAAAGTAACCTGTTGTCCAGACATTCGCTTTTCAACAGTAAAACCACCATTGTCTCTTGAACGGCGACGATATAATGGGTATCCATCATGTCCTGTTACAGTTTCATCCACTAATGCTTTTGGATACCTTTTAGTGCAACGACCGTCTTGCATGCAAGGAGCATTTGCGTTAAATGCACCACATGGACCATGTATCATATGAGTTTTAACAATGTCGTATAACAGGGGATCTGCAGTCGGATCTGGAATTTCAGCACTGATTAAACTGTCTACATCATTAGGTCGAACCTTATCTTTTAACCAAAGCAAGATATGTGCGTGAGGTAAGCCGCGTTTTTGCCACTCAACACTATACATATAACACAATACTTCTCCAAAAATGTTATCTTTGGTAAGAAGATCTATCATTGATTTTAATTTTAAATGAAACACTCTTGCAATAATATCATGGCGGTCATGCGGTGCCTGACCCTCAAGAAGCTCCCGAGTGATTTCATCCCACTTGGGATTGGTAGTTACAGTAACAAATAAGTCGGGACGTCCATATTTTCTTACGTAACAAAAAGCGTCTTGAGTACGTTCGTGCATGTAGCGTGGACCACCAGTAAAAGAAGAGGGTAAAATAACTAAACGACCCATATTTACAGTATCATTATCTTGCTGCATGGCATCGCGAAGGTGCACGTATTCTTCAGCGCGCAGCTGCCTTTGATTAGATCGTATATAAACTAATCTTTCGGTTTCAATTTTTGCGTACATGTCAACAATAAACTGATTAAATAAGCCACGAAAACGTTGAAAGTATACCAATCTGTTCCGTCTCACTTGCAGGTGGTAACAATAAAATTGAAGGCATGACACCTTTTTATTATAATTAGGTGCGCCTGTGCGCGGATCGGTTTGGTATACAGCGAAATTATAACCATCTTCCCCTCGACAGTATATCATAGGATATTGCAAACTGTCGTAAGCCCTGTGGGTTTCGAAAATACGTTGCAAACGATTGTCTCTGGAACGTATAACGATATCACACCTATCACATTCCTGGTCGACC
Source organism: Mamestra brassicae (assembly GCA_905163435.1). Lineage (NCBI taxonomy): Eukaryota > Metazoa > Arthropoda > Insecta > Lepidoptera > Noctuidae > Mamestra > Mamestra brassicae. Next base: position 8,569,637 of record LR991009.1, on the reverse strand, counting down.
AGTACTACAGCAACTTCATTCGTGGATGGAACGTTATGACGCCCAGGGTGTTCTTGAGTTGGACGCTTATCGGCATTTATAACAATTTTATAATTGTTATTACCATCTTGAGAAAGGGCTTCTAATGCCGATTTAAAACTGCATACGTACGAATTAACCTGATGTAACATGTTCTGAAGTTGTGAAATGAGTTCAGTATTTAAATTCGGAAAATATTGATTTCTTATATTCGACTGTTCGTTGTAATCGGATACAAAATATATTTGAAGAAATTTAGGTTGTTCTTCAGGCAAAAGGGACCCTATCAAATGGTAAACCTGACCTTGTACCTTAAAAGTAGGCATGAAAGGGCCTTCTGAGATTTGTTTAGCACCAAAGGATGTCATTTGGAATGCACTATTATAAGTGCGAATATTATCTAAAAACTGTTTGGATTGCAAATGTTCCCCTAAAAGTAGTGATTTTAAAGGTTCCGGTGGGTCTTCGAACGAAGGCAAATTTATTTTACCTCAACAACAGAAACCAGCAGACTCCTTCCTCCACTTCGAAGCATTACAAAAAGAACATACTACGTTCATATCGCCTATTTCAGAAGATGATCTGTAATCAATTGTGAGGTTATAAGCAAACCCACTTTTATATTTATCGGACCACGCCACCGAATTTGTAGATTGATCTACAACGTGTATATCTAAGTCATTAAGACCATGTCGAAATCTATCTGCAGTAAGACGGGCCTCTCGCTGTTCGTCTGTTTCAAGCGACCGAATGTTTTCAATTCTTAATCTTTCATTAGACAAAGTTATCAATCGTTCTTGTCTCAAAGAATTGTAATAATCCCGTCCCGACTCTAGTCGTTGTTCATGCTCATGTTCATCTTCAAGAGATCGAATCATGTTATGGTGCACCCTATCATTTGTCAAACGGTCTTCATACTGAGTAAAACTTTCAGAATCTCGAGACAAAATATGACGTTCGCGGTCAGCTGTAAGCCGTAATTCCCTCTCAGTTAGGGTTTCAGACTCGCGAGATAAAACATGACGTTCGCGGTCAGCTGTAAGCCGTAATTCCCTCTCAGTGAAGGTTTCGGACTCGCGAGATAAAACATGACGTTCACGGTCAGCTGTAAGCCGTAATTCCCTCTCAGTGTAGGTTTCAGACTCTCGAGATAAAACATGACGTTCGCGGTCAGCTGTAAGCCGTAATTCCCTCTCAGTGAAGGTTTCGGACTCGCGAGATAAAATATGACGTTCACGGTCAGCTGTAAGCCGTAATTCCCTCTCAGTGTAGGTTTCAGACTCGCGAGATAATGTATGACGTTCGCGGTCAGCTGTAAGCCGTAATTCCCTCTCAGTTAGGGTTTCGGACTCGCGAGATAAAACATGACGTTCGCGATCAGCTGTAAGCCGTATTTCCCTCTCAGTGAAGGTTTCAGACTCGCGAGATAATGTATGCTGTTCGCGGTCAGCTGTGAGCCGCAATTCTCGTTGTAAAGCAGTTTCAGCTTCTCGGGATAACGCATGTTGTTCCCGGTCAATGGTACGCCTTAGCTCTCGTTGGGAAGAGCTTTGAGACGCCCGTGATGTAGCTCGTCTCGCTCTGTCAGATGCTAATCGCATCTCTCTTTCTGGAGAGCTTTCACTGGCTCGAGAAGCTGAGGCCCTAACTCTCATAGAGTTTAACCGATCTGCTCTTTCCTCTGCCGATTCTTGAGAACGCGTCATTCTCATTCTCCTAGCTTGACTCGAAGTTCGAGATAAAGATGGTCGTTTTTTAGGTGGCATTGTTTATATTGTTTTTAATCGACGGTAACTTAAAGTATATAATAAATATATAAAAAATAAATAACTAAGTATATAATAAATAAAATATAAATCTAAGTGCCTATTTAAACTAAAATAATATTCTAATAGAATTATAACCAGAAATATGTACCTACAATTTACAAAAGAATAAGGAATGAAAATAAAACTAAAACGCGTGTGCAATACTATCTACCTATACCTACTAAATATACAAAATAAAATAAAAATTTAACAGAAATTACTTACCCAAAACTAACCTACCGGTATCTAAAAATCTATGCGTACCTACCTACTATTTCTACTTTTACTACTAAATAGAAACTATTAATAAAATATAAATCTAAGTGCCTATGTAAACTAAAATAATATTCTAATAAAATTCTATCCAGAAAATGTAATTATACTACAACTTACAAAAGAAAAAGAAATGAAAATAAAGCTAAAACGCGTGTGCAATATTATCTACCTATACCTACTTAGCTTAAAAATAAACAATAATTATATAATTAATAAAAGTACCTACGCTTTTACCTACTCAATACAAAAAAAATAAACATGAATGACCCAAAACTAACCTATCAGTACTTATCTAAAAGTCAATGAGTACTACTTCTACTTCTATTCTACCTACTACTACTTCACTTAAAAAAAATAGCAACTATTAATAGTTTACAATTTAAACAAAACTAAACCTAATTCATAAAATAACAACAAAAGAAATTAAAATAAACTATTTAAAGACTAAAAGTCGCGCTGATAAGCACGGTTTATAAAATAACAATTATTGTCTGTCAATAAAGTCCAACACTCTGAACGCATCAACAGCCAAATATTGAATGAAGCTTGCGCTTTTTTTTTTTTGACGATGACTTCTCGCAGTTCAGCACACTAAGGCTGGTTACTGCTCCGGACAAAAGATTATGAAGCTTGCGCTTTTTTTTTTTTTTTTTGACGATGACCACTCGCAGTTCAGCACACTAAGGCTGGTTACTGCTTAACCGGACTATCCTGTGGTGGCCTTAAATGACTCTAAGGCCCCCAGCCAGGGCTTACAAACTAAATAAAACTAAACTAAATGACCGCTCGCTAGGGCATCCCCTGCGGGATAAGGACCTCGGCTAGCGGCGTCATTTGGGAGGAACAGCAAGGGACAGGCTGGGTCGTAACATTATTTAGGGAATTTAAAACTACTGGCTCAGCGACGCGGGCTGGCTCGGTAATCAAAGGTCGGGGAGGGTTATTACTGGGACGTCGCGACGGGCCCCGGCGGCGGGGCCGGAAAACGGAACGCGGTCTGTGTCGTGTATGTTTTCGAAGAGTGCTGGTTTCCCTACGGCTCTCTTGAATCTGGGTGATGGGAAGCTTGCGCTCGCCTCCCGCCCCTTTTATACTCTGCCGCCGCGAGCCGTGTCGAGCGCGGCAACCGTTACGCAAAAATGATCCTTACAGCTTGCTTCTCTATTCACGCGCGATGGCTTGTTAGCGTAGGTATTTCATGTATAAGTTTGGTGTTTTTGTACCGATTTCTATGATTCTTTTTTTATTAAATAGGTACTAATATTCATTAAAAAAATAAGGATGATGGTGAGTGTTATTGGTATTATATTATACGTAATAGTAAACAAATATAATAACAAATCTCTGAACTGCTAAGCTATCGGGAGTTACACGTGTTATTGTGAGTCAACTATAAAAGATAGATATATGCTGTCTTGGGATATTTTTTATATAATTTTATGTTGAATATTTCCGTTATACATGATTTCTATGTAGCTTTAACCATTAAGGCTGCACACGCGACGGAAGCTTAAAAAATCAAGTAATTTCTCCCGTTTTCCCAACATTTCCTTACACTGCTCTGCTCCTATTCATTGTAGTGTGATGAAAAGTATACTATAACCTGCCCAGGAGTTCGAAGAATAACTGATGTTATTTTTTTTAATTGGGGTTGAGTGAGAATATTATAAACGTAAGAGTAAACAAATATAATAATAACAAATCTCCGAACTGCTAAGCTATCGGGAGTTACACGTGTTATTGTGAGTCAACTATAAAAGATTGACATATGCTGTCTTGGGATATTTTTTATATAATTTTATGTGGAATATTTCCGTTATACATGATTTCTATGTAGCTTTAACCATTAAGGCTGCACACGCGACGGAAGCTAAAAAAACCAAGTAACTTCTCCCGTTTTCCCAACATTTCCTTTCACTGCTCTGCTCCTATTAATGGTAGCGTGATGAAAAGTATACTATTACCTGCTCAGGAGTATGTAGAATAATTGTACCAAGTTTCGTTAAAATCCGTCGAGTAGTTTTTTTTTCTATAAATAACATACAGACAGACAGACAGACAGAAAGACAGACAGACAGACAAAAATTTTACTGATTGCATTTTTGGCATCAGTATCGATCACTAATCACCCCCCGAGAGTTATTTTGTAAATATATTTCATGTACAGAATTGACCTCTCTACAGATTTATTATAAGTATAGATTTATTCATTCTTTCTTTCAGAGATATATCTGTTATCCAAGAGAGTACTGGTTCACCTGGAAATAGGTCACTAGCCAGACAAGATCTCAGCCAAACAGGGACTCTTGATTTTTTTTTTTGTGAGTGTCGTCTCGCAGTTCAACCTATAAGGTTGTCGACTGCTTAACCGGGCTTGCCTGTGGTGGCTTTAATATAATATTAAAATAGCCTTCAGCCAGGGCTTATAAAAAAACTTACTAACTAAGCGACTACACGCTAAGGGCACCCCCTGTGGGGTACGGGCCTCGGCTTAGGGCTGCAAAGACGGCGCAAGCGTACGTCATGATGGGACGGATGACCGCGGTGAAGAGTCGCAATTTGCACTTGAGTGACAATTTGCTACGGGCGGTCGTGATGTAATGAAGCCTTCCCTGAGCAAAGCCGGCGCGAGAACGGGCCTGCCTTATGTGCTCAGCGAAGGTGAGGTGTTATATATATATATATGGCTTGCTTCTCCCAAGGGATCGGCTTGCCATACATGGTGATCGAACGAGGGGGAGGGGGTTTGTGCCGCGGTTTCCTAAAGAGAACCGCCTGATTCTTGTCGGGGTTAACCTCGATTCTCCATTTCCTGAATCATCTGCCCAAGATGTTTGCAGATGTTTGGAGAGTGCGAGCGATAGCGTCAGGTTCGCGACCGGTGTAGTAAATGGCGCGTAATAAAGTAATTGATTAGAATCAACTACGTTAAGAGCTTCCTTTTGTAGACCATAATGACGCAGTTTACGCAAAAGCGTATCATGGTGTACGCAATCAAAGGCCTTGGAGAGATCACAGAAAACTCCAATTGCATTTTGCGAGTTCTCCCATGCGTTAAATATGTGTTTCAGGAGAGCAACACCTGCATCTGTGGTTGAACGACCTTTTGTAAATCCATACTGTTCATTATGGAGGAGGCTATTTAGATTAAAATGTCTTAGCAATTGCTTGAGTATTAACTTTTCAAATATTTTGCTAAATGCAGGTAAGATAGAAATAGGCCGGAAGTTTCCTATATCATTTTTATTACCAGATTTAAATAAAGGTATGACTTTACTACTTTTCATGAGATCAGGAAAAGTTCCTAAATACACGCATTTATTAAAAGTAACAGCAAGGTAAGGGGCTACGATGTCTATTATGTTACTCAAAAGTTTAATGGAAATGCCCCAATAATCACCTGTGTTTTTTGACTTAAGTGTGTTGAAAACATTAACTACATCACTTGGTGTTACGTGCTCGAAACTAAATAATTGACTACATTTAGGCACACTACTATGTAAAAGGTTTTCAGCATTAGACGAGGACGAACTTAAGGAGCGAGTCGTAGTTATAGGTATATTAGCAAAAAAATCATTAAATGCCTCAGCTACGTCAGTTGCTTTACTTATTAATTTGTTGTCAACAATAATCTCTACTTGATTTTCTTGTTTAACCGACTTGCCCGTTTCATTGTTAATAATTTTCCAAGTCACTTTTACTTTATTTTTAGAATTTTTAATTGTGTCACTTTCACTAACATCTTCTTACCACCCACAATCGGATGGAATGGTGGAACGATTTAATCAGACATAACAGAGATACTTGGCAAAAGTCGTGGAAAACCGGCAACGCGATTGAGACAAGCTTATACAACCGTTTTTGGTGCCACACCAGCCTTCGCAAACTTTGGACGAGAAATACGGCTGCCTGCAGACCTGGATCAAAGTCAATTCATTTATTTGAACTAGACTATTACAAGGCACTTTTGAACGTCAAATTTACAGATTGAAATTAAAATATTAGTGACTCTAGTTGTCCATTCGCAAAAAGTAGATTCTTATGGAGAAGAACGGACAAGAAACTCCATAGTTACTCTTTTCAAATATAAGTTTTACAATATTTTGTATACATACATTGATAAATTGAGTATATTATGTGAGCACAATGCACCCAACATTACCCTAATATACAGCACACACTTATATAGGTACTAATAGATTCCTACAAAAAGCAAATAGATAAAACTAAGTTTGCTAGCAAGGGACATGGTACTCACATATTTACAATATAATTAACAACAATGGATCAGTGTGTGAGTTGAATTACATATTTAAAAAAAAATACAGAAAGTACACCAGTAATATAGTAAATAAATCAAAAAGTCTGACTTTGTCTACTACACCCTAGATCGTCCTATGGAGCAGAACCAGCAAGTTTCCAAGCATTCTTATCTTTAATAATATAGTTAATCATCTACGAGTAGTTTGTAATATGCTTGTTTACAAAGTGTGGTTTTATATAAATTTAAATTTTCTTTCATCTAATTCTAATATGTCACATGGTATTTTGTTTTAACATTTACCACCGGATACCACCTGATGCCCCACGCAGTATAACCAAATATGCGAATGACTTGCGGAACAAAATGAATGACATTTTATGAACACGTTAGACAATCGGGCAAGCAACGTCACGAACCCCAAGCTCGTAACAATATGTATTAACATGGGTTATAACTTATAATAATTAGATCGATATTGCATCGTGCACACATCTACCGCCGCCGCTGTCAAGCGACTCAGTGGGGAAGCACGATGATGCGTTTGGTAGGCCTCCGCAGGACGTGGCCGCCTTTGGTGGTCACGTCGACTACTCTAACCTCACTGTCCGTGCCCGGTAGCACCTGGGTATGGCGTCCCTTTTTTTTTTATGTCGGGGGGAAATCCTCTGTGATGTTCTCTCCGCCCTGGGACGGGCGGAGGGGTCTGTCAGACTCTTACTGACTAAAACAACCCGGTGTTCCATCTCCCACCTACGCCGACGATCGCGGGAACGTATACGACTTCCGCAATCCCCGGCTGGTGCCGACCCGCCGCTGCGGGCCACCTCGCGTCAGCGGGGGGAGTTAGGTGTTTGACTCCCCCCGCTACGTCAGAGGGGCGCACGGGAACACCACGCGCCGCCACCTCGGGTCTGGATTTATAGGGGGCGACGGACATATCCAAGTCCACCGCCTCTGGACCCAGTTAGTGGGGCTGGAAGAGGGCAGCGTATGCCCTCCACCGACGCCCGATGCGCCTGCTGCGGGCTGGGAGAGCGATCATGATCTCCCTCTCCCTTTCCGCAGCCTCCTTCTGCGCGATAACTGTCTCGCAGGAGACCACCGCGTCCCAGGACTCCTCACCGCCGACCATAGCATGAACTACGGCCGGCAGCGAGAGGTCTCTGCCTACCACAGAGATGAGGGCACGGAGCGGCTCCTCCCAAGCTGCACACTCTGCCAGCGAATGCCGCGCCGTGTCCTCCCGTCAGTCGACGCAGTGGTGACATCGAGCGTCCAGCTCCTTGCCTATGCGACACAGGAACCTCCCGAAGCAGCCATGTCCTGAGAGGACCTGCGTCGCACGAAACGACAGGGAGCCGTGCCTTCTCCCAAGCCAGAGGTCGAGCACTGGCCGGTTGACCACGATGGTGATGAAGCCGGTGGAAGGGCGTGAAAGCCTATCCCGCCATGCGAACGACGCAGCTCTATGTGTCGCTGCATCAGTCGCTCACCGCGCGGCCGCGCGTCTTCGCGCCACTGGTGCAGTGACGCGAGGACTTTTGCCTCCAGGTCCCAGGGCGGAGATCCGGCCAGTGCGCAAGCCGCCTCGTAGGAGATCGTACGATAACCCCTCATGACTCTGACGGCCATCACCCTCTGCGGCTTTCGCAGAACGGTGATGGTGCTGGCCGTCAGGTCAGCCACCCAGATCGGGCCCCCATACAGGGCCATCGATCGCACGATCCCGGGTTATGCTTCCCTTGGGTCAAGTGTAACAAAAACATATCGGCGAGGGCTTGGGCGCTCCGCCATTGTTGGCGCGCTGTGATGTCTGCTTCGGTGAATGTGCCTGGTGAGGGCACATGAGAGTTTGGGCCGATCAATATATGATTAGGTGTGAGAGCCTCGGGCTCGTTCGGTGCCACAGTTACGTGCGTCAGAGGTCTAGAATTTACTGTGTTTTCCACCTCTACCAGCAAGGTATAAAGTGTATCTTCTGTTGGATGAACCTCTTTTAGTGTGACGTGCATTGCTACTTTCACTGCCCTTACCACCAATCCTCTCCCATGCTCCACCCATGAATGGCGATGCGGGAGGTATATACTTCCATGTTATAGACCGCGCATCAGACTCACACTCTAAAGCACTTAAGGCGCTTTCACCTAATTCTTTATCAGCCGCCTTAAAACATGTGGCGTTGTCACTCCATATTTCTTTTTTTTTTTTTTTTTTTTTTTTTAATATGGGTTTGCTCTTGACTCTAGTCTAGGTCATAGATGACAGAGACAAAGTCGACGATGGAGCGAGCTTACCCAGAAGAAGCCTGTTCACTTTCTTTGGGACAATCTCTCCTAGTTATAAATCGCCTAAGTGAAGCGATGGCTGGGTCCGCACTCAGTGATTGCGCTACTTCTAGGTGCACTGCCCTACAGGTAAGACAAGTAAATAGTGGTCCATATATCTTCTCCCTATACCTACCTACAGTTATTGATATGGGCCCGAAGTAGTCGAGTCTCGTAAAGGTGAAGGGTCCGTACGTGATGGGCTAAACGGGGGTACGGTAAGTCACCAGGAGAGGGGTTGGCTGGCTTTGCCTTCCTTATTCTACACGGCAAACAACTTTTGATTACATCCTTTTCAGACGGGCGTAGTCTTAGTATCCACACGCTCTGTCGTAACTCATTTAATCTGTGCTTCCGTGATGCAGACTTTCGTGTACATGTCCTATATACAATTTAGAACCTATGTCCACCGTCTAGTATGGAAGGATTTTTGAAGTTGTACTTCTTTTGGCGCGATGGAGAAAACTGATGAGAGTGAATTTTTACGATGCGCGCGCACACCGACACCTGAATTCTACATCGTGAAGTTAGTTCTAGGTGGCATGAAAATCGATAACTATGTTCAAGTTGTATATTCTAGTATTTTTTTATTGTCTTTTGTTTCTTTTATGTTTGAATTTCGAAGAAGAATGTGGTTTTAATTTCGAAATAAAGCGCCAAAATATAAGATACAAATATTTTGATAAAAGTAATTGATTAGACACTAATTTTTCCCGCGGCTCAGCTCCTTTTATTCTATCCTAGAAGATTTTATTGGAATATGATGATTTTTCGAAGACAAAAAACTGCCTCTTCATGAATGAGTTTTCTTAATCGGATTTGTATCTACAGTAGAACGGAATAAAGAATTTTACCGTTTATAATAATTATTAGTATTGACTATTTTGAAAAAAGGAGTCTCGTAACTTATATATGTCATTGTAAGTAGGTACCCATAAACTTCTCAGGGACACACCATCCAGAATAGAAAGTTGGTATTAATTTCAAATACTACTAACAAAACATTCGAATCAAAAAAAAAAATTTGCATGATATCTGCCCTATTTTATGAACAAACAGTTTTAAAACTATGAAACGTATCAGTTATTTAGCGTAATAGACTTAATTGGCGATCGTTCGAACGCAACAAATTGAAGCTGAAAACAATACAAATATTTTAAAACTTTTATATTTTTTAGTTGTGAATGTTTTTTTTTTCCATACGCCAAAGAAGAATAACTTCTAACGCGTGTACATAAGTACACACACTCTTTTTTATTTCTTCGTAAGTTTATGGCTGCTGCAACGCGACCGCGCAGACGTAATACCCCGTTGTTATCTATAGGTAAACATACTTAGTGGGGCTAGCTTGCCGTCGTTCGGTGGCTCATTGTTGAGTTTTATTGCACTTAGATCTCTTGAAAAACTGTCGGTCTGTGCGCGTTTGATCCACAGTTCCGCTGCCAATGACTACTCAGCCGGTAGAGATATGTATCTATTGTTGTCAGTACCTACTCAATGGACTGCCATTCGGCATTTTTGTTGTTCTTTTCCCGCCTTTATTTGTTTTCACCCACGTGGGGTCTTTGTCTGCGTTTTTTCTTGTAAGCTTGTATTCTACTGTGTTTTGTCGGCCTGCATTTGTCAATGAATTGAAGAACACGTGTTGTTGTTCTATCAATTGCATCCATTTCGAAAAACGTGTTATAATAGGTAAACGACCATTTGAGTTTATGGCGTTTGTATTGTGCATGTTGCATCTCACTCGCTCTTCCCCTGTGTCCCGTGTCGGGCCTGTTGTCGTCTCTTTCGGCCACTCGTCCTTTGCCTTATATAGGTACTCAGGGCCGCGATAAAGGCCATCAGGAAAGTTAGACAATACACTGACGTTGACACAGCTCGGTTAGTCTATTTCAGTTATTTTCATAGCGTTATGTCCTACGGTATCTTGCTGTGGGGTAGGGCTGCTGACATACAGAATATATTCGTTTTGCAAAAGCGTGCTGTACGAGCAATATACCAGCTAGGGTCAAGGTTCATTAAGAAAACTTTTTAAAGATATTGGTATTCTCACGGTGGCATCTCAATTCATTTTTGCAAACATTTTATTTATTTATTTATTTAACAGTTTATGTACACACATTTAACAAATAAATAAGAAGGGAAGAGAAAAATAGGTACAAAGGTGATGCTTATTTCTAAAGAAATCTCTTCCAGCATACCTGCGAAAGGAGAGTCGAATAAGAGAGATGTAGAAATCGTGTGTAAAAGTTATGTTAACATAAAAAGACAAAAAAAACTTTAAATATAACATACTATAATAAATATGACTAAAATTAATATCATACTAATACATACTACTTAAATAATACTATAAGAATAATAATAATATATAGGTACTTTAAATATGCAACTATGATGGTACCGAAAGGTAGTGTTCTTTCACTCTTCTTTTAAAATCTGGAAGAGTTTTGCATTCCCTAATGTCAGGCAAAATTTACTTACTAAAACCAGCGATATCCACAATTTTAACACCAGAAACAAGCACAAACTACAAGCTCCTTCCCACCGTCTCCGTAAGATCCAGGGCTCGTTTGTGGGGCTCGGAATCCGTTTTTACAATAAACTACCCCTTTCTTTTCTTGCCTTGCCTTTTAATGCATTTAAAACCAGAGTTAAATCTAACCTTTGTTCTAAGGCATACTATTCTATCAATGACTATTTAGACGATAAGAATTGTTGGTCGCAGAGTTGAACGCAAGATATTTGTTATACTTAATGTTCTTTCTATAGGTATGATTTAGCTTAAATAACAGGTTATATGAGTTTCTCTGACCGTACTGATCAGTTATCTTTTACTTTTTTTTTTTTGACATAATCTAATCGTTACAATTGTTTTTTGTATGAGTTGTATTGCAACATATGATGAAATACTGTTGTCCATAGCTGTTTTATATAATTATTTTTGCCTGATGAACCGGCAAGTTCGTCATGCTCGTCTAGATGTCACTGCTTGCGGTAGCGTCGGGGGTCGGGTTACCTCCTTCCCTCAAACATGGCGAGGGCGGTATCTTTTCGTTATGCTCGTGAACGAGTGCTGCTTGTGGTGACTGCTCGTCTTGCTGGTCATAGTATTTTTTATTATTATTGTTGTATTAACGTTAAACTACTGTTTATTATTAGTATTATGTTAGCTCTAGTTCATCACTTGTGGGTCCAGTCATAATCCTATTGTTAGACTATACTATTGCACGTGTTAGCGGGCACACCATTTATGCCCGGAGGCATAATTAGTTTGGTTTACCTACTTGTTAATGCTTGAGTTTGTCTATTTCTGATGGCTTAATGGAGTGTGCTAGCTACCAAGTGTCAATTAATTTCATTTCATTTGATTTACAGTAATATTTTATTTTCTGTGTCATGTATTGTAAAATACTTTGTATACTATTGTATAAATTCAAGTTTTTAAAAGCTTTACAGACAGATGTGTTGCTGGGGAGTTTGTTGCGCCTTCTTCTTCCCAGCTACAACACTAGGAAGTGGTGACGGGCGGGCGGCTATAAATTTTATTGTTACGCACACAATATTCAATATTTCAACTAATTATATGATAAAACTCGGAAGAACGTTTCGTTATAAGTTCCAAGCTGGCCGAAGCTGTGAAACGAAACGTTTCAGTTACGTCAGTCTTCGAAGACTCAAAGTTAACTGTAAACATACAGCGGGAAGCAAAAAAACTTTTGATGTTGACTTTTGATTATAATGTTGATTTACGGTGAGTTTTTGTTTTAAAATATTACTGATTATTTATTCATCAAATCAAATCGAAGATTGAAATAATTGAGGTGATTAGATATTTATCAAACATGTAATAAGTATACTTACCTATTCCAAAAATTCTAAATGTTTTTTTACAAATATTATGATAATTCTGAAGAGATGGAAGTGGAACTGCCACCAACTAACTCACTCATTTTGTGAGCACTTATCCTTTTTATGTATTGGTATTTTATTTGCAATTTATCGTCGTTTTTCGAAAAAAAATTAGCAGATGTCCTCCCTCATAGTTTTGACGTAACAGGCAGATTCACTTTCGTATTTTAGAAGGGAAATAGTAATATAATATGCCAATCCACAAAACTGTTGAAAAATATAAGTAACCGCAGAATATTATTATACCCACGCTGTACCCACGACTCGGTCAGCGTGTAACTCCTTGTTTTTTATTAAGATAATATATTGCTAATATTTTGTAGATCAAATTAAAATGTTTCAGCGCAAAGCTTCTGGGTAGACTATGTTAAGAGTCGACCCGTCCGGCACGTGAACGTAAAGATTCCTAGAATTGCTAACCCGGGAAAGAGCGACGTATAATTGACCATGCGAGAAACAGCTGACACCGAGATCTACTCCAGCAACACGAAAAGTCTGCCCTTGAGCTTTATTGATAGTCATGGCATAGCACACCGATACTGGGAATTGCGTTCTTTTAAACTGGAATGGAAAATTATTTGGTATTATGGGAATTCTGGGAATAAAGACAGTTTCTCCTGCACCGCAACCTGTTAAAATTTGAGCCTCGATTACATTTTGTTGCAACTGGGTTACTTTTAGCCGAGTTCCATTGCAAAGTTGAGGTGGTCTTAAATTTCGGAGCAGAATTATCGGTATGCCAATTTTTAAACAAATTATATGAGAAGGTAGTCCAGGCATACTTAAAGAATTTAAAAATTCTATCGGGTAATTAGTGGCTTCTTGTTCATCAACCATTCTATTTATTGAACTATAAACTTTGCTTTCTCCCTGTATATTAGACAGTATTTTATTATTAATTTCAGATGCCTGGTCATTGCGAGGAGTCAAAATGGACCTTTCGCAAAGCCAAGAATTGTCCCTATTTAATATAATTGTTATGTCACCGTAAACCGAAGATATAAGATGTTGTTGGGATTGCACTATACAACATAACTCAGGCGTCAGAATAAGTTTTCCTTGGTGTAGTTGTGGATAGGTACCTTCACCAATCTTCAATAATGTATCAGAAAATTCACGATTATCTGCGTTGTCTCCAGTTCTCACTCGCATATTTATAGTCAAATGCACCGATTGTATATCACGCCACAAATAAGAGCTTTTCAGGCAAGCCCTGATCTCATCAGCTCGGGTTCCCCGTGGTATTACCGGTAAGGTTTGTCGGAAATCACCACAAAATAAAACCGTAATACCGCCCATTGGTCGATCATTTTGTCTTATGTCCCTTAGAGTTCTGTCTACTGCTTCTACTCCTTTTCGATGGGCCATCGTACATTCATCCCATACGATTAAATTACACTCACGCAATACCTTAGCTTTGTCGCTATTTCTTGAAATACTACAGGTTGGACTTTCCGTGCGATCTAAATCAATTGGTATTTTAAACATAGTGTGAGCAGTTTTACCTCCTGGTAGCAATGTTGCAGCTATACCTGATGAAGCCACGGCAAGAGCGATTTTACGCTGATTTCGAACATAAGCTAATATTAATTTAGTCAAAAAGGTTTTCCCAGTTCCTCCAGGTGCATCTAAAAACCATATTGTTCCTAAATTATTCTGCACACTCTCGCACACGCGATCATAGACTAAGCGTTGTTCTGCAGTCATCATTGGGACACCGTTTTCTAATGTTACCAGCAGTTCCATTGGGTTGTAACCAATCTCTGCGGAATATTCCCTATTGGTAACCTCTCCGACTGAGGTTGGCGTTGGCAAACCATATTCACAAAGTGATTTACCGCCTACTGCTGTTAAGTCTTCCTGAAGAGCTAATAAGCACTGATTTATAGCCAGATCTCGGAAATTATCATTAGTTGCGCCTTCATTATTGTGAGATAAATTCCGAAGAAAGTCTTCTGCAAATTTTTCTTTATATTTTTCCCATAATTGGACAGGATCAGATAAATTACAAAATGTGAGTAATGTTACAAATAAATGGCGTAACCGTCGTGGATTATCACTAACACAGGATTCTGCTAAAGCGTCATCCCAATGTTGATCATTTTCAAGCAAATGACGCGCTTGGCAAGCTGCATGATAAGTTGGATAAACAACATCGTCTACTTTTCTCAAATCTATAAATGATGTTGGTCCTCGCACTGTATGTAATAATAATCTCAAATAAAAACACTCTGCGTTGTTAGGATGAACAGTATACACTCTACCAAGAACATGTTCTTTGAAAATACCTGTCTCGCCATCTACAAGCCTGCCACGGCGTCTACGGTTAAAGACACCTCGTTGTTTATCGTAGGTATAATACGATGGAACTTCTTCATACAAAAGAGACTTTGCGAAATTATCAGTTTGGCAAAGTCGAAAGAATGCCAATAAAGTTGTTTGTCTAGGGTTCTCTAATCGTTCTGTAACATTTTCGGCGTTAAAATATATACGTTGACCGCCTTCCAGATGAACATCCAGATGGGTCACAGGTGGATATCTTTCGTGAATGTTAAAACTTAAGATCCGCCACACAGCTTCTGAAGAGCTGATATATCTGCCTGACTGAAATCTAGTAACTTCATCATGTTCATTTTTTAACGCAAACGTAGCTTGGTCACTGCCCTTGTTAATATACTTACAAATATATTTAATTGACTCTACACTATTACACATTTCTACATTTATGTGAGCTTGAAATGCTCTAGACAACACAGGCGAATACGGAACGACCCACCTATTATCTAAAGTAACCTGTTGTCCAGACATTCGCTTTTCAACAGTAAAACCACCATTGTCTCTTGAACGGCGACGATATAATGGGTATCCATCATGTCCTGTTACAGTTTCATCCACTAATGCTTTTGGATACCTTTTAGTGCAACGACCGTCTTGCATGCAAGGAGCATTTGCGTTAAATGCACCACATGGACCATGTATCATATGAGTTTTAACAATGTCGTATAACAGGGGATCTGCAGTCGGATCTGGAATTTCAGCACTGATTAAACTGTCTACATCATTAGGTCGAACCTTATCTTTTAACCAAAGCAAGATATGTGCGTGAGGTAAGCCGCGTTTTTGCCACTCAACACTATACATATAACACAATACTTCTCCAAAAATGTTATCTTTGGTAAGAAGATCTATCATTGATTTTAATTTTAAATGAAACACTTGCAATAATATCATGGCGGTCATGCGGTGCCTGACCCTCAAGAAGCTCCCGAGTGATTTCATCCCACTTGGGATTGGTAGTTACAGTAACAAATAAGTCGGGACGTCCATATTTTCTTACGTAACAAAAAGCGTCTTGAGTACGTTCGTGCATGTAGCGTGGACCACCAGTAAAAGAAGAGGGTAAAATAACTAAACGACCCATATTTACAGTATCATTATCTTGCTGCATGGCATCGCGAAGGTGCACGTATTCTTCAGCGCGCAGCTGCCTTTGATTAGATCGTATATAAACTAATCTTTCGGTTTCAATTTTTGCGTACATGTCAACAATAAACTGATTAAATAAGCCACGAAAACGTTGAAAGTATACCAATCTGTTCCGTCTCACTTGCAGGTGGTAACAATAAAATTGAAGGCATGACACCTTTTTATTATAATTAGGTGCGCCTGTGCGCGGATCGGTTTGGTATACAGCGAAATTATAACCATCTTCCCCTCGACAGTATATCATAGGATATTGCAAACTGTCGTAAGCCCTGTGGGTTTCGAAAATACGTTGCAAACGATTGTCTCTGGAACGTATAACGATATCACACCTATCACATTCCTGGTCGACCAGTACTACAGCAACTTCATTCGTGGATGGAACGTTATGACGCCCAGGGTGTTCTTGAGTTGGACGCTTATCGGCATTTATAACAATTTTATAATTGTTATTACCATCTTGAGAAAGGGCTTCTAATGCCGATTTAAAACTGCATACGTACGAATTAACCTGATGTAACATGTTCTGAAGTTGTGAAATGAGTTCAGTATTTAAATTCGGAAAATATTGATTTCTTATATTCGACTGTTCGTTGTAATCGGATACAAAATATATTTGAAGAAATTTAGGTTGTTCTTCAGGCAAAAGGGACCCTATCAAATGGTAAACCTGACCTTGTACCTTAAAAGTAGGCATGAAAGGGCCTTCTGAGATTTGTTTAGCACCAAAGGATGTCATTTGGAATGCACTATTATAAGTGCGAATATTATCTAAAAACTGTTTGGATTGCAAATGTTCCCCTAAAAGTAGTGATTTTAAAGGTTCCGGTGGGTCTTCGAACGAAGGCAAATTTATTTTACCTCAACAACAGAAACCAGCAGACTCCTTCCTCCACTTCGAAGCATTACAAAAAGAACATACTACGTTCATATCGCCTATTTCAGAAGATGATCTGTAATCAATTGTGAGGTTATAAGCAAACCCACTTTTATATTTATCGGACCACGCCACCGAATTTGTAGATTGATCTACAACGTGTATATCTAAGTCATTAAGACCATGTCGAAATCTATCTGCAGTAAGACGGGCCTCTCGCTGTTCGTCTGTTTCAAGCGACCGAATGTTTTCAATTCTTAATCTTTCATTAGACAAAGTTATCAATCGTTCTTGTCTCAAAGAATTGTAATAATCCCGTCCCGACTCTAGTCGTTGTTCATGCTCATGTTCATCTTCAAGAGATCGAATCATGTTATGGTGCACCCTATCATTTGTCAAACGGTCTTCATACTGAGTAAAACTTTCAGAATCTCGAGACAAAATATGACGTTCGCGGTCAGCTGTAAGCCGTAATTCCCTCTCAGTTAGGGTTTCAGACTCGCGAGATAAAACATGACGTTCGCGGTCAGCTGTAAGCCGTAATTCCCTCTCAGTGAAGGTTTCGGACTCGCGAGATAAAACATGACGTTCACGGTCAGCTGTAAGCCGTAATTCCCTCTCAGTGTAGGTTTCAGACTCGCGAGATAAAACATGACGTTCGCGGTCAGCTGTAAGCCGTAATTCCCTCTCAGTGAAGGTTTCGGACTCGCGAGATAAAATATGACGTTCACGGTCAGCTGTAAGCCGTAATTCCCTCTCAGTGTAGGTTTCAGACTCGCGAGATAATGTATGACGTTCGCGGTCAGCTGTAAGCCGTAATTCCCTCTCAGTTAGGGTTTCGGACTCGCGAGATAAAACATGACGTTCGCGATCAGCTGTAAGCCGTATTTCCCTCTCAGTGAAGGTTTCAGACTCGCGAGATAATGTATGCTGTTCGCGGTCAGCTGTGAGCCGCAATTCTCGTTGTAAAGCAGTTTCAGCTTCTCGGGATAACGCATGTTGTTCCCGGTCAATGGTACGCCTTAGCTCTCGTTGGGAAGAGCTTTGAGACGCCCGTGATGTAGCTCGTCTCGCTCTGTCAGATGCTAATCGCATCTCTCTTTCTGGAGAGCTTTCACTGGCTCGAGAAGCTGAGGCCCTAACTCTCATAGAGTTTAACCGATCTGCTCTTTCCTCTGCCGATTCTTGAGAACGCGTCATTCTCATTCTCCTAGCTTGACTCGAAGTTCGAGATAAAGATGGGCGTTTTTTAGGTGGCATTGTTTATATTGTTTTTAATCGACGGTAACTTAAAGTATATAATAAATATATAAAAAATAAATAACTAAGTATATAATAAATAAAATATAAATCTAAGTGCCTATTTAAACTAAAATAATATTCTAATAGAATTATAACCAGAAATATGTACCTACAATTTACAAAAGAATAAGGAATGAAAATAAAACTAAAACGCGTGTGCAATACTATCTACCTATACCTACTAAATATACAAAATAAAATAAAAATTTAACAGAAATTACTTACCCAAAACTAACCTACCGGTATCTAAAAATCTATGCGTACCTACCTACTATTTCTACTTTTACTACTAAATAGAAACTATTAATAAAATATAAATCTAAGTGCCTATGTAAACTAAAATAATATTCTAATAAAATTCTATCCAGAAAATGTAATTATACTACAACTTACAAAAGAAAAAGAAATGAAAATAAAGCTAAAACGCGTGTGCAATATTATCTACCTATACCTACTTAGCTTAAAAATAAACAATAATTATATAATTAATAAAAGTACCTACGCTTTTACCTACTCAATACAAAAAAAATAAACATGAATGACCCAAAACTAACCTATCAGTACTTATCTAAAAGTCAATGAGTACTACTTCTACTTCTATTCTACCTACTACTACTTCACTTAAAAAAATAGCAACTATTAATAGTTTACAATTTAAACAAAACTAAACCTAATTCATAAAATAACAACAAAAGAAATTAAAATAAACTATTTAAAGACTAAAAGTCGCGCTGATAAGCACGGTTTATAAAATAACAATTATTGTCTGTCAATAAAGTCCAACACTCTGAACGCATCAACAGCCAAATATTGAATGAAGCTTGCGCTTTTTTTTTTTTTGACGATGACTTCTCGCAGTTCAGCACACTAAGGCTGGTTACTGCTCCGGACAAAAGATTATGAAGCTTGCGCTTTTTTTTTTTTTTTTTGACGATGACCACTCGCAGTTCAGCACACTAAGGCTGGTTACTGCTTAACCGGACTATCCTGTGGTGGCCTTAAATGACTCTAAGGCCCCCAGCCAGGGCTTACAAACTAAATAAAACTAAACTAAATGACCGCTCGCTAGGGCATCCCCTGCGGGATAAGGACCTCGGCTAGCGGCGTCATTTGGGAGGAACAGCAAGGGACAGGCTGGGTCGTAACATTATTTAGGGAATTTAAAACTACTGGCTCAGCGACGCGGGCTGGCTCGGTAATCAAAGGTCGGGGAGGGTTATTACTGGGACGTCGCGACGGGCCCCGGCGGCGGGGCCGGAAAACGGAACGCGGTCTGTGTCGTGTATGTTTTCGAAGAGTGCTGGTTTCCCTACGGCTCTCTTGAATCTGGGTGATGGGAAGCTTGCGCTCGCCTCCCGCCCCTTTTATACTCTGCCGCCGCGAGCCGTGTCGAGCGCGGCAACCGTTACGCAAAAATGATCCTTACAGCTTGCTTCTCTATTCACGCGCGATGGCTTGTTAGCGTAGGTATTTCATGTATAAGTTTGGTGTTTTTGTACCGATTTCTATGATTCTTTTTTTATTAAATAGGTACTAATATTCATTAAAAAAATAAGGATGATGGTGAGTGTTATTGGTATTATATTATACGTAATAGTACACAAATATAATAACAAATCTCTGAACTGCTAAGCTATCGGGAGTTACACGTGTTATTGTGAGTCAACTATAAAAGATAGATATATGCTGTCTTGGGATATTTTTTATATAATTTTATGTTGAATATTTCCGTTATACATGATTTCTATGTAGCTTTAACCATTAAGGCTGCACACGCGACGGAAGCTTAAAAAATCAAGTAATTTCTCCCGTTTTCCCAACATTTCCTTACACTGCTCTGCTCCTATTCATTGTAGTGTGATGAAAAGTATACTATAACCTGCCCAGGAGTTCGAAGAATAACTGATGTTATTTTTTTTAATTGGGGTTGAGTGAGAATATTATAAACGTAAGAGTAAACAAATATAATAATAACAAATCTCCGAACTGCTAAGCTATCGGGAGTTACACGTGTTATTGTGAGTCAACTATAAAAGATTGACATATGCTGTCTTGGGATATTTTTTATATAATTTTATGTGGAATATTTCCGTTATACATGATTTCTATGTAGCTTTAACCATTAAGGCTGCACACGCGACGGAAGCTAAAAAAACCAAGTAACTTCTCCCGTTTTCCCAACATTTCCTTTCACTGCTCTGCTCCTATTAATGGTAGCGTGATGAAAAGTATACTATTACCTGCTCAGGAGTATGTAGAATAATTGTACCAAGTTTCGTTAAAATCCGTCGAGTAGTTTTTTTTTCTATAAATAACATACAGACAGACAGACAGACAGAAAGACAGACAGACAGACAAAAATTTTACTGATTGCATTTTTGGCATCAGTATCGATCACTAATCACCCCCCGAGAGTTATTTTGTAAATATATTTCATGTACAGAATTGACCTCTCTACAGATTTATTATAAGTATAGATTTATTCATTCTTTCTTTCAGAGATATATCTGTTATCCAAGAAAGTACTGGTTCACCTGGAAATAGGTCACTAGCCAGACAAGATCTCAGCCAAACAGGGACTCTTGATTTTTATTTTTTGTGAGTGTCGTCTCGCAGTTCAACCTATAAGGTTGTCGACTGCTTAACCGGGCTTGCCTGTGGTGGCTTTAATATAATATTAAAATAGCCTTCAGCCAGGGCTTATAAAAAAACTTACTAACTAAGCGACTACACGCTAAGGGCACCCCCTGTGGGGTACGGGCCTCGGCTTAGGGCTGCAAAGACGGCGCAAGCGTACGTCATGATGGGACGGATGACCGCGGTGAAGAGTCGCAATTTGCACTTGAGTGACAATTTGCTACGGGCGGTCGTGATGTAATGAAGCCTTCCCTGAGCAAAGCCGGCGCGAGAACGGGCCTGCCTTATGTGCTCAGCGAAGGTGAGGTGTTATATATATATATATGGCTTGCTTCTCCCAAGGGATCGGCTTGCCATACATGGTGATCGAACGAGGGGGAGGGGGTTTGTGCCGCGGTTTCCTAAAGAGAACCGCCTGATTCTTGTCGGGGTTAACCTCGATTCTCCATTTCCTGAATCATCTGCCCAAGATGTTTGCAGATGTTTGGAGAGTGCGAGCGATAGCGTCAGGTTCGCGACCGGTGTAGTAAATGGCGGTGTCGTCGGCAAATAGGGCCAACTGCGCCTTTTTACTTTTGGGGATATCGCTGGTGAACAGCGTGAAGACTAGGGGGTATAGCACTGAGCCCTGGGGGACTCTTGCTCGGATGGGGTGAGGGGCCGAGAGTGCACCCTCGATGCGGTAGCGAAAGGTGCGGTTCGACAAAAAATCTCGCAAGATGATCACGAGACAGTCTGGCATGCCGAGTTGGTAGAGCTTGTAAATTAAGCCATTGTGCCAAACTTTGTCGAATGCTTTCGCTATGTCGAAGAACAAGGCGGCCGTCATCGAGCCACGCTGGAAACCAGCGCTTAGATGCTAGACGATGCGGTGGACTTGTTGGATGCACGAGTGTTCGGTTCGAAAGTGACTCTTGAATCTGAGCAGTCAGACAGACAGTAGGCCGGGTCACCCTCGGTTTGTACATCAAAGTGCCATTTTTATTAAACTATAACTAATGACTTAGGTATTACAGGCAGCTCTTGATGAAGCAAAGGCAACTATAATCCGCATTGAAGAGATGCATACACAAACGGAGGAAATTGCGGCTATAACCAGCATGGCAGAAAGTCTGTGTACCTATGTATATATCAAGTTCAAAATGGGTAAGTGTTTGAAAGTTATAGTTTGGAATATTTAATGAGTAATTGATTAGTGGTCACCAGTTTTAGGTGCAGTTAAATATAAATAATGTATTTATTATTCTATACATAACATGACTCCTATATTCCCCGTAGGGTTAGGCAGAGCTGTACCTATAGTACACCCACATTTCGCCAGTTATGTTGAAGTACCATGTTATAGAGGGTGAGCCTATTGTCATCAAACGGGCAAAAATATTATTCTGTTAGTAGTAGGCATGTATTTATTTTTATTGTTAACAATTTAGGCTATCTATTAGACAGTCAGATTTCGTTTTTTTATTTATAGGCTGTGCCTCGCATGGCTTTGCTTTAAGATATAGAAATATTGTTTGTTTCAGACTGACTGATTGTTTACCTGTCACCCACTGGACAAGAATCATAATTATTATGAGACGGATTGAAATAAAAATAACTTGTTATAAGATAAATTATATTTTTCTTAAAACTCATTTCAATAAAAACATACTAAATCCTATGTTATTAATAAAAATAATTCAATGTTAAGTATGTTTTATTTAAACCCAAAATAAAAGCATCAAATTCAATAAAATCATGCCAAATGCAACAAGCTTTGCTGCAATTTCTGGCTTATAATGCAGCTTTCTGTCTACTAATAAGCACCTGCGACATTAAAGTACAGACATGATAACTAAAATACATGAATATAGAATTGTAATTAATACATGAATATAGAATTGTAATTATTGCAATATTGAATGTTATATTCAAATCAAGAGATACAATAAAATGCATAGGTACCTAAATCTTCCTTTTATATTATCAATTCCTATAAGTAAACAGTTCTACAACAATTCTAGTACCTACTCATATGCTGGCGCATAATAAAACGATGCCTAGTAAGAATACATTTGTTAAAAGAATTTAAGAATTTTCTTTCCGTACCTAAATACCGTCCGAACGAAGATTAACGAAAAAAGCCTGTGAGGACTCTCCTCAGGAATCAAAGATCTTACGAGGTCTTTGGAGAGTCGGTACCTACAACTGACAATGCGTCAGGTCAAAAGAATTATTGCAGTTAGATACTCTTGACGATAAATTTCTATTGAATAAATGAATTTTCCCATGAGGTTGACATTGCAAGGGTTCTAACCCTTGCAATGTCAACCTCATGGGAAAATTCGATGAAATCCATATAAAACAATATTTTTAGGGAAGAAAACGAAAGCCAAAAGTCCTAGAATAGATCCGGCAAAAGTTGCACCTTCCTAACTTGTGTTCAACTGCAAATTTTGACAGATAAACCGCTGAAGTTCAGCTTTGATTCGATTCGAATATGATAAACGTCACGCCCATGTTAAGCTCATGTTCGATTTTGCTAGCAGAATAGGGTTTTGGATATTGTTTCGATCGATCGTTGGCGTCAACTAAAACGTAACCGCAGTTGGATCGTTGTTTATTAGTAGAATGCGAAAACGAAAAGCCGTGATTCAGCTGCGGTTCCATTGCGATCTTTGACGAATTTTGTTAATAGAATCGGCCCGCTGGACAAGGTCTGAGACTCGAATACGCACGTGTGACATATTTTGCATGTGTGCGTGAGATGCACGATAATCGTAAATCGCGCGCGTAAAAAAATACGAAAAGGCTTTTGGAAAATGGAATTTTATGAAAAAAATCTACTGGATAAATAAAAAATAAATTGAAATTTGTTTTGGAGATTTTACACTTCTGTTGTTACTAATTTACGCACAAAGATGTGTTAAAATTTACAATAATCTTTGGTGGCTCGTAATCTTTTAATGGCTTTTTATTTTAGAATGGCAACCAGAGAACTGATAAACATACTTATTCTAAATACATACATATTATAGTCATATTACACCCAGACACAACAAATGGTCATGCTCATCACACAAAGATTTGTCCTGGGTGGGAATCGAGCAAACGACTTCCGGTTTAGCAGTCAGGGTCACTAACCACTCGACCAACAGGCCAGTCAAATAAAAAGTGGATTTTATACACAGAAAAACACATCGCACCTTTAAAGTAAAACCGTTACTCAACGAAAATTTTCATGAATTGAGGTATCAATGTCATCTATCTAAAAACAGTGACTATTTTCTAATATTGGCTCCCCTATAAAATTTCATAATTTCGTTTAGTAACGGTTTTACTTTAAATGCGACATGAGTCTATAATAAAGTACAAAGGTGCTGCTTACAATCAGCTAGCAAAACTGCGATTCGGATAATGTGGAAACATATTTATGTCTATATACCCCCAGCAGGATCCTACGTTTAATCCGATTGAAAGTTAAATGTTAACATGCGTAGTATTTAGTACCTTCCGAATCGTAAAAAATAGTAACTTAATTGTTATTGCGAAATCTTACAAATTACAAAGGTGCTTACTTTAATAAAAAGTGGATTTTATACACAGAAAAAACACGAGGCTATAATAAAGTACAAAGGTGCTGCTGCTAGCAAAACTGCGATTTGATAATTTGGGCATGATACAGTGTGTAACTTCGTCTTTAACTGATTCTACTTAGCTGCAGTGATCATGCGAAATATGCAGCAGAGTGGACACCAACGAAGCTGTACAGCAAGTTTTGCTTGAGAATTAATACAAATATAATATGTGCACCTCCACAACATTCAACAATTTTTAGCCTATAGTGTCCCACTGCTGGGCAAAGGCTTTATTCTATATAATTTTGGTGACCCCCAGTCTAGCACTCGTCACACACACAAACACGGCGCTTAGACAGAAAAGATTGTATGACCGAGAAAAGGAGTGACTCTAATAAATGTGCGTCCGTCTGTCTGTTAGACTTTGTGGCAAAGGTATACTCTTCTAGGAAAACTGCCAACATACATAAAGTCAGTCAGTCTGTAAGTCCACCAAGCTGTACTTCGTATAAATAAATATGTGTGTATATATGAATAAATAACTAAATAACTACTAATGTCGTCTGTATGTTTGTCACGCTGGAAATAAAAGAGGCCAACGGAAAAGAGTTAACTTGTATGGTATAACTCGAAGCAGGGAGCTACACAAAGGGGGACCTCGCAAACTGAGCATGTAATCGCAGTAGTTACACGTTTATTGTGCTGGCTGCACCAAGCACATCGCCGACGCTTAAGTCGGCCATCAGTTGCGAGTTGGTCTGTCTGTCTAGGAAAATGTTGCACTTGAGGCTGTAAATAGCTCAACCTGCTGGACACGGGATGGGCGGGTGTGCTTTTAAAGACATGGTGGTGACGCAGAATTTGATCGACTAACTCCAATCGAAACACTATGTGCTCCGTCAGAGTAGCCGTCGAATTCTGCAGAAGGATGCGGGCATTCAAAATTGAGCAGTTGAGCAGACGTTTGAAGAACTTGACATTCCATTTCTGGCCTCTTTTTCTTTCCAGCAGGTATGGTTCCAGCATTGAATCTTTACGATCAACGCCTCCCATACCCTTGTTGTAATCTAAAACTAGTTGAAGTTTGTACTTAGCTGGGCGACCTGGCCTCTCCTCCGTCTGGCCTTGTGAAACGCCGTGGTAGGTACTGATGGTGGAGATCTTACGTTTCCTGTCCTGAAAGGTCAAGACCACCACATCGCCGGAATGGCGTGCTACAAACTGGCCATCTTTCAGCTTGCACTGCGACAAGAGTGGAGGCACATCGGTGCGGTTAGCACGCAAGGTACCTACACAGTCGGTTTTGCGTGATTTCAGAAATCTGGCCAGTAGGGGGCTATTGAACCAGTTATCCATAAAAAGAGTATAACCTTTGTTAAGGAGAGGTTTGACAAGGTTGAGGACGGTGGAAGTGGATTTCAGGGTAGAGGGTGGGAGACCGGGTTCATCAGTAGAGCCAGCACCTCGGTAGATGAAGAATGACCAAAGGTACCCCGTGGCTGACTCACAAAGCTCATAAGTCTTGATACCAACCTGGGCTGCCTTGGTCTTGATGCACTGGCGGAAGGATAAGTGACCTTTCCACAAAGTTAAGGATTCGTCAATACAAATATTTTGGGATGGGATGTAGGCTTGCTGAAAACGTTCATTTAAACGATCTACGATCGGACCAAGAGCATACAGAACGTCAGTCGAGTCTTTCGGTCTGATACTATTGTCAGCCAAATGGAAAGCGCGGCAAAGATTCTGGTAGCGTAGTCGGGAGAACATCTGTCTAAAGATGTTAGTCTGCAAAAGAGGGTTTGTGGTGAAGCAGGACTTTATAGAGGGTATCCGGATGATTCCGAGCATCATCCAGAAGGAAAAAAGGACCATTATTTCGTGAATGTTCGTGTCATACCAATCACGGGCGAAGGCAGCGGACGAACCAATAAGCTCTGCGGCATGTCGGTTCGTCTCAGTGACGATGTGCGTCAGCGTGTCTTCATCCCAGAACTGCCTAAACGCCCCATACGCGTTTTCGGATGCGACAACCGCCCCCGTTTGCTGAGGAAGAAATTGCTCCCTCTCGCCGTGAAAGTCAGCCATGACCCCTGACCATTCAAAGTGGTTGGAAGTTCCTTCAGCAGCAAAGAAGGACTGGAACTCGTCGTCATCCGCATCTAAAAACACTTCCTCATTCTCTTCTCTTTCTCTTTTCTCTCTATTAACCAAACGCGCTCGCGCAGCTTCTCTTTCACCCACGACACACATGATATTCGCTCTCAAATCCTCAGGCACATCATCATCATCTACATATACCTGCACCAGACGTTGTCCAGCTACCCACTGGGAGTCACCAATTGGCGCCCGGCCACGTGCCCCACGCCCCCTTCCTCGGCCAAGCCGCGCTGCGCCACGGCGCCGTGGACGACCCTGCTGCGGCTGCTCTGCCGTCACGACTTCTTCCATAGCGACGTTAATGTCGTCGTCGAGGGGGGCCGTGACGACGACATTGAACCTAAGATATAAAAAATCGGTCAAGTGCGTGTCGGACTTCACACATTAAGGGTTCCGTACCATATGAGGGAAATCAATATTTTGGTATTTGTTAGTAAAATAAACGTAATAATAAACATTAACACCAAATTTCAAGTTCATAGATAGGTCAATGGGAAGTAAAGAATTCTTCGGAACAACTTTTTGACAAACGACGGACAGGCAGACGAACTGACGGACACGTGAGTGACAGCAAAAGGGCTCCGTTTGGACCCTCCGGGTACGGAACCCTAAAACTAATAAATACAATTACGTGGAAATCACGAAGAAAAGGTTCACTATACAAGACTAATGAATACAAGTTTTACTTACGGCACAACGGGCGGCGAGGTTGAGCCAACAGCAGTGTATGGAGCCCACGGCAGCGGCGATCTTGACCTCGACCTTGACCTATCAAACATAAGGTTTTCATCTAAATCTAAACTAATATTATGAAGAGGAAAGATTTGTTTGTTTGTTACGATTTGGCTCAAAACCTACTAAACCGATTTAGAAAACAAATTCACCTATTTTTAATTCCAAAAATAATTATGGTTCCCTACTAAAACTTGAAATATGTAAACCAAGGTGTAAAAAAAATTGACATAAAATGTCTTTCATCGCATGCGCAGCGAAAACTATTGATGATACATAAACATCATGTACTACATAATTAAAGTGCCTAGAAAAAAGTCCGCAAGGTTATATATGTCTTACTATTATAGTTAAGACACAATTACCGTTTTTTGTAAAAATTATTCAATCAAAGCCGAGTTGGAAAGAAAAAGTGATGATTTTGATATCAAGATATCAATCCTTATCTATATAAATAGTTTGATAATTAAGGTTAATGATTATGTACGAGTAAATTACACTTTAAATTATTCAAATCGGACTTTTCGTTTCAAAGTTACGACGGTTTATACCCGTCGTAACTTTGCTCTTAGTAAGAAAAATCCGATGAAGTTGAAACACGGCATTAAATGATTTGTATAAAAAATAAGAATAACAAATAGGTATTTGGATTTTTCTAAAGGGGTGATGAAGTTTTTAGGGGACGACATTATTGCTTACTTCAATTTACGTGGGAATTGATATGAACAAACTGAAAGTGGGGATAATTGTAACAGATCTAACAATTTAAGCAAAATAGCCCTGACGAGGTGATCGGGTTGGATAGTTAGTTGCGCTGATCCAGATACCACAGAATCAGCAGCAGAAATGGCTGGGTAATGAATGAAAATCGTTTTGCTTAATTATCCAAAACGAAAGGGGGTAGTAGAGCGGGCGTTGAAGTTTGTGGATTACCTAACTAGTAAATCCGCGCGGACGAAGTCGCGGGCGAAGTATTATATATGTACCTACATAGAAAAAACAAGGAAAAAAACAAACAATACTACTCACGCCATGGGCAATGGGCTGACATCGTCGGCCCACCTCAACGACAAAATTTCGCACATTGGCTCCACTGGGCGCACGTTATTCTGAAAAATCAGAGCTTAGGTAAAATAACTACTATTGAGAATATTAGATTAGACCTCACATAAAATAGCACGAATACAAAAAAAAAATGGATTATTTTGGCAACGGGGACTCCTTCATCTATCATCGCTTCCTGTTGGTTATCTTAAATTTATTTTTAAAGCCAGCAATCTGGTAGGAATTATCCATTTATTTTATTAATACCTTAATTATTAGACAAGGTGCAATAATATCACACTTTCCATATCACCATTAACCTAAAAAATTTACCGTCACTTTAAGGTTTATTTAGAGAATTGTGTATTACTGTGAGGCTACGGCACAAGAGTTTGTTTTATTAAACCTCCGTTTAGCCTCCCACCTGCAGATTAAAGGTCTGACTCTTCCCCTCATTTCTAGCAGCAATCTTTATTTTTTATACTGCATGCAATTTCCATAGCGCCCAAGTTTACTTTCCTTTTACTTATTTTTTTATTAGGAGAACACACATTCTTCATTTTATACAGTACAGGTTTGTCACAGACACACACATACATATATTTTTATATTACAAAATACTTATCTGTTCAGTTTGCTACAAAAAAGAAAAATTGTTGATTAGTACTGACATAGTAGTAATTTCACATTCATAATATTCAGGGGGGTTTATTCATATTATAATTACCTTGATGTGTTCGGCCTGGAGGCACTCTGGGTCGAGATGCTCAAGATAATAATCTTCGAGGTCCTCGTCTTCCTCCCTCTTCCTCTTGGGCTCCGGGCTCTGGGCCTCCACCTCCAGCTCCTCAGAATCCTCGTACTCCTCATCATTGAGGATGTCGTGGAAGTTTAAAGGGGCATCCTCACGTTCACTACAGGAAGCCATCTATATCAATAAAAATAAATTGCCATATATTAGTTGTTGTGTGCGATCAAATAAAAACAAAATGGCATTGCAAAGCATTAGCAAGTAACATATAAAGTATAAACTACATATATTATAAAGCCTGAGCCTGAGCCTGAACCTGCAGCCTGAGACAAAATACTTTTTATTAGCATTCACGCTTATGCTCTATACAAAATGTATGGCAATGACATTACCTGGATGTGAGTCATTTGAAAATTCTCTAAGCAGGTAATGTCATTGCCATACATTTTGTACTAATTGTTAGCGTGAACGCCAACAGAAAAGTATTGTCTCAGGCCCCTGTGCATGCAACAACAATACAATAAATATATAAGAAATGTGGGTGCTGAGTGCTGTGGCTGATGGTTGTAATACTACACACCTCTGCCTGCCCATCAGGGAATACAAGCGTGATATTATATGTTTACAATATGTGCAAAATTGTTTCATCAATTACTTTGGTACTCAGCAAAATGCATTTCTATGAAATGAGAACCTCCTTTTTTTTGTTTATTGTCATTACTGTCGACGGTCAATGAATTTTATGGCACTCAACAAGCAAATAATTGAAATATAAATTATCTAGGATAAACTTTCCACTATGGACTTTCCATTTGGAAGTTCATTTTTTTTTTGTAGAGAGTACTCATAAATATAAAGCTTTTTACGTATTTTGAAGTTGCGAAAATTCACAGTTTACGAGATATAATTGTTTAAAAATTCCATACAAATTGGAAAATAACACGCCATTTTCAAATTTTTAGGTTGGATAAATTGTCACGGTAGACGTCAAAGTTGACATTTCACGTTCCGTTGACGGTAGAGGTGTATTTTATTCAGTTTTATATTTTTACTTATATATAATTTTATTTTCACATACTCACACATTAAATTTGGTGTGTAATTAATGGTCACAATAACCATGCTGTTATATGCAATTACATTGAATATTTTACAACAAAAAAAATAACGATTTTTGTGTACAGGAACGGAACGTGAATATGAATATCCGAAAATTACCCAAAACCGAATCGGGGCACCCCACTTTTCACGTGTTCTTGTCTGCCCTACCCCTAGAGTGTATATAAAAAACCGGAGGCGCGGAGGGAGAGCAGCCCTCGCCCGCTGTGACGCTGTGTACCTACTTCGGCACGCAAGGGCGAAAGGGCTGCTCTTCCCGCAGCGCCGGAGATAAGGCGGAGTCAAACTGGGGGGGGGGGGATAGTGAAGCTATCCATAAATCGATGGACATTTATGGAAATTTTAATTCTAACCTAAAAACTTTAACCATGGATATCTCCATAACCATGGGGTTCTGCGGGGTGGGGATGGTACAGGGGAGTAGCCCCCTTCCTCCCCCCCTCACCGCCCCACAAATCAATGGATATTTATGGTTTTTTTTATTCTAACCTAAAAACTTTATCCATAGATATCTCCATAACCATGGGGTTCCGCGGGGTGGGGATGGTACAGGAGGGTAGCCCCTCTCCCTCCCCCCCACTCCGCCCTATAAATCAACGGTCCATAAAGGAAATTTTAACCCTGCGCTGCAGCGGAGCGACGCGACACTACACTTCAAAATTTTGTTTCGAAGTAAACGTATTAGGCCTCGTTTACGGAGACGCGGGACGTCGCGCGTCGCGTGCGGCGGCGGCGGCGTGGCGTCTCGCGGTCGCAGCGCGTCGGGCGATTTTTTCCTTTAACAGACAGGCGAAGCGGCCTGCATCATCATTCATCACACGCGTAAACACAAACATGGCAATTTCCAGATGTCAGCGCATCAAGCTACCCGAAACTGTCAATTTTTCACAATTAACCTTGAACCCAACGCTTCAGCAATAAAGTTGAAAATCTATTAAAGAAATTTGACAGATTGATGTGCTGGCGTCTGAACAATGTTGTTTATGAAGACGCGGGCCGTGAACAGTAGCGGTGCCCGCACGAACACGCTGCGGCGGACGCGGCGAGCGTCATTGGGAGCGCCCAAACTAAATAATTAACTTTTCTTTAAACAAGACTGGCAGAAGGATCCGCCACAGGCACCTCTTAGTCCGCGGTAGCGGGTATCGCCGTATGTTTGTATTGGGTGTCGCTACTTTTTACCGTTAACTGAGAGCCCGGTGCGGTCTTACCTTTAGAGCTTCACAAACGCTAAAGATTCACTATTATTCATGTCAAACGTGTCAAAATTCTCAAAAAACAAGACTAGCTACGTGACTGGTTTTCATCAATCAAAAATAGTATATTTATGATGTAATTTCGTGCACATATTGTCTACAAGAACTATTATGTACTTATAAATGAATATTCATCTACTTATCGGCGATTACAACCAAAAACAGTGACAATTTTCGACAACAAAAGAAAAAGTAACGGTTTTTTCACGGTACATTTCTTTGCCAAAGTAGACCTAATTATGACGTTATCTCGTAAAACATTATGTAAAACTAAGTAATAACTACTTATATAGGAATATTTATCAAAATATCGTTGATTAGTAATACACAAGAATAAACATTCATCATAAATAATGGCTGCACGAACTACCGACATTTATACGGAACTTTCCTTTGATCGAAAAACTATTATTGTACTGTTATTTCTTGCAAATATTATAATAACGATGTGATAACTATTTAGAAATAAATATGTGTACACTTACCGTAGAATTAACCACAAAAACGCTTACAAAAATAAAATAAAGTGGAACACGTTCTCGCAACCACAAGGATTCCAACTTTCCAAGTGTCTGTTTTTAACCCCTGAGGCCCCCGACGCAAAAACGACGGACGGGGTGTTATAAGCAGTGCTGCCAACCCCAGCATAGTGCAAAACTGTAGAAAACTGTTATTATATGCAATGAAAACGAAACTAAGAAATAAACTTTCTACGACCACAATAAAAGGTACCTTGCACACAAAGTCAAAAATTAAAAATTGTTTCGAATTCAATGTGACAAATGAACATTTCAAAAAATTCAATAAAAAAAGAGTGTGTGTACTTATGTACACGCGTTAGAAGTTATACTTCTTTGGCGTATGGAAAAAAAAACATTCACAACTAAAAAATATAAAAGTTTTAAAATATTTGTATTGTTTTCAGCTTCAATTTGTTGCGTTCGAACGATCGCCAATTAAGTCTATTACGCTAAATAACTGATACGTTTCATAGTTTTAAAACTGTTTGTTCATAAAATAGGGCAGATATCATGCAAATTTTTTTTTTGATTCGAATGTTTTGTTAGTAGTATTTGAAATTAATACCAACTTTCTATTCTGGATGGTGTGTACCTGAGAAGTTTATGGGTACCTACTTACAATGACATATTATTATAAGTTACAAGACTCCTTTTTTCAAAATAGTCAATACTAATAATTATTATAAACGGTAAAATTCTTTGTTCCGTTCTACTGTAGATACAAATCCGATTAAGAAAACTCATTCATGAAAAGGCTGTTTTTTGTCTTCGAAAAATCATCATATTCCAATAAAATCTTCTAGGATAGAATAAAAAGAGCTGAGCTGCGGGAAAAATTAGTGTCTAATCAATTACTTTTATCAAAATATTTGTATCTTATATTTTGGCTCTTTATTTCGAAATTAAAACCACATTCTTCTTCGAAATTCAAACATAAAAGAAACAAAAGACAATAAAAAAATACTAGAATATACAACTTGAACGTAGTTATCGATTTTCATGCCACCTAGAACTAACTTCACGATGTAGAATTCAGGTGTCGGTGTGCGCGCGCATCGTAAAAATTCACTCTCATCAGTTTTCTCCATCGCGCCAAAAAAAGTATAACTTCAAAAATGTACGATTTCAACAAAAGTAAAGATGAAACGGAAAATCAAGAAGACTTAAAAGTTGAAAATGAGATAGTAGCTAGTGATACTATCCAACATGTAGGCATTGGAAAAATTGCAATTTTTAGACATTTGATTAAAACTTTGATAATTACATGATTTTGATTGTTTTGAATACCCTCCCTATAGTGTATTCTATTGTGTATAAAGATAAAGATGTGGATTTATTTTTTTTAAATTTGATAAGTAACCAATCAGCTAATTTAGTAAAAAATAGAATGGAGATATACAAAGTAAGTTGCTTTGTTTAAATCCATTTATTTTTAAAGAAAAGCCTCTCAATCTTTTCATCCACCAAAAACAAGTAAAGTTGCCAGGTTTCACGGGAGCGAAATTTTACAGAAATACAGATGTGATGGATAACGATTGTGCCACTATGATCGGGGTCGTTCTGCCGCAGAAGCACCGAAACGTTACAGATGCTAAACTACTTCAATGATGTTAGGGTGACGACAACACGATAAGTCAATGAAGCGAGGTAATAACTGGTATCGAGCGATATGTATTGCGATGCTCTTTGGGTCTGGACCCAAAGAGTCATCGCAAAAAATACTATAAAAATCAAAAGAATTTCTTCTCAGAATCAGTTAACAAAAAAATTTAATTGACTAGACTTTTGAAACTGTGCTATAAGTGACTGGCAGCACTAAAAACAAATGTCAAAATCGTGAACAG
The DNA here is from genome assembly GCA_905163435.1 of Mamestra brassicae. Lineage (NCBI taxonomy): Eukaryota > Metazoa > Arthropoda > Insecta > Lepidoptera > Noctuidae > Mamestra > Mamestra brassicae. The sequence continues at coordinate 8,535,752 of LR991009.1, read as the reverse complement.
CGACGCCGTGTCCTAGGCTTGTTGTTTTTACAGTTTGAGAGTTGCTTTACGAATTATTATATAATTTTGCATTGAAAATCAAATATATCTGTGAGAAATAACAAATATAATTGAATCAGAATGGCAACCATAGGCCCGAAGAAGGATGGAGGGCCAAACATTGACTTTTTTCAGTCACCTGAATCACTAGCACAATTTGACCAAATTCGCGTTTGGCTACAAAAGAATTGCAAAAAGGTAAGTTGAATTGAAACTTAACGAATAAAAGATAATGTTTTTAACCGTAACTTATGAATTGAATTAGTCGTGAACGACTGGAAAGAAGATGTATCAACGTCAATAACCATAACAAGATTAATTCAGCCCCACACATCACTTAAATTATGTAGTTATCTTTACATTACAAGTTCAAATTGACCTTTTAATTTAAGTTACTAATGGCATTGGCTCATGCGTCTTCATAATTCAACATTGTATTAGTAAGTAGCTACATATTTTTCAATGTAAACTTAGAATTAAGTATACAATATGTGTGTTGTTATTATTTCAGCATGTGCAGACAGATCCACCTACTAAGGAAAACTTGGCACAACTAGTAATCCAGCTTATTCAGTATCAGGAGAACAAATTGGGAAAAAATGCTTCAGACCCTCCATTTTTGAGGCTTCCGGTAAGGTTTATTGATATTATTTCACAATGTATACCTTTTTTATGATTTATCAATAGTCTAGCCTTGCACTATTATTATGTTAGGTTGGCTTTCAATCCAATTAGATGTGGCTGATGTTAGCTTGTATGGCCTGGTCATTTCATCATCCTTCCATCTCCATCCTTTTTTAATACCAATTGGGTTAGGTTATACTGGTGGACTTTCCTTTCAAACTCTAGTTATAGTTTAGTAACAAAAGTCAAATGATTTTTATTTATTATATACTTTATTGTACACTTCATTACAAACTTAGTAAAAACATTTAAAAAACAAGTGTACAATGGGCGGTCTTATTGCACAGAGCAATTTCTAACACATTAATCAAAGTCTCAATCAAAACTGAATTAAATTCCTAATCCATTGATTCATATATATAATGTTCCTTTCCTTATAATTGGATTAAACGTTGAGGTGTAATGAAATAAAGACCCAAGTTGTGTTCTCTGTGAAAACAAAAGTTTTATTTTATAATCCTATCTTATATTTTGAACACTACAATAACAAATTACAACAAAACATTCACTCACCTGTGAAAACAAAAGAAACAACATTTAATGCCCTTATTTCAGGTATTGATATCCCTTTTAAGAAACGTATTAACTTATAAAATATTAATGATGCAACCAACTTGTAAATTCAAAATGTCGTCCTCTCGGTGATGACATTCAAAAATTCATCTATTAAATATAGAAGCGCGCGAGACGCGCGAAATTCAAAATTAAGAAAAGCGGCAATTTCAAATTAGGCATATGAATGTGATGGTTTTCTTTACATCTCCCCCCCTTACAGAGACAATTACAAGTGGGCACGCGCGTAATTGTTCATTAACTAACTTGTACTGGAGACAGCTTCGTTGTATGATAAAGATTTGATTCTGCTTTCTTGTGGCCAGTATCAACCTCATAAATGGAATTGGAAATCTTTTTCAGAATTTTATATGGTCCAATCCGTAGTTCATCCATCTTCTTCCTGTTCAGCCTATTTCCATTTTCAACATAGACCCAGTCTCCCACTTCCAATTTACACTCTTCTCTATGTCTGTCAAATATTTTTTTATTATAATTATGGGATTTTAGTGTGTTTTCAAAGGCCAATTTTCTGTCCTTCCTCAGATCTTCTTTTGAATTTCTTAATTTCAATTCAAGTGGTAAAATATTTGTATTTTCTCCTTCCAAAAGGTACTTTGGAGAAAATTTCGTGACAGTGTGTTCAGTTTCGTTATATTTTCTCACACATTCCTGTGCAACCGTTGTCCATGCTGTTTTCTTCACACTCTCATTTATTTTACATCGTATCTTGTTGACTATTGTTTGATTTAGTCTCTCATTGAGTCCATTTGAAAATGGTGCATCAACAGCAGTGAAAACTATTCTTATGTTTTCTTTATACAGAAATTGTTTAAATTCTTTAGAATTTATACCCGGGTATTGGTCGGTTAATACCATATCAATATTGTAACTTTGTGTTACAATTTTTATTAGTTTAATGAAATCACTGGAGCTTTGGTTTTTAGACGTAAGAATATATGCATACCTTGTGAAGTGGTCAACCAGAAGATGTAAGTATTTTTTAGTTGATCTTGATCCTCCAAAGCCTCCAATGGTGTCGATGGATACAATTTCAAATGGTCGTGTTGCTGGACCTAAATGTGACATTAAACCATACTTTGACTTCCTCCTTGATTTGTTTTTTATACAAATTTCACAGTCATCACAGGTTCGTTTAATGTTTGCAATAATATTCCTTGCTGTGTAGAATGGTGTTATTTTATTTATCATCTGAGTTCTTCCAATATGACAGTAAGTATTGTGGACATCTTTTATTAAATTTTTGCTAAGTTCTTCTGATAGTATAATTTTTTTCTTTCTAGTATTCTTTTTGTAATAAATCTCATTCTCTAATGTTAGTTTTATTTTGCTATTTTCCAGGTCAAGATTTGTGCGCTGGTCTTTTTTTATGTCTTCCAAGCTTATTAAATTTACTACTTTTAGAAAATCATCCGTATTGTCATAAGATTCCAGGACTGGATTTCTGCTTAAGCAGTCAGCTTCTTGATTTGTTTTTCCGGGGTTATATTTAAGTTTAAAATTATATTGCGATAAGTAATACATCAAATCACCTAGTTCCTCGTCAGTTCTAGCCTTGATGTTCATATTTTCTAGTGGTTTATGATCAGAATAAACCGTAAATTCTCTTCCCATAAGCCAATGTTGCCAGTATTTCAGAGCTTCCTTTACTGCTAGACATTCTAGGTATATTGCCTTTTTCTTTTTTTGAGATTCAGTTAACTTTTTTGAAAAATATGCAACTGGCTTACTTTTTCCATTTGTGTCTTTCTGTTTCAATACTGCTCCCACTCCTTTGATACTGGCGTCTGTGTAAATGTCTATTGGTAGTTCTGGATCAAAAATTTTTAGAATTGGTTTTGAACATAGTAATTTTTTTATTTTGTCAAATGTTTCTTGACATTCTGCAGACCACACGAATTTGACATCTTTCCTCAATAAATTGTGTAATGGATTCAAGATGATTGCACTGTGTGGGACAAACTTATGATGAAAATTTATTTTTCCTAGAAATTGACGAATATTTTTTCTTGTTTCTGGAACAGGAAAATTTTTGACAGCTGTTAGATAATCTTTCAGAGGGCTGACTGAATTGTTTTCAATTGTATGACCTAAATATGTGGCATAATGTTTTGCAAAAGTACATTTCGAAAATTTCAGTCTGAAACCTTCTGTTTGTATTGCTTCCAGAAGTCTTGATATGTGTGCTATATGGTCATCAAATGTTTTTGAAAATATGAGGACATCATCTATGAAATTTATCGCAAATCCAGAAAGTTTATATTTTCTTATGATGTTGCTCAATATTCTTTGGAAGATGGCTGGCGCAGTCTTCAATCCAAATGGGAGGCAAGTCCATTGGAAGTGGCCTTCTTGTGTTACGAATGCAGTTTTATGTCTATCTTGAATTTTCAAAGGAATTGACCAAAATGCTGAATTTATATCAAATGTAGAAAAGTACTTACAGTTTACAGTCTTTATCATAAGGTCTTCAATTAATGGAAAAGGTTGTGATTGAGGGACCACTATTTTATTCAATTCTCTGAAGTCAATACACAATCTTGTTTTTTTCTTATCTTCTTTTTTATATGCAAGAGTAACTGGCGCAGCAAATGGGCTATATGATTCTTCAATCAATTTATTTTTTAAAAGTTTTGATATCTGATTTTCAATTTCTTTTCTGTCTTCCGCTGTGCATCTATAGGGACGTTTATAGCAGTATTTATCCACCATCAAGTCAATGTGTGCTTCATAATTTCGTACACTGCCAACATCATATTTATCTTTTGCGAAAATTTGACTGTATTTTGTAGTCAACTTATCAATTTCTGATTGTTGATATAAATCTAAATGGTTTACATACATTTCAAATTTTTCCCAGTTAATATGTTCATTGAAGTTTATTTCAAAGTTTTTTATAACCTCTTTATTTATGGTCTTCTTATTATCAAGTGAATCAGCACATTTTATCTGTAATTGTTCATCTTGAGTTAATCTAAATTTTTTTATGCAATCTAAGCCAATCAGGAAGTCATAATTAAAATTTTCATTTTCAACAACAAAAACCTCCATTTCATGTTCAGTGTTGTATATTTTTACCTTAACTGTGACCATACCTTTTGTTTTTTTCTCACCATTAATAGTTTTCAAGTTTACTATTTGTAAATCACTTGGAACTTCTTTTTGTTGGATTTTTAGCAATTTAGCATTTATTAATGACACATTTGAACCAGAGTCATAAATTCCAAAAACTGTTAAAGTGTCATTTAATAGCAACTCTATTTTTATTAATGGTGGCACCTCTAGTTTTTTGGATTCTTCTCATTTAATTCAATTTCCAATTCAGAGTTATTTACACTTTTCACTACTGCTTTTTGATTTTTTCCATTAAACCAGCAATTTTCTTCAGGATGGTAACGTTTCCCTTTTTTCTCATTGATACAGATTTGGCATGGTTTTTTCTCTTCAACTTTTTTTGGCTTAGTGTCAGAATGTGCATAATTTTTCTTTTCATATTTATTCTTCGCAACTAGATGTTCCAGTTTCCCTATTTCATTGTAGAAATCTTCAGTTTCTTGTACAGCTTCTCTATCAATTTTATCAACCACATAGTTTGGTAAACCTGATGCTATGAGGTCTATAAGTGTCCCAGTATCAATAGTTTTTCTCACTTCGAGTAGTAATTTTTCTTTTTTTAAAGCATACTCGAGTAATGTGCCTGTTTGGTATTTAAAGGCAAGGGCATATCTAATGGGTGACCATCCCTTATTTGCGAATGTCTCACAGAATTTTTTTTCCCATTCTTCCCATTCTGATTCTACTGAAAGTTTAATAAGCATACAGCTGTACCAATCTACACTGGAGTGTTCCAAAAAATTTTTTAAAATCTGAATTTTCTTTTTGTCTTCATTAATTTTGAAACGTTCACATTCTTTATTGAAATCTTTAATCCACTGGTAGGCATTTGAGTTTCTACCAGTGAATTTATGAATCATAAAATCATTTGCAATTTTAGTTAAATTTTGAGTTTCAGATTTTTTTGTTTTTTCTTCAAGTAATTTTTCTAAAAGTTTTTCCAATGTTTGGTTTGAACTACTAGGTATAGATTCACATTTATTCGTTATTTCTGAAATTTCTTCTAAATAAATATCATTAAACTGTACGTTTTGTTCTTCATCTAGATATATTTTTGCGATATCATTTGTCAAAGTGATCCATATTTTCCTTGTTTGATGTCGTTTATTTAAGGATTTTTTTACCTTGACATAGTTTGGTGTGTTTGTGATTACTTGATGTAGATTTGCAGGTTGGTATTCGGTTGGTATCTCATAAATCTGTCCATTAGGTGTGGCTATTGAGGTTATGCACACGATGTTTGATTTTCCATCAGCAGACGACTTTACAGCGAAATCAAACCTCAATTTCTCCATGTTTCTTGAAATATCTTAAGAAAATGTTGTTTTATAATGTTCCTTTCCTTATAATTGGATTAAACGTTGAGGTGTAATGAAATAAAGACCCAAGTTGTGTTCTCTGTGAAAACAAAAGTTTTATTTTATAATCCTATCTTATATTTTGAACACTACAATAACAAATTACAACAAAACATTCACTCACCTGTGAAAACAAAAGAAACAACATTTAATGCCCTTATTTCAGGTATTGATATCCCTTTTAAGAAACGTATTAACTTATAAAATATTAATGATGCAACCAACTTGTAAATTCAAAATGTCGTCCTCTCGGTGATGACATTCAAAAATTCATCTATTAAATATAGAAGCGCGCGAGACGCGCGAAATTCAAAATTAAGAAAAGCGGCAATTTCAAATTAGGCATATGAATGTGATGGTTTTCTTTACATATATTTAAAAATGCATGTGTTCAACAACATAGAACACAAAATGAATGCTGTTGAATTGACGTAATAAAATGGATTGAGATGAATTTTGTGAATTTGTGTGTAAAACAATTACCCCTCCGATATACAAAAAGGTGCAAATCAAAACAATGTTCTTTTACTATGTATTTCTGAACTTCTTGATGTAATTTCAAATATGCAGGTGGAGCGGCCACCACCACCACCCATCTGCCTAGCCTTTTCCCAACTATATTGGGGTACGCTTCCAGTCAAACCGGATTCAGCTGAATACCAGTATTTTACGTGGAGCGGCTACCAGAGCTCCACTACCCATTAACTGGGTAACGCGGTAGTTCTTGGCAATACTGCAGTCAGACTTACTGGCTTCTGACAATCCGTAACAACTGCCACAGATCTACAAGTGACAGCCGGCCTAGTTATATTGTTCGATCTGTTTCAAATATCCCACTTTTAGTTTGTACATTCCAATTTCCACATACATTGAAGTTTGCAATAATGTCCTCCCCAAAAAATTTTATCACCCCTTTTCACCCCTAATTAATCCAAAAATTTGTTATTCTCATTTTTTTATTGAAATCATTAATGCAGTGTTTCAACTGCATCAGCCAAACATTAAGATTCTCCCCAGTTCAAACCGCAACATTTTTTTTACTCAGGGCATTTTTATACCCATCGTAACTTTTAAACGAAAGGTCCGATTTAAATTATTTAAAGTGTACTTCACATGTACATAATCAACCTTAATTATTAAACCATTTTAAATTTAAATGGATAAGGATTAATATCTTGATATCAAAATCATCACTTTTTCTTTCGAACTGGGCTTTGATTCTTTGAATGAATAATTTTAACAAAAAAACCGGCCAAGTGCGAGTCGGACTGAAGGGTTCCGTATAAATAAATATATAAAAACGGCAAAAAAATCATGTCTGTTGTATGGGAGCCCCCTTAAATATTTATTTTATTCTGTTTTTTTTTTGTATTTGTTGTTATAGCGGCAACAGAAATACATCATCTGTGAAAATTTCAACTGTCTGTCTATCACGGTACATGAGATACAGCCTGGTGATAGACGGACAGACAGACAGACGGACGGACAGCGGAGTCTTAGTAATAGGGTCCCGTTTTACTCTTTGGGTATGGAACCCTAAAAACACTACAAACTAGGTGTTTTTGGTTGTTTCTTCGTATTTTTTTTATTTTTATATTTGAGTTGCCGAAATTTACCTGGCATTCAATATGAAAGGTAAATTGCGGTTTACGATTAATGACGTATTAAAAAAAAACTACATACTAGATCTTGTTCAAACCAATTTTTGGTGGAAGTTTGCATGGTAATGTACATCACAAATTTTTTTAGTTTTATCATTCTCTTAATTTAGAAGTTACAGGGACATACACACACACATTTTACCACTTTGGAAGTGTCTCTCGCGCAAACTATTCAGTTTAGAAAAAAATGATATTAGAAACCTCAATATCATTTTTGAAGATCTGTGTTTCCGAATGCATACAACCCTACTCTCTTCAAAATTAGAGTGAACAGGCTTCTTCTGGGTAAGCTCGCTCCATCGTCGACTTTGTCTCTGTCATCTATGACCTAGACTAGAGTCAAGAGCAAACCCATATTAAATAAAAAAAAATACACCACACCGGGTTTGATGAAAAAAAAAATTAGGTCTAAGTAGGGAATATAATAGGGAACCCCCAAAATTTATTCTATTTTTGTGTGAAAATCTTAATGCAGTTCACATAATACATCTACTTACCAAGTTTCAACAGTATAGTTATTATAGTTATAGTAGTTTCGGAAAAAAGTGGCTGTGACATACGGACGGACAGACAGACAGAAATGACGAATCCATAAGGGTTCCGTTTTTTGCCATTTGGCTACGGAACCCCAAAAAGCGGTCATTGTGACTTAACTATAATAGTTAGACATATAGCCCTGCAGACTATTTCTAGGTAATAATGAGAATTTAAATTATGTAGTACATGTATGTATGTAACTCGGGCTGGTTTCCGCAACTCCACGACTAAGCGCGTATTTTGCGTGCAGGTGGGACAAATGTGTCATTCGATCCACCCCAGCTCCCCAAGGAAGGCCAGCAACGCCTTGGTGTTACTAACTATCTCACAAAGGGTACCTGGGTTACCGAAGTACTTAGCCCTGTAATCAGCGACTACCGGGCAGCTTAGTAGCAGGTGTGCTGCTGTCTCGTCCTCCTCCATGCAGGCTCTGCAAAGTGGGCTGTCGGTGACTCCTATGACATAGAGGTGTTTATTAAAAGACCCATGGCCAGTTGTGACGGCTGTGACTATACGCAACTGCTGTTTAGTAAGTCTTAGGGCTTTTTTCGTGAAACGGCCATCAATAGAGGGAAGTGCCTCTTTGGCCTGCCTGCACTCACTATGGTCAACCCATAGCTTGTGATGTTTATCATTAGTGCGTTTTCTTACCAGATTGCGTAGGTGACCGAAGGGGAGTGGTACAATAGGTTCAGGTCCTATCGTTGTCATACTCGACCCCCTTCTGGCGAGTTCGTCCGCTGCATCGTTGCCTCGGGTTATGTAGTACATTATTTTTATGTATCATTAACAGTTTTCGCAGCGCATGCGATGAAAGACATTTTATGACAATTTTTTTTACACCTTGGGTTACATTATTCAAGTTATTAAAACTTGAATAATGTAACCCCTAAGTGATCCCTAATTATTTCTGGAAATAAATATAGCCTATGTTACTCGGTGAATCGGTGAAAGAATTTTTTAAATTGGTCCAGTAGTTTTTAAGTTAATTCGTTATATACAAAAATACAAATCTTTCCTCTTAATGATATTATTATTATAATTAGCAATTAGTATAGAAGTATAGATATAGACAATAATGGATCAGTGTGTTAGTCAAGGGCGTACCACGCTAGTGGCAGGGGGGGCCACTGCCCCCCGCCCCTAGAAGAAAAAATAAAGGTTAAATAATTTTCTTGGCAATTTCTATTACTGGAAAAAAGACGTGAAAATTAAAAATGATTCTCTGTGCAAAATGAACTGTTTTTCATTATATTTTTATCTAGACATGCCATAGCATTCTATTCGCCTAATTCGCCAACCCCCTCATCGCTGTCTGTCTTACGGCCGCATTGAGGGGTTTGGCGGTCAGACTTATGTGGTTTTATTAGTAGGTAAGTGATATTATTAGGGACATACAAACAAAATCTTCATTCCAGTTGCTTTTAATCACTTATTACTATGAATCTATACTAATACTAATAATAAAGCTGAAGAGTTTGTTTGTTTGTTCGAACGCGAAAATTTCTGCAACGACCAGTCGGATTTGGAAAATTCTTTTTTATAATTATGATAGCCACATTCATGAGGAAGACTATAGGCTATACGGGAAGAAAAAACGGGATATGCGCGTACGAAGTCGCGGGCAAAATCATAATATGAAAGTTTCGATGTTTAGTTAAACGCGCTAATCTCAGGTTCAATGAAGGCAATAGGCTATAGACCATCACGCTATGACCAATTGGAGAGGACCATTAATGAAAAATGTGACGCAGGCTTAGTTGCGCGGGTCAGCTAGTCGCCTAATAAAACCAAATTGGAAAAGTCTGACCGCCAACCCTCTCATCACGGCCGTAAGACAGACAGCATTGAGGGGGGTTGGGAATCCACGCCGCAGTGTACAGCGATTTGAAGTGGGGGGCAATACCTTCCCAGTCGCCACCCGGTGGCAACTGAGAATTTTATTACCGATTGCCATCTGGTAGCAATCCATGTGGGCTGGTAATATTCGGGATGGGCGCGAACGAACGACCCGCCCGCACTCGGACTTGTCGACGGCTCAGTGCATAGTCGTCAGCCAAGGAGTACAACAACCAGCGAAACCTGTATGTGCTGCCTCCCCCCCCCTAGCTCAAATCCTGGGGACGCCCTTGGTGTAAGTGAAATTACATATATATAGTAAATAAAACAACACATACAAATCAACAAGTTTGACTCTGTCTACTACACCCTAGATTACACAATACAATACAAAACACAAAACATAATACAAAACGTAATATTCTCATAAATGAATTTCTCTCTGAATGAATCTGACAGCACACTTTTACAAAAATAAATACACATTCAATGTCAGAAGCCCGACCCCTCAGCAAAATACCGTATGACATAATGCTGTGAAAGTAACTAAAATAGACCAAACGCGCGGTTTCTACATCTGTTAACTGTCTTATCTTTCTAACAGCATAAGCGGTTGAGTTTAGCCGCCGTGCAAGAGATTATAGGTGAGGAGTAGGACTCCATTGCAATTTCTCGTCTAAAGTGATTCCTAGGAAAACCGTCTGATCAATAAATTCCAGATTTTGTCCATTCAATACTATGTCACATTCGTTACTTCTAAGATTTGGTTGAGTAAATTTAATACATTTGTTTTTTTTTTTCATTTAGTACTAAGTGGTTTGCCGTAAATCAAAGTTGGACCTGATGAATAGAATTATTGACGTCATCAAGATTTTGTGACCGTCGGTCTATCCTACATATCAATGATGTGTGATTAGCAAATAACATCATCTTTGGTTGATTTTGAAGCAATTGGGCAAATCTTTTATGTATGCTAAAAAGAGGAAAGGACCCAAGATTGAACCTTGCGGAACGCACATTGTCATTTTAGACCATAGTCAGTCACACCGTTTACCCGAACTTTAACCTGTCTTTCAAGTATGATCTAATCAAATCAAGTGACTAGAATTTCAACAAAAGCGTCTCATAGTTAACGCAATCGAACGCCTTCGAGAGGTCGCAAAAGATTCCAATAGCGTCTTGTGAATTTTCCCAGGCGTTAAAGATGATCTTTATTAGGGTGACACCGGCGACACTTGTACAACGCCCTTTGATTAAACCGTACTGTTGTTCGTGAAAGATGGAATTTTTATTAAAGTGTAGTAACATCTGATAAAGCATTAACTTTTCAAACACCTTACTGAGAACAGGTTTGTCACCGGCCTGTAATCGTTGGGTTCTTGACTATCACCCGATTTAAACAGTGGAACGACTTTAATGTGTTTCAGGAGATCAGGAAATACTCCTTGTTCTACACTAGAGTTAAGTATGAGAGCTAAGAAGGGAGCAATAGTTTCAATTTATATTCAATTTATATTAAGTCTGTAGATCTACAATTTATAATTATAGATCTACAGACTTTTACAGACGAGAAACACGGCGAAGCTCTTGCTGTATCGCTTTATATCTCGAACGCCTTTGGCAGGGTCTGGCACGCAAGTCTACTCAGCAAGCTTCCTGCTTATGGCATCCCAGCTGATTTTTGTGGCTGGATATCAGACTTCTTTAATGAACAGTCGATCCGAGTAGTCATTGACGACTGCTACTCTGACCTCATGGCTATTGATGCCGGAGTTCCTCAGGGGTCTGTTCTCTCTGCAACTCTTTTCCTGCTACACATCAATGACCTGCTTCAGCCTGGTATTGTTGGGTGCGCAGATGACAGTTCGGTTTCAGAGAGATACTTGTCCAGCGCAAAAACCAACGGGGAAGAGGTTCGTTCCTTGAGAGGCCATGGTAGAGCGGGCAAATTTGACCTTAAGCCTTGTCTCCCAGTGGGGTGATGAATTAAACCAGGTAGGCAGTCCTAGTAATAAGGTTCCATAGTTTATATACAGAACCCTAAAATAACAATAACACTATAAACATGAGCACAATGAGCAGCCCCCATTTTAACTTCTTTTTCTAGTTAAGGTGTATAGTTGCCTCAATAACCTTGAGCATCTGGGCGCACACTTTCATATCTGTACCGCACACATGAACATTTCCGTAACTCACGCACTACCTCAAAACTATTTTCAAAGATTACACAGGGACGCAGACAATAGCGCCTAGCCATAATTTTTGCCTACGACTTCAGAAGAGAGCGGCGAATTTTTTTAGATACATACATTACGAATTTATTGCGTAGCTACCTTGTGAAGTTATTTGAGAAACTAGATGACAAACACAAACATTTTGACCAAAAGTAGGTACAAAATGTTTTGTACTTTGTACTGTACTACTACTACATAACAAAACATTTTGAAAAGTATGGAGATTATAGTTCTTTGTTTTTAAATTAGAAGAAAACCAATAAGCACATTCGGTTGTAAAGTGTGCCGGATCCCCATAAACATACCTACCTAACTACGGAAACCTTTAGGACAGAGCGCAGTACAGGGTTCCGTAGCTTGAATGTGTGTTGTCTGCTTACGATGTCAAGATACTCGAAACTTAGGTCAAACTTTTACCAGCAGAAACAAAAAAAGTAGTAGTCACCTAGACTACTACTTTTTTTGTTTCTGCCTATACTACTTTATAATCTCATAGTAAGATTTAGAATAAAACACAGTTCATTCTAAAAAATATAAATATTAACTCTATCATAGTTAAACTCTGCTAAAAAAAATCGCAGCTGTTTATTTCATAACTCTAAAACTTGCGAGAACGGGTTTTTATATCATCACCAATTCGAGTGATTGATGAGAATGTGTTTGGTGTATAATTAATTACGTTTTCATGAAGTTTCTTTCGTAAACTATCTGAAATATGGCGATGACTATTAATATAAAAAAACCGGCCAAGTGCGTGTCGGACCTCCCGCAGTGAAGGGTTCCGTAGTTACAAATGCACTTAGTTTTAAGTTATTTTCTATGGAATACCTAATTACGACACTTTTACTAATCCATTTACATTTTTTTGGTCGACTTTTATTCTCATTGTCAAAGTCAAAGCATTTATTTCAAATAAACCATTATCAAGTACTTTTGAATTGTCAAAGTCAGTCCGTCAAAAACATGAAGCTATTTGCACGTTCCAAAGCGTAGATCTCTATGGAGAAGAACGTGCAAGAAACTCCACGGACACTCTTTTAAATCATTTTATGTTTACAAAAATCCTGGTTACATTAATCTTGTTGCTTCTATATATGAGAACAATGTAAAGAAAGAAAAAAACAATTAATAGTATCAAATATTAAAATGAGGCAGTGTCAACTAAGTGATGACCAGTCTCCACTGACGGCGCCCGTTCACGAACATGACGCGTGCATCAGCACCATTCAACTCAACCATTTTGAAGGGAACTGAATGATCCGATACACGCGCCACCATCAGCGAGACATTGGAGTGAGCATGAAACACCCTCAAGTGCCCCTGCTATTTCATGTCAAACAAGGAAATTATCTATTAACATAATGGTCCATGGTCCTCACATAAAAAATGCTTCTACACTATTATAAAACTATGAATATCTGAAAAGACAGAAAAAGAAAAGTTTATTCCAAACATAATATAAGATTATGTGGAATAGTATTATTATTAGACATAAAAGAGGTGAGCATCTCTTCCAAATATATCGTGCCGACCAAGGTGTTATATGGCTCTGATGGCTCTTTTCTGCAGAATAAATATAGACCCGATGTCTGCAGCTCGTCCCCATAATAAGATACCGTAAGACATTATATTATAAAAGTAACTAAAATGAACCAACCTCGCGGTATCTATATCAGTAAATTGACGGATTTTTCTGACGGCATATGCTGCTGAACTTAGCCGTCCTGCAAGAGATATTAAATGAGGACCTTATTGTAGCCTTGAGTCAAGCGTGATCCCTAGGAAAACCGTGTCTTCGACAAATTCAAGTTTCTCTTTGTTCAATACTATGTCGCAAGTACACTGGTCAGCAAATAAATCGAGCCACCCGCTACCTAGGAACTCTGATTCGATTTTCTCAAAGAGTATAAAACTTACAACTATCAAAGTTATACCTACAAAAAGTGCGTTTCATGGTGATTAAAATGACTACAAATGAATTCGAAAGTACCGTCAACTCACATTGTAATCAAGCAACAAACACAATGCTAACGATTTGCTCTGTTTTCACCAGAGTTTGAAATTAGCGTTCTTTTTCTCTACAATGATGATGTCGGATATTTCTTATCATTTCTTTAGTTTTTGTCCATCGTTTGCTCAGACGCGTGTGTTTTTGCTACTTTTTTCGATTAATAATGGATACAACACCTCAGGAAGCAGCTCAAGCTGTAGCATTACTTCAAGCAGGCATTGCGCAACGTGAAGTCGCTCGAAGGCTTCGAATCAGCAGATCTTCGGTGCAACGAGTTTACAGACGATAGGTACCTAGAGACTGGAGCATCCAGGTACGGGCAGACCTCGGGCTACATCAGCAGCAGATGATCGTTATATCCACCTTACTGTTCTGCGAAATCGCCACCTCAACGCAGTTCAAGTCCAACAAAGTCTGCGTGACGAACGCCAAGTGGTCATAAGTTCAGATACCGTCAGAAGGAGACTTGCTGAACGGAACCTGACCCCAAAAAGAGCTGCAACAGGCCCAGCATTAACGGTAGCACACCGTCGAGCACGACTTGAATTTGTTCGAGAGCATAGGGATTGGACATTAGAGCAGTGGAGTAATGTACTCTTCACTGATGAGACCAGGGTGAGTCTACATGGAAGTGATCGACGTCAGAGAGTATATCGTCGCCCTGGAGAACGTTATTCTCAGTGTTGCATCGAGGAAACTGTTGCTTATGGAGGAGGATCTGTAATGGTCTGGGGCGGCATCTCGTTAACAGCACATACAGCGTTAGTTTTCATCGAACCGACGGGCCGTACACGTGGACTGACTTCTCATCGCTACATTACTGAAATCCTCGCAGACCATGTGGTACCTTACGCAGGATATATCGGACAGGATATGCAATTGATGCATGATAATGCACGGCCTCATGTTGCTCATGTGGTGACCCAGTATCTACGCGACGTCAGCATTCGTACGATGGACTGGCCAGCTCGAAGCCCGGACTTGAATCCGATAGAACACTTATGGGATGAGCTGAAACGTCGGGTTCGAGCTCGGGTACCTGCTCCAACAAGGCTTCCAGAGCTGCGAATCGCAATTGAAGAGGAGTGGAATACAATTCCTCAAGATTTTATCGTCAGGCTCGTAAGGTCGATGAATACAAGGATGCTGGCAGTTATCCGAGCAAGGAAATACGGAATATTGATCAAAAACTTTTTGATTTTATCTTTGTTTTTGGCTTTAATTTTTTTTTTCACTTTATCATTACTAACGATTGTCACACTCACGACTGAAAAACGACTCTTCTTTGTAAAATCCTTAATAAACACTGAAATATTGATTAAACCCAATGAGAATTCGTTTTAATCACCATGAAACGCACTTTCTGTTGGTACAAATTTGATAATTGTAGGTTTTTTAGTTTTTGAGAAAATCGAATTAGAGTGCCTAGGTAGCGGGTGGCTCGGTTTATTTGCTGTCCAGTGTATTACTTTTGACATTCGGTAAAGCAAATCTGATGCACTTAGTTTTTTTCCCATTTAATACTAAATTATTCGCAGTGAACCAATTTTGGACCTGCTGTAGCGCATTATTTACGTCGTCAAGACTTGTAGAACGTCTATCTATCTTAAAAATAAGGACGTATCGTCATCAAATAACACCAACTTTGAAAACCTAGTAGTGGTGATTGTTTTCCTTTTAACTTGATGTATTAAATTACTGTTACGCGCCAGAATTAATGTCGGGTACATTAAGTTACTACTAGCGCCATCTAGTATCGAGTAGCAAAACTAGTAGAGTCAAGTACCTTCTAGACATTTCTTTGCCAGAACATTCTACACTTCTCGATATCTGGTCAGTCCGCAGCGGTAGTTACGAGTACTTTCCAGATGTTTCGAGAATAGAAGTTTCTAGAATTAACTGACCTATATAAGGAGCACGTAGTCCGCGACCGAGTCAGTATTGGATTTGCGATACAAGCGAATACTTCGGAAGCGATCTACAAGTGCGATTAAAGTGATCAGTGGTGAAGTTGTGTTCTATAATAAGTGAGTTCGAAGTTGTTATTAGTGTTTTTAATTTAAAGTGTCATTTTGGTTATTTAATCGGCTGTTTTTATTGTCACGAACCCCAAGCTCGTAACATTACTATTACCGTGAATTATTTTTACATGCCTTGAAAACGTTTTCGTTTTTATAGGACACATGTCTCTAACAAGAATTACCGCCGTAAAGCCTTATATTTAACCACGGAAGCCTAAGAATTACCTATAATATTCCTTACGCGTGTTAAATTCCCTTTGCGTGCGCTGGGAAAACTAATTAATGATACAACAAAATAATGAGCTCGAACTCAAGCAACATTTTAGAGGACCTATCAATGTCCACAAACAAAAACGGTGATACCATATGTCCAACTCCTAGAGTGATGTGACTACTTTTTGATGTTGAAAAATTAATAGAATCGCCGACACAAAGCAGACCACGTTATTGGCACCATGGTATCAGTTCTTATACCCAACGCACCTTTTTTTTTTTTTTTTTTTTTTTTTTTTTCGGGGGGAAATCCTCATGGAAATCCTCCACCCTGGGGCGGGTGGAGGGGTCTGTCAGACTCTTACTGACTAAAACCACCCCGGTGTTCCATCTCCCACCTACGCCGGGGATCACGGGAACGTATGCGACATCCGCAATCCCCGGCTGGTGCCGGCCCGCCTCTGCGGGCCACCTCGCGTCGGCGAGGGGAGTGAGGTGTTTGACTCCCCTCGCTACGTCAAAGAGGGGCGCACGGGAACACCACGCGCCGCCACCTCGGGTCCGGATGAATGGGGGGCGACGGACAGCCCCAAGTCCGCCGCCCCTGGACCCAGTTAGGGGGGCCGGAAGAGGGCAGCGTATGCCCTCCTCCGACGCCCGATGCGTCTGCTGCGGGCAGGGAGAGCGGTTGTGATCTCCCTCTTCCTTTCCGCAGCCTCCTTCTGCGCGATAACTGTCTCGCAGAAGGAAACCACCGCGTCCCAGGACTCCTCACAGCCGACCATAGCATGAACTACGGCCGGCAGCGAGAGGTCACCGCCTACAACAGAGATGAGGGCACGGCGCGGCTCCTCCCAAGCGGCACACTCTGCCAGCGTATGCCGCGCCGTGTCCTCCCGACAGTCGACGCAGTGGTGGCATCGAGCGTCCGGCTCCCTGCCTATGCGACACAAGAACCTCCCGAAGCAGCCATGCCCCGAGAGGACCTGCGTCGCACGAAACGTCGAGAGAGCCGTGCCTTCTCCCGAGCCACAGGTCGAGCACTGGCCGGATGGCCTCGATGGTGATGAGGCCGGCGGAAGGGCTCACCACCTGTGAGACCGCAGCCGTCGCCAGCAACGCTGCCTCCCTGTGCGAGCTCCCCCGGGCAGTGACCAGTGTGTCGTCAGCGTAACACACCAGCTGCACTCCCGGCCGGAGCTCGCCCCTCAGCACCCAGTCGTACCCGATGTTCCACAGGAGCGGGCCCAAGACCGAACCCTGCGGAACACCGCACGACATGGGGCGCTGGTATCTGCCATCACGTCCCAGATAGGTGACACACCTTTCCGCCAAATAAGCCCCGACGACACGACGGAGGTAGGGAGGCACTCGATGATAACGCAGTGCCTCCCGAATACAACTCCAGGGCAGGGTGTTGAAGGCGTTGGAGATGTCCAAGGACACCGCCAACAACACACCGCCCCGCGACACCGCTTCCTCCGCCAGGACTCTCACTCGGGATATCGCCGTCACAGTGGAGCGCCCTTGCCGAAAGCCGTACTGGTATTCGGCCAGGTCCGGCCCCTCTCCGCACAAGTGGCCGACGTAATACGGCTCGGCGACCACAGCCACATGGATCGACCACTCTGCCATGCTCTGGAGTAAGAGATCCTGAGCCCTGGCACAGTGGTTGATATTGCCCTGGAGGAAATGGTATTGTGCCATTACACACAATCCATTTCCTCGGCACCATTCTTAGGCCGGGAGTCGGCCGAAGAGCAACCAGGCTGAGGGGGGTGTAAAGGGCCCCCGACAGCCTTGGTTGTCGCCTCCTTACTGCCCTTCTTTGGGGCGGGCGGGCAGGCCTTTCTGCCGACAACGTGCCCCGCGGGCCTCCCTGCATCCGTACAGAGGCTGCAGTTTGGCGTCGCGGAGCACGCTGCCGCCTTGTGGCCGGGCTTACCGCAGCGATAACATTGCTCGCTGCGGTCAGTTGCGGCGGCGCACCGTGCCCTGACGTGCCCAACGTCGAGGCAGCGGTAGCACCGCATAGCCCTGGGTTGCAGCAGTTTCACGCGTGCCGCAACCCACCCCACCAATAGCCGTCCGCTGACGGCTATCTTGTTCGCCGCCGCTACCGGGCACTTCACCATAATGGTGCCGAGCCCGGCAGCGTCGGCGCGAATCTCGCCCGCCCGCACGTCGCCCGGCGGACATCCACCGACTCGGGCGATGGCCGCCACGACCTCCTCCGGGGTCGTCGAGTCGTCCAGGCCATCGACGCGCAAATCAGCGGTCTTTACGGGCCTGGACACTCGGACGTCCTCATCGTTGAGGACCTCCCTCAGTTTGGCGGCCAAGATGTCCGCCTTTTCGCTGCCAAGCTCGGGAAACGCGACCTTGGCCTTTGCTTGCGCGAGGACCTCCTTGTAGGTAAGGCCCCGCTCGATGGCTGCGGGCTGTAGTGTGAGAACCACAGCCGCGGAGCGTGGGGCCTTACCTTTTCGGGACCTCCTCTTCCTCTTGGGCGCGGGCTTGGGCTGAGCCGGCGGCGCCGTCTTCTTCTTACGACCCCTTTTGACGACCGTCGTCCAAGCCTCTGTGGGGTCGGATGCGGTCGCCGGGGTCGCTGTTGTGCTGGGAGGGGGTGCTGACTAGAGGTTGCAAAAATTCGATAGTTTTAATTTTCGAATATTCGAAAATTTTTTCAGTGCTATTCGAATTTTATTCGAATATTCGAATATTTTTTAAAAATAAAAAAAAACACTTTGAATATCAGCGTTTATTGCTTTAGGAACTATATTTTTATGCAGATAAGTAAGTAAACCTAGCACAATAATTATTTACTTATTCAACAAAATTTTAAAA
Organism: Mamestra brassicae; assembly: GCA_905163435.1. NCBI lineage: Eukaryota > Metazoa > Arthropoda > Insecta > Lepidoptera > Noctuidae > Mamestra > Mamestra brassicae. The sequence goes on along the minus strand of LR991009.1, from coordinate 8,516,618 downwards.
TAATTATACATGAAAATGTTAATCAAAACAATTATAAATTTTTTAAACAAATTTTAAATATTATATTAATAACAAACAAATATATTAATAACAAAAAATCTTATGATTAAAAGCACTTTTGGTCAAAAATAATAAATATAGTTAAGTAGAACAAGTAGTTAACAAAAGTAAAACTACGTTAAGTGAGTGACTAACCAGGTACACTCGGATGTTGCTTCTTCAAGTGATTGTGTAGGTAAGCATGTTGTGGTATTTGAGCATTGCAAAATTCTTTGGCATAATTTGCATTTTGCATGATTTCCATCCTCAGTCCGTAAGAAAGAGTTCCATACTGAATATTTATCAAACGTACGTTTTGTGGACTCTTTAAAAACCAATTTATTCTTATCCATCATCAACTGATCTGCAATGTAATTCAATTCAATTTATTGCAAACACAAAAAAAAAAGAAAAATTGAATTGCATACCATGTAACATAGGTATTTAGCGATCAGTGCATAGTGAGTGATACTTTTGTACATAATTCGAGGCTTATTGAATATGATTCGAAACCAAAATGTACCTACATATTTTAGGTTAAGTCATGATTTCGTCACTGTATTAGCAAAAAATTAACAAAATACTCAATACTTACATAAAAACAATTCTTGAACGCTTTTATATAACACACCAGAATAAAATTACTTCAAAAAAGACAATGCACACATAAATAACAACGTGTTCTGTAAGTAACAAAATGGCGTCAAGTCAAGCAGTGTTGCCAACAACAATTTTTTAGTTCTACCAACATAGACTTTAGACTGATATTAATTGTTTTGGTAATATTCGAATAAATATTTATTTACTATTCGAATATAAATTTGGAAAGAGAATTCGAATAATTCGAATATTCGAATATTCGATTGCAACCTCTAGTGCTGACGCACCCTCCGCGGGCTTCTTGGGCCCCTCCGCGGGCTTTTTGCCCCCCTTACCAGCTTTGGCCGCCACGGTCGACGGCCCTGGCCCTACAGCCTCCTCCATCCTCCGCCTGTCCGCCGTTAGCGGTGGCTACCCAACGCACCTTAACTTAACCCCCGATTCCCATACCCCCACTACTAGTAGAATTTATACACAGAAGTATCGGTTATGGTAACAGTGTCGCGAGTTAGATGGTTTTTTCCCATCTTAAAAATGCCCAACGCGCCTAAAGAAGTACACTTAAAAATCATAATTTAATTTATTTTTGAACCTATATTGATTCTTTTTTTTTCGTTAAAATTGGTAGGTTTGTTGAGAATAAAAGAAATTATGAATAAACGTAGGTAACATTTTAATCTCACTCACATGTTCAACCCAAGAAGCTGAAACGAGTCTACGTTTGAAGAAAAAGAGAATAAATAAAACGAAGCCGCGAAGCCGATAGTATTTTGATAAAGTTGCTATACAAAATAGTGTACAGTGCGCCCGCGCGCACAATCACATCGGGTCCTCGGCGACGAGCTAGTCTATGAACGCACACTAATCCAAAAGTTCGTAAATATTTGCAGTAACACACTCATGGGAGCAGCGAGCGACACAGCCTCCCCGTCTGAATGCTAATACATGACTGCCGCCGAGTGCCACCTGCGCCCGGACAAAGATTTTAAATTGATAGATTTACATAAAAAATGCTCAGATTGTAGCACATTTTTCTATGTTAAAATATGTTTAAACTTCAAAGCCGTTTGGAAGGAATAGGCGAAACAATAGCGTGTTGTGAAATATTTTATTACGGCAAAACTATGTCAAAACAAAACAAATGTTCATATTGTTGTACATGAATCTACAAAAAACATATATTTTTTTCCAATCTTTTGACCCAGCCGTTAATGAATAATAGGCTTTAGAAAGTTACTTTTTTACGGCTCTAAAGCGGTGGTAGGCCCTTAAATTGGCCTTATCTACGTCGATTAAACTTGTCAATAAATTTAGAACAAACCTACCATGTTTGATAAATTTCAATTATTACGGTGCACGGTGGCATAGTTAGTAAACACACAAAATAGTCAAGGTATAATTATATTTTATTTTCAATAACAAATAAAAAACACAACACCATCAATAATTTGCTGCATTAGCAAAAACAAATTGGTTTTCCGGCAGACCTTTAGCTCCAGTTCCTTCAATTGCAAATAAAGAGCCAGCTTCGGGTTGTGTATTAAGTTCTGCCTGCGACAGGCCCACCTTGCTAGTGGTAACAAATAGGGTGGACAAGTCATGCCCACCCCACATCACTGATGTTACTTTTGCAGCTGGTAACCTGTGCTGTTCCAACAGTTTCCCAGCTCTTGAATCAATCTTAATTACCTAGAAAAAAAATTGAGCTTGCATTTAAAAATTGACAAGATTATCTAAATGTCTATGATGGCGACATGCCTCAGGCGATCAGCGCTCGTCAGTCTTATTGACGAGCTCTAATCGCTGGGAGTGATAAAATAACAAACATCTTGCCCAAAGACGTGCATTATAATATTAGCACGATCATTACCTTCCAACCATTGAAGCAGGCAACCCATAGATTTCCATCTGTGTCAATTGTCATTCCGTCTGGAAATCCTGTCACATTGTTGGCTTGGAAACTGAACAGTGTCCTTCTGTTACCTGGAATTCGAAAAGTACAGTCGGTCACTTCTCTTTGTAAACAAATAGCTTATTTTCGCTTTGCCCCTAAAAGTTATACTCTAGGGTACTTTTTCTACATGATGGGTGCTGATTTTTAGAGTTCCGTACCCAAAAGGTAAAACGGGACCCTATTTCTAATCTCTCGTCTGTCTGTCCGTCTGTCACCAGGCTGTATCTCATGAACCGTGATATAGTTAACAGCTGAAATTTTTCACAGATGAGATGATGTATTTCTGTTGCCGCTATTACAAAAATACTAAAAAACAGAATAAAATAATTATTTAAGGGGGCTCCCATACAACATACATGATTTTTTTGCCGTTTTTGTAGATATTGGTACGGAACCCTTCGTACACGAGTCCGACTTGCAAATGGCCGGTTTTTTTCCTATACCTTGAGAACAAATCTCACATAATGTAGAAATCGTCGGATCTGAAATTGCTACTGCGCCTACCTTACTTTTTAAAATATCTGACACTTATTCACCACCTAAAAACAGCATTTCTGCTAGCCTGTATGTTGTAAAGGTTGCGAACCCCATGCGTCACAGTAAGTACTCATGAATCGAAATAGCTTTCATCGTTTTTGTTTTTTATAATCATTTGACAATCTCGGGACCCTGGGGCCCCGGTCCTTTGTTAGGCGTGCGAGGGGCCGAAGCCAACTCGCAGAGGCCCCGTTAGACATTTCAAATAAAATGAGGCACCAACCGGCGGCGATCATCCCTGTATGCACTATGAAAGTATACCCAAGAACGATCCCCGGTCGGTGCAGGACTATTGCAGAATATAGAAACAAAATATGAGAGGCTATGGATTTGGGTGGTTTACTGGACTGATTATCGTGAACTATGGAAGAACTATTGGCCCCTGCCCGACGACTGACGATATACACGGCTTTAAATAGCAGGGGGTGACTTGCACACTCAATAAATGGGCTCCCGAAAACGGTCGCTAGCTTACGTAGCGCCAAGGGGGCAACATATCCTGTGGTGCTTGAGGAGTGGAGAGGTATACCACGGCTATCAGGACAATCCCGGAAGTACGGTCAAGATCCCTACGAGCATCTTACTGGATTATACATCCTTCTCCCGAGCTTGTTTGCTCTAGCAAATCTCCACTCAGACCAGACGATTAAGGCAAGAAAGAGGTGGGAGCTCTGTTCCTCGTCATTGTTCACTCCGGCCATCCAATTAAGGCAAGCAGGTCCGTGGGGCCGCTACTGCCCAACAGTTCGCCTCAAAACTGCCCTGCGGATTGTCTCTCTCTTCGTCTGGCCCCTCACCTAAGGTCCATTGAGGCGCACAAACCCCAACACGACGTCAACGTAGTTATTATTATTATTATTAGTAGTTTCTGAGATTTCGTGAATAAAATCAGTGAATGACCTTTCGCTTTTATATACATAACTGTAACTTTTAAACTAAAGGTTTGTATTGAATGATTTAAAGTGTAATTTACATGTACATAATCAACCTTAATTATCAAACCATTTAAATGGATAAGGATTAATATCATGATACTAAAATCACCATTCTACCCTGGTTTTGATTCAATAATTTGAACAAAAAGCGGAATTAACCATAATAGTTAGACATATACGCTCTCAGATTTTTTTATAGGTAATAATGAGTACTTTAAGCATGTAGTACATTATTTGTGTGTATCATGAATAGTTTTCTCAGCGCACGACAAATATTGAATTTATAAGGCAACATTTTGGTACTTTGGGTTACATTACTGCAATTTTCGTAGGGATCTCTAATTTTAAGCCTATGTTTTAAGTTAATAATGTAGCTTTCTAATGGCTAAAAGGTAAAATCGGTTGAGTAGTTTTTGAGCCAAATCGTAACAAACAAATAAATCTTTCCTCTTTACATATTAGTTTAGACTAGCTGACCCGACACACGTTAGCCTGTCCAAATTTCTGAGTTCATAGAAAAATCCCATAAAAAAAAAAAAAAAACTTTTTTACAAAAAACTTCCAAAGAAAAAACACTAGTAAGTATTAAATTCTATGGCATTTTTCACTTTTTAGTGGTACTTCACACCTGACAACACCACAGGAAAGCAAAACACGCATTTTCGTTAATATATTATTATTATTATATACTTTATTGTACACCTCATTACAAACATAATAAAAACATTTAAAAAAAACAAGTGTACAATGGGCGGTCTTATCGCACAGGGCAATCTCTTACAGACAACCTTTGGATGGACTGAACGAAAGAAGTTATTTTCTATTTTCTCCAGCTATTTTTATTTAAAAACAAACTACTGAACCGATTTTGATGAAATTTCTTTGGGACCAATCGGGACGTATGTCCTTTCACATAAAAAAAGATTTTTTCAAATCGGTTTTAAATGTTATGAGTGAGTTATGTTATGAGGCAACAAACATGAAAAAAAATAGCCGAATTGAGAACCTCCTCCTTTTTTGAAGTAGGTTAAAAAAGCAGTTTCACGAAAACCTACTTCAAACTGTAAGGTTTAACATGAACCTACGTGGACGTAACGTGTTGGCACAGTATAAATATGAACAGTACGGAAACTTCCTACAAATGCTCGAAACGGCACACTCTCACAAACATGCGCATCGACGAGACCCCTAAGTGGTTGTCGCGGTGCTGTCACTATTGAGTGCCGCGTCAAGACGAGTGGTCGCGTATAAGTTTATCTCCGCGATCTTTTTAAAAATGCCACGAGCGTATTGCGTAATATACAGCAGTTTACAAAGATCTATAGTTCTACAAGTTGTTGTGTGTTAATATTAAACTGTTTTCTGTGTTTTATATTATCGTCTTTTGCTGAGATTAACCGACGCCCTCAGATAACCTATTTCAATTTTATTTGTAAGCTAGTTATTTCAATTCGACTGATTGCTCAGACCACTAACAGAACAAAAATGTTTTAATAAAAGTTAAAATAAACAATATCAAAAACACAAAAAAAGCAACAAACAACAAAAAAGTATATCATAAATAATAATAAAAACATTAAAAGATACAACCCTATTGCTTCAATGGAGCGTAGGTAATTATTTCATCAACTAGGCTGAGTTTCCGTACTGTTCATATTTATACTGTGGTGTTGGTGAGAATTTTTGGTACAAACCAGTTATTTTTGTCAAAAAAATTCTCTAATAAACAGCATTTAATTTTGGGTAGGTATGTAGATTACTTACGAATACATCCATCTTCGAGATCAAAGTCGAATACGTCAATATTCCTCGTCGGGGTGTCGATGTAGAACATAAACTTCTTGTCGGCAGTCCACGCTATGCCGTTGGAGATTGACACGGGACGAACTTTCTCCATGGGGTCTAGGTAATTGTGTTCATCCATCATGTACAATGTAGCTTGATCCTTGTCGACGTTGCCCTCAACTTCCTTGCCCATTGTACCTGGAATATAAATAAGATAGTTTTTAAGACTGATTTTCGAAAAAAGGATGCCTTATTTTGAAAGCTATTTTTCATTTATATTATTTTTATCAAGAAACTCATACATACATACGCATGCAACAAGCATCACACACATACGAATAAAAAGAAAAAGTATCAAATAATCCCACTTAAATCAATCCTTAGCAATTTTTTGGCACAGAAGTCCTTTAGTAACTAATCCTTGGACGCTGAAATTATTCTTAACTGAACGATTTTGAAAGACTTTCTGTATGACTTTACTTGCAATATTGGTGATGGTCTTTATCGACCCAGTAATTTGCGACTTACAATTTTAGAAATACATACCAAACCAAAGTCTTCCTTTGGCGTCGACCTTGCCGTCGTTACACCTGTTGTCTGGCAGGCCCAAGTCCACCACACTCAGTAGTCTAAGATAACTGTCACCGTCCCGTGCGTCCCACGGCAGGAAGTAGAGCTCCGTCCTGACGGCTATCAGGACCAGCTTGGGATAGTCCTTTACCGTGACCACTAACGAGACTGGGCCGTAACCTAAAATATACAAGTTGCAAGATAGTATAAGTCAGTCTGCGGAGTGTTTTATGGGGAAATTACGACCCTATAATGTCATGTCAGTGTGATGAATACACCTTTCTCCCACTTATTATGGGACTTCTTTGCTACATTTACGTACATACTAAGACTACTACGACCACACTGGTTGCAAGTTTTACGCACCCAAACTGTCAAAAGGCATAGATCACTAATAAGATCAGTGGATTATATTTCTAGGGCTTCCCATAAGTGTGCTACTAACATTTGTTTTATAAATTCCCTTTTTTTCGCCTTCCATTCATTCCCCACAAAATTAACAAACTAGCTTTGTGCAGTGCACTGTACAAAATCGAAAGAAAGAACCTTGTTTTAATTAAATATGTAGCAAATGTTGGTAAACAAGTTGCTCCCCGTTCCCAATAAAATTACTTATAGTAGGTACATGATTGATTCAATTGATTATCGCAATCAATTTTATGGTCTGTAAGCTAGTGTACATACCAATTGTTTTAGAGGTGATATTGGTAGTTTCGGCATCAAATCTGTACACCTGCTGTTCATGTATATCGACCCAATATAATGCATTCTCTGTTGTAGACCAATGGGGACCCTCAAAGTGTGTACCGCCCCTCTGCACCTGGTATTTATTATGACAATATTTTTATTATAAGTAAGTAAATAAATGATTGTAAATTAATGTTTGAAATCATTAAGATAACTAGAAATGTTAATTATCTATTAAATAATTAACTCAATAATGCATTCAATAAAATGTAAAAACAATTCAGATTTATGTATGAATGTAAGATAGTTAAAGATCTCGACAGACGTGAATTAAGAAATGTATTAATATAAACAAGAAATAATCTAAATAATAATAAGTTCCTATTTTTCGCAGTGGCAGCAAATAAGCTTGTTTAACAAGTTTCTAGATTTTAGTAATTAATAAGTTACCAAAACGTGTCTAACAGTTAAAAAAAACTAAAATTACATAAATAACTTAAAGACTTACATTTTTAATAAGCGGGGTAGTCGCTCTGTATGCTGAACATTTCATTAGTAGAACTGTTAGGATGAACCCTCTTAACAACTCAACCATTTTTGACGTGATCTCGTCTAACTGACACTTTTGAAACGTCCGATCGACGCGGCCTCTCAGACGTCTGTCACCCACCGCTGGCTAAGTGGCTGTAACCGGTCACTGGTGAGGTGATCTTGAGCTCGTGAGCAAGTGAACGTATCAGTATATAGCTATAGGTACCTACACCACACAATCTTTACCTATACTAAATAGAACTCGCGCATATAGCGTCATCATAATACATGAGTTAATCTTAATTCCCATTAATTAAGTCGTTATTTATGTAATAGTTTTGGTGAAATGTGTGGAAAAACTAACAAACATACATGCAAACACCTACTACATTATGTAGATTTGATAGGAATCTTTAATAGATTTTAAATAATAACATATAAATATAATATATAAAAATATTGCAGTTCCAATAATATATAGAACTAGCTTATGCCCGCGACTTCGTACGCATATTATTATCCCGTTATTCCCGTTCCCGTATAGCCTATAGGCTTCTTCATGAATGTGGCTATCATGTACAAAAATAATTTTCCAAATCCGACTGCTAGCGGGCTCAAACTCTTCGGCTTTATTATATTAGTATAGATAGGTGTTTAATAGATGACTTCTTTTTGGTTAAAGAAGACATGTGTAGGAAGGCAAGAAAAGGGTTCTATTGCAACTCTCAAAGCAAATATATCGGGCTTGGTTTATCTTTTAGTTGGTGTAATCGTTTTAATAAAGCTTTTATACAAGTATTGATAATATCCACGTGATTGTTCAATAACATCCTCATCTTATGATGTTCACTTCAATTCGCATTGCTGTTAATTAGTTTAGGAAGGCCGCGACTCCGTTGCTTTGTCACGGCTCAAAACACACGATTCCGCGGAAGTGTGACCTCAAACAAGGCCTTTAACCATTATGTGATATCTCAGGAAATTTCTTTCGCTCCTTTTTTCTTTGTTTCCAAATTGAGAGACCGCTGCCGATTTTGTTGGCCGTTTTTCTTTGGTAGTTACAAGAAAGCAAAAACCTAGTTGTCTAAGGATATTCTATCCCACCAAAAACATTTTCATGTAAAATTTTGCCAAGACGAGACCATATGACTTGCACTGTCAAAAAGCAATAGGATCTCATGTAGAGCCAAACTTCTAACTCTACACGCCCTAACTCTACAATCTGCACCTTAGTCAAAATATGTGGCTTAGCCATTTCGCTACATTCACATGGGCGTAAGGTGAAAAATTTATCCACTGTTTGTACCATTACTTTTCTGTTATACAATAGTTCTTGTAGTAACGAAACGGCCAAGCAACATATTTTATTATTTTAATTTTTTGTTGTTTGTGTAGGTACTAATACTAGCTTACATACCAAATTTCAGCTTTCTAGGCTTTCTAGGACATTAGGAAATACCTTAAGAATTTTGATGATCATCAGTGAGTCAGTGTCGAAATCAGGGTTTTTTATATATCAATAAAATGTAAAGTATAAGAGATATGCAATTAAAACTTTATATTTTTAATATGTTCGCAATTGACAACATATCCCGAGAATTTTTTTTATCTGGTATACTTAATCCAGGCAGAAGTTATAAGGGTTCAAAAAAACGACGAAGCGCTTCAAGATAAGCTAGTTAGTGCCCTTGCGCTTCGCTTGGCTCGTCTTGGCGGGGGCATTACCGTGCCTCCAGATTTACGAAAAATAGGTAGTTGCTGTTGTTTGTAAAATTTCCGTATAAGAAACCTAGTTTTCTGCTGCATCCGAGATAGGTCAGGCTGATGGTGATGTTTTACAAAAGCAAACTGTAAATGGTCTTATGGCCACTAGTTTACCTAACAACAGTACGGAAGTATGACATAAACTTTGTTACGAAAATACCTTTGTGGCAAACAAATTGTAGTCTTGAACATTTAATAAGTTCCTGTAGCCTTTCCATGACCGAGAACTAATATCAACAATACATCCGACATGCAACACATCCTGTCTTGTAAGCTGTCTCGCCTAATCAACCTTACTTCCTTCTTACAATGGGCAATTATCTTGCCCTTACTGCCTTACATAATTTCCCTTCGTTATTCTTACTTTTGATAGTTACAACACGAGTATTGCCTACAGCAATCATGGTGTGCTAATAATATAGTCATAACAGACTGCGTAAATCATGTCCCTTACTTTAATTTCTTTTAGAGAACATTTCTCTAGATGTTTATTTCAACAAAATCACTTTTACGTTTTAATTACAAACGTACTTAATTAAGATAATATATATTTTACTTTGATAAGGAATAGGTTAACAGCCAACCGATACAGAGTAACGGAAGTGAATAAAGCATTGAAATGGCTTACAAATATGTCTTAAACGATATATTTAGTGAGACATGAGTATCCATATGAAACCGAGTAAGATTTTTGCAATGCCAAATGACCCATTGTCTAACAATCGCCACTTGTTGCCTAACACGGCACGGTCTACAATGAAGTAGGTATGTTAAGCAACTTAATAGTGTCTCTGACCATGAACTTGACGTGAGAGTTATATTGTTTGTGAGTAACTATTAATTTTATCTGTTATAAAATAAAAATGGATATTGTTATTTTGCAGACAGCCTAAGTAGGTATACTGTTCAATAACAGCATACTTTTTTATAACTGTCCTGGTAGGTCCACTATAGATAGGTGTTACTATCGAGTCTCCAAAAATTCTCCAGATTTTCACTTCTGCTCTATCGTGGAAACACGATATTCCTCTGAATTTTTAGAGGTGTGACAGGAATGCCAACTAATCGGAGGTGCGCACGAATTTTCTTGAATCTGTGTGTATGTACCGGGCCTTTGACTCGGATGCCGCTCATTTAGTATAAGAATATTTGCTCTTTTTTCATTAGCTATAACGCTCAAATGCCATATAACTTACTTCACCCAACAACATCACATCACCTTTCACACTAATATTATAAAAGCGAAAGTTTGTGAGAGTGTGTGTGTGTGTGTATGTTTGTTACATCTTCACCCGCAAACGGCTGGACCAAATTTGAAAAACATTGGTTTGCAGGAAGCTGACACCCTGGATTAATACATGGGCTACTTTTTATTCCGGGAATGTGTTCCCTTCGGATAATTTTCGACACTCACGCGGAGTATCTGATGAACCGCGGGTAACACCGCGGGGAGTAGCTAGTTTTACATAATTTTCACTTAATATAACGTTCAGTTTGTATAACACCACTTTCTCCAACGTTCGTTTAGTAAGTTCATATTTACTTAACGAAATAAATAACGAACAACGAATGATTCTTTTTTTATCATTCGTTATTATGTAAAAAATACTTATACCAGGGGTTCCCAATTTTTTTTATAGTGTGACTTGACGTCACGACCCATTAAATGTTTTTCTTTTTGCGATGCTCTTGTAAAAGAAGATAATTGTGGTAGCTCCATTTGGAAAAACTAGTAGGTACGTATAATCAATGAGACGGTTGAATTTGCTTTTCTGATTAAGACTCACTGAAAAATATTTAAAAAAAAAATTTTGCAAACTTGGCTACAGATCAGATCTTCAACAGATTTTGCATGCAATTGCAGCATTTGCGTTTCATTTCCGTAGCGGTTCGCGACGCCACTGGGAAAGCACTGCGAAGCGGTTTGCGACGTACAGTTTGGAAACCCCTGACTTATACCAAACATTACACACAGCAGCAGGAACTGCGAAATTTAAGTCCGTAGAAGTCCGACATAACCACCCGTTTTCCCAGATGGAGGGCATGCATGAAGATTCTGTACGTGATTTAAAAGGGGATGGCATGAATTGTATTCTGTAATAATTGCAACATTCAATATCTGGTAATTCGCATTTTACTGTAAAGTTAATTATGTGTTTCCAGATGAAAGCGTTCATGGACATGAAGCCGGGCGGCTCCCTGTGCACCGTGCTCGCCACCATGTTCCGCTTCAAGTCGGAGCAGCGGTGGCGCAAGTTCGACTTCCAGGTCGGTAAGGTATGCACTGCCCCGCACGCCGCCTCGCTCACCGTCCCCGCCGCCCCGCAGACCTTGCCCCGCACATCGCGGCTCTATAACAATGCATCACTTGACATGTGATAACATGCGTCTGATTGTAAACCTTATTACTTTATCATAACAATAGGGTCGCCCCCAGCGCCCTATAATTCACTGGCAGATGATGCACAGCCTAAACCGCTGGGTGAATTTTGCAAAAAGTAACCTAAATAACCAATTTGAGCACTAAGGAAGGATTTATGAATATTCATCGCCTAAAAGTTTGTATAGGGGGTCGTCATTTTTGGGAAATCTCATGCCCTTTATTATAGTACTTGCACAAACATGGGTATACTACACCCCTACCTATTATTTTGAGTGACACATGTGTGATTTTATATCGCTGTACTTGCTTACCCTAGGTCGAAAGAGGAGTTTGTATGGCACGATAGACTTAAAACAAAAAGTCAATCAATCTATTGACAGCTTCCATAAGCGAACAGGATCGTGACTAGAGTATTAAAGTTTAATTACCAGATGTAAATATAAATTGGCTATTGATATTTAAGGCTTCTGCTTTTTTCGTCACATGTCAGACGCGTGTTGTCACTAGTTCAAATGCACGAAATGAAATGAGGGTATTTATTATATTAACATGAAGGTATAACGTAGATAATTTAGACACAAAATAAAACAACTTTTGTTTTTATTTTTTTTTCTTTTTAACGTAAGTTAATTACAAGAATTCAGTTCCCTTACTTCAGTAATTGAACTTCTGTTATGTAAGAGCAACTTTAAAATGCACAAGTTTTGTAAAATATTTCAGTAGTGATGTGTTGTTATTGATCACATTTTTCCTAGATCACACACACGGGATCTTTAGAGTAACACTTGACGACTTCTCTAGCTTGAAGGTAGCAGTTCCCAATTTATTCCATTCTATGTACCATTTCATGCAAGGGCCATTATGTTGCAGACTTGTTCGGGGGTTATTGAACTGGTTGAAACTGTGTGTAAATAACGGGCACTTCCAATAACACGTACTTGTGTGTGTTTGTGTGATTAATAACCTTTAACTCTATGTTATGTCACTAATACAATGTGGGATGTTGATTGTTGAATCACCTATACTGTCTTGTCTGTGCTGCATGTGTTTTTCTTTTTCATGTATAAATCTTGGGATAACTTTGAATATTTTTAATTAATTTACCCTAAAAAATGATTTTTTTTCTTTGAGGAAAAAAAACAAATGTTTCTGTCTTAAACATTTTCAATTAAGTAGATGAAAACATAATTTAAAAATTACGAAGTAACATTGAGCAAAACTTATAGCTGGCAAAGTATTATTATTTTTGCCATTAAAATTCTTAATTTACTGTCCTACCTTGAAAAGCTGTCGGCTTTACGTTGGGTTTTTTAAAACCATTACACAAATGCTTTGACTCCACTTTTCTAAGTTCATCATCTAACACTAAACTCGTCTCTGTCCCCTCCCCCGCTCCCACATTTTCAGAACCCCTCCCGCAAGGACCTGAACGTGCAGATGATGATGGAGATAGAGTCGTCGCTGCTTGGCGCTGACGTCATCCGATCGCCGTGCGTCTTTATACGGCCGGACGTCGATAAGGCGACCGCTAACAAAGTCAAGGATATCGTTGTTAATCATCAGGGAGAGATTTGCGGTAAGTTACCAAAATAAAAAATCATAAGCCGTTTATTCGTATTAGGCTGAAAATCATCACTTTTTTAAATCTCTTAGTCAAAATTTACATGAAGACAGTCTCCAAAACATCCACCCGTCGCCACTTCCGATATATAGCTGGGTAGAACGCGTAGCGCATCAAACTCCCCAGCAACTCATCTGTCTGTTATGTTAAGAACTTGTAATAATAGAATAGGTATTTATACATTTTACGAAACAGGAAAATAATATTAAAAAACACTTGTTAGCTAGCACACTCTATTATGCCAACAACGTAAAAAGTAAATTGATAATAAAATCTAATAAATATGATCTTATCATTCATGATAATGTTGGCGCACGCGGTTGCCTTATAATAAAAGACGAACGGGTCCACTTTTATCATCATCTGTTTTTATTTTGCCCGATATATCTACAGCGCTTGATTTCGTTGCTCCACGATGAGAACTACCGGGTAAGTAATAGATGATACGCTGGTCCTGGCGCAGGGGGAGTCGCACCAGGCGGCGGCCGAAGTGATGACACGCGGGGTTGCGATAGTCGTTGAGAGGATCCGGCAATTGGGTCTTGAAGTGGCCCTGTAAAAGTCCGAAGCCATGTGCTTTCATGGTTCTCGGAACAGGCCACCAATGGAATCCCAAATAACGGTAGGAGGGGTTCACATCGGAGTCGGCTCGACGATCAGGTACCTGGGGCTCGTTCTCGACAGCCGGTGGAATTTCGCGGAGCACTTCCGACGTTTGGCTCCCAGACTGGAGCGGGCCGGGGCTGCCTTCAAGCGGCTCCTGCCCAATCTAGGGGGTCCAAACGCCTCCTGCCGGTCCTGCCGGAGGCTCTATGCGGGGATCGTGTGGTCCATGGCCCTTTATGGGGCCCCAGTGTGGGCGCTAACGCTAAAGGGGCGGCCAGCCCGCCAGCTCAACGCGTCCCAAAGGGTCATGGCCATCCGGCTGCCCCGGGATACCGCACGGTCTCCGGCGAGGCGGCGAGCCTCCTTGCCGGATTACCGCCATGGGATCTGGAGGCGTGAGCCCTCGCGCACGTTTACGCATGGCGCGTGGAGGCGCTTAGACGGGGCGAAACTCCACTGCCGCGGCAAATTGCAGCGCGGCGGACGGAGCTCCGGCAGGATACCATGGCGGTATGGAGACGGCGACTATCGCAACCCAGCGCTGGGCACGCCACAATTGCGGCGGTAAGACCCCTCTTTGGGGAGTGGCTGGAGAGGCGCCACGGCGTCCTCACCTTCCGCCTGACGCAGGTACTCACCGGACACGGCTGTTTCGGGAGGTACCTGTTTCGGATTGAGCGGGAGGACACGCCCGGGTGTCAGCACTGTCATGATCGCCCGGAGGACACGGTGGAGTATACGGTGGAGGTCTGCCCTGCTTGGGCTGAGCACCGCCGTGTCCTTGTCGTGGCGATCAGCGGCGGCGTTCTTTCGCATCCGTCCCTGGTTGAATCCATGGTCACAACCGAAAGTATGTCTCAAGAGACGCATGCATGGGCGATGCGTGCGACTGCAGTTCTTTGAAAATAAATACTTTTTCTTTCTTATTTTAAATACAACTATTTTGGTATCAACTCGTACTTTATAATCTTACTAACGCTAACAAATGTGTTATCTCGTATAACAGAAGACGAAGACGAAGCGACGCACATCGTGTACCCCACAGTGGACCCTCTGGAGGAGGAGTACGCGCGGCCGGTGTTTCGGCGCGGCAACCACGTGCTGGTGCACTGGTACTACCTGCCCGACTCCCACGACACCTGGGCGCAAGCGGAGCTGCCGGTATGTATGCGAAAACCGACCTTAGAGCTACGCAATAAAGACGCTGTCAAATTGTACTGCCTGACCGATAGCCACGACACCTTAACTCACGTTGAGCTGCCGGTACGTATGCAAAAACCGATCGTTATGCTATGATATAAAGGCGATGCCGAATTGTACTACTTGCCCGGCAGTCACGACACTTCAAAAACTGACCTTAAGACTAAGAAATAAAGGCGCTGCCGAATTAGTACCGCAGGCGTACGGTTGAGGTTTTTTGTGAAACTACTCAGGCGTGATTTGTATCTAATCATAAATCATAACATTTTAGATATATATATATATAGATATATAATGTAGCGGCACCTGTAACGCCATCGCGCCAGTTGCCACCGCCAAAATAGATCTGACGTCACACAAATCCAACATCGTGCTATCAAATTTCTCCACTCGTTTTGAACATATAGACCAGCCCGACAAACTATTGGTAATTTTCCCACCGACACAGACACAACACTCGTCTGGTCGAAGGACTCTCCACTCACCTTTTTACTAGCCTGTTATTTATTAAACATAAATCATAACATTTTAGGCCTTTGTCCCTAGCTTAAAAACGAGCATCAATCGATCAAAAATATCTTTTGATTATAGGTGGACGTTCCCGAGACAGTAAGCTGGGACTGCAACCGCGCCGAGCCGTGGCGCGTGTCGGCGTCGTGGGCGCTGGACCTGCCGCAGTATAACGAGTGGATGAACGAAGAGGATTATGAGCTGGACGCTAATGGCAAGAAGAAGGTAAATAACTGTTATATACAACTGCTTGCAGCTTCAGCTTGCAAAAACTAAGCGGAGCAGGGCAAGTGGGCCTTAGTAAGCTCTACATTGCTGTTGCATCAGATTTTTATGTGTTGCTGGAAACTTCTCTAATGATGATACTGCAAATATTTTGCGCACTTATTATTATACCAAGAATACAAAACATTAATAATTGTGATGTTGTGTGAACCATGAACATTAGGTTTTAATGATAAAAAGTCGTTATATTATTATTCTAGGTGCACAAACTGCGTCTGTCAGTGGACGATCTGATCCCGGGCGGGGAGCCGTCCAGCAAGTCGAAGAAGGGCAGCAAGAGGAAGCGCTCGCCGTCGCCACCGCCACAGAAACATGGCAAGAGAAAAAGGTGTGTATATATATGAAATTTCTTTGATTGAGAGTCACCAATTACACAAAACTCTTCCCTCCTCCCTTTTTACTCTTGTTTCACACTTAATATTTTATCTATCTATATATATATAAAAATGAATCCCTTTTTGCCTTGGTCACAGCATAACGCGTGAACGGCTGGACCAATTTCGCTAATTCTTTTTGGTTTTGTTCGCCAGATTACAGAGAAGGTTTAAAAACAAAAAAAAATAGGTAGATAGGTAGGTTAAGGTAGGTATGTAGGTAGGGTAGGAAAGTAGGGTAGGGTAGGTAATGGTTGACGGGAGGTGACGGTAGCGAAGTAATTATAAATTATATTTATTTTGTAAGAAGGTTAAACATAACACTTTTACACGTCAATCATTTTTGGTAATTTTAAACTAGATGAGGCCGGTGTTTCCTAGCTGACTGAGCTGAGATGCTTCTCAGAGTAGTCAGCTAGGAAACTCAGAGGTTAGTATCTTTTAAAGTCCATACAAGCGTATTGGTCAAATCATATGAGAACCATGTCAATGTCTGAAGTGATCTTTTGAGGAAAGTACCAGACAGAATTGAGTGGACCTGTCCAGACAGTGCAAGCATTTGTCAGTTATTGTGTAGCTCAAACTCAAAACTTTAAGGAGCTCAACGATTTGACGAACAATACCAAAGTAAGGATGGGTAGGCCGCATAAAGAACTAAATTTTCCAGACTAACATAAAATGAACCCCTAATATCTGTCATCTGAAATGGTCTTTGAGGAAAGAACCACACAGATTTGAGTGGACCTGTCTAGAAATATGACCCCCCCCCCCCCCTTAGTCCTCATATTCACAATTATAAATTAGATCATTGAAGCAGCTCAATCCCAAGCCTTTTTGTCCTCCTGCCAGGGCTGCGGAATTTGTTCGAAAGAGTCACCGCGGCCCTGGAACGCAAAGGGCTTTAGAAGGAACACGGATGGGTTTTAGTCAGTAAGAGTTTGACACGCCCTTCCGCTCCACCCAGAGCGGAAGAAGTCATCTGTTTAAAAATCTATCTAGCATAGCTTACGTTTTACAATTAATTTGAATTTATTAATACTAAGGTCTTGAACATGGGTAGGGTTTGTTATAAAAACGTATACATTGGCATTTAAATGAACCACCTATTTTCTGGAGCCTGGTTTTAGGAATGATAAAATTGTGTTTAATCGTAGTATTTAAGTTATGGATAACACATCTTTTAAATGGATTAATATTTTTATGTGCATACAAAAGATTCTCATAGCAAGGCAATTTTGATTTACGTAAATGCGAAAGTATAAAGCTAGAAACGTAGTTCACAAAGAAGTCGCGCAGTTGCACGTACCCCAATTTCCATTTCCTTTTTCCTGTAATTTACAAACAAAAATTCTACGAAATAGTACAAAGTGCTACAATAGAAATTTTATTTGTCAGCCGAACAACGAAGCGTCGTGAGAATGACGTGGACGAGGAAGAAGACAACGCGTCTAGAGACAACACTGACGCTGCACCCACCCCGGAGAGCGAGCGACCTGCTGAGCGTAAGTACTATTTATAGATATCAGACAGCCAGCAAACTATAAATAAGATTACTTGCATATAGACAAGCAAGCGCGTGTCCTGTACGCCAAACGTCACAAATATGTGACAAAAAGTAAAGTACGGCGAATTTGTGACTTGGTGTCGGGGGCACGCCGATGTGTTTATGTTCTGGCGTTGCTCTAAGTCAAAGTCAAAACGTTTATTTCAATTAGGCCATTAAACGGCACTTTTAAACGTCAACGTTTACAGTTCAGTAAAATAATAATATTACATTAATAAAGTGACTACTGTCCATTCGGAAAGGTAGATTCTTATGGAGAAGAACGGACAAGAAACTCCATAGTAACTCTTTTCAAATAATGATTTTACAAAATTTGGTATACAAAAATTAATTTAATATTATGTGAGGACGATGCACCCAGAGTATGCTACTTATAAGAACAAAGTATCACCAGCAGAGGTAAACTTATTCAAATTCTAAAGAAATTTAGGTAAATGGTACTCACATATTTACAAACATTGGAACCATTAATTAAACAGTGTGTGAGTCTACAGAAAAATAAACACACAAAAAAAAAACAGTATATTTATAAAGTTAATACATAAATCAACCAGTTTGATTTTGTGTACACCCTTGATTGTCCAATGGAGCAGGACCAGCATGTTTCCAAGCATTCTTATCCTGAATGTAATCAAAAGTCAAAAGTCAAAAACGTTTATTTCAATTAGGCCATTAAACGGCACTTTTGAACGTCAGCATTTACAGTTCAGTAAAATATATTAATAAAGTGACTCTACTGTCCATTCGGAAAGGTAGATTCTTATGGAGAAGAACGGACAAGAAACTCCATAGTTACTCTTTTCAAATAATGATTTACAAAATTTGGTATACAAAAATTAATTTAATATTATGTGAGGACTATACACCAGAGTATGCTACTTATAAGAACAAAGTATAACCAGCAGAGGTACTTATTCCTTTTCTAAAAAAAAATTAGGTAAATGGTACTCACATATTTACAGATTATCTTAATAACCATTAATTAAACAGAAAATAAAAACACAAAAAAGAAACAGTATACCTATCTATAAAGTTAATTCATAAATCAACCAGTTTGATTTTGTCTACACCCTTGATTGTCCTATGGAGCAGGACCAGCATGTTTCCAAGCATTCTTATCCTGAATGTAATCTTCTAATTTGTAATATGCTTGTTCACAAAGTGTACTTTTAACATGAGTTTTAAATTTTCTTTCATTTAGTTCTAATATGTCAGAAGGTATTTTGTTGTAACATTTAACACAATACCCCATGAAAGAAGTGTGGACTTTAGCTAATCTAAAAAATGGTTGATCTAATTTGTCTTTATTTCTAGTATTAAAATTATGTCTATCACTAATTTTACTAAAAAGATGTCGGTTTTTCCGCACATACATAATATTTTCATAAATGAATTGGCAAGGGACTGTCATAATATTAATCTTTTTAAAAAGTTCCCTAAGAGAATCACGGCGACGCAGATTATAAAGGGCTCTGACAGCTCTCTTTTGTAAAATAAATATGGATTCAATGTCAGCAGCCCGACCCCACAGCAAAATACCGTACGACATAATGCTGTGAAAGTAACTAAAGTAGACCAAACGTGCGGTTTCTACGTCTGTTAACTGTCTTTCTAACAGCATACGCGGCTGAGCTTACACGACCCGCAAGAGATGTTATATGAGGCCCCCATTGTAATTTCTCGTCCAATGTGATACCTAGGAAAACCGTCTGATTAATGAACTCCAGTGTTTCTCCATTCAATATGATGTCAAATTCGCTACTTTTAACATTTGGTAAAAAAAATCTAATACATTTAGTTTTTTTTTAAATTTAAAACCAAGTTGTTTGCCGTAAACCAATTTTAGACCTGGCGAATAGAGCTATTGACGTCGTCAAGATTTTGTGAATGCGGTCTATTTTAAATATTAATGATGTGTCATCCGCAAATAATACCATCTTTGGTTGATTTTTAAGTAATTGGGGCAAATCATTAACGTAAACTAAAAAAAGGAATGGACCCAATATTGAACCCTGAGGAACGCCCATTGTCGTTTCCGACCCTATTGAGTTTTCACCGTTTATCTGAACTTTAACCTGTTTGCCCATCAAGTATGAATTAAGTAAACCAAGGGCTTTATTCCTAATCCCATAGTGCTCAAGTTTCAACAAAAGCGTCTCATGGTTAACGCAGTCGAACGCTTTCGAGAGGTCGTAGAATATTCCAATGGCATCTTGCGACTCTTCCCAGGCGTTGAAAATGTTCTTTACTAGGGTGACACCGGCGTCAGTTGTACAACGCCCTTTGGTAAAACCGTACTGGTGTTCATGAATGGAACTTTTATTAAAGTGACGTAACATCTGACTAAGCATTAACTTTTCAAACACTTTACTGAGAACTGGCAGAATTGACACCGGCCGATAATTGTTGGGTTCTTGAAAATCACCCGATTTGAACAATGGAACGACTACTGTGTTTCATGAGATCCGGAAATACTCCCTTATCTACACTAGTGTTAAATATGACAGCTAAGTATCAATGATAGGCAATAGTTTCAATGATAGATCTACAAACTTTTACAGATATTCCCCAAAGATCTTCTGTTGATTTAATTTTAAGATCTTTAAAAGCTTTTATAATGGCCTGAGGGTTTGTATGTTGAAACTTAAACTCCTGCTCATCGTTTCTGCTCTATTGTAGCCAATTGCTGGGTATAACTCTCTGATAGCACGTCATGCCATGCTATTTGATTTTTGCCATTCTCATTCAACCGCTCCCTGACTTTCACACATGTTTTCATGATTTATCCAAAAAAAAAAAAATGCTGAATAACAAATATTTTTTCTTAAAAATAAAATTAGAATGATGGGTAATTTTAGCAGCGACTGCGACCAGCGCTTCAGCGGCTGCTAGCGAGACCGCCGCGCCCAGCGACGCGCCCGCCACGCCCGCGCCGCCTCTAGACGCACACGACGACTCGCAGGGCAAGCACAGCGACTCCAACACGCAGGTCTGTATCACTGTACCATGTATAACTAACTTCAGCGGCTGCGAGCGAGCCCGCCGCGCCCAGCGACGCGCCCGCCACGCCCGCGCCGCCTCTTGATGTTTTCGTACCCATCAATTTCATCATTTAGATTCATAACTTACGGCAGCTTTTCTACATTTTCCACAATTATAGTTGTCTTATGTTCTAAATATCGTTTCGCACAGGAGATGCTAACTAAAGAAGAGCTGGAAGACAACGTGACGGACCAGACGCACCACATCGTGGTGCCGTCGTACTCGGCCTGGTTCGACTACAACTCCATCCACACCATCGAGAAGCGAGCTCTAACAGAGTTCTTCAACGGAAAGAACAAGTCCAAGACGCCGGAGATTTATCTCGCTTACAGGTATGTTATTCAAACAGGATATTTTGTTGATAATTGATGAAAGTACTAAGTTGCAAATTGAAGCATCAGGGGTATGCATATATCCGCGATTCCAACATGGCATTGGCTTGTGTGCTTTGTGTGGAAATATAGGTGGCTGACAGTTAACAAGCTCTGATGACGTCATTAACGAATGCGTGGCCTTCCCGGATATGTCATCGTTAGCGGGGAGCAGGGCGAAATAGAATTGTTCATAGCGTTCACAGTACCCGTTCGTAGCTTGTTCAGTATATATGTATGAAAGTCGGTCCGTTGTCCGCAATTCCACGTCAAAACGCTTATTTTGCGTACGGATGGGACAAATATGTCATTCAATCCATCCCAGCTTCTCAAGGCCAACAACGGCCTGGTGTTACTGACTATCTCACGAATTACCTAGCGATAAATGGGTAGCTTAGGATGAGCTGATGTCTTGTCCTTCTCCGTTTTTACTTCCGACACGCAGACGACTTGGCGTCGATGTTTTGATTCGACCTGTGCATCATTGCCGATGAGCTTTTATGGCTCGTTTCTCAAACGAATCAAGCGCATCAAGTTGATATTTGGCGACCCGTCCCAGAGATGAGAGCAGTATTCCATACATGATCGAACCTGCGCTTGGTATAGTTTGAGACGCTGTTCCGGCGTGAAGAGTGTCTCACCTTGGTAAGGATTCCCAACTTTTTCCAGCCAATTTAGCTTTGGCCTCGATATGTGGACCAAAGTTGAGGGTGGATGTCAACGTAACGCCAAGAAGCTTAAAATGATCGGTTATCGGCAGGGTTACGCCTACGGACGTCCTTCTGATGGATGTGAATGTCCGACATAATCGTCTCGCATCCATCAGGAGAAGCTGGAAGCTGTGCGTCACCAGAATCCAGACACGAAGATTCTGCAAAAAGAGAGGCAAACAAGTTTGCCTTCTCCTCGGTGCAGTGGGCCCGTGACCTATCGGGTTTCAGCAGTGGCGGTAGTGAGGGATGGCATACGTTCGATTCAACTGATTTTGTCAAGGACAAGAACGCTTTATTACCTGCTGGGTACGAAGCGAGTTTGTACCCAATTCGGTAAATGTGGTCAAACCGAGCCCTCCGCATCACCTCCTAGTAGGACTGGGCAGCCCTGTTGATATCTCTCTTCTTCTGACTCACGTCATTTGCTTTGCGCATTCGATCGTCGACCCATACTAGGCACGCCGCATGTTTAAACACCTCGGAGCGAATACACTCGGCGCCAAACCAGGGTCGACTTTCCCCAGACATTATTACGGCAAAGAATTTAATGTAGTACTCCGTACGGCGACCACGCTCGGTTGAAAGAGCACCAAGGATCAGTTGAAGAAAGGCAAGTACAGGGTGCAAGGTCCCAACTACTTGCTGTCTGCCAGCGGCGCACCGTGTCTCGGAACCCGCTACCCTCCTCGTCTCCCGATCCGTCCGTGTCACTCCGAGCCAGGTGTTCTTCAATGCAACTGCTATTTCGACCCAACTTTCCTAGATGAGGCCGCTTTGGGGTACGTACTCTTTTGCTCAGTGGGTGGTCACAAGCCACAAATCGAAACCTACCACCAGTGTCACCTGATTAGCACCACCCGGAGACCACATGTATCGATTGGCAACGGGTATTCTCCTAGGGACTCGGGTCTGCCGGTATTGCGGAATTTGTTGGAATGAGTCACCGCGGCCCTGGAACGCGGAGGGTTATAGAAGGAACACGGATGGGTTTTAGTCAGTAAGAGTCTGACAAGCCCTTCCGCTCCACCAAGAGCGGAAGAAGTCATTTGATGATTTCCCATCCAAGGGACGCGGGTGACCCAGCCCCCAAAAATTCATGCAGGCTCTGCAGAGTGCGCAGTCTGTAGTCCTATGACATAGATTTATTAAAGGACCCGTGACCAGTTGTAACCAGTTGGCCGTGACCAGTTAGCCTGCCTACACTCACTATGGTCAACCCATAGTTTGTGATATTGGTCTCTGGAGCGTTTTCTTACTAAATTGCGTAAGTATCCGGAAGGGAGTGGCACGGAGGTGCCCGTCGCTGCCATACTCGGACTCCTTTTTGCAATTTTTTCCGCTGCATGCTTGCCTCGGGAACCGCTACGTCCTTTGATCCAATCTTGTGTAGTCTAGAGTGGACTAGTCGTTTTATGTCATTCAACGACATTATACAATTATTGAGATAGAACGACAGTAGTTGGGTTAAATGGCCATAGACACTATGGGCTACATAATTATTATACAAAGGAAATCTGGAGATATGTAGACCACAAATACATCTGTAGTTTTCTTTCAGTTTTTAATTGACGAGAAAACTCAAACCTTTTTTTGCTTTGTTGACCAGGAACTTCATGATCGACACGTACCGTCTGAACCCAACGGAGTACCTGACGAGCACGGCGTGTCGCCGCAACCTGGCTGGCGATGTGTGCGCTATCATGCGCGTGCACGGCTTCCTCGAGCAGTGGGGCCTCATCAACTACCAGGTGAGAATGTCACTAACATTGAACTGAACCCGACGGAGTACCTGACGAGTACGGCGTGCAGGTGAGAATGTCTCCCACATTGAGCGGTGTCGAGGAGGCAACCGCCGCAACTCGACGCTTAACACGCCGAAAATGCGATAAACGATGAGGCGGGGGAGGCTCTGGGGTCGCAGGTGCTCAGAGGAGTGGATACTTTGGCCGCCTATCGAGTGACCGCGCCAGCGAGGCTCAGGAAAGATCCTTTTACAGTCTCTCCAGGGATGTGCCCTAACAGGCGTTGCACAGAGGGCGTGCCAGGATGGTCTTTTAAGAGGTCACGGGTCTCTTTCTATGTGCTGATGGTGATCACCGGGTGGTTTTAGTGCAGTAAAAATCCCACACTCCCTGGTCGTGCCTCCAAATGAACAGGCGTCTTTTGAAGGTTTTCCCATGGCAAAAAAAAGGCATAAATGAGGAAGTCTCTTTTAAACCTCACACTGCGTGTATCAATGACCCTTGTGTTTATTTCAGTTGGAGGCAGAGTCTCGTCCCACGGCGATGGGTCCGCCGCCCACATCACACTTCCACGTGCTGTCCGACACGCCGTCTGGCCTGCAGCCGCTTGTCACCCGACCCACGCAGCCAAGACCGGGTATGTGCAATAACAACACTTATTTCTTAAACACCCAGCTACTGCACTGTGAAGTCACAATTCTCGAAATTATTTTGTCTACGACTTGTGTGTTCATTCCTGAACTGACAGTTATGAGATAGAAATGGGCAAAGTACAGGCTAGAATTGCTGCAAAATACATACAGAACGTTTTACATGTTTCGAATAGAACTTAATAGTTATAAAATTAGATTTGCAATTCGCACAAAATGGAAATATAATGAAGTGTTTAAATAGTGTGCTTTATGTTATCCAGCGGAGAACGTGCCAAAGGTTGAGCCTGGTTTACCCAACGGCGCAGAAGCGGGCGCAGCCGCTGCGCCTCCCGTGGCGCCTATCAAGCCTGAACCATCTCTGGACCTTGCTGCTGCGTCAGGACTCAAGCTTGACCAGGTAAACTTGATACTTCTTTTTTGGATCAATTTGAACAAAGGACTTTTGGAGACTGCTGGACGTAGGGGAGGCCTATGTCCAGCTGCGGACGCCTTGCGGCTGTAATGATAATGTTGCTGAATCAGAATAAGAGGTGTGTGTAGTAACGACAATTTTGTATGGCAACAGACAAATGGCTCCATAGTTGACATGGTAATCCAATAAATTAAAAAAACTTGTTGGTTAACGAAAACGAATTTTAAACGAACCTTGTAACCTTGTTACCTTAAACGTTCCTCGGACTTGGGTCCGAGGAACGTTTAGAATTGCTGACAAGCTCGTATCTGTCGGATGTGATTTGTATGTCGTTAGTTCGTGCTGGTTTGCGTTGGCAAACCGGTAACAACTAAATATACCCTGTGTGCCGACCCTACTGTATTGTATTTCTTGCTTGTAGTACCGCGGTGGAGTACGAGGTCGCGGCTGGACAGAACAAGAGACGCTGCTGCTGCTGGAAGCCCTGGAACTGCACCGCGACGACTGGAACCGAGTGGCTGCACACGTGGGCACGCGCACGCAGGACGAGTGCATCCTGCACTTCCTGCGCCTGCCCATCGAGGAGCCCTATCTGCACGACGCGCAAGCTGGTACAATATACTGCTTTTTAGCAGATTCATTCTAATCAGCTCTCCATTTCTAAAATATTAGTGCCTGTTTCAGAACACATCTAGCGATTTAGTGGCACTGACGTCGTGTTGAACGGGGCCCAAACAATATAACAATAGAGGGACCGTCGATACGGCAAGATGTGGGAGCTTTTACTACCTTGAATTTTTATGTTACTTTATTGTTGTCACAGGTGGCGTGCTAGGCCCACTAGCCTACCAACCGATTCCGTTCAGCAAGACTGGCAACCCAGTGATGAGCACGGTCGCTTTCCTAGCGTCCGTGGTGGACCCGCGCATCGCCTCCAAGGCCACTAGGGCAGCCATGGAAGAGTTCGCTGCTATCAAGGTTAGAAAGAATGTCAGCGAGATTTGAACCAAGCGATAATGTGTGTTTTTGATTAGCAAATAAGCCAACGGCCTACCTCATCGTCATCTTGTTATTTTATTCATCGTTATCTTGGTGATAGTTAGTAGTCAGGGTAATTTATTGTTTACCAAATTGAACACCTGCTTAAAATTTTCAAAAAACAACTTATTTTACAAATACCTATATCACAGAAAATTAAGTACATCATGTCAATTTATAAAAAAAAAAATTATTTTTCTTGTCTTACCTGGACGCACTCATTCACAAAGAACTTTTCTATTACGAAATCTCATATATGATTCGTATCATGAAGTATTTTCTGTAAAACTACACTTACGTTTACTTTTATTTTCTTGTTTATTTTGCTTCATTACCTTGTGTGTGACACAGGACGAGGTTCCAGCAGCTATGATGGAAGCTCACGTGAAGGCGGCGGGTGCGCACGGTCCGGCCGCAGCGCTGGCCGCCACGGGCATCGCGGGTACCGCGCCTGAATTATCGCCCACCGGTAACTATAGTCTAACCTCATCCACAACGTTATCATGGGCCTCGCAAAAGTATTTCAAGTCATTGCACCGAGGGCACCACTAGGATTCTATCCCATTAAAATGATTCCAAGTTTAGCTTATATCGAGCTAGTCAGAATAAGTGTAGCGCTTATTCTACACGTTAATGTCATCAGTGAGACACTCATATATCCATCCGATGTAAGATGAAAAATAAACCACCAGCAGCCTTATAAATAAATAACATCTTTATAAAATATCCAGCTGAACCTAAAAAGGAGGGCACATCGGATATCAAAGCAGAACCTATGGAAGTGGAGGAGGGCGAAGCCAAGGTGAAGGACGAGCCTGCCGACGTGTCCGCCGCGCCCGAGCCCGACAAGGAGCCCAAGGACGACCAGCCCGGTAACTCTTAATACAACGGGACTTGTGTCCCTTTCCTGTATCAAAATCACGACATATTTTGCATTTATGAAACTGAAGCGGCATCAATGCCGCCACATGAAATACTAATAAGTGAAATTTGTACGGCAACGAAAATAACCACAACCTGTCAGCGACGAACTACCAAAGAAATCCTGAATTGCGCAAGCATAGTTATCCGTGCGATTTGAACATATACAACAGTCCGAATATCGGGCAGTTGTCCACCAGACACAACAACCTTCTGGTCGGAGGATCCTCCCATTTCAAAGGAGGTGTGCGAGACTAGACTCTCTGTACAGCATACCTCTATAAAACAACAACAACTACATGTCAACAGTTGTTTTATTTTCGCGATTTCATGGCTTGTTCATAATAATGAGCCCTGATAGTTTTCAGTTATTTCAATTCCAAGATGAAATTAAATACTAAGTTTGTGTGGCCTACTTAAGATCAAAATTACAGATTTGTAGAGCAAAACATTACCCGACTGCAGTGCTCTCGGCGTTAAACCTTTTTAATAATCCTCGTTAAAAATCACAGAAAAAACCGAAGCCCCAACGACGGTAGACGCGAAGCTGCAGTCTGCAGCCGCTGCAGCGCTAGCCGCCGCCGCCGTCAAAGCGAAGCACCTCGCCGGCGTCGAGGAGAGGAAGATCAAGTCACTCGTCGCGCTGTTAGTGGAGACGCAGATGAAGAAGCTGGAGATAAAGCTGCGCCACTTCGAGGAGCTGGAGGCCACCATGGAGAGGGAGCGGGAAGGTAAGGAGCTTAGCTTAGCTTGTAGACAGGTGATGAGAATGTAAAAAGGTTTTCAGATTGTAGCGGCTATTCTTACTTTATTAATATGAGGATTATGCGTGTGGCTGCCATATTGTTAGCACATAAATTCTTCTATTCTATTATTCTTCTTTTATTTTTAAGTAAAAATTGTTAATTGTGACTTAAAAACTTTTCGTCGGTAAGTTATGAATTCCAAGACTCAGTCAAACGCATGTCCATAGTTATATATTTTAGTTTGACGGCTTTATTTCTTCGCATGCAATAAAAAAAACAAGCTGTCGTCAAAAACCGTTCACTGCTGGGCATACCTTCCTCAAGCTTCGCCGCATCTAACTAATAAGTAACAATGATTTATTTTGTGTCTCAGGATTGGAGTACCAGCGACAACAGTTGATTCAGGAGCGACAACAGTTCCACCTCGAGCAGTTGAAGGCCGCTGAGTTCCGCGCAAGGCATCAAGCGCATCAAAGGTTTGTGAATCCTTTATAATGTAAGGTGTAAGTAGTATGTAAGTGAGACTGTTTGTCATACGTTCAGATTACGAACGACTGATATGAGAACGGTAAATCTAAATATTTCGGCAACATGGCATTTTAGGGTACTATATAAGGATTTTTTTTTGTTGGATTGTGTTCTCCTCATACAAGGCGTGCAACTTTCAATAAAAACGAAAATAGCGATAGGCTACTAGACGACGTTGGTACAAATGCCCTTGCAAACATGAGACATGTTCGATGATAATACGACTTACAAAGCCTTAATAAAGTTTGCTCGTAAAATCAGCGTCCCTTGGTTACCAATGACCTTGCTCACAGGCCGCACTGTCGACTAAATACGGTCACTGGGCCTGTGGCACTGATTGCCTTTATGGTATTCACTGTATAATAAAACCGATGCTTCGACTATTTTGACCGTATAGTTTACAAATAAACGCGTTTGTACAACTGCATTATTGGTGAGTACATTGTAAGCGAATAGTGTTGGGAATCTTAAGTTTGGTTTCGAGATTTTTTTTTAATTGACACTAAAAATATATTTTATCGTTCTTGTGTATATTCAGTATTTAAAGTTAAACCAAAGATTTGCTTTTTCTTGACCGGTGCCGATAGAAAACTATAGTGATTTGGCCCAAAACTTAGAGCATTAGCTAAAACTCGGGTGGGTTGCACGCTCTCGTCAGTATTGAAAAATAGTATGGGCAGATCTGACTAGCGCGGGCGCGTAAGACGGGTATCAGGTAATCGTGCGCGAGTTTTACCGCATTATGGCTTTGGCGTCACTCATTCTCAGTACGTCATCATACTGAAAATTTATAGCATATCTTGTTGGCGACGGGAGCTTTACCCGTTTGTCATTTTGAGATAGTCCGCTAAACATTGGTTATGTTTTGTGCAGGTTGCAAGCCGAGAGCGGCGCGGCGGGCGGCGTGGCGGCGCCGGGCGCGGCGGCGGGCGCGGCGCCCGTGTGCGCGCCCGACGCCGCGCCCGAGCCGCCGCCGCCGCACGCCTAGCTGGCGCGTCTGCGGCACGCTCACACAAACACACTACTTTACACTATTGTCAACTCTATGTCTTACGCGGCAAACTTCAAAGTCCATTACAACAAGTTAAAGAACCCTTTTATTCATATGAGCGCTCATTGTGAACTTATAGCCTAAAAAAGTTGTAAATCATACTACGCGCAACGTGCCACCTAGTGTTAAGGTTCCCGCAGGCTGGTACGACAACAACGCGTTTTCATAGAAATTCTTCTATCTGTAGAACGACTTCTATGAAAACGCGCATCCACATTGATTGTTGTTGCGTCGCGTCCGCCCGCGAGAGCAGTAAAAATGGGCATTGATTTAGTTCTAAAATTATGAGTTCAAGTATAATGTAGTGTAGTATAGTTGACCAGTGGGCCTGCCACTGGTCAACTATCAACGTTTGAATATAATTAGTAATAAGGAAATATTATAATAAGTTTAGACTTTCAAGTTATTATTACTATGAAATAAAATTCTTTAGAACGAGTGATCTGTGCGAACGACGAGTGCGGTGTAAGAGATTCGATTGAATATTCTTTATAATTGTATTGTAAGTGTACGTAGGGAACTGTTTCAAATAAAAGGTGTCGAGTCGATTGGTATTGTTTCACTCTGCGTTGTCATTTTGTCCCGCGTTATCGACCCCGCTAACTGTTTACGTTATTTTTTTCACAAAAACGCATTATCGTGTCATTTTATTGCTTTGACATGTTTTGGAAACATTTGACGCACAGTTGTACGGAAACAATCCCCGGTGCGGTCCTGCACGCGAGTACCGTAAATAATTTTATTTTATTTAAAATTTTAAGTCGAAATAAATAATGTTTTTGATTATTTCTTTGGTTTGTATAATTTATTTGTCGTTTGCTACGGACACACAAGAAGCAACCCAAGAGTCACAAGCATATTATAGGATTTCTATGGTAAGTAATATTTATTAATTTGCAAATATTCGGATAATAATTTAGTCTTAACAAACTTTTTTTTTATTATTTACTAGCTTTTGTCCACAACTTCGCCTGCGTTAAACCTATAGCCTCCAGGGTCCCTGTTCCAAGATTCATCAAAATCGGTTCGGCGTTTTAGTCGTGAAATCGTGAAAAACTAACTTACTAACATTTATAATATGAGTTAGGATTTAATTATTATTTTATCTTATTTTGCAATCAAAGTTACATCAACGGCAGGAATATACATTTTCTGCACGAAGATTACTGTAAAAAAAAACAAAAATGATCAAACTAATAAATTTCTCACACCTAGGCGTAAAACCTCGTCGTGATTTGAATTGAAATTACGACTTGAATGTTTGAAACAAAATATTGTGACTATTGATGCCAGACAACGATGCATTGTTGCCTTACAGTCTCGTAGTTTACTAGTTGCTCATAATTGGCTGTAAATTAAGGAATGTAATTAATCAGCAATCGGTTGATATCAGTTTTTAATCACTATCTGAGATTACACTCGGGGTCATGACACAAATATCACGATAGTTCATAAATAGTTTTACTATTATGTTTAATACCATTACTATAATATGTATATTTACGTAAAAAGTGCGAATAGAGAAAGGCATTTAATTAGCAATTACCATTTATCTTGGTTTAAGGCAGAATCCTGATTGCTACTTATTATGTGCTCTTAAAATATCGGAGTTATTTAGCAACTGATTAGCCGATTCTTAAATAAATTCTCTATAATGATTTTGAATTTGGAATCTGCTTGCATGCTGCTTTTTTGCATAGAACCTTATAGATTTTCATAAATAAACTAGTGGCCCGTCCCGGCTTCGCCCGGATGTAAATTGTTTTTTCACAATTTTCTTTCATAAGAACCTTCTGACAATAACAAACACAACAAAAAAGAATTAACGAAATTGGTCCAGCCGTTCACGCGTGATGCCGTGACCAAGGGAAATAGGGATTCATTTTTATATATAGATAGATAGATGTGATCATCTGCATAAGTATTCGACACAGACTGGGAAAAACCGCAACCTCTATTGAAAACGGAGGACCTGCCGACGGGTGTTGTCTCATGTTTCATGGGCATCTGTCCAATGGTTGTCGCCGTGTTGTTGTGTCTTCGAATGCGGCGGTATACATATAAGATACCGCAAAACATCTTTCAGACAATCTATTCGTCGTTTCATTGGTCTTAAACTACTCTTAAGCCACCCATATTCATACTACAAACTTAACTCACGATATGTTTCTCATTATTCTTCATCACATACTACTTACGACAGCTGATTTCCACACAAATTTTCAGCTAACGGTCAATGTAAATTAATAAGCATACAACCATTAGGTATCGTCGCATGATAACCCAGGTACTCCCGCGCTGTTCACCCACGGAGAGAGTCCTGTGTGGGACCCCGACCTGCAGAGCCTGTACTTTGTGGACGTCAAACAGAACAACGTGCATCGCCTCGACTATGTATCTGGGAAGATTTATACTAAGCATATAAGTAAGTGAAAAATCATAGCAGTTAAATAACCAACCCTAGCTTTATAGGTACTCGACTACCGATAACCACAGTGTAGTGGAATGGAAGTGGTTCGATATTTGCTGGTAACTAGCATCCATTGTCTGATAATCATGACAAGAATGGAACTTATTATTTGTTAATAAAACCAAGTATAAAGTGATCCTAACGTTCGGTTATTCTGTTTGTCCACTCTAAAACAGACTACCTTTACGGTAACGCGTGTTCATCTTGAATAGATGAACATGCGTTTCGGAGTATCCATCCTAGGGTAGATAAACGGAATATATAACCGTGACGGATACTAGGATAGACTGATCCCTGGGCGGCAACCCTGCTAGTACCTATAGCGTAATTAAGAAGAAACAGACGGTATCTACGAAAGAGTCTTATTTGGGTTGTTCTTTGGTACATGCATAATAAGTTTAATCAGTCGACAACATCATATCATGATTCCAGGCTACGGCGAAGTGAACGTAGTATCGTTGGTGTCGGGTTCCCACCGGCTACTGATAGCTGCTCGTTCGTCGCTATACCTACTTGACTGGTCCATCGCAGGAGACGCGGCCATGCGTCTGCTGACCACGGTGGACGTTGGTCTACCAGACAACGTCATCAACGAAGGGAAACCTGACGCGGAAGGACGATTTTGGGCAGGTATAACTTTGCTGATATATCCAAACTTTAATTCTTCTTTCTTTTGAAGGGACCATTTATAGCCTATCTATATTAGGGATATATTGTTTGAATAATTAATGTGAAGTACAGTTGACCCTTAGTTATGGTTTTACAATTTTTATAAAAAAAACCCAGCAAATTAAACCTTCATTAAGATTTAAAGAAAGAGTCAGCTCACACCCAGACGCGATCGTGCGCGCTCGTTTAAGATAGGAAGCGATAAAATGTTGATATTTAGTTACCACACATAACGGTACACATTCCAGTGAGAGTAAGGGGAATTCAAATAAATTCGAGTATTTAACTTAACACCGCGGGTATTCGAATTAGTGTCACATACACCTTCTCATTTTTTGAACTACTAGCTCCAGCTAATGGCTTTGCCCGCGTGAAAGTTCAAAATTATACCAACGGAGTATACCGGGATGAAAAGTATCCTATGTCCTATTCCGGCACATGGGCTACTCGTGTGCCAAGTTTCATCCAAATCCCTTCAACCGATAAGACGTGAAACGGTAAAAGACAGACAGAGTTACTTTTACATTTATAATACACACTCCTTTGCAAAAAAAACGGGCTTTTATGGAAATTCACGATGGCTGGTGTCAGTCAATGTAATTAATTTAATTGTTTAGCGTAGACTGAACAATTACAATCTTGTAAATGAATATGGGTGAAGTGAATTCTGGCAATTATTCTTATAAATTTTCGTAAAATCCTAATACGTGGGGCATACTGAAAGTTTCTGGATTCTGATAAATAAGACTAGATACAAGACTTACGATACATATTTTGTTATTCAAAGTATATTCCCTCGCAATTAATGCATTTTTGCATTCGCCGAAACCATTGTACAAAGCCAATTCACCGCCGATTCAGGCCTCGTAAAACGTGTGCCTCTAAGTTTGTCTTTAATTTTTGGAAACAAAAAGAAGTCGCAGGGTGCAAGGTCCGAGTTGTAAGGCGGATGCGTCATCAGTTCCACATTTGAAGCCTTCAAATACGCTTCCGTTACCTAAGCGGAATGTGAGGATGCGTTATCGTAGTGAAGGAGGACATTGCTTCGAGGACGCTTTTCGCGAACTTTTATAAGACCCAGGGCAAGCAAGTGTTGACGTACCAATCTGCAGTCACTGTCCTTTGATCTTAAAGCGACACTGTAGTGTTTTCCATAACAATGGCATCTTCTCCAAGAGCAGTTAATGCGGGGTGTACATGTGAAATTAGGACTTCCGTTATGTTCCGGTGTGCATTTAATGTTCCATTTTCTATGAAAACTAACTCCGTACGCTCCGTCGAATTAATTGCTGACAAACACACGTCCGCATAGCGTTCCCCTGGTCTTCGAAGCACTCGCCGGCGTGGATCCTCAACATATAAAGAGATTCTAGCCTATTCGGAAAACAATACTTTGTTCCAGTCATCCAGACTGGAAATGATGCATAATTTTGAGCAAACTGAAATCGGGCAACTCGGTGCTCACGTAGGCCCCGGGCCGGGTGGTCACTCACTGCTGATGTCGGTAGCCAAGAGCCTCCTCCTGACCGTCCACAAGTTAACTTCTTCAAGGGTCTTCTTTAGTACCACTTGAGACGCCTTACGATTTCTTAACGCCTAACTTATCAAAAACTGGTCATCTCGTATTTCTGTGCAACGCTTTCTTCCAGAACCTGGTCTTGATACCGTTGCCAAGTCCCTGAACCGTTGAACTCACATTTAGTCGCTGAGACACGTAAGTTTGCGAACAACGTTCTTCAAGTAGCGGTATAATTTTGCCGGCCTTTATCGATTTATCACTAATCATTACTTTTCTTTTGTTAATTTGAAAATTCAAATTTGGAACACATGCTATCCAGCCAGAATAAAAAACATGCAAAATACATCGTCAAAAATAAAACTTCATTTTTGTCCGTTTTTTGCAAAAGGGTTTATTAACTAGCATGGTTTAGGTACTTTATGGACCTTCCACACGATACAGACTTCCTTAAACTTCTATAGAATGTTGTCTGTGAGACAAAGTCTGTATCGTGTGAACCCACTATAAGGGAGTAATTCTACATGCTCTTTTCATTCTTCTTAACTCAACTGTCTGTCCACCAACAGGAACAAAAGGCCCTCAAACAGGCGATGACGTGGTTCCCGACAAGGCGTCGTTCTACAGCGTGGAGCAGGAGTGCTTCACGCGGCCGCGCATCCAGCTGCGCCCGGTGTCCATCTCCAACGGCATCGCCTGGTCGCTCAACAATACCGTGCTGTACTACATCGACTCGGTCACGCAGAAGGTTGAGGCGTTCGACTTTGATTTACAGAGAGGAGATTTGTGTATGTATTATTATTTAAAAATTTTAGAATTTACTCCTACGCTTCTAGGCTCATAGTGCAGTTCTTCCTCCATGGCTGTTGGCCCATAATAACTTCCGCTTGCTAACGCTGTGACCTATTTGGTCTTTAGTTATTTGACGCACCGGTTCGTTCCGGATTTGATCCGTCGTACCCATAGGTAAAATCCACAGCGACGGCAACGCACCGGTGCGGCACTCATATCTAATCCGCATTCGTGCCGAAAAGAACACGGCTAGCCGCCACGTATTCAATTTATTTTGGTGGCTATTCCCCAACACGCCACGCACACTTTAAAAAATCACCTGTATAGTATAAGAATTACTTACCCATAAGAATAAGATTAGTGAACATCTAGGTACTTACTTCTAAAAACGATAATAAATTCTCTCAATAAAATGTGAATATGAAATAACATAAATAAAACTGAATGTGTTTTTGTTAACAGCTGGTCGCAGGACAGTGATAGACGTACAAGCGCTGGGCTACGAAGATGCGATTCCTGACGGTATGACCATAGACAGCCACGGCAACCTGTGGGTAGCGCTCATGTTCGGAGGCACTGTAAGTATACCAGATATTTGCTCAGATACTGTAACGTAAATTATCGCAAAATTAATGCGACAAACCAAGCGTGCTAACTAATAGTGATTGGTTGAATACTCCTCAACAGCCAATAACAGCAGTTTACATGACTGTGCTAAGATAACATGCCTGTAATTCCTGCAAAGTGTGGATAGATATATGAACTTGTAGAATAGATGTAGGTCTCATCTCAAAGAAGGTGAACCTGGCTCCATTAACCTGACACATGGAATTGTGTCTGACTTCCAGGATACTATAACAGAAAAATAAACTTTATTGAAACCCCCAATCCTTTTTTTTACCTCTGAAAAGCTGGATCGAATCAAGCTTGCGACAGCCAAAACAAGTAGGTAGTTCAACAACTTATTTTTTCCACAGATACTACACGTAGACCCCGACAAGCGTGAAGTAGTATTCGGATACAAGCTGCCAGTGTCCCGAGTGACGTCAGTCTGCTGGGGCGGGCCCAACTTGGACGAGCTGTTCGTGATGACGTCACGCGACAAGCTGGAGAGCGCCGTGGAGCCGCTCGCCGGCGCCATCTTCACGATACGAGGCACCGGCAGCAGGGGTGTTGAGCCACATATGTTTCGATTCGATAACGCAGATTTTTATTGATCAAATTGTAATTTTAATGTTATTAAAGGTTAAATAAAGTAGTATTTTTGTAAGGCTTGTTTTTTTATTAATTATCTCTGCTAGTCATCGAAGAGGACTGCGATGTCTAGCAGAGTTATTAGCTGTATAGGAATACAGCTGATAATTTCAAGCAACTTGTCAAAATATTAGATCAAGTTAACTGCGGTAGCTATTTGATATCCATGGCCATCATTTTACACAATTTGTGCCAATACCTACTTTCCTGTGCGAGCCTGATCCATATTCTAGCCGCGATGGTAACAATGTCACCGCCTTACTCCACTTATCATCACCGCGCCTTGTCAGGAGTACTGCCCAGCTCCATTTGAGTTCTGCAATTTGTTAAAACTTACAAAATCTCATGATCTGAAGTCATTCAGAAGTCATTGATCGAAAAATATGATTATCATACAAGTTTTTTGAAAATAACCCAACTGCTTAATGTGGTACTCGCCAAGCCACAACAAAATAATACATCCGTGTGATTAGATATGAGAACAAGTTTTTTAACAAGCAGTATTCAAATAAACTAATGGCAATGTGTCTTCTTAAAGGTTTCTTGTTTTCTTTGTGATAAGAAGTGTGAGTACACCGACGTTATTCGCTGGAAAGTTTTAATGAGGCACTTGTGGGTAATGTTTAAATTTGGATGAAAACTCTTAGGCTAAGTCAGATGGTCCTATAACTAATATATGGTAGGTATACCTTTAACCATTTTCACTGAAGTTCTCGGGCCCAAGGACTTAAAAACAATTGGTTTTTCATAATTTTCTGTTCATTACTTCATATAAATTACAGGTGTAGAAACAATTTCTTACTGTATAGAGCTCTCTCAAGCTACCAACCAACAATGATGTAACGTTTTGTGAGCAGGTATTATTACATTGTATTTTTACACAAATGTGTATTTGTACGCTAATTAACACTAATTCTGTACTGCATGCTTATTTATTAAATCTATAAGTAAATTGGCTAAAAGTGGAACGAACCGTACAGGTGTTGGCAAATGTGAGACTCATTCTTACACATGCAACCAAAAAGTGAATATTATCCACCATGTTCTTGTCACTATGGTCTTTTGCTGCTATTTATAATTTGTATTGTATCAAACCGGCTGCTTCATATGATGTAAGTGTTCCGAAATATTAGCTCTTGTAAGTAGCTATATAGCTTATGCTATGATGGGTGACTAGGATGGGTGCGGGCTCTATTAGATGGCCACAAGTCCACAACAGTGCATCATCAGTTGTTGTAGCGGGCAGTAAAGACGAGAAGTATGTCCTCTGTGTAAAACAACAGGCGATGGCTTGCTAGCTTCGGCCGCTCCGTCATGTCGTGCAAGGCGCACGCTTTAATCACTCCAGTATGAACGTAAACAGCTGTTACATAAGTTTGATACTTTGCGCCCGTCTTAGCTCCCCCACCACCTCCTCACACTGGCTTGGGCGTTATAATAAAACGGCGGCGAAATTATGTCCAGCTTGGCCGCGCAACCCTCAGGACGACAACGAGATAGTTGCCAGACTATTAAAGACAGATCAGCTAGCAAAACCAAGTCTATTGTAGCTGCCTATTGGTCTACACATCAATTTAACAAAGAAGTAAATGATCAATATCTTTTCGTCCAGGTAAAATACATATCAGAGAACTTCAACACATTCGAGTACACGAACCTAACGTTCAGTCACGGCGAGAGCCCGGTGTGGGAGCACGAGAGCGGCACACTGCTCTGGGTGGACGTGCTGCAGCAAGAAGTACACGCGCTGCACTATGCCAGCAAGCAGCACAAAGTTAAACACATCAGTAAGTATCTGTTGTGCTCATCGGTGTCGGAGCACGCGAGAAGCACGCTGTACTGGGTGGACGTGCTGCAGCAAGACGTGTATGCGCTGCACTACGCCAGCAAGCAGCACAAAGTTAAACACATCAGTAAGTGTTTGACAGTGGGTAAGTAGGAGCTCAGGCAAATAAAAACAGCCGCACAGGTCGATCTTCGTGATAAAGCAACGCTTGTCATCCATATCCATTACATACCAAGATCTCTCTCCGTGCGTCGGTACGCACTGGAACCATGTCGGAGAGGCAATCAGCAATAATTATACCATTCAGTGGATGCCAAACGCCAGGAAACGATTACACAACAGACCCAAAAAGATGACCTCAGTGGCAAAAGTATATCATCACTACATATTATAAAACAAAGTCTCTCGCCGCGTCTGTATGTCTGTCTGTTCGCAATAAACTCAAAAACTACTGAATTAATTTTCATGCGGTTATCTCCAATGGATGGGGTTATTCATGAGGGTTGTATAATTCGTCCCAAAATTTCTACGGGAACCGGGAAAATGGGATATGCACCTACGAAGTCGCGGGCAAAAGCTCGTACTAAATAAATAAAAGTTACTACTCCGTTGCAGGTTATGGTGAAGTGAACATAGTTATACCCATACAGAACAGTAGTCGTGTGTTAGTAGGCGTCAGGAATGCGTTGTTCCTGATGGACTGGTCGAAGCCCGGCGACTCCGCGCTCAGGTTCGTGGCAGCCTTCGATCAAGGCCGACCCGATAACATACTGAACGAAGGGAAGATGGACGCGCTGGGCAGATTTTGGGGAGGTAATATTAACTATCTAATAGCGTACTCCAACACCCGTTTTCTGAAGATTCGATCAATGACCTGTGTTGATGATGGTTGTGTGATGTAGATTGTAAAACTCATAACTTTTGTAATTCTCTCACGCTATCTGATTTATGTAGGTACTTACAAGATTTTGAAGAGTGTAGATATACATATCATTCCACGTCTTTGTCAATCGCATAATTTAACTTGTCATGCTATCTGGATGCTAGAGCACGGATGCAGATATAAAAAAGGTACAGTCAACTGCACATCATTGGAACGGCTTGCGCTACCAAAATCCACCTTACTAGTACGATATAAAGCCGCTGTCAATGTCAAATTGTTATCACCTATGTGCAGTTGACTGCACATCGTAGGTACTGGTAACCCTTAAGGGGTTCCGTTTCTTTATATACCTATCTATATCTTCATACCGAAACTATACATCTTCCTTCCTTGACCTTCTGTCTTCTTTCTGTCCTCATCAAGGCACAAAAGGTCGTCAGTACGGCAACAAAGTAATGCACGACGAAGGCGCCCTCTACAGTCTGGAGCCGCCTCACTTTGTGCCGCAAATCCAGCTGAAACCGGTGTCAATCTCCAACGGAATGGCGTGGTCTCTCAATAACACCATCTTATACTACATAGACTCGCTGTCGAGAAAGATTGAAGCGTTCGACTTCGATTTGGAGAGGGCACGTATAAGTATGATTTTTTTATGTCTTCCAATTAAAGGCTGTGCCTTTCTAGGCTCTATTAAAGCTCGTGACTAAAGAGTGGCTCCTATAGATCTTTGGCAGTTGTTAGTCAGAAGCCTGACAACCATCCTTGCTAAGGATATCGTGTTATTTTGAAAACTTCATGCCCAAAGGTACAAGGCGGAGTCACTGGGTTGTTTAAGTCAGTCAAAAAGATCGATCAATGTAAAATATTGGTATTCAGCTGGCTCCGGTAAGACTCTAGGAAGATTAGAAAAAAGATAGTTCGGTCGGAGAAGAGAAAACATTACCCACTGAAAACGTATTTGCCCCGCATTTCTTCGCTCCAATGTACAGGCAACCTCAGATATTTTTTTGTCATTATTACGGCTACTTACGGGTTATTTCAACATCCATACAATCTCTCTTACTACTTCAAGGCAAACGTCGCACAATCCTGGATATAGACGAGTACTGGGATGACGATGTTATAGCAGACGGAATGACTATTGACGAAGAAGGATTCATCTGGATCGCTCTCATGTTTCACGGCTGCGTAAGTAATATTGGAATGACAACACTTCGATTTCTAAGCAATTGTTACCTACGTGATAATTCGTGACGATTTTACACCCCAACAGCAGTTTCGTGCAGTTCACATGCGTCCATTTCGCAG
The DNA here is from genome assembly GCA_905163435.1 of Mamestra brassicae. Taxonomy (NCBI): domain Eukaryota; kingdom Metazoa; phylum Arthropoda; class Insecta; order Lepidoptera; family Noctuidae; genus Mamestra; species Mamestra brassicae. The sequence continues at coordinate 8,476,778 of LR991009.1, read as the reverse complement.
TATCGCAGTTCAAAGAAAAACTAAAATATTATTGACAGTTTTTCTCTCGTTTTTTTTTTATTTGAGATGTGTTTGCTCTTAACTCGTCTAGCTCATAGACGACAGAGACAAAGTCCACGATGGAGCGAGCTTACCTAGAAGAAGCCTGTTCACTCTAATTTTGAAGAGGTTAGAGTTGTATGCGTTCGGAAACACAGACGCAGGCAGAGTTCCACTCCTTTGCTATGCTTTTAGTGCGAATTGGTAGAATTGCAACAAGGTATTGATGGTAACTTGCAGTGCGTCTAGATGTGCGATGGTAGAAGGGGCCGGTGGGATAGGGTCGTGGAAGTTCCTGAACACTTTTATTACTAACGAGCATATTCCTGCGCCTTGGTCCCGTGTCCCTACTCCTAAGACATTTTTCCGGGATAAAAAGTAGCTGTATGACACTCTGAAAAAAAAACTGAAACTGTGCTTCCAGAGATTATCTTTTACAAACAATTTAACATCTATTTTTATACTATTCGTTATGATTGTCTTGCCTGTGACTTCTGTGGAGGTGCGTAATGAAAGAGAACGCAAAGTCACAAATAGCAGTCAAACTTATATAATATTACAAACAAAAAAATCTAAATATTTGACAGTTATTTGCAACGTTATTTGTAAGGCCGACTGTCTACTGGAGCGGAGAGGAGAGGAGCGGGGCGGAGCTGTGCCAATATTAACCAACAGCATTGCATAAAATGTCCGCTCCGCTTCAGCGGACAGGGATTAACGATTTTTGCGAACTAGTTTAAAAATTCATACAAGACCGGGAAGCGGAGCAGGGAAGTGTAATAACCAGCTACCCGCTCAAATTACCTACTCTTCGCGTGAACTCGTTACTCCGCACTACCTCACTCCTCATTGATGGATAGACACAGTCCGCAACTCCGCTCCGCATTACTCCGTCGCTTCGCTCCGCTGGCTCGCTCCGCGTCAACGGACAGGCAGCCTAAAGCTTAAGGTTCATTCTTTCCACAGATAGTCCGCATAAACCCTGACACACACCAAATAGTGGAACGGTACAAGTTACCTGTAACCCTGACCACTTCATTGACATGGGGTGGGCCAGGGTTAGACGAATTGATTGTCACAACGTCGCGGAGGAATATGCAAGCTGGCCAACTGAGGGAGCAACCACTCGCCGGCGCCATCTTTGTGCTACACAATATGGGCACAAGAGGGGTTCCATGTAATAAATTCGTTTTTCATAAAGCTGATGAATATTAGTCAGTGTTTGTAAATCAGATATGAGTGAAGTTGGAAGTGATTATTATTTTGTTTTAGTGTGTAGTATGTGACGTTACGCCATCTCGTGATAAAACATTGTGGGGCTTTAAAGCGTCAACTCTGCCTATTAGACTCTGCCTTCTTTTTTTTTTTGTTGAACCACAGTTTGTTCTTTTTTATCAAAATAAATATTTTTTTAAATGTGTGTGCCTACTTACTGCCTTTGCCTTGTTATTACTTACGTACTAGAGTGAAACAAAGATATAATTATTAATGAAATAATTTATTCGAGCACATGAATACAACCAGAGTAATGTAACAAGAGACTGTATAACATTTTAGACTCTATCAATAGATAACACCTAAACAACATAACAGCACATGACAACAGCGAGGAGTGACTAGAATCCGTGAGTCCTGTCCGCATGCCAACGACGCGAAAACATTACTGCTTCTATCATTTAACAAGATTCTTTTTCAAAATAGTCGAATTTAAAAAGTTTTTAGTTAGCGAAAATTTTAGTACGATTTAATATTTAAATAGTAAAATTTTGAAATCATCGAAAATGTTTAGATTCCCTCCGAAATGATGTAAAGATGCGATTTTGTACAACGCTACTTATCATCTAACAAATAGAACAATTGCATGTGTTACAATAACTTTGTTTAGGCACATTTTTTTCTCATATAATACAAAGAATATTGTAATTAATGAACGATAAAAAGCTCTAGTAAACTGACTTATACTTTACATATTAAGTTATATATAACCCATACGCACATATATATACTTATACACACTCATGTGTGTATAATTTGAAATTGCTTAAAGTCCTCATCACAGAGGTATCAAAAGTTTGAGTTAGTAGGAAGCTAGATAACAGATGTAGAAGAACAAAACTACTTGTTTGCATTCTCATTAAAAAAATAAACTTGTTTAATACTCCTTTTTCCTTTATACATCCTTTATTATTTTAATATGCATCTACAAAACTACATTGGTGGAATATTATTGTTATAACTTATTTTCTGGCTAAAATATACATTTAAATAGGATCGTCGTCTATGAGTTGCTGATTTTTCAATAGTCGGCTTTTGACTTAAGAATAAATACGGCTGATATATGTTTTATCTGTCAAACCGCTTTTTTATTCCTCAGGTAAAAGTTACCTAACTATTGAAGGAAAAGAGCCAACGACAGATAAACAATTCCACTCCCATATCCCGTAATATAACACTCCATAGAGTAATTGACACGAAACCAATCACCCTTTATATACGTTGTACAAGATGTAAATCAACTCTATATTCTCTATGAACTGATACGTACAGCACATTCTCACAGTTAATGTAAACTATCAACTATTCGATATAAGAGCACTGGCAGTGGTGTGGCTGTCCAAATACTACGAGTAACAATCATTACTAAACTTTCCTTCATTATTTTCATTTATTAATTTAAATGGGGCTCGTTAGGAACATTTCTCAGATTATCTACTGGCATCCAATGACTTGGCCATATTAGCATAGGCTATTATTTTAGTCTCTAGACTCCGGATAATAGACGATGGATATCTGTCACATGATGACATCTTTGTCATGATCACATGTCACTAATCTGATATTATGGCACCATTTTAAAAGAAGACGCCATTAAGAGTAGTGGCGTCTTTGTCTAATCTTCCCTACCAATCAGCAGGGCCAACCAAAATGCATAACCCCGCTTCTTCATACTTCGGCTAGAAAATAAATTTGGAAATAAATATGTAATTATGAAATCTAGATAGTCGATTAGATATAACTTATATTTCAATTGACTTTATATTTCTATGTGACGTTTTGCTAACTTCTTACTGTACCGAGCCCCATTTTTTTTTGTGTTGTATGAAGTTTAAAATTCAGCAACCCAGTGAACACACGGAAATCTTACGCAATAACTTTTATAATATAACCTATTTTATATCGATGGTGATGTTTTCCATATGTGTGCTTATATGACCTCTAAACTTCGCATATATTGCTAGAATATATAGATAAGAATACCTACATCGGTATCCAGGTAATATAAGTATTTTATATTTGGCTGGCTAACGGTTAACGTAATAATAGTGTCTAATGTTTAAATTCTAATATTGATAATATTCCGTCACATAAATTCCTCATTATTATTGTGTAAGTAGATAGTTAATACAATAAAGCATAAAAATATTTAACAGATTAAACTTAATTATTATGAGCAAACTATAGGACGTCGTTACTCTTAACATAATTATATTTTCTGCAAATAATAACGTCGCGCGTAAGTAACACATTGCATGCTAAATATTTATATAACAATTAACAAATAATTTGATTTGTCTCACTCTGAGCCCATTTCAACACGTTTTTATTTTAAAAGCATGCGTATTAAAATAATTATTTCTCAAACAACTATTTTAATATGCATATCGATAAAATGACAATCTCACATTCATAACATTTTTTCCTTTCTGATTGAAACCCGACAAAAATCCTACCCTAATCACGACGAAAAGTATTTAAAATACACAGATTTATAATTTGAGAAAATATCACAAATATTATCTACGTCTAACGAAACTATTCCCATAAATATCCCGCATAGAGAGAGCTGTAAATAATCACTAACAATAATATCACCGTAAACTTAACCGTTGATTGAAACTAGACTTACTCGTCTTCATTCATGATAATTTAAGGTAAACAATCTTTTGCAAGGACCGTCACTTTATAAAGTTTATATCCGCAAGTTTCTGTCTTAGACAAACACATCAACAATACGGTTTCATATTGGAAATACAGAAGATTTTGATCGATATAAACCGAATTACATTGTGTCCAAACTAAGAGTAGGTATTTACTTCTAAGCAAAAAATGCTGCACGCATTTTTGAATAACGCCTATAATATTAAGGCGAAAAATGATTGGTACACAGACAACAAATAAGGCTAGTTTCATATCAAGGTATAACTAGCATAGTTGTTGCATTTAAGGAGCGCGCGTCAATACTTGTAATATAAACTTTATGTCAATGTGCATACAAACTACTTGGCCCGCACTCCTAATATGCAACCTTTTTGTAAGTATAATGCTACCTTTACATTTCAAATCGCCGGCACAGCCGCCGAGAACCCTTTCAGAGGCTGTCTGATCCAATTCCTTGACATTATTCGTCTCGTTGTCTATACCCTGGGCGCGACGAGTCCGCTCATCATGTCAAACGTGTTGCCATCGGGCGCTACTGTGACGTCACCGTTAGCTGTGCTGACGACCAGCCATCCTGCTTCGTCCAATCCTTTTATTGTACCGTCCACGGGAGTGACATCTATCTCGCTTTTTACGCGTATGGATTCGCCACTGGAAAAGAAAAGATACAAAACCTAAATAAGGCCACTGGATAAGCGGTCGCTGCCTATCCTTATTAGCTTGGAGATTCAGAGATTAATTCTAGATTTTACTTTATTTTATTGATATCAGAATATCGGACTATCGTTTTATCAGAAACTAGCTGATTTCATCTGCGGCGATGTCGATATTGGTACAAAAGTTCCCCTTCCCATTTCCCCCCTTTTAAGTTGCAAATATACAAAAAATCCTTTCTTAGCTGTATCTGTACTAAAATCCCATATCTTAAAACACTCACGCTCCGTGCTCATGTAGTCGATGATGCGCTCGAGCTGCGAGCAGCAGCGCGCGAGGAAGCGCTCTATCGTCATGAGCCCGAGGGAAGTGCCGTGAATACTAACTAGTGAAACACTCACGTATGCAACCAATACTGATAATACTGCTCGAGGAAGGCGTCGACCCCGCCGTCCGTGCTCATGTAGTCGAGGATGCGCTCGAGCTGCGAGCAGTAGCGCGCGAGGAAGCGCTCTATCGTCATGAGCGCGAGGGAAGTGCCGTGAATACTAACTAGTGAAACACTCACGTATGCAACCAATACTGATAATACTGCTCGAGGAAGGCGTCGACCCCGCCGTCCGTGCTCATGTAGTCGAGGATGCGCTCGAGCTGCGAGCAGTAGCGCGCGAGGAAGCGCTCTATCGTCATGAGCGCGAGGGAAGTGCCGTGAATACTAACTAGTGAAACACTCACGTATGCAACCAATACTGATAATACTGCTCGAGGAAGGCGTCGACCCCGCCGTCCGTGCTTATGTAGTCGAGGATGCGCTCGAGCTGCGAGCAGTAGCGCGCGAGGAAGCGCTCTATCGTCATGAGCGCGAGGGAAGTGCCGTGAATACTAACTAGTGAAACACTCACGTATGCAACCAATACTGATAATACTGCTCGAGGAAGGCGTCGACCCCGCCGTCCGTGCTCATGTAGTCGAGGATGCGCTCGAGCTGCGAGCAGTAGCGCGCGAGGAAGCGCTCTATCGTCATGAGCGCGAGGGAAGTGCCGTGAATACTAACTAGTGAAACACTCACGTATGCAACCAATACTGATAATACTGCTCGAGGAAGGCGTCGACCCCGCCGTCCGTGCTCATGTAGTCGAGGATGCGCTCGAGCTGCGAGCAGTAGCGCGCGAGGAAGCGCTCTATCGTCATGAGCGCGAGGGAAGTGCCGTGAATACTAACTAGTGAAACACTCACGTATGCAACCAATACTGATAATACTGCTCGAGGAAGGCGTCGACCCCGCCGTCCGTGCTCATGTAGTCGAGGATGCGCTCGAGCTGCGAGCAGTAGCGCGCGAGGAAGCGCTCTATCGTCATGAGCGCGAGGGAAGTGCCGTGAATACTAACTAGTGAAACACTCACGTATGCAACCAATACTGATAATACTGCTCGAGGAAGGCGTCGACCCCGCCGTCCGTGCTTATGTAGTCGAGGATGCGCTCGAGCTGCGAGCAGTAGCGCGCGAGGAAGCGCTCTATCGTCATGAGCGCGAGGGAAGTGCCGTGAATACTAACTAGTGAAACACTCACGTATGCAACCAATACTGATAATACTGCTCGAGGAAGGCGTCGACCCCGCCGTCCGTGCTCATGTAGTCGAGGATGCGCTCGAGCTGCGAGCAGTAGCGCGCGAGGAAGCGCTCTATCGTCATGAGCGCGAGGGAAGTGCCGTGAATACTAACTAGTGAAACACTCACGTATGCAACCAATACTGATAATACTGCTCGAGGAAGGCGTCGACCCCGCCGTCCGTGCTCATGTAGTCGAGGATGCGCTCGAGCTGCGAGCAGTAGCGCGCGAGGAAGCGCTCTATCGTCATGAGCGCGAGGGAAGTGCCGTGAATACTAACTAGTGAAACACTCACGTATGCAACCAATACTGATAATACTGCTCGAGGAAGGCGTCGACCCCGCCGTCCGTGCTCATGTAGTCGAGGATGCGCTCGAGCTGCGAGCAGTAGCGCGCGAGGAAGCGCTCTATCGTCATGAGCGCGAGGGAAGTGCCGTGAATACTAACTAGTGAAACACTCACGTATGCAACCAATACTGATAATACTGCTCGAGGAAGGCGTCGACCCCGCCGTCCGTGCTCATGTAGTCGAGGATGCGCTCGAGCTGCGAGCAGTAGCGCGCGAGGAAGCGCTCTATCGTCATGAGCGCGAGGGAAGTGCCGTGAATACTAACTAGTGAAACACTCACGTATGCAACCAATACTGATAATACTGCTCGAGGAAGGCGTCGACCCCGCCGTCCGTGCTCATGTAGTCGAGGATGCGCTCGAGCTGCGAGCAGTAGCGCGCGAGGAAGCGCTCTATCGTCATGAGCGCGAGGGAAGTGCCGTGCGTCTTATTGTGCTCCGCGATTATGTCGTTCAGACACACTGTCGGCACGCTGTTCGATATGTTTACGCCGGTACCTGGGAAAAAAAATATGATTTTTTAGAGGAGTTCAAGAGCCTCTAAACAAAGTCAGCGATAACGATGGCCGAAAATGAGATTGACATACACTACCGAGATGTCAAATGTCACGTGCCAAACCACATACAGAATGTTTGTCTATGTAATTGACATCAGTATTACCTAATCGGTCTTTAGATAGATCGATGGCAAAAGTACAACAAGTCAAGTTTATTCGACAAGTTAAACTTAAAGCTTAACGGTGAAAGGGTGTTAAAGACACAAGGTTTTACTTAGTTACGCCATTCATGCGAGGGGTTGCGATTTTGATGGCTATGATGACAAATAGTCTAACTGTTATAATTCAATTAACTATGTGAAGCTTACCAATATTAACGTAGACTTCGTCGCCGATGCAATTCGCAGTGGTGATGGTGCCTCCAATCTTAACTTCGCGGCCGAAGTAAATGTCGTTAGGCCACTTTATCCTGTCAAACAAGCAAGAAAAATCAGATAAGAAAAAGAGGATAAGGAATTAAATAGTGAAATATGTAAATCTTGGATATGTTACCTAATATCCAAGTGTTCATAAGCGGGTTGTGATCGTATAGCCCGCACAGCAGCTAGTGCGGCGGCGTGCTGCACCAGCGGGAGGCACGGCGATATCTTCAGCCACACCTGAAACACAGTATGATTGGTACCGTTATGACCCAACTGTAGGATATGATATGAGGAGTGCCAGGAGCTCAGTGACCAGTGGTCAGAATTTATACTATTAGTGGTGGGACGAAGGCTCGAAACGCTGTATAAAAACCGATAAAAATAGGGGAGTGAAGGAGCGGTTCGTAGATTTAGATCACAGTATGTTTTAGTGGCAGCCCAGCCGCCTTGCCCAGTAGCAAGTTCATGCTATAGCATAGGTTAGGGTGCTGGGGGATTGCGAAGCCAATAGCGCACTTGACAGGCGTCATAAAGTTAGATGCTGTGCAGAAAAATGTGGACCTGCAGTGACATGGCGGCCTGTCCGGGCGGCGAGATCCACACGTTGCCTCCCCGCCCCCTGCCGGCCGCCTGTCTGCGCGCCACCGAGCCCACACCGTGCGCTAGTGGAGCGCTGGTCACGTGCATGGTGGACGCCATCACGTCCGAGTACACCACCAGGCGCCCCAGACTTGTCGATGTTAGATTCTGCAACATAAGAAATATTTGTTGTGAAAATTATAAAGGGTCATAGACGTTATGGGTTTTTGTCTTCTGTGTGATGTACTATCATACTCACATCGAAGTACTCCAGTGTAGAGAAGTGCTCGGGGCACTCGTACACGTGCACGGGCAGGAAGGCGGGCCCGGGCGGCTGCAGCGGCTCCTCGCCGCGCAGGCACCACTGCACGCGCACGTCGCCCAGCGCCTGCACGCGCGCGCCCTCCACCAGCGGGCACGCCTCCACTAGCCGCAGCTTGTGCTATGAGAGGAGGGTTAGTTATATTTATGTGGTGGAAGGACACTAACGAGGTTTGACAACACGCTCGGAATCTTCTGTCAGACATTACAATCGTTTATTTTTTTTTTGCTAACGGTAACTTAAGAATTAATGGGAGAATTCTTGGAGCTTGGAGCTTGAAATAGCTTTGTTTGACTAGTAATTTATAAGAGGGTATTGTTTTAATACACAAAGTAAACGAGTGCAGAATTGGCACAACCGTGCGGTTTGCAGCCAACTGTTTTATGTTATGGGTGAAGGGTTCAATAGTTACCATGTTTAAAGATACAACTCTGTTTTGACGCAAAAGTAGTAAGGCAGATGTTTTTTTTATCATACGCCAATACGCCATTGCCTAAATCAAAAATCGTGTCTTCTTTTTTATTTTGTGACAGAAAATTCCGAGCAACACAACATGCAACATTGATAGAAAAAATCATAGGTCAAAAAATTCACATAATAAATCAATGACGTTTAGCTTAATTTGCAGCTGTCCACTAAGCTCGGTTGAAATGAATACGATGTATCTCGGTGACCGAAGCGATGGTTTTATTAAAAATTCAATTTGATTCTAATGTTATGATTATTTACTTCTATCGAATGTTGAGATATGATAGAGCTGTGAAATAAGAGGTGATTAATAATAATAATAAATATTTACATTAAACTGTGAAAGAAAGGAAAATGTTCGAAGCGATTTGCGTGCACATTATTATAATACCAAAACATGTAATTGTTATTAATTAATGCACAAAATATAAGCATAATTAATTAATAATTCAAATAAACATGAGTTTTAAGAGTGAGCTTTACAACTGTTTTAAAAAATGCAAAACAGAGAGTCGCCTCATCAGAATGAAAAAAGTGCAGTTAATTTTTGCTGATGTCCAAGACCTCTAAAATTTTTTATTTTAGTCCTTTATAAGAGCCCCAAAATGCTGCTGTTATTTGTGCTTTATTAAATACATTTTTTTGGCCCACAGGCCTTAAAATGCTGCAGTTTGGGGCTCAAGAAGTCTCATAAAAATCTTGGTGCTCACTCTTAAAACCGTGCGAGGTAGCGTGTTTACTAGCACTTGTGCTGTCAAAGCTGTGCGTCTCACCGGGCATCACACGGTCACGTGGCCGGGGCCGGCCGCACGCTTGGGCCACGCCGCCTACGGGAACATGTCACTATCGTATACACGGGCGACCACCATGGGCTGGATGACGCTGACTCAAGCATTCTGTATTCTATGACATGTTTCATATGACCGGGTGATTCGTTTGCGCGATTGTATTTTTCTTTTCGTATATTTATTGATTTTAAATATACATGCACAGCAAATATGCGAGGCCTAAAACCCAGATTAGATTTTATAGTCTAAGTTTTATATAAGTTTACTCAACTAACGCGTAGATAACGCGTGTTTTTATTTTTTAACGACTAAGATTATTTTTATGCAAGTTCTTACTTCATTCAGGATGTATCTTTTTTTTTATATTACAAGAAACCCAAAACAGACAAACACCGGAATATTTCTTCCAATAAAAGTTGCAGTAATTTAAGTTGATTTCTATTATTGATGTGGCCTTGAAATGCACTTCTGCACAGTTATTATTAAACAAAGTTTTATCACGAGTAGAATACACAATGCAAAATTATGATTAACCTTTTGAACGCCAGAGCATAAACGCAACGGCGTGCCCACGACGTCAAGTCACAAATTCGCAGTACTTTTTGTCACATATTTATGAGTTTTGGCGTATAGGACACGCGCTTGCTTGTCATGTATACGTGGCAATGACGTTCAAAAGGTTAAATGATCTACCATATCCATAATTATGAATGTCTTCAAATGACGGTGTTTCTACTAAGCTCAACGAACGTGACAGAGATTAAGAGTTAGTTGAAACTTCCAAACCTAGTAACAATACAATACATCTATGCAAGTATGCACATCACAAATTATGTTTATCTACTGTACTTCCTAGTAGTTGCTTAGGGCCGACATTTATATTTTGATAAGCAACGGTTTGACGTTACGAGGGTGGGAATTATTTTTGTGTATTTTTCCTTACAAATGTCTTATTTAGTAAACAAACATGGTAACACTCGTGAATATTATGTTCTGACAATTTGTACGTAAATAAGTGATGAAGTTAGAGCCTTTAGTGCTTTTCGGGCTCTTCACTAGACATGTCACGAATAGTGATTTGGCCGAATACCCAATATTCGGCTCCTTGCCAACCGCCGAATATCCGCACGTGGACGAACATTCAGCGACACTTTATTTTACATTTTACCTAAGTACTTTTCAACCTGCATCATTGACGTGTGTGCGGTAACTACGCCGTGGGTGTTTGATTCATTTAAAAGTAGGTCGTGTCTCAACACACATTATAAAAAGTTAAAATCATTCATCATCATAACACAACTGACAGATTTTCGGGTAAAATATTTATTGAGTATTTTTTTCACGATTTGGTATTTTGGTATTCGATCGAGTGGTTCGCGAAAGTAAAAATGTAGCCGAATAGGCCGAATACTGAATAGTTGCCGAATATTCGTGGTATCTTTACTCTTCACACACAATATTAATAACATCTTACATTTGAACAAATTATATCTCTCAATATCGATATCCCAGTAGATATGCAATTACCAAACAAGGCAAGTAACGAAAAACACACTTCACTTTGTTGTTAAGCCAAACATGTGATCCCAAAGCCTGATATTTGAGCTGTCCCATCGGAGCAGACGGACCGGGGTTATCAACGACCACGTGTCTTTAAAACAATAAAGTAACGGTCAATGTTTTCCTACACATTAGTGTATCAAAATATAAATATCAATATTCAGCAATTGCTACATTGATGGTGATGCGAAATAAACATATACAGTGATATTAATGGAAGGGCAGAACAGGGACTTACCACATGGTTTCCTAAGAAGAATCCTCTCGTGTAGTCGATCTGGGTGAGTTCCTTGGGCTCCTTGACATGGAGGCCGAGGATGTCGCCTAGTATTTTGTGGATGATTCCCAGGCGAGCCTCGTTGCTCTTCATACCTTCGTCGCCTAAGTAGTCACTGGGGTCTGCTTCTAAATGAATCTAGAAGGAAATACACATTAGTTTTTCATTTCTATTGTGTTTTTTTTTTCTCTACCTTAACTCAATTAAGCTCCTCTCCAGCAAATATCAACTTTAAGATGGTGTAAATTAATAGATTGTAGAATGAGTAGTTCTTTTGATCAAGATTTTTACAGATTCGGTTCCCTGTCCACACAGCAGACACAATCAGCAAAGACCACATGTGGTTCATATGACTGTGAACCAGTTCACAATGTTTGAAGTTGTTGCTATGTATGTTTTTTTTTGTGTATTATTTAAATTTTCCAAATCACACAATTTATACTCTTTTGGAACGTAAACTGCAAGGCAGGCTAAATACAAACCTGTGAGAAGATAGCAATGCCTCGATTTGTGAGATCGGTGGCCTGAAGCAGTGAGGGCGTGCGCCACGTCTCCTCCGAAGCTAACACCTGGATGTCTAGCTCGTGGCCAGGATGCCCCGCGTATTTGGACGGCCTACACATAATATGACTAATGTAGAACTGTCGCATTACGAAGTGTTAAAGCCTTAATTGTTCCGTTGCGAAAAAGGGATGGTGCTTTTCGTCCAGCATAGTTCCATCTCTTACTTGCAGTGGAACAGTTATGGCTATTACACGTCGTAATGCGGCCCCGGGTTGACAAATCATGCTAGAGAGCTTTTCGTATGGTAAGTTTGAGGTCCGCAATATTTAGTACAAGACTGTGTTTTTATGACAACATGGGCTTAATGTTGTATGGAATATTCAGCCTATTCTTTGTCTAAATGCTGCTGTTCTGTTTAATAATATAAAGATGGACCACACTACAACTTAAAGACTTGGATATGATTATTGCATTCCTCCTTTTTCTATAAAAAAGACTCTCTGGCAATAACAACACTATTTTTATTTTACAACTTGCGACGCAGTGTATTTATACTTGTTATAGTTGCAGGTCTAAGTCATAGAGTAAATACTGTACAGATACTCTACTTCCTACACTCAGTTTCATTCTCATGCCTGGCAAAGCACAGCACACCATGGTTTTCACTGGCAAACAATTAATATCAATCTTGAAACGATTTCAATAAAGTTGAAAATAAAACTCAATTTGTCCGCGACTGAATAGACGAGGACAGAGGTCACAGAGGCGTGCAGTTACGGTTATTGAATTGCGAATTTATTTCAGAGACGCAAGGTACCTACATATTTCTATGGTAGGGAAACTACCCTTAACGGCGATCTGCCTGGTTAGTCCTGATTTTCGGTAAAGAAATAGTGCGTGTCCCGTGACGATACCAGAAATGATGTGCCTGAGCATTAATCTATGTCTAAAAGCTTATTCCTTAGGCAACTAAATTAATGTGTTGCGTGATCCGCCCAAAGACAATTATTCACAATCGTTTTTGTGACGAATGTCAAGAATATTTACTAAGCTGATGTTTTTTTGTTTCTTAGGGTAGGAATAATACTTATCACTACGTCATAAGTTGTGTTCAATACTGTGGATATTTATTAAAATAATGTAAATGACATTTGTTGCATTGTGTTACGTCTAAGCTACGATAATTATAATATGTGTTAGCCATAGTCCTTGTTCAGCCACTCTCTAATATGTAGATGTAATGAGCTAAAATCGTTTAATGCAGTCATGTAAAGTTGTTAATAAAAGTAATGTATAGGTAGGTATTTAAAGTTAATATAAAACAATGTTATAGAAAGACAACACATCTACACACACACACACATGCATTTATTTTGTATAACAAACTTAAATGAAGCATATCAAGAAAGTTTAAATAAAAACTTCATATAAAAATAAATGTTCTGTCTCATGTACTCATCATTCGTGAAAATAGCACTGCTTTATAAATCAAACACTAAATCTCAAGGCGAAATAATATGTCATAACAATATGAGGGCTGAGAATTAAAGGACTTCTAAGTCAATAGTATGTTTTGCGTACCGATACATATTATTTTCCTGACTTGCTCTGTAAATTGATCAAAATGTTATTTGTAAGCACAATGTTTATTTGTGAACACAGAATAATAAGCAAACGGAGAGAAAACAATCGATTCACTGAACTGCAATATTGCAAAACTTTATTTCAAAATAAATAACTGTGTTAACACTCCATGCGCTCACTACTCTGTGTTCGAAAGAAACACATATCACACACACAGAATGACCGATATTTAATGGATATAAAGGATTGCCTTACTGTCTATCGCTTTCAGTGGAGAACTGTTTCTTGGCGGGAGAGGCTTGGTAGCAGAATATGTGATGCTTCATTTTCACAGACTTCCATTTGTCGTAAGTGAATTGTACTACTTCATTCTCACGAACCTGGCGACACCGAAAAATGTAGTTTGTGAAAATATTTTAATCCAAATTCGAAATTTTGAGCTTGAGATAGAAATGATCTTGGGCGTTTTTAGACGTGTGAATATAGGAGTACCTAAACGTCATATGCTCTGATATTTAATACAAGCTTTTCAAAAAATTGAGCCACACTTCGAAGTTTTACTTCTACGAACTTTACTTATTACGAACTATTATTCTACCAGCACGCGTCCTGCTAGCAGAATCACTTATATATGTATGTATAGCACATAAAACTAGACATAGTATAACAAACTAGCAGCCCGCCCCGGCTTCGCACGGGTGCAAATTATATACTTAATACAAAGTTCCCTCTCCTATTTCCCTCCCTTAAAGCTAAATTTTCAAAAATCCTTTTTAGCGCATTCTCCAAATTTTAGCTTTCTAGACGGGATGATCACAATGGGCACAACACCGTCAGACAACCCGAACACAGCTTTATTTTACAGCTATGTTCTAACGCACAATTTCAGTCGTTCAAAGTTTTGGCTTTTGGTTGATAGTCAGGACAAGCAATTTTATAAGTTTAGATGACGATGACGTCAAATGCACGAAACGACAACCCATAAACGATATCCTGGGATAAGGAGAGGAAGAAGAAGACAGATGACGTCAAATGTACCTCAGCAGTCTTATAATAGGGCAGCACAGTATGCAGCAGGTCGGAGCAGAGCGCGAGCAGCCGGCCACCCGCCAGCAAGTGTGCCAGCAGTAGTGGCGCGGCGCGGCCCACACAGCCCGCCACCGCCACCAGCGCCGCGCGGCCCCGCCACGCGCCGCCCTCCAGCGCCTCGCGGGACACCACGTATAACGTATACCTGATAATAAACGTATTAAATGGCATTTATTATACCTTTTGACCGCCACAGTCTTCTATAGAGGACGAACATTCGTGTCCTGCTTGCCACGTCTTTATTGAAGTCAAATAACTCATATTATTTGTATAAACTGATTTTTTGCGTGGTATATCTGTGGCGTGACGCACCGAGCATAACTACAACTTTTATGTTGTGGTGGTTAAATGACATAAAAGATTAATTAACAAACACAATACTTTAATTGGTTTGGCCTGAACCAATTACAGGACCATTTCTTCCTAATTTGTATGATGTACTTGATATTAGTTTAGTTTTCTAATTGATTCAAATCAACAGATCAATTAGATTTAGAAATTAGCAAAGACTCAAAGAGTGCGTATACGACCAACGAGAGTATTTACATTACATCAGAAAAATTGCTAAATAAAAGACTTTGTGTTGCCCCATGCACAATCAAACTTATTGAATTTGACTGTAGGAATCGAGATAAGTATGCGCATTCCACTTCGTACATCCTCTGTGGTTTAACTATTTGCTACAAGTGTTTGATTTTGGACATGCCTACAAGTGCAATTTTGATAGCCAATATGAAATGTTTAATTACTGCAATGCTACAATTTTAAATGCCAATAAGGAGAACAAAAATCTATTTTACAAAAAGATACAACCAACTTTCAAATAAAAACACTAGTCTAGGTGTTTTTAGTTTAGTTTCTTCGTTTTTGACACCAACTTCCGAAATTAGAGTTATTTTTCACTTTTTAGTTGTGATCCTAACTACCCGACGTCATTTTGCTTACTTGAACGAAGCAAATATATCATCCAAGTACAAGTAAGCAAAATGCTCATAAAATAAAAACTGCTTAGCCAAACTGAATAAAATTTATACAGGACCAAATGGCAAGTATAACGCATCGAACAAAGAATAATCACATAAATCGGATCAGCAACCTCGGAGTAATCGGTGTACATACAAAAAAAAATACCCACCAAATTGAGAACCTCCTCCTTTTTTGGAAGTCGGTAAAAAAATTATAACTCAAAAAATTGCAGTTGATTTGATATGAGCCAAGCTGGTGTTAGTCATATGAAAGCTCAGCTTATCATTAGAACACATAAGACACTCACACTCACCTATCGCAATCCAGTACTTTCCTAAGGGACGCCTCCAAATTATCTCTAGCTACTACACTATCAGAATATATCAACACATTCGGTGACTTCGTATTCACTAATGGACGGGAACTTTTCACAGATTTTGGCGTGCTCTGCTGAGACGTGGAACTCCTTGCGGCTTCCTCCTTAACAACTGGGTAACATTCTATCTGCGACTGCGGCCTCTTGGGCCCAGTCGTACTAACTATCCTTTTATGAGTAGTTACAGACTTAATTTGACTAGATATGTTTAGTAAAGAAGTTGAGAGCTGGCTTGTGCCTTTCTTCAAGTCGAGTTTTAAACTAGATTTCTTTGGTGTGATGTTGTGTTGTATTTCTACAGTTACATTTTCCACTACCACTTCATTTTCTTCTTCAGGCTTGTGTGTTTCCTCTGCTTTTGGTGCAGATTCTGTTACTTTATTGCTTTCTGGAGGATCTACATCTTCTCCTGATAATGACTTGCCAGTGTTGACACTAACATCAGCTAAGGTAACTGTTCTTCTAGGAGGTGGCACTTCCAGCACTATATCTCCACTGTTGCCATTCATCTGTATAGTATTCTTAGTGTCAGACTTGATATCTACGACTTTGGACAGTTTTCTGAGCAGGGCTGCATGCACTGGCCATTGGAATTCAGTTGCTGGCTTTTGGAGACTGTACTGGATATCACTACGGAGACTCCTCATAGAGAGATCTGAAGCCTTGTTAGGTTCTCCTGACAGTTGGACAGCTGAAACAGGAAGCAAAATGTATTTGAATACCTGATAAACTGATTTATATAATACTTCTTCAGAAAAATAGTCTTGTAGCTATGGCATGAAGATTTACTAATGCCATAGTCAACTTATAGGAATTTCTATTACAATTATAATGTCAAAATAGTGATTTAACTTACTCTGTATCCTGACCACGGGGAGATTGTGGTCTATGACAAACTCTCCTCCAATGAAGTTGAAACCAATGACAGAAAGATGTTCAATGTTAGTCTTCACTATTATTGCTAGATGAGAGCCTGCCTTCCATGCCACAGGCTGACCCATTGACTCCAACTGGAATCAAATAAAAGATGATACTGAAAATATAGATCAAAAAGCTCAATAAAAAAGAAAGATAAGGATAACCTTTGATTTGGGTAAACATTATAAGAATAATTATTGTTATCAGAACCTGAAATGTGATTACTTCTTTGCCTTTTGATAGCAAATTTTCTCAAAATTTATTAAATATGTTCAAATATCATGCTGAAAATAAACTCACAGTAATGATATCTTGTCCTGAGTTATCATGAGGTTCCATCTCACATTCAAACAGCACATCTACATCTAAGTCAGTAATGGGGGACTGATCACTGGAGCCCAGCGGCAGCCCATTAGAACAGGACACCCAGTCATTGATCTCTATCATTTGGGTCGGCTTCATGCTGCAGATTCGAGTGGCATTCGTATAATCCAGTAAGTCACATAGATATGCATTTTTTGGGTTTGTACACAGCTTAGAACTAAGTGTAGGAGTTTCTGTAAATCAAATTAATATTTATGAGTTAAAGGTCTAAATTAGGTGTATAAAATTACTAATGCTTTAAATTGTGTAAATGAGGTTATTTAGCCGGTCGATAAATTAAAAGCAATAATTAAATAATAAGTGAGATAATTAACGGTATGTAGTAGGTACATAACATGTTAAATAAAAATGCGTGACATAACTGTCTCGATATTATGTTAGGACACTTACCAGCTGCATTTTCAGGAACTTTGCAGAATGCGACACTCGTGTTACCGCTCAAAAACTCGAGTAGACGAGCTCTGAACGAGCGAATGCGCCAGGTCTTTATAAAAGTCATAGCAATATAAATCGGTGTGAAAAGCATGGTCACAACGAGCACAACACCGTCACACAGCCCTAACACAGCAGCATTTTACAGCGACGCACTATCGGACAATTGCAGTCATTCAAAACTTGAAAGAAATTGGGTTATCGATTCTAAAGTCCATCGATGAAGCAAAAAGTGTTAGTAAATAAAACCGTATAAAATACACAGTAAACTAATAATACCTAAAGCATTGCATGTTTTTACACCTACGCAGTACACTTACGGCTACACTTTGATATATTTATTCCTAATAAATTATTTCAGAAATTCGATAATTCATTTTCAGTCGCTAAGAGTCAAATGCGTTCCGTTTCCCTGGAGCCTGCCAGAAGGAGTCGACGACTCAATGTAAGTTAAATTGAGCTCACCGACCCATTGAGAGCTTCTTTAGTATTTAATTGAATGTAAAACCTATTTTTTTTTGGTTAAAGTACTTTTAAATGCAGTGCTATTAAGTTTTAACTGATAAAAGTTTCAATAAACAAGGTCTTCCCAAAGTTTTACGTGTATAGAAATGTGTAAGTCGCCTGTCAAAAAATCTGCGTTCATGAAATTAAATGCGTTCAAGCTTCTTCCCTTCATAATATTTTTATGTTAGAAAAACATAACCGGAAAGTTTACTTCTTTCTTGGTTCCTTAAAAAACTACCTTATTACTATTCAGGAAGTTTTATTTCTTCAACCAGGAGGACTTTACTGTATTTATGCTGATCGCCATTTATTTCGTTTACAAAATTACCAATATTGCCCTTTGGAAAAACTACTGGCCGTGCAGAACTGCTCCGTGTAACTACGTTTGAAGTCAAATGAGTAATTTCTAGCATGCGGTGGCACTTAGGTACAGATTAGCAGATCTACTTACTTTACAAAATGGTGTCGCGAGTTATTAGGCACCCTATTCTAATTCCATTAGTAAGTAGGTGGAACTTAGATAGATACCACCATCAGGTACCTACTTAGGTAGGTACCACCGCCACGTGCCTAGATTGAGACCTAGACTGTACTGCATTACCACCCAGCTCGAGGGATTGAGAGGTCACCTAAATACTGTTATGCATTTTAAACATTAAAAAAAAAACAATATAAAAATAGCAGCCCACCGGTATCGGGAACATGGTCCAAGCTACCGGTGGTCAGGGATCCTGAGAGAGGAACCTCCTAACAATAGCCCTTGATCCAACTGCTCAACGAGAGCCTCTTTAGATGTTGGTTGAGGCCCTTGGCAATTATTTAAGTATTCATTCATTTATTGCACACACAGTTACAGACACTGCTAAACTTAATGTTGCTATTAGGGCGCAGCAACCAATTTATGGCTAATAATAAAATAATAAGCTTTATTGGCCGTCACGATTATCGGCACAATGACTGCTGTATTCATATCCCACAACCGTTTATTAACGTCGTCGTTTGTTTATTAACATTATTTTTTTAAAGGTGATCTTTACTCCGTGAGCTATATTATCATAAATCTTAGTACCTACCTACCATTGGCGGATCTAGGGGGTTCAAGCCCCTCCCCAAAACGATCGAGATTTCTTTGGTAGTATACAACCTAACGAAGTCATTGAGGAATTTACGAAAAGTAATCCAAGGATGCATGTTATGCATTCAGCAATATTTTAGTGTTTACCTACTTTGCTAAAAACCTACCCTCAGCGCGGCTGCGGGGTCAAGCTAAACCAATTCTATATACGAGTAGGTTACAGCTGTTCACAATAAATATTGTATCTCTGGCTTTTGGCATTATTATTGCGCGAAACTATCGCGATGTATTACTATTGGTTCGAAGTCGCTTTCGAGTTTCGTTTATCACATTATTATTATTCTACCATTTCTTGATTTTAAATTTATTATTTTTCATAAATCGATTGTATTACCAAGACATTTGAATGAACAATTTATTCATTTCGTTGCGGGAAAACAACCATTAAATTTCACGCTGTGTATAGGACCTACCTTCTACCTACCCTCGGGGTAAAGCACATACTTAGGTATCAGTAGGAGCGCTATTAGCCAAAACCTTTGCATAAAATAGCAGGTACCATGGGCATCGTAAAAGTTAAGGGGTATCATAGTCACCTTTCGAATGTCACCATAGTAGAAGGACATTTGATTTAGTAAAACATCTCTAAAACCCGTCGGTATTAGAGATGTTTTACTAAATCAAATGTCCGGCAAGATCATGCCGAGAAATCGGGTTGTTCATCTCTAAAAACTCCAATGTCGCGTTGTCAGGCTTTTATTATGACAAAAGGTATCGAAAATTGAAGCAGGTAGGTACTAAATGTATCTTCCATAAGTGTTGTCTGTTTTGAAGAGCACTATTGGCAAATAGGGACCCCTGCTTGCTTCCATAAATATATGTATGGCAAAAGCAATTAGTATCAACCACATATTTATTCTCGTATGGAAACTAATTAGACACCCCTCATTTAAGACCTCTATCGCATTATCGTCATCCGTCGTCACTGCGGATCTCATAAACATCAAAACATTCCTTTATTTATACTTAGATAGGTACTCCATCACATACATAGCTATACCTATGCACAATACTGAGTGAATTTTTCAAATGGGCGTAGGCCAAATCCGATAGGAATGACGAAAAACACTCGAAGGATTTTGATCAAACTAAAACTGCATCATTGGATTTTTGAAAAATCAATATTCCTAACCAGGAATCGAACCCGATATTGGAAAAAATAAACACACACTATATTTTACACCACCCGAAAGTGTCAGTTACAAGGATCAAATTCTGGGAAGTAATAACAGACGGCAACCTAAGGGAAAGACCTTATTTTTAACAAAATACATTCTGGTTGATAGTCGCCACCAATTGATCGATCCCACCCAATGATACCGTCATGCTGCATTTCCAGCATATCGCGTGATCACTACCTTGGTGGTGGTCACGGTCATCATAATTGTTATTGTCTTTCTGGCCTCGTCGCATGTTGGGTGGTTGCTTGGGTTCGGTGTAAGTGCGCAACACGTTTTCATCTTTCGTTCAGGCCTTACAAACGTCACGCTATAAATTTTTTTAAACGTTCTCCTGCACTGTCCATGCATTTTTCTGCTGTCCTCTCCACAAGAAGATGAACAGACGGAACTGTACAGTATATCTCAGTAGGTATCTAATTATGACTCAATATTCTCTCTCAAATTGCTCTCAAGAGAGAACAGCTATAGGTTGATTTAAAAAAATTGGTGTCACGTGACGGGGCACAGGTGAGACTTAGATTATGAATAATTAATTATTCTTAATCTAAGAGTTGATATTACTGTCAGTGTCACGCTTCAGAGACATTCTTTCTCCACGTTGAAACACACGCTATTATCATACCTACTTCTAACAGTTTTCAAGGGCGTACCCAGATGGGGGGGGGGGGGGAGGGCTGGGGGGCAGCTGCCCTCCTAGAAGAAAAAATAAACATCATTTTCTTGGCAATTTCTATTACTTACTGGAAACTAGAACGTGAGAATTAAAAATGTTTTGCTCTATGCAAATAAATGAATTGTTGGAAAATAAACATCTTTTCACTCGTTAAGTATTTTTCATGTGATATTTATTACATGATTTTATCTAGAACCAGCACTTCGCTCGCGACTTTGTCCGCACTGATTTAGTAGATACTCCATAAACTCCTTCTACCCACTTTTAAAAGCGAGGTATTTCTGCTGCTGATTCTGTTGTCTCAGGATCAGCGCAACTATTCACCCCGTTCACCCCGTCAGGTGTTGATTATGCAAAAATGTTTAGCTCTGAGCCAATTATCTCACTTTTAGTTTTGTTCATACCAATTTCCATATAAATTGAAGCAAGCAATAATGTCCTCCCCTAAAAACTTCATCACCCTTTTCGCCTCTTTAGGGGTTTTTATGATCAATAATAATAAGTTATTGAAAGCAACTACGATGAAGAAAATTTTGTTTGTATGTCCCTAATAATATCACTTATCTACTTAACTAGCTTTTTCTCGCGACTTCGTACCTATGCGCATATCTCGTTTTTCCCCGTTCCCGAAGGATTTTCGCGTTCCCGTACAGCCTTATTATTAATAGTATAAAATATTCAATTTGTTTTATTTAGCCTTTCTTATGAATGTGGCTATCATATACAAAAATAATTTTCCAAAACCGACTGGTAGTTCGAGAGATTACGCGTTCAAACAAACACATTCTTCAGCTTTATTATTAGTATAGACAAAACCAAGTTGAAAAAGTCTGACCGCCAACCTCCTCATCGCGGCCGTAAGACAGACAACGATGAGGGGATTGGCGATCCACGCCGCAGTGTATGGCGATTTGGAGAAAGGGTAATAACTTTCCGGACGCCACCCGGTGGCAACTGGGGTGGCAATCCATTTGGGAGTGACTGGGAATATTTAGGATAAGCGCGAACAAACGCCCTGGCCGCACCCACACTCGTCGACGGCACATTGCATAGTCGTCGGCCAAGGAGCAGAACAACCAGCGAAACGGGTACGAGCTGCCCCCTCCCCCTCCCTAGCTCACCTCCCGGGTACGCCCTTGCAGTTTTACCTAAGTATTCGTATAAGTATCTATTGCAACAATGTTGTCATAGGCTAGTTCCTAGCCACACCGCCATGCTGCTGTATGATTGAGTCTAAAAACTTAGTACCTATTGCCACCTATTGCACACTCACGCATAGGTAAATAGGAAAAATCGCCTTAAAAACAAAATCCAGGAAGAAGTTCTAAATCCTCTTTATCTTTGACTGAACGAAAAGGGCTTCCAATGCCTGTTCGCATAGCAATCGACATGCCTATCAGGTACCAAACTAGCAATCCTATCCTACGGCAATCAGGCTGAAATGCTGCCACTGTTGCGGGTCAAAGTCCGGGTAACTAAGGTTCATCTCATTTGGGTCCTCTATTGTCTGCTCCTTACTCCTAACTCTCAACTGGCAAAGTTAAGCCCAAATCTTATGAAAGGAAAGGTTTTGTGTTCCAACACCCAATGACTAATTTCAAGATGTGTGATAATGTTAAAGCACGTAGCCACCCAGAACAGATAAATTAATTATCATTTTCATTCCGCCATCTTAGCTAATTGATTAACTGGATAAAAGTAGTTTGGCTAGTGATGTTGACACGTACGCGACCTGCCCTAGGAATTGGATCATGCTAAGATAATTTATTGTCTGATTGTTTATTGTAACTAATAGTATTGTTACTTCTTCACTCTGATACTTCAATAACAGCTACAGCTTCAAATCTTCAATGGCAACAGCCACCTCGTAGGTCTAGAAATGTCACTGTGAGGATCGCCCGGAGGACACAGTGGAGCATACGGTGGAGGTCTGCCTTGCTTGGGCGGAGCACCACCGTGACCTAGTCGAGGCGATCGGCCGCGACGACCTCTCGCGTCCTGCCCTGGTTCAATCCATGGTCCGGAGCGAGGAGGCATGGGAAGCGGTCACCTCCTTCAACGAAGCAGTAGGTAATACTAGCGAAGGAGGAGGCGGACCGCGTGAGGGAGAGGATGACCTTATGCCCAAGCCGCCGCGCCGCAACAAAAGGAGATGCCCCAGGCATTGGGAGTCGCAGGGCGCTTCCCGGCTACCGATGGCGCGGGCCTGCGGACGGCGAGCATTGGGTGGCTCGGCGTCCGATCGAAAACAGGCCCGGGTCGAAGGCGCGTTGTTTTCCACGCGCGCCTCAAAGAGATATCAGCAAAGTAGGGCCAGAACCTGCCAAGATTGCGGAATCTGATCGAAAGAGTCACCGCGGCCCTGGAAACGGCTTTAGGAGGAAAACGGTTAGGTTTTAATCAGTAAGAGTCTGACACGCCCTACCCAGAGTGGAAGAAGTCATTTGTTGACTTCCTCAAAATAATTTTGGCATAGCCGTGTATTGTTATAGCAACTAAAAAGAAGAAAAATACAAATGGAATCATTTAGTATTTTTTGAGCCTGGACAGCCATTCCTGCAGTGCTTGCTACTAGCGAAAGAGGTTGCATCCTCAATATTTACCGGCAGGCACCGTTTAAGAAAGTCACTTCTGATATGATTCTGTAATTCAGCTGGTAACACAGATAACCAAATCGTAGCTGATGTTGAATTGTTGATGTTATTGTTTTCCCCAAAAAATAAAAATAGAAAGATCCGACATCAGACCAGCCAAGCGAACCTGCGAAGAAAGCCTAAAGCTACAATATTTTGCAAAGGCGGGTATTATGCAAATGAGCAATAACAAAATACGTGACTGGCCGAGAGTAACTCAGTAATCACTATCACATTAAGTGAAATGCAACTCTGAATAATAGAAATTAAGAGGGGACTGATTATCGGCTTGTTTACGAGTGTGCATGTGCTCCATGTCGAACGATAAAAGTACCGATGATATTTACATTGGTGTAGTCGGGGTTCGAACTGCGCTACGAGTGCACGTCGCCGCGAGACCACCACGTCATTGTGCGATCGGTAACTTCAAAATGGAGTTAAACTTCATAACAACCTTAATAAAACACGATGTGAATCATAATGTGAAACAGTGCTTCAAGTCAAAAAAGCCTTTCAGTAAGTAGCATATTTAACTTTTTGTTTGGATTAGCTGATTTAAGTAACCACGTCTCAAACTATTTATTGCAACAATGTGTTTAAGTGTCGATATTACCTATTTTAAAGATACTGTGTATTACATACCTATCTTTAGATCCATTTTCCACATAACTATATCTTCCTAGGTAGACAAGTGTAACTTTTCCTGCGCAGGAGTCAGTTGATTAGGTACACTTTAAGGACTGACTGTTCAACTATGCCATCATAAATGTAAAATGCTTTCGGGTATCAGTTTGTTTTTCCAATCGCTTTATCAAGTAGGTAAACACTTAAAAACTTTATAAACAATCAATTAGCTCAACATTGTTTACCGCGAGTGAATAATGTTTACGTCCACACTTATGTCAATAGCCCATTTGAGAGCGCGAAACAATTGTTATTAATGCTATATTATTAGCAAAATATAATTATGCATCGATATAGTTCGTTGAACTCCCAGAATTTGTAAGTAGTTGTATTGTGTATGTTCTAGTTATCAGTTCGTTATAATTGATCTATATTGGAAGTAAAGTAAACGAGACCGGTAGCATGTGTGTCCTAAAACGGCCACGGCTGATCGAAGGTGACCTTATTTGAGACCACAAATTTATTGGGAAACTGAAAAGGGTTACCCTATGTTTTGCAAACCCTGTGATGTTTAAAACACGTTGTTCCTTACCATACTTACTAAACCCTCGACATGCCTGGTGGAAAAATATTACGCAGTATGCCTGGTAGGGTCTGTCAGACCCGAATTTAAAATGATTATTTTTCGTCCTTATTAGTAAATTATTAGTCCTTGTCACATACATCAACGGGTGTAGGCAGAGGTGTAAGGTACCTACTACCTCTGAATTTGACACAGGCAGGTTTTTCACCATCCCAGCTAACTCCGGACTGAAGTAGTCATAAATAAGGTTTCGAATCTTCGATTGGTTGATAATGCTCAGCTACAGAGAGTGGTGGCGCAGAAACATCATATTTTAATTAAATACAACGGTTCAAGTAACAGGATGGGTCTGACAGACCCGACCAGGCATGCCGAAGGTTAAATGCCAGCCTACAGCTGCCCATCATCTTGAACATTTATGATTTATTATATTACCTAGACCAGGGGTTCCCAATCTTTTTATAGTATGACACCCTTTAAATGTCTTTTTTGCGACGTCCTTGTAAAAGAAGATACTTGTGGTAGCTCCATTTGGTAAAAGTAGTAGTTACGTACACAACGTACAATCAATGAGACGGTTAAATTTGCTTTTCTGATTAAGACTCACTGAAAAATATTTATAAAAGTGTTCGACCAATATCAATTTATTGCAAACTTGGCTTCAGATCAGATTTTCAACAGATTTTGCATGCAGAAAGGCTTTCAAAACCGGACGCTTCCATTTTATTTGCCAATTGCAGCATTTGCGTTTCATTTTCGTGCCGGTTTGCGACGCCTCTGGGAAAATACCGCGACGCGACGCACGCCCCGGGGAGTCGCGACGCATAATTTGGGAACCCCTGACCTATATCAAAAGAGATAATTTTATCCTTGCCTTTGCAGATCCACACGTTGTAAAAGTGTAACAGAAACTCGATAACTCCAAAGAAATAAACACATGCAATAGAAGACATGACTTTGAAATCAAAATTGAGTTATAAAGAAAGAAAGAAAAATGTTTATTTGGGACTCGCACAAGACAAACAAAACAGTAAAATAAAATTAATAACTAAACAGTAATATAATATAACAAACATGGATAACTATATAATAAAATAATTATCTGTGCGAGGCCAAAATGGTCCCTATCTCAGCTTATAATAGTTATCTTATTCATATAAATTTGATACTTACTTATCTATTCCAATGTTTTCTTCTGCTTTAATTTTATTTACACTCAAGTCATTGGGCAAAGTAAGTAGTCTGTCACTGCGTCCGCTACGTTAATGTAGGATAGGGTCGTTACGCCGCACACTGGTCCCAAATTAAAAAAAAGTGGACATTGATAGTAGACCGCTGATATTTTTTTTTATTGTTGATACAATGATAACAGATAAGGCAAAAAAATATTATTGTCCTACTTCAAATACTTTTCTGTAAAAAAAATATTTCTTTTTTTTTTGTATGGGAGCGATTACATTTTACCCAATTTCTCAAAAACTTTAAGCGATGTCGAGATGGCAATCACATATGTTAGAAAACTAATAATTCTGAGTATTTGACTCGAAGAAACTTATTGCTTATCTCTGCGTACTTTCGAGATAATAGTGACAGAAAATAACAATTTTTTTTAATCATAGCCTTACTTTAGCACATAATTATAATGTATGCGTAATGTCAAATAAATAAAAAGAGACTTCTCTGTAAAAGAGGTTATGGGGGCTCACTAATGACTGAAAAGCTATGACCTTTCTGATGGAGTACTTTCATCAGTTCTAAAAAATTTTCAAAATGAAGACAAATAAAGCTGCAAACATAAAGTTGAATATGTTCACAAACGATTCTGAAAAAATATTATGGTGAAAGACTAATATTTGGGTCTATATTCTCTTGAGAAATCTCTATTTCCTCGTTTTCCAACGAAAGCAATTCATTGTTCAAGATCAAAGCACTAGCCTCTGGAAACAACTGTTTATGTAAACGAGCAAACTTTGGTTTGATATGGCTGATGTAAGGATCTGAGCTAATTAGAAAGCTGTGGATAATGTCTAAATTAGTCTGAACTCTACCGATTTTTCTTGTATGTGCCATTCTAACATTCCGGAAATCTTTATTCCTCGCTTCGGAAGCTTCTTCGGAAAGCATGCCTATCGGAATAAAGGAGAAATTTTCACAAATATCAGCACCGTGTATCAACAATTTATGGACACTTGAAGGCATGTAATACCATGGATATAAGTTTACATACAGCATTGCTGTTTCTTTACAATATTCCCTAAACAAGTTGGTATTAATAAGTTGACCAGATGAAATTGTTTGTAAAATGACTGCAAATCTCTTGATTAAATCAGGGTGGATTCCCGTTATTTCAGCAGATACTTCATAATTTTCAAAAAACCTTCTTGCCGTGTTACCGTCATTGGTTGTACCATATCCCTGTTTTACTATGTCAATTAACAAACCAGTTCTTTCCCGGAATTCTTCTTGTGTCAAATTCTTTTTAATTTCTTTTAACAATTTATCTTCTTTTCGTGCAGCCCACTTTTTGAAGTCTAAGTTGTACGAAATGTGTAAAATACATTCCATACATCTTATCCACATATGAAGCGAAGACAGACCATATTTATACATATCTTCTCTGATGAGTCTTTTGGATACAAAGTCCAAGTCATTCATTTTGCTAGGTAGGGTATTGCAAATATTACAAACAGCTGCAGAAGAAGTATTGGAAATCACAGTAGAAATTTTCCCATCAATCATAGTCATGTACAAAGCATGTTTAATATCAAAATTATCTACAATTGTGGGATCAAGATTACGAATTTCTTCCTCTAAGGATGCACTTTCCTTCTTTATCAATTCATTTGTTTGTTTTGCAAATATAAAGCCAATTGGACGACAATAGTTTGTTGAAGAGGGAGCAGGATTTTGCCACAAGATAGTACCACTCTCTTCTTCCAAACGAAGCGGAACCAAACTAATCATGAAAACTGAAGAATCGTCAATTTTAGTGTCGTCGGAGTGTGACTTTTGTTTATAATTACTTTGAGAAGATGCCCCGTCAAAACCCCATTTGCTTATTAGTTTTAGCGATTTTTTGTCGGCAGAGTTGTGCTGAATTGTTTTTAATATCCTATTGGTTGTCAAATCTAGAAGCGATTGAAGTCTTATCTTAGCATCAGATTCAGTTACAGTTATGTCTGACTCTGGAGGATAACAAGTTTTTTTAGCTTCCAGGAGCTTTTGATAGGATGGAAGACCATACATTTTCTCTGAAGCAAGAATAGTTCTTAAATTTCGATATTGCCATTTTGACAAATTTGTTGAGGTGTAAAGCGCTAACGTTTTATCATCTGGTAAACACGGTTTGTCAGTCTTTTTAGCGAATAGTACATCATGTACCATCTCACATTTTTCCTTGTTTTGGCTGAGTTCGTTTAATATAGCTGCTAATTTTGTTTTTTTAGACTCTTTTAATTTGGCACATAAAGCATAAACTAATTCCTCCTCTGTGTGATCTAGAAGTGTTAGAGAACGCCTTTTCTTCTGTTTATCAGATATATCAACAAATGGTTTTTTACTTGTACCACAACTTAATTGATGAGTATCCACTTGCGTTTCGAAATTTGGAATTACTTCCTCGGCAACTTTAAAAATGCTGCTTAAATCGATATTTTGACATTTTGGCCAAACTATTTGGGATTGTAACCAGTCTGAATTTTTGTTAAGAAAGGTCTTTTGAGCTCTACTGGAAGCAGACCATCTTTTTGAGATATTACTTGAAAAATTACGACAAAATAATTTAATATTACTCAAATCTTCGGAAGACAATTCAACACCAATACGTTCAATAAGGGCATTAAATAAAAATTCGACATTTTTAAAACCACCTCCTAATTTAAGAACAACGTATAAGTCTAAGTTGGTGACAAATGCGGACATATTATAATTTTAAGGAAAATTGAAAACAAATTAGAATCAAAGATATCAAAGACAAAGTGACTTTGATTTTAACAAAAAAAATTACGAAAACAAATTCGACGAAAGAAAGACAAACAAAAATTATTTGATTTTAAAATCCAAAGATTCAAAATACAACAATAACAAAACGAACAAACAACAAGCATTTCTTCAAGCGCACAGAAAAAATAAGGACACGTCTTATCGCAACCACATTTAGTTGTACACTGAGGTGTACGCGCGCGATTCGTGACCGTATTACGTTACGTCATGAGAGGCGGCCATCTTGTTATCCCGGCAAACTCGCGTCGAAGCTCCATTTTGCTGGCCAGCGGACCTATTGTGATATGAGTAAGGCTATGATTAAAAAAAAGCAAACAATTAACATTAAAAAAAATTGTTATTTTCTGTCACTATTATCTCGAAAGTACGCAGAGATAAGCAATAAGTTTCTTCGAGCCAAATACTCAGAATTATTAGTTTTCTAACATATGTGATTGCCATCTCGACATCGCTTAAAGTTTTTGAGAAATTGAGTAAAATGTAATCGCTCCCATACAAAAAAAAAAAGAAATATTTTTTTTATAGAAAAGTATTTGAAGTAGGACAATAATATTTTTTTGCCTTATCTGTTATCATTGTATCAACAATAAAAAAAAATATCAGCGGTCTATTATCAATGTCCACTTTTTTTTAATTTGGGACCAGTGTGCGCCGGTTGGCGGCCTTTTAGTCGCCTTCCCAACTTTGCTCTTTGGAATTAGTATGACATGTCCATAATTCAGGTTCTGATTGTTTCTGTAGGCGTAGCAGATATCATAAAGTTATTTTTCTAAATAGGTATTGGAGGAATATTGTAACGGTTTTTTTTAAAATAAATGAATACCTAAAATTTACTCAAAATGCCGGTTGACGGCCACTTTTTTCAGTTCACGGCCACCCTAGAGTTAGTTCGCGGCCGTCAGTTTTACATACAATATTGACTTACGAGTATTTCATACTTTTTTGCATTTTCGTACACTTTTCACCATATACTAATGGTCCTATCATAAATTTCCACATAGGGCATATGATAGCGATTGTCACTCAAATGCCTTTACTCTTAAAAAGCACGTTCTCTTCAATATTCATCCCTTTCTTGTACGATGAGAGATGTTAGAATAGTTAAAGGTAAGGTTAGGTTAGAACCTTACCTTACACTATTCTAACATCTCTTATTTTCACAGGATTTTTTCATCTAATCTGGGGTCACGCACTACAATCTCGTCAATCAGGCATTCTAATCTCTACAGCATTTTACCTTCTCCTCCCAACTCACCTTCATCTTTAATTTCTGCGAGAATTCTTCCCTCTGTCCTTTCTTTTTTCCTTCCTCTATTTTCCCTCCTTTCTTTCCTTACTCGAAACTCTTAACCTCTAATGCATTTATTCTTCTTCCATACTTCTAACATACTACACTTTCATTCATCTATACTGCAGCTATTTTTCTCTCGTTGTTAAACACACTACATTACTATCTCTACAAATAATGAAATAAAACACGTTTTATAATCAATTTATATTGCAACAAATTAAGTTTGGTTAACATTAACATTTTGTTTTTATTATACTTGAGTAATACAAAATTTGAGCGTATTAGACTAGTATTTTAAAAAGTCAACAATTTTATGTATTAATTAACTTGATAACAGTAACTATTTATAATCAGTCTTCAACAATTTCTATAATCAGTAAGTGTCTAATGGAATTATGTACTAGGTGTCTACCTGTAATAATGTATATTGTACTTATCAAAAATATATACTTAAAGTATAAAACAGTCTTATATTAAGTACCTAGTTGGTACGAGATCAAAATAATCAACTGAAACAACGAGTTATAAGAATATAAAAACTATTCCTTATCAATAATGCACATGTTACACTTGAACGGTTTATCTTTAACATCATCATAAGTCAGTCCTATAAAATCAGTACACTTCAAATGAAACCATTTAGTACAAAAATCACAGCCAACATTTTTGTTTTCATCGTCCTCAGTGTCACTGTTTAATATATTTGCCCATTGGCCACAATTTTTTTTTGATGTTAACTCCCTAGTCCTTAAAGGTTTTCCTTTTTTAAGTTTCTTGGCTTTGTGTGTTTCTTTTTTTCCTTTGCTTCCTCTTGCTTACGCTTCACGGCTTGCTTTCTAGCTTCTTTAGCTTTTTCTTTCTCCTCATTCTTTTCTTGTTTAGCTTTTTCTTTTAGTAGATGGTATTCTCGCCATTTTTTCCCTGATATCGCAGACGGAATACGAGCTTTGGATACGTTTTGTTTGGACTTTTCAAGAGGTTGGGGTATAAACAGATGTTGCTCGAATACTGTGTTTGGATCTATTGAAATTTTGTTGTTTTCGGATGCGGATGTAATTGTAGAAGATGATGATTTCTTTGACAGAACGTCATGAGCATCTGAATGTTTTGATATAGTTGGAATAACTGTAACATCATCCAGTGATAAAAGAGACCTTCCTTCTAGTTGCTGGCGAGTGACGCCAAATGTCAAAATTTCATTTTCGTCTCCCGATTTTTCTGTAGTAGTAACGGTACATAATGGCAAGTTGTCTTTTAAAGTTGGCACATGAGATAATGTTACCGAGTTGGTGTCACGATTTTCAGATCCCAGTTGCTCTTTTGGTCTACTATGTGGAACTACTTCGGTGCAAGTTTCCAAACTTCCAGGTTCATCTGTAATCTGGATTTGGTGTATCTGTTCCGTGCATAGAGATGCTTCCCTGATTGGGATTTGGGCTTCGATAATTTCTTTTAATGCCTGCTGTAGACTTTCAGGAGTGTAAGTCGCAGTTTTATATTTATGTTTTTTCGTAGACATCTGTAATAACAAAAAATATCTAAACACCAACCAAAACGGTCTATGTGAAAGAAGTGGCCGTAAACTGACACCTCTATTTTCAAATAGTCAGATAACGGCCGTCTATTTTTCATATGATTTTCTGACGGCCGCGAACCAGATTTTTTTTGTTAGCATGTGGTAGTTTGCGGCCACATTATAGCTATAAATCTGTATAAAATTATATTTGGCGGCCGTGAACTAACCATATCATTAAAACCAACCCCAACAATAAAAAATGTTGCACAAAGCGAAGCTTTATTTACATTAATAATAGGAAAGAAAGCAAACTTATTTCAGTCAGTGAGCTAGTGCCGCGGCCACCCGGCCGTATACCAACTTTACTAAAAACTTATTGTGTTGGTTGGCGGCCACCAAATAAAACTAATATTAAAGTAATTTACTCCCAAAATAAATGCAAAATTACATGAAACAAATAATTATGATCACTCAAAAACAATCACACGAGTAATAAGTAATCGTAAACTTGAAATACTTACTTTTGAAGCGGGAACTGTTCGCTATTTTTTGCGCAGCTTTGCGTACGTGTCTGCGCTGACAGCGCGGCTGGCAAAATGGACGATTTATTTCCGGCACATGGATTAGGTTAACCGACCAATTTGAATAGACATTACATTCTGCTACTACCCTACTTTTTAAAGTGGCACAACGCGTTGGTAAGAGTAAGATAGAATTCTTATTATTGCAATATTTATACGGCTGGTCCTATAAAAGGCCGCGAAACAACACAAGGCCGCGATCCAGCGTAATGACGGGTCGTTACGCCGGTTGGCGGCCTTTTAGTCGCCTTCCCAACTTTGCTCTTTGGAATTAGTATGACATGTCCATAATTCAGGTTCTGATTGTTTCTGTAGGCGTAGCAGATATCATAAAGTTATTTTTCTAAATAGGTATTGGAGGAATATTGTAACGGTTTTTTTTAAAATAAATGAATACCTAAAATTTACTCAAAATGCCGGTTGACGGCCACTTTTTTCAGTTCACGGCCACCCTAGAGTTAGTTCGCGGCCGTCAGTTTTACATACAATATTGACTTACGAGTATTTCATACTTTTTTGCATTTTCGTACACTTTTCACCATATACTAATGGTCCTATCATAAATTTCCACATAGGGCATATGATAGCGATTGTCACTCAAATGCCTTTACTCTTAAAAAGCACGTTCTCTTCAATATTCATCCCTTTCTTGTACGATGAGAGATGTTAGAATAGTTAAAGGTAAGGTTAGGTTAGAACCTTACCTTACACTATTCTAACATCTCTTATTTTCACAGGATTTTTTCATCTAATCTGGGGTCACGCACTACAATCTCGTCAATCAGGCATTCTAATCTCTACAGCATTTTACCTTCTCCTCCCAACTCACCTTCATCTTTAATTTCTGCGAGAATTCTTCCCTCTGTCCTTTCTTTTTTCCTTCCTCTATTTTCCCTCCTTTCTTTCCTTACTCGAAACTCTTAACCTCTAATGCATTTATTCTTCTTCCATACTTCTAACATACTACACTTTCATTCATCTATACTGCAGCTATTTTTCTCTCGTTGTTAAACACACTACATTACTATCTCTACAAATAATGAAATAAAACACGTTTTATAATCAATTTATATTGCAACAAATTAAGTTTGGTTAACATTAACATTTTGTTTTTATTATACTTGAGTAATACAAAATTTGAGCGTATTAGACTAGTATTTTAAAAAGTCAACAATTTTATGTATTAATTAACTTGATAACAGTAACTATTTATAATCAGTCTTCAACAATTTCTATAATCAGTAAGTGTCTAATGGAATTATGTACTAGGTGTCTACCTGTAATAATGTATATTGTACTTATCAAAAATATATACTTAAAGTATAAAACAGTCTTATATTAAGTACCTAGTTGGTACGAGATCAAAATAATCAACTGAAACAACGAGTTATAAGAATATAAAAACTATTCCTTATCAATAATGCACATGTTACACTTGAACGGTTTATCTTTAACATCATCATAAGTCAG
This sequence comes from Mamestra brassicae, assembly GCA_905163435.1. Taxonomy (NCBI): domain Eukaryota; kingdom Metazoa; phylum Arthropoda; class Insecta; order Lepidoptera; family Noctuidae; genus Mamestra; species Mamestra brassicae. Next base: position 8,442,827 of record LR991009.1, on the reverse strand, counting down.
TCCTATAAAATCAGTACACTTCAAATGAAACCATTTAGTACAAAAATCACAGCCAACATTTTTGTTTTCATCGTCCTCAGTGTCACTGTTTAATATATTTGCCCATTGGCCACAATTTTTTTTTGATGTTAACTCCCTAGTCCTTAAAGGTTTTCCTTTTTTAAGTTTCTTGGCTTTGTGTGTTTCTTTTTTTCCTTTGCTTCCTCTTGCTTACGCTTCACGGCTTGCTTTCTAGCTTCTTTAGCTTTTTCTTTCTCCTCATTCTTTTCTTGTTTAGCTTTTTCTTTTAGTAGATGGTATTCTCGCCATTTTTTCCCTGATATCGCAGACGGAATACGAGCTTTGGATACGTTTTGTTTGGACTTTTCAAGAGGTTGGGGTCTAAACAGATGTTGCTCGAATACTGTGTTTGGATCTATTGAAATTTTGTTGTTTTCGGATGCGGATGTAATTGTAGAAGATGATGATTTCTTTGACAGAACGTCATGAGCATCTGAATGTTTTGATATAGTTGGAATAACTGTAACATCATCCAGTGATAAAAGAGACCTTCCTTCTAGTTGCTGGCGAGTGACGCCAAATGTCAAAATTTCATTTTCGTCTCCCGATTTTTCTGTAGTAGTAACGGTACATAATGGCAAGTTGTCTTTTAAAGTTGGCACATGAGATAATGTTACCGAGTTGGTGTCACGATTTTCAGATCCCAGTTGCTCTTTTGGTCTACTATGTGGAACTACTTCGGTGCAAGTTTCCAAACTTCCAGGTTCATCTGTAATCTGGATTTGGTGTATCTGTTCCGTGCATAGAGATGCTTCCCTGATTGGGATTTGGGCTTCGATAATTTCTTTTAATGCCTGCTGTAGACTTTCAGGAGTGTAAGTCGCAGTTTTATATTTATGTTTTTTCGTAGACATCTGTAATAACAAAAAATATCTAAACACCAACCAAAACGGTCTATGTGAAAGAAGTGGCCGTAAACTGACACCTCTATTTTCAAATAGTCAGATAACGGCCGTCTATTTTTCATATGATTTTCTGACGGCCGCGAACCAGATTTTTTTTGTTAGCATGTGGTAGTTTGCGGCCACATTATAGCTATAAATCTGTATAAAATTATATTTGGCGGCCGTGAACTAACCATATCATTAAAACCAACCCCAACAATAAAAAATGTTGCACAAAGCGAAGCTTTATTTACATTAATAATAGGAAAGAAAGCAAACTTATTTCAGTCAGTGAGCTAGTGCCGCGGCCACCCGGCCGTATACCAACTTTACTAAAAACTTATTGTGTTGGTTGGCGGCCACCAAATAAAACTAATATTAAAGTAATTTACTCCCAAAATAAATGCAAAATTACATGAAACAAATAATTATGATCACTCAAAAACAATCACACGAGTAATAAGTAATCGTAAACTTGAAATACTTACTTTTGAAGCGGGAACTGTTCGCTATTTTTTGCGCAGCTTTGCGTACGTGTCTGCGCTGACAGCGCGGCTGGCAAAATGGACGATTTATTTCCGGCACATGGATTAGGTTAACCGACCAATTTGAATAGACATTACATTCTGCTACTACCCTACTTTTTAAAGTGGCACAACGCGTTGGTAAGAGTAAGATAGAATTCTTATTATTGCAATATTTATACGGCTGGTCCTATAAAAGGCCGCGAAACAACACAAGGCCGCGATCCAGCGTAATGACGGGTCGTTACGCCGGTTGGCGGCCTTTTAGTCGCCTTCCCAACTTTGCTCTTTGGAATTAGTATGACATGTCCATAATTCAGGTTCTGATTGTTTCTGTAGGCGTAGCAGATATCATAAAGTTATTTTTCTAAATAGGTATTGGAGGAATATTGTAACGGTTTTTTTTTAAATAAATGAATACCTAAAATTTACTCAAAATGCCGGTTGACGGCCACTTTTTTCAGTTCACGGCCACCCTAGAGTTAGTTCGCGGCCGTCAGTTTTACATACAATATTGACTTACGAGTATTTCATACTTTTTTGCATTTTCGTACACTTTTCACCATATACTAATGGTCCTATCATAAATTTCCACATAGGGCATATGATAGCGATTGTCACTCAAATGCCTTTACTCTTAAAAAGCACGTTCTCTTCAATATTCATCCCTTTCTTGTACGATGAGAGATGTTAGAATAGTTAAAGGTAAGGTTAGGTTAGAACCTTACCTTACACTATTCTAACATCTCTTATTTTCACAGGATTTTTTCATCTAATCTGGGGTCACGCACTACAATCTCGTCAATCAGGCATTCTAATCTCTACAGCATTTTACCTTCTCCTCCCAACTCACCTTCATCTTTAATTTCTGCGAGAATTCTTCCCTCTGTCCTTTCTTTTTTCCTTCCTCTATTTTCCCTCCTTTCTTTCCTTACTCGAAACTCTTAACCTCTAATGCATTTATTCTTCTTCCATACTTCTAACATACTACACTTTCATTCATCTATACTGCAGCTATTTTTCTCTCGTTGTTAAACACACTACATTACTATCTCTACAAATAATGAAATAAAACACGTTTTATAATCAATTTATATTGCAACAAATTAAGTTTGGTTAACATTAACATTTTGTTTTTATTATACTTGAGTAATACAAAATTTGAGCGTATTAGACTAGTATTTTAAAAAGTCAACAATTTTATGTATTAATTAACTTGATAACAGTAACTATTTATAATCAGTCTTCAACAATTTCTATAATCAGTAAGTGTCTAATGGAATTATGTACTAGGTGTCTACCTGTAATAATGTATATTGTACTTATCAAAAATATATACTTAAAGTATAAAACAGTCTTATATTAAGTACCTAGTTGGTACGAGATCAAAATAATCAACTGAAACAACGAGTTATAAGAATATAAAAACTATTCCTTATCAATAATGCACATGTTACACTTGAACGGTTTATCTTTAACATCATCATAAGTCAGTCCTATAAAATCAGTACACTTCAAATGAAACCATTTAGTACAAAAATCACAGCCAACATTTTTGTTTTCATCGTCCTCAGTGTCACTGTTTAATATATTTGCCCATTGGCCACAATTTTTTTTTGATGTTAACTCCCTAGTCCTTAAAGGTTTTCCTTTTTTAAGTTTCTTGGCTTTGTGTGTTTCTTTTTTTCCTTTGCTTCCTCTTGCTTACGCTTCACGGCTTGCTTTCTAGCTTCTTTAGCTTTTTCTTTCTCCTCATTCTTTTCTTGTTTAGCTTTTTCTTTTAGTAGATGGTATTCTCGCCATTTTTTCCCTGATATCGCAGACGGAATACGAGCTTTGGATACGTTTTGTTTGGACTTTTCAAGAGGTTGGGGTATAAACAGATGTTGCTCGAATACTGTGTTTGGATCTATTGAAATTTTGTTGTTTTCGGATGCGGATGTAATTGTAGAAGATGATGATTTCTTTGACAGAACGTCATGAGCATCTGAATGTTTTGATATAGTTGGAATAACTGTAACATCATCCAGTGATAAAAGAGACCTTCCTTCTAGTTGCTGGCGAGTGACGCCAAATGTCAAAATTTCATTTTCGTCTCCCGATTTTTCTGTAGTAGTAACGGTACATAATGGCAAGTTGTCTTTTAAAGTTGGCACATGAGATAATGTTACCGAGTTGGTGTCACGATTTTCAGATCCCAGTTGCTCTTTTGGTCTACTATGTGGAACTACTTCGGTGCAAGTTTCCAAACTTCCAGGTTCATCTGTAATCTGGATTTGGTGTATCTGTTCCGTGCATAGAGATGCTTCCCTGATTGGGATTTGGGCTTCGATAATTTCTTTTAATGCCTGCTGTAGACTTTCAGGAGTGTAAGTCGCAGTTTTATATTTATGTTTTTTCGTAGACATCTGTAATAACAAAAAATATCTAAACACCAACCAAAACGGTCTATGTGAAAGAAGTGGCCGTAAACTGACACCTCTATTTTCAAATAGTCAGATAACGGCCGTCTATTTTTCATATGATTTTCTGACGGCCGCGAACCAGATTTTTTTTGTTAGCATGTGGTAGTTTGCGGCCACATTATAGCTATAAATCTGTATAAAATTATATTTGGCGGCCGTGAACTAACCATATCATTAAAACCAACCCCAACAATAAAAAATGTTGCACAAAGCGAAGCTTTATTTACATTAATAATAGGAAAGAAAGCAAACTTATTTCAGTCAGTGAGCTAGTGCCGCGGCCACCCGGCCGTATACCAACTTTACTAAAAACTTATTGTGTTGGTTGGCGGCCACCAAATAAAACTAATATTAAAGTAATTTACTCCCAAAATAAATGCAAAATTACATGAAACAAATAATTATGATCACTCAAAAACAATCACACGAGTAATAAGTAATCGTAAACTTGAAATACTTACTTTTGAAGCGGGAACTGTTCGCTATTTTTTGCGCAGCTTTGCGTACGTGTCTGCGCTGACAGCGCGGCTGGCAAAATGGACGATTTATTTCCGGCACATGGATTAGGTTAACCGACCAATTTGAATAGACATTACATTCTGCTACTACCCTACTTTTTAAAGTGGCACAACGCGTTGGTAAGAGTAAGATAGAATTCTTATTATTGCAATATTTATACGGCTGGTCCTATAAAAGGCCGCGAAACAACACAAGGCCGCGATCCAGCGTAATGACGGGTCGTTACGCCGGTTGGCGGCCTTTTAGTCGCCTTCCCAACTTTGCTCTTTGGAATTAGTATGACATGTCCATAATTCAGGTTCTGATTGTTTCTGTAGGCGTAGCAGATATCATAAAGTTATTTTTCTAAATAGGTATTGGAGGAATATTGTAACGGTTTTTTTTAAAATAAATGAATACCTAAAATTTACTCAAAATGCCGGTTGACGGCCACTTTTTTCAGTTCACGGCCACCCTAGAGTTAGTTCGCGGCCGTCAGTTTTACATACAATATTGACTTACGAGTATTTCATACTTTTTTGCATTTTCGTACACTTTTCACCATATACTAATGGTCCTATCATAAATTTCCACATAGGGCATATGATAGCGATTGTCACTCAAATGCCTTTACTCTTAAAAAGCACGTTCTCTTCAATATTCATCCCTTTCTTGTACGATGAGAGATGTTAGAATAGTTAAAGGTAAGGTTAGGTTAGAACCTTACCTTACACTATTCTAACATCTCTTATTTTCACAGGATTTTTTCATCTAATCTGGGGTCACGCACTACAATCTCGTCAATCAGGCATTCTAATCTCTACAGCATTTTACCTTCTCCTCCCAACTCACCTTCATCTTTAATTTCTGCGAGAATTCTTCCCTCTGTCCTTTCTTTTTTCCTTCCTCTATTTTCCCTCCTTTCTTTCCTTACTCGAAACTCTTAACCTCTAATGCATTTATTCTTCTTCCATACTTCTAACATACTACACTTTCATTCATCTATACTGCAGCTATTTTTCTCTCGTTGTTAAACACACTACATTACTATCTCTACAAATAATGAAATAAAACACGTTTTATAATCAATTTATATTGCAACAAATTAAGTTTGGTTAACATTAACATTTTGTTTTTATTATACTTGAGTAATACAAAATTTGAGCGTATTAGACTAGTATTTTAAAAAGTCAACAATTTTATGTATTAATTAACTTGATAACAGTAACTATTTATAATCAGTCTTCAACAATTTCTATAATCAGTAAGTGTCTAATGGAATTATGTACTAGGTGTCTACCTGTAATAATGTATATTGTACTTATCAAAAATATATACTTAAAGTATAAAACAGTCTTATATTAAGTACCTAGTTGGTACGAGATCAAAATAATCAACTGAAACAACGAGTTATAAGAATATAAAAACTATTCCTTATCAATAATGCACATGTTACACTTGAACGGTTTATCTTTAACATCATCATAAGTCAGTCCTATAAAATCAGTACACTTCAAATGAAACCATTTAGTACAAAAATCACAGCCAACATTTTTGTTTTCATCGTCCTCAGTGTCACTGTTTAATATATTTGCCCATTGGCCACAATTTTTTTTTGATGTTAACTCCCTAGTCCTTAAAGGTTTTCCTTTTTTAAGTTTCTTGGCTTTGTGTGTTTCTTTTTTTCCTTTGCTTCCTCTTGCTTACGCTTCACGGCTTGCTTTCTAGCTTCTTTAGCTTTTTCTTTCTCCTCATTCTTTTCTTGTTTAGCTTTTTCTTTTAGTAGATGGTATTCTCGCCATTTTTTCCCTGATATCGCAGACGGAATACGAGCTTTGGATACGTTTTGTTTGGACTTTTCAAGAGGTTGGGGTATAAACAGATGTTGCTCGAATACTGTGTTTGGATCTATTGAAGTTTTGTTGTTTTCGGATGCGGATGTAATTGTAGAAGATGATGATTTCTTTGACAGAACGTCATGAGCATCTGAATGTTTTGATATAGTTGGAATAACTGTAACATCATCCAGTGATAAAAGAGACCTTCCTTCTAGTTGCTGGCGAGTGACGCCAAATGTCAAAATTTCATTTTCGTCTCCCGATTTTTCTGTAGTAGTAACGGTACATAATGGCAAGTTGTCTTTTAAAGTTGGCACATGAGATAATGTTACCGAGTTGGTGTCACGATTTTCAGATCCCAGTTGCTCTTTTGGTCTACTATGTGGAACTACTTCGGTGCAAGTTTCCAAACTTCCAGGTTCATCTGTAATCTGGATTTGGTGTATCTGTTCCGTGCATAGAGATGCTTCCCTGATTGGGATTTGGGCTTCGATAATTTCTTTTAATGCCTGCTGTAGACTTTCAGGAGTGTAAGTCGCAGTTTTATATTTATGTTTTTTCGTAGACATCTGTAATAACAAAAAATATCTAAACACCAACCAAAACGGTCTATGTGAAAGAAGTGGCCGTAAACTGACACCTCTATTTTCAAATAGTCAGATAACGGCCGTCTATTTTTCATATGATTTTCTGACGGCCGCGAACCAGATTTTTTTTGTTAGCATGTGGTAGTTTGCGGCCACATTATAGCTATAAATCTGTATAAAATTATATTTGGCGGCCGTGAACTAACCATATCATTAAAACCAACCCCAACAATAAAAAATGTTGCACAAAGCGAAGCTTTATTTACATTAATAATAGGAAAGAAAGCAAACTTATTTCAGTCAGTGAGCTAGTGCCGCGGCCACCCGGCCGTATACCAACTTTACTAAAAACTTATTGTGTTGGTTGGCGGCCACCAAATAAAACTAATATTAAAGTAATTTACTCCCAAAATAAATGCAAAATTACATGAAACAAATAATTATGATCACTCAAAAACAATCACACGAGTAATAAGTAATCGTAAACTTGAAATACTTACTTTTGAAGCGGGAACTGTTCGCTATTTTTTGCGCAGCTTTGCGTACGTGTCTGCGCTGACAGCGCGGCTGGCAAAATGGACGATTTATTTCCGGCACATGGATTAGGTTAACCGACCAATTTGAATAGACATTACATTCTGCTACTACCCTACTTTTTAAAGTGGCACAACGCGTTGGTAAGAGTAAGATAGAATTCTTATTATTGCAATATTTATACGGCTGGTCCTATAAAAGGCCGCGAAACAACACAAGGCCGCGATCCAGCGTAATGACGGGTCGTTACGCCGGTTGGCGGCCTTTTAGTCGCCTTCCCAACTTTGCTCTTTGGAATTAGTATGACATGTCCATAATTCAGGTTCTGATTGTTTCTGTAGGCGTAGCAGATATCATAAAGTTATTTTTCTAAATAGGTATTGGAGGAATATTGTAACGGTTTTTTTTAAAATAAATGAATACCTAAAATTTACTCAAAATGCCGGTTGACGGCCACTTTTTTCAGTTCACGGCCACCCTAGAGTTAGTTCGCGGCCGTCAGTTTTACATACAATATTGACTTACGAGTATTTCATACTTTTTTGCATTTTCGTACACTTTTCACCATATACTAATGGTCCTATCATAAATTTCCACATAGGGCATATGATAGCGATTGTCACTCAAATGCCTTTACTCTTAAAAAGCACGTTCTCTTCAATATTCATCCCTTTCTTGTACGATGAGAGATGTTAGAATAGTTAAAGGTAAGGTTAGGTTAGAACCTTACCTTACACTATTCTAACATCTCTTATTTTCACAGGATTTTTTCATCTAATCTGGGGTCACGCACTACAATCTCGTCAATCAGGCATTCTAATCTCTACAGCATTTTACCTTCTCCTCCCAACTCACCTTCATCTTTAATTTCTGCGAGAATTCTTCCCTCTGTCCTTTCTTTTTTCCTTCCTCTATTTTCCCTCCTTTCTTTCCTTACTCGAAACTCTTAACCTCTAATGCATTTATTCTTCTTCCATACTTCTAACATACTACACTTTCATTCATCTATACTGCAGCTATTTTTCTCTCGTTGTTAAACACACTACATTACTATCTCTACAAATAATGAAATAAAACACGTTTTATAATCAATTTATATTGCAACAAATTAAGTTTGGTTAACATTAACATTTTGTTTTTATTATACTTGAGTAATACAAAATTTGAGCGTATTAGACTAGTATTTTAAAAAGTCAACAATTTTATGTATTAATTAACTTGATAACAGTAACTATTTATAATCAGTCTTCAACAATTTCTATAATCAGTAAGTGTCTAATGGAATTATGTACTAGGTGTCTACCTGTAATAATGTATATTGTACTTATCAAAAATATATACTTAAAGTATAAAACAGTCTTATATTAAGTACCTAGTTGGTACGAGATCAAAATAATCAACTGAAACAACGAGTTATAAGAATATAAAAACTATTCCTTATCAATAATGCACATGTTACACTTGAACGGTTTATCTTTAACATCATCATAAGTCAGTCCTATAAAATCAGTACACTTCAAATGAAACCATTTAGTACAAAAATCACAGCCAACATTTTTGTTTTCATCGTCCTCAGTGTCACTGTTTAATATATTTGCCCATTGGCCACAATTTTTTTTTGATGTTAACTCCCTAGTCCTTAAAGGTTTTCCTTTTTTAAGTTTCTTGGCTTTGTGTGTTTCTTTTTTTCCTTTGCTTCCTCTTGCTTACGCTTCACGGCTTGCTTTCTAGCTTCTTTAGCTTTTTCTTTCTCCTCATTCTTTTCTTGTTTAGCTTTTTCTTTTAGTAGATGGTATTCTCGCCATTTTTTCCCTGATATCGCAGACGGAATACGAGCTTTGGATACGTTTTGTTTGGACTTTTCAAGAGGTTGGGGTATAAACAGATTTTGCTCGAATACTGTGTTTGGATCTATTGAAATTTTGTTGTTTTCGGATGCGGATGTAATTGTAGAAGATGATGATTTCTTTGACAGAACGTCATGAGCATCTGAATGTTTTGATATAGTTGGAATAACTGTAACATCATCCAGTGATAAAAGAGACCTTCCTTCTAGTTGCTGGCGAGTGACGCCAAATGTCAAAATTTCATTTTCGTCTCCCGATTTTTCTGTAGTAGTAACGGTACATAATGGCAAGTTGTCTTTTAAAGTTGGCACATGAGATAATGTTACCGAGTTGGTGTCACGATTTTCAGATCCCAGTTGCTCTTTTGGTCTACTATGTGGAACTACTTCGGTGCAAGTTTCCAAACTTCCAGGTTCATCTGTAATCTGGATTTGGTGTATCTGTTCCGTGCATAGAGATGCTTCCCTGATTGGGATTTGGGCTTCGATAATTTCTTTTAATGCCTGCTGTAGACTTTCAGGAGTGTAAGTCGCAGTTTTATATTTATGTTTTTTCGTAGACATCTGTAATAACAAAAAATATCTAAACACCAACCAAAACGGTCTATGTGAAAGAAGTGGCCGTAAACTGACACCTCTATTTTCAAATAGTCAGATAACGGCCGTCTATTTTTCATATGATTTTCTGACGGCCGCGAACCAGATTTTTTTTGTTAGCATGTGGTAGTTTGCGGCCACATTATAGCTATAAATCTGTATAAAATTATATTTGGCGGCCGTGAACTAACCATATCATTAAAACCAACCCCAACAATAAAAAATGTTGCACAAAGCGAAGCTTTATTTACATTAATAATAGGAAAGAAAGCAAACTTATTTCAGTCAGTGAGCTAGTGCCGCGGCCACCCGGCCGTATACCAACTTTACTAAAAACTTATTGTGTTGGTTGGCGGCCACCAAATAAAACTAATATTAAAGTAATTTACTCCCAAAATAAATGCAAAATTACATGAAACAAATAATTATGATCACTCAAAAACAATCACACGAGTAATAAGTAATCGTAAACTTGAAATACTTACTTTTGAAGCGGGAACTGTTCGCTATTTTTTGCGCAGCTTTGCGTACGTGTCTGCGCTGACAGCGCGGCTGGCAAAATGGACGATTTATTTCCGGCACATGGATTAGGTTAACCGACCAATTTGAATAGACATTACATTCTGCTACTACCCTACTTTTTAAAGTGGCACAACGCGTTGGTAAGAGTAAGATAGAATTCTTATTATTGCAATATTTATACGGCTGGTCCTATAAAAGGCCGCGAAACAACACAAGGCCGCGATCCAGCGTAATGACCCTACTTAGTTTATGTATCTATTACTTGTATTTAACTAGTTATAAAAAAAGCATTTTGTCAACAAGAAAGCTCTTAACTTTCCTGTGAGCTTACCTACATGTTGTTTTTAGCAAAATTTTGCATTAGTGTTTACCCTTCACAGAGACTCCAAAGAGATGCCAAAATGTGCAAGTAAAATCTCAACCCAGAAGTGGATGACCGACACTTCTTCCAGTCCATGGACGTCACTAGTGTCCGACCAAATGTTCGGTTCCGGTTTCGTTTTCGGTTAAAATTCATGTATTGTTTGTGCGTTTCAATTTGAGAAAAGGAAATTGAAGTCTTCAAGTAGTCAACTTAAGGTGTACCACGACTTACTTAAAGTTTGCGGTGGTTATTCAAAGTTATAACAATAAAATAGCGATATGTTTTGTTTACCAACCCAACGTGTGTTATTTAATTTTGTTATTACCAAAGGCAAAGGCAAAAGTTCATTAGTGAAAGATGTGCAGTTGAACTGATAACAGTGCAGAGAACTTGAGTGCTATTGACCGTCGATATCCAATATGTTACGTCCAATGAGATCATAATGTTTGCTCTTTTTCTTTGCAGTTAGCAGAAAAGAAGAAGTCATGGCGATAAAAAGTAAATTCCCCACCAAAATACCCGTAAGTATTTTTTTAAATATTATTTTTTAACATAAGTACACCGAAGCATATTCTATTCATAAATAGATTAGACACCCTCAAAACCGGCTAACCCATTCAGTTGCTTTACCCTAGCAAAGAATAATGTTTGTACATACTTACTACCAGGGTTAACCCCACTCCGATAATGAGTTAACTGTTTAAAATAATTTCAGTATTTTTTCAGTTAATAGTCGAGAGATATCACAAAGAAAGAAATCTACCAACGTTGGACAAATCGAAGTTTTTAGTTCCTGAAGATATCACCATGTCGCAGTTTCTAGTTATAATACGGAATAGGATAAGAATAAAACCAAACCAAGTAAGTACTAGACATAATTTTATCAGAAATTTGGTATTCTGAATCACTACATAGTATAAAACAAAGTCGCTTCCCGCTGTCTGTCTGTCCCAATGTACCTATGCTTAGATATTTAAAACTACGCAACGAATTTTGATGCGGTTTTTTTAATAGATAGAGTGATTCAAGAGGAAGGATTATATGTATTTACATGCATAATATAGTAGAGAAACACTGATAATAATTTTAGAGGTTTCTAATGTGATGTCGTAAATAAACACATTTTTTGCGCTTACATTGCAAACGCTGGCTGAACCCTACGAGATAGATCAAAATAATTTACTACAGTATTGTACACCTTAAAAAGTCTACAAAAAAATCCGCAATGGTATATGTCTATCTCTTAGGGATAACCCACAATAACCATTTTTTATCCTTTACTTTTTACGAGAAATTATGGCTTATTTACGAAGCGATAAGTAATACAGCATTCATCCTTATCCAATTAAGTACTTTAAATATATTGTGTATTTAATATATACCAATATGGCCCTTTACAGCATGTAATTTAAATGAATATTTTAGAAGATATTACAGTTTTAAAATGCAGGAATATAGCGGTTGCGGCAGTACCGGCCGGGGGGGCCGGGGCGGCGCGTGCCTATTAAATAGCGTTCATGATTTCGCGAAAACACTGACATATGACATGGAACCAAAGTTCTAAAACCGTAGTTTATTTAGTATCAGCATTGCACCCGTGTGAATCCGGGGCGGGTAGCTAGTACTATTTTATTATACAGCTATCGTATCTCATGTTTACTGTAAGACCAAAATAACAACATTCAATTAAATCGTTAACCGGCTTAATCAATAATCCCATATGCAGCATGTAACTAACATCTGTAATGGCTTGAACCACTCAAACTGAAAGTCCAATCTGATGGACACCTTGTAAGGGTTAGCCTTATAATTCTGGTAGCTGATTGAAAACTTTAACACCTTTAGAGGGAGTTTTATTCGTTTTATTTTGACTACAATTTTATAAGTACCTAAATGTTTGAAAGAGTTTAAAAACGAAATTTGTGGAAAGGGTTTCCCTTATACACGCAAAGATGGTTCCTATATAGGTCAGATGGTTGATTGATTCCATAGAAATCTAAGCCGATACCTAATAAATAAATAAAACGATACAAAAACCGAGGTTTACGACATGTCTTTATAGGGACCGTCGATATGATCTAGTCTAGCTAGCGTCTAGTTCAATCTGGTTGGACTATCGTCGTCACTATCGTCGGGTAAAAGTATTATTTATGTAATCCCGTAATTAATCAATTAGCTGTGGAGATAAATAATTAATTAATTATTTGATTATATTACATAGTACTAAGAGCTGTTGGAAGTGACCCAAACTATCTGCTTAGGTAGCATAACATGGGGTATCTGGATGCTCTAAAGGTGTCTTTAGACGAAGACAATTATGTGCAAAGTACAATTCTTGCTCATTTTAAACTGCAACTCACTGAGCGAAGGCGTGTATTTCGCCTTGACGTAATTGTATCCAGAACTATGTCGTGAAGACCCTCTGTCACATATACTTACACAGCGTTTACACTACTTGCACGATGCACGTTTGATAAACTCCGATAGCTATGTCGGGCGTAGGCAAGCAGTGTGAGTATTGAGCTGTCAACTAAATTAAGGTAGCACAAAGTAATTTTGCAGCATGATAACTCCGATGTATTGTTTCAGGCCTTATATTTGATAATAAACAACAAATCAATGCTGAGCATGAGCCTTACGATGGCCCAGGCTTACGAAAACTATGGCGATGAAGACGGATTCCTGTACATCACATACGCATCACAAGAAGTTTTTGGATATAAAGATGGTGAGTGTTCTTGTGATTCTCAAAGTTAACTTAAGCCCATCTTTGAGATAAGTAATCTATAACAACAATTATGTTGAATTTTCACAAAAAATGCTCAGTATAGACGCCAGCATATCAAGCAACAACAATCTGTTAAATTTCTTTAATAGATTTTCAACTTTATCGCTGAAGTGTTAGGTTCAAGGTTGATTGGGAAAATTTGACAGTTTCGGGTAGCTTGATGTGCTGGTGTCTAAACAACGTGAGTGTGTTATCGCTAAAAGTAATTTCAGGCAACCTATCGCTAATCCGCCCCACTCTGCCTTATCTATATTATTCTGTATCGTTAGAAATTTTTTCTGTCCTTTCGAGTAAACGCAGCGTGTATTTACTGGGAAGTGTCTGTTCGTAAAAGTTGTGTAGTATTGCTACATTTAATAAATTATGGCTAAAATTGTGACTTTTGTCTGACTGATATCACCATAGAATGTGGGGCGCGTTTTTGCGACATTAACCTCTAGACTAACGCGACAGCAACAGCCGGTAGGCAATGTTTAGGTATAAGAGTTTCTTGTATATACCTACTATAAAAGAGGCACCTACCTAGAGAAATCACCTAATCAAAGTTTTTAGTGAGTATAGTCCAGCTGTCCTGGTTTTACAAAGTAGGTAAACACAGCACCATTCTTATTTCCTTATCTCCAACTTGCATCATATGCCAAATTAAAAAACAAAGGGCTCATTATTGAACCTTAGCGTGTGGGTGTAGACGTTTTACTGTTTTCGCGGCACAGAAATTATTGTATCTATCGCTCTCAGCCATACTTTGACATTCATTTCTAAATCTTACTTTTTTGTTACAGATATGAACATCAAACAGTCGAATCAAGAGGTTCAAGCAATAAGACATAGATTTCCAAATAAAGTGCCGGTAAAATTCATTTCTTTTTCACCAATTTTACTTTAATTTTTCCAGTTTTCGTTACTAATTATGTTTTTATTTGTCCAGTTATACGTGGAACGGTATTCAAGAGAGCGAGAAGTACCTGCGTTGGGTAGAAACAAGTTCCTAGTGCCACAAGAACTCACAATGTCCCAGTTCCTTTACATCATACGGACGAAGATGAAACTAAGAGATTCACAGGTTAGAAAAAAAATACTACCTACCTATTAGCAAGAGAGCGTGTTGAAGATAGTGATATTCTACTGGCCGCGGTCGTAGTTCCATTTTGATTTGGTCTTTGGACGTTGGTCTTTCCGACTACTCTTTAGTCTTACTTTTTGCTAATGAACGTTGGACGCTAGCTTACATTTTATTAAACTGGTCTTTCTTCCTGTCAGGCGCTTTACTTGCTAGTGAACGACAAAGTCCTCGCGAGCCACAGCATGACGATGGCACAGGCGTACGAGCAGTTCCGCGCACACGACGGCTACCTACATATCACATACGCCGCGCAGCAGGTGTTCGGATGAACCATGTAAGTAGTACACTGTGATAACGATATTACATTGGTCACGTTTGCGCCCCTGAGCCCTAATTCTGACATTAAAACTGGGGCCCAGGTGGTGGGCGTTTACGATTTTGACACTTGGCCTAGTCGGAGTGTAACACGAGAATAAGTTTTTTGGAGGAAAATCGGGCATTGTTTTTTGTTTTTAACCGACTGCCAAAAGGAGGAGGTTCTCAATTCGTCTTTGTTTGTTTTATTTTTTTATTCGAAATCCTATACTTCTGAGGTGGTCCCAGTCCCACCAAATCAGAATCTTATCATGGGATCCTAGGGAAATCGAGGGCAACCCTCAAATTTTAAAGGCACATACAATGTTTTCATATACTTTCTAAGGCAAATCAGTTAATTGTGCCTGGAAATCAACATCTCATCTCGCTGAGCTGATGATGGAAGGTATATGTCAGGATCTGATGCTGGAATCTCAGGAAAATGTTTGTTCAGCGATATTTTTGCAATTTGTCAACTGATTTGTTTTTTTTTTTTTTTAATTTGGTTTTTATCTGATGAAGGATTTCAGAGGTAGGCAACGGAACTCTTCAATAAATGATAGCAAATCTCCCGGGATTGCTGAAATTGCATGTCTGTTTATTGATTACACCAGTACAAAACATAACATCACGCCGGTACGCTGTGAAGGGGTACGCAGATGCAAACAAGTTAACTTGAATTGACATGTTTCTGGCGTTATTTATTCGGGCATAACTGTATTGTTTATTAACCGATCTTGATGATTCTTTTTGCATTGGCTATAGTTATAACTATATTGCATTTACATTGGACGGTGAACTTTAAAGATAAACCAGTGACCCCCTCAACTTAAAATCAATAAAATCTAGTAAAGTGACATATTGTTAGGTTTATGTCAATCCCAAAGCAAAGTAGATATTTAACTATGAGCTGGTCTGGACTTGGACCGATGAAGTCACACAAAGTAACTCCTTGACGGCAAATAGCGCAACCACTCATTATGGGAATAATGTCAATTTAGTCGTGGAAAATAAAAAACTTTTTACAAACATACATAATCAGGGTCAATTAGAGATAATTTTGAGTGCCCAACTGTTACATAAATAACATATTATTAAGTAGATACAACTCGCTATCTAGCTTTATGTTTCCGGAAAGTTCTTTAGAATCGTTTACAAGACCAAATCACGAACTCAATCCAAAATTATAAACAAAATACAGACAAAATATCGTTATCACCTTTTAATTTTAGATATAAGCATAAATGTTGAACTCGATACTCCGGTATCGATCGGTGCCTAAAAATAAAACAAAGAAAATAAAGCCGTACCGTATGATAATATTGTTGAACCTTGGGACGAGATCAATAAAATAGGGTTCAACGTTTATTAAATGTTCGCAGTCAAGGGTAACGAAGATATGAATTATGGTCATGTCATTATTCATTAGAACATAGAGGAACCTATAAATAACTACAACAAGAAGGATGTTGCGTTTGATAACGATTAGATTATGGACGTGGATCGCGACTGGAACACCCTGATAAAATGTGTGATTGAAAAATAAAAATAAAATATTTTCTGGTTTTGATTTTATTGCTTGCTTCCAACTCTCGGTAGCGGTTTTTTTTTCCACAGACAAAGATTTTTGGTAACTTTGCCTATTTTAAATACTTACTGCAGTCGGACTGTCTAGCTACAGGCTCACTATCAGCCTTGGATACAAGTCCTTAACAGGACCAAAAAGATAAGGTGTTGAATAATTTGTTCCAGTTAATACTTTATCAATAACAACGTTGATTTACGAAGGTAGTTAAATTGCAACAAAGTACCTACTTTACTTATACAAAAACAAGTTCAGATTTATGAGACGTATGTATGTATGTAATAAAGTATTGATAAAAATTATATGTATTGCCATTAAATGTAACAGTAATGTCCTAACTAGAAGTCGGTGTACTCTTATTATTATTTAGTAGTAATTACCCTTATTATTTAATTAAAATAATAGTACCATTTTGTTTTTAACGAAGTCTAAAAAGACGTTTTAATGAACCCTCGTTAAATACTCATTAATAAGTTCCTCAAATATTTATGCTCAAAACTGGTGGGACAGTCATTATTTTTTCTAAATGAATTTCGGAAAACTAAACCACAGAGCTAAAAGGCTCATTGGCGACGTAAGACTGGTGGATGCCAAGCTTCACAGCTTGGCTCATCGCCGCAAGGTTGCCTGCTTGTCGGTCTTCTACAGATTGTACTTCGGGGAGAGTGTCCAAGAACTCCACGATCTCATCCCACCGGCCCCCTTCTACCATCGGACATCTAGACGCACTGCAAGTTACCATCCCTACCTTGTTGCTATTCCACCAATTCGCACTAAACGTTTCCAAACGTCTTTTATAATGCGCACAGCAAAGGAGTGGAACTCTCTGCCTGCGTCTGTGTTTCCGAACGCATACAACCCTAATCTCTTCAAAATTAGAGTGAACAGGCTTCTTCTGGGTAAGCTCGCTCCATCGTCGACTTTGTCTCTGTCTTCTATGACCTAGACTAGAGTCAAGAGCAAACCCATATTAAATAAAAAAAAATAAAAATAAAACTGTTTCTAATGACCTATAATATTTTTTATCAATATTCTTCTACAAAATCTTAAGACCGCACATTGAGGATGCATCGCTTCTGCAGTCTAAATACCAGCTCCCTATCAGTGGACCGCCAACAGAAAATAATGCCATACCGCAAAACAGAGGCAACCAGTCCATGGTACGCTGTAAAACCTGACTAACAGTCAGGCTCTCACTTTCTTTAAGAGTTGGAAAAGGGCATATTATTATGCGGATTTGCTTAGTTTCTTACATAGTTCATCAACATTACTTTTGCATGTAAGTTGACTGTCAATTATATATAATGCCTAAGAACTTAGCCTTAGTAGCTTCTTCAATATCACAGCCCTCGTAAGAAATGCTAACATTTGGGTTTTCACAGCGCGGCGTTGATAAAAATGCATGACTTTTGTTTTGATATAAACCTGTTATAACCAAATTATTATTATCTTACCCTAACCGCTATAATAATGTCATTTAAGCAAGTATTAATGTCATTCTTATAATTATTCGAATTTGTATACATTATTATAGCGGTACCTACTGTCATCTGCAAAAAAACCATTTTGTTGGTTAAGCTTTCGGGAGATCATTTATATATATAAAAAGTACAAAATAACTTTAATTCGGGATGTCGGTGTCAAAAAACGACGAAAACCACATTACCAGAAATTATTATGTACTTTGTAGGGGTTTTCTATTTGTAAAAAGTTCTTTTTTAAAAATTAAGAGTGTTCTATGAAAATAGATAAGTACTTAGGTAGGTAATATAAAAAAATAAACTTGGTTCTATAAACAATTGATTACTAGATTTTGAACTAGTTATGTTATTCAGAAACAGTTATTAATTTTGTAGATATAACATGATAAGCAGTGAATCTCCTAATGTAATTTGCACTTGAAGTACTTACTATTTAGTATCGTTGATAAACTTTGTGCTGTGGTGCTAGATCAGCTTGATAGTCTGCATAGTACATTCAGACGTAATTTTATAACACAACATGAATGTAAAATGTTTGTAAAGCAGTTATTAGTTTCGTATTGGACGCACGTGCGCTAGTTGGGTTAACGCAGTCGTAAAGGGTTACACGTATTATAACGCATTACCGGGGTAAGGGTTACCCCGTTACAACAGTCACGTTGGCTCATTATCATTTAACTGTAATGTTATTATTTAATTAAGTAGGTATTTATTTAGCTGCAAATGCTTAAGTGTCTTCGTTATAATCTAAAGAATAGGCTTGTATCGATGTCACGATCCTAAAATCGCCAGCCCCACACTGCATCGTTCATTGCCTTTCATTGGGCCAAGCACAAGCATGACTCATGAAATACACAATTACTTTTTTACAATCAATACGATACTTGAATTAATTAGGTCTGTCACATAAAAATATCTTTCAATACGTCTGGCGGTTATCACTATCAGTCGGGCCATGGGCATGGATACTATGGAAATGAAAGTAACATGAGTACAACGGAGGCTGTTCGCGATAATATTATCATACTGTAAAAAATATTTGTAATTGTCACCTATATCGAGTTACTTTTTATATGAGGGCACTTATGTAAGTTTATTATGTGTCTGTTAGGGTGAATGTTCGGTTATCAACTGTTGCTAAGTGCAACGATAACTTTACCACGACCATTAGTGAAATATATATATTAGTTTATTTATTTATTCGCATAGGTTTGTAATCCCTCGATTGAATTTTACAAAAGAAACAATAATAATTTTTGGACAAGCCGACTCAAATTTTGGTGAGGATTTTTGCTATATTTTATTCCTATAGTTTAATGAATCCATAATGTAGATAATTCATCATTATCACTAAATGTCCGCTGTCTATCATGGGAATACTAGTAAACTGAAACCATCGTGGTTGTAAAATTATTTGATTTTCGCAGTAAGACAAGAAAACTACTGCCCAATGTCTTATAATTAAACCGACAAGTCTAAAATTAAATCATAATCTCGAAACATCCGGTTACATACAAATTATTCGTGATTGTAAGTTCTAAAGTTACTGCTAATTAACCGAAGGAAAATAGTTTGACCTTTACAGAAATGTTATTAGATAGATACTAATTGTTATATTTAGACTAGCTTTTATCCTGGCTGTTGTTCACAAATTTGTTTTAAAGGTTTTTTTTTTATTGGACCTTAATTAGGACCTTTAATGGTAAAAACAAACTCATTAACTAAGCATGTCTCCTTCATTATCTTAAAGATGCCCAAACAAAAGTTTATTCAATCCTTGTACCTTATGTTGTTTTAGGTACCTACCATCTACCATCAGATTTTGTTGCCAAGTAGTTGAACGCCTTATCTTCTAATCTATGTACTTGAATATCCTAAATGGATAAAGAAGCTGCACATGGCCTGGATTTCTTGTTTCGGATAAAACATGCAGTATTTAATACATTATCCACACATTACAAAAGCCAAAACCTCTCAAAAATATAATCCTTTTGTGTGAAAACAATACACACCTACTCTTAAGCAGTGTATATAAGAACACAAACCGAACCTGTATTATTCCATAGCACACAGTGGGTGAGACAGAACATAATTAATGTCATCATAATAAGTTTATCTAGGGTCACGATGCACAAACATCCAGTGGAAGAGGCGAGGCCTGTATTTCTCTCTGTTGTTGATAAGGATCGATTTATGTGTCCCTTCCATTATAGTTTGTGGAGTATAGCCCCCCAGGGTTTGTTGTCAGGGAAATGTACTGGCAGATACCGAGTTGTGTTGCTAATAGTTATTATTATTAGCTAGAATTAGTATCTAATGCTGTGCGACTATTTTATATTAGTACAGTAGTAACTACTGATATGATTATGTGATTTTTTCAACTCAAAAGTTTGTTGATTGGTTTTAGTAATGATGGGTTGACAAAAATATGATTTTGCAGTGGTCTCGTTATTTGCTGAGCGAGCGGTTAGTTATTCAGGATGAGTGTATATGCACAGCAATTGTTAGATAATTATATTATCTATAAGCGAGTCAAAAACTACTCAGACTGCCCTATGTAAAATGGGAGATCCAATTCAATCAGGATGTTGTTCTGCATATTTTTTAATGTATTTATATTTATTCCAATTTATTACTAGTTGACACTAATGATGAGGCTATTTTTTAATAAACAAAATCTGTTTGTTTCAGGTACATACAAGAAATTGGAGTTAACAAATGTTCCTGGTGTCTTCTAATTCAAAGACTGATAGTATTCTATTTTCTCCCTATTGTGATAGTTCTAGTTTAAATTTTAAGTCACATTCACATAATATTTTGTATGGCGTGGAATGTCCGGACCAGCTGCGCAAGAGATTGTATGAAAGTTTTGAATCGAAACTTAACTTTAATTAATGCCGCTACAATCATTTAAAAAATGAAATAAGTGCAATAAAATGTGGTTACTTTATTCTTATGATCTCGAAAATATATCCAACTGTAAATTATTATTATTTTAAGGCTTATGTATTGTGTCCCTTCACGTATTGTAACAACTAGAGGACACATAAAATGTCGTATTATCTATGTAGCTACAAAGATCTGAATAAAACTATGTTAAAATATTTCCTGTTGATGTATCCATATATTTTACATTCTAATAAATATTTAATATATAAAAATTTGGTAGTTTTACTTAATTTGTTATACTAGTAAAACGCTTATAAGGGTTCCGCTCACATATGGCTGATAGGTGTTTGTTGGTACTCCAACCAAAAAAAACTAAAGACAAAAATTAATTGAAGTTAAGTCTCACGCTGTCCCTACGACTTATCTTTGGTTAGCCGTATAAATAATTTTTGAGAACGACTTATTATCTCATATCAACCTGCTATCCCTACTATATACCCTATCGTACATTGTGAAACGCAAGTACTAATTCTATAAGGGTAACCCTTACCATGTATGGTTAAGTCAACTCCCTGAAACCCTTTTCCCTAATCAGTAAAAATTTGTATTTTATCTGCAAAGATAAGATTTCTATCTTCTTATATTTCACCTACAAGGATCTAAGTTGTTTACTAGTACATACCTATGCAATAAGATAACCAAAGTTTAATTAATGTGTCACCGGGTGACAGGTCTAGATTACATGTCTAGGAAAGTTTATATTTTCTAATTATACAAAGAAATCATGAGTTGACCACTCTTTTGGTAGAATTAACCCTTGTTTCTGCAAACTTTTTCATTTATGTAATTGGATTCATACACCTGTCAAATGATTTCAGTGGCTGTTGTTGTTTCGATCGACTAATTACAGCGGCATATAAAAAATGTTTACATGTGAAATATACAGAATATCTGCACTTGAATTCTACAGAGTTGATCAACCAATCCAAATCAATTCATTTTGCCTTAAGGGAGTCAAACTCCTATATTAATTCCTACTGCTAACAACCAGTTTTTTTATCAAACCCAAATATCTTTCAAATAAAACCATTGTTGATATTGAAAGGGCTTTATTACACCCATACTTAGAAAATAAATATAATTATTATTACGTGCTATATAACTTTAATGTCGTCACTCGGTTGGCGAGATGTTTTGCGCGGCCGCTACTAATGTATCGTGGATATCCTTGGCGTAGGTTATTTGAAGACGTACCGTGTTTAAGTATTGTGGGTAGCTGAGGTTGTCCTGAAACGGAAAAACATTCATCTATTAGTGATCGATCATCAGCAAATACATATAAGCTGGTAAATTGATAACAATATGGTTTGTTATGCTTGACGGATAGGTATATGCGAATAGATTTAGGAACCTACAGCAAACGGAAAAAAATATATTTAAAGACTAACTCCATATTATGTAGATATCGCAAAATAGCACAGTTTAGGTAGTTAGGATGCTCGACAATAAGACTAGCGACGTTTGAATTTCAGTATGTTCTAGCTGGGTATTCCACTAGTAAGGATTAATTGGGCCCGCGGGCCACAACAATTTGGCGTTCTTGATAGAAGATAGAACAAAGATATAGAAGCACCGTCGATATGAAAAGAAGTACAGCATTGATTATATTCTTACCCCTGAGGTTGGTCCAGTATCGAGTCTCGACGGCATGACGGTCAGAGGGAGGTAGTGGGCTGCAGACTGTGCTTGTTGGATGCATGTAATGGCCGTGCGCTGTCAAATAGAACATAAAATAAACATAACTAGAGACGAACATTGTTTAAGAATAATGTGTTAGGTCGACAAATATTCTTCTAATTAAACTCGACCAGCCCCCATACTATGACGTGCCAATGCCGTCATAATTTCGTTGTGAGAGAGAGACGGAGCTATACAGGACGAACAGCACTATTCTCATTACAATATTTCGACGGGTAAAATTATATTGTTTAGAAAAATATCACGGTATTAGTTCACCTTTTGTTTTCCATAAACCTTTTTTTTTATGGGAAATCATCAAGTGACTCCTTCCGCTCAGGTCGGAGCGAAAGGAGTCAGCCGAGGGAGTGTCAGACTCTTACAGACTAAAACCCACGCGTGTTCCTCCAAATGCTCTTAGCGTTCCAGGGCCTCGGTAAATCTTTAGAAAAGAATCCGGAACCTTGGGAGAATTTCGCAACCCTGGCAGCATTCCATATAATTATCTACCATTCAATATTGTAGAAACCAAAACAAAATTTGTTGCAGTTTTTTTTTACCTTAGGAACCTACGATTTTCACATTTATCGTAGTCATCTCAAAGACACCCACGTCAAAAAACAATTCAATTCCTTATCCGGGTTTACCATTTTAACTAAAAACATTACTGACCTAGGTTAAAATAACACCCTGCAGCGAAGTACAGTAAATACCTACCAATAGTTTAAAGAGAGGATTAGTTTATATTGATATTGTAAACAACATGGGCACTGAGTGATAATGATACTGTTTACTTTGTAACGTATTATGATCGTATGATCCATCACATTGAAATCCTAAGGTTGTCTAGAAATACCTACAACAGATTTGCTGCATACCTACTACTAATAAAATCAATAGAGTTTACGTTAATCACGAATGTAACACGTATAATTATTGAGTCTAAAAAAGCCGTCCGCCCGCCCGATGCGCCCGTGAGAACTTTCAAATGTGTTAAAACATTGAAATCTTGGGTGCAACAAGTAAAATAACTATTATTTAGGAAAATGAAGACCTAAAATAGTTAACCCTTTCTTTTCAAGTGCTTTTTTTTTCCTTTTTCATTATTTTTGTTTGCTCTAAAAACTTTAGTAGGTACATTAAAGTAGCCTGAGTGGTCCTGTATATCATAATTATGATGGTGTTGACGTTGGCTAGGGAGTCACGCAAAGACATCACTGATAAGGAATTAATAATAATAGTGATTAGAGACGGTTGCCGGGTCAAGAAGTTAATTGTTGCACTTAGATACACGATATTTACTTCAACATACACACAATGTTGCGTGCTCCTGCGTATTCCTAGATTCTGCAAGGAAATTTAAGATCCAAGCAAAAAAATCTTAGGGCGACTTGTGCAAATATAAACTAACTTGCCCGGGTTATATTTGGTTAGTCCCAAAGATGCGCTAAAAACATACAAGTCTATGATTTTTCTAACATTTTGCTATTTTATTTATCACCAAAAATGAATGTTCAAATCGCATTTTTATTTATGCGCATTTTATAAAATCGGTATAAGACATCGTTAGTTCTGCACTATCGGTGGGTGATCTTTATAAATATCTGATACGATGCAGCTATCACATTTTTGTGAACCGGTTTATATACTCTTGTACACCAATTACATCTCCACAAGTAATAAGTTACCCAGTTGCATAGAATCTTAAAGAGCAAAATACTTGATTTATACCTAATAGGTGATACTACTTCTTGACAGTAAAGATAAAGTGGACGAAATTCTAAATAGAATTTAGCATTTCGTCTACGTATTTAATACTAACACAACTCTATACCACACATATGGGGGCACACTGGGGGGCTCTGGGATCTAAGACCATAAGAAGTTATGACAATATTATTTGACAAACTGTTTTGTACATAGTTGCCATGCTATCTGGATCTTCCTACTTCTTACGTAAGTGATAGGATTCAGAGAGTTGACGTCAACGATAAAAGATCTCCTGGATCTGTAGTGAGGATAGGGGTCCCTCAGGGCTCTATTTTGGGTCCCTTTTTGTTTCTCATTTATATCAATGACTTGCCGTACCTCGTAAAGGATAATCATGATATAGTGTTGTTTGTAGACGACACGTCGCTTTTATTTAAACTCAAACGTCAGTAGAATGATACAGACGCTGTAAATAGTGCCCCTACGACCTTAACTGAACGAATTAACTGGTTTAATGTTAACAATCTCCTACTTAATGAGAAAAAAACGAACTGCACAAGGTTCACGTTACCTCAGGTTAGACCAGTTAACACAAGTGTGTCAATAAAGGGGAAGTGTTGAAACCAGAAGACAACACAGTGTTCTTAGGTATAACTTTGGATGCGAAGCTTCTGTGGGGCCCCCATATAGATAAACTGTCCAAAAAACTTAGCTTTGCAGCATATGCAGTTAGAAAAATTCGTGGCTTAACTGATGTAGAGACAGCCCGCTTAGTATACTTTAGTTATTTTCATAGTGTGCTGGCATTCTGTTGTGGGGAAATGCCGCCGATATTCAAACAATATTTGTTTTACAACAAAGGACTATTTGTGCAATTTATAAATTAAGTCCTAGACACTCCCTCAGAGACAGATTTACAGAGATTAATATAATGACTGTCAGTATATTTATGAGAATCTTTTGTATGCACATAAAAATATTAATCTGCTTAAAATATACAGTGATATAAACTTAAATACTAGGAATAAATACAATTTTGTAGTCTCTAAAACCAGGCTCAAGAAATAGGTGGTTCATTTAGATGTCAATGTATACGTAATTTTATAATAAAATCCCTAGCCATGTTCAAGACCTTAGTATTAATAAATTCAAATTGTTTGTGAAACGTAAGCTATGCCAGATAGCTTTTTACACAGTTAAAGACTATCTTGAAGATAAAAAGGCTTGGGATTGAGCTGCTTCAATGATGTACCTACATGGCCTTATGTTACTTTTATCTATTATACTTTTTTCTTTTTAGACGTTGACATTTTATTCTCCTGTTTTTTACTGTTGACATTAATGATAACTTTGTTAAGTATTCTATTTTTTTATTACGGCATGATTATTTACTTTGTAAAGTATTATATATATATTTTATTTTAATTTATTATGTTTGACATGAATACTTACTTATTAAAGTATTTTTATTGTTTTCATTAAATTTATTTTTGTGAATATGAGGACTATGTGGGTTATTATTACTATCTTTTTTCTTTCAAGAATTTTTAACGATGTCTGGCAGTTTGAGTACTTTTGCGGTCTACCCAAATGTCCTTTCTTTGGCATTGTTCCTCGGGTCATTAAGCTCCTTGATGTTTCTAAGTTGAGCTACTCGACTACTGACAAAAGCTTGCACTGACTGGACAGGTCCACTCAAATCTGTGTGGTTCTTTCCTCAAAAGATCATTTCAGACAATGGTCTACATGGTTCTCATATGATTTGACCAGTACAGATTGTATGGACTTTAAAAGAGACTTTGACCTCTGAGTTTGTTTCTGTGTTTCTTCTCAGGGTAGTCAGCTAGGAAACACCGGCCTCATCTAGCTTAAAATAACCAAAAAAGATTGACGTGTAAAAGGGTTATGTTTAACCTACTTGCAAAATAAATATCATTTATTTATCATGGTACATGGTATAGTAGGCGCCAGATAATCGTGGAATAACGGTCATTAACCCACCTACAATTATTGACATTTTTAATTTGAAAAACGGAATTAATGACACAAAGCTGTCCCGAATCATCATCTCTCGTGATCCTTAACATTGTCTAATAATGAAAAACGATTCATATTTAATTGTTCAGGTACCTATGAACAATTATTAGGGAAAGGTCAATGTACTTTATTCCACATTTATCTGGCGCCTACTATAGTTAGCCAGTGCCTTGAACTTGACCGTTAACCCAGTGCTAAGCAGAGCAGCGCACGCAAGTGGGCCTTAACTATTTACCTTTTCAATAGGTAACTACTTATGCACAGAACAAATGCATAGTTATATAACTATGCAACCCTTATAGTTTCGCCATGTCCGTCTGTCTGTCCGTCCGTGGTTTAGCTCAGACGCTTAGCACTAGACTCAGACGCTTAATATATATTAATCACGCCGACAAAGTGGTAAAATAAAATTCTGAAAAATATTTTTTTTTTTAGTTTGGCCCCCCTGCCACCTTGTAAACTGGCGATGAGTTTTTTCGTTATCGTCTACCGACGACACCCCACACTACAGGTGGGGTGTCGTTGGATAGGTCGTTTAAAAATATTGTGGACTTGCGACAGCCATTCTACCATCCAAAAATTCGTTTGCGAAATATTAAGCTTTAAAGTGCTAATTTTTGTTAGAGTCAAGTGTGAAAAAATGTGAAAAAATTCATGGTAGTAGCATATATTATAATGAATTTAGAAGGAAAACTAGCACAGCTAAGTAGTAATAGTCGTCTACCTTAAAATATAGAACTGGCTAAGTAAAAAACTCCTAATAATTCCATAGAAAATGACTTAAACCAAGTGCATTTCTAACTTTGTAATCTAATAATAGTGAAGTACATTTTACTATTTTTCTAACATGGTTTAGGAGACGGGTAACTACGGAACCCTACACTGTGCGTGGTCCAACACGCAACTAGTTGGTGTTTATTATGATAATCACTTATTCTGGTAAGGCATGAATAAAGTATCACTTTGTGCCGTATTATTTACTGTTTGTTTAGTTTCATCATGCCCTAGGACATTTTACAGCCTATAACACTGCAGTTTATTTCCAATGACAAGGTATTATTTTATTTGGCATCATGCTTATTGGTGATTTGCCAGTGTAAGATTTTGAAGTTTGAAAAGCCAGGACAATTCAGGATGCAGTAGTGGACATAACATTTTTCTTTCTTTCTTGGAGTACAAGTAACTTTAATTATATTAATGTGTAGTGAAAAATAGGTTAAATGAAATTTGCATGTTACGTTTTTGTTTTAAAGTTTTAAATCAGTTGGTCTATTCTGTCAAGATCTCACCGTGTAAACTTGAACATGAAGTAAATTGTTATTCCGTCTTGTTTCTATGGATTGACATCTCACTTCGTGTTCACTTTACCAAAGCTTACACACATGTTTCCAGAATCGACTGCAGCATGGGACCGGGTAGAGCGAACACTCGCAACCATGAAGCCGCCCGTAGATATTGCAATGCTACTTAAAATCTATCCTGGACATCCCCAGACCCTAAAAAACCAGGACATTTCCTGAAAAACAGGACGGTTGGCAACTCTAATATTAACACAGATAAAGAAAAGGACCTTTTGAAAGGCTGGGCCTTATAAAAGGTTTGTTCCTAGGTAATTATGCGATTAATGGAAAGCAAAAAAAAAAGTGTAGTTTTATTTATTACAATAACACGCCCATCAACTTACCAGATGTAGTTCCATTTGATCACAAATTGAGAAAAACTCTTCTAGATTCTTATCAAATCGGGGCACCGGGTTGTCAATACCTTTCCTGCAAAAATAAGTTATGGAGAACTTAGTGTTGTAATTGGTATTGGTTGTATAAAGTATTTTTTATGAATGCTAATATAGGTTAACCCAAAGTCCCAGTTAAAGTGATGGGCCTTGCATCTTTCATATTCTTTTAATTAACAGGGATTAGACCTTTCAAAAGGCCCATCACTTTACCCGGTTTAAATGCTTATTTTTTTATAAAATTACTTATCTTTCACAAATAATAATGATTAATAGTGGACTGTTTATTTTGTACAACTTTGATTTATCTTCATCTATGTAATTGTAAAACAGTTGATTTAGGTTGTGTGTGCCCTGTATTGTATCAGTCTAACTAAAAGTGATACATTTTGGTTATTAAGGCAATATAATATGCATATGCATGTAAAAACTACAAATTGTCAGATCACAAAAATTTGCTCTCAAGTTGAATACAGTTGTTGCAGTTTTAACTTTTAATATCATTGGATGGAACTCGTTGTCGAGGACCAAACTACCTATTATATTTTAGGGAATTAACCAAACACAGGCTTTCACATTACCCCAGTACAGGTTATAATAATTTTTTCAGTTTTTTAAGTTAGTCAAGTTATTTGAGTTAGTCAAACGATAGGAACACCAAATTCACTCAAAGACACCCTGAACTCTTTAGGAGGACTGATCTGCTTCTGGAGGGAGGTCGGCTGGTTGGAATGACGGCCGCCATGGCCCACGCACAATGGTCCAACATCAGGACTAAGTGCGGAAACCATACCCCAATAGATAGATAGATTATTTGAGTGGTGTTTTTTGACAAGCAACAAATATGTATCAATTTACCTATATGTAGCGGAATGTAGGTAGATCTTTTCTAGGGTAAATACTGCTATTATAATATTTCAGTAGATAAGATGAACAAGTAATATTGAATTAGTTTATGGCGCTAGGTAGTACCTAAAATAATTCTGTTTTGTATGATACTTACTGCGAGTTAGAATCTATATTATGGTTCTGATGTAAGATTTGGGCTGCAGACTTCAGAGTCATCTGTAAAAAGAATTTTATGAACGAATCAGTCCTAACTTTGGGACATCAAATTAAACATTGATACATTATTTCCTTACTGGAATAGACTCACGGAGGGAGCCCATAAGAGTCTTAACTCTAGATATATTGTCCATTTTATCCTGTTGCTGCGCTTGCTGTGGCAATTGCTGAGGCTGCATTTGTTGTGGAGATGGTTGCTGCATTATTGTGCCTGGTACTGGCATTTGCATCCCCACGTTTGGTGTCGCGCCAACAGTATTCATAGGTACATGCATGTTCATTTGGTTATGATTCATCTTTATGATGATAATTTATCTATTTTTACCTAATTTTATTTTTGTTTATGTACTGTACTGAGCTGGTTGCTGCTTGATGGGCTTTAGAAAAACGTCACATTTCATGTCAAAAGTGACGTTTTATTGCCACAGATGAATGTAAAGAGTGAACATGTACATACACAAAAAATAGCTACTGTTATTCTCTATAATCTGAATCATAGATTAGAGGTGATCTTCAGGCGGCAAAATTAAAATTGATTGATTGATTGATAATCTGTGGTCTGAGGCTGCTGGCCAAGCCAACAACAACACTAGTGATACTGTCAGACTCAGGGCTGCCAGATCGTATAATTGGATACAAAAGAATAGGGCATGAAATGGAACGTGACTTCGCCTCTTGCTTTTTTCGAAGTTGTCCGCTCACTCTGTATAGGATGAACAGAGATGGAGATAAGATATTGCCAACGTTACAACTGGATTGGAGTGTCGTGTCTACTTGAATGTGACTAATTAGTACTAAAAAACCGGTTAATTGCGAGTCGAATTCGTGTGCCGAGGGTTTCGTACCTACCCATTATACCGCCATAATAAAATCGGTATCATTTTTATTGGTGGCAGACGTCAACTATGTGCCTACGTCATGTATGGGGACACCCTTTAATTTTCAACTTTTTTATTTTTTGGATTTTTTTCTTTTATTGTGCTGTAAGAACTTCTTATCTGGTATAAATTTCAACGTGCTCTAGGTCCACCCGTTCTTGAGAAAATCGGTGGTGACACACGAACATACAGACGGACAGACAGACATGAATTCCTTTTTTACCATTTGAGGTACGGAACCCTAAAAGTATTCTCAAATTTAGAATTGAAATAAAAATACGAAACAGCGTTAAAGTATTATGAAGATCACTATGTTAGTTTTATGAAATTATGAAGAAAAATCGATTAATAGAATGGTTATGTATAATGCAAACAAATTTCGTATAATTGCAGATACTTAACCGTATAGCCGCGATTTATTTGCTGGCAGCCCTGGTCAGACTAGAGTTTATATATTCTGTACTGTACTGACAGATCATTTGGCGGTAGTGAAAGTTTTTGTTTAAATATTGTTTGTTTGTGTTACATTATATTTTTCAAAAATCTGCAGTGTTACAAAATATAATATCACATGAAATCTTTCAAGATATCTAACGCAACGGAATTATGGCAGGTACATTCCGTACAGGGTCCAGTAAAATAACTATATTTCTATACCATAAAACGTTGCGTGTAATTTCCAGAGGGAAACAAGTCTTCCTGCGGTGGCATCCTTCAGCCAAAGCTTAGATAATATGTTGGGAACCGATGGATTCCAGCTTGGTTGCATCACTGAACTGCTAGGCTTGCCTGGTTCCGGTAAAACTCAACTATGGTATGTAGGCTGTAACTAACTACAGCCCGGAAAATTAAGCTTATGAAACATATTGTTGGTCTGTCTTTCATACTGTTATTGTTTTCAGTCTACAGCTGTGTGCGTCAGTTCAAATACCTAAAGAACTGGGTGGACTGAATGCAGAGGCACTCTACATTGATACTAATGTTAACTTCACCATATCTAGGTTTAGAGGTAATTTGTTTTGATGTTTCAATGTGGGTATCAGATAGGCAGCCACATCCTGATTTCAGCTCCATCCTGTTTGACTGGAAACCCTTCTCAAAACAGCATAGATAGAAGACTTAAGAATAGTCTAAGCAGATGAGGAAAGCCAGCTAGTTTGCTACCCAACATGCCGTCTTCCTTCCCTTGTGTGAAGTAGTCGCCACTGTCTATGAACATTTGCAACAACAATAGCATGTATGTGTACTGTAGGCACCTTTTGGCCACCACATCATAAATGCATCGGCACACCCCCCATGCCAAGGCACAAATACATTATGGTGTTCAAAAGACTAACCAGAACACTGGAATGCTGTTTGATTGCAGAAATGTCTATGGTGCCAGTACTTACATGAGGAGGCTTCTTCAAAACCCTCTTTTCTTATAATTCCTCATTGTGTACTTTTAAATACTTAATTGCAATTAATTCTTTATTTTTAGAAATCCTAAGTGCAAGTTTATTGAGATGTCAAAGCATCCTGGATGAGCCGCTACAAATAACTGAAGAGGAAGCATTAAATAAGCTGCACTATGTGAATGCCTTTGGTCTGGAGAAGTTTTGTGCATTCATGTACAGGCTGTCCAAGTTTATTGTGGCACATCCTAATGTAAGACATCATCACTACATAGTATAAAACAAAGCCGCTTCCCGCTGTCTGTATCTATGCGTCGTCCCTATGCTTAGATCTTTAAAAGTATGCAACGGTTTTTGATGCGGTGTTTTTTAATAGATAGAGTGATTCAAGAGGAAGGTTTATATGTATATACATGCATAATATAGTAGAGAAACACTGATAATTTTAAAGGTTTCTAATGTGGTGTCGTAAATAAACACATTTTTTTGCGCTTACATTGCAAATGCTGGCTGAACCCTACGATATAGATCAAAATAATGTACTACAGTATTGTATACCTTAAAAAAGTCTCCAAAAAAATCCGCGATGGTATATGTCTATCTCTTAGGGATAACCCACAATAACCATTTTTTATCCTTTATTTTTTACGAGAAATAATGGCTTATTTACGAAGCGATTTCTAGCAAATTAAATACATTGTGCATTTTATGTAGATCAATATGGCTCTTTACAACATGTAATTTTAATGAATATTTTCGAAGATATTACAGTTAAAATGCAGGGACATAGTGGTTGCGGCGGTACCGGACAGGGGCCCTATAAATAATAGCGTTCAAGTTATGTTCTCAAGATGATTTCGCGAAAACACTGACATATGACACAGTTTCAAGTTACTATGCATTAAACCAGAGTTCTAAAACCGTGGTATATTTATAGTATCTTCATTGCACCCGTGCGAAGCCGGGGCGGGTGGCTAGTTTTAAATATTATTCTACAAGTCTACATTATCATTGTAATAAGTAATTAGTTTATGATTAGACGCTTGGCCCAAAGAATCATACCTATATTAAACTAAAATGATCAATACATTTTATTATTTACTTTTTAAAGTTTTTATGTTGGGTTTTTTTTTAAATTTTTAGTTGAATTTTATATACCTACCTTAATTTTTTTTTGCATCATTACAATAATAGGAAACATCCATAAAAGTTATTTGAAGTTGAAAATTATACTTACTAAATTGACTATTGCCATTTTAACTTGAGTCCCACTGCTCAGCCTCTTCTCCTTCCAAAGATCCCAGTCTTGTATGATGTCTGACTTAGTTTGATCCTACTTACCCAATTTTTAACCTATAGTTGTGTACTTAACTTTTTCAGGTGAAACTAATAGCAATAGACTCAATAGCATTCCCGTTCAAAGATGGCATCTCAACCAAGCAGAGAACAGGTTTGCTGTTCAGACAGATGGCAGAACTACAGAAAATTGCCGTACAACATCAAATTGCTGTAAGAAACGATTTCTTTTAAAATCCTTATCAGCTAATATAAGAATAGTGTCTTTGGGTAGCATTTTTAATTATTTAGGCTAATTATATTTAACAAATAAGACACATATAAATACTTTTAATGAGCTATTTGCAGTGTTTCACTGCAAAAAGTACATTACGTATAAAGGATTAATACTTCAGTTTTTGTAATGACTCTGTAAACGTTACATCAGAATACCTCTAATGTTTGTCTATTGTCGCAAACTTATAAAACATTCACATAAACCTTACATATTTCCAGACAAACTTTCATCCCCTATTCCCTATTGTTATTTTATAGCCTTGAGGGTAAAAACTTTTACAAATGTGTGTCATATATTTATTTATATCAAATCAACAGCTTAAAAAATAAGTTTCAAGCTTCTAGCTCTAAAAATGACGATACTTCCATACAACTTTTCATCCCCCCCTTTCTACCCTTTTTCGCATTAAGGTAGCCTATATCCTTCCTCAGGCTCTAGACTATCTGTGTACCAAATTTCATTTAAATCGGTTCAGTAGTTTTGGCGTGAAAGCGCGACAGACAGACAGACAGAGTTACTTTCGCATTTATAATATTAAGTACCTAAGGATTCATTTTGTATACCTTCCTAGCTTCTAAACTTCCTGCTCTCATCCCATGATATTTAGAGTCGGCGCAAAAAATCTTTCTTGCTGCTGTCTTATGCTATTATTCTGTCCCTAAATATTAAATAACTAGCTGCGGCCCACGACTTCGTCCGCGTCAAACTATTAAAACAGCACACATGTCTGTTCACAATTTCAAGGGTTTAACTTCAATAAAATCCGCATCGACTTAGGGCACTATCTTTGCAGGGTGGCTGGTAGCTAGATGAGAGTAAGGTCCACAGAATCAAATTGGAGATAACTTTGTCTTTTCTTTTGGCGATTATAATGAAATCTAATGTAGGTATGTTATTTAATAATGTTCCAGGTAGTATTATCAAATGAGATGAGCACCCGCGTGGGCCTGTCAGGCGGCGCCGTGGTGGGGTCGCTGGGGGACGCGTGGGCGCACCGCTGTAACGTGCGCGTGCTGCTGAGCACCCCGCATGCTGCACAGGACCCCAAGCAGAGGCTGGCGTTGTTGATGAAGAGCAATGTTGCTGCTACTGCTGTGGCGAGGTTTCAGGTGACGATACCTTGTTTGTTTTATTTTTGGGAGATGAGTGTATATTACTGTCATGTCATGAGCACAATGGACAATCATTGCAATGGATAAGGTAGTCTGAAAAGTCCGTAGGTTCTATTGGATGAAAAGTACCTATAATAAAATAACTTGATCATGATTTTAACCTTTTGAATGCCATTGTCACGTATACATGACAAGCAAGTGCGTGCCCTGTACGCCAAACGTCACAAATATGTGACAAAAAGTACGGCGGCGTCGGGGGCAAGCCGATGCGTTTATGCTTTGGCGTTCAAAAGGTTAAGCTGCACTGCTTTCCTCGCTCAAGGAAGCACTTCGAGACATTGTCCCGAGAACACATTTGATTATAGTCTACTAGCTTTTGTACGCGCATATCCCGATTTTGTTCGTTCGCGTAGGAATTTCTAGAAATCCTCTCTTAGTGCTGCTCTACAATACCCAAGGAACCTACATGCCAAAAGAGGACCGGCAAGAACGTATGGAAACCAGCCTAAATGACCAATAACGTTAAGCGATATGTTGTTGGACAGGTTTTTTATATTCTACAACTTTCATAAAATAGGAATCAGCGTTAAATATCCGCGGTCCTACGGACGGCGAGCGTTGGGTGGCTCGCTGTCCGATTACCACCAGGCCCGGGTCGATGACGTTTCACGCGCACCTCAAAGAGATGTCAGCATAGAAGACGAGGCCCGCTAGGACCAGAGCCTGCAAGGGTTGCGGAATTTGTTCGAAAGAGTCACCGCGGCCCTGGAACGCAAAGGGCTTTAGAAAGAACACGGATGGGTTTAAGTCAATAAGAGTGACACGCCCTTCCGCTTCACCCAGAACGGAAGAAGTCATTTGATGATTTCCCATCCTTAAAAAAAAAGTTAAATATCCAACAAGTACTGCGATATAAAGAAATATAATTAGATTTGCCGCCATAGTAAGATTAAATTGTAGAGAATAAAAAACCTTTCCAACGACATATCGCTTAACGTTATTGGTCATGTCATCAAATAATTGCAAACTACGTAAGATTACAAAATATCTTGAGAGATTGTAAACTTATTACTTATATTTTATAATCTTACGGAGTTTGCCATTTTCCGATGACATTCATATGATTGCGTTCGCAAATCAGACTAAACACAGGGCCCTAATATGAAGTCTTAAAACGATCATGATTCCGCTCTAAGAGGGAGACGGAGCTATACATAGCGAATAGCACTATCCCGTTTACATCATCGGAATTGGATGGCACTAGCACGTCATAGTTGGGCTGCAGATGTAGCTTATCATCTATATACGAGAGCGTGTTTTTCGGCCTTGATCGTACCTACTTGCTTTCTCTATTAAATGACTAAAGAAGATGTAAAGTATTACTAATGATAAATATTTAAAAGACTATGTCATCACTTTAGACATGTCAAGAGATTAAAGTTATTTTCGTAACGCCGATGGGAGCATGTTTAAAAATAAAATGATCGAGGTGGATTCCTCTTGAGTTAAATCATGGGTTAGAGGTGCTCTTTTAATCTCTTTTTGATATCAAAATAACTCATTGCCATATTCTAGTCGCGTATCTTTACACACACAATTTTCTCTGTGAATTTAAATACAGCATTCATTTGTAACTATGGAGTTTCTTGTCCGTTCTTCTCCATAAGAATCTACCTTTCCAAATGGACAGTAGAGTCACTTTATTAATGTAATATTATTATTTTACTGAACCGTAAACGATGACGTTCAAAAGTGCCGTTTAATGGCCTAATTGAAATAAACGTTTTGACTTTGTTACTTTTTGAACGTCTAAAAGTTTCAGGAGACAACAACTAAAATGCTCTATTCTCAGTTCAAACGTTAAGGAGTGACGAATCATGCTTATAAGAAATGGTGAAATGTGTGGCGTGTCTCCGCAGTCCATAGATGGCTATGGACTGCTATATTAGAAAGAATATCAAAATAAGTTTTTAATGCCATCCGGCGTCAACAATGCCCAATATTTTTTTTTTTGTACTCTGTGGTTTTAGAAAATAAAAGTAAGTCGTTCGTTTGTTCTCAAGCGCTGGTGACAGAGTGTCAGATTTCTTTAATAGATTGTCAACTTTATCACTGAAGCATTAGGTTCAAAGTTGATTTGGAAAATTTGACAGTTTCGGGTAACTTGATGTGCTGGCATCTGTACAAAGTGTTTAAGTGAAGATATATGACTGCGTCAGCGAAGCGTTACCCTGTGAACACTGGGCCAAAAATAATATTTAAAAACTGTATTTGCCATCGACGCACTAAGAAGAATACTGTTTGAGCTGGAATAACAAGTGGCGCACCAAATTCCCCAGCAAGCTATAAAAGCATAAATGCTGTAGGAAAAGGCCAAATGTTCACTGAGATAGCTCAAATCAATATTAATTGATTTAGGCAGATCATTGATGGACATTCTGGAGCGGCGCCAACGTAAACAGGGCTTTCCTAGTAATGGCTCACTCACAAGTTGACGCGGTGCCAAGTTCATACGCACGCGTATTTATACTATGTCGAAAATATTCTATCAATGACAATGTTTAGAATCGATGAACTCCCATCTCTTTCATACAGGTTTTGGTAATTTCTAAGCAGCAACTTATTTGTTTTTCAGATCACAGCAGAGGGAATAAGGGACGTAGAATAAAACACTTAACAACATACATAGTAGTTTAATTAATCATTAATGTAAATATGTGTATATTGTAAACAAAACTACAGCACCAATAAATATCTCATTTTTCACAAAAATATCAAGCTTTAATTTCTACATCTCAACAGTTATACAATGTAAAGGTAGTAGTTTAGTTAAACGGAACTTATCCAGAGGATCTCATCGCGAATCGCGTATCGCGTAGTATTATGCGCTTACTTTACGACACTAGTGTGAGTAACACGCGTTTGTAGTCGCCTTTCGTATCGTCCTGCAAATTATTACATTGTACTTTGTAACGTTAGCTCAGTTTTATTCAAAATAGCATGCTAAGCCAAAACACTTACGTATATAAAAATAATAACTTTAATTAAATAAAAAAATATAATTAATTAATTCTGCAGGATTAAGCACAAAGTGTGACTAGCGTATATCCGAAGTCACCCCCTAGGTCATCCTGGAAAGAATACCGAAATAAATCTACCGCTTGCACAGTTCGTGAGAATATTAAGAAACTGGCCCATTACTTTTGATTTTATTCACACGTGTATTCGAAATTGTATCACAAAATAATCTTACGAAGATTAAATCTTAAAAATATCAGATAAATGTCTTTAAAATGCAACATAGGTGATTGTACTCGGTCGATTATGCTGACTCGCGTATCGTGATTAGAATAAAACTTCACACTGCAGCATTGTCACACGTTATGGCGCAACTCGCAATACTGAGTGTTAATGTTAGCATGTGTGAGGCTAGTAACACATTGTCGACAGGAGATCACCGAGCGGACCTCCTAAGTCCTCCTGAAAATGTAACAGCTACTTGTAAAACTAGTCAGGGATACACGAGCAGGCGACGTGTACCGCTACCCTCATGCACGCACACGACACGAAGCAGTTAGCTACAGTGCAGGAATTACATGAACGTGAGTAAGGCTAATAGGAAGCAAATATACAGATCTTTTTAAATAAAATTTACACCCGCCGGATAACCTAAAGATAATGGCACACTGACGACTAGACTGACCGCAAGATGTAGTTCACGGCCTCCTGTTATGTAGTGCTTTGAGCATCGGACGGCGAAGTCGTCAGTGTGCCCGTACCCTAACAGATCACTTAGTTTCCTAACAAATTGACACAAAAAACTTAAATTAACGGGCTAGGTGGTTATCGCATTCGCAGTCTGGAGACACCTTTCTCAATCTATTCAATTAGAGTCAACAGAGCCTTCTTGTAATCTCCGGAAGTGTCATCCTGTAATCAAAATGGGCCACTATTCTAAACGGCTATCACACTCAGACACATTTAGTGTTTTATCACTCTATACGGACACATTGTTAACAAAATACACGTAAACATAAATCGAACAAAACTCGCAGATAAAAAAAAACGAAAATAAAAATGTGTTTTAATATATCTCCTTTCAATAAATACGATAAATAGATCTGTATAATCTTGTTAAAGGATGGTTTTTCAGTTAATAGATGGATCAATATCTACATGGTTTCGACTAGATGATTTCAAGTGGCTGTCTACGACACGTATGCACTATGCACCCCACATGCGCGTTGAGAAGATTTTAGTTATTGAAGCTTAGACGTGTCGAACTTCACAAATCATAAAGTTTGGCTCAGTTTCTTAGAGTATAGAATACCACAAAAATCATGCTGTTAGTATTAAGATAAATAGTTGGTGTAAATAAACTAATCAACAAAGTTATGTGAGTGAAGGTTAAAGTTTTGACCAATGGGGAGGTGCGTTTGTTTCGTGGTTGTAGATATGATTCAAATGAATGGTTGTTATTAATTTTGATTGACTATAGACACTTGTTAGGACATACAATGTTATATTGGGTAATATATGTATATACAAAAAATAAAGCCACTAAATCATCAACAAAATAAAAATCTGAATAAAATCACATTGACTCTATTTTAAAAAAAATAACAGCAGAGATCTCAGAGCATCTTCTTCAATCAACTTTAGTGTTAACAGTCATGTCTGATTGAGAGGTCGTATGTCTCAAAATGTGTGCTCCAAAGCGACATTAATTAAAGTCAATTGAAGTTGATGGTTGCGGTGATAAACCATGAAATCCCAATTGATGTCATAATAAATTTAAGTAATTCCAAAAATCAATGCGGATATATAAGAGTGACTTACAGCGATCCAGCTCTCGAGGGGCTTGCCATACTTGTCAAGGAAGGCCTGTTTGATGTCTCCGAGGTCGATTTCTGAACGGCTGACGACGATTCTGATGAGGGTCTTGTCGTTGGTTCCCAGGCCCTTCATTGAGTAGTACAGGCGCTCGGCGAAGAAGCCAACTTTGCTCTTCACGCATTTTACTAGAAATTTTAAATACGAGGTTTGATCAAACAGTGCGCGGTTTGACGTTCGGGGTTATCCTATTGTAGCTTTTGCGTCGTAACCTATGTCTGATCTAGTGACCCTATCCCATGTAACTGTTTTGTATTGAATGAATTAAGCCACTTGTCGGGCTGGCTGAGTCGTCC
This sequence comes from Mamestra brassicae, assembly GCA_905163435.1. Lineage (NCBI taxonomy): Eukaryota > Metazoa > Arthropoda > Insecta > Lepidoptera > Noctuidae > Mamestra > Mamestra brassicae. The sequence goes on along the minus strand of LR991009.1, from coordinate 8,403,521 downwards.
TGACGCAGGGGTACACGTACCCACGCGGCGAGACGATTTCGGACCGCCAGGCACTTCTTCTCATGCAACCGAGCGGGTGGGCGGGTTGCGGATAGCCCAGCTCCGGCTGGGGGACCGCCACCTGACTACTGGGAGTCGATCTCCCAGCTGGAGTGTCTCAAACGAGACCCCGGACAGGAGAAGTTTCCCGAAAGCCAAATCCCAGGCCAAGGGTTAACCTAGTACCCCATTATCCCTTGACTTACCTACTCCAAATTCGCACTCCTTCCTTTCTTCCTCTACTCCCATCGGTCCGGAGGAAGGGCAACCTCGCAAACCAAAAAAGCCCAACAACCACAACACTAACCATGAAGCAGACAGTAAAAGTAACTACCCAGGTGGGTCCCGGCCAAGCCGGGGAATCCCATGCCGACTCGTCGGTCAGCCCCCATCGTATTCTGGGAGGGGGCAAACTTCTGCCGTTAGAGGACGCGCCTTCAGCGCGTCAGGCTGCTACTACAGCGCCAAATATATGCACAGACTCGGCTGCGGTACACGCGCCAAACACACCGAAACCGGCTGCGGTACTCGCGCCAACAAACACAGACTCGGCTGCTACTCAAGCGCCACCAACTACCCTGACCAAGCTTTCCACGAGCGCCTGGCAACAGAGCATCGTCCGGAACAGCTTCAGAAAAAACCCTGACAATGACCAGAAAGTGACGGGTAAGGCTGCCGGTTCAGGTGGTTCCATCCCGACCCCAGCGGGCGAAGTACGCATGCATCAGCGCGAAAAAACCTTAGCTGGGGAGAGGAAATACGGCGACCAGATGGTCGCCCCAGAGAAAGTACGCGACCAGCCGCGAGTCCGCGAGGGTTTAACCCAGCGCGAAAAACGGCCGGACGCGGAAACGCGCGACCGGGGACGAGTCCGCGAAGGGGAAACCCAGCGCGAAAAATCTCCGGAAGCGTTGGAACCCACCGGAGCTGTAGGCCAGAACCCAGACCGACAGAGACGCGACACCGAAAGACCACCGAGAAGGGCGAGGGGGAAGCGGCTTCGGGCCCCGCGCGGGGATAACCTGGAGCCCAGAAATCTTCCGGGCACCTCCCTCAAACCACAACCTGAACCTAGCGGCTCGGGTGCGGCGAAGAGGGAACGTCCGGATGACACGGCTTCGCCGAGCACGCTTCAGGGAAACCCGAAACGTGTGAGGACCCAAGCTGCTCAAGGGGAGCAGAGAACCTACGCGCGAGCCACGAAGGACATTCCGGCGCGACTCTCCGTAGCGATCTGCTTCTCCCCCCCCTCCAGAGACCTGACACACACCGAGGCGACACATATTCGGACTGAACTGGAAAGACTGGTTATGGAAACCGACCCGACTAAACCACTCCCGGCCTTCCGCGGCTACCCTCGGGTAGCGGACGGCACCGTGCAGATGTGGTGCGAGGACGACAACTCCCTGACCTGGCTTACCCTGAATGTGCCCAGAATAAGACTCCCAGACACTGACCTGACTCTGACCGTCATGCGACAGACCGACGTGCCTACCCGTGTCAGAGCTGCGCTCTTCGTACCCAGGTACAATGGGGACATAGCGCGGCTCCAGAGCATTCTGATTCGTCAGAATACTTGGTACGATATCGGGAGGTGGTCACTGTACAGGGCAACTTCTGTCGGTGGGGATAACCACGGGACATATTTGACCCTGGGAATCCCGACCGATGAAGCCGAAAAGGTGTTGGGGCGGGAGCGACGCATATCGTACCTTCTTGGGTCCATATACGTCCGCTTCTACCCCAAGGCCCAGCCCACTGACGTCAGGACTGACACCGAGACTGTGACTGAGACCACAGAACCGACCCAGACAAACGACCAAGACATGACCAGACTAGAGGAGGAGATGGCGAGAGCAGCGATGGCTGATGCAGAGGTAGACTCTGCGCCACCTACATCACCAGGGTGGACATCGCAGTTGCTCGCATCCTCGCCGACTCGAGACAACTGGCCCGGAATGGAGGAGGGAGACAGACTGTCCGATGGATCCGTCTCCTCCTAACCCACCACCACCGTCGACGTCGCCCACACCTAACACCATCCAGATCATACAGGCAAATCTCCAGCATAGCCAAACTGCCACCGCTAGCCTGCGCAGGGCGCTGGAGGTGCAACCACGAACAATTGCCCTGATACAAGAGCCGTGGATCAGAAATGATAGGATATGCGGCCTTGGAAACATCGGAGGTAAACTAACACTCAATACAAGTAACACCAACAAACCACGAACCTGCATATTCACACCTAAAGACGTACCTATTACGCCACTAACTCAATTCTGTTCCAGAGACCTGACAGTGATCAGGCTTCAAACCGACAATAATATCCCGGACCTTGTACTAGCCTCGGCGTACATGCCAGGCGACGACGAGAACTGCCCACCTAAAGAGATGACTGATTTGGTCCAACACTGCGAGAACGCCAACCTGGACCTCATCATCTGCACCGACTCAAACGCTCATCACCCACTCTGGGGCAGTGAAGTATCGAACACCAGAGGTGAGGCACTATCCACATATCTTTTCTCGACTAACCTTAACATCGTAAACCACGGCTCCGAACCCACTTGGGTCACTGCCAGGGGACAAACGATCATAGACCTAACGCTGGCCACAGATAATGCGACAAAAATCATCTCTAATTGGCGCGTGTCCGACGAACCCTCTTGCTCTGACCACAGGAGAATTCGTTTCACACTAGTAGCCAACACAAAAAAGCCCGCACCCAAGCGAAATCCGCGCCGAACAAATATACCTCAATTTAAACGCCTCCTAGCTTCTCTGCTAAATGGGCACCAGCTGCACCAAGCTCCAATCACAGACCCCACAGAACTAGAAAACACGGTAACAAAACTAACCGATTACATAACCGAAGCATATCACACGTGCTGTAAACTAACAGCATCACACACCAAGGGTAAGGGTAACCCCTGGTGGAACACAGAACTTAAAAAACTCAGAAGTACACTTCGCAAACAGTTCAATAGAGCAAAGAACACTAGACTCCCTGTAGACTGGGAAACGTACAAAAAAACCCAACACACATTTAAGAAACAAATCAGAATCGCCAGGAAAACTGCTTGGCGGAAATTCTGTGAATCCATAGAATCAAACAACGAAGCCGCCCGAGTAAGGAAAATCCTATCAACTGAACAGGACCGCACCCTCGGCGCACTAAAGAAACCAGATAACTCATACACACAAACAGACCAAGAAACCAGCAGAGTTCTTCTGGAAACGCACTTCCCAGACTGTAATCTTCTTGAGGACAGAGTGTGGGCAGATGAATCAGGACGAACCCCTGCTGACCAAGACTGGTCTACAGCCCGAAATGTAGTAACAGAAGATCGAATAGCATGGGCTATAAAGACCTTTCAACCATATAAATCCGCAGGACTAGATGGCATCTTCCCAGCCCTGCTACAATGGGGGGAGAGCATCATAACACCATGGCTGCTAGCAATCTACCAAGCCTGTATAGCACACAGATACGTACCCCTAGCATGGCGCGAAGTGAAAGTCATTTTTATTCCCAAACCGGGAAAAACAGACTACACACAACCCAAAGCATACAGACCAATAAGCCTGACATCCTTTTTACTGAAAACCCTGGAGAGGCTCTGTGACAGATATATTCGGGATGGACCCCTACGTCAATACCCACTCCACAGACAACAACACGCCTACTCCGCGGGGAAATCAACAGATTCTGCGCTGCACAGCGTGGTCTCAAAGATCGAAAGCGCTATAAACCATAAATGCTCCTCACTGGCTGTCTTCATTGATATCGAGGGCGCCTTTGACAAAACCATGTTTCAGAGTATTAGCAAAGCCCTCGTAAAGCACGGTGTGGACACGACACTGAGTGGCTGGATCACAAACATGCTCAAGCAAAGAGCTGTACAAGTCACAATAAATAACACAACAAGGGCCATTGTGGCGAAGGGCTGCCCCCAAGGGGGGGTCCTTTCACCGTTACTATGGAACCTCGTCGCAGATAATCTAGTTAAAAGACTCAATGATAAAGGATACTTTACCGTTGGCTACGCAGATGACATAACCATAATAATAAACGGAAAACACGAAAACACGATATGCAACCTCATGCGCCAAGCCTTGAAAATAGTAGAGGACTGGTGCAAAGAATATCAGCTAGCAGTGAACCCTGCCAAAACCGAACTAGTCCTCTTCACCAAGAAGAGGAAGTTACCAACACTAGAATTACCACGGTTCTTCGGAACCACCCTCAGCCTTTCGACTGAAACCAAATACCTGGGTATATATCTGGACAAGCAGTTGAATTGGGCGAAGCACACTGAACACACCACCACAAAAGCCAGTATATGCATGTGGCAATGCAAACGCATGCTAGGTAGGAACTGGGGTATTAGCCCCAATACAACCCACTGGTTATACACCACAGTTATCAGACCGATAATCACGTATGGTGCTTTAGTCTGGTGGCCCAGGACCGACTTGAGCACAGCACAGAAAGACCTTGAGAAGCTGCAACGGCTTGCCTGTGTGGCAATCACTGGCAGTATGAGGACGGCACCCACTGCGGCCCTGCAGGCTATGCTGGGACTGCCACCACTGCACCTTATAGTGCAGGAGGAAGCGGCCCAAGCGGCCTTCAGGCTCAGCACAGCTGGCACTTTAGGTAAAGACTCTAGAATCAAACATACACGCATCATGGAAGATGCCGTAAAACGACAACCCATGATGTCATCACCCAATGACAAAGCTCAAAAGATGCACCATTTCCAAAAGCACTATAACATAGTGCTAACACAAGAATTGGATGACCACTCAGGTCCTAAAGAGCTGAGAATCTACACTGATGGATCAAAGACAAGTACCGGAACCGGAGTTGGAGTTTACTCCAGCGACCTCAACATTAAAATATCCAGACCACTAGGAAAGCTCAACACCGTTTACCAGGCGGAATGCATGGGCATTATCCTAGCGATCCATGCCATAGAAGCCAGGGGAGTCACGGACACTCATATTCGTATACTCTCCGACAGCGCCTCAGTTCTCCAATCCCTAAATAGGAACTACACCACCTCGAAACAAATACAAGAATGCCACAATGCACTAGAACGCGTCACGGTGACAAACCGCAACACCATAACGCTGCAGTGGATAAAAGGTCACAGCGGATCACTAGGAAATGACGCGGCCGATGAACTGGCCAGGAGGGGGTCTGGTACGATGGCTGTTGGACCCGAACCCATAGTGCCACTCCCTTTCACCCAGCTACGCACGTGGCTACGAGAACATACCCACACACAAGCAGAACGCTGGTGGACCTCGGCACCAGGCTGCAGGCAGTCCAAGGAGGCTATACCACTCCTAGACAATAAACTCACCAAGCGCCTTCTGCGACTGAATAGGAGCAGCCTGCGAATGGTGGCGGGGACCATCACCGGGCACTGCTCACTGAATAAGCATTTCCACACACTAGGTATAACAGACAGTCCTCTGTGCAGAGCATGCATGGAGGAGGAGGAAACGGTGTCGCACGTGCTCCTTGAGTGCACAGGCGTCGCCGATATACGTAGACAAACGATAGGAACACCAAATTCACTCACAGACACCCTGAACTCTTTAGGAGGACTGATCTGCTTCTGGAGGGAGGTCGGCTGGTTGGAATGACGGCCGCCATGGCCCACGCACAATGGTCCAACATCAGGACTAAGTGCGGAAACCATACCCCAATAGATAGATAGATAGAAGCCACTTGTCGGTCGTATCATTATTTTTTCATGATCCCTCTTTCTTGAGGGCACCAAATGACGTTCGGGTATATTGCGCAATCTGCAATGAACCATTTATGTACCCAGTTACGCCTGCGAACACAAATCAGTTAGGTAAAGGCACGTCAGGAGCTAAACACATGAGGTATTATAAAAATAGCAGATTCTTAATTCAAAGGAAATAAGCTGCATGAAGACAAGACCTACCCATAGTATATTTCCAAACGTGCTTCGAAAATAGTAACAATTTGTTATAGTTGAAAGGAGGCACTGTTAATGTTAATAGTGTTATGTTGGAGGAGAAAATATATTGTATGGTGTGAAAAAGTGGAAATGTTAATTGAGAAGTAGGTAGGAAGAATTGAGAGCGAAAAATTCCGCGTGAGTTTTGATCAAACAACGTAAATTGAAAATTCGTCGCGGTCAATACTTTTCTGATGTTAAACAGGGTGTAAACATTTAATCCATGTTAGCAGTGATGTATCAAACAAGCATTAAAAACATATACATATTTCTTTGCGGATATCAAATAATTTCAAAATTCAATACAAAAGGACTTTTAGACACGTACGGTCAGATTGTAACTGATCTAGAGTGTCAAATGACAATGTTGGGAACTTTGCGCCGGTAATTCCCAGTTAACACAAAAAGTTGAACGACTGAACAAGGCCGCAGTACTAACTTCCTGTTACATGACCTTGAATGTTGTTTAAAGGTGACTAATGGAATCTTTTTGGCACTGTTACGGCTATTTTGTGGTTTAGTTTACGAAGCATGGAGGATTGTTATCGTCGAAAATATGCGGTGTTATGACTGATGAGTGATTGTTTAGGCTAGGAACAAATTTGAGTGGAAAAACTCGGCGGAAATCCATTGATCTGCAATATCGCAGGCGTATTAGGCTTAAAATATTTTTAAGTCCTTTGACAGCCTTTACAGATAGTCAGAAACCAGAAAATCTGACAGCAGTCTTGCCAAGGGGCTTCGTGTTACCCAATACTGAGTTACTGGGTTGTGGCAGATAGGCAGTCGTTTCATATAAAATACTGGTAGGTACTCAGCTGCGTCCGGTTAGAATGAAAGCCGAGCCCAATATAAGTGGGAGAAGAGACAAGGCAGATTGATTGATTAAGCTCTTTTGGACTATTATAACTGTATTGTTTAGTAGATGAATTCTACGTTTCCGAACTCGGATTTGTCCTTAGTCTTAGTGATAGCTTAGTTGTACTCACCGATAGCAAGCATTCCCTTCTCGATGCTTCCGGAGAATTCTTTCTTGATGGACTCTTCAATGTCCTTGCCGGTCATGGCCTCGAACTCAGCGAAGATCTGGAAGTCATCAGACAATTAGACGAATGCGTCAGACGAACATTGAGCAATTGATGTGATTGCAGTCTGACGGCCCAATTGAATCGAGCTTTCTAGATTTTTATGACTCATACATAAAGTAATGAATTTTTATGCTATGCAAAACAGAACGATCAGTGTTCTAGGAAAGAACAAGATTCACTTTTGGCATATAATGTACACGAAATAAACGACTGTGTAGGTAAGACTATAATGTCACCTTCGTCACAGTTTTGGCTCTACTTATCAAACAACTATAGTAGGCGCCAGATAATCGTGGAATAACGGTCATTGACCCACCTACAATTATTAACATTTTTAATTTGAAAAACGGAATTAATGACACAAAGCTGTCCCGAATCATCATCTCTCGTGATCCTTAACATTGTCTAATAATGAAAAACGATTCATATTTAATTGTTCAGGTACCTATGAACAGTTATTAGGGAAAGGTCAATATACTTTATTCCACATTTATCTGGTGCCTACTATAGGTAGGTATACAAATATGTGCATCGTACAGGAAAAGTTGTTAAAATTCTCGTTATGCTACAATTATAGCATATTTGCATTGTTCTCATTCTGAAGTTATGCTAGACTAGACGTCTGCACTAAAACGCTTGCATAATGCATATTTGTAGCAATAATGCTGTATTATGGAAACGAATTCTTTGAACCATTAGCATTTCAAACAATTTAGCAGAAAACCGGGTATTAGAGATGCAGTTTTATTTTCAAATTTATCGGAGCGTAGATAATGCGATATTGGAACAGATAACACAAATAACTTGAAGTTAATGCATAGTTATCTTCAGATAACTACTACATGAATTGCAAACAACTATAGTAGGCGCCAGATAAATGTGGAATAAAGTATATTGACCTTTCCCTAATAACTGCTCATAGGTACCTGAACAATTAAATATGAATCGTTTTTCATTATTAGACAATGTTAAGGATCACGAGAGATGATGATTCGGGACAGTTTTGTGTCATTAATTCCGTTTTTCAAATTAACAATGTCAATAAATGTAGGTGGGTCAATGACCGATATTCCACGATTATCTGGCGCCTACTATAAATACATATCTCGAGGCATTAACCTCTTAGAAGAATTTATTTTTAACAAACTAGTTAAAACATTTTTAAGATCAATTTATGTTTTTTTTTTAAGTTTTGACCCCACTAGACATCTACCAATTTTTTTTTTTTTAATTGTGGATACTTTTACTACCACAGATTTTCCGTCTACAAACAGCTAGACACGGAACATTCAAAATATAATTGTGCGTGCGGAAATTGTACCCCGCATAACGTAGAGCAGCCATTTTCGCTCAATGTCGTTATAGCTCACCTGTCTAAGCTGCTGGTAAGACCGTGTGATCAGGATGGAGTTGAACACCGACTCGTCGGTGCCCCACTGTCCCTCGCCGGCGGACGCGAGGGCCTCAGCATCAGCCTTGGCAGCGCCCTCATCCACGCCCTGGTTCTCGTCGCGGTTGGCCATGCAGAGGGACACGCACAGCCTCTTGAAGTGGCCGGAGGTGTCGCCCTTCAGGTCGGATTCTAAGCTCTTGTTGTATACTGTGAGAAAGGAAAACGGATCTTAAGATTTGACACATAGTTTGATAAATAGGTTCTTAAGATTTGACATTTAGTTTGGTAAATAGGTTCTTAACATTTGACACATGTAGTTTGTTAAATATGTTCTGGATAAATAAAACAAATTGTAAAACCCAGGAATCGGAATTTCGAATCTGGAAACTAATTTATTTGATTTCCGTTGCCATGCCAATTAAAGCGCCTAAAATGTTTCTAATTCACGCCATTATTTTTTTTTATCTAAGTAACAATGTTTATCACTATGCCTAGCCTACTAATTAATGAAACAATGTTTTTTTTATGAACAGTATGACATTATTAATTGTTATGTTGGCACCGAGCTGCAAATATCCTTTGCGTGCCCTACTCCTCATGGCCAAGTCCTTATAAAATATTATTGAAATGCAAATGAGAGCTTCTGCGTTATCGTATGATTTATTTATAATTAACGAGTAAGTTATTCAGTCTGTGAGTCATGTGTTTATTGGAAAGTACAAAACGATTGAAATGCCATTTATAATTACGATTGACCTTCAGGCAATTTCGTAATCAGGTTTCCTCGAGTAGGTAACCTACACAATAGCTAGTTTTAAATGCTTTATGTTATTTTACGCAAACACATTGCTTTTTAGTAGCATTTATAATAAAATTTATTGATCAATTGCAGCGGTACGATAGTTACAGTTACTGTTCATCACTTGTAGTTAAATTGGCTATTAAAACAGTCCCGTTATTATTTATTTGCAATTTGGAGTAGCATAGATAAATGTAAAATCCAAATGTAGGGATAAAAACCTAGGGTTTTTTACAAAACAAAAAACAACTTACGCTGTTCGTAGAAAGCAGAGATGGTACGGATGCCATAGTTGGAGAGCGTGCACAGGATCTCGATGATGGCCTCCTCGTCGGTACCGATCCCCGCGACGGCGTCGTGCAGCTCCTTGGCGTAGTAGTGGGGGAGGGGGGTCATCAGAGCCACGATCACGTTCTCCAGGTTGCCGCTGAGCTCGCTCTTCAGTTCGCTGATCAAGTCCTACAAGGGAAAATTGGGGCTTAACATATTTATTTATCTGCCTGATCCCCAGTCTTGCCCACAGCTTAGATGGCATCCGGCAGACATGGCCTGCACAGTCCAACTTTAGTCTTGCAACTCATAATGCAAGCTTTTCGCCAAGTGTTTCCCCAAACAAATTTAGATTGGAATATGCTATTCGCAACAGTGGATTTCTATACCAAAGACTTTCGTACTAGCGTACCAGTCAGTTTTTTTCGAAATAGCGTGCGTCGCAATAATGTCATTGGAATCTTCATATTACTCCCGTGGTGGACACTGGGTACCTAGTTGTTTCTATTATTAAAATTTTAGCGTGCAACTCGTGTTTCCGAGCAATTGCATGTAGGTAAGTAGGTCATAGAACTTGTGTTGTTTAGCTATGACACGTAAATGAATAAGTACCTACTAGAATTTCTATGTTTACCTACTCATTTACTAAGTCTTTACGAACATGTTCAACAACTTGCCAAGAGCTGTCTCCATTTGAAATACAAACTCCGTACGGCCCCGTAATCATTCAATCATCATTTGGAACCATTCACCTGCCGGTACTAACCATTCGTAACTCGGTCACAAGTCACAACATTGTAAGTCGGCGAGCGCTTGATTAGCCTCCATTTTACATGCAAATATGTACCAACGGAGGCGAATCAAATTGAGACGTAAAACAACAATGTTGGTGACTCCTGGCTGCTCTTATCGAAGTATTGACTCAATGGCTCAGTGCCGTGGTGAACGCTGATAGGCAGCGTACCTAGTATGCCAAGAAAACTGAGGAAAATTGAATATTTGAACAATGAGTAATTCACTCATTGTTCGTAGCTCGAGGTGCGCTGGCGCAGGCTAATCGCACTGGGCACGAAGGGGCACTGCACACATAATGAGGCAATCTTTATGTCAGCCGTGCATAATTTGTACGCCTACGTGTATTTAGAAATAAATAGTGTAGCTAGGACTCCTATTACCGGGTCTAACAAAAATTTTAGAGCATTTAGGGTTCCTAGGCACTTAAAATCTTAAGATCGAATTGGACAAAATTGAGCAGAACGTAGTAGGGTAGGTAGTGATAAGTCATTGACATTTATTAACCTTGTGAAAGCCAGAGTATAAACGCATCGGGCGTGCCCTCGACTATAAACTACAAATTCGCCGTACTCTTTTTGTCAGATATTTGTGACGTTTAGCGTCTGGCACGCGCTTGCTTGTCATGTTATCATGTAGGGTATATAACAATGGCGTTCAAAAGGATTAACCTTTTTAGCCGTCATCTTGAATCGGTGGCACGCTAAATTAAACATAAATAGAATCAATACTTGATGAATACTTATTTTCCCTATTTTATTTTTCCTGTTCCATGGACTCCACATATTTAATTAAATTAGAATCATTAGTGAAGCTTGCGGTTTAATTGCAAATATTATGTATTTCATCAAAACATCAAAGGACGCATATAATAAAAATATTTGCTATGTGTGTATTTATACGAATCCGGTTGACAGGTTTTCACTGCTAAAAGGGCTAAACTAATTTTGATGAAATCTGCTATGGCTAGGGCAGGAACATAGAAATCCTTTAAAAAAACATCATCAAAGGAGATTTACTGTGTTGAAGTTAGTGTTGGAAAAAACTTAAAACCAGGCGAGCAAATATGCAGGAAAAACGGTAGATACTAGAACTTTTACCTATTAGCATAGTAAACTTTAATGAACATGGAGGCACACTAAGCACCACTTCTCCATTCACATATTGTATTTATCAAATTAGTTTCTATATACAGAAATAGCGACAATAGCTGCGTAAAGGAAAAATAGACTTATCTGGGTAGATACACAACCAGCTAAAAATATAGATAACACAATAATGTAGCATGTGTCCATAACATGTGATTAGATTGCAGATGCAAACAAGAATGTAGATACCTAGTATACTTAGTAGATATTAACATCATTCATGTTGTAAATCGTTTATCTAATTTGAGGCACATTTGTATCTCATCTGCGAGACAGATTGCAACAATTCAGCATGGTAGTACCCGAGGTGGGGCGGGGTGCACTTGCCACACCCAAAACCCTGAATTGAATCTATAGTCTTCAGAAAGACGCTGCTCGAGAAATGTAATTTAAGAATCTAGGTTGGAAATCATCAATGATCAATCCCCTCCATTTTTACCAGAACCTTTCTGAAGAGAAGGGCGGTTAGTATAAAAAGTATTTCAATTCTACCTTCTTATTATTGTAATAAAGAAGGAAAGGACAGTTTAAAAATTCTAAATACTTATCAAGATTCCTTACTTTTGCCCCACCCTAAGAAAATGCGTACGCCCATGTAATTCAGTAACTATCCTAGTACAAGACATCCAAGTAGTACATAGGTACCTAGTAGTTGATAAAGTAATTAGATAGTGAGGAAATTATGCTCCTACAAAAACAACTTAAATTAACACTACAGTATCATTGTTAAATGATTCACAGCCGTGAAACAAGAAAAATGATTATTGCTCTAATGTCAATGCAATAAGAATCATGATCATGAATCAACGATGACTAACAGTGTAACAACGGAAGACTGACTGACCGACGGCAAGGACAAGTACAGTTGAACCATTTACAAGTCACTACAAGGTTCTGTGTGTGAGGCCTAAAACTCAAAAAATTACAATCGTAATATTAAAGATAATTAGTTATGTATGACATAACTGTACGTGGGATAATTTGTTTACCAGTTTCAATTGTACGCTTGTTTCTAGGTGCGCATCTGGTTATTTTCAATGTCGCTCCGATACTGCAGAATAACAAGTGACTGTATTGGAATGACTTCTTTTTATCGTGTGTCACGAAAGAGTTATCATTTGTAAGTAGGTAGGTACCTAAGTGTTTATTTTTGAAATGAAAGTGAAGATTGATTGCTGCCAACATTCAGTCATAGTTCGAACCGAAATCAAGAGGATCCGTGTACTGTGACACATCAACTCTTATCTTAGTTGGTAGTAACATCACTAGACAGAGCAGAAAGGTCACTCCAGGTACAAATGATGATTGCAGTAACTTATTAATCATATTTTTTTTTTTATTTGAGATGAGTTTGCTCTTGTCTCTAGTCTAGGTCATAGCTGACAAAGACAAAGTCGACGATGGAGCGACCTTACCCAGAAGAAGCCTGTTCACTCTAATTTTAAATAGATTAGGGTTGTGTGCGTTCGGAAACACAGACGCAGTCAGAGAGTTCCACTTCTTTGCTGTGCGCATTATAAAAGACGTTTGGTTTATTATACACTTGAGGAAAAAACACGGTTTTTCAACATGTATATAGTTACTGCGAACTCTTCACTTGAAAATTAGAATTGGTATCTTACAAAGGTCGTTGACAGCTTTTCACATAATTCCTGTTCGAGAACGAAAACTAATCTGTAGTTACACAAAGCCATACTTCAATTTAGGCCAATCAATACTGATCGTAAAAAGGGTGGAGAAAAACGCCTCTATACAATGTGGAGACATCGATACGACAATCAATAAAAACACTGCCAGTGTAGGAATACTTTGAAACTAATATAAATCCTGTCACCGAAATTAAAAATAAATTTTCCAATTGCATAAAAAGTAAAAAAAACAAAAACTAATTATTTTAAGTTTTTTGACGTTTTATGCAATTGGAAAGTTTATTTTCAAAGTCATACTTGACTAGTCAAGGATAATGACTACTATTCTTACGAAATATTCCAAGCAGTCTAGCAGTTAGTGACATTCGTAAAATTTTCGTATCGTCGTCTCCACCTTGTCTAACATGTTACATATCTCTTTTTGCGCTCCATTATGTTTGTGAACACCGATTGATGGCTACTACCAGCGCCTCAATAAAACACCTATGATGCTATCTTATGTTACACTCCATTAAGATCGTGAGTTGTGGAGGTCAGATGTTAATCTTAACACTGACATTCAATTCAACCGAAACAGGCCGAAGGCCAAACAGAGAGGCTAAAATGATGAAGAGGAAGAGACTACCAGAATGCTTTGTCGATCTAGTAGTGGGAAGCGCGACTTCTGAGCATCAAGTCTTAGTTCGATCCTAGTTCATGGAAAAGTGCTATAAAGTTACTCCGTTTGGAAATTCCCAGTAGCAGCTCGGAGTCAGGAACTCAGGATTACTGACTAACCACTTAGCAGATAGGCTCGCCTACAAATCAACACTTACGCCATAAGTAGCAAAATGGGGGTGTATCAGCACAGTGCACCTCAGGCCTCACCTTCGGGGCTATTCGTAAACTACAAGACCATGGGCGGTGGGCAGGACCATTGTCAGGGGGGTGCATCTTCAAAACCCCGCCTCGAATAGGATAGGTTTTCTTTTGCCCCTTCGCACAAAGATAGAACTAAAGAAGACGGGTGCAAGGCCAAGTTAAGGGTGCTCGAAGTACCTTCCTCGCCTCGGATTTGCTAGGTTCTCTTTTATTCATGTTTTTTCTTCATGTTGTCGTATGTATTATTGAAGGCCAGCCTCCTGGCGCCCATGTACTGGCGTACAGTTCTGTAACGCAGCTTCAGCTTACCTTGCCATAGTTGGTCTTGAAGGTCTCGGCGATCTCCAAACGCTGGACGATGCCGCGTCTGCAGAGGACGTCAATGATGGCCTTCTCATCGGTGCCGATCCCCTTCATCGCCTTGCGGAGGGTCTCGGCATCCGCAGCGGGGTCGAAGGGCTCCGCTGGGTACACCGTGGGGGTGCACTGTGGGGTAAATACGAACATGAGTTTTGTTTAGGGGTGTCGAAATTCGAAAGTCGGGTGGTAAATAAAAGTTGTTGACTTTTAACTTATAAATACTTTTTGTGTTATTTATTATAGACTTCAGTAACCCAAGCACGAAGATTTGGTCCGTAATAGAATAAAAAAGTTGTCGTCTGTGTTCCGAATTATAAGGTCCTTTATTATAATTAAAAAAGGGTCTGCTAAGTTTCGTCGAAAACTACTTTAGTACCTATATGATACTTTGGAGAATAAATAGAAGAATGTTCCTGAAGATTTCATCCATAATTGAAAACATTATAAGCCTTTCTAGTTTCAGCAAACTTTGCAACTTACTATCGACATAGTAGGTACCTATTAAATTAAAACAGGTTACTTAGATCATTGTTTAACCAGACACCAAAACAAAACAAGTCACGATTTATTACAGCATCTCGCAGACGACAGGATGAGCCATTGCCTTGCTATTCAGACTCAGAACCCCGCATCATGAGTGTTTGGCTCACCTATTCAAATTCATAGTATTAACTGATGAGTAATGAACAAACTTGAAACTTAGCTTCTTTATAAAGATGACGTTATGAGCAGAGCATGTTGATGTTGTTTTTTTGCTCTACTTTAAGGCAAAGCTTTAAGGTAGAATATTTCAATATAAATGTATCATTTATCCACCTGAAATAAATTAAAATTGAGCAGCTAAACGTGGACGAGAATTACGTCATTAAGTAGATATCTATACCTATGTAGGAGATTTCCTCCCCACAGTCAACTTGTCTGGCCTTGGCATGGTTTGGCTTAGTCATTGGGCGAAAAGGGCGTGATTTGGCCCGCTCCCTACCGATAAAAGCTCCCTTTATTTTATAGAGCAGCTATCTGTATCCCTAATTGATTAGTTTTCCAGGTTTCGAGGGAAGGAGAAGTTCATTATATGCCTATAGCAACTGAATATACAATGGAAGTTTTTTCCTCGTTTACCGTGCAAACAACATTTAAAATTGGTGTTAATTTTATGGAGATCATAGTCAATTACAGTGTATTTTTGCACCTTGTGCCTATAGGTAACCTCGCGCTGTAAGGATGACATCATCCCGTGAGAAATCTATAGAATTATAGCCATGTAGGTAGTTAAGTAAGTAGGTGGATAGCTGCTTACCTTGTAGGGGTAGTACTGTTGTCCACTCATGTTGATAGATTCCTGAAGAATAGAAAATAATGTTACAAACAGTCGCTTTCAGATATGCGCTAAAAATAAAACTCAACTGCTATCAACGCGGACCGGCTTTTAGCGATTAACAAACATCGGCATGCCACCGCCTGCCGGTAAATATCGACCTACACTTGAAATACTGCAACTACTACTGATTTATGCGCACTAAACTGTTATTTCAATGCTTGCTAGCACATTTTCAAAGCATAAAACAAGGTAAATGCTGTAAAATTGTACGTACTTTAGTCAGCGACACGACACACCCAAATCACTACAGACCGAATTTCGAAATACGCTCGACTCGAATGAAACTCGGTGAGGTCGGTCGAAGCCGTTTTTGTTCGTCGCCCTCTTCCCTCTCACTCCGTTCAGAGATTACGAACCTTTGGCTCGGCTCACTGCAGTTTTATAAGGATGCTGTTTTTTTAATACAAAACAACAGAGGACACGTTTATTTTCCACTAACCGATGACACTTAAATCATGTTGTTGCAAAACAAAATATAAGATATAAACACATTCCGCTTATTGATTAGAGTTACTTATCAAAAATATTTATCAGAAGACAATAAGTCATTAATCTCAATTTTTCATGATAAGTACTTAGAACAGATAATCGTTATCAGATGTGTTTATTATTATTAATTTAGTATCTAACTAGGAATATGAGCCTCGAAATATGAATTCAACAAGTTCTTACTTAGTAGGTAGATAACCTGTAACCCGAAAAATACCTAACATGAAACCATTTTTATTTTTTCTAGTTGTTGGTATCTCACATTCGGTCTAACACAGATTTCGTCAATTCAATGGCAGGTTACCTTGTAGGTATCTAATAGGTAGGTAATTACCTAGATTTAAGTTAGGTACTTAAGTATATTTTTTTCTATTGCATCTGCAATCAGCAACATTTATTTATGCAGATATGTCTATGCCTCTTATGAGACAAGATTTCAATTGCATACAAAAAATAACAGGTACTCAGTACAAAATTTTAACGAAGCTCCCTAGTTTTCCGACCCCTGGTCCACGTATTATTCACCAGCCGATGACATCAGCGTCGACGGCCCCCCGCCACCGCCGCCACCCCTTGCGGCCACCGCTGCGTTGCCGGCAAGTCCGGCGACGCGTCTGTGTCTACGTTCCCGCAGAGCCTCCAACCACAAAGCTATCTAACCTAACCGCATTGCCTTCCCGACCACTTCAAACCTTCATTAAAACAATTGACAACGACTAAATTACCCTTCTATTCTTTTCCTATATTTAAACTATATTAGCGGTCTTTTATTGTCTCTCGTAATTTTGGAAAGTTACCTGCCAGATTTGTTGGGATATGCATAATATTGTTATGTAGAGGAACCAGCGTGCACGAAGCAGGTCAGTGATCCCACTTTACTGTCTGGGCGCGTTGCCTGATTCTCTGAAGTGAAAGTTACCCCCAGAGAAGGCGCAGTCTGACAACTGTTTAGTAAAAGGTGCTTTGTTGCCTTTGAATAACGTTTTCAACCTCGCTTCTCCCTTTCAACCTATTTTACAGTAACTACCAGATCCCCAAATACCAGAGTAGAGAGTACCAGAGTAATTTAGGAAAAACGAAAATTTTATCAGCCTAGCCTAATTTACGCAACACATACACTCCCTCACACACACACTCACACACATACACACACACACATACACACTCCACGACACACTATCAACCACAGACTCATATACTCGTTTACTAACACAAATCTAAAGCGTATTTAACTTAACAAACAGCGACCTTATGTACAAATAGTATTGTGTACCTTTTGCTGCGACTGAACCCTGTCTCCCAAGATACAGGCCCCTGGCCTAGTTTGGGATTCAGTATCAGTACATATATATTGTAATAAACATCCTAAGACTGTTCAAACTTAAGTACCAATGTTGCATTTTTTGTGTCAATAAACAATTTTTATTTTTTATTTTATTTACGAACAACCACACAGCCTGGTTTATGTGGTAGGTATGTATTGCGGATAAGCTTCACTTCATAGGAACAAATAAGTACCCTATCTATCTGCTTCCAAAATTAATTTTGTTTGATTAAAAACAGAAGGATAAAGCTAAATATAGAAATGATCCTCTTGATTATTCTTATTAAATAACCGCATTTTACAAATAAACCGGAAAATTTATTTTTTCGTACAATTATTTAATTTATGTATTTGGTTTTCCACCATGTTGACAGGATAAATTGGGTGTTTTGATCATTGTATTATGGCTTCAGTAGGTAAGAGATTAATAAAATATGAATATGAAAACTGATCTAATACAAAAAAGTCTCTACTAAAATTAAAACCGGCCCGATTATAGGCCCTTGTGGTATTCCTATAATAGGCACGTATTATACACTATCTACATTGTGTATCATCTTCTTATTACAATAGTTTTATAAGCTTAATGTATTTACTAACGCTATGGACCTCGGTCTGCAAATAAATAAATATTATTATTATTATTTGTTGGTATACATTTTTGTATCTCGGCAATGATTGCCGGGTTTAAAGGATAACACGGGCCAAAGCCCAGTGCTACCCCTGAGAGTACTAACCTAAGTGATAGTAGTTCGTTGTCGTTCTGTAAGAATTTTCGGACAATTCTGCAAGTGTTCAATATAGCAGCTTTTTGTAGGTTTTGGTAGGTGGAGGGAGCTATCTCTAGCGACTTTAGTGATTGATGTAGTTGTTTAGGTATGACTCCCGTAGCTGAAAGTACTACAGGCATTATCGCAACACTGCTTAATCGCCACATTCGGCTAATTTCTATTTTTAAGTCTGTATATTTTGACAGTTTTAATGCTATTGTATTTTGTAGATTGTGTGTATTTGCAACTGCTATATTATTTTTTTAATTTGCGCGGTTTTATTAATTTTGTCTACTAAAGTTATGTCGTAGGTATATTGTAATGTATTATTATTATTCTAACAATCGATTTCCGGAACCATTTTAGCGTTGATCAGTCATACATAATCATAAGTCTCACTATAAACTGACTCAATGTATATGAGACATAAATCTACGTCATCAAGTTAAGTATTCTGTTGATACTGTGTCGTCACAGATCTTATTCACGATCATTAGATCAGCAGTAGTGAAAACTCTCTGATTCATAATTTCATACAAACGAACATTGAGTAGTTTAAAGAGTATATTCATAGATGCGTAAGTATCTACGATTCTACGGTATGACACCATTATGCTTTATGTTGGTGTTATAGATGAAGGGCAGACAGAGTAGGTATACAAATTATTCGCGTTGTTCATTTGTTTGTATTAGGAGAATTAAAATAAACTTGTTTGTTATTTTATTAGCTTCATTCGAGTGTTTAGAAGTTCGATCTTATCTGGCTATATATAATTTTCAGTTGATAGTGTACCTATATAGTATATAGGCAAATAGTATACATATTATATAGTGGCAAAAATTACCTCATCATGTGGACCTTTTCTTATTTTTTCCTTTCGTATTGCTGACGGGACAGAATTGAGGGCAAAAAACGTGTTTCACCGACCCCAAGTAACATGGGATAAGTGCAGAAAGATGATGATGGCTTTCGTATCGACGGAGCCTACTACATATCATCAGAAGTGCAAATGGGCGGATATTTAGGACAATTCACCTATTATACTTCTCGTTGTTCGTTTGTTTTGTATTAGGAGCATTCAAATAAACTTGTTTGTTATTTATTATTATTATTTATTCATAATCAAGTTACAAGACTCATACTAATTATTAGACACAGTTACAATGACAATACAAACACTAAAGAAATTCAATTACTTAAATTAAATTTATTCCCATTTACACTATTGGTCATTAAATTCAATAAACACAATTATTATAATTTTTTAACCGGCTTTTGAACAGCAACATGCCTGCCACAACAATGCCGGACATAAGGGCAGTTAAGCCTGTTGGCGATCATTGCCAGGACAGCATTGGGGCTGGCCCGCACCCGACGCACCAGGGACGCACACTGCTTGCTTACTTACCGGACGGCGAGCGTTGGGTGGCTCGCTGTCCGATCACCACCAGGCCCGGGTCGATGGCGCGTTGTGTTTCACGCGCGCCTCAAAGAGATGTGAGCATAAAAGACGGGGTCCGCTAGGGCCAGAGCCTGCCAGGGTTGCGGAATTTGTTCGAAAGAGTCACCGCGGCCCTGGAACGCAAAGGGCTTCAGAAGGAACACGGATGGGTTTTAGTCAGTAAGAGTCTGACACGCCCTTCCGCTCCACCCAGAGCGGAAGAAGTCATTTGATGATTTCCCATCCTTAAAAAGAAAAAAAAAAAAGGTATGTGCAATACGCTCTAAAAAGCGTGACCTTCACACCAGTAGTACAACGCGAAAACCTGCGGGCTATCATGTTGGCTCGCACCGACAGCGCCCTCCGCTCCCAATCCATGTCAGCATGGTCTGTAAGGTCCTCGGTGAGTAGATGCCCTAGATATTTAAATATCACCACTCGATCTATTGGAACGCCATCGAGATCAACATTCGGAATATTCCTAGGGCTCGACACACCGATGGCTTGAAAAACCATGTATTGGCCCCTATTGACCTGGTGTCCGTACCAGTACTGGAGCATGCTGATGAGTTTCCACGGTAAGTCCGTGCTCTCCAGCTTCCCCCAGAGGATGTCGTACGAAACGAGGTCAAAGGCCTTGGATAAATCGAGTAAGCACGCATATACCGGGGTCTTTCTCTTCGTGTAATATTTAACGGTGTGCTTTAAACACAGTATTGCACTCTCTGTGGACAGTTTGGGTTGAAAACCAAACTGGTTATCATGAAGTGTTTATTTATGAGCTTCACGCGCGCGTTTAGAAATTCTTATTTGGCTTAGCTTAGCTAGATTGCTTAGCGATAAGGTACCTCATCGTATGTTCCTTTCGGCACCTATCCTTATTTTTCATGTTGTTCTTTAGAATCGACGTTACCTACTTCAACGGTATCGGTGGCGTTGTTAAGTGCAAACGGACAGACATTCATTACACTCCCCACACCTTAAACAGTTCGCGTTTTTCGTTTGTTTGTCTGTGAGATAATAAAAAAACTTATTGTAATTTATTAGCTTCACTTGGGCGCTTGGAAGTTTGATCTTATCTGTTGTTTTAATGTTTAGTTCGAGACAATACGATAGGTTGACAGATTAGCCAAGCATTCCTCTTTAATTCTTTATTGTACACCATAACAACTAATATTAATTTACAGTGATTAAAAAAATTCATGTACAAAGGCGAGTGTTGTACCTACTCGTGCCTCACCGTATGTTTATGTGCTTACATATCCATTATATCCCTGTTGTGCTTTTTTGTCTGAACGACCGCATCGGTGGCTCGATGGCGATCTTCAGATCATCAGACCTGCAGGTGGCACACATTTAGGACAATCGAGCAATTGGGGCGTGGTCGGATCAGGAGCACAGCCCTGCACAACACTGGGTGTTCGATGGGTCGCTCGGTAACACCCCGTCACCATTTCAGAAAATCGTATTTGCAACGGCATACTTGGGAGGTACCTACTTACGTAACGTATACGTATTATCTCTAATCTAAATTATAATGAACAAATAGTAAACAAAATTGACACTATCGGAGCATATTTTCTTCGAAAGCCACCGCGTGATGATCGCGTAATTAGAAAGCAGACGCGTCAGTGTTCTTGAAATTTTCAGTCAATATTAGCATTCTGTTATACACGGTAAATAGGTATATGCAAATTGTGTTAGTCATACTCATTAGAGATGAGTCTATCAGCTGATCCGATGAAGGAGTTGTGTAGAGAGTTAGAATGGAGATACCTATCTTAAAACTCCCCATTCTTACCTTCGTCAGGTACCTACCATGGCCGGAAGGACTATTTTCAGGACAGTGCAGCTTCAAAACCCCGTCTCGAATAGGATAGGTTTTCTTTTGCCCATTCACACAGAGATAGAACTAAAGAGGACGTGCGAAGTACCTACCTCGCCTCAGATTTGCTAGATTATCTTTTACTACATTCCGCTTTTCTAATACGTACCTACCTACTTTTTTATTTCATCTTGTTTTCGCATGATTTATTGAAAGCCTAGGGGGAGCACTTGCACCAAGTGCTCCCTCCTCCTAGCGCCCATTTCAGGTAGTAATTCCTTGCAGTAGGTAACCGTCCTTGTCCACCAATGGGATGGGCCCACTCACTAGTAAGGATATATTATGTTCTGCGAGCCACTTTCAGAGACATCACGCTTTAGTCGAGACGTGGTACTCAGTTCTCTCAGAATCTTGGAAACTGGTTTGTGCAAAAAGTATATTATGAGCTCTAAGTTATGGTGTTAGAAGGAACACTGTTATGTTACGACTTTACAAGTCCAATATAACTCCATTGGCCATAGCCGGAGGATACTCAGGACTACTCAGGAGGATTTCCCAACGCGCAAAATAAGGAAAACATAATACCTACCGGAATACAATGAACTCTTGAATCAACGTGACTTGGTTTTGTGGATTAGGTTGGTAATATTAGGATGTGGTTGTGGTATGACTACACGGAAAACTGTTGTGTGATCTGTTCGTTACTATGTTGTATTCCTTTCTAGAATCGATGTAGGTATAGGCAAAAAAATGGGGTCAAACCAAGGGCCTAGGATTTGAGCTAGGGGGGAGAGCTCATACCTGTTTCGCTGGTTGTTGTGCTTCATGGCCGACGACTATGCACTGAGCCGTCGACGAGTGCGGGTGCAGATGTGGCGTTCGTACGCGTCCATCCCGAATATTCCCAGCCCACGTGGAATAAACGTCCCAGTGTCACCGGTGGCGACTGGGAAGTTAAGTATTGCCCCCAATGCGGCGTGGATCGCCAAACCCCTCATCGCTGTCTGTTTTACGGCCGCGATGAGGGGGTTGGCGGTCAGTCTTTTCCAATTTGGTTTTATTAGCAACTAAGTGATATTATTAGGGACATACAAATACAATTTTCTTCACCATAGTTGCTTGTAATTTTCTTGTAAAATTCGAATCACAGATAATCCAGAGGCGCATTAAATGTTGCCAGCGTAGGCACCTCATCGGCGCCCCTAAAGTGCAAACTACAACCGCCGACACCCTCCACACTCGGCCGCAAAGAGTGGTCTCTTGTGGAGTGTGGAGTTTGTGGAGGAGGGTGGTGGAGTCCTCGGGTGTGACGAGGGTATGCGTCGGTTGGCGTAGGTACCTTAGAGATGCGGGAGGGTTCATATGGGGCGGCCGATGCGATAAGGGGATTACGGTGTTTTACAGCAGTTTCGAAGAAACGTTGGGCTATGCGTTTCAGCAACTGCTGAATGGTGGGCAATTTGAGGTCTAGGTACATGTAGTCTCATTGCGGACATGGTAAGGAGCTCCCGTGATTTTGCAGAGGAAGCGGTTTTGGAGCGTTTGCATCCTATGGAGTTGACGAGGCTTTGCGTGTGCAAAGACGGCGCAAGCGTACGTCATGATGGGACGGATGACCGTGGTTAAGAGCCGCAATTTATAGGTACCTGAGTGACAATTTGCTACGGGCGGTCGTGATAAAAAATTATACGTAAGAAAATTAAAGCGGGCGTAGCGAGCTCAAAATTTTTAGGATGTCATAGGCATAAATCCTAAATTTTTAACAATTTGCATAGAAACAGCATGGAGTTTATCGAATTATTCGGATAGGCTACAAAAACCTTGAACATTCCAGATGCGAGGGGATCAGATTACATTACTTTTATACTTCTATAGAATATTACAAACTCCGAGCTGCCACTGATAAATGACTTATAGGAAAACAGAATGACACTCTGTTCAACCCGGGAATTGATTCGGACCCAACGCTCAGCAGCCGTAGTTTGCATCCGCAAGACCAATGAGACGGTCATAAGAAAGAGACAGCTATTGTAAACGTCGTGAACAGTTGCCAGATGATTTTTTTTTGGGATCGGGCCATGTAGGAGTAATTAAGATGTAGTAGGGGCGTACTTCCGATACATAGTATGATTTTTATTTTATGTAGGTATAAGTAGATAGGTACCTACTTTTTTTTTCATTTAGACTTCCGCGTGCGCTCTTTTGTTATCTCTTTCTTTCTTTTACCTATATAAGAACATACAACAGTAATGTGAAGAATAAAGCAACTACGATGAAGATTACTTATTATTATATTTCTTTAGTAGCGACACTTTCGGATTGATTAATAATACAGGGTGTGTTTCTTTTTTCGAAATCAACTGGTATGATTCCTGACTATGAATACCGATTTTTCAAAAATCCAAAGAAGCCATTTTCGTTTTCATCAAAGTCGGGCTCAAGCCTCCTCTCAGTGTTTTTCGATATTCCTCATAATTTCGGATTTGGCCATTCACTCACTTTAAAAATTCACCCCGTATAACTAGCGAAGGTAGTCGTTAATTTGATGGAAGTATCGGTTAATTCCTACCTATGCAGCATGCTGGCATGCACGAATGTTGGCATTTCAACTTTTCCATGTTCAAATGGACCGATGATAGGTACCTTTAGGAAACAAGTTTTATAGCTACCTACTAATTTTGAACAATTAGATGTTTAATCTACCTACCTATAATTGCTTTATGACTATCGGTCCGCAGCGCTGACCCATAATTTCATGGCTATTTATCGATTCGACTTCGTTCATAAGTATTTTTAATTAATGACGGCTACATGACATTGCACAAAAAAAAAAACTTTGTGATGCTTCTTTTAAGGTGGGTCTTAGAATGAATATGGCCAAGACGAAGGTTATGGCAAACATCTTCAGCGATTCAAATTCTAGTGTTAAAGTTGGGAATCGTTGGAGATGGTGGACCGATGTTTATCTTGGCCATATCCTTTCATTTGGCAAAGAATATCAACAAACGGAGATATCGAGAAGAATACAGCTTGGATGGGCCGCTTTTAGCAAATTGGATGACATTTTGAAGTCTGCCAAAATTCCACAATGTCTGAAGTCCCGCCTCTATAACCAGTGTGTTTTGCCCACCATGACTTACGGTGCTGAGACATACGCTTACACAGGAGGCTGTGTACAGACTGAGAGTTGCACAGAGAGCTATGGAGCGTTCCATGCTTGGCATACGTCTATTAGATCGAGCTCCAAACGTCGAGATCCGAAGACGTACGAAGGTTTTTGACATCGGAAAACGAATTGCGGATTTAAAATGGGGCTGGGCAGGACACCTGGCAAGGCGCGGTGATGATAGGTGGAGTAAGACAGTGACCGAGTGGCGCCCGAGGACTGGAAGAAGTGTTGGTCGGCCGATGGCGAGATGGGCGGACGACATTGTTGCCATCGCGGGTAGAACCTGGATGAGGCTGGCACAGGAACGTGGGGATTGGCACAAGAGAAGAGAGGCCTATGCTCAGCAGAGGGCGAAGTCGGGCTGTGGATGATGGATGACATCACATTGACATTGTATCATTCCGACGATTCTAATCTTACTTATGTAAATAATGACGAATAATAATCGTATATTCAGTTCTTTCGTTTGCAACCGCAAGTCAGTATCTGTGTCCGGTTTATGGCATTCGACTCGCGCTCTTGGTTGGTGAATTTTTCGGTGCACGTACCACATCACTGCCTAGGTACTCCTTTTTGAACACATGCGTTAAGTTAAAAGCATTACCCACCATCGCAATAAGTGTGCCGTTGACCTATTTCACGATGAACAGGCGCGAATAATGTAAAAGCAATATTTTCACATGTATCCGTCACCAAACTCCAGTTTCTGTCGTTATATTCTATGCCTGCTGCGAAGTTGTTTGGGGCCAGCAGGCCACAGCCAGTGCTTGTTTTCACTCATAGCTCAACGACCTGCGGCCTGACTTGATTGATCCAATAACTGGGTTGGTTAAGCCTACCGGCTGACATATTTTGCCATATTTCTCAAGAGAGATACACTATTTTCTTACTGTTTCTAGCTCTTATCTTGACTGATCTCGCCTGATGAAACGCGATGGATGAGGTCGAGGTTTAGAAGCAAACCTGTGGATATATTTCGGACAAGTGTTAACTCTTAAACTTTGTTTTACTTGTCTGTTGCTATCAGAGTGTTATCAGGCACTTTTTTAGGCTTATTATGATACTTCATCATGCAGCTAGCTTGCTAGTCGGAACTATCGGAAATTCGATATATAAGCTATTGGTTACCCATCACCAAGATAACACGATAAATAACTTAATGGAAGGTTGGTTGTATAAAACATGATTTATTTATTACAGTAATACATTTAATTGGAAATACACGGGTGGCAAGCCATCACCATTGTACAGATACAATATATATATAAATACAGTTGTCTTTAGCACTAGTCTTCCAAGAAGAAGTATTGGCCTGCTCGTTTCTGTTCTATGTCCTGTAACAAAAAAATGCATGTTGTTAGTTCAATTACAACAGATTTATTGCTAAAACATAGTTTTTCAGCTTTAAGTGCTGGACACCACACTGTATTTTTAAAGAGATTCTTGGACTCTTGGGTTAATGCCTAATTTCATCATCATTTTAGTTGCATAACGTCCATGGTCGGACTTAGGCCTCCCTAAGCTTCAATACATCAAGCAGTCCTGTGCAACTTGCTATCTTCACCTCTACAGATCACATTTTTTTTTATACCTCAGTTATCATACTATACACAAATGAAATCACTGATAATACGGTTTATAAACTACTAGTACAATTCCAAAATATTAACCTTAACAGAAGAGTGTTTATTTATCCTCGGCCTGAAGTTATTGGGATCCCTTCGGAAGGTGATGCCGAGCAGCTCTAAGAATTTGTTCATGCCATTGAGCAGCGACTGCGGCGCGTGCGCCGTGGCGTTGGACGACGGCGTGCCTTCGAACACGATGACGCGGTCCGCTAAGTACGTCGCCATTATGAAGTCGTGCTCTACTACGAAACCAGTACGCTTTGCGTGGAGGATGAACCTGGGGGAAAGAAGAATAAATTAGTAACTTCTGAGTTGCTTCTGGACTATGTCACTTCCCATTAAAATTTCCCTTCCCATTAAGAAGATCCAGATTCCTAAATGATAGAAAAGAGTTGCTATGAAATTATCTATCAGATTAATTAGTTTGTAAATATCAGGGTAGCCAGAACTCCTATTTACAGATAACTTCGAGAACCAATAATTATGGTCTTTATTTTTTTTTGTTTTTCACAATAACAGTAATGGTTTGGTAACATGAACCAGGCAGTGTTTTCAGAATCAAGTCAAGAAATTATAACAGTATTGTTTTGTGTTTGTATCTATGTACAATGTATTCTCATATTGCCTGTGTAATTGAAACTATAAGATATTAAACTAATAGATCTTATCATGATTTAATCCAGTGCCACATAGGTAGTTTCAATACATGGCAAAATTATAGAACATACTTTGTTTATTCCCAATAAAAATATGTCACCATTAAAATGTTATTTACCTTCTTATTACCAAATCTCACCTTTTAATAACTTTAGCAGCAACCAAACGCTGTTCAGAGTCTAGGTAGGCAGAGGGCTCGTCGATCAGGTATACGTCGGCTGGTTTGCCGAGACAGAGCACCAGGGCCACTCGTTGCAACTCTCCACCAGATAGGTTCTGAACCTCCTGGTCCATAATCTCTTCAATCTTCATCGGTTTCATCACGTCTGTGATGAACTGTAAATATGGAGAAAAATTCGGAATGGTTAGTAATTGTTTCTCAATCAAGAAACATGAAAAGACAAACGCCGCCACATAAAATCTCTTATGTGGCGGCGTTTGTCTTTTCAGGGACTTGATTGAATAAAGCGTAAACAGTTTTGAGAGGCAGATTCTTCACTGCGACAATGGACATCGGCAGTAAATATCCACACAAAAATTCAGCTTAAAGTTTACAACAGAATTTAAGAAAAGCAAAAAAACACAATTTTTGGTGTTTTTTCCACGATTTACCTTCCCCTTTGGGAAATAGGAGTGTTTATTCAACGTGTAACAGAATAAACGCGATACCTCTTAAGGGGTGTATTCATAATTATTATGAACAACTTTTACTATGGCACAACACTGAAATCGTGACATGATTGTATATATTTCTTATGATATGTTTGTAATAACACTACAGTTGCATTAGGTCAAACCACATTATTACATTCAACCTTTTTTCTAACTTTTACTAAAAAGTTGTGAATTGTGGTTTCAATACTGTTAAAACTGAACCAAATATACCAGTTCCAATCAAATGATATATTTTTAAACATGTTACTGTTTAACCCTTGTAGGTTTTCCTATAATTTTAGCAAATGGTCAATTTTAATTATCTTCTGACTTTTTTCATTATTTTTTAAAAACATAATTATCAAATTATATTTGAGAAACTCTTAATAAGACCTTTCATTTGATATGTCACACAGCACTTATTTATTTTTAAAATTTTCTGATTTGTCTCCTTTTCCATATGAAAAAGGAGACAAATCCGGAAATTTTTAATTTTCTTTTTTTTGGGTTCAGAACCCAAAAAAAAGGCTTTTTATTAATACAACAATGATTACCTGTGGATGAATATAAGCATCTCTAATTTTGTCATGCAGTAGACTGCGCACCAGCCCCTGTGACTTGGGGGATATCTTCTGCGGCTTATAACTAATGTGCAGCTGTGGTAGCGTGCCGGAACCTGTTGACAAGATTTTTTGTAAAATTTTTGTTGTAATCACATCTTAATAAAATAGCAGGAGTGTTACCCGTGTAGAAAACATTTTGTTATAGGCATGGGCGCCCCTGACTTGCAATATAAAACATTAAAAAGTACAAAAAAAAAATTCATATGGTATTTTAAAACTTTAATTTTAAAAGGGTTTCCGTAACCTGGAATATCCGAGGCTAGGCGCTGTAATTTTTTAGTTCAAGTCGCTTGCACTTGTAATCCTTCTGTGGTCCCAAGACCACAGAAAAAGGACTGCAAGAGCAAGTGAATTTTTTGAGTATATTGACAAAGTTAGTTACCATCTCTGTATTAATGGGCAAAAGAAAACCTGGCCTCTTCATGGGGGTGCTGTAGATAGAGGAGTGATCCCCTCAAAATAGTCCTGCCAGCACCCATGGCTATAGGAGATTGATGTTTCAGTATGCACTTTAATACTGATGCAGTAGACGTGGATGTTATTTTTACAAACAAAAATAATGGTTTACTATGCCCATAGGCCTATTGTGTACTACTATTTCAATTCATAGGAAAACATGCTAACTTGTTGGCATCAAGCAAGCTTTCTTTTGTTTATGAATCAGAATGTTTGTTTTCTATGCTAAAATTCTGGCATAATATGTTAAAATAGTTTTAAACAAAGAACACTAACAAAGAGTGTCTTGCAAATGTAACAATAACCAATAAAATGTACTCCAATTAAGACGCAAATGATGATTTATTGATGCTTATATTATAGTTACGTCGACAAGGAATCTACAAATATTGACTTTTATGGTCAGACAAACATTTTCATGGCATACCTTCGTTTGTAGCACAGGATTCCGCGTGTTTTAAACATTTTTGAAAAACAGGATGGAAAAACAAATCAAATAACTCAGTTCTAGCCATTTCAATAGCTTAAATATGTCTAAATTCATAAAAATACACTTATTGCAATACACCTATAACCTCATTTTTCAAGCGATGCCTACATTGTTATATAACGCATATTTATTGGAGATTCTAAGTAAACGATTATTTTCAGTTAAATATCACAGTAAAAGCTACGATTGAACATAAATCTGTTGAATTAAGAATTTTTTACAACAAAACCGATGCCTATTGACAATTTGACAACTTTCACAAATTTGACGTTTCGATACTCGGTGTTGCCATTACAAATATTTTTTGAAATCGTAAATCAAAAGTGATTTCGGATACGAGCCCATAAATAATAAAGGCGACCTAACCAATAGTTGAAATGAAAATGGGCATAGAAAGCGATTTCTTTTTAGAAAATAGGCGGGACTTACCGTCGTCGGGCTCCAAGTTGCCGGCCAACATTCTAATGAATGTAGTTTTGCCAGTGCCATTCTCTCCGAGCAACACCAGAATCTCGGAATCCGAGAATTCACCAGAGTGAACGTTCAAACTGAACTCGCCCATCGATTTCGACATTTCAGGATATTCATAGTGATTCATCCTTTTGATCTGTTAAAACAATAAAACGGCGTGAGAATTTGTTTACTGGTTGATAGCATATTACGTTGAATGTGTGCAATTTACCTCTTCCTCAGTGGCAGACTCAGCAACTTTAAAAACTAATGATTCAGTCCTGAATCTCATGTTTTCAGTGGGCACAAACCCGTCAAGGAATATATTAATACCTTAAACATAAAAAAATAAATTAGTGTGTAATTGCATAAAAACTACAAAATATTCTTAACCGTCAAAGCTTACCTTCCCTAACAGAGAAAGGCATAGTCACAACACCGTAAGCACCGGGAACGCCGTACAGACAGCAAATGAAGTCAGACAAGTAGTCCAAGACTGACAAGTCGTGCTCCACTACGATGATGAACCTGGACAGAGTTAGGACACATTTTACATTAGTATAATATACAGAAAACTCAGCTTATAAGGTTTTAGTAGTGTAAAATTATGCAAATGTTATATTTTGCTGGGCAGGCTGTAATTCTAATCTGCTATAATGTTTTGTAGTAAATAAGTTTCGTTTATTTAGGGGTGGCTGGACCAACCTCACACTGAAACTTTAAGTGGAATCTATCTAGGAATCCTTTTGATTTCTCACCTGCCTGGAGCCAGCTACACTAACTAATGGCAAAATTTTGGCCGTCTTTGTTAGCTTACAAATTCTGACCCCATTTTCCCAATATCTCTCCTAAGTAGTTTCCTATGTCATTGAGCTATTACGTGATTGCCATGCTTAATGGCAACAGTCAACTTACTTGTCAGGATGAATGAGCGACCGGATTGTGCGAGCAGCGTTAAGGCGCTGCTTGACATCTAAGTACGAAGAGGGCTCGTCGAACATGAAGATGTCTCCATTCTGTATGCACACCATGGCACAAGCAAAACGCTGCAGTTCTCCTCCGGACAGCGCGGCGATCTCACGGTCGCGGATGTGCGATAGATCTGATCAGAATATCAAGGAATGTAATTGTTGTACTGTCAAATAATGGATAGGTTTATTGAAATGGACTGCCAAAATGATGAGGATGTATGAAATTTGCTGACTTATGTCAAACGATAACTATCGTGTACCCACATTAGATGCCACGCGGGTCATGCAGCTTCGCAGATGCGACCAGCATCCGACACTAGATTTAAAACTTAGCTGAGATTAGCTAAAGCTTAAACGTTGGCTGGACGGTTTGTTATGGACAATCGGTATTGCAAGTTGCGATGTCTCAATGCACAGTGTGGTTTGTTTGATGACGCGACAGTTTAAAATGTGGCTTCTCTCAATTCTCAATTCTTTATTGCGTACCATAATGTATAAAGTTGTTAGGAAATAATTATATTAGTCACAATTATGGACCCTGTTGGGCACAGCATAGAACAAGTAGGAGAGAGGAGGAAGAACACTGAGTGTTTAATGTGATAACTTTTATTAGATATTTGTTAGTTTTACTGGTTTATTAATGCAGAATTTAATTTAGGCACCATCTTAGGCACCTCCCTTAGGCACCATCTCCATGAAGTGTATAGACACGAATACTATCGTCGGGTGATCTACACGAGACGCTTATTCTTCGGCTTGTTTATCGTGACGACTTGGATCGTCACGCAGCCCCGGATCTACGATTTATCTGAACCGGGGCAGAAACTTGGTAGTGGCGGCCCCCGCTCTTCCACGTTTGTGATTAATTTTATAATTTGCCTATCGGGTGTAAAAAGACCCTTAAAAAGCTCCCGCGGCTGATGAGCTGGCCAGGGGGGATCTGGTACGATGGCTGTTGGACCCGAACCCATAGTGCCACTCCCTTTCACCCAGCTGCACACATGTCTACAAGAACATACCCACACACAAGCAGAACGCTGGTGGGCCTCGGCACCAGGCTGCAGGCAGTCCAAGGAGTCCATACCACTCCTAAATAATAAACTAATCAAGCGCCTTCTGTGACTGGATAGGGGCAGCCTGCGAATGGTGGCGGGGACCATCACTGGACACTGCTCACTGAATACGCATTTCCACACAATAGGTATAACAGACAGTCCTCTGTGCAGAGCATGCATGGAGGAGGAGGAAACAGTGTTGCACGTGCTCCTTGAGTGCACAGGCGTCGCTGATATACCTAGACAAACAATAGAGACACCAAATTCACTCACAGACACCCTGAACTCTTAAGGAGGACTGATCTGCTTCTGATTCCAACCAGCCAACCGGGAGGTTGGCTGGTTGGAATGACGGCACCATGGCCCACGCACAATGGTCCAACACCAGGACTAAGTGCGGAAACCATACCCCAATAGATAGATAGATAGACAGGACGATAATATCGGCCTTACTTACCCAACATTCTACAGATTTCAGTCTGATTTTTCATTTCATCTTTCTTGTCAAGGAGAAAACCGACAGTGCCTTTGACGGCCTTAGGGATTTGATCCACATATTGAGGCTTGATCAGGGCTTTCAAGTCATCTTCGAGGATTTTCGTAAAGTAGTTCTGCAGTTCAGAGCCGCGGAAGTGAGACAGAATCTCTTGCCAGTCTGGAGGGTCCTGTTGAAACATAGTTTTTAAATATGATAGAAATGATAATAATAAGTACCAAAACCAAATGTGTCCCAGTGGCTAGTGGTGGCAAATATGGTGGCTATAAAATGCTTGTGTAATATTTTATAACACAAGGTAACAGTTAAAGTTTAACAGAGTACATAAATTCTCAATATTAGGAATTTACATAGTGTCTTTCTTTCAATACCATACGGGTGCATTATTTTGCAAGCTTACTGTAAATTAAGGTTACTATGCAAATGAACAATATGCTAATATTGTGGAACTGGAATGCTGCTACTTTCTGAGTTGACATACCAGGAGTTGCATAATTTATGAGTTAAACCAGCTTATTAGAGCAAACGTGATTTTGTTGACATTAGCTGTAACTAAACATGATTTTCAATATCAAACTTAATAAGACGGAATGACTAATCATAATTAGAAACTGGCAAAATACAACTTACCGCAAAACGTCCCAGGTTGGGCTTCTGTTTTCCAGCAAGAATCTTGAGTGCAGTAGACTTGCCGATACCGTTCTGGCCGACCAGCCCCAGTACTTCTCCGGGCCGAGGGATTGGTAGCCGATGGAGCTTGAATGAGTTCTTTGAGTATCGGTGAGTAGTATGCTTCTCCAAATTGGAAGGGATGTTGATGATGGTGATTGCGTCAAAGGGGCATTTCTGAAAAGTTATGGTTTTTTAGTATACTGTGATATACAATTTAATTAATAGACATATTGACTTGAAGTGTTATCAAAATATAGATCCAATATTTCCTGTTAGAATAAAATAAACAAACATGTAACTATTTTGTTTACTTTATAACCAAGCTATAACTACAAAGAAATCTTTATTTTGGCTAAAAACTAGAAGAAGTCATAAGTGTTTACATTGGTCAGCAATAATTAAAAACATGGTGGAAAGTTTTACCTTGACACAAATACCGCATCCTATACACAGCTCCTCGGAGATGGTGGCGATCTTGTCGTTGGGCGTTACCTCGATGCACAGCTTGCCCATTCGCACCACAGGGCAACTCTTCTTGCACTCTTGCCTGCATCTCTTCGGCTTGCAGCGATCCGCATTCACGATAGCGATACGCGTAAGTTTGTCGGTCTCCTCATGGTGTTTATTTCGAGACATAACTGTTTACCAAAAAATTACACTTTAGCACCAATTTTTCTCCACAATTAATTGAAAATGTAAGAAAACAACGGTCCGATATGTGGCACAGACTTCGATATAACCTCAATATCTAGGACGTGACAATTATTTATTATTAAATGGTTAGTGTAGGTTCAGTTGAGAAAATTATTTGATATTATAATTTGTAACCGAACAATAAGGATAATTTTAAATACCTGATAAAATAAAGCGAACGCTGGCGATACTTTGCCTACGTTCGCGTGTCCTTTTACATCGAACTGGAAATGTCAAAAGGAACAAACCATTGTGAACATAGCACCATGTAGCCATGCATTTTTGGCCAAGTGGCACCACCAGTGTTACGTTCAAAATTATTATTAATATTAATAAAACACTCACCTAGTCATTAAAAACTAATTAATAATTGTCAAATTATCTCTTTTTTTGGTGTGGACCGAAAAACATAGGAATGTAAAAAGATACACATTTTAACAATAAAATAAAAGGTTTCTAAACGAATTTTGATAAGTTTTCATGTGGTGAAGTGTTTAATAATATTACTATTTTAAATGAGTATGTAGTACTCAGTATAATATAATATTAAATAAAGAAAATTGAGAATTTTAGGATAAAAATAAATTCTCAAAATAATATTTATTTTACTAAGGCAACATTGTACCTACTTTACCTGCTATATCCACCTACTTTATTCTGAATAAAAGTAAGAAGTTGTAAAATCCTAATACCACGGTACCACAAAGTCACGGTAAGATAATTATATTCATTGATAAGCGTATTTGATATTGTTTTTCATTTGTTATTCTATCACGTTATTTAGTTAGAAGACTTTTTGGAAATATAACAAAAGTGTCAACATACATTATTCAGTGATTCAGTGACATCTACCGTCGGTAGATGTTGCTGAATCACTTGTTACAGCGGTCGCGCTATAATACCAAGGATATTTTGCGTGGCATTCAGCGCCATCTATCGACCACATGAACGCAGAAGGATATTTGGCCATCTAGCGGATTATTTTTAAACAAAATTATTTCACGCTTGTTGTTTTCAAAGCATCGGCAGATTATGGGCACTTTTAAGTTTTCAACACACTTACTCGAAAACTAGCTCCTTTGTCACCGCTTTTAATACTTTTTCACTGAAGTGCAGCGCCCAGCCGAGTCTATTCAGTTTATGATATTCACAATAATAATTAATATGTGATTGGTTATTTATTTTCCAGACCATGCTAGAGGTTTGTATAGATAGCTTGGAATCTGCAATTAACGCCATTCATGGCGGAGCGGACGAGCTGGAAGTATGCAGCACACTCACAGAAGGGGGACTAACACCTTCAGCGGGACTCGTCAAACAAATCATGGAAATGGTAAAAAAATCTTTTTTTCTGAAGAAAGTAGGGACCTATTTTAATTGAAATATAAAGTTTGTCTTCATTGTTGAGTCTGGATCTAAAAATTCTAAAATCTAGAGCTGCTACAGTGAAATTGCTATTGAAAACCTTTAAATTACATTTTACCTGACCTGGGAATTTAGAGTTGAACCTCTTGGACTTGTTCTTAGTCACTAATCGCATTAGCTAAATCTGGACTTTAGAGGCTATTTATCTTTTTTTATTGCAATGTTCTTCAAATCAGTAACACAGTTGCAATATTTTACATTTTAGGTGAATAACATAGCTGCTGGGAAACCAATCCGTAAATCATGTCACGATTGTGGCTGCGATAAATTAACGAAGGTAGGTACGTCCACTTGATAAATGGAGTATGTTCGTATAAGGGCCTATTTATTTACTGTTTACTCTTTGTTTATTTCAGAGACCAAAAGTGAACGTAATGATCAGATGTCGCACGGGCTCTGACTTTCATTACTCTGTGGAGGAGATGGATACAATGTTATCTGATGTGGACGTCTTCAAAGCGTATGGCGTCGACAGATTCGTTTTTGGCGCCCTCACTGAAACACAGCATATAGACGTGGAAAACTGTACTAGATTGTTGCTCCTAGCTGATCCCATTCCTGTTACATTTCACAGGGCCGTTGACGTGTGCATGCACCTTCTTTTGTCCATTACGAAAATAGCTGAACTTGGTTTTGACAGACTACTTACAAGCGGACAGAAGGCGACAGCTAATGATGCTGAAGCTATAGAACTAATAAAGACACTTATCACCAGTGTCGGTGATAAGGTAGAGATTATGCCGGGTGCGGGAATAAATCTAGATAATGTGAAGACTTTTATTGATATTGGCTGCAAGATAGTCCACAGTTCGTGCAAAAGAATTAGATATCTGCCCAAAATAGAGAATGGTTTGAGTATGGGGACTAGTGACAGTGAACATGTTTTTGTCACAGATGAGAATAATGTGAAGAAGATGAAGAAGATTATTAATCAAAATAAATCATTCCATAGTAAGAACGAAATTGTGTAGCTTTTCTTTAATAAAATCTCAATGCAATCAATAAGCGTGTCACTCTTTTATCTTTACCCTTCCCGTTCCAGTCACCAAGCCTTTGTTCCGTGGTTCCTTATACTAGTGGAGCTTTATTATCAATCACGTTTCTGTGTAGGTACCTAATCTCAAACGTGGAACCGTTACATGTACAATGTACATAGCTATGAAGGTTATCAAGATTATTAAGGCTTTTTGTTTTTTTTATTAAAGCCGGTATCTTTTTCTGAACTGGGTAAAGATCATTTCACGCACCTTGTACATGTAGCTACATAAGTGCTAAAAAGGGTTAGATGAGCCCTAACGACGTCGTAGAGTAGTGCTACGATGCCGTAGAGGTGTTCTACAATTCGATACGATTTCGTACCTACCGTTAGGGATCGTTCATAGGTAGTGTCTTTTATACAATCAGTTTATTTAAATTGCGTCTCCAGTAACAGAAGACCTTTTCCAGTCCAATAATTTTACCATTACGGTCCAACTCACTCCAACATAGGCATTTCCCACATCTGCCGTTGCCTCACAAAAAACCTGCAAGCCTTGTTTCCTACCAACATCGATAAATATTGCGCTCCATTTATCATGAGCGGTATATTGCAGAGGAAAAATGGTGGCCCGCTCGCGTTTAATGATGCTATTACTGAGTCGGGAAAACAATATCAGGAGCGCGCTGACGATCCTATAATAATTGAGATGACCTGCCTTTATACAGCCAACTTTTTTAACAGTTTGCTAATGACGCGCAAAGGTCGTTGTTGTTGTGAAAATGGGCAAGCTGTTGACAGGTCGCGAAAAATGGGCGGGAAAAGGGGGATATTCTCGTTATCAGGTTGCAAATCATGTTAAATCTGCTAACGTCGACACCAGATAAATTTGCAATAACGGGCATTGACCTTTCCCTAATATCCCTTCGTAGATACCAGAACATTAAATGATGAACTGTTTTTCATTACTAGAGAACGTAAAGGACTATAGAAGCCGATTCAGGACAGCTTGATACTTTTTTCTGTTTTGTAATCAAGAAAGTCAATAAATGTATGTGGGTCAATGACCGTTATTGTAAATTTATCTAGCGTTAACCATACGGGAGGCCTATTTAATCTCTGTTTAAGGTGGGTCTATAATCTAACTACTTATTATTACTCCATATTTGATTCTGAAGCATATCGCTTCTTTGCTTCAAGAACGTGATAAGTCCGACAATTCATTTGTTTTTTTTTTGACGTTTTTTGAAAAAAATAAATCGTTCACGGCGGTTGCAATTTTCAAATAAAAAAAAAACCGTTGTACTTATCACGTTATTGAAGCAAAGAGGCGATATGATACTTACATAATTGCAAACCTAAAGCTGGGTACTGAACAATGTTACGGGCCGTAATGTAACATTCGCAGTTAGCATTTTATGTTACGCCGTGTCCTAAAATCCGTACAAAACAAAACACACACGCACATGTTCGGGCTAGTTCCCACGTACCTACTGACTGCACGAATGCTCGCTTTGTGACATGTTACGTTACGCCCCGTCGGCCCCGTAACACCTTTATAGCATAGATTGCTTCTTTGTTGCTATCCGATATTTCCTTCTGGACAGTATTTGATTTCTTCTGAGATATCGCTGCAAAATAAATGACGCCGTTGTATCTACCTACTTCTTTGTTTCCGGGTCCGTGAATGTGGTTGAATTTTTCGGTTGGATGAACACACTTTTCTTCGGAAATCGTTTCCCATTCATTAGTTGGGAACGATTGATTGACATACCATTGTGTAGACGTGATGGAGACGTGGTGGCTAATTAGTCAGAAAATATCTAATGGGATTTCACTTCTTTATATATGCTTATCTACTTCATCTCTCGTTTATTTCGGTAGACGGATTGTAATTATTCTTTCTTTTTTTTTTGAAACGGAACCCTTATTGGATCACTCGGGTGAATGTCTGTCTTTATCTGTCTATCCGTCTGACACAGTAAATTTTCTCCGAATCTACTGGACCGATTCTGTTGTAATTTGGTACCCACATGAACTCCTGTAACCCAAACACGGACGCTTTACGTACATAAATAAATATTGAGTATGGGGTCACTTTTTGAGTATGGGGGGACAAACAAGAATATAAAAAGAAAACCTTTTTCAAACTGTACCGTGTGATATATCAAATGAAAGGGCTTATTGTGAGTGTTTGTTCTATCCAGTGAGGGTTATATTTTTATCGTAATTTTAAAACAAACGGTTTTTAAGTTATTCAAGAAATTAGACGAAAAATTCTTTCGGAACCCTTTGCACGCGAGTCCGACTCCTTAGCTAGTTTTATATTTGGTAGGAATAAGGTTTACCTACGTACAAATTGTTAGTGGTTTTTTTTTTAAACCATGGTTCGTGGTTCACGAATATAGTAGGTCTATCTATGTACATATAACATGATTCATAAACGCGTCGGTGTCGGTGCTTCCAGTGTTTCATACCATTTCATTTGCATCACGTCCTCTCCAAACTCATTCAGCAAAAATACGAATTTCTCGCTGAATAGCCGACGAAACTTTCATCTCTCATTTAATTTAGCTGAATTTAATATTTTAACATTTAATTTATTTTTGTTTAAAGAATTATTTTTCAAAGGCATGGGACTGATAACCCGAATTTTATATAAAGGCTTCCTGTCCTTTGATAACAGATTTCCAGTCAAATAAAGAAGTAAAAGAAGGATATAACGAATTTGTCAGAACGTTGGATGATTAATGGTAATTTGGGAAAATGTCCGAGACGGAACCGCGACGGACCCGCGACTGGGGTTGCGGTGCGGCCGTCGCAAGCATCTTTAGAAACCCTCCATCAATCATAACAGGCTTTTAAAAGAGCTTCTGTTCCTGAGGTCGAGGCTGAGACCCGACATGTTTTCTCATGTTTTACAAATAAGCGAATTAATTGCTTCCGGGAAGAAAGCTGAATTATTTTTCTGAAAATAAAACAGTTGCAAGGTCGGATACAGGTACAGCGTGTTCTATATACCTCAAGATGTTTAACTATGAGTCTATAACTGAAGCTATCAAAAGTTATAGAATAGGTTGTCTAGTCCACTTACCTAGGTCAAACATGTTTCATATATTTGTTGTAGTAAACTCTAGGTAATTGGTAGCATAAGAAATATTTCTTGCTGTATGGGCAGTTTGCTTGGCAATATAGGAGACGGGTTCAGTTATTTAGTTTGCCTTAGGGAGTTGCAAATTGGATCGGTTGTTGATGAAAAACAATCAATTAAACAAACGAAAGGGTTTATTTCAGTGAATCAAAGTGTAGATATCTAATATATTTAAAGTAACTTATAATACCTATATTACATCTAAGGTATAAAATAAGGCTATGTCGTGAGATGTGAATATGCTTACTTTAAGGCAGTTCTGCATACCGTGCATCTTTATAAACTACTATGTACACCGACTTAGATCTAGATCTAGGAATAGAGACAAGAATTGGTCGAATTGCACGTTTTACACGTTTGATAAAGCGTTATTTTTTACTTTCAAGCGAGTCTAGAGTAGGTTTTAAGTAAATCATTAGAATAAAGGCAGTTACAGAGAGACTTATGTAACTAATATATTTTATGTGAACTTTTCCACTTGGAAGAGATATTATACGGAGAATTTTATCTTCAGATTTTTTCTTATTGTAAGAAACGTAGGTACGTCCTTTTGCTAACAAAAAAAGTCTCATTTGAATATAATTCAGCTAAAATGCTCCGTAGAACGAGTCAATAAATCATATTTAGGTAGGAATTACCTACTTACGTAGGTAATTGCAAACATTAATATTGATTAGGCTTAATTACACTGATATCGGCAGAGGATATTGGTAATGTTCATCAATTTAACTAGAAACCTATTACATATTTGATCTAGCACTATTTAAATACAATCTTCAGTTGTCCAGAATTGAGATTCGCACTACGTCAAGTCCTTTTGAAGAAGCTCAGTGCGTCAATTCCTATGTTTTTCACAGAATTTGTTTAACAATGGCAGGTATTCCAACAAGCGATGTGCCGCGGGTTCTTTTAAGTCAATATTATTTTACAGATCTACAGATCTATGATAGCAGTCAAGTGTCCAAAACGTACCTACCAAAATGGAACACTTACAAAAATTGACTTTTTAGGGATACATAGGAATATTTTTTGAGTCTTTAAACTATGACAGAGTGTCTGTTTGTCTTCTTGTCCGGTGCGTAAGGTTCTAGTTTCGCGGGTTCCGTGTTGAGGGCGCTGTAGTCGACGGGGAAGGGGGGCTGGGGCAGCGAGTCCTTGGGTGGTACGAGCACCCACTGGCCGGGCCCGTTGGGGTTCTTCCCCATCAGCCAGTTGGTGAAGCAGTGGACGTAGGTGCCGTAGTCCAGTATCAGGTAGCCGTTCTGTTGAAACAGTGTTGATTAGGAAATTATCATAGGAAGTTGGACAACTTATCTTAATTGTTTATGAACAGTAGCTGCTAGGCTACCAAATAAACATCAAGTTGGTATGGTGCTAGGAAGACAAAATTTATATATGTATTTAAACTTTATGTACAATAGTGGTACATGGGCGGACTTAATGCATCAAGGCATTCTCTACCAGTCAACCTTTGGGTTATAAAGACTACACTCAAAATTCAGAAAAACTTCGTCGGTCATGCGCCAACGAGATTCTATCAAAACAACTAATAAAAATTCGACATTACGTTAAATCTATAGCAGTTTCCTTCTTTTAATATGTCAGCAATGCAATCCAAAGTAAAAGAATAACATATCTAAAGATCATGCTGTTTAAAAAAAAATTGCACTCAGTAGCTTTGTGGTACGCAGCTGCTGCCAAAAGCCTCATTCATGGAAACTCTATCCGCTTCCATTGAACACTAGGTACTTTTTTTTTCTCATCATCGTCATCATCATGTCAGCCGAAAGCCGTCCACTGCTGGACATAGGCCGATGGGAAATCATCAAATGATTCCTTCCGCTCTGAGTGGAGCGGAAGGGAGTGTTAGACTCTTAATGACCAAAACCTATTCATGTATCTCGAAATGCCCTTTGCGCTTCAGGGCCGCGGTGACTTTTTCGAATAAATCCGCAAACCTGGCAGGCTCTGGCCCTAGCAGGCCCCGTCTAGTCTACTATGCTGACATCTCTTTGAGGCGCGCGTGGAACACAACACGTCGCCCATTGAATACCACGCTTATGTAAATTCATAAGGAACATTGACAACTTACACTAGTCATCCGATCGTAAGCCGTGTCTATGATCTCATCAACCCTTGCCGCATTCAGGCCGATCACGGAC
Source organism: Mamestra brassicae (assembly GCA_905163435.1). Lineage (NCBI taxonomy): Eukaryota > Metazoa > Arthropoda > Insecta > Lepidoptera > Noctuidae > Mamestra > Mamestra brassicae. Next base: position 8,362,164 of record LR991009.1, on the reverse strand, counting down.
CGGTAGAAAGCGGCCAGCGCCGGTTTCGTTATAGCACCTGAACCTGAAAGAAAAATATTTATATTAATGGCAACACCGAACCCTGAAACCCCAAAGGAGGCCGGTTGAGATTTATTGGTACAACCGTATACCCGAACACCCGCTGTTTGACATTTCCGGGATTGGATCCCGTATGATACCGCGAGCCTATTGATATTTACCGGGCACTGTTCCAAATATCGCCGTTTGCTGGAAATTCCGTTAAAAATACAATTTCGGGCGGCTTGGGGAGTGGACTCGCAATCATCATGCAGCTGCGTTTACTATCAGTTTTAATTAATAAAAGTGTTTATGCAGAGTCAAATAGAAATAACGCAAAACTTGAAAAGGGTTCATTGGATCTACTCATCACTACGAACGTTTATTACTACGGGACTAGCCCTGAAATCTCATGATTTATATTATAAAAACTTGCTTAGTAAGTAACCAAATGTTTAAATACTCTTTACCAAGTTTGAATCAAGAATCTACTTACCAGAATGTAAACAAATCATGCAATTATTTGTCTATGAATAGATAGGCTGTAGTTTTTGTTGTTCAATCATTTTGTTACAAATTTCTTCGAAGTTGGTGTTACCTACAGGATGATTGGTAATCCTTGAAATGGGTTATACAAGAGCTGATTTGCAACCATTTTGACCCCGAAAACATGGGGTCCATACCAATCACCCAGGTTTATAAAAGTGTAGACTAGTAGCAAACACAATAATAAAACAATGGGGACTTGTCTTTTTTTGACAAGTCGACAGCTGAGTGGATTCTCCTAAGTTTTTTTTTCTTTTTTTCCTTTTATGGCAATTCTCCTTAGTTATTTTCTGTGTTATAAAAATATTGACATGTGTCAAATCCATCACGTTGACAAATGAAGTAGAAGCTGTTACCTCATATTGGTGAAATACGACGATGTTACTAAAGCGAATGAGATCGTTCACCTTGAGCCATCTTCGTGATAAATCGTTTCGGCTTTCTAAATCAGCATGACAGAATATAGCAATTTAGGAAAAAATCCCTCTGTAATGGTGTCCTCAAGTACATATTCGCTTGTCAACTTATTTTATCGACGGTTAATGTGTATGTGATTGTTTGATGTTCTAATAAAATATAGCATGTAGCTATTTCCATTTAACCCAGAAATATTATTTTTTTTTAGTTCAGTTCTGGGCCAAATATACAATTTTAACATTTTAAAACTATATTTGCCATCGCCAAGCTAAGAAGAAGTACGATTAATTAAAAGCAAAAATAACAAGTCCTTTCAACGGAATGGTACCTACCTACACAATTTTAATAAACTAGAGTAAAATATAGGTCACGCAACATAAAATATTGACAAAGAATATTATTCCGATAACTCTTCCGCGGAGCAGCGAGAATATCAGCGAACTCGCTTTAGATTAAAAAGTTAAAATAAAAGCGAACACACACGATAGAAAAATAAGTGCCACAAGAAAGGCTGCCTCGCTTCACTGTGCACCCGCTGAGATTTTGGCTGCGAATGTCGAGCAAGGTGCCAAATGTTTAAACCTTTGGAGAACAACCAACCGTTGTCATTTTATTTAGTTTCGGACTACTTATGGCACTATAAATCTAAACGTTAGACAATCTTATTGCTTCAACGTGAAATGATTTACTGTGCAAGTTACTCGTACAAAAGCGCTATGATGTTACAAATTAAAGTTCTTAACGCAAATTAATTTTGCGCATAAAATAATTCGAGCGAGAATAATTTTAGCAGCAATGCAGCACCAATAGCGTCGTTAACAAACATGCTGGCTAAATTATGAGAATAATTAACTTGAAATTAGTAATACATTGTGGCTCGACCCTATGGTGCAGGGAACATTTCATATATGACAATTATCGTGATTCAGGAGGCCTGAGGGGCGGGGAATGACGTCACTCTTCCGTGTCAAATTAATTCCGTCTATCGACTAGCAAACCATCCCGGGAATCGACACACGTCACTTGTATCTCTCTATTACCGTAAGCAAGCGAAGTTTACTCACAATCAAGCGGGAAATAAGTTACTTTAGGCTAAAAATAACGACGAAGTTAACTTTGTTTTGGCAGTGCGAAGTAGAGGCCGAAAAGTTTAGACAGTTCGTGAATGAATAAACTTGTGAGGGTTTTTGAAGCTAAGTAGTGGCTTTACTGGAGTGTGTTTTGATTAAGGATAAGTACCTAAATATAATTTTGTGTAGGTGTCACTTTTGTAAAAAAATACTAAAAGCTTGGTGGGTTGTTACAATCAAGAGAAGTTCCCAAATCTATCACCAAAAAATCGGCTTAGGTACCTATATTAAATTTTCACAAAAAAGTTTGGTAATCAATATTCACAAGTACTTACTCGTCCTATCAACCACATGGAACAGTATTTTGCAGAGGTACTGTAGGTACAGCGGCAGGTCAGAGAACCTCTTCATCTCACTCAGGTGTAAGGCCCACCGCGCCAGCCATCCCTCCAGAGTTGTTCTGCCCGGTATGTTGATCCCACTGGACTCTGGGCCGCAGACCCTTCTGTAGTATGGCAGTTCAGCCCATCTAGCAAAGGGACACAGAATTAAATTATGATAAGGTAACGAATAAACACTGAACAGGCATGGAAAAAACTTAAGGAATTTGTGAATCTTACTACTATTACCTATAAATGCGAAAGTTTGTGTGTTTGTTACTTAAACTACTACCGGCTAAACGGATCTAGATAAAATTCGGTACAGAGATAGATTGTCTCTTTGGTACATTACATTTGCTCTTTATCCCGGGAGAATGTTCCCTTGGGATAATTTGACATTCACGGACGAAGCCGCTGACAGAAGTTAGTTCGTGAATGTTACGAAAAGAAGAACAAGGATTTGTATATCAGATTTTCCGCATACTTTTCTTATACAGAACATGCAATAAGGCATAAAAAAGTTCGGCATAACACAGAGAATTTAATAACGAAGGAAAGTTACAAAACACGTGACTTAGAGAATGAATGCCGCTCTGTCCCTTGTGATATTTCTTGCGCTACGCTTGGCTGCGCCACGCTACAGTTCACAGTTGTTCGCTTGTGTTCCTTTGTCATAAACTTTATGCTTTCTTTCATTAGCTTCCTGCTTGAGCTGTCTGGTGTCCGACCTAAAGTTATTCTCTCATGATACTGTATCATAAAAACGTTCGGCTTTCCATGAAAATGCCAGTTAGGAAAAATATACAGCCTACAGAATTGCATATTACATTACAAAGTGCTCATATTTTTGGGCCACTCTCATGAAATGTTAGCAGCTGGCTGACATTCATTTTTATGGGATATCATAGTACTTACAAAATAACGGTTTTCAGCACGTATTTGTTCAGGCATTTTTCAGCTTTAGTCTCTACTTTTACAGGAATGTAAATAAGGAAAATGTGTTTCTAATGAGTTTTTAAGATGGCCTAAGCTGAGAAAGGTGATAATTTCGACTGAGGTGTCCCCATTTCCAGAAGCTTTAAGAGCTTCTGGAAATGGGGACACCTCAGTCTGTGGTCTCGGTCTTAAGTAGGAATTATCTCTTAAATCCTATAGGTAACAAGAATAACAAAAGACAGTATGACACGCAAGGTGTTGAACAAGAACTTACTTGGTCGGCAGCGGATTGATGAAGTGGTCTATAAATTCCCGCTTGACTTCGAGCAGTATGTGGAATTCCGAGGAGTTTGGCGACCAGTCCGCAAAATGCGCCAGCCGCTGTGAAATACGACCAGCAACGAATTTAATTATTCTCCTTCATTATTCTCTGTTAGTTATATGAGGTTAAAATGACTTAATGTTGAGTTTTTGAAGCTTAATTTGCGATATTTGCCCTTTCCCGGTCCTATTTGCCAGGTGGAGCTCGTCAGATTATCGCCCTGGAGTTGTGTTGACTTCGTCCCAACACGAGGGCTTTTAAGATATAACTTCGTTATTTAATTCCGCTGAACTTTTAACTGAGTTATTTGAACTGTGCCGAGTTAATTGTATTTAAAGTACGAACTGTTTATATTTAGAACAGTCCTGACTACGATTGAAGTAATTAAGGCTTGATTCAATAAGTTGTTGACTACGAAAGTTTGTGTTAAATTTCAGCATGACTAATTCAATTGTAGGACATGAAAGTTATTATTAACATTCCATTATTGATTAATGCTATGTTCGACTCAACGTAAATATACTGCTCGAATAATAATGAAAATTGTGACCATCACGACATTTTCGGATCGATGGAAGGCAATTACGCGGCCTATCAACTTCGACAATCAGATTTGTTAAGACAAGATGTGACAAATTTGATACCTTCCTACCTCGAAGAATTGATCGAAGTCGGTGTCGATGATGACGTCATCCCTGTCATGGTCGAGGAGTTCTGTGAAGAAGAGGGTCATCTTGTCTGTTTGCATGGAGCTGAGCTGGGCGAGGGGTTGTTCGTCTTCGAGGTCCAGACATTCCAGGTCCTCGCTGCACCGGTTGACCCATGTCGCTGTAAAAGAAGAAAAATGTGAACAAAACAGAGAAGGAAACGTGTAACTTTGATGGCGAAAGTTATATGACACAAAAAGGTTGGATATATCGGCGTCCGCCGCCATTTAATTCTTTATTGTTATCGTAAACCCTTTCGCTTACCTCACAAGACTCACACGAAATACGTAAGTAAACATAGTATGATTTCCGCCAAAGAATACGCTCAACCCGTTTCTACTGAGGGTACATATATCGTAAAAGGCGACCATCCCTTACTTTCTGAAAGCCTATTCAATTTTGAATTGTAGTAAAATCTCATATAAAGTTATTTGATAAGCCGTTGCTTTTTCAGTGACCCATTTATTACCATTTGCATTGGAACTATATGAACGTCGATTTAATGACTACACTATAGTAGAAAGAGACCCGGAGTACACCAAGTGCCCATACACCTGCACTATTGAGGAACAAATGAACACCACTGACTGCAATGAAATGGCTGACTGTTGGGCCCACACTATTTGTTGCGGAATTTGTTCGAAAGAGTCACCGTGGCTTTGAAACACAAAGGGCATTTAGGAGGAACACGGATGGGTTTTAGACAGTAAGAGTCTGACACTCCCTTCCGCTCCACCCAGAGCGGAGAAGAAAAACACTATTTATTTTCCGTATACAGCGTTTTTAGATATAAGTTACAAACGCCTCAGACTTACACAGTCAGTTATTGGTTAATCAACATTCACAAAGTAAGTAGGTTCCTTATCGCACGGTACGGACTTTTTCCGCCACGACCCTTTCTTTAGAGTAGATGGTTATCCATAGGGTGATACGATTCTTCATCCCCGGACAAAATATCTCCGACAAAATATCCTCGACAAAATATCCCCGGAAAAAATATCCCCGAAAAAATATCCCTGGACAAAATATCCCCAAGACAAAGTATCCCTGTATAATAAATATACTACGATAGGAACTTCGTTCCAACCGAGTTGTAGGCCTCCCCTAAAGGGGGGGTGCCATAATTGCCACGTTTGGCAGGCGGGTTGGCGATCGCAGTGTAGCTGTTGCAATGCACAGAGAATACTGTTGCCCATACTCTGGTACCGTACCAGTACCTTAGTCGCCTCTTACGACACCCACGGGAACTGATGGAATGGTGCTATTCTTTTACGTCCGACACCATACAGAACATGTACCAGTAGGTACATGGGGCGAATGTCTTTCTGACCGCTGCAACCACCGAGTATCGGAGTATCCCAATGACAGCCGGGTCCATCGGCTTAACGTGCTTTCCGACATACGGACGAGTCTCGGTATAATAGATGGTCACCATCCACGGACCCACCTCAGAGAGTTGCTATCCCTCGAAGATAGGCCCGTGCGGCTGTGATTATTAAGCCACGAGGTCCTTTTGTACATAAGTATGTACAAAAGGAGCTTAAAATTGATAACAAGCGTATATACAACGTGTAACAGAATAAACGCAATATGTTCTCAGCATTATGAACAATTTTAGCTATGGGACCAACACTGAAATCGCGAAAAATAATAATATAATAATATCTTGCGATTTCGGGATTGGTCCCATAGTAAAAGTTGTTCGTAATGATGATTGCAATGACCCTTTAAGAGATATTGCGTTTAATCTCTTACACGTCGTATAAAGCCAGTTTGCCTAAAACGAAACACAAAGCCAAAACTTTAAGCTTATTCAAGCTAAAATGTGGGACTATCGATTGCTCGATTGAAATAGAATGACAGTACGATTGTGTTCGTCCCTCGAGAATGGCGCTCGCCACAAATAAAACAAAGTTTGACCGTGCATGAATTTAGTGCGGAGTCAAATAGTCGGCTCATATGAATATATTCAAAGCTATTCCGAGTCTGGGCTCGCTTTTGTGTCTGTGATTTTAATGCAGATTCGATGTTTCAATGGTATCCGTTTTCTTCTGTATATTTGGGTTAAGGGATTGGTATTTTCTACTGAAATGTTTAATGGGTTGGTTTTCCATCTGGAATATCTCAGTAGCAGTCTGAAGTCTGAATATGTGGTCGATTGACAGCGATAGGCTCGCCCCCTTTTTACATGGGAATCACATCCTAATATAATCCGTTACTGGTGACTGACAGACAACGCACAGCCGAAACGACTGGTCGTAGAAAGCTGAAATTTGGTATAGTAGGTTCCTTGGGGAGTTTAGAGAAGGATTTCCCGAATTTTCTACGGGAACGGGAAAAAATGGGATATACGCGTACGAAGTCGCGGGCCAGTCTGCTAGTTATACATAACCGGCGAAATGTGGCTGGACTATAGCAGGTCTATTCTCACAAAGTGTCACCGTGTAAACTTAGGTGGAGTGAGCGTGAAGTGAACTGTCATTCCATCTCGTTTGTATGGATTGACAGCTCACTTTATACTACAAAATTATCCCAAAGGCACATTTAGGTAATAGGACGAATAACATAGTTAGGCTCTAAGAATCCATTGGGAACTGGCTCGCTACGCCTGAATAACTGACGAGCCTTCTTCATGACCTCCCTTTGTACAAGAATATAAGAGTAAAGGTGAAGCATAATTGCGTAGAAAACATTGAATGCTAGGCAATAAGTCCGCCTCTGTACATATATGTGAGTTAAGTATTAAATAAAGGATATTTATTTAACAAATTGGTTATAAATAAAAACACATTAACCCGTCAATTTTCACTTATTTAAAATAGATGGTGCCGTGATAGTACTAGCTGACTACCCATAAAAGAAACACGGAGGTCAGTCTCCTTTAAAATGCATACAATGGTCAAATTAATCATATAAAAACTATGTAGGTAAACGAAACTGAGGTGATCTTTTGAGTAAAGGACTACACAGAATTGAGTGCACCTGTACAAACAGTGCAAGTATTTGTTAGTTATCTATCACGTAGCTCAACTTAGAACTTTAAGGAGCTCAAAGATTTGACGAAATGTTAAGGACACTTGAATAGACCGCATAAAGTACTTAAACATGACAATGTGACAATCATGTAAGTCACCCGTAATTTTTGCCTGTTCATTGCTGCCTCGGACAAAGATAAAGTAAAATGTAAAAGAAGAAATGAAGGCGTGTATTTTCGTTCGCCCGATGTAATCGGTCGCTGCGATATTTCCGGCGACTCGGAACGATGTTTCAATTTATTGAAAATATTTTCTGTGAACTATTCCGCATGAGTCTCGCTGCACGTTTAGTTTTCCTGACAAGTACATGAAGTGAATATTTCAGGAGCTGCTTTTTTATAGCTTTCAGTTAGTTTCGAAATAGTTTGGGAATGGAATCAAATAGTTGGAAATTCGTTTATATTTTTGGTGGTACGGAGATAGAAAAATTGTGGTGGATTGGGAGCTAACAAATAGTCTCATACGACAGAGTTTTCATGATTTCATTCACAACTAATTGGAACTATAGAGTACAAAACAGATAGGTAATTGGCAACCCATATTAGATAAGTTTTCTGTTCGATCCTACATTAGTACCTATAGGATTACCAATAAGTACTTAAAATCCTATAGTTAGGTACCTATATTATGGCTGTTAGAAAATGTATGCAAAAATCCAGCAATTTTTATTGCCTCGCGGATTTAGTCAGTGCTCTACAATCAATACGCAATCCGCAAAACCAATAGCAATAGTTTTTTTTTACAAAACAGTGTGACGACACATCAAAAATGGTTGACAACCTCGAAGCGTGGGATTTTCATGAAAACCGACTTGTCTGCAAGTGAGTGATGTTTTCACCTGAATAGTAGTTCCAGTACAACATAGGTAATTGGTAAAAGGTTACATCGATGAGGAGTGTCTTGGTACAAACACAATGCCAAGACATAGTTTTTCTAAATCACAAACAGCCTTAACTATAAAAAGCTCTAGCCACTTATTAGCTAGATTATTGATTACCAGAAATGAGTAAAATTGGCCAGTAGAGGGCCTTGCACGAATGTTTTGACGAATAGTAACGTTACAGTATCTTTAACGTAAGTGAATTGAAAAAACTACAACCGCATAGTATTTTGGTTTAATTTTATACGACAAGCACAATTTTTATACAAAATATGAATATAATATCCAATTCAAATAATATTATGTACGAGTATTATAGTTATAGTAAATTTTTACGTTACGTTACTATATGTCAAGAACATTCGTGCTAGGTCCTCAGATTCTTAATTCAAATCTTAATTTGAATTTTGTTTTTTAAGTATAAGGCTGATTGTGTGTAGTTTTATTGTCAGCTGGTTACTTTATCTAGGTGAAAAGCCCTTAGGCTAGGTTGAAGGATAGTGTGGCTATTAGCAGCTAAACGAGAGTTGCCGAGATTCGAAAGAATAGTTTACGATTTGATACTTATGTCCAGCAATGGTAAATTCTTGGCACTGTCAAAGTATCAAAACCTGCATAAGTTCGTTTCAACTCAAGTCACACTGGTTTGAAATACATCGTGTGAATGAATTTCTCCGATGGAACCTTTATGTTGTGTCTCATACCCCATAGTATGTTAGAACATGCGTGCCATTGTAACATTCTATTCCCCAAGGGGTGGTTAGAAAAAGTAATTGCTTCACGGTATAATTTTTGTATCATTTGTGTTGTGAGGCTAAGGTAGAATATTCAACGTAGTTATTTTTACAGCAACTAAACTTAGGTACAATCGAATTTGTTTGACATAGTTTACTTTTAGTTCAATGTGATTCAATCCATAGGTGGTCTATAATTCCATTCTAATATTATAAAGCGATAACTCTGTATTTCTGTTTTTAAAACGTCTTATGACCGGTTTCTTGAAATTTGGCACAAGGGTAGACAATGTCCTGGATATGTAAGACACATGGAAGCAATATATGGAAGACACAGGATATTTATATTCTGGGTGCATAGTCAATAAGGATAATAATCATTTACGACTTCCACGCAAGCAATGCCTTTTACATTTGAATGTAAAAATGTAAATACTAACACGATCGATTGATCGAACTGCTAAAAAAAGACAACATAGCCACTAAAACAACTTCGATCAATCGGTTCACAAGTTTTCATTCGACCATAAATTACTTCTTCTTCATAAAAGCCGAAGTTTGCCGAAGACTTACGACAGAATTCAGGTGTAATTTAAATTCAAGGTCTGCTTCCACATCACGATAAATTACCAGGAAAAGATCTTCAGACCCTACGTGAAGATTACTTATTAAACAGGCGCGGTAAGGTTCCTCTCGTTTTAAGGTGTTTTGACACTGGAGTTGTGCGAGGAAAACTGTGAAACGGTGTGAAGCTGAGTGGTACGAGGATGCGTAGCGGACTCTTTCAGCTATGCGCGAACACATCTCGCGCTTTTTGTATGTAAAAATTAAATGATTTTAAAACAGGATCTAGTATGTAACCTTAGTCATAGTTTAAAAAATAAGAAGTTGTTTATGATGCCACAAGGGACGTCTCTTCTCTCTGCCTAAAGACAAAAGTATAACCGTTCTTTCTGTAAAGTTTTCAAGAATTTCACCCGAAGAAATCGTATATTTCATATGCTGGAATTATCAGGTTATGGGCCCAGTATTATGTGGGAAACTGCACCTATAGTTCGAGTTTGAATTATTGTATTAAACTTGACAGTTTCAACTGTCAGTGGGGTCCAGATTTTGACAAAAAAAAGATGAGTTGGTGTAAGAATGAACGAAATTGAATATACTTAAATAATGTACTTATATTAAAAAATGTTAATAATACAAAGTTTGCACTTTGTATTATTGACTTTTTTTTCTATTGATAGGCACGGGTTTGTCGCCTACTTCACCAGATGGTAAGCGATGAGGTGGTCGAAGATGGAGCACGCTTGCCTAGAAGTAACTTAGTCACTCTTGACTTAAAAACACGATTTATACTATTAAAATTGTCTTTGAACTGTCAAGTTACTGAATTTAATTTAAGTCGAACTATAGCTGCGCTACCCCTTTTCCATCAGAGCTGCCCTAAGACTGGCTAGGAAAATTAAGCGATTCCACTAGTGGATTTTTAATCGCGCACCGCCTTGCTACCTCGCACATCTTTGGTGGAACAGCACCCTTAAGGGCGGGCGAATTATAGCGTCGCACTGCGGAAACCATTGTGTTTTGACAAAATCTCAAATTCGAGTACCCTTTCTCTTTCGGACAATGCGAAACTTTTGTTTTAAGTTGCGGATTTTACTTCGTTGATAAATAATACGATGCGTTATAAATGTTGACGTTTTTCAAGTTTGGGGTTTCTTTGTGGTATTTCTGTGTCTTATTATGGCTGGAAGTGTGTTGTTTGAACGTGTTTTGTTTACGACTTGTCTGTTTCCCGCGGTTTTGAACCCATGGCCTAATCTACAGGAATTCTACACGAGTATTTACTGGGATAAAAAGTAGTCTATGGTATTCAGTGATAGTTTAGCTTTCTATCATTGAAAACAATAAATCTTTTTATTAACAAACAAATAAAACCTCTTTAAGTTTTTGTTAAGAACACAAGGATTTTTACCGTTGAACTATTAGCTACGGAATGATAGAGCTAAACTGTCTCATATATCTTTATTGTAGACAAAATTACACGAACATTCACTAAAAGAAAAGTCAAGAAGACGGCAGACATTTTTATTAAAAATTCTGCAAAATTATTACCTTATTTCAAAAAGATTATTGAGCTCTTATGATTGCATCTAAACTTTACAATTTATCTTATAAAACATTTTGCAGTTTATAAACTAATATTATGAGTTCCTTGCAGTTTCTAAAAGTTATCCTTTGATCGTCGCGAGTGAGTCAGTTAGTTGGTTTCTGAATACTGCTTTATGCCAGCGTAGCCAGTTTATAATTAGACTGGACAGGTCCATTCTCTCATCTCTGTCTTTCCAGCTAAAATAATAGGAAGTGGTGACGGACGGCCGTGGGATAGACATCATGTAAACATTGCCGTTTCAAAAGTGTTGGCACTTAGCTTAATTTTAATAAATGACTTATGATTTTGTTTGATTCAAAACTTTGTGGTTGTCGCCTCAAAAGACCACCTCAAACACTTATCTTCATAGTCCTCATAATTATGACGTGACTAAAACTGTGATCACTAAGTTTGTTTCGATATTTATTCTTAGAGTAGAAGATATTGACCGACCTAATCTTATCTAGTTTAATAATATTGTGGTTTTTTAATAATTTGTTTGACATGTAAAAGTGTTTCATTAAACGGGAAATAAATCAAATTAATAAAACTGTATTGCTACCTTGGACAGTTAGATTAGGGATTACAGTAGGTAGGTAAGTTTGTTGTATAAGCAGACATGATTGGTTTTTCAGTTATTTCAAAACCGAGAACCGTAGACACTAAATATTAAAGAAACAAAAAATCAACTCACTCAGAACGTGACCGTTGAGAATCCTGTCGTACATTTTCCTTGGAGGTTCGCACTCTATTGCGAAAAGCCAAGATTCGCGACAATATATAACCGCAGACTGTTGATGTTAGGATACACTAATATAAAGTGAAAACAGCTGACGTACAAGATAAATGTAAATTGTAATATTTGTAATGTTTGCTTGTACAATATGTCATACACGTTTGGCAAATATTATGTCCTTAGGGGGCACGGCTGTGTTTATTTGTGACTTTACTTAACTATCAGCTAATAAATCATAATCAGATTACGTTTACCTAAATAAAAACGTGAGAGTTCGCAAATATTTACCTTTGAGGTTTTTCCAAATCGTATAATTTATTAAAGGTGTGTAAAGATTTATTCGACCGTGTCATATAAAACTCTAAAGAGGCACTGCATTCATGATATAACTCTGACATACGTTCGTCGTATTGTTCAAACTCAGGAAAAGCGGTTTATTGCAAGCGCATTACGTTTTCACGTAAAATGACGTATATTTCAGGCAAGTCTATTATTTGATGTCGTAAACCGAGACCGTACCCTCGTATTTTTCTATTCAGACAGAGGTTTTCAATAAAGTTCGTCGAGCCGTGCGGAGAGCTCGACGTGTTTCATGTATTTCCGCTCAAAAGTTTTGTGACGAAAATAAAAGAATACACAGATAAAATTATTTAAAACACCTGCATATTGCGACTGCTGAAAAAAACTACATTGTAAGCAAGTTCAAAAGTCTTGTTACGACTTTGTGTTAACAGAGCTGGCATTTACATAGACTATCTCTCTGATGCTGGGTGGATGTTCCTATTAATATTTCATGAATGAAACATAAACGAATCAAACGTTAGTTCGGTTCCGATATTCCTTTATTCACTTCGGATAAAGAATAAAAGAATAAAACATGTCGGGCGCGCTCCAGGCTACGCTCTTGTTGGATTGTGTAATATTTTAACCAAAGCGGCTTAAAATCTCTATTTCACAATTTTTATGCTTAAGCTTTCAGTTGAATAATATGTACCCAAGGCTTATATTTTGTCTACAGTAATCCAAGCTCTGAAAGGCGTGTTTCGTAAATAAGATAATCATTTATTCAAATACTAAATACTGCTACATAAGTAATAAATATATAAACGTATCTTTCAGATTCACTGGTAAGGAATATCGACAGCACCGCTTTGTAGTCGTGAGACCTGGCTTGATAGATGGTCATTACTTTGGGGACTTGCTACTTTTCCTCACTCGCCTTCTACCTCGTTTGGTCACCTTCTTAGGAGTGGGTTGTTCTTGTAGTTTTATGTTACGTATCATCATGTTTTTGAACTTGTAAAATCCTTCCTCTTTGATATTGCTCGTCCTCGTTCGTTTATTGATCTCTTCGGAGTCGGACGTCGACGCTTTCTTCACCTTGCTGTCATTTTGTTTACTCTGCTTTCGTTTGCTTCTCTCCTTCCCTTTTATTTCCTTCGTCATGATTGCAAGTACCTACCTTTGTGCGGTGGCTTTAAGTTGTTTCAAAATCATTATTTAAATCAAGCCTACGGGATAGTTATTTTTACCAGTGTCAGAAAAACTTGACGTAGTCTATTCCTTTTAAATCTAGTTGACTTATTTCAAGTTTATTATTTAAAAGAAGGTTCCGCTCTGTAAAAAGTTTTGGAGAACATTTTTGGGAGAAGTATTTGTCAAACTTTGATGTAATTTCAGGAAAGGCGACAAGCGTAGGTAAAAAAAAATCAAACTTAATAGGTTTTTTTTTTGCTCTAAGCCGTTAACTTTGTATATTTTCTCCTGCGGAGCTATGTATTCCGAGTGAAATATCGCCTTCAGAGGGGATGTAGTCGTCCATGCCTGCTAAGATTACAGTCTTAATAAAAAAAAATTTTCTTTTTAAATACAGGAGTTAAGGATGTTTTCGGCTTAAGCTTTATCGATCTTGTATCCCATCAACATCGGTTGAAGTAGCGCTTGAAATCTTGCTAATCCTTCTAGAAGGGGTTTGGTTTACATTTAAAAAACTCAACCCTCAAACAGTGTGTGTGGTAAAAAATTCAGAACATATTTACAAAATTTCGGACAAAGGGTTCAAGTAAAAGGGCAATTTGCAGTTCTGATCCGTTTGATTCCAACATTCTCGATAACAATTTAGTTTTCAGTACGCACTTCCGCTCATATTTCACGCTCACGTAATACGTTTGCGTGAAAAAAACCGTCTTCAGTTACTTCTTTTTTAAATTCAATACACGTAGAGGTCGGAGCCTCTCACCGGGGAAGTAGTATACTTTAGCAGTAAACGTAGGAAATAATCGATATGTATTCTTATGTACGGGTGTTATGCGTGCCGGGGGGCCGTCGCGGCACAAATCACGGAAAACATGCCGCTTTGTTATAACTCTCAAGTCCTTTGTTATGCCGCCCGTAAACGCTTTACTACAATAAAAAATGAAAAGGGCGGAAGAAACACGAACGTGCGACTTAATTATTTATTTTTAAAACAAGATCGGGCCTGATCTCAAGGGTTGTTGTAAAAATGAGGTTACAGTTGTACACTACCTACAGCTCCTTTTATAGCAAAAAATGTACTAAGCACCGATCGATATTCCATTAATAAAATTTTAATCATCTTTTTATGCATGCTTTGACTCTTCCTCCCGTTCTATAAAGTTTGTAATGAGTTTTTTCGATCGGGACAAAGAACCTACTGGCTGCGGCCTGAATTTAATTATTTTCTTCCTTACACAATATTTGTTTTATACTTTGTAATAGCTTATTATTATTCTATGTTCTCCAGACTCGTAGTGTGCGGTTTGTTGTAAACATACATAATGCATATTTATTTTTTTAATCTGTTCATAAAAGGAATAAGGAAGTGGATGCAAAATGTTTGTTTAAATCAAGTGAAGCTTATTTTTTCCATTACCCTGTGGAACCGTAAATCTTCTGTATTAGAGGTGCGATCCTATAGTCCTTTAAGACACCGAACTGAAAGCTTTTGTTTCAATAATCTATCCAAATATCGCCAGACTACTGAGCAAACAACTTGGTTTAACTTAAGCAGGCGAGTAACAAAATACCGGCGCAGAAACTTTCAAACGTTATTAAAATTCAAGGGCCCTTGTTCGGGCAGGGAAGTGTTGCCAGGTTCAAGTTGACAACTTTTGAGAAAGCGATCGCTTTTTGGAACAACGTTTTTAAATGAAAAGGAAAATGAAAGGAAGCATGTGTGTAATAGGAAATCGTGGAACATGGTTAATTTAAGTCGGAACGTCCAGAAAGCTCAGCCCGCCAGTCTGGCAAAACGAGACGTAGCTTAGCTCAGAATAATACGCCTCATCATCATATCAGCCGAAAGACGTCCACTACTGGACATAGGCTTCCCCCGAAGTTGCCATAATCGCCACGCTTGGCAGGCGGGTTGGCGATCGCAGTGTGGCTGTTGCAATGCACAGAGAATGCTGCTGCCCATACTCTGGTGAGTCTCTTGGTCGCCTCTTACGACACCCAGGGGAAGTGATGTGATGGTGCTATTGCTTTTACGTCCGACACCATATAGAACATTACACCTGTATCTACTGAAATGTATGAGCAAAAGATTTCATTTACTCGTATTTGTGTTCCCTTGGACATTGTTCTGATTCCCTAACGGCAGAAGTGCTCCTATCGTAACATCCACATTTCATCAGTTCCATGTAATAGCGGGCAAGGCTATTATTGCCATCAACCGGGCACGAATTGAGACTCAGAATGTTATTTAAAACTATTATAATGAGCAGTGTCACTATATGCGATGGTAGGTTAGGGGGCGTCCATTAATTACGTGAGGTGTTTTTTTTTATTTTCTGTCCCTCCCTCCCCCCCTGGTGAGATGTCGTGAGATTTTATTCAACCCCCTCCCCCATCCCCCAATCTCATTTTTCAAAATGTGTAAACCACACATTTTGACAGTCATTAGATGTATAACGTCGAAGTATGAATGAAATTATTTTCTTTCGAACGAATTAGTGAATGATCTTAATCGTATTACGATTACGCTTAAGATTCAATCTTAAGCATGTACAATCTGGATGAAATGGACCAAAATAGTATAATTATTTTTTTGTTTCAATCAGAAAAAAAATTGCGTGATATTTGAAGAGACCCCCCCTCTCTCCAGCGTAAGATTAGATGAGATTTGACTCGACCCCCTCCCCCCCTTAACATCTCACGTATTTTATGAACGCCCCCTTAGTAGGAACACATTATTATTTTCTTGATATTGCAGGAATACGGCTCCTTTAAATATGTGAATGTATGAAACCCGCACGATTTTATATAAAATTGATCAGGGGGCACAAAATATAATGAGCCTTTTTTTTTGTTAGTCTATATTTATTTCAGGTGTTTAAAATGTTATAGAACGGGGTTTGTTCTTTAACTACGTATTATGATTCCACCTTTGGACATTTACAGAAATGGTCGTTAAGATTTCAGTATAAGCTAAGTGTGATTGCTTTCCTCTGTTGCTATACTCCTATCAGCAAGCCCGAATTTTGGAAAAATGCCCAATAAATGGGAATAGGCTTCCTATTACATGGGTTTGCTAAATACCGCTACTATAGAAAAAAAAAATTGAAGAAGAAAATGTGTTAGAGGCTCCAGGAGACATGGACACTACCACCTTTTTTTTCTCTGGATGGGAAATTAAATCATCAAATGACTTCTCCCGCTCTGGGTAGAGCGGGAGGGCGTGTCAGACTTTACTGACTGAAACCCACCTGTGTTCCTTCAAATGCTCTTTGCGTTCCAGGGCCACGGTAACTCTTTCGAACAATTCCGCAACATAGGACTGCCCTTGGGTACGAAAATGATGATGATGATGTTGACAAAACAGCTGTGATAGGATTCCGTGTTCTTTATTTGAATTTTCGGTGCAGAGCCCTTCACAGGACATGCATCACCTTTTTAATTTCCCGTCGTGCACAACCACTTGTACCATCCAAGATTTAAACGAGGCCAATGATAGAGCTGTACAGGTTGTTCAACACTGGTCGGATAAAATTTGATATGAGTCAGTCGACACCAAAAGAAGATTTAAAGTTTCGGTACTCGCCTTAAAGTAAAAGCGTCAAACTGAGAAATAGTGCAGGCTCCAGAAGGAGTTTGGTGCTGGCGTCTAGTCTAAAACTTGATCGTGGAGAAATTATCATTAACTTAAAAAATATTTCATTTTCATCATAAACATCCATTCTGTACTCAGCGAACTAAGTACCGATCGATCTGAGAACTCGACAATAGCGATGGTTCTTTCAATAAAAGGATTCGCTTAAGCTTCATTGTTGGCGCTAAACGAATACTTGAAGAGCCTTCTACGTCTCGTCTAGGGCTTGATTGCTTCCAAACTTCCAATATACGAGGTCTATTTCTTACCTATCTGAAAGTTGGGTTATAGTCATCACCATTGTAATTTTGCTTGACAGCGCACTCCCGGATACAGGCTTTTTTAAGAGTCACCGCATCGACCAGACCATGCTTTTTGCATCCAGTGGACTCCCGCTTCCCTCACCAGGTCAACGGTCCATCTTGTGGCAGGTCTTCCAATGCTGAAAAGCTTTCGGCGCCATTGGCCATACTGAAAGCAATGTGTTCTGCCTCTGCTCATTAGGTTTGGCAATACTTCGGTTTAAGTGTCTTTCCCAAAAGACCCATAATCACCAGTCACATCGGTTGAGTGGGTGTAACCGGAAATGACACTCTTCTTCTGTCTAAACTTGTCTAGTCTTTGAAAGTACTGATCACGGCCCGACTTCGACCACTGCTAAGCATATTAGACCTCTCATTTCCAGTGCCAATTTCCACGCTCCTTTTTTTTTTTGAGCAAAGGAAATGCCTAACGTATGGTCACGCCGTCCGGGAGACGGCGTGGTTATGTGGGGCTTGCACCCACTAAAAACTTCGCCTGTGCACCTACTTTCGCGTTGATGGGTGGGCCGCGAGAACTGCTACGCATGAAATTCGCGATCCATCCAGCGTGGCCCACTTCGGGGCTCCCTCTTCTTTGCCCTCTTGAGCCAGCCGCATCCAGGTTCTACCCGCGATGGAAACAATGTCGTCTGCCCATCTCGCCCTCGGAATCTGGGTGTCATTTCTTCTAATTTTAGGTGTGGTAAAAGCAACATCTTTTCAAGTAGGTAAATTTTACCTTTATAAACGGCCGACAATAGTCAAAAGTCAAAAGTCAAAAGTCAAAAACGTTTATTTCAATTAGGCCATTAAACGGCACTTTTGAACGTCAGCATTTACAGTTCAGTAAAATATATTAATAAAGTGACTCTACTGTCCATTCGGAAAGGTAGATTCTTATGGAGAAGAACGGACAAGAAACTCCATAGTTACTCTTTTCAAATGACGACTTTACAAAATTTGGTATACAAAAATCAATTTAATATTATGTGAGGACGATACACTCAGAGTATGCTACTTATAAGAACAAAGTATAACCAGCAGAGGTACTTATTCCTTTTCTAAAAAAAAAATTAGGTAAATGGTACTCACATATTTACAGATAATCTTAATAACTACCAATTAAACAGAAAATAAAAACACAAAAAAGAAACAGAATACCCATCTATAAAGTTAATTCATAAATCAACCAGTTTGATTTTGTCTACACCCTTGATTGTCCTATGGAGCAGGACCAGCATGTTTCCAAGCACTCTTATCCTGAATGTAATCTTCTAATTTGTAATATGCTTGTTTACAAAGTGTACTTTTAACATAGGTTTTAAATTTTCTTTCATTTAGTTCTAATATGTCAGTAGGTATTTTGTTGTAACATTTAACACAATACCCCATGAAAGAAGTGTGGACTTTAGCTAATCTAAAAAATGGTTGATCTAATTTGTCTCTATTTCTAGTATTAAAATTATGTCTATCACTAATTTTACTAAAAAGATGTCGATTTTTCCGCACATACATAATATTTTCATAAATGAATTGGCAAGGGACTGTCATAATATTAATCTTTTTAAAAAGTTCCCTAAGAGAATCACGGCGACGCAGATTATAAAGGGCTCTGACAGCTCTCTTTTGTAAAATAAATATGGATTCAATGTCAGCAGCCCGACCCCACAACAAAATACCGTACGACATAATGCTGTGAAAGTAACTAAAGTAGACCAAACGTGCGGTTTCTACGTCTGTTAACTGTCTTATCTTTCTAACAGCATACGCGGCTGAGCTTAAACGACCCGCAAGAGATGTTATATGAGGCCCCCATTGTAATTTCTCGTCCAATGTGATACCTAGGAAAACCGTTTGATTAATGAACTCCAGTTTTTCTCCATTCAACATGATGTCACATTCGCTACTTTTAACATTTGGTAAAGAAAATCTAATACATTTAGTTTTTTTTTTATTTAGAGCCAAGTTGTTTACCGTAAACCAATTTTGGACCTGATGAATAGAACTATTGACGTCGTCAAGATTTTGTGAACGTCGGTCTATTTTAAATATTAGTGATGTGTCATCCGCAAATAATACCATCTTTGGTTGATTTTTAAGTAATTGGGGCAAATCATTTATGTAAACTAAAAAAAGGAATGGACCCAATATTGAACCTTGAGGAACGCCCATTGTCGTTTCCGACCCTAGTGAGTTTACACCGTTTATCTGAACTTTTACCTGTCTGCCCATCAAGTATGAACTAAGTAAACCAAGGGCTCTATTCCTAATCCCATAGTGCTCAAGTTTCAACGAAAGCGTCTCATGGTTAACGCAGTCGAACGCTTTCGAGAGGTCGCAGAATATTCCAATGGCATCTTGCGACTCTTCCCAGGCGTTAAAAATGTTCTTTATTAGGGTGACACCGGCGTCAGTTGTACAACGCCCTTAGGTGAAACCGTACTGGTGTTCATGAAAGATGGAATTTTTATTAAAGTGACGTAACATCTGACTAAGCATTAACTTTTCAAACACCTTACTGAGAACTGGCAGAATTGACACCGGCCGATAATTGTTGGGTTCTTGAGAATCACCCGATTTGAACAATGGAACGACTTTACTGTGTTTCATGAGATCCGGAAATTCTCCTTTGTCTACACTAGTGTTAAATATGACAGCCAAGTAGGGGGCAATAGTTTCAATGATAGATCTACAAACTTTTACAGATATTCCCCAAAGATCTTCTGTTGATTTAATTTTAAGATCTTTAAAAGCTTTTATGATGGCCTGGGGGTTTGTATGTTGAAACTTAAACTCCGATGGGCATACCTTTACATTCTGTCTAAGTAAGTCAGCAGAGAGCGCGGATGACGAGTTGAGAAGCTCTGTAGTTTTAAGAGGAATATTGGCAAAGAAGTTATCAAATTCCTGAGCTACCTCTGCGTCCAAGTTTATTTGGCCATGTACAGTATTTAAATTAAATTTAGTTTCACGCTGTTTCTTCCTACCTGTTTCGTTATTTATTATTTTCCAAGTAGTTTTTATTTTGTCGTCTGCTGATTTTATTTTATTGCTAATATGCAGAGCTTTTGCTGTTTTGCATACACTTTTATATGTTTTTGAATATTTTGCAACATACTTATGAAAACTTATATTATTCATATGCTGCTTCAGGCCATACAGTTCATATAGCTTTTCCCTGCTTATACGAATGCCTGGAGTTGCCCAATCGTTAAATAAGAACTTAGTGTAAATACTTTTAGATTTTAGAGGAAAAGTGTCATTAAATTGCGTGTTTAATATAGAAAAAAACTCGGCATAGAACTCATTAGGGTCGTCTATGTTATTAAAACTATGAGCACCTAGTTTACTAGCCAAAGTATTGTTTAGTTTTTCCAAATTTTTATCTGTAATTGGTCTAAATTTTATTAGAATTTTTTGCAAAGGAATGTAAGTGCAAAACGTTATTGTTTGTCCGCTGTGATCAGATGGTAACTTATTAACAATTTCTTTATGTAAGTAATCACAATTACAAAATATATTGTCTATACAAGTTGAAGTAGAAGCTGTCACACGGGATGGTTCAGTAAAAACATTTGACAAATTAAATGAATTAAAAAGACTCAACAATCTGATAGTATTCGAGTTTGTTTCTAATAAGTTAATATTAAAGTCGCCACAAATAATGAGTGTTTTACTACTAGTACTTAATTTTTTTAACACCTCTTCCATTACAGTATCAAACACAGGTAGATTCTGGTAACTCGGAGGTCTATAGACACATACCACAACATGCTTATCAAGCTCAACACAGGACAATTCAATGGTGTGCTCAACCGACAGTTTAACAATATCCTTTCTTTCTTTAGATTTAATCGAAGTTTTAATTAAAATTAATGACCCACCATGTATCATGCGTTGTCGGCTAAAATGACTACCTACACAATAATTTTCATAATTAATGGAACTTACTTGGTGGTCTTTTAACCAATGTTCTGTTAAGCAAACTACATCAAACTTGGTTTTTTCTAAAAACATTTCTATCTCCAGTAATTTGGAAGAGCAACCTTGAATGTTTTGGTTAAATAATTTTAAAGTGTATTGCCCTCCCTTAGGATTTTTACTATGAACTAAATTGCCAGAAGATACCTTGTTATTATTCACTAATAATAATTGGTTATTTGAAGGGGTAACTTCTGTTGTCTTACAGTTCAGTTTAAAGAATTATCCGGAATGATCCCCACAGCTACACTTGAGGAGTCTAAAAAGTCTGTATGGGTTCCATCAGGAAGAGAATACTCTACCTGATTGGTTGAATAATAATGAAATAATGTCATGAAATACCTACAACCGTTATAAATTTAATACATCAACAAAAACATATTGTATTACTAAAACCTCAATCGTTTCCTTAAAAGGGTGGTTCTCCAATATTATGTATTGAGTCAACAGTTCACAGGGAATCCATCTTCGGCACAGGGAAGTAAATAAAGGGTTATGTAAAACGACGCGGGTATTGTTGACGTCACCACATCCATACTGATATAAAAATAACTCAGTTATTTAGTCTGTTTGTTTGTTACTTTTTCCTGAATCGATTTAGGTGCATTTGAAATGTAAATTAATTAATGTGAATTAATGTTAAAAAATGATTTGCAAAAAATGAAAATGGAAAAGTTGCAAGTTTTGAAGTTTATAAACGCACAAAACGTCTTTTGTGCAGTTTTTGTCTTGTGACGTCAGTTGATAGCAGCTCAGATTTTGTTTGGCGGTTGACAATTTTGCAATTTTATAGCCTCTATCTACCAGGTATTCTATAAAAACTACGTAAAGAGGTGTCGTTGAAGTTTGCACGAAAAAATACGAAACCTACTCGGTCGAACTCGCAAGCCACCCGCCAAAATACGATGTGTCTCCCCTTATTTTGTTAGGTTAGAACCTTCTTGTAATAAAACGCCTTCATACGCTGTTAACGGGCTTACATTACTGATAACTTTAATGGCTGAAATGAGGTAAAATGGCGGCTCTTGTTTGAACACTTTATTACATTTAACACCAGAGCAAAGAAAGGGAATTCTTGCTCTTAAGGTTCAGTTTCTGGAACAAAACCTAACACAAAAATATTTTTTCATATTGTGCAACGCGCGATTTGCGTAAAATTTTTGAAGCTGTGACAATTTATTTTTAGAATGGGTTGTAAGGGGACTTGATATACAAAGCACTCCGGGCGCGCGACGGGCGTGCGGCCTGGGCGCTGTGACGAGAATGTATGGCGTCTAACTATGTATATTCCGTTCCTTTGGTGCCATACATTTTATCTTGTCATAGCCCTGTCCGCTCGCCATGTATACATTTTCGTCACAGCGCCCTGGCCGCGCGCCCGCCGCGCGCCCGGAGCGCTTTGTGTATCAAGTCCCTTAGTCTATGTTAATATGTTTCATGAAGATCACCTAACCAAAAGCGACTTGAATTGTTAGCGGATATTATTTTATTTCCTACCTATCCAAGCCCTTGTCAGCTAGAAAAACAGTTGTTATTGAAACATCACACTCAATTATAATTGGATTGCAAACTTCGACATCATTTACCACATCAGTTTTATTACTTTCAACTTCGGAAAGCCAATTCCAATTTCCATTCAACTACGGCTTATTCCGAAAATTGTGGTTTCCTGGTAGGTCTCTGATATTTTTAGCCAAACCGCACTTAAGCCATTCATTTGTGGCTTAAATCGGGAGAATGCGACTTAATTCAGAGTATTGTTACTAAGTTCAGGAAATTGCAGTTTAATCCAGAGAATGGGGCTTCAGGCGCAGGATGGGGCTTAATTTGAAGCTTGAGGGTTCGCCAAATCCGGAATTGGTTGCATTCCGGATACTTTCTACGAAGAGGCGTCTTTCAACCTCTTGGATTATTATTGTGGCTCCTAGACAAACAGTGAGCTCTTTCCATTTGTTTGTTTAGCTATAAGTAGGCGCCGACTGAAATCCAAACAAGAGGCACGGTCGCCGGTCGCCATTAGCGTGCGACAGAAATAGGTGACAATCGATTTGTCGTGACGTGACGTAGCCGTGATTTGTCGTTGCTATAGCACGCAGCAATAATTTAGCTGTTCCACGAAAGCAATCACGAGATAAGTCGCTTAGCTGCTATAGGAGTCAATGCGGTCATACACAACATAACGTAGCTAAAACTAGTTTTGCTTTTTGTTGTTTTTGTTGCTACAAGAGAATTAAAAAAAAACCGGCCAAGTGCGAATCGGACTTCAATGCAAATGGTTTCGAACGAATCTCATTTTTGTAACACGTTACTTTCAAACCACAGACTTCATAGGACCTCAGTGGTTTCGGAGCAAAGGGGGGGGGGGGGAGGGGAAAGGTAATTTTTGATCTAATTTCTTGAATAACTTCAAATAATGTAATTTGTATTAAAATTATGAAAATTAAAAAAAAACGAAACACAATATTTCGTTTGACATTGTAACACGACACAGTTGAAAAAACTGTTTTCTTAATTTGATAATTTGTCCCCTAAAAAGTGTGAATTTATTTTCGTTACGCGTCCGTGTTTAGGTCACACAAGATTAGTTTAATTTTTTTTTTTTTTTCCTTAGCCTATTGTGTCCCACTGCTGGGCAAAGGCCTCCCCCGTATCCTTCCAGACATTCTTTTCTTGTGCCACCTCGAACCAGCCTTCGCGGTGTGCATCCAAGTCATCTCGCCATCGCTTTCTGGGCCGGCCTCGGCGGCGCCGTCCATCCTCTGGCACCCATTGCGTGGAGACTTTTGCCCAGCGGTCATTATGCATGCGGCTGGTGTGACCCGCCCAGTCCCATTTTAGCCTGGCAGCTTTTTTGCCTACGTCAATGATACCGGTTTTGGAGCGCAGCGTGGTGTTCCGTACTCTATTAATTCTTTTTAAACCTTAAATACTGCGCTCCATTGCCCTTTGACATACCCCAAGGCGAAACTTTTGCGACTCGGTGAGCGACCAAGTCTGAGCACCGTAGGTTAGGACGGGCAGAATGCACATGTCGATGAGTTTGCGCTTCAGGGACATCGGGAGATCGCCCTTCATTAGCGTCTTCATGGACCAGTAGCTTTTCCAGGCGTTGTCGATGCGACGATCGATTTATTATTTAGTTTCATTTATATAACTTATATACATTAGTACCAAATTTCAACTGAATCTATAATAATAATAATAATATCTTGGGACAACTCACAGACGGTCATCCGATCCCAAACTAGGCAGAGCCTGTGCTATGGCAACTAGACGACTGATAAACATACTTATATATTTCTAAATACATACATATTATAGACAAATTACACTCAGACACAGAACAAATGATCATGCTCATCACACAAAGATTTGTCCTGGGTGGGAATCGAACCCACGACCTCCGGTTTAGCAGTCAGGGTCACTAACCACTCGACCAACAGGCCAGTCGATCCAGTAGATTCGGAAATAAAATCAGCTGTGACAGACGGACAGACAGGCAACCGAGTAAGCCTATAAGGGTTCCATTTAGAGGTTCCGAACCCTAAAAATTAGGTTAATGAAACTTCCAACCTGATTTTAGAAACCACAGAAAATAGTGCTCTACAAAAGGCAATAATGGCCTCAGTTGCACAACAGAATAAGAACCATTTTTGCCAACTTAAGTTCAGTCGACTTCCTGTAGAAACGACCTAGTTATAATCGAATGAACGGATTAAGTTCACAAGCGAAAATTGATATCCTTTCGACTCGGATAATGAAATTCTTATACTTTACAGCCTATTTCATTTAAGGTTTATTAATAATAATGGTTTCCCTGTAAAATCCCGGTACCAAGAAAATGCTTTGAAGTGGTACCTAAACGAAAACATTTAAGGGATTTTCAGATTCCGGATTTCTATCACCTTTATTTTGCTTTTGAGTGACCAACTCAAAGGAAAACCAAATTAACGCAAAAGATATTGTTGTGAATACTTCCCAAAGTGTTTTATAATATCGTTTTCGGCAGGCAGAGATAAAAATCGTCAAGATTAGCGTATCATACCGCCAGCCGCGTCCATCAAAAATGTATTAGGCTTAAAAAACACCTAAACATAATACTGCATACATAACTCTATACGGCGGCGGCGGTCCCTGCAAGAGGATCATAATGTATTTAAGCAAGCCTCGGATTTTGCTATAACTCAATTTGAAGCAGCTGAGACTTGAGTTTAACATGAAAGTCTAATGCATTGCACTTACGTGGTATTATAGAGTGCAGTTTCTAAGAAGAATAAGGTCAATCGTGAGCTTTCATACAAAATTGTTTGGGAATCTAAAATCTATGGATTATAGGGAGTCCATCCTACCCAGTAGACTTTCTTGTCGCTCAGTCTTTTTAATGCAGCCAAATTCTTTGTCATTATAAAGAAATAGTTAAACTACAAAACAAAGTTTCTGCAAATTAGTGAATTGCCAAGAATTCGGTTGGTTAGAGAGATTAAGCGAGTTGCTCATTCTTAAGCGTAGAAACTTGATGGATAAGAACACGCAAGAAACTTCAGGGACACTCTTTTCAATCAATAAATTGTAATCAAATATTGGTAAATAGGTGTTCAAATATTGATAATGTTTTATTATTTTGTTCTAACATAATTATGCGCGTATCATTTTCCGTTAATGCAGGTCTAATTTGAAAATAAATACCCGATAACACACGCTGTTTTCAATCATGTTGAAAGTAGACACCTAATTTCAATATAACGATGCCGTGGTAAATCCAGACAAAGCCTGACGTTTGAATGAAATTTTATTTGGTGTTTAGGTACACGAGAGATGGCTGGAACTTCCATTTTGTTGCGGTTCAGCTATTAACGTTATCAGAGCTATGTGGCACGTTACCGGTATGGAAGAGGTTTTATTACTTGCTTACAGGACGGTTAGCGTGCGGAGACTGGGCTTGCAATTTTGATGACACTGGTGGAGATTTTGTGCCGTTCGTAGTTTTTTAACTTGAGGTCTAAATGCCTGTAGGTATATACTAAGGCCTTGAAATTGTGAAAGCTTATTTTTGGGATAACGTGTGATTTTAGATTAATTGTAATATGTGAGCTAGGCTGTTGCATTAAAGAAGTTGCTTAAAGAACTTCACTGCTGGAAGGGGTTTCGGGTGTCGGTGATATTTGAAGTAAAAAGGAGTAGCCGCATTTCTTCAGGGTAGCATCTTATACAGTCACGTGATCTTTATTTTAAGGTAAATACGTTTCCAGAAGTCACGAACTAATACAAGAAGAAAAAGAAGAAATAATACAAGAAGAAAAGCGATAATTTTTCTAGCTTTTACAGGATTCAGGACTATTGATTTGAACAGTAATTCGTCGAACTTCGTAGTATTTCCAATGAGTGTCGATTCTGATTGACATTCAATTAAGTTGCGCCCCCTTCAAAGTTCTGAAAATTATACCAACGATTAAACATTGGTACTTTTTGGAGTTGATTGTTGACCAAATTGCAGTCAATTTTCGTCACGACAGGAGTTATCGACCGCGGCTTTTGTTTCCGGGTAAAATAGTGTTTACAACTTACACTTACTTAGTGTTTATGAGTGCTTTCATATAAATGAAAGCACTCCAACTTGAAGTGGCTTTTAGTTTAAGATCAATAAAACACGAAATGGAGATTTGGAAACGATCTACAAAGTATGTAAGTATCTAAGCATTTTTTAAGCTTACTTAAACACGTTGAATAGAATATCTAGGCGAAGTAAAAAATGAATAATATTTCATACATTACCTAAACATTGTATAGAATACCGGATTATACAGATTCAAAAACAAAATCAAAAATCATTTATTCAAATTAGGCTGAGTGCCAGCGCTTTTGAACGTCAAAGTTCTATATAAAGACAGTACCCCAAAACGCCCGCCCGTCACCACTTCCTAGTGTTTTAGCTGGGAAAAAGAAGTGGCGCAACAAACTCCCCAGATTGCCGGTAACATGTATATATGGGACCAATTTTACGACACATTTTAGAGTTGGTGTCACACATAAGTTAACATAACACAGTGCAACAATAGATATTGAATTTCAAAAGGGTCGTTAGAAGCAGTCTTTTAGAATCCTTTGTTTACGACTTCCTTGAAGAAAGTGGAAAACGTGGGCAGCAGCAGTTGTTAAAACACAATACCTAGCCACCTACCTACCATATGCCACTCTCCGTTGCACTTTGAATTTTGTTAGAGATCCTGTTTTCTTTATGTTTTTTTTTAATTTGTTGTACAATAAAGAATATAATAGGTGAATGAATAAATAATCGACTGTTCTTACTAGCAGCTCAGCTTCTATTTCAGTTTCACCATCCAATTAGCTCCCACTGTTGCAGCTAGGCTACACTAGACAGGCAGGTCTTTTGCTCTTCTATTTTTACCAGCCAGTGCTGACGTGATAGATAACTACACGGTTCGCCTCTCAATTTCGCTTGCATCGCATTTTTGATGCTCGTGTTTCTAGTTTGATAACTTTAGACTTTTTAATACACTACAACCAACCGGATTTTCGGGAATTCCACAAACAAGGCATTATGGAGTGCCTGTCTACCTTGTAACTTTTTTACGAGTTGATTAAACGCGCCACTTTTCTGAGGTACTTTAGGGAACCTCATCACATTTTTTTTTTTACATTTACTGACAGGCTCGCGATTGAACATAATCGCAACCTGGTGGAAAGCGATGATGTTACCTCTGATAACTAAGTATGGTTTTTTTTTTACTTGTTGTTTTTTACTTTACATGTTTACTTGGGCAGAAGCAGTTTTTAATATAATGACCTTTCCGTTACACCAATATATTCTTAAGTATCTAGTTGGTGCGCTCCTCCACTCTATAATTTTTGTGCAAGCTGTGGTCTCAGCTTGCACAAAAATTATACACCGGGCTTACAAACATAATCTGATTAAATCTAATTTCTTTCAATGTATGTATACTATGTATATATTCCTGTCATTGAAACATAATAACTGAATAGAAATAAACATTTGGAATTTGTAAAAGACGATAGAAATTTTAATTGTATGATGCCTTCTTTACCTCAATTTCGCCTAATGGAAAGGGATGGATGAAGTCTACGACAAAACGAGCCAACCAAGAAGATCGACAAATTATTCTAACTGGATTTTCCTATTGTGTAAGTTCTCAATTCAATTTTGAGGTGCAGAATCATGTCTACCGTACACAATAGAACGTTCTAGGCAACACGTGGGTCTACAATAGCACATATGTGCTAATTCCTTTGAGAATACAGTCGTGACGTCAGTATGCAGTTCGGAGGCTCTAGAATGTGGGATGGGCATCGAAATCCATTTAGTGGTTGAATCAAAGATTAGCTCCCTGCAACATACGAATCGATACCTAGCTGTGACGTTTGACAATATTGTGCTACATAATAGACAGTCAATCACACATCAGGGGTAACAGTATGACATTGACAGCGCCAGTATTCCGAAGCAATAAGGGCGATTTTTGTAGTTCAATTGTTACCTCTGAGGTCGGTTTACTGTACATAGTAAGTATGTATACGTATGTATTACCTAAATGTTATTGTATTGCATCGCAATCAGGAATGTATGTCCCAACGCTTCTGTAGATACGTATGAGGACCTAACGAAGTGAGTGATAACCATATATAACTGTATTTTGACATGTGATTGTAATTCCATTTTTCATGTCGCGATGAAAATTCAAGTTTTAAGAATTCAAATTAAGAATTCGAGATATTTATAATATTTTGGAATAACAAACTCAATTTGTAGGGTCTTTTTAATACAAATTGTCAATTTGTCACTTAAAAATTGACCAAATTGAAGTTCATGCTTGAATTGGTGGCAATGGATTCAAATTATAGATATAAAAAGGCATGCTGCATCCGAAGCTGAATAAATAAGATAATGCGCAAGGGACAAACGTAAAGTTCCTGACTTTAAGTAGATGCTTGTCCCTTTAATGCCTTGGATTATTAGGTCTTTTACACAGCTAAAAGGCTATCCCTTTTTCACTAGATTCAATTTCTATAAAACGTTTATATGTACTTCAGTTAATTTCTAGAATTAGTACATTGAATTTGTAGAATAGCTAGAATTGGTACATTGAAACAATTTCTCTTTGATCCAGACTAGATAAACATTCTGATTTGTTACCTAGGCGGATTACGCGTTCCTTTCAAGGTTTACTAAGTTAAAGTAAAATAAATACGATTACGTTTATTTTCATCTCTTTTACTCTCAGAAGATATTGTTCCAAGTCTTTTGTATCAAAATAATTTATATTCTTTTTTGTAGAGCGTTGTTTTATGATCCCGTGGGAATATTTGTAACATTGGAGTACCTACTTAGGACGAAATACGGCTGAAAACAATGTTTTGATATGTCTGTAAAGTTTTTTTCTTTTGGTTTGTTCTTGTAAGAGTTATGTTAGCGTGGGTGGGTAACGACGTGGGATTTGTTATTAAAATAGGTACCTATATGTTACGGAGGTACTATATATTCTACTTTTATTAAGAAAAGCATATTCCTATCTACTAAATACAGCCTAATCTTCTATGACAATACTACCTTATCAAAATCCATCCCTAGCACGCAATGCGCCCGAAATATATGAAAACACATGAAACCCGCCAACATTGTTTCAGAATTCATTAGCATATATAACACTGATTATCATATTTCAACAGCAGTTCAGTGGAATCAGTTCAGCGACTGAAATCATAGCCACACGAAATAATGAGGCAAGGCATTATGACTTTTGTTTAAATTGAGCTTATTGTCCAGTTTGTGTCTGATTTCTGAAGCATGCTTTATGGGGTGAGTGGATGTGTGGTCAGGCGATGGGAATAGGTAGACGTAAACGTCTACGTGACGTCCGCCTCAAGGCAGACGTGTCCTTGAGTGGAGGCGAATCCGCTAACGTAAGGTCGGTCGCCCTCAAAATAGGTGGTCAGACAATCTTTGCAGGATGGCTGTTAGGAACTGAATGCGAGCTGCCGGTATAGAGACAAATGGCGTACAATTGGAGATATACAAGAGCGATTGCACTGTGACTGTAGACTAATGATGCTGGCGATGGGCTCGGCGTTTAATAATATAAAGAGTTCCGGTCACAGCAGTAAATCTCAACGGAGATTAGCCAAGTACCCAGGTGACATTATCGTGTACAAGTGTGTGATCAAACACAGGTGCACCGTGCACTCTAATCCTTCATTCTCATAGTCCGATGGAACGGCAATTCACCACGACCTGGGAGCGATCAGGCGCAAGACCAACGGATTTAATTACTTTCCGAGGCACGGAAATACACTGGTTTATATCATCATATCAGCCGAAAGACGTCCACTACTGGACTTGGCCTCCTCCAAAGGGGGGATTTGCCATAATCGCCACGGTTGGCAGGCGGGTTGGCGATTGCAGTGTAGCTGTTGTAGTGGTGATTCCCTTAGTCGCCTCTTACGACAACCTAGGGAAGTGATGGGATGGTTTATACATGCTTGTAGCTGGCGAAATATGGGTGTACTACAGGGTGAACCTTTATCTGTACCTAACCCTAGGGGTAATAGAAGCATGATGATATGTTATAAATCCATTGGTGTAGGTATTCGATAGCACCAATGGCATTCTATTGGTCGTATGGATATTCGTATCGATATCGATATCGCATTGGAGTATCGATAACTTCACATACCTACTGCGGTACAAAAACTTCAGTTAAAGAAGAACTTTGCTTGAGAGATAACTTTTCCGAATCAATGGCTCTTGAGAGTTTGATTGGGGACTTCAGGAACAGGACCGGTTTCATCTATAAGTCAATATTTATTTGCCATAGATTCTGATGCACGGAGTAAGGAACAAGTTACAAGTGCAACGTATTAACTGTTATATTCTCACCGGTCCACTACACCGCATACAATTAATATTCCGTGACCAAAGCCCGAGCAAAGTTGGAACTAATGTTAATGCCGTTTTCCCTCTTTCGTTTAAAAGTAACTTCCTATTAAGTTATAGTATATTTCGGCACGCGCCCGGCGAACACGTTTTGTCCTTTATTCCGGGAATTAGTGATGTAATAAAGGGGAATATTCCAGAAATTTTCGTGCGGAACCTCTTCTGTGTAAAGGTTTTGTAAGCGTAAATTATTTTCATTGTTTTGTAAGAGAAACTATCCTCGATGAATGTAGAAAATTTGAGTTGTTGTTTCCTTATTAAGAGTTCTTTGTGGGGCGAAAAACAATGTACCTACCTAGGGTACTTAGGTGCGCGAAAAAAGAGTACAGAAATGCTTTCGTCACTTATTTGAAATGACTCAAAACAAGCACCTCATGTAAAAAGTGTCTCTTCTCTCTACTTTTCTTGTTGTTCCTCTTTCGTTACTTTTCTATTGCAACTAATATTATTTTAGGTATTTTAAAGTATGACGTGTATAAAGTCATTGAAAATAGTAAAGACAATACTTAGTTATCTATTGACCGCATACAATAAGACCAAGGTTCTACACTTTACACATTGTGCCGCAAAACCTGCAATAAAGCTACCGCTATGCGTTGTGACTGATGCCGTGGGAGCATCGAATTATCGGGCCAAGAACATGTTACCATCGACAAGAAGAAAAAGTTGCCAGACCAAAAAAATAAACACTCACTCCAGACATGCACGCTCCACCCCCGATGCTTGTCCTCGTCGCTATGCCCCGCGCCCTGCATCGGAGACTCCGCCCCCTCGGATTCTGGCAACGTCCTCCAGCGCTTCAGCAATTCCTTGGTCTTGTCCTTCGTCTTGTCACATGCCTGGCGCCAGTTCGTGAAGTACTTGCGGGAGACCTTCGGACTGGACAGCGACGTGGACTTCGAGTCTTGTCTGCGAACGAAATGGTTTGGTTAGCTGGTTTAAGTAGGTAGGTACAGTTCGGGCGAAAATTTGTGTAAAGAGATTGTCTCCTATATTTTTTGCGTGAAAATATAAGACGAGCTAGTGGGCGCTCCCCTACACATAGGTCCCTACTGTGTTTTGCATCACATTTCAACTCGATGGGCTACTTTACAAGGCATTTAATTTTGAACGTTATGGGATTACTTTCATTGTACGTGCAGCTGCAGAGTGGAATTCCCTGTAGGAGTCTGTGTTCGTTGGTAGCTACAACAAAGTCTTTAAGTCAAGAGTGAATAGGTTAATTCTAGGCAAGCGCACTCCATCGACACCACCACATCAAACCACCACGATTGTGGTCAATCGTGAGCCTATCAATAAAGGCCCACATGGTGGATAATGATGATGGTGGCCCACTCCTTTTCGCAGACTGGAATCCTTTTTTATGGCGCGGCATTTTACTCCTAAAGAAATTTGGGGCCTTGACTGTACAAGTCATTTTCTTGGTCTCGAGACCCGAAAAACAGGTTACTATTTGATTGCATTTAAATTTATTAGGTAAAAATATTGGGTATCAATAAAGAGTTGATTTGGAGACTATAATCTTATCGAGGTATGCGGTACAGAGAATGAAGTCACGCAAACCTCCTTCGAAAAGGGAGGATGCTCCGACCAGACGGTTGTTGTGTCTGGCAGGCAACTGCCTGATAGTTGAAATTCGGACTGTTGCATATTTTCAAATTTCACGGAAAACCCTGATACTTGATCACGATGCAAGATTTCGTTGGTAGTTCGTTGCTGACAGGATAGATGGCGTTGCGGTTTTTTTTTGTTGCCGTACAAATTTCTCTTCGTTAGTTTTTTTAATAATTAAGAATTTCAATAAAAGTAGATAAATTGATTGCCAAGTTAAAACGAATCAGCTACACCTGTTCAAGTCTATAACTACAAGTATATAGGTATGAGGTACACAGAGGTACAAAGAATAATTCAAGAACTTTATTTGTGAACGTCACGACCTCGTATTTGTGTTGTTGTATTGATTTTTTCCTTTTGAATATATAAACAGCTAGTGACAATGAAAAACGCTCAGCAGTCCGCTATATTTTCACGTATATTTGTCGCCGCTGACAAATCGGCGAGCGATCTGTTCCAGCCGACGAAATGTGTTGTGTTTTTGTGATGCAATTTACTATTCAATGGATACTGCAGTAAAAACTTATACCGTATGGCCTGGCCGTTTATGACCGCCTGGTAGAACAAAGAAAATAAGGAGATACTTTTAAGGTTTACTAGTGTCATAACTTGCTTGAGAACTAAGAAATAAAACTACATCGTTACTCCAGTTTCCTCTCATCCCTTCGTAACTCACACAACACAAACTCTTCATCTTATCTTGATGACATCTCTACCCTCTAAATTTTGGGATCGGCACTAAATTATCCATTGTATGTGATTTTCAACGCATTGTTTTCAACTGTAGTAAATCCTGCTGGAATCTGCTAATAAATCATGAAGTTTAACGAGCGAGCTGCGAAACTATGGCATCAAGATGTAACTAAACTGATTACGGATATTTCTAGTCACGAAATATGCCAGCTATTGGGCCCTACTGCTAAATACGTAAGTCATCGATCATCGGGCTAACGTGATGGATTACGCGATACCTCTCAATTAAGGCTTTTCGACCCCTTTATTATGTTTTTGTTGATGTTATCGGGGCTAATCGGATTTTGGGCATCCATGTTTAGTTCGGTTAATGATTTATTAATCTCTTTCTTATAACAGTCGATTTTAAGACAACGATGAGCACAAACTACTTGAAAAATCGCTGCTTTAAAACTAAGTTGTAACATGAGCTGCTCTTGAAAATGTTTCAGCGATAATGAACGAAGAACTTTATACTCTTTGGGCGCCATCTTGGATCGTTTGTGTCCAGTGTGCTCAAATATCTAGGTTACATTTGAAATATTCGCTTGTAATGGTGCTCGAAGGAGCATCGATGCATATTTCAAAGGAGACTAGAACCGTTTTGCTGATACATATATACGAGCCAACAGTGCGATGAAGTATTACGAGTTGCTTGGCGCCTTCTGAGCACCTAGTACCTTTGTAGCTACAAGGTGTCGTCACTTATCGGGTGCTTGGATATTTGATTTTGATCCCCCTAAACTAGAACATACTGTCGGTGCAAAAAATACCCGAGTTCGTTACATAGTTTCTTTTCAATGACTGTTATCATTTATTATTACGGATTTTTCAGGTACACCATTTTGAAACTGGTTTCTGGCAAACGATGAGAAACAAATACCTAGACTGAAGGTAACAAACGTTTAGTTATTGTCATCGGGAGGTCTGGGGTCGGTACTGGCTTGAAAATGATGAATTGATAGAAATACATAGAAGAAACATCATAACTACCTCTCTAAAGTCTCCTAAGAGCTATCACATGTTCTGGAGAGTCACGACTCGGCGCAGTATATTCACTTGTTGTAGCTCAGCTCCTTTTCGCAACTACTACTAGTAGGGAGGTCATGGTAACCGAATAATGACTTGTAGATAGAAGGAACATCATACCTACCTCTCTAAAGTCTCCTTAGAGCTGTCACTTGCTCTGGAGAGCCTCCTTTCTCGTCTCAGCGCAGCATCTTCACTGGGCGACTTCTCAGGCGGTAGCCTCAGCTCCTTGTCGCATCTGCTGCTGGACCGGGAGGTCTTGCCTTCGTCCCCACTGTCTCTCTTCACTGCTAGCTTCACGGGCGATAGGCTGCCAGGCTTCTCATGCTTCTTCACCTCCATACTGAAGGGTGGGCGGCCGTCATCGTCGTTTTCCTGGGGAAAAAAAAAGTTATTATTAGTTTGATGGTACTCGGACGGCTTCTTTTGTTACTTTTACATCCACATAAATGTTTCACGTTGCTTTCCTTTCTTCTTTCTTCTAAAATAGTTTTGTTTTACCTTTCAACTAAATTATTTTACTAAAGGGTTTCCAAAGTTTTGTGCCCACATGCAAAAACTGAGCTTGTTACAACGCAAGTGCAAAGGGCGTTCCACTCATACACAGTCTGATTCATTAGTAGTTTCCGTAATTAATTAATCAACAACAAAAAAGGGAAACGAGAAAATACCAGCAACTGAAAATAAAAGTCTGATACTACATATTCACTCATACTCATCATTCTCATCGTTCATTTCATATTTAGTTTGTTTCAGAATAACCACCAATAACCACCGTTAAATATGTAGGTATGTATTATTTTATTGTTTAACATAATTTGTAGATAAAACCACCTATGATAAATAAAACGTGCTGATACAACCAACTATTTAATTCTGCAAAATAATAATTAACAGATCAACATTGAATTTTAAATGTACGCAATGCTTTTTCAATATTATGCTTTTACGAGATAATTGTACAGGATCTGGGTTAAACGCAGAGCAATTTGTATTAATATTAAAACATCATATTAATTTTGCTACTTTTATTGGATTTATGATAGCAGCAAACTGTGTTCCGGAACGAAGATATCATTAAATCTAGAATCAAATGACCAAATATGGACAAAAAATCTGCCTGAAAAGGATCGTATTCTTTTTAAACCCTCATAAAAATATCTAAAGTGACAATCTAACGGAACCTAAGATTATACGACGCATGAAAATCTTGTCGATACTTAAAATAAATTACCTATGTCATAAGCTATCGAGCTTTATTTTTACGAAAAGGTTTTATGCCATCATTAATTTTTAAATAATAAAAAAAAAGTGAATTTTCCTTTCGCGTGTTGCCTGAGAATTAAACCTTTTGGAATACAAGCCATTCATACAAACTTTCAGCTTCTGTCTGACTCTTATAGGTGATGAATTTTCAAAATGTCTTCCTTCTTTCACAACAAGAACTCTTGTACCAACGCCAGCACATCAAGTTACCCGAAACTGTCAAATTTTCCCAACCAACCTTGAAGCTTTAGGTGCTTTAGCGATAAAGTTGAAAATCTATAAAAGAAATTTGACAGATAGTTGTAGTTTGATGTGCTGGTGTCTGTACTTCTTGCTTAGGCTTAGAGGTTTTAGCGACGTTTTACCTGAAAGAAAAAGATTTATTTTTATTTTCAGACAACGCGCAATTTACGTAGATAAGCCATATAAAAGTAGAACAGCTTACAACATAGCAATAAATCCACGTTTACGCTTTAGGCAACATAACCCCCAAAGACTTTTCATAAATTACTTTAAAATATTCACAAAAATGCTAAATCCTCTTAGGTGTAATAAATTTCACAGCTAAACAGAACAAAGACAAATAATAATACCGGAAAAAACCAGAATGTCACTAGGAGGCCAAAAACTGTTGTTAGTATTACATAAGGTTATGATTAATTAATGTATAATTTAATTTATGAATATTTTAAAATTGAATTTATTGGTTTTAATTTAATTTGGGAATTTGAATGTAATGTTTTTGTTTGACATAATTATTTTTATTTTATTATTTCTGTTGTGTAGTCCGAATTAATGTTGAGGTATTTTTATTTCAATGTTACTGTGCAATGGGTGTGAATTACTTGAGTATATGAATTTATTATTATTATATAAATATGTATTTAGTAGTAAACAAATGAAGGACGAAATATATTAAAAGGTTTCGCAACAATACTTTGCGGAAAAGGTCAAGTGTTACGAAAAATAAAAGTAAACTGTTAGTAGTATGGATTCCCTTTAACCTTTGGGAATTTATTCTGCAAGTTTCTTTGACCGTATTTACGTTAAGCGTTGTCGTGTATTTGCGCGATGATCGCTCTGTATAAGGAAACAAGTGATCATCGCGCGAATAAGCGATCGTCGGGTTCATTTATAGTAGGCGCCAGATAAATGTGGAATAAAGTACATTGACCTTTCCCTAATAACTGTTCATAGGTACCTGAACAATTAAATATGAATCGTTTTTCATTATTAGACAATGTTAAGGATCACGAGAGATGATGATTCGGGACAGCTTTGTGTCATTAATTCCGTTTTTTAAATTAAAAATTTCAATAATTGTAGGTGGGTCAATGACCGTTATTCCACGATTATCTGGCGCCTACTATATACGGCAAACGCAAATGTGTCGTCGCGTCGAGAGAGGGCTTTTTGATTTTATCATAGAAGTGTACGTCGCGACGTTTTAAAGTAATTGATAAGTTATTGACAGGTTCAGTGTTTTTTTTTACTATTGATAGGCACGTGTTTGACCACTATCATGTCACAGTGTTTGAGCCTGGTTATGCTTCTGCTGTTTGGGTTTTGGATTCAATTCTTCATTCATATAGGTATTTAGTCGTCTGTACAGTTTCGGTATACCTGCTTATCTTTGTATCTGAAATCTTGGAGTAGTGAGAAAAACGAATTATCATCAAACATACATAATAGTGAACTACGTAGCTTTTCTCAGCTACGAGGGGTTCGCTTACAATCGACAATGTGGCTGCGTATTCTGACTTCCACTACCCAATTACTGCGTAACACGATAACTCTAGGTAAGACTGGTTGTCACAATCTCAAGAACGAAACACAATAATAGAATAAACGTACTTAGTAACTTTCCTTCAAAATGCTTGCCTGCATTGCTACATAACGTCTCATCTCTAGTTGCCTACAGAACATCAGATATCACTAACATGAACTGTGTCAGGAAATTGCCATGTCTAATCTTACATGCAGATTAGATGAAATCTCCTTTGCCATTTAGCTGAGTGTAAACGTTCGGTAGAATGTGCTAGTACTACGAATATATTGCTTTTGCTCATGCAATCGAATATGCAAGTGGTGTGGTCTTGTGTTAGGTTTGTTCTAAGAGCGGGAATCTGAGGTGCGCTCTAGAAGCTTTATAAGTAACCTAACTAAAAAGACAGGTGTTGAGAAGTTAGTTCTGCTGTTCTGGTCTTGATGACTGAGTTCTGAGTTGTGGTGGGTTGGTGAGTGGTTTCTGAGTTTTTGGTGTTTGAGTTCGACTAATTATCGTGTTAATGAAAGCAAAGATTAAATAAAATCATTCGGCATTATAAACTTAATAAATTGGACTACACTAGTCGGCCGCTGTGATTGGCTGGGTGGCGATGGTGCGACGGCCAGCAGGCGAATGAAAACACACTCAAAAAATGGAAGCCGACAACGAACGAAATAGTTCAGAATTAATACTAACAAAACAATGTAATCCATTAAAATAAACGTTTACGTAAAAGTTTGTTACCGCCCTCAATCCACAAATAGCAGTAACGCGCAACTACATATACTGTTACTCTTGGGGAGTTAAGCTTGATATGAGTATAACTTCAGGCAGGTACTTTTGACGATAAGTTGGAAATATACAGCAGCACACATACTACAGAAAAAAAACTCCTGAAAAGTTAATTACAACAAATGCAGCACTCCTGTTGATAAAAGAGATAATAAAAAAGTTCGTGTCTCTTTTATTAGCAGCTGTTTTATTAAAATAATATTCGTGGGAGGCCAGATTGCGTGCTGAATTATTGATACCTGACGTCGTGTCAGTGTCGGTCGGCTCACGGGGGATTAAGGGACCGACGTGTTCGTGTGGCATGGAGTAGACACTAGATGGAGATACTACATTAGGTTTGTTATATTAAATTAAATGAAGTACAAGCATGAGGAATCCTATTCTACAATTTAATTTGGGAATAACAAAGAAAAGATGATGGACTGTGTGATAGATGAAATGTCTAGAAAAGAAGTGACTACTGAGATGACGGCTAATGGAGAAGTATAGAGGAAGCGGTCATGTTGCGTCGACCCCAGAAAAATTGTGAATTTATGAGAAAGAGAATAAGAATTTAAAGTAAAAGTGAGTCCATCTGTATCGAACTGGTACCAGCACAACGGTAACGCTACAATTTTAATTAGAGGGTTTTGTGGTGACATGCGCAGAGTTTACCACAAACCACAAAACACTATATATATACTATTAGTGAGACTATTTATTTATTTAACAATTTATGTACACATTGAAAAAGTATCAGATATAACATTATAATTATAAGTACAAAGGCACTGCTTGCTTGTTGTTGTTGTAATATTTTAAAGCCTTTCCTAGGATTACAAACTTGTACAAGTTGTTGAAACTGAAACGACGAGCGCGCGCTATTATCCGCAAATGATAACTCCATTTGTGTACTACTCTGTAAGGTATACCTTTATGGGGGGCGTAGAGGGTACAGATTTACGTAGGCTGTATAAAAATACTGCGATAGTGACCTAGTTTGAGTGAGATGTTGACTCATTCTGCATTAAGTCTGCAACTTGGACTTAGAGATTAGATTCGTTTTAGATATATCTTAATGGAAGATGGACTTTTTATTTGTGGATTCTGAACTTTATTAGGCTAGTTTATCGGTAGATGCAATACAAGTTTAATCAAGTAATCCTTTTTTAGGCAAAATCAAGAGCAAAAGTTTCAGTGAAATCGATCCAAGGCTTATTTAGTTTTTACCCAACAGACTCGTCTAAAAAACGAGTGTGATAAAAAGTTTTAAATATGATTTTTTAAATAAAATTACTTTGCTTGCATTTTTAAAGGGACCCATTAATAACAGTTATAGGTAATTAGGTGCACTTATATATGTCACCGGAAAATTGCAGACTCAGTAAGATTGTAATAAATCTTTATTAGATTATAATTTCTCGTATATTATGCAAAAATCGTTTTGTATACAATAAATCCCATCCAAATTCAATAGTTTCCAATATATCGGTGCCTTTTTAAGAAAAAAATATTTACAATTTCACGCGATATTTACCAATCTTACGGCGTTTGTAATTTTCCGGTGACATATACATACACTGCATTATTCTACAGCTAGAATTTTGTAATTGGGTAAGTTTTCGTCGAGAGAGGAATGTTAGCTGGAGACGTTGACATGTGGCTGCTGCGACAGAATTATGTTCTGGCTCGGTTTTGGCGCAGCAGACGGTTTTAATGCTTCTTTAGAAACTTTTCATTATTGCAGTGGTTTTGGTTAGAGTCTTGTTTATGTTCGTGTGTTGTTGGGGGATTAGTTCGTGCATTATATGTGGAAATGAATAGTTTAGTTGGGGTTAGACAATGACGTATTATACAAGGTGTTCCAGAAGTGCGCTGTCATATTTAAGGGTGGTGTTCTGTATCTGCATTTAATTAGGAAAATATATTTAAAAAAAAAAATTAAAACTTCAGATTGGTTGAATTTTTTTTCTTGAACTTTTTAGACGGTTTAACGAGGTCAGGTTTTTGAAATAACACTTGTGACTCACATAACATTTATTCATTGTTAACCTATTATGTACGTTTAATTTATAGTTTAGGTATAAAAATCAAGTAATCGACACACTGGCCCATCTTTCCCCATGTTTGAGACCGATTCCCAGTGAAAACTTCACTACCTACAGCATTCAATAAATGTAATTAATTGCAGCTATACTAACGAAATTCACTCCTCACATAACATTTACACATTTGATACACAAACATATGTCTTCTTCCACAAATTCACCTCGACGTCCGTATGTCAATGCAGGGATCCCGGTGAACATCAGCGGTATATTTACTTGAAACATGTTGATAGATTCGAATAAATTAATTTTAACCCGACAAAAGGGCGGTAAAGTTTTATTTTAGAGCATGAATTATAGGCCTGTATGCAGTAGTGGGATACTTCCGGCTCACAAGTAAAAATCATGGCTACCTACCAACTTTTAATTTATTTTAACTTTTATTTTTCATTGATCCATTTTTCCAAGAACGCAGTAAAATTATACAGCAGCTGCTTGTTCCAAGTTTAATTTTCATGATTGTGCGAGTATAATAAGTAAATAAGAACTCTTAAAATTTCTTTCCTCGTACAAAAACACCCTGCCGCTATTAAACCATGGCCTGTAACAGATGTTCACTTCAGCGTCGATAAATCAAACCGAAAATGCACTCTATGGCTCACAAATTAAGGTTAAATATGGAGTGTTAGGTAGTGTTATACTATCGACCAATCAGCATTCACTATTTAGGCTGATTGTATCCCTGGGGCAACTTGGACTAACTTTGTCAAAGTTCCTTACTTAAACTTCAGGCGGCCGACACTTAGGTTATCGATACTAAAAGGAAATTGTAGTCGTTTAAAGGAATTGTCTAGGGGATTAATTTAATTTGTGTTGTCTGTCTTTGAACGTAGTAAAACTTAGTTATTTTATTTATAGATAGAGTTTTATTTGAATTGATAAGTAATTTATAAGATTAAGTACAGACGCTAACACATCAAGCTTCAACAATTTATGAAATTTCTTTAATACATTTTTAACTTTATCGCTATAACATTAGGTTCAAGGTTGATTGGGAAAATTTTACAGCTTCGGGAAGTTTGATGTACCTGCTACAAAAAATATTCAATAAGATGCATTTATCACGTTATTCTACAAAGTACAACCTTACCCTTCGGAGAAAGCAGTTATATACGTTCCTATGGGTAGCTAATTGCATTTTGCTTACGCATAAACAAATCAAATAGTCAATAAAATAGCAAAATAAGGAAACGGATGAATGTGTGTGCTCTGAAAATGGTAACAGGCTAACCCTCAACTGTGACAAACTTAACACTTTGCAAAGGTTCAACTTAGAACTCTGCAAAGATTAAACTTAACACTCTGCAAAAGTTAAACTTAGCACTCTGAAAAGGTTCAACTTAACACTCTGTAAAGGTTAAACTTAACACTCTACAAATGTTAAACTTAACACTCTGCAAAGGTTTAACTTAACACTCTGCAAAGGTTTAACTTGACACTCTGCAAAGGTTCAACTTAATACTCTGCAAAGGTTCAATTTAACACTCTGCAGAGGTTTAACTTAACAGTATGCAAAGGTTCAACTCAACCTCTGCCGAGTGTTAAGTTTGTCACGGTTATCCGTTACATACTTGTATGCAAAGGCGTCTGCCCACTTTAAAAAGTACTTAATACACTCAGGACGGAGTAAGACATCGCTGCTACCTCACTTGTTAAAGTATCTACATCGGGTACAATTTCCTTAGATAGTACACTAACTTGGGAGTTTGATACAAAAACTTCAGGCATTCAATACTGAACTTGGTATCTTATTGTTCAAAAGTCGGGGAAGCAGGCCTTTACTTTGAATATTGTAATTTATTCTTGCTTTCTTTTCAAAAGTTACACGCACATTATTAGGCATGCCAAATTAGGCTCTTTCGTTGTTATTTTTCGGTATTAAATTTTGATACAGCTTCCAAATTATTTGGGTTTTACTTTGTATATTTTTTATATTATTTTCATGTAGCTTCTGTAATTAATTTAATCCTTCTCTGTTTATTTACAGTTATATAAAAAAGGGTGAAAGGTACGAACATTTTTACGTTGTATTTTTTTTTACATACAACATCGTAAAGAGAGTAGGTAGGTACTTAGGTAGTTTATACTTTTTTCCACAAAGGGTATTTTGCAGGATATCAGCTGCTGTTTATTTTAAATATGAAATTGACAATGACAAATCCTGGCGCTCATCCGCAGCTTGCTTTGCCCTCTTTATTTACTGAGACGCTACAGTAAAGAATTAAGAGAAAATATAAATAAATAATAAGGGCTAGTGATTGCAACGGTAAACCAGGCTAGGCTAGGCTCCAACTAGGTAGGGTACGGGAAGGTTTCCCAGTACCCTAATAGTTGGAAAATCAGCTTGTATGTTTGTTTAACGGAAATGAAATTCAAATGCTTCTTTGCTGTTGACAGGCGTGCTGTTGCCAAGTTAAGTAGACATTAAGATATGTAACTATATACTGTTAAAAGTTATCAGTTATCACCCCTATTCATAAGTTTATTATTATTTATTTATTTATACTTTATGTACCATACCGGTGGATAGTGGTGGTGGTGTGATCAGTAAAATTACAGTTAAATTCATAAAAAAATATACTTATCAAGAATTTGATGTTAGAATCAGCTATTCAAAATTTCAATTAATCATATGGTTATATTATTTATATGTATCCTGTGTCAATTATTCTGATCCAGTTTCATATTGTGTCTACGAGCATAACCGTGCTCAAAAGTTGGTAAGAATTAAAATCCCTGAATACTAAATTTGTAGAATTAAGCTCCGAGCTAAAATAATTGTCTACTTCAATCTTAATATATCAAGTTTCTAATTTTGTTTCATTTTCACAAAAGGATTTTACGACTTAATTAAGTAACAGAGCATTATTTTTTCATTCCTGTGATACGTATTAAAATGTTACCTGTGAAAGTAATGAGAGAACTCGACGTTATTATATTAAAAGAAGATAGGTAGTTTTTACTAATTCCACAAAGGGTATATGAAAGCAGAATACCAGCTATTGTTTATCTTCTTCTATACCTACATATAATAAAAATGTAACGGATCGCTGGAAGATATATGAGAAAAAATATTATTGGGACCTTTGTCAACGCAAATGGCACCCAAAATATAGATTGTTACATTTTTTTTCTGTTTATCTGTGCGTTTGTGCACGCTAATCTCAGAAACGATTATGATCTTATCCGATTAAGATGAGGTTTAAACTTAACATTTAGTGTTTGTTTCATGTCAATCGGTTCACGAATAAAAAAGTTATGACAATTTAAATAATCACGTCGACATTTGTTAAACTATCTATATCTATCTATTCTTTCTCTGTTCAGTAGCATTGACTGAAACTTTGCTTAACTTCATAATCTTAAAATAAAAATGTCTGCCCCAAGTGACTATTCCACGCGGACGAAGTCGCGGGCAAAACCTAGTTTAAAATAATTATGAAATTGACAGTGACAAATCTTGGCGCTCATCCGCAGCTTGCTTTGTTATCTTTATTTACTTGAACTTAGAAAGTATTCAGATAAAATAGCATTAACAAGGGCTATTGATCGCAACGGTAAACCAGGCTGGTGACAAAGAAGCTGGAAAGAATTTTTACCAATGTGTCGATGGTACAATGAATCAGTCGATGTCGACTGACAGATTCTATCTATCTATCTATTCGATCATCGTTGATCGTTGTTATCGATCGATTGGTGTGGTAGACACCCTTAGACAAGCTAATCTAATAGTCGAAATAGGTAGAATAACACCACCATGTCTAATCACAATTTCTCTTAAAGTTCGACTATTCTCTGGGCTGAGAAATGGAATTTAAACATAGATGAGATTACC
The DNA here is from genome assembly GCA_905163435.1 of Mamestra brassicae. Lineage (NCBI taxonomy): Eukaryota > Metazoa > Arthropoda > Insecta > Lepidoptera > Noctuidae > Mamestra > Mamestra brassicae. The sequence continues at coordinate 8,317,748 of LR991009.1, read as the reverse complement.
TACCTACAAAACAATTCTGTATACGTACAGTCATAAACACAACAATAGACCAATATTAATTGCTAAACAATAATTACCGCAATATCTCTGAATGGCCTACATTTGGCTCTATATTAGATCCGTATCCAGAATATTCGATTGCCATGTCCGAAAGGGGCCCAGAATAAACAGCCCTTCCATTATCTTTATTGCACCGCGTGCTAGGAACATCGAATTTCTAATTAACAAGAGAATTCAGCACACGTAACGTACCAGAATAACATATAGATGGTACATTAGAACCAGGTGGACCAGGAAACTGTATTCAGGTATCTCCAAGCCAGGTTAATGGTACTCGGGGATAATAAGTCTCCTATCCGAATTTCGGTCGCAGTGGCCAACCTCAGTAAGGAGATTAGCCAAGTACGCAGGAAACATTATAGTGCACAAATGAGTATTTGTGCAAACTCAGGTGCATTCTCTTACTCTCGTAGTCCGATGGGCAATCCAACATGACCGGGGAGAGATCAGGCTCAGGACCAACGGCGTGAAATGTTTTCTGAAGCACAGGGTTATCACACCTCCGACTTCCAAACTCTGGTCTGCTACAAAGAAGCATACGCAGTAGTATTTGTGCCTTAAACTGCCGTGGGAAGGACAGCAATTGTGACGTAGTAGTTTCTAGATATGCCATGGGCGTAACACATGAAAGGTTGTGACGGCCCATTGGAGGACCCTGCTTCTTTCGACGTGTTCTGAAACCGACCACCTCTTGGTATTAGTCGGTATATATTCGTCATAATTCCCCACCTTGCCTAGATTATGACTAGAGATGTCCAAGATGTGACGATCATCAAGACTGAAAAATAGTTACCTGATTAGATCCCGGCTTACCACGACGGCCGTCGTAAAACCTCACGAGGAATCATAATAGTTGGAACACCGGAAGGTGTGGGAGGGAAAGGAGCTATACAAGATGCATTGCGTTATCCCTTTTTCACAGGCAATGGAATCATAATGGCATTGGCACCCCCTGGTATGTTCTCAGAGACTGACAGAGACTATGAAGTCCTAAAATAATCGTGATTCTGCTCTAAGAGGGAGACGGAGCTATACATAACAAATAGAACTATCCCGTTTACATCATCGGAATTGGATGGCATTAGGACGTCATAGTGGGGCTGTAGTTATGTTAATGATAAAAAAGAATTAACGAACCAATTTCATAGAAACTACAAACCAAATGTTTTCCAACTAGGTATATGAGAATCAGAGTAGTGATGGCATTAGCACTTTGTCTCGGTTGCGAAACCACATTTCCGAGGGTAGGTAGGTAATCTATGTAAGCTGAGATTTGGGAAAGAGATTACATACATACTATTCTGTAATCCGAAGTGTATTGCCGGTGTGTAGGCGTTTACCTAATAGCATTCTTAAGCGGTTTGGGAAGTATGATAGATAAACCTCTTTTCTGTCGACAAAATGTATTGTCAGTATGTTCAGAAGGCAGGCAGCTTCCCGTCATAAGATTTTATCTAGCTCAAGAAAAATACGAAACATTTTGAGGACTGAGGTTATTTGAGGAGCTTGTGGCTAAATAATAACAGCCGCACCGGTCGATCTTCAAGGTTAAGCAACACTTGCCGAGGTCGGTCTGTGGATGGGTGACCATTTTAACATTTGGAGATTCCTCCGTGCCTCGGAAAGCATGTTAAGCCGTTGGTCTGGGCTATCATTTGTAGATATTTGACGGTCGTTACGGATTGTCAGAAGCCAGCCAGAAGCCAGATTGGTATTCAGCTGATTCCGGTTTGACTGATAGCCAACCCCAATTTAGTTGGGAAAAGGCTAGACAGATGATATCTAGCTCACTCTATAAAGGTTAAGCAACGCTTGTTGAGGTCGATCCGAAGGCGGATGATCATCTTAACATGACATTCTTCCGTGTCTCGGAAAGCAAATATCTACAAAAAATTACAGCCGGGATCACTAGCTAAATTGATCCAGGCTGTCATTTGTAGATCTTTGACAGACATTACGGGGTATTCAGAAGCCAAAAAATCTTACACCAATCTTGCCAAGGAGTGTCATATTACCCAGTTACTGTACTCAGGAGATCTGATAGGCACTAAATTCATCTAAAAGTAACAAAATATCCACAAGACGAAAGCATAAATGCAATAGTAAGAACTTGAGATAATTATTCAATTTGAAGTTCAATGCCACCCAGACGTTATTTACCCGTCAATCATCAGATACAACTAAGGCAAGGTGACAAGAGAAGCCGTGAAATAATAATATGTTAAGCAAGTAGGTCAGACGGTTGACCCGACGCCTCATCCAAAATTAACGCTTATTGTCCTGTGCGCGACACAACGGATTGGCCACAGGAACTACGAACAAGCACTGTTTAGCAAAGATACACGTAAGGCTATTGAAGTTTTGATAGAAATTTTGGATCAGTTAATGCTTGATGTAGATGGAGGTGAAGAAAAGATGAAGAAGGATAGATTGAATGAATCATGATACGGCCACAAAAATAACTCAGATCATGCATTTCTTTTTCCATCATTCTATAATTTGGGACGGCAATTCGATACGGCTGGACAGCGATCTGGCGCAGGACCACCCGCTTGAAGTGTTTCCTGAGGCACGGGGGTGTTACACCACCAGCTTCCAAACTCTGGGCTGTCACAAATAAATTCCTTATGGAGAAATCCAATGAACTTTTTTCTGTGGTTGGGAAACCAACAAATAACTTCTTCTAGGCTCTCTAGGCGGAGCAGGAAGGAGTGTCAAACTCTAACTGACTAAAATCCACCCGTGTTCCTTCAAATGCCCTTTGCGTTCCAGGGCCGCGTTAGCTCGTGGAACCTTTCATTTCAGGCCAACCTGGGAACTGAATCCATGATCCGTGCTTAACAGTCACGCTTGCTGTCAGGGGAGATCACAAACAAATAATATTACCTTCCCCATGAAAATGACCTGAAAGATCACAGGTCGTTCCTAAGATCGAGCTCACAATTGCTATTTTTGTCAATGGGTACCTAATTATTAAGGGCCGATGCATTTGTTTTTTACGAGCTTTGGTTACAGACCCAACTAGCCTTACCTCACCAATGGAACGAATATGCCCAAGCCTACGTCATATCAGGACGAGTTTTGTAGCCAATCAACTGAGTCAGAAGGTGACACGACACAAGGCACTAGACAATACATAATGTAAACTCGGGTTTCAAAAGATCGCACGTATACAAACACGCTGAGTGGCATATCAGTCACTGTAGTAGCAACCAGTGCTTTAAAACAACAATACATTTTAGATCAGGTGTAATCAAACCCACTGCCGTAATACCGATCGAATATCCATTAGAACACTTAAAAGATTGCTGTTATTTTCATAAAATCTAGGCCAGTACATAAATTCAATATAATAGCCAACTATTCCTAATACCAATGGTTAATAATAACGCTAACTAGGGAAATATATGTAGCAATACAAAACGCCTCATTACGGGAATCCACTCTACATAAATTCTAACTACAGGAGTTAATAAAAGCGAATTATTTGGTCGAACGAAACTAATGGGTTTAGCTGGACTACAGTTGGCGTGAGTCCATTCAGTTGTTGTTTTTATGGCGCTTTGTTTATTTGTGTCCATATCATGCAAAGTCTACTGGCGTGGAACTGGTAACGTTATAGCTGGCCGGGTTGAATTACTGCGGTGCGAAGTTTGCGGTTGTTAGGTACGTCTTCGTGAAATATTTTGAGGTTTGTAGCTACGATACGGCAGCCAATTAATGCTGTTTAATTCCAAACAAAGCCCTCTCCACAGCTCGTTGGGGTCTCCCAGTATTTTGGTAAGAAAACCAAGGATAGTCGACATAACCCGAAAAATAGCCATAGTGAAGTGGCACTGTGCAGAGCACATTGCTATTAGAATCGATGGCCGATGGGTCCAAAGGTACTGGATTGGTGGCTGTGTTGTGGTGGTTTCATCCAGCATGACGGCCTTCCATACGGTGACCTGAGTGAGGGCCACGGGACTCCACTTGATACGAGAATCACAAGACCGGTTCATATAGGGACGCTTACGGGAGACAGAGCCAGCAGTGGACATATTTCGGCTGAAGTGACGATAGTGATGATGGTGATTTTTGTTTAACGAGCTGTTGTAAATAGTTGCAGGGAACCTTCGTTTTATAGATCCTGGGTATACTGAGCAACCGATTTATTTACATTTCTAATCAAGCAAGCTCGTCCCTGATTTAAGCGAGCTGTCCTTAGCAGAAACCTTGTTTGGACAGCCAGTAATTGGGTTCTGATTTTCTAAATTAACGTAGGCAAATATGTTTGCCCTCGTGTTGGGTAATATAACCAAACAGGCGAATAATTCACGACCTAAATACTAGTCTGATGGAAGAAAATTTAAGTAAACTGACCTAAAATACGACGGAATTATTATTTCATGAAATAAACCTACCATTTCTTTTTATGTGAAATGAATATATGAGCGTAGAAAGTGCTGCTAGATACCTACTATAAATTCAACATGGCGATAGATAGATACCGTTTGCATAAAAAGATAAAAATAAAACTACGTCCATCCGTATGTGCATTCGATGAAAAACAGTTGAGTGAATTTCGATCTGGCTTCGTCGAATACTAAAAAAACAGTCCGCTATTTCCGAGGAATCATGTTCAGTTTTTAACACGTAAAAAGTTAGTTCGTTCTCCCGTCACGTTTTCGAGTTTGACAAAGAAAATCAAACGCCGACCGAAAACCATCTCGGAACTTTAATCTGTTTTCACTCACTTCTACCGGGAAAGTTTGGAGAGAAGCTGTTCAGAACTCCTATTTTCATCAGGGTTTATTTTAATTTTTGTTATCAACACGATTAAATGATGATTGATAGAATTCGGAGCTGTATTTATCCGTGGCCGCCATTTTCCATTTCACTTCACTTGTCATTTAGTTTCAGGTAGCGTCCTTGCCGAGTCGTCTGCCGCTACCGCATTAAACATTTACGTAATACAGAGAAATTCTGTCTCGGCCATCTTAAAATAGACAGATCTAGGGGTCCCTTTTGTGTTTCTGCGAATTCAATTCCTTGTATAAGCAAAGATATCGGGACGGAACAAGAATAAGGCGGGTGAATAAAAAGTTTGTAGCTTATTACGAATACTATAGTCGTTCTCGCTATGCAAATGGATTCAAGAGAACAGTAAAAAAGCCTCCAACCTTACTGTTCTATTACTTGGAAAAATGCGCAGTGCTAGATGTAAATCTAACTGCCTTCATGAAAAAGTTCCATAGTAATAGACTTTACGAAGAAACAGAAATATTGACATTCCCACGCACAATCTAAGAGAACATGGTACGAGTAACTGACATTTACTAAGACAAATAATTAATCTGCCCTAAAATAATAATCCCTTAATTGGGGCTTACAATGAGCAACGTAGTTAATTAAATAAAGTGCTAAGTACACATAAGTATATTCTGGAGGGATATATGTATTTGTGGTAGGAATAGTTTAATTAAGTTGGCGACACCGGCCTCATGTCAGATAATAATTAGCAAGCACCGGGTGGCTGTGGCTCAGTCGCACTTGAATATGAAGTTTTGCTGTATGTGACTAGGATCAGAGATACTTGGTAGTTGTAATTAGCTGTTTGCATGCCCGGCTGACTCTAAAACAACTGCATTTGGATGAGAAATGGGATGTTTTTACACTTTTGTATAATTATTTATTTGTATGTGTGGTAAGCTGTGTGTTGTACGAGGTAGGTACGAGTATGTGTCACCGGGTAATTGAAAACACCGTAAGATTATAATGAATCGTGTATGATTGTCAACATTTTCTTCTCGATAGAATACGAACATATTGTCAACTATTTTAGAATGAAATTCACATTTTTTTTAAAATTATTATCTGTACACGCGATATCGATCGTTTATAACTTTATAATGTTTATTATAAACTATCGGTGCTTGTGAATCTGGTAACATATTTTTGTAAATACAAATTAACAATTATTTTGTACTTACAAAATAATATCTAACATTATTTTACACTTTAATCTATTGGAAAAGCATTACGGCTCAGTTTTCATCTCGACTCTCGATCATCAAATGACTCCTTCTGGTCTGGGCAGATCGGAAGGAAGTGTCAGATTCTTACTGATTAAAACTCATCTGTGTTCCTCCTAATGCCCTTTGCGTTCCAGGGCCGTGGTGACTCTTTCGATCAAATTTCGCAACCCTGGAAGTCTTTCTTTTAAACATACGGATGAAATAGTCACACACAATATTTTCCTATTATTAATATTATGAAAGCTACCGAACCATCCGGTCATATCGTTCATGAATATTCATTCAGAAAATATAATAATTCTTCGTAGATCAGGACAGCAGAACCAAGATTAATGAAGTTTGTCAGTTGTTAAAGTTTCGGAATATCTAATCTGGGATGGAATATTTTAGTCTAGTAGAAAAGCTGACTCTATTCATGGACAGGAATTTTCTAATATTCTGGGGGACCGTCACCCGAACTTGCCAAATTCTATCCCAGAGCTAAGCATTGACAAGTTCCCATGCAACTTCAAATTGTTAATTCAGTAACTGAGTGTATAGGCATCGGTATATTTATTATTTTTGTAGCAGTAGGTACATGTTTTTTCTTTGGATTTTCTTAAATTACCTTTTATGCTGCTCCTGTCGACAACATCCAGTCAACGCTTGCTATCGCTGACAACGAGCGTAGTGGCTTTGTCTCGCATATGAGTTCCATGTTCCAGCAATATATTGAGCGATGGCCGTATTTCGCGGATGTGACGCATATTTCCCCATTATGTCGGTATACAGATAGTTAATAATTATTACCGGAATTCACCGACAAAACAGTGCCATGTTATTAAACGATGTCATAAAAATCAAAAAGTTTGACAAAGTTTTAACCAGTAAGTATTGTTAAGAAACCACAGTACGTTGTCGGTAGGTTGTGTATCCAATTGCAGTCTCCCTGTTGGCTTAGGCTAAGAAATTTCAATATTCAGCCACAACCTCGCAAGCCGATCGTAAACCCGACAATTTATGCAGCCGAACGTAATGCACAGATATATGTAGCAGTGATGTAGCAGTGTCAGGGTTAAAACCGCTTTGTCACCGCTAGCGGGGCTCCAGATATTGTGCCCTGTAAGACAAACACGCTACGGCACTAGCAGACGTGTCACCGGTACACTTGTACATAAATAGTGTACATAGGTAAATCTGAATATATGTGTGTACACAGGTTTAGAGCTGTAGTGAAATGGATTTATAAGAGCCCTGCCTTTGCACTTATGTCGTTAATTTGTGAGACGTCTGTGACAGAATTTGTGCACAATGATAATTCATTTTAGTTCTGTTACTACTACTAACGAATATGTACTAACTAGGTTTTGTGAACTACTTCACCCTCATAAAGTTCGCATTTTTCTCAACGGTAGAGTACTACCGGGGTAAGAAAATACTGAATCATGGATCATCCGTGCTCATTTGTGTTATTTCACGGATTTTTCTGGTATTTTTTGATTTTATTGACGATTTAGCTTCGTTTTCTAGGTAGAGTACGTAAAAAAATCACCTGGCTGAAAAGGCGTAGGGAATGTTGGGGTCTTCATTTAATTCACTTGTGAAGTGTCCTATCAAAGCATCTTATTCATATATTAAGATCGTGCCACCTATCTCAAGACAGTAAACCAGACTATTTTAAGACGCCACCACGTTACTTATCGTCTTGACCCACATATAAGACACCGGTGAGGCACGTCCGCAGCAGGAATACCGGCAGTCAAACACGGCACTTTTCTGAACCCATGTATTATGCATGCCTGCTGGCTGCCTTATCACCACTGAAACTTCCGAACGAATGAAATATTGCTGCCAAGACATTATTTTTCATACTTGACAAGTATACTCGTACGCCTGACTATAGGCGTACAAGTATACTTGTCTCGAACGCGAATATACTTTTTAATAGCGCAGATTTATTCGTGCCTATCATGAGACTGGTTTACAGACAATTTCCTCTATAAAACTGACATAATCATGTCGCGCAACACTACTAACTCGTAGTCTCATGTTTCTGACTGACCGATCTTAACAATACAAAAGTGCGTGTAATAGTGGCGAAGTTATGTGCCTGTAAAATTTGATGAACTGTCGTGCCAACGAGTTGAAGAACATTCAAAGCCGATGAATAAGCACCTTAATTATACTTCACCAAACAATTTGTGATATCGTCATTACCCATAATATGAGAGCTTCAAATTATTTGAAGCTCTGGTATTCTCGCGAGACACAGTAAAATGTCAAATCATACAAATATATATTCTAAATATCTTATCTTATATATCATTTTTTGGGTTCCGTACCCAAAGGGTAAAACGGGACCCTATTACTAAGACTCCGCTGTCCGTCCGTCTGTCTGTCCGTCTATCACCAGGCTGTATCTCATGAACCGTGATAGTTAGACACTTGAAATATAATAACAAATACTAAAAAACTGAATAAAATAAATATTTAAGGGGGCTCTCATCCAACAAAAGCGATTTTTTTTGCTCGTTTTTGCTCAATGTTGATAACGGCAACAGGAAGACGAAATTAAATATTTAGTTATAGATTCAGTATAAAAAAAAAACAAATATTTCAGGGGGCTCCCATCCAACATATACATACAATGGTACCCCTTCGTGCGCTAGTCCGACTCGCACTTGCCCGGTTTTTTATAATATCGCTGCATTTGCATGTGAGATGAAGAAGGGACCATTTTGGCCCCGTACAGATTAAATTCATGCTGTTAGCATTTGTTAATTAATTTTGATTTTTGTTAGTTTTAATTAATTTACTTTTCTTTTTATCTCGTGCGAGTACCAAATAGATATTTTTTTTCTTTCTGTCTGTCTATCCAGTATTCTTAAAGAACTAACAATTAGTAAGCTAACAATTTCTTAAATTCAGTCTCTCCCTAGTTCCCAGCCTCCCGGGACTCCTGGCTGTACCTCTATCTGTAAATCTTTAATCACATCAATTAGTGCATGGAGCCGCGGTGGATGTTCGCGCGGAAACTCCCTTTATCTCAGTCTTTATCACTTCGTGTCTCGCAGGGGATTGTGAATTAGTCTCTGACTTTGATTCCCGGCCAGTATTATGTGTGCTATCTTCTCCTTGTAATAATTCATCTACTTAATAATTTGGTGATCGAAAACGCCCGTCTAACACCGCCTGGGGCATTCATGAGTTTCTCACAAGAGGAAAGAGATAGTCCGGTCAAGTTAGCTCATATTATTGGGGGTAAGGTTACAATAATTCCCTTAGAGCTGAAAACGGAACACGAATCGTTATATCTCAGAAACGGTGACTCTTAGGAGAAGAAGTGTGCAGAAAATTTTATAGACAATTGCATGATCAACAATTTGGCTAAAAAACGCAAAATATCTATATTTGCGAACTTTGACCTTGAATATATTTTTTTGCTAACGTCGGATCGATGGGGACTGTTCACATGTCATTTATAATGATGTTCCGAACATTCGTTTCAGCTCTATGCGATTTTTTATAACCTTGCATGTCCAAACTATGAACACAAGAGGATTTTTAAAAATGAACCCAAAAAATGTTATTCACTTTTCAAAACATTTTCCAAATCCATCGGGGCTTACCTGGCAAATTAAAAAAAAATAACCGGAAAAGTCCGAGTCAGTGCGAGACTGACTCGGACTTTTCCGGTTATTATTTAAGGTGAAACTAAGGTGTCCGTACCATAAACCAAAAAACCACGTTTATTGTATGGGGTTTTAAAACCTGTTGTTATACTGGCAATCGAAATACACACTCGGTGAAAATTATGGTTCATGAGATACAGCCGCCTAACAGACAGACAAATATATGGACAGTTACTAATAGCGTACGGAACGCTTAAAATATAATTGCGCCTAGAAATCCTAATACAAGTTAGGTACATAATCATTTCAATGATTAATGCCGTATCTGTGAACACAAAGTAAACAAAAAAAAAAGCATTTATGGTATCTAGTAGATAAGATAAATCTTAGTATATATAATTCCTCCGTTACTGACTGACTGACAAACAACTCACAGCCGAAACTGCTGGTCGTAGCAAGCTGAAATTTGGCATGTAGCTACTTTGAGGAGTGTAGTGTTGCTAAGAGGATTTCCCGAAATTCGTACGGGAACGGGAAAAAACGTCTTCTCAATTTTATTCGTACAGATTACTCACACAACTACAATGCGTTCAAACGTTAGAAGTTCACAAAAAATGTCTTACATTCGATTCAGTATATTGTTTGCTCCACAGAGAACTTTGATTATTTGTCGTGTCACTAAGAATAGATCAGGTAAAAACTACGTTCACCTGACGTGGCTTATTTCGTTTCTTTTGAGTGACTGCCTTTTGCTGCCCTCCGTCCCTAGAGGACTTACTTTTGTAATTCGATGTTACTGCGATAGAAGTAGATAACTGGATATTCATAGTATGAATTCTAGATGTCGACGACTCAAACGATTATGATAAAAAAAAAGGCTCGGACTCGCACGCAAAGGCTGTCGTACCATAAACCGAAAAAATCCCCCCGTTTAATTACTTTTTTAATTTTTTTATTTAATAAGTACAGTGACAGACTACAGACTGAGACAATTCAGCACAGCTATGACAATATACAGTAAATAAATCAGTAATCAGTAAATAATTACTGTACACAGCTTTCAATGTCTAAAATGCTTCGTTCGCTAAACGATAGTGTTGTAATTCCGATTTATACACAGAATTTATTTTTTATTTGTTTAAATTGCAGCGTTATTGTTATGTAAAAGAGCGCCTCACGCCATCAAATGTAAAGTTTGGCGAGTTTAGAATTAAGACCTCAGAAATTAAAAAAAAAAACAGATTAAGAAAAAAAGGTGGTAAAAATATGAAGTCAAAGCTTAAATTACGATACTGAGTTAGGATGTACATAAAATTATCGTGATTCAAGATTTAACCGGTGTTTCTTAAAATGACGATAACATTTAGCCCCAAATTTTCTGCGAATTTTCAGCAGAAAATTTTAGCAGTGTCGTTTTAGCAAAAATGTCCGTGCTGGAACGTTGCACAGCCGTTGGAGCGAGTTAGTCAAACAGGGCTCCGCTGGAGACAAGTTGAGTGCCACTAAATGGATTAATCCATCACTGGCTCTTACTTTATGAATGCACTGTCAAGTGGAAAAGTAATTTGATTTAGACTAACTGTAGCCGTGGTCTCGCTTGTGATTTCATTTTATTAGGCTTCTGACCACAAAGAAAGAGTATGACTGACGCATCTGAGCATCGGTGGCTGACTTGCGTATCGTAGGTACAGGCAGGCAATTTAATTCCCGTAATTTATTTAATCGCCACTGCTTTCAAAACGATGATCGTTTAACACTATAGTCTGAATATGTTGACCAGCTGCATTATACATAATTATACGTACCAGTTACTACGAATAAAAGAACAAATTCGGCTCATTGCGAGATAAGAAATCAGACAGAAATAACCGTAACGAGTTCATAGTGTTCTTTTATAACAAGATTCCAACTCCATTCCGCCTTTACGGTGTGATTGGATGATAAACATCAAACCTTCGCATCATCCGATAAAGTGGAGAGGCGCCCTTTTCCATCTGAGCCAGAATAATATATTCTACCTTTAAGCCTATCAATATCCGCTCAGGCGTTTTGCATACCTACGTAATGAACATTACGACTTTCAAACCCATGCTTGAGAACTTTTTCGGTAGATTAAAAGGTAGGTCGTTAAAAGGCCCTTCTTAATGATAAATAATTGATTCTAGTTCTGCAGAGGAGACAAGCACTCACCGATCTGTCTTGAATACCTCCTACCATCGGACTTCTAGACGCACTATACAAGTTACCATCCCTACCTTGTTGCTATTCAACCAATTTGCGCTAAACGTCTTCAAACGTCTTTTATAAAGCGCACAGCAAAGGAGTGGAACCCTCTGCCTGCGTCTGTATTTCCGAACGTATACAACCCTAATCTCTTCAAAATTAGAGTGAACAGTCTTCTTCTGGGTAAGCTCGCTCCATCGTCGACTTTGTCTCTGTCATCTATGATCTAAAGTCTAGAAAGTCAAGAGGAAACCCATATTAAAAAAATAAATAAAAATATATCATCATTGTTCATCATCAAGTGTTTCCTTAATCGCCACGCTTGGCAGGCGGGTTGGCGATCGCAGTGTAGCTGTTGCAATGCACAGAACCACAGAGAATGCTGCTGCAAACGTAGTACGGCGTCGTTCACGCTGCGAGGTGTCGCGCAGCCGGCTGTGGAAGCGCACACCTTTCGGCAAAAAACTTCTTTGAGGAAGGTCACCAAATGATGAGTCGGAACGCGCTCGTTATGGCGCGCCTCCAACTTCTCGACCATCAAGGTCCAGTTGGTTTTCACCAAAATTCATTATGACAGGCTATCATGGGACGCAATAGCTGCCTATCTCAATTCATTTGACTCTCATTCTTAAGCTAGGTTACTTAAGTAGCGACCCCAATTAGTTTCACTTGACGAAATAAAAATAAAAGTTTCGTGGAAGGTACAAAAAAGGTTAACCGCATGTTTATGAGTTCGTCAGAACATTTTCGTCGTAGACGAAGTGTTGAAGATTAAAGGTGGTTGTACGTTTCTGCCTGTACCAACATTAGTACCATTGTGCTTGGCTATAGCTAACAAACACGCAAACATTACAGATACCTTCTGGATAAGGGGGAGAATACACCACGCAATTTAGGTTTTTTTTTGGAAACTTTGCTGCAGATATTTTTGGGCGTATATAAGGGGGGGGGGGGCTTATATACGGCCCATGCTCTCTACAACAGATTCATAACATAAAACACAGAACTAGAATAATAATTTTGCTAATGGATTGCTATAGGCATTAAGATATTATAACAAGAATAAGATTATGCATTATGTATTAATACGGGTGTAATAATCTAAACGGAGTGGCGTCCAGATTTCTATTTGATTACCAATTAACTGTTGTGTCGTCAGATTTGTGTAGGTACCAATAAAATATAAACGGGGATTGCCTTAATTCCCCAACACTACTCACCTTACTTTGAAAGTAACAGGAAATCCTTCCAAACTATCTTTGTATTGCCGAACTATCACTGTCTATTGTGGACTCGGAACATCGTCAAACCGGATATCTGACCAAGTAAGCAATTTCATCGGAGACGATCGTAGATAATAGAGAAAGAGTCAGCAGTTTAAAAGTCTTTGTTCAACCGTGGCTATGATGGGCCTATGATTATGAAAGAATCGATTTAAAAGTTTAATTAAGGAACAGGCCTGCCCTGCCTCAGGCTAGTTTTCTTGAAGTCAGAGAACAATAGTTTCACATCTTCTGCCAGTCTTGTAAGATCAAACAATTGCTCATTCCTATAGATTTAATGCTCAACGCACTCTGAGCAATTAGCTCCGTAGCTAGCGGAGCTGGGCGATATTTTCTGGGTATATTGGGTTTTTACATAAGGAGTTGCTCAGTAGCAGCCAGGAGTATGCCAGTTGTTCTCGCCATTTGTCTCGCGTCGTTGGTCGTGTCGGATTGCCGAATCATTGGACTATGAGAGGGAAGAGGGAGGTCAGCTGTGTTTGTGAACACACTTGTGCAATTTTCAATTATCTCTTACTTCCATCTTCTCTGTCGTTTCACTCTTGACAGAGAGTCGTTACCCCGCCTAGAGACATGACCAAAGTACTGCAGTATGCGCGACTGTACTACGGCCGACAGACGCTGCGTGATGCCTAGCTCCCGGAGGATGGACACATTTGTGAGGAACTGCGTCTACGATATCCCGAGCATTTTCCTCCATCACCACATTTCCAGGGCATCTATCTTCCCCTTTTCCAACTCGCGCACTGTCCACGTCTCTGCCGCGTAAAGAAAAATGGGGAATACAAGAGTTCGTACGAGCCTGACTTTGGTGGCTTTGGTAATGTTGCGATTCCTCCACACTTTCCTTAACTTCTCCATCGCAGTTCTGGTTATGGCCATATGCCGTTACACCTTACTTCCATGACTCTGCTGAAAAACCACCACGGTCGAAATGGCCATCATGAAATACAGCAGTGTGTATGTTCAACAGATAAGAACGAATTCAGAACGAGGCCGTCAAAGATTCTGTAGTGTGCGCTCTACCTATTAGGCTGTTCAGTATGTAAGCAGAGATGTTGAGAGCAGTAAGCTTACGTGTAGATATGCTAATTTAGACGCCGGCACAGCGAAGCCTTCGCAGGCAAAAATGTACATTACCTCTGTTATACAGGCTAACGACCTATCTTAAGGATATAGGACGAATAAAACCTTCCTTGAAATGGTAACTGGGAATAATTTTATAAATACGTAGAAATGGTGCGTTATATTAAAATGAATTAGTGGTTGGAAACGATTTACGTGGTGTTCGGAAAATTCCTGTAATTGTTTAGAGGCGAAACGAGCCGGAAATTATAAATGTATTCTTTTGTATTGTGTATTGCCTGGCTTTTTACACAAAATTTAGGACTCGGTTTGGTAATGAGCTTTTTACACTACAGATTTTAGTTAACGAGTTCTACATTTAGATGAGAAAGGTTTGAGATGATATTAGTTTAGTCAAGCCATTTAAATAACGTTTGACCTGATCACCGATATTTTCAGTTACTATTATTAAACCTTGCCAACGAGTTTTTGCCTACTCCTGACTAAATTAATGTGACTCTACAAGAAACGGGAACAATTCGCATTTGGATACTTTTGCTGAAGTTGAAGAATGCCTCTCAAAATTTATTTATCACAAAATAAAGGAGAAGGTTAGAGTTATGTGATATTATTTATTTTATTTCATAGATTACTTTTTTTATGGATGGGAAATCATATAAATACTTCTTCCGCTGTGGTTGGAGCGGATGCGAGTGTCAGACTCTTACTGACTAAAACCCATCCGTGTTCCTCCTTATGCCCTTTGCGTTCCAAAGCCGCGGTGACTCTTTCAAACAAATTCCGCAACCCTGCAGGCTCTGGGTCTAACGCATCTCTTTGAGGCGCGCGTGGAATACAGCGCGCCGTCGACTTGGGCCTGGTTCTGATCGGACAGCGAGCCACCCAACGCTTGCCGTCTGCAGGCCTGCGCCCACGGTGGCCAGGAATCGCCCTGCGATTCCGACGCCTAGGGCGTCTTCTGTTTCGGCGGCTGATGCATGAGGTTTGTCTCTCCCTCACGCGGCTCGCTTCCTCCTTCACTAGCATTACTGCTTTGCAGAAGGAGGTGATTGCTTCCAATGCCTCCTCGCTCCAGACCATGGATTGAACCTGGGTCGGAAGCGATAGATCGCCGCCGCCGATCACCTCGACGAGGACACGGCGGTGCCCAAGCAGGGCAGTCCTCCACCGTGTTGATCGAAATTACATACGAGTTAATTTGTGGGTAATCATTGTTTTTACTATTTGACGCAGATAAGCTATAAACGATTCGAATTCGACCTTCAATCAAAAGATTGGTTTTATCACCCTTATTCATAAAAAAAACCATATATACGCTCTAACGGTTTTCAAAAACTCAGACATAAGAACCGACTCGAATTTCTTTAATTCCCTTCATCCAAAAACCCTTGAAAATACTCGATTCAAAATCCCCAGCCGTAAGTCCTTTCATTGACGTCCTATGTGAGTTACACGCAGCGCCAGTTCTTTTACAATTCTGCTTTAAATTTGGCAATTATAAATGTAAGTATCCACTCCATTCGACGGCGCGAGTGGCCCAGTATTCATGATCTGAATATTTTACCTTTTTTAATTGGACGGGTGAATACGGGCGACTACGGGGAAATTTAGTATCTCTTGATGAAAATGTGTGCTGGAATTCTGGTATTATTTGGTCGGGACTTAGAAAATGGTCGATTTTTTGGAAAGAAAAAACTTTGTCAGACCTGTGACCTCCTATTTTTTAGGACGTGTTATTTAAAATGCCAAAATATAGGTATAAGTACTATTATGTAAGGCGATAATGTTAGGAGTATACCTTAATATATTATCAGTCTCCAACATTAATTACAGCGTACGGTAGCAACCCACAGAGATCAGGAACACCTTTCCCAGAAGTACTGGTTATGCAGTAGCCCTTTGAAACTGTTCAGCGTCGAATGTTTATTAGTTAACATGGGAGCTTATATCAATAAGGACGACATGTATATCTGCTGAGACCATCATGATTATAAATTAGTTTAGTTATGTGAAAAGGATTAATTAACAGTAAAGGTGTATTGGTTGAAATCCAAAACTGGTTTTCTCCTGCCCTATTTGAAATTCCTTATTAGAAGAGGAATCTGTTTGTACATTGATTATCACATAGTCAATATTATAATAAGTAGAATCTAGTTCGTCATCAAATTTTGTCTGTCGATCAGTCTGTCTGCCTGTTTATTATTTCTTCATTTCTATACGGCTGAATAAGTTTGGATGAAACGGTTAGAATATGATATATACAAAAAAAATATATACAAAGGATGTTTTTCATCCCGAGACTCACCTCTCGGTGAGTCTGGTCTATATGTTCATTATCATCATATCATCATCTTAATCATCATCATCATACCAGCCGAAACACGTCCACTGCTGGACATAGGCCTCCCCCAAGAGGGGGTTGCCATAATCACCACGCGTGGCAGGCGGGTTGGTGATCGCAGTGAAGCTGTTGCAATGCACAGAAGCACAGAGTATGCTGCTGCCCATTCTCTGGTGAGTCCTTTAGTCGCCTCTTACGACACCCACAGTAAGTAATGGTATGGGGCTATTCTTTTACGTCCGACACCATAGAGAACACATATATATTCCTTTTGTTAATTGGTTAATTTTCGACTTCCATGGGGCAAACAGAAGTTAGTAAAAAAAAATTAAACATTAATTCTATGTAGAACCTCCTTTACCCAAAAATTAGAGAGTAAATTCCGCTTAATTAGCTCGTAAATTACACGTAGGTAATATAAGAAAAAAGGTTAAGATATACCGACCTCCATGTTAATAGGCCGCGTGGGAATCTGCCGGTAGCCCCTGAGTAATAGGGGGCAATAATAACAAATGGAGGGGAACTGAAGAACCTTTGGGACTGTTTATAGGTCATCGAAGTAACGGAAGAAAGTTATTGATTCCCTTGTGTAGGCAAAAATAAAAGTAACAGACGTTTGAGGAATACTGATGAGGGTGCTTTGGA
The DNA here is from genome assembly GCA_905163435.1 of Mamestra brassicae. Classification (NCBI taxonomy): domain Eukaryota; kingdom Metazoa; phylum Arthropoda; class Insecta; order Lepidoptera; family Noctuidae; genus Mamestra; species Mamestra brassicae. The sequence continues at coordinate 8,300,482 of LR991009.1, read as the reverse complement.
GTTGTGGGCGATGGAGGGACTGCTTTGAGAAGTTTGGAGGAGCATCGTTTATAGGAATGAAAGAGCCATCGTTGGTGTTGACCATCTGGGTCTTACCTACTTGTGTAAGAAACCGTATTAGTCGTTTAGTTGATTTACTTGTGTGCACTATGCACTGTGGTTATAAATAGCATGCACTGCTGAATTTTATTAGGTTCTTTTCTTCCATAATACTTATAAAATGTGAATTCGTGTATTATGACAATGACGAGTATTAAGAGATATTATGTGCCAATGCCGTCATGATTCTGTATTTTTTTAAAACAATGTTTTACTTAGCGCCCTTATTAAACTTTGTGTAATGTTATTAACTTTATTGCTTTCTAATCTTCAAGTCCTTTCGTTTGACACCCATATTAAGGGGGTTGAAAAAATAATATAATCCACCATCTTGGAGCGGTGGCCATATTGAAATTATTACAATATTGAGTATTGCACATTGTATTGTCACTAGAACTAAAGATGTATGCAAAATTTCAGCTCAATCGGACACCAAGAAAATGGTGAAAAAAATGATTTGCAAATTTTGACGGACAACTTACAATCATCCATACGAACAGTGCAAGTTAAATAAAAGCTCGTAAAAAGGACAGTGTTATGCCATTTCGAAATGTGGTTCGTAGACATCATAGTAAGGCCCCAGACCTCCTTTGATATATTTACGGTTGAAATGAAGTAATCAATTGCATTTTTCAGGGTGTGTGACATCAACGTAGACTTCTACATTCAGCTTCAAAGCTGAGTGAAAGCCTCTAAGCTGAAACAACAATAGTCTCCTAACTTCCATGAACTCTAGTGATGTCCCAAGTGTCCCTTGATATGAGTTATAACGCCATGAACACCTCTGCCATCGGTAACTAGCCTCTATTGTTATACCATAAAACGTTTGAGGAATACAGATGAGGCCAGATGGGGCCTGCAGGCTTTACGTTTTATTCCTGTTAACCCCGAGCCTGCCTACATAAGAATACGGTCTACCCCTCGGCATGTATATGCGAAAAGCCGAGATAATGTGGAAGCTCCGTCTTATTTTATGTTTTCAATTCCAACAGACGTATGTGTGGTATTTGCTGTGATAATGTTATACGTTTCACGATTATGAGGAAAGTTTTGTAGCACATGTCGTAAACGTGTGTTAGTAAAAGGATTCAATGTGTAAATAAATCGAGGGAGCAGGAAAATAAGACGGCAATGCAAAGCATCCCGCTACGAGGCTGCGTAGCAGGGCCGCGTAGCAGCGGGCTACGACGTAGACGAATGGCGTAGCTTAGCGTAGCAGCAAGAAACATACGTTTGAATTTGAAGCGGAGTATTGTTACATCATGGCGCTATAATTTATTTTCTAACCAAATGAGAAGTAGGGCAAAGGCTCTAGACACAGTGCTATTGTTGAAATGCCAAAATATAAGGGATTGATCACGTCACATGTCACTTTTCTAGAGCCTCTAGGTAATTTCAAGAGCAGGTACTTTACAATATTTTATTAATACCATCTTTCGAGTTATTAATGCAAAAGCGATCAGACCTTCATAACCCTCGCCAGTTATCTTCATAATTTTATCAGCAAACAATAGACAATAGGATCACCTGTACACAGCTGAAACCCATTCGATCTAAATTAGTAAGATAAGCTACGGGCTGTAGCTACTTCGTTTATTCATATATCGTGCGTGTCGTCCATTACTCTCCATGTACCTCCAGTTTCAGATAATTACAATGAAACTGCCCAATAACGGGGCCCTTTAACCCTCTCAAGCACGCTTGATACAGGCTTTTATCAAAACGGTATCTCATTGAGGCAGGTCGTTTAGACCCGCGTCGGAAATTACGTCGTCGACGACCCGAGTCGACTCTGAGATCGCGATGTGGCCGGTAGGGACGAAAAATGGCGGCCGCTTTTTAGGGTTAAGTCGTGTTCAGTACAAAATCTCTTACTGGATCGTGTAGATCGTAGTCCTTTTAAATATTTGTGAGGGTCAATATGTTTGCTTGAGGATTCGACGATACAAACCGATTACTATATATTTTCTTAGAGTTTTTTTAAAAGCCCATCAAATTCAATGTAGACGATAGTAGTTTTTTGTTAGTTTTAATTTTTTTAAATATTTGGTGATGAGAAGCGATTATGTGGTCGACGGTGGAGCATGCTTGCCTAGAAGTAACTTCCTGTCCTGATTCATCTTTTTTTTTCACAATTTAAAGAACCCTCATTATAAATTACTGGGAAGTCCTCATTAAAAAGTGACCGGGTTCTGCTTAGATCGTAAACACGGAAAGATTAACTCAGTCCGAGATTATAGCAAAGTTCACAGGAAACAAAGGCCGCAAGTTTCCCGATCGAAATCAAAAGCTGAGGAAAAAGTTAGCTTTTGTTAGCAGCGGCAAGTTACACAATTGAAGTGGCCGAGGGTATGAGTGTTACAATCTATTGAATGCAGGCTGCACTGCATGTCGCGGGTTCGATCCCCGCACGGAACAAATATTTGCATCGCCTACAGATAGTTGTTCCGGGTCTGGCTGTTTGTGTATGTGAGTTTATACCTATCTCTGTAAACGTACCCACGATACAGGAGAAATTTCTAGTGTGGGGCAAAGTTTTTTTTTTTAAAGAACCACATATGTAGTGGAGAAATAGTTCAACCAAAAAAAAACTAGTCTTACAACGCACATTGAGCGTACTGTGTACGGCCGTATTTAACAAAACCAGTATAAACTAGACTGTTATCCTACTAAAAATCATTATTACGCCAGAAAATTTCACCCCCTGACTTGCGGTCTACCAACAAAGAGTCACAATACCCAAATAATCCTAAGGTCACGTTCTTTTAGTGCTTTAACCATAATACTATACCTACCTTACATGCTTAAGCATCAAGATAACTAAATAGTATTAATAGTTACGTATAGTTTGGTGACATGGACATTGAAAGGCTAATAATATTGCCAACATAGAAGAAATCTCGCTTGTCTTATTCATACCCTAACAGCCACCTTGTAATGAACGCTTTCCCGTCCGCTGAGTTTAAGACAATCGCATTTTTGGCAAGGTCTAGTTATTGTTACGATCGGTTTTACTTACGCTCCAGCGGAGCTTCAGATTGTGTTGATATGCCGAATAAAAACAAGATGTTCTGAAATGTAGGCTGAAAAAGATAGCAGTGAATTTTAAAAGCTAAGCCGGTCGCAGTCAGTCACAAAGCGACAATGCAAATTGTTATAAAATTCAGAAAACAAAATTTCTACGAAAACGTGTTTTAACGTCGTTATTGCATTGTCGCGTTGCACCTGACTATATGAGCCTTTCTGCGTCTATCTTAAACATGGTGAGTATGTTTTTGAACTATAAGAGTCAAATCTGGATCACATCATCGCTTACCATCAGGTGAGATAGTATTCAAACGCGTGCTTATCAATAGTAAAATAAAAGCAAAAATGGCGGTAGAGCTGCCTACAAATTCTAAGCCCAATTTTACTCACAGTAAAACATAGTAGACGAGCATGGCAACTTTTAAATTGAAGGACAACATTCATGGAAATATGTTACCTACAACCAATGCTATACACACAGACTAGTGATCGTAGTTAACTATGCTATTAACTTATTAATATGTCAAGAAGTCCTATTAACCACTTCAATATTAAACTACATCAAACACAAGTTACAAATCCATTTCACAATGAATATCGTATCACCATCCCATTTCCAATTCTTCAAATATTAACGTGTCATTTAGGCGGTTTACATATCATGTCAAAGGCTTAATGGCTTTGAAGGGTTATTAACATAGTGTGCACAGGTCCAATAACGTAATGACACCGCAAATAACTCTGTAGGGATTGGTGCTATCGTGTTTCAATATTCGTAAGTGGTGTAGGTGGATAATAGTTTCATAAGTTCCGATGAGCTGATAAAGTATGATGTGTCCTACTCCAAGCCAAATTCTCACATTATTACAAATGATAAGAAGCCCTTACCTAAATGTGAATGAACGAAGAAAGTAAGACAGTGCAGTTGTGTCACATCCCGAGTCCAGAGCAGAAAGAAGGAGGCCGATTAGGTGCAGCAAGGACATAAACACTAACTTATGGAAGCTGTGACGTCACTCGGGTGTCAGTCAGGACTACAGTCAAAACGGTGCGAACGCTAGTGGGTGCAGCGTATATTTTAACCACGACTAGTTTTACCTTTGTGACAAGTAAACCCAAAGATTGCAAGTCCCAAAAGCTTGAACCAACCGTAGAAATCACCAGAAAAACGAGGTATTAAAGCTCGACGAGCCCCGGAGAAACGATCCAACTATCTTGGACCTTGCAAAAATTGCTGGATGCTATAGTGCATCAAATAAAAATGTTTTCCAGTCAAGTAGACCACGAAATTAAGTCATTTCAGTGACTACCAATAATAGAATTGTAAAATTGAGTTAATGAGTTGGGTAGTCCAAGCCGCGGGGTGGCCACAATTAACAGAATATTGGTTTGTACACGACATTCTCGTTTATCGGCGCGGCGCACGAATCTGACTGGTCGGGCTATTCAATTCGTTAGCCGTAATGCAGTAGGACTGGTTAAACTAGGGACATAGGTAGGGGTGCAAATATTATTATTATTATATAGTTTATTAAAACATCTAAAAAAACAAGTGTACAATGGGCGGTCTTTTCGCACAGGGCAATCTCTTCTAGACAACCTTTGGATGGACTGAACGAAAGAAGTTAGATTTAGGGCGGTCAGTGCACAAACATCATAAACAATATTAATTAGATATAATAATAAAATACCACAATACTAAATAATATACTAATAAATATCAAATATATAATTGGGAAAGGAGAAGAATAATTATAGTAAGAGGTAATGCTCCTTCACCAATTTTTTAAACGTTGGTAGCGCTTGTGCACGCAAATATTGCACATAACATTAACAAGTCAGTATATTCTGGAGGATTACAAAGTCGCGTAGGTTCTTAATGTAGATCCATATTTGATCGGGCACAATTATATATACAGGAATCAAACCAAGGAGCAGGTTTTGCCATTAGTATAATCAGCCTATAATGTTCCCTGCTGCTGTTCTGGGACGCAGGTCTAAGAGAGGGAATGGGCTGTGATTCCCACGCAGGCCCAGTGTGATTTGATGGACATGTCTTCAATTTTTTGGTTCTAATCCCATGTTTCCACCTGCAAGTAACTCGCATGCAAGTTGCAGTTCATTGCGGGCTACAGAGGTATTATGAGATCAAACATTCTGTCATACCTCGTAATGTGATTAAACTTGCACGCGAGTTGCTTGCAGGATGCAAAACGGCTTAAGCATGACGGCTTTCTCACGATGTTTTCCATCACCGTTTTGCCACTAATACGTTTTAACTAGGTCAAAAATATCAAGTTTTCATTTTTAAATCGAATACTCTCCTGCAAGAAGTCGACCCATCCATCGGTTACCAATTCGCTTGAATGTGTATTTATTGGAAAACCCACGGCAATATGTATTGGTAGCACACAATTGCGGCGGTAAGGCCCCTCTTTGAGGAGTGGCTGGAGAGGCGCCACGGCGTCCTCACCTTCCGCCTGACGCAGGTACTTACCGGACACGGCTGTTTCGGGAGGTACCTGTTTCGGATTAAGCGGGAAGACACGCCCGGGTGTCAGCACTGTGAGGATCGCCCGGAGGACACGGTGGAGCATACGGTGGAGGTCTGCCCTGCTTGGGCTGAGCACCGCCGTGTCCTCATCGCGGCGATCGGTGGCGGCGACCTCTCGCGTCCGGCCCTGGTTGAATCCATGGTCCGGAGCGAGGAGGCTTGGGAAGCGGTCACCTCCTTCTGCGAAGCAGTAATGCTAGCGAAGGAGGAGGCGGGCCGCGCGAGGGAAAGGCAAGGCCTTCGCCCCAACCGCCGCAACAGGAGAAGACGCCCCGGGCGTCGGGAGTCGCAGGGCGATCCCCGGCCACCGTAGGCGCGGGCCTGCGGACGGCGAGCATTGGGTGGCTCGCCGTCCGATCACCACCAGGCCCGGGTCGATGGCGCGTTGTGTTTCACGCGCGCCTCAAAGAGATGTCAGCATAAAAGACGGGGTCCGCTAGGGCCAGAGCCTGCCAGGGTTGCGGAATTTGTTCGAAAGAGTCACCGCGGCCCTGGAACGCAAAGGGCTTCAGAAGGAACACGGATGGGTTTTAGTCAGTAAGAGTCTGACACGCCCTTCCGCTCCACCCAGAGCGGAAGAAGTCATTTGATGATTTCCCATCCTTAAAAAAAAAAAAAAAAAAAGCACGACTGCAATATAACAACGTGATGCGGCGTTTCTTTGTTATTCAATAATAGTTATATTGCCTTGTTGTAATGTTATTGTATTTATTGTACCATTCGTAATGGGAAGCGGTGCGATTAATTGAATTTATATATCTGGATTTTAAAATGCATTGCAGTATATTTTTCACTTCTTGCCTCGTGGTAGTTTATCCCGACATATCCCACAGGAATCGAGATAAGAATAGCGGTTACTCAATGATAATGTAGCTTTCTATCAATAAAATATTTTTTGTAATCCGTACTTGAACCCGACTTTCAAAGATTACGTTTTAAACAAACATTATACAACTTTACCTCTTAAAATATTCATTAGGATTTATGTCAGTCTTTCATCATCGTTATCACACTGATAACGATGATGAAAGACTGACATAAAATTGTTGGTATCTACTACTATTTGTAAGGTAAAACGGAAGACTAAGATCTTCAATAATCTTTAGAAAATGTCTATTGTAAACTTCATTATTACTTAGATCCAGGTATTATTACATTTTGTTTGCTCACAGATATATAGTTCAATACCATCGTACTATAAATAGGTTACTGACCGGAGTTTCAAATAACAATCCACCCATTATTATCGGAAATACTGCTTGATTTCATTTCAACAACACATGAAACATTGCGTTCGGAAACACAATGACAGAACACCTTTACAAAGCTGTAATTAACTCAGAAACACAGTTTACAACAGCTATATTATTGGCAAAATAAAACTGCTACAATATTGCCTCCCCTGCAGGCAATATTGTCCGAGCTATGTGGGGCAATATGGCGGAATGTCCCGGGCCATTGCATGTGTCACGCGTTGCAGGCCCATCTGATATAGTGGCCGTAAAAGACTCTTGGAAACTTAACTACTGTATTAAAGACTTCAGCATTTTGAAGTATTTTCGATTAACGATGCTACTCATATTACGTTTAATATAATAGTTTGCTTGACAGTATTTTTGTATGTTTCTTGCATAATTACGCTTTAACAGCCTACGAGCATTAATTCATTATCTTACGGTATTTCATACAAAAATTCATTAGAAAACTATTGCATTCTATGTCTCTCTAAATTCATTTTCGAAAAAGCCCTCAAAAAATTTTTAGACCTAGGTAAGTATTTTGCGTAGGTATGCTTTTAAAGTTTCATTAAAATTGGTTCCTTCATATCAAATAATAAGGACTTATGAAAAGTAAACCTTTTTTATGTTTGGCTCAAAGGACGACAGCATTTCCAAAGGATAGTACGTTTTATACATTTTGAAGAAGTGGTTGTTTCCATAAAATGTGGAAAAAAAAAACTAAAGACACCAGCTAGTAAAATATAAAGTTTGAAAACATCAAGTACTGATCTTTACCAGTCCCTTGGCATCTCGACATCTCTCGGCTCGTCTTGTCGTCTCTTTTCTAATATTTCCGGTTAATTTCACTAATATCATAAATCAATGTCTAGCCGCAAATGCTACATATCAATGCAATGCAACTAAGCTGATAGTTCAAAGAGCTCGATCCCGTTTGCCCCCAGCGTGATTCAACTTATATATTCAAAATTGAGACACTCCATACATAGTGTGAAGAGCTTATAGAAGCTGGAGTTTTAAAAGTTAATACGCTTCGATTTATTCGTTACGTAAAGAAGAATCTATCGTTCGAATTTATTTATTTCAATGCCGCCACATTACCAAAATAATCCACGATAACGTATATACTATAATCGTATATACTATACTATCCATACTTCAAATTTTAATTGAGAATAATTTGTTTTCACTTCCCTAACGGCTGAATGGATTCTTGACCACAAAACTGCGGATTAACCTTTTGAACATAAACGCATCACCTCCTGTCGCCAAAGCACAAATTCGCCGTATTTTGTCACATAACTATGACGTTGCAATGGGCGGTAAACGAAAGTTAACCCCGTAGGTTTAACTTTAACGAAGAAAAAATAACCCTGTAAGGTTAGCTGTAGCGAAAGCTTACTTTTGTCATATAATATATGTGACAATGGTGTTTATATATACATAATATATTAAGCAATTTAGATGTTTCAGTGATAAATCATAACCCTAAATTCAATCCTTTACATTCATAAGTTAATTGGAAAACACAAGAATAGCTCAAGGTGGTTTACATGATCGTTTCTATTAAGTTAATACACCGTAAAAGGTACGCTGTTAGTTTATGGTCTGCGGGGATTGAGACCCATATCCATTTGTCTGCCCTCCGGTAATAGGGTCACTCCCATATAGTTTGTACGGTCAGATAAACAGCTGATAAATATGGTTTTATTTCTGTTGCAGGTCGGGGAGTGAAAATAATTGCTGTTTGCTTTTTATGATTAACTTTTCGATGGTAGACATTGAAGTATATTGTATGTAATTAATTGTAACGGGAGCAAATTTTCTGTTAGGTTCTTAATTCAATGAATGAATGACGTGAAATATTTTTTAGTAATTTTATTTTTAAACACAAAATTGTGTCATGAATGTACCAGGCCAACATAGAATGTTTGTAGTTGGTTTCTGGCGTTTCCGCTGACGCAGTCGATTCGAACGTCTACTGAAAAGAGGACATTTTATTTGTAGTGCAGTAGTGGTCGTCCTTTGACCGTGGCACTACCAAATAGGCATCAATTTCAGGCATGAGCGCATGTAACGGTCCAGATACCTGTACATGTGTGATGATGCCCTGGTACTGGCGGGCTGTCTATCAATAGGATTCGGTATTTTACGAAATGGACTGGCGGCGTAGTTTGTTATTTAGGTGGAGCCTGATATGGATACCAGACATTCATAGGATGGAGCCAGACATTCATATGCAGGCGAATGAATACGAATTGCATGGGGCACCTACGTCAAATCTCAGTCGCAATCTGTCAAAAATGTAAGGCAATTAGAATTGTCTTTAACAAATGTGAAAGTTTTTAAAAATTATAGAATTGGTTCTGTGAACTAGCGAACGCTAGCGCTACTATTGAGCATGAGGCCCTGGGTTTCCGAGTCGGATAAATGTTATTGGAGTTTTCTATTAGGAATTTCTCAATAGTCGTCGGGTGTCGGATGATGGCTAAAGCCTCGCCTCCAATAGGAAATATGCATGCATTTTTTTTATTAGCAAAATTATATACTTATTGGCTCTAGTTAACAATTTTGAAATCTTTTCTTAAATACCTTCATCAGCGATGAAGTTATAAAGCTTCAAAGATGACAATTAGAAAGAGAAGTCCAATACCAACTCTAACGTCGCATACTATGTCGCCTATACAGCTGCCATAAAAAACGACGTCCGCGAGAGAGACAGATATATTTGTTTATAATCTCGTTTGTTTTTCGATCAATTTTGATTCAAATGTCACTGTTAGTATTATATTTTTGTATATTTTCAGATAAAGTGTGTGGATAATAAATATTTTTTTCATGCAAATTCCCTATTACATGGGACTAACGAAACTTGGGTGTTACTATTGATGCATCTTTGCCTAAGCCTTCACGGAAACCAGGCGCGATATTATGTTACATGTGAAAAAAGTGTCTTCCATTCCCTATGAGTTCTTCCCCTCCCCTTTTTACTCCGCTTGTATATTTTCTATTTGCTTGTATCTAATATCTATAAGTTTTTATGCATTTATAAATATTTATTTTAATCACAATAAATTAAAGGCAACAGTACTCTGTTGCCTTAAATTTATTGTGATTAAAAGAAATATTTACTAATCAAGTTTTTTTTTTATCTTGTATGGTAATACAAGATAAAAAATATATATTAGTAACTCACCATCCTAGCCTTTTTTTTGATCTCGGGGGGAAATCCTCATGGAAATCATCCACCCTAGGGCGGGTGGAGGGGTCTGTCAGACTCTTACTGACTAAAACCACCCCGGTGTTCCATCTGCCACCTACGCCGGGGATCGCGGGAACGTATGCGACTTCCGCAATCCCCGGCTGGTGCCGGCCCACCTCTGCGGGCCACCTCACGTCGGCGAGGGGAGTGAGGTGTTTAACTCCCCTCGCTACGTCAAAGAGGGGCGCACGGGAACACCACGCGCCGCCACCTCGGGTCCGGATGAGTGGAGGGCGACGGACATCCCCAAGCCCGCCGCCCCTGGACCCAGTTAGGGGGGCTGGAAGAGGGCAGCGTATGCCCTCCTCCGACGCCCGATGCGCCTGCTGCGGGCAGGGAGAGCGGTTGTGATCTCCCTCTCCTTTTCCGCAGCCTCCTTCTGCGCGATAACTGTCTCGCAGAAGGAGACCACCGCGTCCCAGGACTCCTCACCGCCGACCATAGCATGGACTACGGCCGGCAGCGAGAGGTCACCGCCTACAACAGAGATGAGGGCACGGCGCGGCTCCTCCCAAGCTGTACACTCTGCAAGCGTATGCCGTGCAGCTGCGACCGACGCAACTCCAAGTGTCACTGCGTCAGTCGCTCGCCGCGCGCCCGCACTTCCTCGCGCCACCTGTGCAGTGACGCGAGTCACCATCCTAGCCTAGCCTAGCCTTTTCCCAACTATATTGGGATCGACTTCCAGTCAAACCGGATTCAGCTGAACACCAGTATTTTACGTGGAGCAGCTGCCTACCAGACCTTCACAACCCATTAACTGGGTAAATAAAGTAAACTACCAAAGTAAAATATCATCAAAGCATCAAAAATATCAAAAATTCGTCCTCAACGCTGTCAGCCGGTAAAGTGCCCTGGAGACTGGCAGCAATGCTACGTTGTATGGCAATGGCCAGTGTTAATAGACAGATGTGTTGCTGGGGAGTTTGTTGCGCCACTTCTTCTTCCCAGCTAAAACACTAGGAAGTGGTGACGGGCGGGCCAGCCCTTGGGTCACAGGAAGTGTCAAGCAGCCGTGTCGAAATTTCTATGAAAAGGGTGTGAGCGGAAGGGTTGTGGGTTCTGCCTATGGCTATGTCAAATCAAGAGTAACCTTGAAATATCATATCAGCTGAAAAACGTTCACTGCTGGCCATAGCCCCCCCCCCCAAAAGGCTCCCCCCTTTTGACTGCCACAATCGCCACGCTTGGCAGGCGGGTTGGCGATCGCAGTGTAGCTATTGCAATGCACAGAGAATGCTGCTGCTCATACTCTGGTAAGTCCCTTAATCGCCTCTATTTTTTTACGTCCGACACTATACAGCCACCATACACCATACATACCTTGAAATATAATTAAAGTTAAAAGAGTCTTTAATAGTTTATTAGTCCTTATAGATTTTAATCTTGTCAAAACTTGACAAGATCTTGTCTGACAGAATTCAATTTCAAAATATTCTTTAAATAAGCCATTCGTTGTAGAAGTTGACTACGAATTATCAAATTGTAGAAGTTTCAAGTTCAGGAATAACTCGATGTTATCTTGAACAGTGAAACAAATGGACAAAGTTGGCCTCTAGATAACAATGTTGATTACAGTTTTACACGGGCGCGAGAGAATTCTTAGCTAACGATTTTCCACGGAATATTCTCTATGAAATATACTCGAGTATTATGCTCCAAAGTTACCAGCATATTTTGTTGTTTTGGTTCTTTTCTAACTAGTACTTTAAAATTACACCTTTCTACTATAAATATATTGAATTTGGCTTCTTTCACTTTTTGCCTAGCCTAGTCCCGTTATTTGGGGTCGGCTTTTCTCGTGAATTCTCGTCATATGTGTTTGTAACTCTGCGCTGGATCTTCGAGACATCTAACTGTGTCACTCCATCTGAATCTATAGAAAGACAGTTTACTGCACAAATGTACATTTCCACGATGAATTTTTTACAGAATAACAGTGCACGTTAGTGGAGGTTTTTAAGGCTTTATCAAACCGGTCAATGCTGAGGACATGTTTGATCATGTCATTTTCAGTATTTTACAACGCGAGCCCGTACCTTCTCAGGCGTATTTATTTACATAGCACGACTAAAATAAAGCCAATATTAACCTATTTCCGACTACAAATAACCCAAATAAAGAAACACATAAATTATTTCCTTTCGCGTGATATGCCACTCCTGCTTTTCACCGTATTACAGGATTATGTATCATCCGCGTCGAAATGTCAACAGCGTAAAATGGATTATTACGGCAGTTCTCGGCGAGCACCTGAAAATCTGTCACAGTGTCGCGACGACCATGTTGACGCTAAGTCTAAGATATATTGGTATCTTGTGTATGTAGGGCTAAGCTGCATAATGTGTTTTAAATTATTATTGATTTATTTATAACAATGAAGGTTTTTCAGAAGAATGCACGCCACTAGTTGGCGCCACCTAGGCGAGAGGTTTTCTACTTTGGAAACGTAAAATATGATATATAAATTATCTAATCTCAAAAAATATAAGCGTTTTGAGAGGAAATTGGACCTGACGTCTCAGTGCTGCCACCTAGCGTACGTCATTTCAAAAACCAAAGTCAAAGCATTAATTTCAAATAAACCATTTCCACAATACTTACTACTTAATACTGTTGAATTGTCAAAGTCAGTCAGTCATAAACATAAAGATATTTGCACGTTCCAAAGCGTAGATCTCTTTGGAGAAGAACGTGCAAGAAACTCCACAGACACTCTTTTAAATCATTTAGCTTAATGCCGGGTACTAGTAGAACTAGTAGAGTCAATTACTTTCTAGACTTTTCTATGCCAGAACATTCTACAGTACTCGATATCTGGTCAGTCGGCACCGGTAGTTACGAGTACTTTCCAGATGCTTCTACAGTAGAAGGTTCTGGAATTAATTGACCTATATAAGGACCGCATAGCCCGTGACCGAGTCAGTATTGGATTTGCGATACAAGCGAATACTTCGGAAGCGATTTTCAAGTGCGATTAAAGTGATCAGTAGTGAAGTTGTGTTTTATAATTAGTGATTTTATAGTTGTAATTACTGTTGTTAAATTAAAGTGTCATTTTGGTTATTTAATCGGGTGTTTTTATTGTCACGAACCCCAAGCTCGTAACAATTTTAACAGTTTGCCTAGCCTTTTCCAGACTGTGTTGGGGTCGGCTTCCAGTCTAGCTGGCTACAGCTGCGTACCAGAATTTTATATGGAGCGACTGCCTATCAGACCTCCACAACCCAGTAACGGGTTAACACAATAATCTCTGTCAAGACTGGTGTAAGATTTCTTGGCCTTTGGACTGCCTGTAACGATTGACACAGATCTACAAATGACAGCCGGGGCCAACAGTCCAACAGCTTTACGTGCTTTCTAAAACACTAAGGAATCTCAGTATGTTAAGATGGACACCCATCCACCGACCAACCTCGGCAAGCGTTGCTTAACGACTACCTAACAAATAAATTTTCATCTCAAACTTTTTCAAATTGGCAGCTCATCAAGTTATTCCGGGAGCTAATAATTACTATTCGGACGAGTTCAGGCGAACGTTTCGTCGATACTGCTATAAAGTTTGGACGGACACGTTCGGATTAGTTAGTGTGTTGTTACCCACTAATTTTACGCGCCCCTTGTTCCACTGGGGGTGGGATTGGCATAGAATACGAAAATAGGATAGAAGCGAAATTGGCAGAGTAAGAGTGTAAATATCTGCCAGGGTTGCGGAATTTGTTCGAAAGAGTCACCGCGGCCCTGGAACACAAAAGGCTTTAGAAGAAACACGTATAGGTTTTAGTCAGTAAGAGTCTGACACGCCCTTCAGCTCCACCTAGAGCGGATGAAGTCATTTGATGATTTCCCATCCTTAAAAAAAAAGAGTAAATATGGCACATCAAGTTTTATTCACACTTTCAAGTTGTATAGCGTATCTATATCATACTGTTATCATGATGGTCTAGATCAGGGGTTCCCACCCTTTATTTGACCCGGGACCACTTTGATTTCTTTGTTGCTAGCAGGGACCAGTAATCAAGAAAAAAAAACTAAAAATAAACTTTTATCATATAGATATTCAAGACTTCTACTAGGTATAACTATGCTTTGAAATCAAAATTCAAAAGAGTTGTCATAGAAGACACATTTCTAAAGAAACTTAGAATCAGTTTCCATCAATGATATTTTTGAGGTGAAAAGAGGGAAATTTTAAACCTTTCGTGGACCTTATTTTGGCCCTTGCGGACCACCAGTGGTCCGTGGACAACAGGTTGGGAACCACTGATCTAGATATACATATTTTGACACTTGTCTATGGTTTTTAAGTAAAATTCAGTATTTGTTACTGGTGTTAGAAATCTGTTGCTAGGCAATCTGATAGAGATTAGGCATAAAAGGTTGTTGGACCATGGTGGCATTTTCATTTTCAGGGGCTGCGTTGAAGATTGCTTAAGTGCTCCCATAGCCCCCGGTGAAAGTGTGCGAGGGAACACGAGGTGGTTTTAGTCAGTAGGAGTCTGATAGACCCCTCCATCCGCCCCAGGACGGAGGACATCCATTAGGATTTCCATCCCGATTTTTTTAAGAATTCCCACACATTCCCATTCACATCGCAGTAGCTATTAAAACCCTATATTTTGACACTGATTGTAAGATGATGTTGCGACTTCAGAATTAGCGGAAACGAAACTACTGAAGAGTAGTTTCATTTCTGTAAATTTCTGTTCTATGATATTGGCGTAAAGTTCGGACCGGCCATCTACTCATAATTCATGTTAATGTCGAGCATAGTTGGATGTAGTTGAAGTAAATTGCTTTAATTTTTGTATCCCCAGTTTGTTGCTGACAGGGCTAACTGATTAATTTATCTGCAGTCTAATATTTTAAATTTTCAGGTTGTGTTCACTTCATTTAGAATTTTATGTAATTAGATTGCATAAAATTCTAGATGCAAAGGGGAAAAGGGCATAAAAAAACCTGTTTGAATAAAAGAAGTTTAGTAGGATAAAGATTTCCATTTTAAAATATCTGTCGATTACAATAAATTCCTTTTTATGTAAGCTTAGGAGCTCCACAATTTTTTATTCGGAATAAAAATCTCAAAGGAATGAGAGGTGAACGTTTCGGCGGCAAATCTATCGTTTTCGACCGAGAAATGCTTTTTATCCCTCCTTTATCAAAATCCAAAGATTTATTGTCTTGAGAAGTGTGCGTAACGAATCAAGATTGCCGATTGCTAAGGTAAAGGTCACACACACACATCAGTCACGCCACTGTCACGTCGCTGGTCAGTCACGTCAAAAAATATAGCTTCGTAGAAGTTGTAGGCTTCAGACGTTCGTCGTGGTGTGACGTCACGATCACCGGCGCGACATAAGCTAGCCGGTCGATCTTGTTAACATGTTGAAGCGAAGACTTGGGTGAAGTGATTACAAAGTGAGCTGTCAATCCATGTAATCAACATGGATTGACAGCTCACTTCGTGATCACTTCACCTAAGACTTCACTTCGACATGTTTACAGAATCGATCGGTAGGTTCACATCACTGTGTCGGGGTGTGGTGCAATATATACCAATTCAATTAAGATTGTGTTTAACCTACGTCATATTACGAGTTTTGTAGCCAACCAACTGCGCTAGAAGGCACAACGTCACGACACAACACAATAATGTGGCCCGAGCTTAATCACATACAATCAATGACTGGATCGGCAACTACGTAGCGGAGACGTAATGGTGACGAGACTGTAGGTGTGTACGAACCTTAAGACCTATGTAGGTAAATAATAATGTTGAAATAACCGCGACCTTTGCATGCCCTATATCAGTCTACTGACGTCATTATCTATGTGTCTAGCCATTTTACGTGCTCTAATTAATTAACACCTTATTTATTAATCCACCAGTTCATTTGTAATTAACATCCAATTATAATTACCCTTGACTGCAGTCCATGAAACCCGATAGGTAAATAGGTCACAAAGATAGGCAGCCTATTAACGTAAGAGCTTTTAAATTCATGGCAAGGTATGTATTACATTGGCAGGTAACAGCGTTCTGGAATATGAACGGCGTAATTTTTAATGTTTGTTCAGAACTTATTTCTAGGGTTGTAGACTGTTTTACCTATCTTGTTTTTTTTTGTTATTTTTTGGTATTGTTGGCGAACATGTTTTTGCCAGGGTTGCGGAATTTGTTCGAAAGAGTCACCGCGGCCCTGGAACGCAAATAGCTTTGGAAGGAACAAGGATGGGTTTTAGTCAGTAAAAGTCTGACACGCCCTTCCGCTCCACCCAGAGCGGAAGATGTCATTTGATGATTTCCCATCCTTAAAAAAAAAATGGCAAACATGTTTTTGAATTATTTTAGAAATACGTGGCGCTCTGAATTGAGTATCCTACTTTATTGCTAGAGTTTGACCGAGCGTAACGTAGAGTTTTACTGTGAGTTTGGCAAACACTCAACTCCTTATTCTTAATTGAGAAATCAGTTATGAGAAATGTTTTTCTAACGTAGCCATCGGCTAGAAGTACCAAAAATATATGACACTTTTTATGACGTGGTTAAACTATTAGGGAGACAGCAAAGTGTTATGTGGTACAGGGTGCACCGAAAGTACAAAATTACGTATTATTTGTACAAAGAGCTCTATGGGTAAGGACGTAGATAAGTCTCCTAAGTCTGATGACAGGCATAAGTAATAGGACTAATCAAAGGGATTTCAGCGTTGTCAAGTTCCAATTGTAGTATGAAAACTCTGTTTTACTCCCTCGGTCCCACGCCATTTGCGCAGTGGATATGAAGTGAAATAAGTTATGATTTCAGCCTCGTTTCGTTCCTTATTTCTCTTAAGGCTCATACATACTCTCACAAAATATATTTCTACTCAGTAACCAATTCCGAGCATCCCACGATTATCTGCGAACAAAATATAATCATATTTCGTGGCCTTCCTACCGTGAAAACGCGTCCTTAACTCCTTACACGTTTACCTACGTGAGCCATTCAAGCGTTTAGATTTAAGTACGCCAGCTCTTGAATTCGCAGAAATGTACTTGGCAACCCCTGTGCAGTGCACTCAGTAGATCCAATTTGCTTTAAAGTGCCTCTTGTATAGCATTTGTGTCGTGTGCTTGTGCCAGCGTGCTTCATATCCAAACTAAGTGAAGATGCGGGCATTGGGAGCCGTGTTTGTGAATCTACTTTGAGTGTAATTCCCCTGGAATTGGCACAGGTGAGAAAAGAACATTTGCGTTATTTTTAAAATAAATCTCTCTCTTTATTGGTATCTGGGGAGCAATAGAATATGGGGTACGCTTTTAAGATAGTTTTGTTTTAGTATAACTTGCTAGCAGACGTAACGTTGCTAACCTTATGTTTGCGGCGACGTAATGCGATTTTTTTTGCTGGCAGCAGTACTATAATATACAAACTTGTGCCAGCGGCTTCTCGCGCGTGAGTTTCGACAACAATCCCAAGGAATGAAATCAAATACTTCCGGAATGAAAAGCATCCTATGTCCTATTCTAGGACGCAGTTTACCCGTTAAAACAAACAGACAGACAGCTAGGCAGACAGGCAGCCAGGCAGACAGACAGCCAGTCAGACAGACAGCCAGGCAGCCAGGCAGACAGACAGCCAGGCAGCCAGGCAGACAGACTGAATTACTTCCGCATTAAAAAAATGGTATGGAGGATTCTATGCTGTAAGCTTGTACTGAAGAAATAGTTTCACTTTGGCTTGCTAGTAGAATGCGCCAATGAGACACTTTGATGTCTAGCTTGGCTCCCCACCGAATGTAGTGAGTGGCCAAATTTTTGTACGTAATTTCTTAGTTTAATAATGTGCGGAGAAGTCTTTAGCTGTTATTCAACCGCTGAAAGGCACATACCGTAAGTCGTGTGTCTAATGTGTAATGTTAAGAGCACACATTTATAAAATCTATTTGTGGTAAATAGGGATGTTCTACGAGAGAACATCCTTGAGAACGTCAGGCACACGATTCAGCCTAAACTGAATGGTAATACCATTTACCTCTGCACGCTATTCAAGATAGATTGTGCCGATACTACAAAGGTTGGGAATACTACTTCATTCATAGTGAAGTTCACATAGTAGGTATTAGTACTTCTATCTGTGTGTTGTAAGGAATAAAAGCACTTTCCATACAAAGTTACATTTCTTTTCATCATTTCATTTGTCATTTTGTTGTCTTTAATTTCTTCTGACACAGTGTTTCTGAACTGATTACGCATTTTTTTTAAGGATTGCAAATCATCAAATGACTTTTTCCGCTCTGGGTGGAGCGGAAGGGCGTGTCAGACTCTTACAGACTAAAACCCATCCGTGTTCCTCCTAAAGCCCTTTGCGTTACAGGGCCGCGGTGACTCTTTCGAATAAATTCCGGAAAACTGATCACGCTACAAGTACAGCCGGTAGATTCTGTAAACATGTCGAAGTGAAGGCTTGGGTGAAGTGATCACGAGGTGAGCTGTCTCGAGTGGTGCGATGTCACGTGATCACAAAGTGAACTGTCATTCCATCTTGATTATTCGATTGACAGCTCACCTCGTGATCACTTCACCCAAGCCTTCACTTCGACGTGTTTACAGAATCGACCGGAATTGCCTTTGAACAGTTATACATTTGAACCCCTATTTGAGTTTCTACACGTGTTAAATCTTAAATGTGGGTTTAAAATAGAACTCTATACATCTCCGGGATAAAGGTTACATGTTGTGTTAAACTCAACATTACTCAACAGAAAGTGGCCCTCTAACATGAATTACGTGTAGCCCAGGGGTCCGTCACAGTCGGGCTGCGGTCTGGGCTCATCAAACAGTCCCACTGACAACAGTTGTCGCGTCTATTTCAGACTACCCGCCTAATTCCAAAAGGTCATACCTGTGAACCGAGCTCTTTTGATATCTAACTTTATTTTAGTGGCTGGAAACCAGGTCGCCTTCTAATTTGAGTGCCCCCGACTTACTTTGGCAAGGTGATACCGGTATATTTCTGTTTTCGTACTCATTGCATTAGTAAATGGAATTTAACGCCGCTTTTCGCTTCGCTAGGAAAAGTTTCGAATATGAATTTAGGGTAATTAGATTTTTGGTGTTAAGCACGGTTCTCGTATTCATAATTTTATCTAATGTCAAACACACTGAAAAGGTTAATACATAATGTGGGCGTTAGGTTATTAATTCGTTTTCCAATGCTAACAAGCCGAGTTTCCATGATTAGTTAAAAACATCCATATCTACCTATTTAAAAAAATACTCTTGATATGACTTCTCAAGTTTGAGGAGCTTCTCAGTTCCTACAATTTTAGTAAATTGTTAAGATTCACTTCAAATTGCAGATGTATCTGTCATACCTAATGTAGGTTCACTTGACGTAACATAAAAAAATGTGTTGTGGGCTCTGGTCTAAGTGCGCTCATTATCAACACGGTGTTATAACAGATATCACGGTATTTAAATATGAAGAAATATTTTCTCTTTTTATTATATTAAAAATCTAGCATTTAAAATTTAGACAAGGTACGAGTATTACCGTAGTACTTTGAGAGTTTTGACTTGGATAAAATGTATACTTCAAAAAGGACGAGTTTATCCATTCGAATGATTAAATATTTAAAAAATGTTTTTTTACTTAACTGTCTTTATTCTCAAGGTGACCGTTTCAAAATATACGTAAAATAAAACGGTATTCGTAATACCTCGATCTGCACCGCCACTATGAATATCTAAGGGGCCCCAAAGGGACCCATTACGCGAAATTTATTGTAACCTCGACTTGGTAATTGAAAGGCCGCGGACACACGGGTTAAGCATAGGCTACTCCGTGAGCTAGACTAAGCTAGCGTTTTCACACTGAAAGAAAGAGGACAATAAATAAAAAAGATAAAAAAAAAAGTTTTACCTACTGCCATTCATATAATAGAGTTACGACAAGCGAGCTAGTTGAAGTGTATGGGATTGCTAACCTGACGTTTTACAGCTAAGTTCAGTAAACTTTGCTATCCTTTTCCCCCATTCACCCCTCGTGTGTCATCTGTAAAAATACATTTTCATCTTTAAGTTTTCTTAATCTGTTTCCTATGAAAGCCCAAACATGTTTGCTCGCATAGCTTTTATAATTTTGCTTAAAAGTGCGTACTGACCGGTGTCACGGGGCGTAATGCAAAGGTGGGTACTGACCGGTATTACGCGGCGTAATGTAACGTGTTACAAAGCGAGCCTTCGATCAGTCAGTACGTGGAAACGAGCACGAACATGATGCGTATGTGTAGGATTTTAGGACACGGCGTAATTTAACATGCTCGCTGCGAATGTTACATTACAGCCCGTAACACCAGTCAGTACCCAGCATTTTTTTAAATTTTTTTTTAAGGATGGGAAATCATCAAATGATTTTTTCCGCTCTGGGTGGAGCGAAAGGGCGTGTCAGACTTTTACTGACTAAAACCCATCCGTGTTCCTTCTAAAGCCCTTTGCGTTCCAGGGCCGCGGTGACTCTTTTGAACAAATTCCGCAACCCTGGCAAGTACTCAGCATTACGGTTACATTCTAAGCTATTTGATACATTGACACATGCTTCTTACATAATTATGAGCTGCTACCCACGTGAGCTAAGCTAACTTAGCTAAGCTCGCGATGTGGCGTACGCTTAGTCGAGCAACAACGTAACTATCTACATATTGCCGATAGATCAGAGACGGCCATGTCACCCGGTGTACCCCCTGTTTTATAGCACAACGTTAAATATTGATACGCCAGTGTACACCTGTCTTGATAGCGTAGCTTGCGGTGTCATTGTGCTGAGGTTTTCCTTTACGTAGAGTCCACGTAGACAGAGGGGAAATGTGGCTATGCAAATGTGATTGTGAGGGGATTGTACCCGTTACGTAAGAAAAGAAATTGTGACGAGGGAAATTTTAATTAATGGTTTTATTTTAGCTTATCGCGGTAGTATTAAATGATTTTTGAAAGAGCTACTAACTTTATTAACATTGCTAAGTTACACTGAATGTATGAATAATTTATAAAGTATGATAAACTGTGCTTATACCTAGTATCTATTAATTCCATGGATAAACCACACAACCAAACGCCTGTTAAGTAGGTTTTCTTGAAATGTTAGGAAATAGTTGTAGTCAATAATTATTTTTGTGTACTAAAGCTCAAAAAATGTACAAATGCACAGCAGGTTGGTATACTCGGTTGGTGCACTCGTTGGTAATATGTTTTTAAGTACCTACGTCTCATCAGCATTGTCTTCCCGCCCTTGTCCCATATTAGTTGTGGTCGGCGTAAATTGTTTTATTTCTACTACATCGTCCTTCCAGCAGATACATATAATTCGATTTTTCCAAGTCCGTATAATAAAAGTTTTCTCGTATGATATTCTCGTGCAACTTGGCTACGTAATGCAAACGGTCAACGTTAAAGTCTGCGTCGCTTCCGCGTCACTGAACATCTTGGAGACTGACCATTATTTACGAGCGGCCGTCTGCCTTCGTCTGTTTTTAACACCGCCTCGCATTCCTAGTCTCCTGGTACGTTGGAGAAATATAGGCTTGTGTAAGAAGATCATCAACTTGTTTTTACGCTGACTTTTCCTATACCCATCTCTTTATCGATTAGTACCGTGTTTGCGTTTTTTAGAGCTGGTATTTTATTAGATATTTATTTTATATCTAAGGTAAAAGGTTATTATTCCGTTTATGATTTTTTTCTTAATGAAATTTTTTAATTTAATTGATCAATTTGAATATTGACGTTTTTTATTTTATTATTATTTTGACTGATTATTATATTATTTTAAAAGGTAAAAGGCCTCTAAAGAAAATCCGTTTACTTTAATTGTGTTAATTTATAGACTTTTTGCAGTGGGCAGGGCAAGTTGCTCGCAGTTGCGACTGCAAACCAGAAGACGCAGCGTTGGAAGGCCTCCCACAAGGTGGACCGATGACCTGGTGAGGGTCGTGGGTAGCCGGTTGTTGTGGCGGCACTCGGAGAGGCCTATGTCCAGCAGTAGACGTCTTTCGGCTGATATGATGATGATGAAGATTGACTTTTTAGTACTTTACCTATCTGTTCCTCATAGGTACCTGGTTGGTTGATTAGTGAACTGTAGGTTACATAGTGTATAGGGAATAAAGCAATTAATTCATGCTTGCAATATTAATAACATAATTAATCATCAAGCTCTGCTGATTGCAATTAGGTCTATATATTATTAGTTATGGGCCGTCTTTGATAGCTGAAGAAACATTTGATCTTAATACGCTGGTCAATTCTGATAAAGGTACTGGTCAACTTTCTAATAAATTAGAATTAGTATTTCATTTTTGAGTCATATAATATACAGAAAAAGGGGAACTCGTGGTTAAATGAAAACAGCCACACGAGTCGATCTTCAAGGTCAAGCAACGCTTGCCGAGGTCGGTCTGTAGATGGGTGCTCATTTTAACATAACGAGTCTCCTCCGTTCCTCAGAAATAACGTTAAGCCGGTGGTCCCGGCTGGCATTTGTAGATCTTAGGGCTTATTCACATGAGGACGATTCGTATTTTATTGTCGGCGGCAATGCTTTTGAAATGCCCATGTTCACACGCATCACGAATCGGAAAAAATAATGGACACTTCTTAAATCACGTATCGGCTGCCTAGGCTCCCACAGTTCAGTAGTTTTTTTTTTTAAGGATGGTAAATCATCAAATGACTTCTTCCGCTCTGGGTGGAGCGGAAGGGCGTGTCAGACTCTTACTGACTAAAACCCATCCGTGTTCCTTCTAAAGCCCTTTGCGTTCCAGGGCCACTGTGACTCTTTCGAACAAATTTCGCAACCCTGGCAGGCTCTGGCTCTAGCGGCCCCATCTTCTATGCTGTCATCTCTTTGAGGCGTGCGTGAAACACAACGCACCATCGACCCGGGCCTGGTGGTGATCGGACAGCGAGCCACCCAACGCTCGCCGTCCGCAGGCTCGCGCCTACGGTGGCCGGGGATCGCTCTGCGACTCCCGACGCCCGGGGCGTCTTCTCCTGTAGCGACGGTTGGGGCGAAGGTCTTGCCTTTCCCTCGCGCGGCCCGCCTCCTTCTTCACTAGCATTACTGCTTCGCAGAAGGAGGTGACCGCTCCCCAAGCCTCCTCGCTCCGGACAATGGATTCAACAAGAGCCGGACGCGAGAGGTCACAGCCGCCGACAGTTCAGTAGCTAGTAGTGGTAGGTAGTTCATCCAAGACTGAACTCTGAATCACGAAAACAGCAATTCTGATATTTTGATCTACTGTGAAAAAATCACTATTCCGTATGCATGTGAACGTCCATCCGTCATGACGTATCGTGTTTTTTGACGAATCGTCAATGACGTGTCCCGTGTGAGTGCAGTCCTAGTAGGCAGCCGCTCCCCGTAAAAACCAGCACTACGTAGCTGAATGTGTATTCGGCTGAATCCGGATTGGCTAGGAGCCGACCCCAGTATAGTTGGAAAAAAATCTAGGCAGATGAAGAATCATAAAGGCAGAACGATAACTTACGAAATATTCCATGAGTAGCATTACACTAAGAAATATCAATTGACTTATTAAAACAACAGAAGAAGTATGCTTTAAATGGAATATAGATATTTGGTATATCAATATTCCATTTAAAGCAATGTTGCAATATTTGACAACCGTCTCCATCAAAATGCCATTCAATAACAATTCTAATAGAAAGTGCTCTTTAGTTATGATTATAATATCCATTAGTTGGAGCAACATCCAATCTATCTTAGAACTAACCACAGAGCACCGAGATGCTTTAGCGGCCATTGCCGGAGATGGTAATGTCAAAACTTTTTCAAACAAACCAAGAATGTTTGTGAGCCAATATTTACTTTTAGAACTTGATGGCTCGTGACGTTTCTGACAATGGCTGTGACGACCAAACCTTGTTCTCTAAGCACATGTCGCGGGCACGAGTCAATGATATATAAACCATATATGCTATGCCCGCATTCTCAAATGGCAACGTAAAAAGAAGGTATAAAACCTCGACGAACCCCGCCCGTGTATATGTCACCGAAAAATTGCAAACGCCGTAAGATTGTAAAATATCGCGTGAAATTGCAAACACAATTTCTTCTTAATTAATTTATATTAATAAGACGCAGATATATTAGAAACTATTGAATTTATAGACAAAACGATTTTTTCATAATATATCGAGAAATTATAATCTAATAAACATGTATTACAATCTTACGGAAACTGCAATTTTCGGGTGACATATACATACATAGCTACTCGTATCTTGCAACCGATTAGTACCGATAATGCTTGCAGTGTTTTTTAGAGCTGTGATGTTGTTGACGCGATTTATTTCTGTTTATGAAATTATATTTTAAGTGTTTTTTTTGCTATTCTGTTAAATTTTTTGCTATTTATATTTATTGCAATTCTGTTAAATGTACTTCCCGATGTATATGCGAACATAGCTAATTTTAATTTTTTTTCTTGTAATTTGTAAATAAGTCAATTTCAAGTTATCGAACATGTCAATAAATCAATAAGTTCTTTGACAGTGCTGTGCACTTCTGTAAGTGGCGAATTTACTTCATCTAAAACTGTTTCAAGTCCCTTATCAATAAATAACTACTTTATTGTACACCTCATATTAAACACAGGAAAAATGTTAATAAAATCAAGTGTACGATGAGCGGTCGTATCGCACAGGGTAATCTCTATATATCCCGAGTATTATAAGTAAGCTCAACTCGCTGCCAGCGCAGCGTGTCTGTGCTCTGTGGTTCCGTTGGTACACACATCTTATCTTCTCTCTCCTCAGAAGAACATCTTAAAGTTTGAAGAAGATAATGTATGTGCCGATCTTAAGTAGATAATGTCTAGAATTCTGGAAATGGTATGGATGGAAATTTTACGGTTACGGGATAGAAAAATTTAACTGTTAAGTGAAATTTTATAAGCTGAGGGAGAAAATTACTTCAAGAACAAATAATTATTATACCTACACCAAAAAAGTTACAGAATTGCCGCGCCGGTCGATCCTGTAAACATGTCGAAGTGAAGGCTTGGGTGAAGTGATCACGAAGTGATTCATCATTCCATTTTGATTATATGTATCGACACATCACTTCGTGATCATGTGATCACTTCACCCAAGTGAAGGCTTGGGTGAAGTGGTCACATGATCATGAAGTGAGCTGTCGACATGTTTACAGAATCGCACTGCAGCTGTTTCATTGGAACGAATGTCGAACTTTGGAGTTTTTGTTTTACTACAAAATGCAATTTCTCGGAAGCTAGCTTCAGCCATCTTAAACTACTTAACCTCTAGGAATTGGACGCATGAGAAGACAATTTTATTAAACTGCTACAAGCGAGCGACGTCATATTTTCTAATTCTAAATTTTCTCAGCTCCCTCTTAACCCAGTAAGCGAGAAATAACCTAATACTGGGTCGTGTTTAAATAACCTGAATCATATGAGTATGACCCTTATGTTATAGTCGGTAAAGTAGTAATTTTGTACGGGAAGTTGGAGGAACAGTTTTGAAACATATTTTGTACTGAGATCTATGTTACGATATTTTTTAGGGTATTTATTCGTTTAGGTATAGGTCGATTCGAACTAAATGACGTCTGTGAAGTTTGTTTTGAAAAGCAACGCCTTTCACATAAATAAGTTACTGCGCAGCGACACACGGAGTAGCCTGATCTGCCATTAGCTTTGATTATGCCTGTAATATTAGATATGGGTTTTGTCTAAATGACAGGCAAACGGCAGTAAGAGCTTTCTTTGATCCGTTTAAGTATGAAAACTGTTTTAACTTAATTTTTATAAGGTAACAGGCCAACTAAATATAGAAATAAGCAAACTACAAAGGAATATAAAAAAGATTTTTTATAATGCAGATATTTATAAATATGGGCAGGGTTCTCTTATGACGTGCCACTACCATCATGATTCCGTTATGAAAAATAAATAGTGCTATGCGTTTTGTATACCTCCGTCTTCTTGCTGATAGTTTTAAGCGGTCACAGTAAAGCCCGGGCCTATTTAATAAAACTCACTGGTGACAAGTGACAGTGACAAGCGACAATCTGACATTTTTACAATTAGGTATGTTTATTTCATACATTCTCTGCTTTATTAAACAACACCTGTCGCAAAATTGTGACTATTATGTCAGTTTTTGACAAATTTGTCGCATTGTCAGTTAAATTAAACAGGGCCCAGGTTAAAGGTCCTTGGAAACCAACCAGTTATTGAGAAAACTGCACACCCAACTAAAACTTAGTTAATTCATATAACATTGCAAGATATAGTAACAGACCATTAGTGCATTTTTGAACCCGTTTTTACGACAAAACTTCTTCTAACTTTATTTATCGCTCTTGCGGAGAAAAGCTTAAGTAAAAGATGTATCACATTATGACCTCGCCACACAACGTTTATGACTCTCACGGGGTAAGTCGGGCTGTAATTACTGACACTTGAAACTAAGTTTTCATAAATATGTTGGCTTAGAAGACAATCAAATTTCTAGCAAAACGGTATGGTGCTTTCTTCTTTTCTTCGGAAGTTACCTTTTTAGATTATTTGTTCCCAGTAGGTAGATATTAATAGCAACTTCAGTGGCAAAATAAAATGTAAGCAAAATATTGGTACTTTGTATTTAATATTGTAAGGCATAATTACAAAATTCATTATTGCATTTTCCTCCTCATATCTGTTGTGATGGCTACTTATAACTTTATTTATTGCTCTTGAGGAGAAAGGCTGAGGTAAAAGATGTAAGTATCACATTATGACCTCGCCACACAATGTTTATGACCCTCACGGGGTAGTCGGGCTGTAATTATTGACACTTGAAACTAAGTTTGAATAAATATGTTAGCTTAGAAGACGACGAAATTGTTAGCAAATGGTTCTTCTTCTTTTCAAGTCGATGGTTAAGTTTTTAGATAACTTTGGCTCAGTAGGTGGCCGGCCATCTTAATAGCAGCGTCAGTAGCAAATTAATAAAAAAACTTTGTTTAAGTTTCTGCCTAATAAGTCGTTGGAGAGCCATAATTAAATAAGTAAATAAACCTTTTAATAAATTAGATTGTTGAACTTCTAACATGAAAAATACATGTATCAACTAAGTTCGTTGGTTCATCGGTGAGTGTCATAAAAATATGTTTATCTTAATCTCCAGAGTCTTAAACTAAGTTTCTTTGTCAAAAACATTCAAAGATCTCCACAGCCTTTTAACTTTGTAAGTCGCAGTTGCACAAACCAGAGTTATTTTTTAACACCGAGTAAGATGCTAAACCCGGCGCCATAATGTAAAAAAAAAATGTTATTTAGAGGAGTGTCTTTTCAAAAGGGGATATCTGAATGTTATATTATTTTTCAGAAAATAGAAAAATACTGAATGTGAACCATGTGAACTGTGGCGATTTTCTTGAGAAAAAATCCTGTGTTGTTTTGAACACGCTTTTTTAAGTCCAATTTGCTAGGTGGAATATCCCTTTTTGCATTTAACGCGAGCAACTAACTCGAACTAGCGTTAAGTGGATCTTGTAGATACTACTAGTGAGACTGATGTTCTATGAAATAGTAAGATATTTTAGGAGAATACCATCCGCGGTTATAGTTCATTTTTATAGGGTCGACAACAACGGGTCCCCTCGTAAAGATAACTTGACACCGTATTATCTGCAGTTATTCAATTTATGAGCACGTCTTAACTACCGGATTTACGTTCGTTAATCTCATATCGTAGCTACGATATTTTAAGGGGAGAGATATTAAGTATGCTTTTATCAAAGAAATACCTAGGGAATTATGTGTTACTAAGATGGCAGTTATTTGAAAGTCATTATCATCATCATAATCTACCGAGCCTTACATATATTGAAACCGGCTTCCAGTCAAACTGGATTCAGCTGAATACCAGCATTTAACGTGGAGCGACTTCCAATCTGACCCCCACAGCCCAGAATCTGGGTAAAAATGGTACTACTTGGCAAGACTGGTGTCAGATTAAATTGAAACTGATTTAGGATAAAAATATTTATTATTAGTTAATATCTACACGAATAAATATCAGGTATTCGAAAACGTGCAACAGCAACAATCACTATAGTAGGCGCCAGATAAATGTGGAATAAAGTACATTGACCTTTCCCTAATAACTGTTCATAGGTACCTGAACAATTAAATATGAATCCTATCCTATCATGACTGAAGTGGTATCGATGTCGCAAGTGAAGTACTAGAAATTCAACTCCTGCGCCATATTAAATTTTGCGCCAGTCTCAACTCTAACCTCTGTCTCCGGTCATTTGACGGCTGTTGGTTGTATTCCAAATGCCATAGCATCAAAAAGGTTATGTTCCAACTAAACTCTTCCAAAATTGTATGATCTAACTTTTATTCGCAAAAGACTATAGATACGTTCTAAGTGCTTGAAGTGATAAACTTTAAATTTTTAATTTTCTTTTTTCTAACTTGGTTTGAATAACGTTCCTATTTCAAAATTCAATCATTCTACAGTTCTTCGCGCAGAAAACGCGCTCTTTTGAAAAATAACTAAAAACTTTTAATAAACATCAAGCAGTTGTTCAAATCCAGTAGTGGTAGTCGGATTTGGAAAATTCTTTTTTGTAGATGATAGCCTCATTCATGAGGAAGGCTATAGGCTATACGAGAACGGGATATGCGCGTACCAAGTCGTGGGCAAAAGCTAGTTTCATAAATAAAACTAAAAACTCTTTGGTCAAACCTCAGATTATATATAATCTGAGGGTCAAACTAATACAATGAAAAAGTTTTATTCGAAAATATTTTTTTTTTATATTAAACAGGTCGTGATCAGTGTCTGAGTGTGATATCGATCCGTGCCGTGCCAGTCGGTCACTAGCCCTGCTGCCAACATATCGATTTTAACCACAAGCATTTAGACATCTACCATTGTTACCAACTACTGAATATTTAGCCGATAGCGCGGTAAGCGTGATTCCTGAATAGTTTATAGGTATGTTATAGTTTAAAGGAATTTAATTGTATAGTTGGTACCTTGTTAATAGGTTTAATTTTAATGGTTAATTGTTTATTAATGGCATTTGAATATATTGTTTAACCTTTAATGTATTCGAAGATTTGGTAGTCTACTACAGGTTTGATCAGCCAAATCATCGAAATGTTCTTTTGAATGTGAATGTAGAAAACGCAAATGAAAAAAGAGCTTTTGGCCGCGACTTTGTACGCACTTATCCCGTTTTTTCCCGTTCCCGTATAGCCTGTAGCATTCCTCATGGATGTGGCTATCATAAAAAATCCGACAGGAAGTTCCACAGATTAGCACGTTTAAACAAACAAACAAAGTCTTCAGCTTTATTATATTAGTATACATATATAGATATAGATTGAAACATTCATGACTCCAATCTAATTTTTAATTGCTATATTCTACGTAAAAATCTCCAATAAGAAAAGTTGATGAAGTAACGTGCTATATATTTAAATAGAACTTGCGTGAAGGGAGCTCGAAACTAATGGTTGTTGCGGAGGCTCCACAACACGCGATTCATCATTTAGGGGGTGCTGCAACAAAAGAAGCCTTGATTTATTTACCCGGATTAGTGGGAGTTGTGGGAAATATCCACACTGGCAACACTTATTAATCAAGCGGACGGGACGTGACGTTTGCTTTGCTAAATGATACTTTTCTATTTCTTGAGAAAGTCGACTGCAATGTGGCGTGGCTGAAATAACTGCAACGAGTGTGTCTACACTGCTGGTTTATAATAATTATTATTATTTTTCTCACGTTTTAGTTTTGAATGCAAATATAAAGTAAGTATTTGTACATGGTTAACCGCTGCGCCTAATATATTTTTATTTATTTATACGTATACTGCCATAAGAAAGAGGTAGCGAGATGACCTAGACGCCTACTGCAAAGGCTGGCTCGAGGTGACTCGGGAAAGAATACCTGTTAGAATTTGGAGTGACCTTCGCCCAGCAGTGAAATAGGACAGTTTGAATGAAAAAAACTGGCATTATTCCTAATTTATCATTAATCAGCAAAATAAATTGCAAATTAAAAAGCACGCATTAAGTAAGAAAGCATACGTATTTAAGTACACAAACAATTTTGTACAGCTCCCACTAAATATAACTAGAAAGTTTTTAACTAGTTCCTGTAATAAGTTGCAACATAAAACTTCGCAATCTCTTACTCAACTTAATTTATTGTGCACATACATTTCTGAAAACAACAGAACTCGTATTATGAGTACCTACGGGTCACAAGAGAATACCTTCACGACTACGTATATTTTTACTGCAGTCTAACTTAATAAAAGTACCATTTTACTATCTTTCTTAAATCCCCTAAGACAGCAGCTCTCAACCTTTCTTTGATTTGGGACCACTCAGATATATTTGTGGTTAACAGAGAAGAACAGAACTTCAGAAGATCATTTTATTGTGTCAATTTAAAAATAAAGTCATACTATGAAAGATTCAAAACTTTTAATATACATCTCTTTGAATTCAAAAGTAGATAACGACAAAAATAAGGGTAAGTTAAGTATTTATGTAAAATTAAAAAAAAATCCCTTATATTTACAAGATATAACAACTGAATCTATATAATATAATTTTATTTGATATAATGATCAGTTTAGTGTAACCTAACCTTTTTGAATTTTTAATTTGAAAAACGGAATTAATGACACAAAGCTGTCCCGAATCATCATCTCTCGTGATCCTTAACATTGACTAATAATGAAAAACGATTCATATTTAATTGTTCAGGTACCTATGAACAGTTATTAGGGAAAGGTCAATGTACTTTATTCCACATTTATCTGGCGCCTACTATAGTGATTGTTGCTGTTGCACGTTTTCGAATACCTGATATTTATTCGTGTAGATATTAACTAATAATAAATATTTTTATCCTAAATCAGTTTCAATTTAATCTGACACCAGTCTTGCCAAGTAGTACCATTTTTACCCAGATTCTGGGCTGTGGGGGTCAGATTGGAAGTCGCTCCACGTTAAATGCTGGTATTCAGCTGAATCCAGTTTGACTGGAAGCCGGTTTCAATATATGTAAGGCTCGGTAGATTATGATGATGATAATGACTTTCAAATAACTGCCATCTTAGTAACACATAATTCCCTAGGTATTTCTTTGATAAAAGCATACTTAATATCTCTCCCCTTAAAATATCGTAGCTACGATATTTTAAGGGGAGCGACTTCCAATCTGACCCCCACAGCCCAGAATCTGGGTAAAAATGGTACTACTTGGCAAGACTGGTGTCAGATTAAATTGAAACTGATTTAGGATAAAAATATTTATTATTAGTTAATATCTACACGAATAAATATCAGGTATTCGAAAACGTGCAACAGCAACAATCACTATAGTAGGCGCCAGATAAATGTGGAATAAAGTACATTGACCTTTCCCTAATAACTGTTCATAGGTACCTGAACAATTAAATATGAATCGTTTTTCATTATTAGTCAATGTTAAGGATCACGAGAGATGATGATTCGGGACAGCTTTGTGTCATTAATTCCGTTTTTCAAATTAAAAATTCAAAAAGGTTAGGTTACACTAAACTGATCATTATATCAAATAAAATTATATTATATAGATTCAGTTGTTATATCTTGTAAATATAAGGGATTTTTTTTTAATTTTACATAAATACTTAACTTACCCTTATTTTTGTCGTTATCTACTTTTGAATTCAAAGAGATGTATATTAAAAGTTTTGAATCTTTCATAGTATGACTTTATTTTTAAATTGACACAATAAAATGATCTTCTGAAGTTCTGTTCTTCTCTGTTAACCACAAATATATCTGAGTGGTCCCAAATCAAAGAAAGGTTGAGAGCTGCTGTCTTAGGGGATTTAAGAAAGATAGTAAAATGGTACTTTTATTAAGTTAGACTGCAGTAAAAATATACGTAGTCGTGAAGGTATTCTCTTGTGACCCGTAGGTACTCATAATACGAGTTCTGTTGTTTTCAGAAATGTATGTGCACAATAAATTAAGTTGAGTAAGAGATTGCGAAGTTTTATGTTGCAACTTATTACAGGAACTAGTTAAAAACTTTCTAGTTATATTTAGTGGGAGCTGTACAAAATTGTTTGTGTACTTAAATACGTATGCTTTCTTACTTAATGCGTGCTTTTTAATTTGCAATTTATTTTGCTGATTAATGATAAATTAGGAATAATGCCAGTTTTTTTCATTCAAACTGTCCTATTTCACTGCTGGGCGAAGGTCACTCCAAATTCTAACAGGTATTCTTTCCCGAGTCACCTCGAGCCAGCCTTTGCAGTAGGCGTCTAGGTCATCTCGCTACCTCTTTCTTATGGCAGTATACGTATAAATAAATAAAAATATATTAGGCGCAGCGGTTAACCATGTACAAATACTTACTTTATATTTGCATTCAAAACTAAAACGTGAGAAAAATAATAATAATTATTATAAACCAGCAGTGTAGACACACTCGTTGCAGTTATTTCAGCCACGCCACATTGCAGTCGACTTTCTCAAGAAATAGAAAAGTATCATTTAGCAAAGCAAACGTCACGTCCCGTCCGCTTGATTAATAAGTGTTGCCAGTGTGGATATTTCCCACAACTCCCACTAATCCGGGTAAATAAATCAAGGCTTCTTTTGTTGCAGCACCCCCTAAATGATGAATCGCGTGTTGTGGAGCCTCCGCAACAACCATTAGTTTCGAGCTCCCTTCACGCAAGTTCTATTTAAATATATAGCACGTTACTTCATCAACTTTTCTTATTGGAGATTTTTACGTAGAATATAGCAATTAAAAATTAGATTGGAGTCATGAATGTTTCAATCTATATCTATATATGTATACTAATATAATAAAGCTGAAGACTTTGTTTGTTTGTTTAAACGTGCTAATCTGTGGAACTTCCTGTCGGATTTTTTATGATAGCCACATCCATGAGGAATGCTACAGGCTATACGGGAACGGGAAAAAACGGGATAAGTGCGTACAAAGTCGCGGCCAAAAGCTCTTTTTTCATTTGCGTTTTCTACATTCACATTCAAAAGAACATTTCGATGATTTGGCTGATCAAACCTGTAGTAGACTACCAAATCTTCGAATACATTAAAGGTTAAACAATATATTCAAATGCCATTAATAAACAATTAACCATTAAAATTAAACCTATTAACAAGGTACCAACTATACAATTAAATTCCTTTAAACTATAACATACCTATAAACTATTCAGGAATCACGCTTACCGCGCTATCGGCTAAATATTCAGTAGTTGGTAACAATGGTAGATGTCTAAATGCTTGTGGTTAAAATCGATATGTTGGCAGCAGGGCTAGTGACCGACTGGCACGGCACGGATCGATATCACACTCACACACTGATCACGACCTGTTTAATATAAAAAAAAAATATTTTCGAATAAAACTTTTTCATTGTATTAGTTTGACCCTCAGATTATATATAATCTGAGGTTTGACCAAAGAGTTTTTAGTTTTATTTATGAAACTAGCTTTTGCCCACGACTTGGTACGCGCATATCCCGTTCTCGTATAGCCTATAGCCTTCCTCATGAATGAGGCTATCATCTACAAAAAAGAATTTTCCAAATCCGACTACCACTACTGGATTTGAACAACTGCTTGATGTTTATTAAAAGTTTTTAGTTATTTTTCAAAAGAGCGCGTTTTCTGCGCGAAGAACTGTAGAATGATTGAATTTTGAAATAGGAACGTTATTCAAACCAAGTTAGAAAAAAGAAAATTAAAAATTTAAAGTTTATCACTTCAAGCACTTAGAACGTATCTATAGTCTTTTGCGAATAAAAGTTAGATCATACAATTTTGGAAGAGTTTAGTTGGAACATAACCTTTTTGATGCTATGGCATTTGGAATACAACCAACAGCCGTCAAATGACCGGAGACAGAGGTTAGAGTTGAGACTGGCGCAAAATTTAATATGGCGCAGGAGTTGAATTTCTAGTACTTCACTTGCGACATCGATACCACTTCAGTCATGATAGCATATTGTGTTTCGATATCAATGGCTGTATTAACTGTCTTAGATATGTAAGTTGCTTAGAATTACGAAATAAGAGTTCTAGTTATGCTCTTGGTTGCATTATTCTCTAAAACAACGGTAAAGTATGAAGTTATAAATATGAACTAAGTTTTAAGTAGGTAGTACCTACTTTGCGAGTACCTACTTGGAAGTTTGTTTACCTAGGTAAGGATACTACATATGTTTGTTGTAAAACTTCAATGAGGGAAGATTTATCTACTTTGTCAGGATTAGCGTGCATTAAAGGTAGATAACATTTCTTCATCTTCCTGCCTTCTTTCTTATCCCAGGTTACTTGGGATTCAGGGGGGAAAGTTATGACACAATAGCATACAAGCTATGTACTTGCAACCTTTACTTTTTGGTTTTGTTTTTCATTAGGTATATTGTTAGGCCGCGTTTGAACACTATCTCATATGATGAAAAGTCTGGTCGACGATGGAATATGCCTGCCTGGAAGCAACTAATTAAATCTTGCCTTAAAGACCCCCAGGTGGTACATATCAGGAAACACAGACTCCGGTAACTGACTCCACTTGTTAGCTGTCCATGTACTTCCAAAACGTTTTGTGCGCATGGTTGGGATGTCTAATATTTAGGTACCGCGGTAGCCGTACGTCTTGTAGATGAAGCTCGTTTGAGCTAGGTAATAAGTTGATAGTTTTGGTTTGCGGATATAAAAGTTCGACATAACAACGAAAGTGATAGTGATATTTATTGAACTGTCCTTGTAACAAAGTGCGGCAACGCAAAGGATACCCTTATCTCTGAGTACATGAGCGTGATACACGCACTTAATTAAAACACAGATAGGTTTATTTGTGCCCACAAAAATGCGTGTCAAAGTTAATTAGTTTTGGGAGTGAAAGAAGAACATATTCGTTTATTTTTTGCTTTTTGCATGTGAGTAAGGTAAGCTCACACTGATACCTTCATACGTGACGCGACGATACACTGCGATACGATGAACTTCATTTAGGTACTACAATAAAGCCGGCCAACTGCGGGTCGGACTCACACACGAAGGGTACCGTACCATAAGCGGAAAAGGCCGTTTCTTGTATGGGATAATTTTTGATGTGTAACATATTTCCTCTTGCTTTCCTGCAATCTGTGGGAGTGGTTTCGTGAAATGGGACGGAAGTGTGTAACAGGAAGCCGAGGAAGCGCGCGCTATTTGATTTGACCAATGAGCGAGCGCAGTGGTCGAGTTAGCCAACTCGACCACTGCGCTGTCAGTTGGTACTTTTAATGTTAATGTTGCTTTTTACCAAGGTGAGACGTCAGATGTTACACATCCTATGCGACTACTGTAAGACGCGCTCGTTTTTTTATTTAGCCGCGAGCTGCTCCTCCTGTATCGGATGAAGTAATTAACACTATTCACAGCAACGGATTGATAACGTACTTATTTGTTTTGTTGATCATAACAAATTAAAAATATCGATATGCTAAGCAAAAAAAAAACAGACAATAATTAGTTTTCATGAGCATGTTTATAAACACAAAGCTTTTGAACAACTTGAAATCGATTAAGCTAACCTTCTATGCTTAAATTTAATTTTATTATTCGTGGTTATAGGCATAAAAAATACTTTACGTGTAAATTTCGACTGTATACCTATTACGGTTCATGAGCCCGCTGACACAGACCGACAGACGGGCGGACAACGGACTTCTGCTATACATGCGGCATGCAAGATCCCGCTGAGCAGGTGCTACGCTTCGGTGTCGGCGTCACGATGCGTTAGGAGGCGCCATGCTGCGCGATGCGAATCAACTGACCTCTTCAAGCATCGTCGCGTTACGTCGCGACTTGGTGTGAACAGCTGAGCAACGCAGTAAGGCGTTGCTCAGCGAATCCACTCTGGTGTTGGCACGAGTTGTACGAGACCAAAGTCGTCTCGAAAGTGTAATCTGGGCTGCCAGAGGCCCACTACTCGGTACGAGTAGCGGGCCTCTGCCAGTCAAAAATACTCATGAGGAACTCAAGTAGATTTATAGAAGTCGCGCAGGCTGTTTTAGTCCTGACAAACTCAGCTTAGCTAGCATAGTAAAAGTGGTAAACGCCTCCTCTTCTACTTGAGAGTTATGAATTATGATTTCCTACCGGTCTATTCTCTTTAAAACGGTTAAAATAAAATTTTAGTAACAATGTTTCAATCTTATTTGCACCAATTCTTGTTTGTTCAAGCCGACATATGCGTTAAGATGGCAAAACGGTATACCGTACAAATGACTAGCACACCAAGCAGTTTTTGCGCCAATGTTTTGCACAAGCAAGATATGAGCGTATAGCCGAACCCTAAGACGAGCTTTTAATGAACTGAGATGTACAAAATAAAACTAAGATACGTAAATATACATACTCTAAAAACTACACACGCCTCAAGCTTTTAAGAAAATGTTACAGATGTTTTTTACATATTTAAGTTTTATTTTGTACATTTTAGTTATTGAAAGCTTGCAATAAAAAGATTTTTACTTAAATTTTATCTTGTACTTTTTAGTGTTAGAATTTCTTCAAATATCTGTCGCTCTCCTGGGGATAGGACAGCTAGGTAACGTATTTGCTCATAGACTAAATTCGTTATTGTCTGGTGCAGCATTAATCTGAGTAAAAATTCTAGCCAGCCGCGACTTAAGTTCGTACCAGAGCCTAGGACGCAGCAGCCAAGTCATAGTGGACTGTAGAACGGCCTATAATTGAATATTATAAATTGATTTAGAGCCAATCCTAGACACAGCAGCAAAGTCATGGTGAAATTTTGCAGAGACTATAATAATTGATGCCAATATAAAATTTTGTGTCTGTGCTGTTGACCGTTGAGGAGTTGGTTCATCTGGAGCCAAACCTAGATGGAATATTAGGTCAAAATTATCATTAAAATTTATTGTCATTAGAACTAAACCAACAGTCAAAATTTCAACTCTGTAGGATAAGAGGAACTGGTTGTAATTCAGCTTACAAGATTTGATTGCATTGAGAATAAAAGCTTATAAAATATATGGAATTGGTATGCTATGGCCACGTGCTGCATTTTGATCTTTGACAATGATTATGATGATAAAATATAATTTGTCTAGGCCCTTTGTTCAGCATTTTGGCAGCTTAACACTTTCAGTGCCTAGATCTCAGCATATGGGTTGAACAATAATTTCTTCGTGCCCACGAGTCATCGCTTCATATAACGACGACTCGTGGGCACAAGAAGTGTTAAAGGACACCTAGTGATTTATAGGCTAGGTATGCTCGGTTGGTCCAAGATTATAAACTTACCACGTAACTATGAAGTACTGGAAAGGCATACGGTGTTATTATACGGTCATTACCCGTAATTTATTCATTACATATGCCGTTTAACCACCACTTAGCGACATTGCTTTGGCGGTAAAGTAGTTATTACGTATTGATTGCTATTTGTCAACGGGAAGTTTTATTAAACCTCCTTCCTATCACTCTGGTTTTATTATTAAAGATATAAAAAGAAGAGAACAGCAGTACTTAAATTTGTGATTTTCGACAAACTCCAACTGCGTGTCCCACAAATTCGCGTATTCTTTAACGATCGAAAGGTTTTCAGATCCATTGCTTCATATGTTTAAAAATTCGTCTGCTTGACAAAGTAAAACACACAATTAATACTGTTGAAATGACAAAATGAAAGATTATGCTATAGATTGCATGAAATTGCCCACTCTTGACCCATTTTACTTTTATTGTGGATAGAAAATTATCAAATGGCTTCTCCAGCTTTTACTAACTAAAACCCACCCGAGTTGCTTCAAATGCCCTTACTGTTCTAGGGCCGCGGTAACTCTTTCGAATAATTCCGCAACCCTGGCTTCCATGTTACTTGGGGTCAGCGTTTACGCAACGCGGTTTCCCTCCCATTCACTTCTTTCAACCGGTACACTATCTTCTCCTTATACCATAATATGGAGTCGGGTCTCTTTACTTCCATGCGCCACGTCAAACGGTCTTGGTTTGTCGTATTGAGCTCCACTAAGTCTATGGTGGGCGGCCTAAGGTTCACCATTTGCTTCACTAGCCATCCCACTAGTGGGCCAGAATTAACAAGTCACACTTTCAAGAATAATTCATATTTCCCTCTCTTGTATTTCTTGTCATTACTCATACAATTCATCCATCTTTGCTTTGACATCCTTCTTTTTCTCCATCTATCCACATACCTAGAGTTTTCAAACATAACCTGTGTACAATAACGTCTGTCGTAGAAGGCTTATTTCAAGTGCCTGCCTAACACCTGTGTTGTTATATCATGTAACACTTATTACGGTTGCGTGGGACACAAACAGGTGATACACGACTTGTAGTTTAATTATTAAAACCCAACCTGGTAAGTTACACTCGAGTATAACGAACAACACGAACTGTATCAACCTACAACGAAAGATCGAAAGTTAGTGGCTAATTCTTTTTCTTTTTAATTTTTTGCCATGTTTTCGTTCTTCAATAAAAGCTACAATTTCAACTATAGAATAAGTATTTAATCAGTACACCGCAGTACCCCTTTTTTATTTTAAGTTCTTCCGGTTCATCCAAAGTTTAAATGGTAGCTATCAGCGATAAGACCGCCATGCATTGTGCTGCGAGTCCAGTATAATAATGCATTCAGGGTGTTGTTGGGGTTTCCGCGCTACTGTAGTGCATCCGGCATGTTCGCGGAAGCGGAAATTGATGATTTTCATGCCATCATGCGCAAGCGTTGCACCTCCGCCATGCGTCGGGTACGCGCCAGCCCCAACAGCATCCTGGGAGTTATAGCGGACAGATGGGACAGCCCCATACTGGGGCATTGGATAAGCCTGCATGTGAGTTTAGTGTAAGTATATAATTGTATTTTGTTCCGTAGTAGTAGTAGTTATAAGTACTAGTACTAGTTTCTAAGTTTTTGTATACCAACCAATTAATGGACTCTGTCTGAAGTAAAAGATTTTTTTTATTTTTTTTGTATCAATAATATTATTATACGACTTTTTGTGAAACAGTTGTGTATAATAAAGTCAATTCTAAACCAATCAACTTATGGGTTCTTAATCATATTTTTCTATACAGTATTTGAGTGAAGAATCTGCAAATCAATATTTAAACTAAGCATGAATGGTTAGATGTATTAACAAATAAGGTTGGCACTGAATAAACAATAGAAATGTATTGTTCTGTATCATCAAGAATTCTCTTCATTTTAACAATGAAGAGAATTCTTACTTACTCAATGAAACATAAAAAAACTAATTGTACAAATATTTACTTGACTTCGTTTTTTTGTATGCAGGTAACCTGGTTTCTTTGTAAAAGCAAACTATGAAGAGCTGTATGACAATTTTGATATTTTTCCAAAAAATTAGGAGATAAATTCAAAAAAGGAGATAAATATTACAGATTTTAAGGGCCGAAAGAAGATTTTAACATTGATTTTAAGTGTCGAACGAAAATCGCGCGTTATCCAGTTGTGATTGGTTGAATGAGTTTTCAACAGCCAATCGCGCATCACTTGACTTGCTTTTGATTTGTGACGGGGCTTTTTTCCAGAAAGGGGGTTCTGGGGTCTGTCATAAAGAATACCGACAGGCGCAATGTCATATCAATTTTTGTGTATTGAAATATTTAGGTAAGTACATACAATCAATAGTAGGTAAGCTGGTATTGACGACATTTTATTAAAATTTCATTTCATAATTTTTTTTCAATTAATTTAAAATTAGTATTAAGTACATATTGCTATAGTTACGTAATATTTTACCTACTACACAAATCCATTGCGTGTCAATCAACCCTGCAGCGCTGAAGCTATTTAAACAACTTTATAAGGGCTGCAAGTGGCTAGCACAGATGTACCGTCCGCATTCAGCTAATGAGCGGCTATCAAATCGTTTGCGAGTGTCGAGTTGGGAAATCGATTGCTAGTTTATTCTTATTATTTATTGTACACACAAAAATATACAAATGCAATAGGATAGGTTATTTTATTTATAGAGGCGAGTTTAACGAAATGGGCTCTTTCTTTACTCATTTTATTTATTTTTTTTGTTTTCATTATATAAGTGGACCACATGGGGGGCTCGTGGCCAAATAATAACAGCCGCATAGTTGAATCTTTAAAGTTATAGCAACGAATGGAAGGATGACCATTAATTAGGCGCCTCGGAAAGGACGTTAAGCCGTTGCTAGATCTTTGACGGTCGTTATGGAT
The DNA here is from genome assembly GCA_905163435.1 of Mamestra brassicae. Taxonomy (NCBI): domain Eukaryota; kingdom Metazoa; phylum Arthropoda; class Insecta; order Lepidoptera; family Noctuidae; genus Mamestra; species Mamestra brassicae. The sequence goes on along the minus strand of LR991009.1, from coordinate 8,259,966 downwards.
GATCAGAGGTCAGATAATTTGACACCAGTCTTGCCGAGGGGTTCTATGACACCGGATTACTGTTGTGGAGGTCTGATAGACTCTATGTAAAATACTGGTATTTAGCTGCATCTATTAGACCCTAATATAGTTGGGAAAAGTCTAGCCAGATTAACTCCTACTTCTACTTCCCTAATCACGCAAGGTACATTAAGTCCAATGTTATAGGAACCGACCGAGTTCATTACCGTTATTCCACATACCGAGCAACTACAAAGAATTTTCTGATGGGAAAACCGAAAACACTTTACCGAAGTTGGAGATTCCAGGAACCACCGCTCAGCAATCGACGAGATAGAATCGACAGCCGGCAACAGATTTAGGTCAAGTTGTTGTAATATAAATAAAGCGTTAAGCGAGTGTCGTGTAGTTGTTTCGGCTTTCATATCAGCCGGTCGTATATAAACATGTCAAAGTGAAGGCTGGGGTAAGTGATCACGTAGTGAGCTGTCATTCCATCTTGATAACATGCATTGACAGCTCACTTCGTGATCATGTGATCACTTCTACCAAGCCTTCACTTCGACATATTTACAGAAACGTTCTACTGAAATAATCCCTGAAAAAAGGATCTTCGGTCGTTCCTCTTTAAAGGTCGTCAAAAATTAGGAGTGTTTTATGCTCATATGGCAAAGAGAGTTACTATTCATGCAGAACACAAAAATGATTGAAATTCTCTAAGATAAGAGCTAAATCAAAATGTATGTACTTTTCTGCCATTTATTTCGTAACATACCACCACACTTGTATTTAGCGATTGGGTAGGCAGTTTTTTTACGCAATTTTTTTTTAAGGATAGGAAGTCATTAACTTGACTCCTTCCGCTCTGGGCGGAGCAAAATGGAGTGTTAGACTTTTACAGGCTAAAACCTATTCGTGTTCCTCCTAATGCCCTTTGCGTTCCAGGGCCGCGGTGACTCTTTCAAACATATTCCGTTATACTGGCAGGATTCCGCAACCCTGGCAGGAGATTTATATTCCTACCACCAACATTTTGCCAGTCATTGTATATTTATTTTAACCGGGTACAAACCCAGATTCTGTTCGGTTTGAGAAAATTTCAGATTGAAAGGCAATAAATGGCATTTTGAGCAGACCCGGGAATTAAACCCAGTATGCTCTCAAGCTTTCCAAGTAGCACTTGCAAACAATAGATCAATGAGGCAGTTAGCAGGAAATAAAACATTATTTATTTATAAAATAAAGAAATAGCCAAGCATTAACCTTTATAAATCACCTTAAGTCAGCAACAGTAATTTAGATCGACCATGTAACATTTAACTTCGTCGACAAATTAATTTGAACCTGCGATCGCACCCTAATTTTAACTTTAACACCGGCCGCTGTCACAAACTAATTGTCTAATTCAATGAATTCAATTTTCCCGAAACCAATTAATTGGTTTCTACAGTTAATTTTGATTTTAGTACGGCTTTGACGCCGCTGTGGACAATGGGGGCTGGACATCAAATTGATGACCGTTTCAGCCATTAAGACCATTAATTTCTGGGTTCTTTGTAACTGTTATACCTATACTCATTGTGTCTATATGGTATTGGATTAAATGGGTGTATAGTTTCCTTCCTTTAACTGTTATCCCTTAGGAATCTTAAAAGGTTACTGCTTCCATTAACCGGTTTTGTTCATTTTCGGTAATATAGCACATAATATTATGCGGAGTATCTTCATCTGTGTGTTAGAGATGGTTCATCTCATCCATAGGTTATGGAAAAATTGGAATTGATTTTTCATGGGTTTGGTTTATGTGGAATTAAAACATTTAAACCTAAGTGAGTTTGGTACTCTTTTACATAGAACTAAAGTTATTAATCACGCCGATAAAGAAATGAACTGCCTGTCATAAAACATGGTTAGATTTTGAATTTAGGCAATCTAAGTAAGAAACAAGATGACGTTTTGAAGAGATGTTCTGATTTTATTCCATTAAGGTATACATTTCTATCTGGAAACTAATCGAGAGCTGTCTACTTCGCTGATTGCTTGTGTATCACGTGACTTTTCATGCAGAGGCAAAATCTTCAGCTATTTTGAGGTTGTCTACTTAGGTATGTAGATGTACGTTCTTTTACGCATCAATTTAGTTTAATGAAGCATTAACAATCATGCTTGTTACTTCCAAAAGGGAAGACAGACAAGGATGACGGATATGAGATTATAGACAGTAGTGTATTTTAGTATGTTCTGTTTTCCAGTCTATCTTAAAGAAAACGTACTACTGGTATAAAAATTAAGCATGGCTTAAACCAGAAAATGGTCTACACTCGTGCCATGTTTTAAATCCGATCAGCTGTTAAGGACTCAGACTTACATCTACCTATATAAAATCATTTACCGCGGGAGTCTCGCAAAAACTTAAAAATTGGTATCTATTTGTTTGGTTCGCATCAGCTATACTGGGGTAGTTTAAGAAACAAGAAAGTGTTATAATCAAATTAATCTTTGTGGTTCGAAGTTAATCTTGTATTTAGCTAAAATAATACTAGGACAGTATCAAAATACTAACAATAGAAGTTTAGCTCCAAATTCCCCGAAGTTAGGCAACTAACTAAACTAAGCTGGTAGTGTTGCCATGTTCCACGTAGAACAATATCACTGTTATTGGGCCTAATGGCTTTGATCGACGGCTTTCAATGGCGGCTAAATATTAGAGTGTTTGCTGACAATGGCTTCGTTGGTGCAGAGAGTTCACGTTGTAGGTAAAATGAGGCATAGATTTATTTGTCAGGGTAGGTTTTTAGTTAGCCAGCCAAAATAAGCCTTTTTATTTGAAGAATAGAAATCTCTGGACGTGGAACAAAAGTCCAACAACCACCATGAAAAAGGGAGGATCCTCCTACCCGACGAGTGTAGCATTGGCGGGAAATTGCCCGATGCAGATATTTATTGTCATACCATTACAATTACACTACATACGTAATCCGCCTACATTATTTTCACAGCTGGGGTACATGCCTCTCAAAGACTGGGTCATAAAACACCACGCGTGACGTGGGGCCAGTGACGGGCAATTTTTTATTATTCTTGATAAGCGAGCGTTTGACCACAATCTCACCTGATGGAAAGCGACGACGTGGTCGACGATGGAGCGCGTTTACCTAGAAGTGACCTATTCACTCTTGACTTAAAAACCTTGTAGCTATATAAGCAAAGACAGGCTCCTGCAAGGAACTACACACCTTAACTTTAAAAGGGCGAAAATCTAGACTGCAGTTGATATACGCAATACTTACTTTTTAAGTTTCCATTGTACTCATAATTACGAACCGAAAGTTGTTCATAATGATGAGTAGGTACTATGAAAAAAAATATCGACTGCCCCATACATTTAGTACGTGCGCATAACTCAACAAAATGTACTTAACAGCAGATTTGTTTTTAGCGATTTTAGCGTGGGTGCCATAGTGCATGTTGTTCATAAAGATGAGTACAATGAACCCTTAAGAGGTATTGCGTTTATTCTGTTACACGTTGTAGAAGAAACCTCACAACACTTTGATAGACTAGAGAATTAAGCTCAGGGGCCCTACTATGAAGTCTTAAAACGATCATGATTCCGCTCTAAGAGAGAGACGGAGCTATACATAGCGAATAGCACTATCCCTTTTACATCATCAATGGTATTAGGACGTCATAGTAGGGCTGCAGGATACCATCAGCAATTTTCCTGGACTGATAAGACAGTCCTTTGCCTTTTGTAAGTAAAGTTTACTTCGTTATCTCATTATCATTAGGCTTATTCAGTTCGTCAAGTTTGAGTTGAGCCTTTGACCTCTAGCGGCCAGTTTCAATAACGTATCTACCTTTAACCAACTGTCAAATTAGCTACCAACTGTAGCTGAAATGTCATGTTTGCCCTTCAAACATGACGTTTTAGCTACCGTTAGGTAGTCCGTAAAGGCCGTAGGTTTCCTGGCAATTAAACTAAATACATTGTTTATCATTTTACAGGTTATATTGTCCTCTCATGATGTCAATGGCTCGAGCAAGAGGGATATCAGAATAGCTACATTTATGGATACAAATATAACTAGTTGCTTTTTAGTGTCTTCAAAAGTTATCGCAGACAATATAAAAAATATGCTAAAGAATATACATGTTTATAACTTCTGGCATTTTATTGCTTTAAAATTGCATGAGATGGGAAAAAATACAATAGTAAATCAATGCGAGCAATAGAAAAATAAAACAAAGAATTCTTTTAAAAATAGTCCCTGGATAAGTATTTCCTTCGCTTCTTCAATGAATCTAAAGATTGTTATCAAACTGAAAAAAATGATTTCCCTCTCGTTTGTTTGTCACGAGATAGATAGAATATACTTTACTAGGTTTCCGGCGGCTTCATTCGTGTCAAAGTTGCCTATAACGTCACCGGGATCCCTTATCTGGCTCTGCACCAAAATTCATCAAAATCAGACGACAAACAAACTTACTTTTGCAATTCTTAAATTATGGATAGTTAGGATTGTACGTCAAATGAACACAGCACTTGGCTTTACTTATATACCTACTTGACCATTAGTTTCAGCTTTAATAAGTGCGTGGGTGCACAACATTAGGACTTGACTTTAATTTTACTTTGATATTAATTATATATATTGATATTTTGTCCTTAATGATACCTTCCTAGTTGAAAAGAAACCCATTAGTGTACGGATGGTCACTTAATCGTTAATTGCAACTGTATTTTATATTATATGAGTAACTTTATACTACTAATACATTTTCAACTACTGCATTAGAAATTATCCTTCTAACCACGATTCCTCAGCGTTGACATTATCATAAACTAAACTTTCACCATAAAAACTTTTCCAACACCTGTCAAGGAGTTCTCGACCTCGTCTGAATAAAGCCGTTTAACCATGCCGACACCAACTTAAACAGGGTTGACATGGGTTATACAACGAACTGACTCACCTACCTTCCAACTTTAAATAGTCCTAACTGCGGGGCGAAGAACAATCCAAGTTTAGTACGTCACATACAACAGCACTCATTTGTTTTTAAAACGTCATCACGGAAAATTAGTCCTTATTTGTTATCAGTTTGTTTGTTTTAAACACGCCATAAAGTTACGTAGAGTTTTTCGTTCGTTTTCGGGAGGGTTGGTACGGTCGCGACGAATGCGGCCTCCCTCAACCACGGCTGCCGCGCTACTGAAGCTTGAAGCCTGAAACGTTTCTTGCCGTAATGCCTGTAAACGGCTTTGCGGTAAGTAGTAAAGGGTTAACGGTTAGGCGTATGAAAGTGCGATAATAGGTACCTAATAAGTGGGGTAATATGGTATATTTTTCTTGTAGTTGTTTTCAGAGGCTCTAGACAAGTGACATACTGTCAGCGGTAGCGTGGCAGTCAAAAATGATCAATCTCTTATATTTTGGCATTTCGACCATCGCCATCGTTTATATCTGTAGAATGATGCTTTGTCTATAGCCTCTTTTGTCGTTTGTGACCGCAAAATATCTTACAGTAGGTAATTAAAGCTTCAAAAGTTCTTAAACAAGTAATTAACGTAATTATGAACTAGTTAAGAGCTGGCATGAACACGACTGCTTTAAAAATCTTTAGATATAAACTGTTGCTGTGTTGGTTTTAATGTAATTCATCAATTTTAATTCCTACGTTTATCTTGCTACGTGTGTCTTTTGAGTTACATTCGTGTAATTATAAAAGGCATCTACTAAATCGGAATGTCAGTTCCATTTTATTTAATTTTCATGGAGAGCAGACCCCGAATTCTACGAAGCCCACAGTTTAACAGAATCAGCATGAAAATTTAATTTCCAACAATTAATTTTCGTGGAATGATAACTGGAAATGAAAAGCAAACTATAAACCGAGACGAAAACGTTGAAAAATAAAAGTAAAAACTTCGCTGAAAAAATTAATTTGGCGAGTGTATTCAATTAAAATGGTAATTTAGTGGGGAGATGATATCTACCGGTTTTTTTTGGACCAATGGATGTGCTTCTGGGTCGAGCGGTCGCATCATGTGAAAATCCATTTATTTTTTCAGAGAATTTCATTCTGGGAATTGAGGGGAGCTTGCACGATGTTTACCTTTCTATATAAGCTTAGTTGAACGAGTAAAGTTGGCAACTTGATGCCCTGGAGCGTCGAAGTAAGTCAAGTATACATTGTACGCTATTGTTGTATTGTAATGTTAACTTCTGGGTAGTTCCAGAACATCTTTGGGGTATAGGGGGCTATTTAAGTTGGTTTAAGGCCAAGAATGTAAAATGTGTGTAAACATGCTTTACGAAAATAATCCTACTAATATTATAAACGCGAAAGTTTGTAAGTATGGATGGATGGATGGATGTTTGTTACTCTTTCACATCAGATAGGCTGAACGGATCTTGATGAAATTTAGGACAGAGGTAGATTATAGTCTGGAATAACACATAGGATTCTTTCATCCCGGGAATATGTTCCCTAGGGATAATTTTCGACATAAACGCGGGCGGAGACGCGGGCGGTAGCTTGTATTTAATAATGTTGAAATGAAGACCAACTTTTCATGTTCAAAAAGTTTTTTGATAAAATCTTCACAGAATAAGAAGCAGATATCCTTGATGATGAAATAATCTTTTTAAGGGCTAAATGGCTAGAACGAAAAACGCGTTTTCAGCACAGATATTCACAACTATTCGATTCCATCCCGAACGAATGTTGTGGTTTTTTTCACCCCGGGCGTCGGAAGTCGCAGGGCGATCCTCGGCCACCGTAGGAGCGGGCCTGCGGACGGCGAGCGTTGGGTGACTCGCTGTCCGATCACAACCAGGCCCGGTTCGATGGCGCGTTGTGTTACACGCGCGCCTAAAAGAGTTATCAGCATAGGAGTAAGAGTTTGACACGCCCTTCCGCTCCACACAGAGCGGAAGAAGTGATTTGATGACTTCCCATCCTCAAAAAAAACAAAGGTTCGTGTAGGGAGAATGCTACACAATGATAAATTATGTGGTAATTAATTTGAAAGAGACTCATGCTACATCTTGGTTGCAAAACAATCACTTCAGGTAAGACCACGGATGACAGACATACTGATGACGATGACGATATCTCTGTGCAACCCACAAGAGACATGCCGAAGTTATACAATTATTTTAATTATTGATAGGTTCGCATCTCTCCAAAATCAAACTTGATGGAAAGCGATGATGTGGTCGACTATGGTGCACGCTTGTCTAGAACGTTGTGTTTTCTCTCAATGAAAGTCCTCCCCAGTCTGTATTTCTTCCAAAAGCTTTCTACATGCACGTTACTAAACTCTGCTTGCTTTATAAAACACGAAAAGTGCGATACAAAATTGAATCTTCAGTTTATAATAGCAATTTCTTATTTCTCCTCCCGTTTGAGACGTATGTGTATGTTGGGAGATGTTGAGGCTGTATTTATAATTTAGATTTCATTTGGTAGCTCTTTAGTGTTTTTTACGCCCAACGTCAGAATTTTAAGTGAGTATGAATAAATTAAAGGGAATAAAAACATATCGTGAGGAAATCCCTATCAATACCTATAATAATAAATAAAGCTGAAGAGTTTGTTAGTTTGTTTGTTTGTTTGAACGCGCTAATCTCTTACTTGTCGGATTTGGAAAATTATTTTTGTGTATGATAGCCACAGTCATGAGGAAGGCGGGAACGGGAAAAAATACAGGGACGGGGAATTCGCGGGCAAAAGCTAGTATTGAATATGACAAGGAGTGACTTTTTGTCCTAGATACCTATTACCGCTATACAAAACAGTCCGTCAAATACAGAGTTTGGTGAATTGAAGAAATTAAATAATTAGGCAAACAACAATTGAATACCGTCTACTATTCGCTCTGGATCCAAAACCGGCAGTTCCGATCAAAGTAAGAATACGTAATCTCATTTTATTATCAATACATTACTTTTGAGTGTATGTACTTAAGTAGGACTGCTATGGAAATCCATTTACTAGGTACCATATGTAGATGAGAATTGGATTGTTTCGAAGCCAGCTCTTTGATCTTTCAATCTGCATAAATTAGGAGTTTAAAAAGTTCCTGTCTGCAAAGTAATTTATATCCGGATCCATGATTTGTGCACGAGAAACGGATTTGAAGATTTGTGATAGACCTTTTTATTAATTTAAATTGGATCGGAAATTAAGAAAGTTAAGTTTTTCTTCGATTTAAGTTTTAAGAAGTTTCTTTTAAGTAAGTAAGGAGGTATCACGTACCTTTTTGTTTTTTTTTTTTTTTTTTAAGGATGGGAAATCATCAAATGACTTCTTCCGGTCTGGGTGGAGCGGAAGGGCGTGTCAGACTCTTACTGACTAAAACCCATCCGTGTTCCTTCTAAAGCCCTTTGCGTTTCAGGGCCGCGGTGACTCTTTCGAACAAATTCCGCAACCCTGGCAGGCTCTGGCCCCAGCGGGCCCCGTCTTCTATGCTGACATCTCTTTAAGGCGCGCGTGAAACACAACGCGCCATCGACCCGGGCCTGGTGGTGATCGGACAGCGAGCCACCCAATGCTCGCCGTCCGAGGTATCACGTACCTACTGTAGCAACCATGCACTCCAAAAAGCATGGTTTCCACGCTGGAACTCATATACCTAAAAGAATAACATAACCTCCCTGACACACATAAGTCGCCTGACATTAGGGACTGCAAAACACTTCCAGTTTTTAAAAGAAGAGTGAAAGAACACTACCGTTCAGTACCATCGTAGTTGCATATTTAAAGTATATATTATTATTTATCTTATATTATTATTTAAGTATAGTATGTTATATTTAAAGTTATTTTGTCTTTTTTTTACGTAGACATCGTGTGTAAAAGTTATATTTAATTATTAAGTAACTTTTACACACGATCTCTTCATCTCTTTTATTCAACTCTCCTTTCGCAGGTATGCTGGAAGAGATTTCTTTAGAAATAAGCATCACCTTTGTACCTATTTTTCTGTTCCATTCTTCTTATCTATTTGTTAAATGTGTGTACATAAACTGTTATATAAAATAAAATAAATAAATAAATTTCATCGAGTTCGTGGTTATATTGCACAAAAAACAATACACTACACTCTTAAAAAAATTACTGATTAAGAAAAAGGAATGGCTTTAATAAAATAAAACGTTTATTTTAATTCATAATTCCAAGATAAGCGAAGCCATCATGGCTCAAAGTAGCCCGTTTAATTAAATAACATTACACAGGTCACCTCGTGAAGGAAGGAGCTCGTGGCTAAATAATAACAGCCGCACGGGTCGATCTTCAAGGTTAAGCAACGCTTGCCGAGGTTTGTTTGTGGATGGGTGACCATCTTAACATACCGAGATTCCTCCGTGCCTCGGAAAGCACGTTAAGCCGTTGGTCCCGGTTGTCATTTGTAGATCTTTGGCAGTCGTTACGGATAGTCAGAAGCCAGAAAATCTGACACCAGTCTTACCAATGAGTACCGTGTTACCCAGTTAATGGGTTGTGGAGGTCTGGTAGGCAGCTGCTCCACGTAAAATACTGGTATTCAGCTGAATCCAGTTTGACTGGAACCCGACCCCAATATAATTGGGAAAAGGCTAGGCAGATGATGAAACAGGTCCAGGACCTATTTAGGCTTACGACCCTAAGGTAACGTACCATAGTAAGATGATTATGAAGCCAACAAAACAACAATGAAAAGCCTACGAAAGTTACATATCAGTTTATTTAAGTTATTTTTGCACCAGCTTTTAACTGTAAAATACATAGCCGTTTAATTTAAATCAAGTGGCATATCTTAACAAGATTAAAATTATAATTGCTTTAAAAATCCTCAGAAAAAGCTCAAACATTTCAGCGTTACGACATGACAGCCCGCGGATTTCGCGCCACAGTTTTTTTGTGACCACTCGTATAAATCAAAGTCAACGTCTGCTTGAAATATGTAAAAAGTGATAGAGCCTCCACAGATATAAATGCATAAATCTTTCAGTGCCCTGTCACACGGTGAATTAATAACGATGAATAGGATAACGTTTGTCAATAACGTTTTTTTATGAAATGTACCATCTGTCAAGAGCTGTTATAATGCCTATTCTGATATTTTTAGGTTAGCATTTGGTAGATCGTCTTGCTTTGTAAAGACGCATACCATAATTACTCAGCTTATATACATACTAGATCCGCAATAGCTTTGGACCATGTGTGAAGAACAGTTCGATAGTTTGTGCACTACTTTTTTATTTCATTCTTTGGTTACAAATATCACACTGTAATTTTTTTTTCGTATGTTCATTACGCCTTTGTTTAGCGGTTCTTATAGTTTTTTTTTTTTTTTGTAGAAAAATGTCAGATGGACAAACGGTCGGATGGGCAAAATTTGGGTTCCATTTTTTCTATTTGGCTGCAGAACCCGTAAAACAAAACATAGGAGAACATTTCTCAATATCTAATGTACCAGAGCTAGTGTAAAGGGAACAGCTTACACAAATACCAAATAATCTCTCCACGTTCACCTTGGATGTAAAGAACAACAGTTTGTTGGTAGCCTATGTACTCAAGCATATTTTTAGAGTAGACTGGTGAAATTGGGATACATGTTGGAACTGCATAATGATTATAGTCCTATGATAAATAGTCGAAATACAACGGCGACCCCATGACTACTTCCTAGCGTGTGCCCTAATATGCCTCGCTAGACCGACTTTGGTTTTAAATACCCGATCACAGCTAAGGCAATACAGCTGACCAGTGGAATTAAAAGTACCAGTACTTATAATAATGTTTATAAGTACTGGTAGACAAACGGTCATACGAACAGAGGGATAAGACAAAATCCTGGTTCCATTTTTGCCACTTCGCTACGGAACACTCAAAACAAAACATAGAAGACCATTTTTCAATATCCAATATACCAGATGTAGTGCAAAGGGGACAGCTAACACTAAAACCACCTTATCTCTCCACGTTCATCCCAGAATGAAAGAACAACAGTATATAAACTTAGCCTATCATCTCAAGCATATTGTTAGATTAGACTGGGGAAATTGGGTTACATGTTGGAATGTTGGAGCTGCATATAATGCTTGCAATCTCCGGAGAACTACGAATATGTTACGTCAATGTTAGGGATTGTACGTGGAATATCGTTACTGATTAATCTGCCTGGGTTGTATGTATGAACACTTAACAGGACTTCGACCTGAAATGCTCTATTTAAAAAAAAGGAAAGATATGGTTGTGGAAATTGTCTCGAACTATAAATTTTGTTGCCGTTCTACAACGTGTATTTCAGAATAAACGCAAATAATCTTAAGCGGTCATTGTACTCATCATTATGAACAACTTTCACTATGGGACCAAACCAGAAATCGCGAAAACAAAATCGACTGCCCCATACATGTGCGCATAACACGACAAAATGTACTAAACAGATAAATCAGCTGATTTTTTGTGCTGGGTTGTTCATAATGATGAGTACAATAGCCCCTTAAGAGTTATAGTGTTTATTCTGTTACACGTTGTATAAATCCGCAAGAGAAACAAGATTACAGACACATCCCGAAGAATCACCAAACATAAGTGGCAGTGGCCAGGCATATTGCTTGCAGCACAGATAGTCGATGGGACTGAAAGGTTCTGAGGTTGACCGGTGTACTGGAATGCGAAACGTTGGAAGGCCTCCCACAAGGTGGACCGATGACCTGGTGAAGGACGTGAGAATCTGCAGGAGGGAGGCCCTTGTGGACATCTTTCGGCTGAAATAATGATGATGATAAATTCAATCTATCATACCTTTATGTTAAAGTGAATCCCTATTTCGGCCTATTAACGGCTGGACCAATTTCGATAATTCAATTTTGTCGTGTTTGATATTATCAGGAGAAGGTATACATCCGGGCGAAGCCAGGGCGGGCCACTAGTTATAAATAGATTTTCCAGTTGTAATACTTTCTATTGTCTATCCTACAAGACGACAAATGAATGTTAAAGTGCTCCTCCAAAAACTATTCGAAGATGTTACGTCCAATTTCGTCGCGCATGAAACAAATGCATGAGAAAATAGTTCTAAATCGGAAAAGTTTTGATAGAACACGATGTGAATGTGGTTGTTCGGATGCAGCCATGAATATCTGTCGCCTACACAAATTGGACTTGCGAAAGGTATGAATCTTTGCAGACGATATTTTATGTGAAGTGTACGGTATGTTTAAATGTGGTGTACGACACGAATGTATGTGTGTATTTGAGGATTTCACCACGACTTGATTTTTTCCTACTTAGTTTTTGTCAGTGACTTTGCCTGCTTGAAATTTGGAAATTATTCCAAGGGAAAGGAAAAAGTATCATAATATGGCCTATTCTAGGACGAGCCGTTACGTCGTGAAAAGATATACAAACAGAAAGGCAGATAAGTATAACATTAGTATGGAAAGAAAAGTTAAAACGAATTTACACGTCCACTACAAAAATCACTAATACACTGTAAGTTAACACGTTGCCCGTTGACTATGGAAAGGCACTAACTGATTTGATGCGGTTATCTACACAAAATACTTAGCCACACCAGTTCGAGCGTGGTATTACTTCATATTGGAGTTTGAAATCCTTATAAGTTGTGTTTATTTCGCGCACGATATTTCATACACCGATTTTAATCACAAAAAAAAACAATCTGAGAGTCATTTTTCACTTTCAATTGAAATTGAAAGTTCTAAAACCTTGTTCGAAAAGGTTCTTAACTAAATTTGTTGACCTCAGTATCTAGCGAATGGGCATAAAGTTTCATTGACATTGGTTCATTCCTTCAAAGAATTAGGACTTCCAAGTTTTTATAATAATAATAATAATAATAATAATAATAACTTTATTTCGGACGCACAGATCCATAGCGTGTTAGTAACATATAAAAAAAATAAAAACAAAAACTTACAAAAACTTTTTTTTATGGAATACTGTGAAGACTTAAGGTAAACAGGACCTAGCACGAACGTTTTGACGTTCTAGTATTGTTAATTTAGGTAAATTTTGAATATAAATAACTACACCCCGTAATATTTTAGTTTAATTTTGTGCGGCATGTAGGTACACAATTTGTATCATACAAAAATATGAATTATAAAAAGTTTCCAATTCAAATAAATATCATATGCGAAACGAGTAATATAATTACAATTATAGTAAAATTTGAGGTAACGTTACTATACGTCAAAAAGCATTCGTGTTAGGCCCTCAGGATATGCCAATCATATTATATTTATGTAATATGATTGACATTTTTATTTTGACTAATGTAAAAAGAAATTTATTTTTACATTTAGTCAAAATAAAAATATTTTTCTTTTTGATTTTGGTTTTTAACGCATTTCAAAATTGCCGCTGTGCCGCTGTCCAGTCAAACTAAAAATTGCTTACAATCTACAAGCAGTATTAAATATAAACGACACAAAAATACTTTATTCCGTCAACCATTATGGTTCACTATAATGCGGTACACTATAATGCGGTACACTAACGACCATAATAACAGACCCCATTTCTATAAAAATCGCGACATTTGTATGTAAATAACCTCATGTTTTGCACGCAGGCGTCGCGTCGCAGAGGTTCGCTGAAGCCATTCATCTGACGTCAGAGTCGCACTTCATCTGGTTCAGGTGAGATTGTCTCATACGGCTCATGATTAATTCAGATCAGCGCCGCACTGTGAATAGCCCGCTTTAAGCGTATGCCTACCAAACAGTTCACTTAGGACGACGCTTTTTTTATTTTGGAGCGTTTTTAGGGTTCTGTACCTGAAGGGTAACTAACTGAACCCTAATACCTACTAAGTTTCCGCTGTCCGTTCGCCCGTCCGTTTGTCTGTCAGCGGGCTGCATCTCATGAACTATAAAAGGTAGATTGTTGAGATTTTCACATTGTGTCTGAGTGTTCTATTGCCGTTATAACAACAAATACCTAATAAAAAAATGTGACGGCACAATTAGAACAATCTTGTTCGATGGTCTGGAACCCTTCGTGAGCGAGACCGACTCGCACCTTGCCGGGTTTTTCTCCGACACCGTTCAGCTAGAGTTTGTAGATCATGTGCGTTTCAATTTATTTCGTCGTCCTCAAAAGAGATACGAGTTTAAGGGATTACGTCAAAATGATGAGTGCGAATGTTCCCCTGTATGATAATGACGTCGCGACACAAATATGTTTGCCGAGCTTAGAGAAAACGGCAGTATTTTCTGTAGATCGTTTGTTGTAGTTATACAGAGGAACTCGTCTCTAAATAACAAACCGCATGGGTCGAACTTCCTGCTAAGCTTGCGAAATTTGTTCGAAAGAGTCACTGCAGCCCTGGAACGTACAGGGCATCAGGAGGAATACGAGGATGGGTTTTAGTCAGTAAGAGACATTCCCTTCCGCTCCGCCCAGAGCAGAAAGAGTCATTTGACGATTTCCCATCATCAAAAAAAAAAGGGGTCGATCTTCAAGGTTAAGCATCGCTAGTCGAAGACGGTTCGTGAATGGTTGACCCACACCGAGATTCCTCCGTGCTTCGGAAAGAAGTTTAAGCTGTTGGTCCCATCTGCCATTTGTAGATCTTTGACAGTCGTTACGGGTAGACAGAAGCCAATACGCACAGAACACACCAGTTTGCCGGAGGAGCAGGAGTTTCCAGTCACTGGCTTGTGAAGGTCAGATAGGCAGTCCCTCCTTAATAAATACTGGTACTCAGCTACATTCGGGTAGGCTGTAAGCCGAATCCCCACAACGTTGGGAAAAGCCAAGGCAGATTGAGTATCTATTTGTTCTAGCTATATAACACCTTGCCAGCGATTTCGTACGCACATATCCCGTTTTTTCCCAATCTCATAGCCTATAGGCTATAGGCCTTTCTCATGAATGTGGCTATCATATACAAAAAGAATTTCCCAAATCCGAGTCTTAGTTCCAGAGATTATCGCGTTCAAACAAACAAACAAACTCTTCAGCTTTATTATTAGTATAGATTGTCCTCATAAAGGTCCTTGTCATGTCGTTGCACACTTTACATAGTAATATTATCTTTTCTCTCTCATTACAAATACATGAATCTTTTAAACACTTGTGAAACAACTAAACTTGCTGTTTCTTATAAATAAACAAGTAAAGTAGCTTCTTCCGCATGAAAAGTTCACAGAAGCTAATGAGTTTGTGTAGCGTCGTTGCTGCAACGTTTCGTCATAATGTGATGTTTTTCGTGGAACGTTTGCTAGACGATGACGTCAGACGGTGGTAAGTACCTAACAAACGTGGCTATAATGGCTCAAGTTGATAATGGCGAGTGATTTTGCAGTTTTGTCGCAAACTCATTGTGTCTCCTTCATTTTTGGTAGCTTAGGCTTTCATCATTAGGTATAATATTGGGCTGCTAGGTCGTTAATGTTGTAACAACATTAGGTAGAACTTAGTATAATCTCTTAGTGTTAAAGTTTATAATTCTATAAGTACAAATTCTCACAGTACAGACAGTACAGAGACTCACCGACCCTACAGTCAAACCATTCCTACGGTTTTGTGGGGCTTAGTTTATAAGTTAACTAAGCAATATGTAAAACTAATAAATAAATAAATAAATAATAATAATCTCCGTCATATTAAAGAGTATTTGCTTATTATTACCCCATTTCTGTTATTCATTATATCAGCCGAAAAACGTCCACTGCTGGACATAGCCCCCCCCAAATTTCCGTTTTACAACTTGCGGTAGCGGAGGTGCGATTTCGTGCGAAATTCCGGTTATTCCGGCTGCACTTTGGATACGCATTGATTGCCTTTGAATACCTTTTTCTCCGTCAAGTTAGCAGTATACCGATGAAATCGCTTTCGTGAAGTACGTTCATCTCACGAAATCGAATAGAAATCCCAACAAGTTCGGACTGTTCTCGGAAGTAGGACGGATACGTTTGACCAAATCGCGCGTCTGCGCGCTTCTATAGTATATGTAGATCATCAGAATCGTTGATCGTGCGTACGTGTTTGCACAAGTCAAATTCGTCCGAAAACGCGTCCAAGGTGCGGACGGCCTGAAGGCTAAAATGTACAAGTTCATTTGTTTAGCAGACTCCGCCCTTCCTCATTTAACAATCTACTTAATTTGATTTAGTCGCCATTTACAAAATCCCTCAGGGTTTCAGGGTGGTAGATATAGGGCTTTTCGCCAAAAGAAAAACACTTTTAATTGCTAAAGCGTTTCTTAATTACGGCCAATCATTTAGAAATAATGTCCTTTTCGAAAAACCTTTTGCCCTACTATAATTTTCCTGATTTGAATATTACTCACGATGTCGATTGCCGCAGAAATCGTCAGTTCGCGTGGAAACTATGAATTTGCTGAATTAACACTCAAGTGCTTTAGTTACCTAAATGAACTATTTACCTACATTTACGAGTAAATTAATCACTTGCTTTTGTAACCCTTGGAAAGAAAAAGAGAATAAATAAATTATTTACACAGACGCACACGAAGAAAGGAATTTAAACGAAACTTAATTTTACAAAGAGAACATAATGTGCCTAAAGGCTGCGTCAAGCAGGTTACGCAAAATGACAGACAACTAGTAGTTGCCCTGAAGCTGGTTTTCAACTTTAGCTTACGTTTAGCCCATTGTGACGCATTAAAAAAACCCCGTCCCAGCTCAAAGGTGGTGGTCTATCTCGATTTACTAGAAAACAATATTATTATTTTCCAAATCTTCTAAACAAATAATATAATTGCCAAAAAAGCCATCTCATTATCATTACTAAATAAAAAATACTCTGTATACCAAACATTTTGTTACTGAGAAAATAAGTAAGGACTGAGGGCTTTGGGATCTGAGACCATAAGAAGTTATATCAATTTTAAATTACAATTTTTTTTTAAAGGCTACTGAAATAACAAAAAATGCCATGGTAGTTAGCCAGTGCCTTGTACTAGACTGTTAACCCAGTGCTCAGCGGAGCAGCGCAAATGGGCCTACCTCTGAACAATATAAAGTGATAAAGAAGATTTACATTATACTAAATGAGGTATAAACGGCAAACTTTAACCTGTTTACGATAAGATCACACTTACGCAAACTATTTGGATTTCCTCGTTTACTCCAACCCTTGCCGTAGATCATGAACTTTATTAGGGGTCTATCGGACCCCACTTCAGCCGGGTCATACAAACATGATAACTAACGATATAGAATAGTTCGGGTAACCTTTGATATGTAAAATATTAGTTTGTTTTCCTCCGGACTAGTGAGAATTCTCCATCAGTCACCAGAATTCGAATGAAAAAGTTTGAACTAATCAGAAACCAGTTTTTTTTTTAATACTGTTTTATTTTAATTTACGTGTCTGTTAATAAATAATGCAGATGTATAGAGGTCTTCTTAATAAAAGTACAAAAGTAAGTTAGTTGCTTAGTAAGTTACTGCTTTCGTGACAATATATTCTCTATCCATTGATCAACTTCTTTCAACTTCACTTAATTTCAACAAAACTGATTGTGTGTCCTATATCCGGGCAATAATTATAAAAGGAAAAGCTAATAGGTACAAAAATAGTCACATCAAAATGTCCCTGTATTTTCTGTACCATAGAGAAAATACATTAGAAACATTCTATCCGCTGAAAACGTAAAGAATGAAAACACTGATTTGAAAGGTGGATTCCCATTTGACGGTGGGGTAAGAATAATAACGGGGAAACAAGAAAAGGTTGGCTCAGCCTTTGTCCGAAACTTATATTATTCTATCAGTTGTAAGGCGCGTCGTATTTTTCATCATAGTAATGTTTTTCCTAAGATCCATGGTCCATGATATTTGTATGCTATTTTTCGGTGTTAGGTAAATGTTTTATCTTGAAATAGGTATGAGCTTAACTGAAAAAAATAGAAATAGACCTTTCACCATCGTTTTCTTCATGCATTTACACTATGAAAAACCGGTGAGGTGCGCGTCGAACTCACATGCAAAAGTCAAATTCACGTATCTTGTATGGGGACGCCCTTCAATTTTATTTTTATCATTGGTTCTCATAGCGGCAACAGAAATTCACACTACAAACCCTGTGAATATTACAACTGAGGAGAGTCTAAAAGAGGATATTTCCAAATTGATATATTTTTTTTCAACTAAATATGAGATCTTCTTACTTAGGCTAAAATACGTCGTTGAACGAATGCAAAAAGGGATATTACACCTATCAACTTGGACTTGAAAAAGCATGTTCAAAACATAACAGGATATTTTATCAAATGAATTGCCACAATTCACATAGTTCACATAGTTTTTCTATTTTCTGAAAAATAAGATAAAATGCAGATATTCTCTTTTAAAAAGACACTCCTCAACTGTCTATCTATTACTACTAATCAAGGGTGAAGGTCAAACTGGTTGATTTATGTATTAACTTTATAGATATACTGTTTCTTTTTTTTGTGTTTTTATTTTTCTGTTGACTCACACACTGATGTTTAATTAATGGTTCCAATGTTTGTAAATATGTGAGGTACTCACATATTTACAAACATTGGAACCATTAATTTACCTAAATTTCTTTAGGAAATTAATAAGTTTACCTCTGCTGGTGATACTTTGTTCTTATAAGTAGCATACTCTGGGTGCATCGTCCTCACCTAATATTAAATTAATTTTTGTATACCAAATTTTGTAAAATACTTATTTAAAAAGAGTAACTATGGAGTTTCTTGTCCGTTCTTCTCCATAAGAATCTATCTTTCCGAATGGACAGTAGAGTCACTTTATTAATGTAACATTATTATTTTACTGAACTGTAAACGATGACGTTCAAAAGTGCCGTTTAATGGCCTAATTGAAATAAACGTTTTGACTTTGACTTTGACTTTACGGTTCATGAAATACTGCTCGCTAACAGAGAGACTGATAGCGGAGATTTAGTAATAGTGTTTCGTTGATCACCATTTGGGTGCAGCACCCTAAAATAACTATAAAATCGGTTATGTCTTATGCATATCAGATGAAAATTGGCTAAAATAACCGCTAAATGCGACATATTAAATGCCAGACGCCATCGTGGCAGGCCAAGGTGAAGATGACGGGATGAGCTCGACTCCTACCGAAACGACTGGCCCGCATGTAAAAACAGAAATGTGTGAAAATGGAGTCTTTCCTAAAGTGGGACTTTACTGGCCAGTTAGATTAGATTTGATTAGTAGCTAATAGGTAAATAGCTGTTGTTATTCAAATTGATTGAATAACAACATTGGCCTTTTCTTTGGCCAACGAATCAGCATTGCCATTCAACGTGGCAATACGGCCAGTGTTCTGGGCACTTTTCCCGTTGACAGCGATGTGGACGAATTTTACGATGTCCTGTGAGTTCTTCCCCTCCCCTTTTTACTCCGCTTGTATATTTTCTACTCGCTTGTATATAGTATCTATACGTTTTTATGTACCTGTATTGATGATTTTCATTATTATAACTCAGTAATAACATCAAACTCAATATAAAATAGCCCCAAGTCACACACACATTATGATAAACAAGTCACAGCTTCTATGATAAAAATAGTTATCTATCTATATAAATAAATATGAATCACTAAATGTGTTGCTAAGCGCAAAACTCGAGAACGGCTGTTCCAATTTCGCTAATTATTTTTTGTTGTGTTTGTTATTGTTAGGAGAAGGTTCTTATGAAAGAATTTTTTTAAAAACATTTACATCTGGGCGAAGCCGGGGCGGTCCACTAGTAATTCTATAAATAAAGCAAAAAACAAAGTTCCTAATAAAAACGTAACGAAAATTGATTGAATAATTCACTTAAATTTATTACAGTTACCTTATCTATCGCCACTTCGTGTGTTACTTTTATAGCCACTGTAAAAGTAAAGACGTTATTGGTCACAATTACTTTCGTAAAAAGTTAATTGAGACTAAAAATTGGATAGTTGCAAGTTACCTTATATTCCTATCATTATGTGTCAAAATTTTGCTGTAAATATGAAGGACTTTCCTATAATCTACAATAATGTAGGTTGTAGTGAA
This sequence comes from Mamestra brassicae, assembly GCA_905163435.1. Taxonomy (NCBI): domain Eukaryota; kingdom Metazoa; phylum Arthropoda; class Insecta; order Lepidoptera; family Noctuidae; genus Mamestra; species Mamestra brassicae. The sequence continues at coordinate 8,239,921 of LR991009.1, read as the reverse complement.
GTCCTTCATATTTACAGTGACATTTATTTGGGAGAGTCCCATTAACTGCTGAATATGTCTTGTTAAATATCGATTTTTTTAGGTCTTACATTAATGATATCATAAACTAATTTAAACTAGTTGGTACAGAAATAAATATTTAGTATTTTTTTTTTTTGATAACCTTCCCGACACGATGGCCCACTTCACTGTATACAGTACACAGGAGCACAGTTGTTCCTTTTTTTACTCTCTTAGTCCAATAGAACGAGAATAAGGGGAGAGAGCAAGTGCAAGACCAACGGCTTCACTTGATTTTCGAAGCACGGGGAGTCACACCACCGACTTCCAGACTCCGTGCAGCTGCTAAGATTTCCCTAATTGGAAAACGAGTTATTGACTTTACCCAACCGGGGAAACGAACATAGGAAGCCACCTTCAGCAGTCACTATAGCGACCACTCGACCTTATGGCATTACATTAGGGCTTATCCTTATAGGAAACTCGTGTTACTTTGCACTATGTATTCTTACCTAGGTAGCAATACTTATTAATACTAGACCAATAAGTTATTAGGCTAAGTACTTATGTAAGCCTAAAGGATCCGGCTCCAAGTACCGATTGTTAAAGCTCCGGCAGACATTTGCGACTGTGAGACAACGATGCGAAAAAGCATTTGGATAGAAATTGGCTGAAAATTGATATACAAATGAAGAACACTATCAATGAAAAAGTCGTGCGTGTTTTTTTTTTTATAATTGTTTTTTATTCAAAATCTTCACGAAACATATTAACATAAATTTTGCCAAACTGCATAACAGTTTGTCGGCAGTTGTTCTCGTTAACAATTCTAAAAATGTTGTTTTTACAAACAATGTGTGGGTTGCTAAAACTTATCTAACTTAAATTAAATTTAAATTTACTATAACTACTTATGCAATTTTTATTACCAACTGCTACAAAAAAGGCCTACGGACACAATGACAGATAGTATTTCTTTTTAAAGGAGGATGCCAAGCCGCCATATAGTGATTTAGGCCCTGAGTGCCCACAAGTAACATCGAATGCATTGGGAATTCTATAAACAAAAGGACAAATAAATAAACTACAATATGTGTAAATGTCAAATCAATGTTTTGCAACAAATCTTTATTTTTTCCCGGATTTTAAATTGGCAACCTAGCAAATGTCTGTTTATTTCGTTGTATAGTTTCAATTTTTATTATTTATGAAAAAATGTTACTGACTTGTATCGCGTCGTGAATAGAAGAGTTAATTACGTAAAATTTTAATTTTTTTTTTACTAAATTAAATTTCTTGGGCATCGCAAGGCCTAAAATCAGCATTCCCCTTTTCCTAATTTGGTATTTGGACTTCCCACATGTTATCAACTTCGGTGGTAGCTCATTTACTAACGTCGGCGTTATGTATTTCCTAGTGCGCTTACCAAAGTAGTTAGTCACTTTCGGAACAACAAGCGTCTTTTTCTTAGATTGTCGAGTTGGGTACATCTCGGAGATCTATCTACGTATAAATGATAGGAAGTAAAACTAATATATTCCGCATGCTATCAAGTAATATCTCAGGACCGCAGAAAAAGGGTCCGTTTATCTTTACTCCACTAAAAGGTTCACTTCAATCAGAAAGCTATCCGTTTCATGTAGACGTTCGGTAGCTCATATAGAACCTATCTCGGTAACTCTATGTTCGTAATCGTTTTCAACGTCGGACAATACTGGTTGAGGTTTCTTTTTAATAGTTTTAATATGGCCATTGTTGAAAATAACACTCACAATGTTTTATGGTGATCTAATGGCATTGTGGCAATCAAGCAAGCAGCCCACATAATCATATTTATTTATTTCATACACTGGAATCATAAGATTTATAGGCGTCATATTAAAGCCCTGGCACATCCGCTGATGTGCAATACCAGTGGCATTGTATTGTACGACGTCCATTACCCCTCAGAGACAGTGTTGAAACGTGTCATGTTTCCGTCGTTAAAACAAAATTCAGCAGCACTGCAAGTGACAGAAAATGGATCATTCAATGTTATTTATATACCACAATGTCAAACATACAGTTTTTTTGGAGCGAACAGTGTCCACGTTCCATAGTGATCACGCTTTGAAAGTGCAACTTGCTTCATCATTTTGTCTTACCGACCTTGATAATTCAAAAGTGGCCCGTAAGGCTGCGTTTCCACCAGAGATGTGCGAGGACGCGTAGCGAGAAATGTGTTTGTGTGAACCAATAAAATCACTTCACTTACCTAGCCTCACTACGCATCTCTGATGGAAACGCACCCTATTTGAAATAAATGTTTTGATTCTGATTTCAGAGTGCTTGTTCCGTGAATAATTTGGATTTGTTCAATAACATAAACTATAAACAACTTAACCCTCGGCATGCCTGGTACTTAAACCGTTGTAATGAATTATAATGATGTTTCTGCGCCACACTCTCAGTAGCTGAACATTATCAACCAATCGAAGCCTTATGGCCACTAACATCAGTCCGGATTCAGCTGGGATGATGTAAAAACACAAAAATATCCCGAGCGCTGGTGTCAAATTTAGAGGTTATACCTTACATCGTTAAAAAGGGTCTGAAACAAAAATAAAAGGGATTCTGGAAATTAACGGGACACAGAGAAATATTTAGCCACACCGTTTGTCAAGTTTGGCACAAAGTATGCGCAACAAAACCGCAAACCGACACAACGGCGTTCAGCCGAATGTGACCATTCCTGCTTTAACCTGTATACCTGAGAGTTTTCACTAAACAATGATATTTTTGGGTGTTTCGGATTCAAGAGTTCTTCCTTAATCAAAACTGAAGGAAACGAAACTGAAGACCTGCACTATATATATAACACTTCATATTTCGACAATCCAGAATGCTACCATTATTCATCCCGACTCATTCCTTGCTTTCTATAGCAGTCCGTGTGTCTTTCAATCAAAGAATGATAACTTCAAACATAAAACATTCACAACACATAAACAACTGTAAGCCTTCAAGGTACATTACAAACTAAACTTTGCTCTGGCAAGTCGAGATAATGACTGTTACCGCTATTTTACTTCCGCGGCCTCCTTTTTTTGCTGCAGCGCGTTGACTGGAACGGCACGAAATTCAAATTGTGAACGCGGATGGACCAATGGGATTGCGAGGCCTGCATCTCGCAATCAAAGTTTTCTTGGCTTCTAGCTTATGAAGTGTTGTCGGTAGCATGTAGTCGGGGAGTCCGATGTTGCCGTTAAGACCGGCCGTGGCGAGGGGCCGGACTATATCCTCGCCGTATTGTATTGTCAGTTCGACAGTAGAGCGGCTTCTGCTTCGTGTATCGCTATTGTTAATGTTAATCTTCCGTTAAATTAACTGTATGTATGCGTTAAGATTAGGTGCCCTCTTCAACACCGAAACCGGTCGGCAGCATGTTTGACTTCCTTTTGTTCCTTGTGGCGACTTTTTTGTTATCAGTTTCTTATAAGAATCAACAGTGTTTTAAACGGCGATCTATTTATATTTGATTTTTGCATGGTATCTGTACAGGATTGTGTGGGAGTGAATGGCCCGTAGATGTTAACACACTTGTAAGATTAGAATATTGTGAGGGAGGACCTTTGCTTTACCGTGGTTCACAAAACTGCACAAACTTCCTGATTAATACGCCATGCGATTAAATAGAAGAAATAAAGTGTTACTTCGGAGATGCATTAGCGTTTTTCTTCCATGAAATCATTATCGTTAATAGAACATTTTGAAGGATTGGCATCAATTACCTCCTTATAAAGTATCGAAAAGAGTGACAATGATTACTTTAAATAAAACATAATAATAACACTGTTTTTAACCGCCTTCAAAAGAAGGAGGTTCTCAATTCGGTTGTATTTTTTTTAATGTTTGTTACTTCATAATTCCGTCATTTATGAACCGATTTGAAAAATTATTTTATTATGTGAAAGTATATACTTTCCGATTGGTCCTATAGAAATTTCATCAAAGTCGGTACAGTAGTTTGGTTTTTAAATCAAAACAGCTCGAAAAAATATGTCATCAAAGTAAACAGAATTGCGAATTTCACTTTCCTGTGTCTTTCCAGTGGTGTTGTTATTTTAAAAGTTGTTTTTTTTTTCTTAAATTTGGAAGTTATTTGTATTTTTTTGTCAATAACTTTTTTAATGATCTTGTTCTACGTAAAATTTGCGCACTGTCTCCGAAGTATCCTGTACTACACGTGCTAGTTAACTTGACACAAGGCTCGACACATTTCGAATGACATTTTGTCGTTTTAATTAAATTGTACAATTCGATTTCGATGAAAACAACATATCTAAACGCTTTGGCATCACCGTTACCGTTGCGTTTATATTATTTTGGTTGAACTCGAATTGTTAAATTTAAATTAAAATGTCAAAACGTCATTTGAGTCAAATGTCTAGTTAACTCGCATGATTAGTATATGCGTCGCTTAAATTACGGCTGTTGTTATCAAGCCACGATACTGTCCACCATACCTACCGTGGAATAATCAGTTTATCACAAAATATGCGGACAAAATAACGAGAATTTATCTGACGCACCTTTAAAAATATGCACAAACTTGCTCGTGTAAGTAATAGTTTTCATTTTATAAAGAAATATCTCTTTTATGGGTGCATTCTTTGAATTTTAAATATAGTATAGGTAAACATATAAAATGGTGTCTCTGCCAAATATTTAACAGTAGAGTTTGTTTCAAAGTAATATACAACGTCCTGCGAGAAAGTGACCATGTCTTCACTAAAGTATTTTTGGTTTTTATTTTTAATTCTGTTTATTCATATTACTACAGCAGCTGAAATACCGACAGACCGAGGTAATGCCGACAGCTCAAGACTAAAGATGAGAATCTATATGTGTAAAACTGGACAGCCCTGTAAATGGTATGAACATTCCAGACGAGGAATGGATAATCAGCGCAGAATACTGTAATAAAAAAATTGGTAAAAAATGCGCGTCCTAGGATTTACAAAAGAATATGCTACTCATCCTAACACTGACAATTATTCAATTATTATAATGGACACAACGGAAGCAGATTCGGGCAGCAAGGGATCATGGCTGGTAGTGGAAGTTATGGAAGCTCGGCGACTCTTTTAGACGACACTGTTGTGGTAAATGGGATTAAGTCTGCGTCACTTATTAGTAGAATGCTGTGCTCCCAGCCATTAGCTCATATCGAAAATGAAGGTCGGGAAAGAACCTAAGCAACATCGACCCGGAGCAGAACGTGTTTTTTTTTAAATAAAACTCATTCATCATTTTGTACTTTAAATCCTTATTCATTATATAATCCTAAACTAACTATTCAATCTTATGTTTTTATCGGAAGTAAAACCTTTTTGTAAATCTTAGGCGTAAGTTTTTAAATTTGGAACTAAGAAATTAAAATAATTATGATTGTATGTCTTTGTGTATTTATTTCTATATAATACGTAAATGTTGGTAAAAATATTTTTGTCATCTCTTAGGAATTAAAAACAAATATTTAAAATCAGCCGAGCAGGCTCTTGCTCATGCTGTATCATTTACTGAACAACGGAGCCGATTATCTTCTTCATCGTGTCGTTGGCACGACAGTTGTTTGAATTTGTGTGGCCCAAAAATTGCCATTTCCACGGCATCGTTGGTGGCAGCACATACGGTACACGCATAGGGCACGTAGGGTATGTTTTGAGGTATAGAGGGCAAGATAGGTGGAGCATGGTTTGTAACTCGGCTACATCCACACCCTGCAGGTGATCCGCCACCCAGAGCGGAAGAAGTCAGTTGAAGATTTCACAACACTAAAAAAAAAAGGTGATCCCTCACGGTAGCCCCACTTTGGGAGGTTGGAATTACACCTTTCTACTTGCGTTCTTAGTCAGTTCAAGGACTTCCAAGTGGACCACGGAAGTCCGATTATTATAAAGAGTAGCAATATATCGATGACACGAAATCCTTGAAATTGACAACTTGACAAAAAAAAAACGGACAAGTGCGAGTCTCAAGACTCGCACATTAAGGGTTTCGATCGAGTCTTGATTTTTTTTAAGTATACATTACCTACGGATACTTCAATGTACGTCACGGTCAATTCTTCAACTAGAAAATATAAGTTTGTAATCGAAAAAAGATGTTTTTACATTTGATAAAACAACAAAATCCCAAGTTTCAGACTTTATCCTGTACTTGTAGGTACTGTTAGATCAATCTTCTTACCAATTTCATAGTTTTAGGTCAACAGAAAGTACCGCATAAATTTTGATTACCTTGAGAGTTGAAATGTACGTTTTTTGCGGCATAAACGGCTGTATCTTGTTTTTACGTCACTTTAGAAATTTGACTTTTTCACAGCTTCGAGGGACTGTATATGGTTTTTATTTCAACTCAATACCTCCACGCGTTTCCGAGATAAAAGGTCTTGACAGACATACAGACGGACGGACGTTCAATGAAGTGATCCTATAAGGGTTCCGTTTTTTCGGCCCAAGCTAGACCATGCTTATGTTAAAAGTACATACTAACACTACTCAACCCCATATATATTGTTAGTGATAAAATAAGGGCGGTCTGGCAGCTACGGGATCTCAGTCTATCATGCGCAAAGGGTTCTGAACGAATCGTATTTTTATAAATGTTACTTTAAAACCATATATTTGTTTTCTTGTATTCATAAAAATTACAGACTTAAAATATTTTCTAAGTTTCGGAGATATAAACAATAAATTTATATTTTAAATATATATAAAGAGAGAAAAAAATATCTATATATCTAGAGTTGAATTTGAAAATTATGAATAAAAAAATTTAGATACTCGCAAGTCTTTTCATTCGATATGACACAAAGCACAGTTTGAAAAAAAAATTGTCTCAAAAATATCCTTACTCAAAATATTTTTTTTTTAATATACTTATTTATAATTTATTTATTTCAATACAAATTACACAAAATTATAGATATATTGACACAGAAGTTGTTCTTCTTAGTCGGACACTCGTCAGAGTGGTCGTGGTTCCGCAGATGACGTACATGGAGAGATGTTCGGTGGGTTGTCGACTTTCCTGAGGACTGCTCTCTCAGCGATGCGCTTCCATTTCCGCCAGTTGCTCACGTTACGAGTACACTGGAACATAGTAGATTCGGTAGTTTTTTGTATCAGATCAGTCCGGCAAACTGGTGATCGACCGCGTGCTCTCTTACCTTCCACCTGGCCCTGAATCACCAGTCTCCCCATCGAGTTCTCATACCTGTATATGTGACCAAAGAACTTCAGTATTCGTGTTTTCACAGTGCACGAAAGTCGGTCTTTAATAAGAAGCTCTTTAAATTGAAACAGAAGTTGTATCAAAAAACTAAATCGGTCCAGTAGATTCGGAACAAACTGGGTGTGAGATGTGACAGATAAGATAATAAGTTTTTTCATACGACCAATGTTATGACAGTCAATGAAAACATATGAAAACATTTCCAATACTAGTTTATATGTTTGAAACTGTCAAATAATAATAATAATAATAAATGTACTGCGCGGCTGTAGCGGCATGTCGTGTAGCTCATGTCAAAATGACTAATGACAGAGTTACACGACCAAAACCAGCCGGCTTGGCAGTGTAGGATCGAGCGTCGTATCGGTGGAGCCAGAGCGCTAATTGGCAAACTAATCTGCTTCAGGGAGGGCAACACTCGCCCTAGAGTGATGCGTTTTGTGAGACGGGCATTTTCGGGGACTGATATCAGCCCCCGAGATTATATGTCACGTGTCACAGAGCGCATCGACTTCCTGAAGCAGAAAGTGTATGCATGGGCAAACCGTATTCGTAGGTATAGGCGGCGAGTGGAGCGATACACCCAGAATCGCACATTCCGAAGTAATGAAAGGTGGGTATATAGGGTTTGGGAGCAACCGGACCAGGGTGTGACTGACACGCGCCTGCCGGATGATGACGCCATGTGTTCGTTCTGGCGCAACATCTGGTCGGTGCCTGTCAGTCACACCGAAGGTGGTTGGATTCGAGAGGTCGAGCGAGCGTGCGATCCATTGCCAGAAATGGGGGCAATCACAGCCCCCAAGATGTAGCCCGTGCAGTCCGTCCGTTGCCTAATTGGAAATCTCCAGGGTCGGACGGACTGCACAATTTTTGGATTAAGTGGCTACAAAGGTCGCACGCTCGTTTGGCATCTCAGTACCAAACTGCCTTAGAGTCCGGCTCGCTACCCGAATTTCTTACGACAGGAGTTACCCACCTGCTCCACAAATCGGGTAGTACCGCGGAACCCAAAAATTATAGACCGATCACGTGTCTACCGACGGTCTATAAGGTTCTTACATCTATTTTGAGAGCTAAAATTAATAATCATATTAACAGCAACAACATCATGTCTGTCTCTTAAAATGGATGTAGGAATGGGTCCCGCGGTACTAAGGAGCTACTCCTCATTGATATGGCCATTAGCCTACAGGTTCGGCGTTCCCGAAAGGATCTGTCAACATGTTGGATAGACTATAAGAAGGCCTATGACTCGGTGCCTCATACATGGCTCATGAGGGTGCTAGAATTGTATAAAATTGATACAATGCTACGCAAGGTGCGTAGCATTGTATCAATTTGATGTCGTGTATGGGGCAATGGAGGACAGTTCTTCGTAATCCAGGATGTCGAAATATCCAGAGGAACAGCGAACCGGTAAGGATCGAGCGGGGTATATTCCAGGGCGATAGTTTGAGTCCGCTTTGGTTTTGCCTAGCCTTGAACCCTCTAAGCACACTGCTGGAGAATTCAGGGCTGGGCTATCGGTTGAAAAGAGGAGGTCAGGTTATATCTCACCTACTTTACATGGATGATTTGAAACTCTTTGCCCCCAGTAATCTGCAACTGATGGAGCTACTGAAGGTAACTGAAACTTTCAGTAGTGCCATCAGGATGGAGTTTGGTGTGGACAAATGTGCGGTCATGCATGTAAAGCGTGGGGAGATTATGGAATCCGTGGGAACTCAACTCTCGGATTCCATAAACCTCAGATCCCTCTCTTCAACTGAAACTTACAAGTATTTGGGTATGTCGGAAGCGTTAGGTATCAATGTTACTGACATGAAGCAATCGTTGAAGGAGCGCTTCTTTGGCCGCCTGAAGAAGGTATTCAATAGCCTTCTATCAGGCGGAAACAAGGTGCGCGCCTTCAACGGTTGGGTCATGCCGGTATTGATGCACTCTTTCGGCGTACTCAAATGGACTCAAACGGAACTTGACGCCCTGGATAGGAGGGTCCGTACACTGCTTACTGCATATCGAATGCATCACCCACGGTCGTCGGTAATGAGACTGTATATCCCGCGAAAGTGTGGAGGTCGAGGCTTCTTAAATGCTAAGACTCTCCACAATCGCGAGATATGCAGTCTCAGGGAATATTTCCTAGCTGTCGACGTGGGTATGCATCGAGATGTAGTGGCGGTGGACAAGGGACTCACCCCGCTCTCTTTGGCAAATGAGAACTGGCGCAAACCTGCGGTGCTAGACACTAACGATCGCAGGGCTGTATGGCAGAGTAAGGAACTTCACGGACGCTATTTCTGGGCCCTACATGGGCCCGACGTAGATCAATTAGCGTCCGTAGCCTGGTTGCGATTCGGTGATCTCTTTGGAGAAACCGAAGGTTTTGTCTGTGCAATTATGGACGAAGTTATCATGACGAATAACTACCGGAGATTTATTGTGAAGGACGGCACGGTTGACATATGTCGGGCATGTCACCGTCCGGGAGAATCGATTCGCCACATTGTCTCTGGTTGTTCTCGTCTAGCTAACGGAGAATACTTGCATAGGCACAACCTTGTAGCCAGGATTATCCATCAGCAACTTGCTCTGAAATACTCTCTTGTGGAATCGGAGGTGCCGTACTACAGGTATGCGCCCGACCCAGTTCTCGATAATGGCAATATCACATTGTACTGGGATCGGTCCATCATCACTGACAGGACTATTGTTGCCAATAAGCCTGATATAGTGGTGGTGGACCGAATCGAGAGGCGTGCAATGATTGTAGACATAACCGTTCCGCATGACGAGAATCTCGTGAAAGCCGAGAAAGATAAACAAATCAAATATATTGACTTGGCTCGCGAGGTTGTCGACATGTGGGATGTGGACTCAGCAATCATTGTACCGATAGTTGTGTCAGCCAATGGCTTAATAGCCACGAGCCTCGACCAGCACCTCAGGAGGCTCTCGTTGGGCAGCTGGATCAAGGGCCTGATTCAGAAAGCGGTACTTCTGGACACGGCTCGTATTGTTAGGAGGTTCCTCTCTCTTGAGCCCTGACCGCCGGTAGCTTGGACCCTGTTCCCGATACCGGTGGGCTACTATTTTTATATTTTTAAATGTTTTTTATTTTTGTATTTTTATGAAATATTTAAAAATGTATAAATAAGAAAAAAAAATGAATAAACGAAATAATAATAATATCTTTGGACAACTCACACACGGTCATCCGATCCCAAACTAGGCAGAGCCTGTGCTATGGCAACCAGACAACTGATAAACATACTTAAATATTTCTATATACATACATATTATAGACAAATTACACCCAGACACAGAACAAATGATCATGCTCATCACACAAAGATTTGTCCTGGGTGGGAATCGAACCCACGACCTCCGGTTAAGCAGTCAGGGTCACTAACCACTCAACCAACAGGCCAGTCAAAAATAAATCAGTACATTGAAATTAAGCAAACAAATCCGTCTGCAAAAATTACAAATAGTTTTAATTCAAACAAGTCACTTTTAAGCAATCTGATGCGATTGGTGGCAATTAATCTGTGATTGAACCAAAATCAAAGCAACCAACAACATTAAGACTGCTTTAATTGATTTATTTTCGTATCGTTATCTCCACATTGTATGGTAAATATTACAATTTTAAAACTCGTCACATATCTTCAAGATCTCCTACTATAGGTGGCAGGGGTGGAGTGGATGAAAAATATCATCGGCGGGAATGTTTGTCTTTTTTACTATGTATGCCATCGATTTAGGTTGTCGTGGGTGGATAGGTCTTTTTACATTTTGGGGGTTACCCTTAGTCGTTTCAAGAATCCGTTTGCATCATATAAAGCTATATGTATAGGTTATTTTTGTTAAAATCACGTCTTCCCAACCTACCTACTTACTAAACCGTTGCTTGGGTTGAGTTAAGAAATGTCGAATAATAGTCCTTATATAAATAATGAAAAATAGTTGTTTAAAGGTCTATTGCAAAGAGGTATATTTAAACTTTATGTACTGTAGTGGAACATAGGCGGACATGATGCAAAAATACAAAACAACAAGTACAAGTATATAATTAATAAATAATAAATAAATACATTTTCTACCATTCAGCCTTTGAGATCAAAGACTATACTGCGCTAGGTGTACAATAAATAAATACTAGTATTTAAAATAAAAAATAGTTTCGTAAAGATTACTTATACTAATAAAATACAAAGGTATAGGTATGCCAATATAATAAACTTAGACAATATATATGTACATAGATATAAAGATAAGGCACTCAGTTCAAATAATAAACACATAAAATAGACCATTATTTTTATTTTCCAGTTCCGAATTTGGTAAGTTTTGTGTAAGATTTTCAAAAAAAAATCCCACCTGGCAGGTAAATCAATCTGATCTCATATTTTCGTGCCATTGTTGGGAAGTTTTTTTCCCATTACTTCTTCAATCCAGTTAAAATGTAACGAGATATCAGTAAAAACACTTTGCTGACCCATTGGCAACGATGCGATTGCGCTCATGATTCCAACCAGACCATCAGCTGTCGTCAACACTGTTCCCGAACTCTCATACCAAAAATCTTCTAAAATCTGGGAGCATAGCATTTTACTGTCATGCGGGGCTGCACACTCGAGCGACTCACCACAACAGTGTCTTGTATAGGATTTGTCGAGCCTTCATACTCGTATCTAGCAATGAACCCTTGCTGCCCGAACGCTCCGAATCTCGCTAGACCAATCGGCTGCGTGAACGCGTTGAATTGAATCGGTTTCGCAGTCTTCACGAGTGCCAGATCGTTTTGTCCATTATAATAATTGAAATTGGGATCATTAATGAAATAAGGATGCGTAACAAAATCTTTCGCGAATCCTAGGATGCGCTCTCTTGAACCCATAATTGTAACTTTTGTTACATTATATTGAAAACAGCGCGCCGAGCTGATTACCCACTTCTTATCGATAATTGATCCAATGCAAAAATCTGATCTATGGTAGTAGTTATCGTAGTCTTCTACTTCGATATCCAAATTTACCAAATAGTTGAGCACATTTGGTCGAATGTCGTCGGCATAACATGTTAAGTTTGGAATTTCAGCTGCTTTATAAATGCCACTACTATAAATTAACATAATTGATAAACACAAAAAATACTTGAACGAAGACATGGTGTCGTTACTTTCGCGTAAGACGTTGAGATACTACTTTGAAACGAACTCTACTGTGGTATGTATGGCAGTGGCTATTTCATTTTATATGCCGAAACTGTGTTCAAAATTTTAAGAATGCAGCAATAAAAGATTATATTTAACAAAGGAGTATTATTACTTACACGAGTAAGATAGGCGAAGTATGAGGTTTAATAATGTTTCGTTCGCTCTGCATATTCAAGACAAAATATTTCGGTAATATAATAAACTAGTTCGGCATTTACGATTATTTCCAGAAACCGAACATGGTAACTTAAAGTGAAAATGATAACCATAATCAAGATCATAAGAATAACCGAGCATGCTTAAAACCATCAACTGATTGGCATATCTAATCAGTAGGGCGAAGTGACAAAAAATGTTTCATACACTTTTTCAAAAACTACCTTTTGTTGCCCACACTGTTTGTTTTTTTTTTATTTAAGCATGGGAAATCATCATGACTTTGACTTCTTCCGCTCTGTGTGAAGCGGAAGGGCGTGTCAGACTCTTACTGACTTAAACCCACCCGTGTTCCTCCTAAAGCCCTTTGCATTTCAGGGCCGCGGTGACTCTTTCGAACAAATTCCGCTACAGCCCCCACTGTTAGAGTCGGAATCATGTTAATTTCTCACAAATAGTACATTTTGAGGCACGTGGGGAAAGTTTATCACTGTAGTCGAATAGACACATGTCGCAGGCAAGGTCGTTATGGAGCCGAGACGCTGCAGTGTCAAATACCAACGTGCATCATACAACTATTTTTAACACACTTAGTCGAAAATATTAAAGAAAAAACGAATATCAATGTTGTCATATATACGAATACCAATGTCTAATAACTAAAGACCCGTATCTGTGTAGCTAGTTATCAGCAAAGTGCTTCAAAAGGTAATGCTTAATCAAATGCTTAGTCACTTTAACGCGAATAATATCTTAGACGATAAACAATACGGTTTTACCAAGGGACGTTTTACAACTGCGTATCTTTAATGCGTGGGAAGAGGCGCAAGATGACATAGGTATCTTCTGCGACCTGTCGAAGGCGTTTGATTGTGTGAGTCATGAAACATTCTTCGTGAAACTAGAGCATTACGGACTAGGCAAAACCGCCTTGAACTTAGTAAAATCATATTTGAATGAAAGACTGCAGTTAGTTCATATAAACGGCAACAATTAAACAGAATTAAATGTGAAAATGGGGGCTCAGGGCTCAATTTTGGGTATTTTTAAAATAAATAGACATGCAAACAATCTTGGCGGTGTAAATAATGCCCTACTACAGGTACACAATTGGTTCACTTCTAATAATTTAGTATTAAATGGAAAAAAAAACGAAGTAAAAACGAAGTAAGTAAAACAGGCGACAGACATAATTATTGTACCAGAAATAGGGACCAATTAGTTCAAGCAGGTTTCAGACTGGCTATTTAAAATATTATAATAAATAAATATGCAGGCAAGCATATTGTTACGAGCTTGGGGTTCGTGACAATAAAAAGTCAGCCGATTAAATAACCAAAATGACACTTTAATTTAACAACACTAATTACAACTTTAAACTCACTAATTTTACAGAATACAATTTCACTATATGTATTTGCTTGTATCGCAAATTCAATACTGGCTCGGTCACGGGCTATGCGATCCTTATATAGGTCAGTTAATTCCAGAACCTTTTACTGTAGGAGCATCTGGAAAGTACTCGTAAATACCGGTGCCGACTGACCAGATATCGAGAACTGTAGAATGTTCTAGCATAGAAAAGTCTAGAATTAACTTGACTATACTAGTTCTGCTTCGCGATATTAGATGGCACTAGTAATAATTAATTTCATTATGTAACCGGCATTCATTTTGGACGTAACAATATTATAAGTTGGGGTATTATATTGAAGATAAAAATGCTTGGCTCAATGCTGGTCCTGCTCCACAGTCACTTGGGCGCACAAACTAATCTGTTGGCATTTGGAGGTATGTGATGCAGAGAGTAAAGTCCCGCAAACCTCCACTGGAAATGGGAGGATCCTCCGAACCAGACGGTTTTTGTGTCTGGTGGGCAACTGCCCGACAGTTGATATTCGACTGTTTTAAATGTTCAAATCGCACGGAGACTTTTGCTTGCGCGATGCAGGTTTTTGATGTTAGTTCGTCGTAGATGGCGCTGCGGTTCTTTTTGTTGCCGTTCAAATTTCGCTACTTAGTTTTTCATTGATGCCGCTACAGACCAGCTGAAGATTGTAAGGACGCAATATTTTCATTGTATGGACTAAATTTATTTAGCATTGTATTTCATGCGTTAATGCATGAAATACAATGCTACACTGGTACATATGTGAGTACTGTGTACAGTGTACCTTAAACTTAAATGATAACTATCAGTTTTGGGTGTCTTTGACTTGAATGTACCCTGGCGGTTGGAAGTATCATGCTCAATTAAAAGTCTAGCTGATGGTGGTGCATGCGTTGGATAATTTCTCCCTTCAAAATGGTTGAGCCGAATGGTGTTAGCGCATGCGTCATGTTCGTGAACGGGCGCCGTCAGCTGGGACTGATCATTTCTCGGCTGCCACGGGTTACTTTAATTGTTTCTATGAATTGTTGTTTTCACTCCGGAAGCTTTTATCCTGCGCGTAATTTCAACATGAATGATGTCATGGTTACTTTGAAAAAATATTATTTTTAAAACACTGTCCGTGGAGTTTCTTGCACGTTCTTCTCCATACAGATCTACGCTTTGGAACGTGCAAATAACTTCATCTTTTGACCGACCGACCTTGACAATTCAAAAGTTTCTGAAAATGATATAATTGAAATAAATGCTTTGAGTCTTTGAGTCATTAAAGAGATCAGTGACTGATTCAGTTTGAGTCAGATATTTTAGCCTATAGACGTTAGAAAGATACATATGTTGTTCAATTAAAGATCTTTGTTGTCAAATACTGACTATCTGGAACTTCTTTTAAGAACTTTTCAACTTCATTTGGTGATAATATCTTTGATTTCCGATCTACATAACGGTCTTTTTAGAAACGCAGTCAACTTTGAATGACTGACTGGAAATTTTCCTCCGTGCCTCTGAAAGCACGTTAAGCCATTGGTCCCGGATGTCATTTGTAGATCTTTGGCAGTCGTTAAGGATTGTCAGAAGCCAGTAAATCTGACTCCAGTCTTGCAAAGAACTATCGTGTTACCCAGTTAACCGGTAGTGGAGGTCTGATAGGCAGCCGCTCCACGTCAAATACTGGTATTCAGCTGAATCCGGTTTGACTGGAAGCCTACCCAAATATAATTGGATAAAGGCTAAGTAGAAGCGGTCAAACTGGAACATGTTTTTATGAACACCATGTTTTTGCAGAAACATGCTTTTTTGGAATAAATTTTGCAATGTTGTCATGTTTTACCGACGTTTTCGTGCGTTCGTCCAGCGTAACTTGACGCCATCACTTCGTGTGTCTTTAGTTTATATTTTACTAGCACTTTGCCAGCGACTTCGTCCGCGTGGACTTAGCCGGTACTCCACAAACTCTCCTATGCTCCATGTAGGCGGTACAAAAGGTTTAAAGGTTTATTTTGGAAAATTAAGCACAACAATTTTTATTAATTACCCAGCCATTTATGGTGCTAATTTTGTGGTCTCAGGATCAGCGCAACTGTTCACTCCGTTCATTCATCATTCATTTATTTCTTTTCAAACATGGGTAATGGGTATAGTAAATAGGTATTTTTATAAACATAAAGTTCTCCATATTTTACCGTCACAAGGGCATGCAAAGGTTCACAATTTCATATAAAAATTAAAAAATACTTTAGTGGCAGATCATTGCAATTACTGTAGGTATACATATTACCGTTCACCCCGTCAGGGGTTGATTATGAGAAAGTTGTTGGATCAGTTGGTGATTGCGATTTTATAAGTATGGGACGGCCTTATTTTTACTACTGATGCTAGTGAGCAAAATTTCCTTGATTATAACATCGAGTTCATTGTATTTTTCAAATGGTTTAGCTGGTCCCGTATACATATGTACGTAATTGAAGAGAGAATAAAAATATGATAACCTGTTGGTAATGTCAAGACGAGATGTGAAATGATGAATTGTCAGTTCATTTGCGCGCGGTTAGCGCATGAACCACTGAAAATAACGGGTAAGATGTTTTCCAGTGACGCGCAGACACAATACGTGATTGGCTCGTTATATCCCTCCTCTCCTACCAACAAAACCGTTGTTTAGCTTGAATTTTAGAAAATTATAAAATAAGTATTCGATTAATTATATCAAAAAGCAGTTAGACCAAGTTTAAAGTACGAGTAAATCTGACCACAAAAATAAACAATAATAATAAAATCCCTTTGGGATTGAATTTCAAAATATCCTTCCTTATTCTATATACGGTATATAAGTTAACGTCGGTGCAAAAATTCAGCTTTCTAGGTATAGGCTAAACTTTAAATATATATACACACATTATATCATTTCATACTTTTTATTTTCCAGGTCCGAAATATCAGAATTGGACACCTCTTATTAATTAGTCCATATTGTAGTTACACTGTGCTGTGGGTAAATGCCATCGAATATTATAAACATGTATTATATTGTAATTAAACACCCGTAATATGTATAGCTCATACTTTTTATTAAATTTCAATAACTTTTCGATCCGATGAAACACAAGTCAATCAAGATATGGTTATTTCCGGCCCATCTATTGTAAAGTTCTTTCCCGTAACTTCTTGAATCCAGTTAAAATGTAAAGAGATATCAACAAAGATACTATCTTTGCCAACTGGGAATGTTGTTCCGCTAATAATGCCAACCAGACCGTCATCCGTCGTCAATGCTCCTCCCGAATCCCCACTTTCCGAATATGAGAAATACTCCGAGCACAGCATTTTACTGCCAGGCTCGCAGCGAATCACCACAACAGTGCCTTCTAAAGGAATTTGCAAGTTTCTATAGCCTCCGTAACCAGCAATGATCCCTTCCTGCCCGAACGCTCTGAGTCGTGCCAGACCAATAGGCTGCGTGAACGCGTTCAATTGAATCGGTTTCGCTGTCTTCACAAGCGCTATATCGTTTTGATAATTATTAAAATCGTAAATACGATCGTAATTAGGATCTTGCTGAATGAAACAAGGATGATTAACATATTTTCTTCCAAATCCTAGAACGCGCTTCTTTGAGCCAATATTCGTTATTATTTTGATTTTTGTTACATCATCACGGAAACAGTGTGCTGCGCTAATTATCCATTTCTTGTCTATGATCGATCCACTGCACAAACCCATACTAGAGGAGTTGGGGCCTGTATACGACATATGTAACATTACTAAATATTTGTGCACATGTGGTCGAAAGCCGTGGGCATCACCTATAAGTGTTTGAATTTCAGCTGCTTTAGTTACATGAAGTAATATGGTTGATAAACACAAATACTTTAGTGAAAACATGGTTACTTTTACTTAAGAAAAAATTTATACTTAAAAAATATAAACTAACTAGGTATAGTTTCCACTTGTAACTATACATATACTCAAAATTACTTTTAAAACTCCACTGTAACTTGTTTGTTAGAGACCCTTTCATTTATACAGCAATACAGACTTCGAATTTAAAGAATGCAGCAATAAAAACATATTTTTGTCAAAGAAATGTTATTACTTAAACGTGTTAGTTTATGTACCTACTTATACGACATGCGTCAAATACATTTTCGTCATGATGTCCGCATTATGATTTTAATGATCACAAATATTTGCACTTAAAAGATTAATACATATTTGGCAAATGAATACGTACTTTTGGAATAAAAAAAAACTTAACTTATTAGGCCTGATTTATACGTAAACCCATGCTAAATGACTGCTTTTTAGAACCTTCAGTTTTGAGCTCAATTGAGCACGTATGGACGGACTTGCTGAAAATAATAAAGTCAAAGCGTTTATTTCAATTAGGCCATTAAACGGCACTTTTGAACTTCAACATTTACAGTTCAAAGTCAAAGTCAAAGTCAAAACGTTTATTTCAATTAGGCCATTAAACGGCACTTTTGAACGTCAGCATTTACAGTTCAGTAAAATAATAATATTACATTAATAAAGTGACTCTACTGTCCATTCGGAAAGGTAGATTCTTATGTAGAAGAACGGACAAGAAACTCCATAGTTACTCTTTTCAAATAATGATTTACAAAATTAAATTTTGGTATACAAAAATTAATTTAATAATATGTGAGGACGATACACCCAGAGTATGCTACTTATAAGAACAAAGTATAACCAGCAGAGGTACTTATTCATTTTCTAAAAAAAACAAATTAGGTAAATGGTACTCACATATTTACAGATAATCTTAATAACCATTAATTAAATAGAAAATAAAAACACAAAAAAGAAACAGTATACCTATCTATAAAGTTAATTCATAAATCAACCAGTTTGATTTTGTCTACACCCTTGATTGTCCTATGGAGCAGGACCAGCATGTTTCCAAGCATTCTTATCCTGAATGTAATCTTCTAATTTGTAATATGCTTGTTTACAAAGTGTACTTTTAACATAAGTTTTAAATATTCTTTCATTTAGTTCTAATATGTCAGAAGGTATTTTGTTGTAACATTTAACACAATACCCCATGAAAGAAGTGTGGACTTTAGCTAATCTAAAAAATGGTTGATCTAATTTGTCTTTATTTCTAGTATTAAAATTATGTCTATCACTAATTTTACTAAAAAGATGTCGATTTTTCCGCACATACATAATATTTTCATAAATGAATTGGCAAGGGACTGTCATAATATTAATCTTTTTAAAAAGTTTCCTAAGAGAATCACGGCGACGCAGATTATAAAGGGCTCTGACAGCTCTCTTTTGTAAAATAAATATGGATTCAATGTCAGCAGCCCGACCCCACAGCAAAATACCGTACGACATAATGCTGTGAAAGTAACTAAAGTAGACCAAACGTGCGGTTTCTACGTCTGTTAACTGTCTTATCTTTCTAACAGCATACGCGGCTGAGCTTAAACGACCCGCAAGAGATGTTATATGAGGCCCCCATTGTAATTTCTCGTCCAATGTGATACCTAGGAAAACCGTTTGATTAATGAACTCCAGTTTTTCTCCATTCAACATGATGTCACATTCGCTACTTTTAACATTTGGTAAAGAAAATCTAATACATTTAGTTTTTTTTTTATTTAGAGCCAAGTTGTTTACCGTAAACCAATTTTGGACCTGATGAATAGAACTATTGACGTCGTCAAGATTTTGTGAACGTCGGTCTATTTTAAATATTAGTGATGTGTCATCCGCAAATAATACCAGTTCAGTAAAATAATTGCATTAAATTAATAAAGTGACTCTACTGTCCATTCGGAAAGGTAGATTCTTATGGAGAAGAACGAATAAGAAACTCTTTTACTACTGTAGGTACCTACACACAAAATCAATTTAATATTATTTGAGGACGATGCACCCAGAGTATGCTACTTATAGGAACAAAGTATTACCAGCAGAGGTAAACTTATTCATTTTCTAAATAAATTTAGGTAAATGGTACCCACATATTTACAAATATTGTAACCATTAATAAATTATAACCATTAATAAAACCATTAATAAGTAATAAGGGTTCCTTGTTGTTTTACTACGGGAACCCTAAAATGTCGGGGGTTTTCTGAACAAAAATACGAACATCGTTAGAACTGTGCACAAGGTGGAAAGAAGTAGGTATACATGCGAAGTGACAGGGCAGATTTTTATAAAACAAGGTTTTTGGAAAGCAAAATATAATGACGTGAACAATTTATAAATAGAATATTGGATTGCTAAAATAGAACCTGCACTACCGACAGCGGTATCGATGTTTTCTTTGACAGGCTACCAAAATTCAAAAACAAAATAATCAGTATTGGACCCGTGATCAGCTGCCTACTACCTATTGTGTCTCTTTTTAATTTTAATCTTGAACTGATTTTTTATGTTTGAAAATATGAAGATATTGTAATTTTTCTTTAGTACTCAATAATCTAATAATAATCTTTTTTGTTTCGAATTTAATTTAATTTAATATAACTGTTCTTTTGAAATTATTGTATTATACTTAATTTAATTAATTCGCAATGTGACACTATACCTATATTTGACATCTTTTATATTTTACTTTTATTTTTATAACAATTATATCAAGTGTAATGAATTTTATTTTTGTAATGCGTTGTTTAAATTTTATTATCATTTATTTTGTTTTAAATGTACTAATTAATTGTTAATTTTTCATAGAGAATGTTGTGCATAAGTGATGTATTTGCACAGAATTCAAAACTTGTATTTTCCTGTTTTTTGTTAAACTTGTAAATATGTCGTTGCTGTGCCTTACTTAATAAATAAATTTATTGAATAAAAAAACAATTTATGATTTCCCTGTAGGTAAAGTTAATATTGTTACACATAGTCATTTTCATGAATCCAAACTTTCATAACATACTATTCGATCATATTTTACTAGTTACACGTTTTTAGCATAAAAATAATAATGATAACTAAAATTGTCAAGCATTCTGCAGATTCCATAGCTCACATTTTCACTGCGTGTATGTTAATAAAATTCCATTATGCTTTACATGACATACATATATATTTGATACTTTAGTTTAAGGCATCACCTACCCTTTTCTCTTGTTCTTTTTTACTTGTCTTAATTTTTTTTTTTTTTTTTTTAAGCATGGGAAATCATCAAATGACTTCTTCCGCTCTGGGTGGAGCGGAAGGGCGTGTCAGACTCTTACGGACTAAAACCCATCCGGGTTTCTTCTAAAGCCCTTTGCGATCCAGGGTCGCAGTGACTCTTTTGAACAAATTCCGTAACTCTGGCAGGACACACAATGATCTACATTTCTTTTTTCATTTCTCTTTTTGCAGGTCTGCTGGAAGAACTTTCGAATGAAACAAGCAGTTCCTTAGTACTGTAATTATTAAGTAATATCTGCTACTATTTCTCTGTGTGAACATAATATTTATTATAAAATAACTAAATGAATAATAATAAATAAGGTAGTACATACAGAAGTGTATGTCAGTATTTATTGCCTTCCTAGCACGCGGCATCTCCCACGTGAATGTCTTAAATAGCCTAGACTTTCCAAACTATTAATAATGTATAATAATATTATAAAGAGGTAAAGTTTGTATGTAGGGGGTAATCTCTGAAAAAACTGAACCTATTTTGCAAAATTATTTTCGTATATGATAGCCACATTCATGAGGAATGCTATAGGCTATACGGGAAATTCCTACGGGTAACGAAAAAAAAACGGGATATGCGAAGTACGAAGTCGCGGGCAACAGCTAGTTAATTAATAAGTTTATTAATTAACTAGCTGTTAATTAATAAACTTAGTGTCGGCAAAATAGTAATTTTTTTAGGTAATAATTGTAACAATGGCACATTGTTACAATTATTACCTAAAAAAATTGCTTAACTTAGTGTCGGTCTGTAACTATTAAGTCACACACTATTAAGACATGACACATATTAAGTCTTGCAGTGGTCCTCAAACTAGGCGGCGCCTGTATCTTAGGGTCTAGGGACCGGAGTTCCGATAAATAGAGCTTTTTGTAACAATTTGTGTAACGTTGTGGTTGTGCTAAATGCAGATCTAAAGTTAAAACGGGCACTTCACTTGGCGTATTTGCCCAAATATTTGCGTTACTTGGACAATAGAAAATGAAGAGATTATAGATAAAGTAAATTTTTTAACAAAGATTTAGTCGAATATTTGTGCAAATAGGCCAAGTGAAGTGCCAGCATAAAAAAAATGACAAATGAGACCAAATCTAAATATAAATGGGGGTAGGTTTTCTGTTCAATCGGATGCAGCTGAATACCAGCTTTTTACATGAAGCTACTGCCTGTCTGACCTCCACCCTGAGTAGCATTAACACAATACCTCTTGGCAAGACTGGTGGCTGGTTTTCTGGATTCTGACTACCGTATAACGGCTGTCAATTTCATGAAAATAAGTTGAGCGCTTTCATAAGCAGTTTATGAACTTCTAGCAGTATATAACTTACTCGAAAAAAATCGGGACTCTTTTCTCGTAATCGCCAAACTTGTCGTAGATACAAGTTTGTACGGAACCCTCGCTGCGCGAGTCAGGCTCGAAATTGTCGGTTTTTTGCATTACTCTGCCGCGTGACCCTGATGAGTCTTTGTCCTTATGTGTGTCGTAAGATGCTGTGGGATTATATCCTGATTGTACCCAACCTCTCGCAGTTACACAGACCACACCTGCGTTCGTACTAATGACGTCATGCCTTCAGTTTGCTTTCAAGGTGTAATGAGTATGTTACACCAGCGCTCAAAAGTATTTTGTCACTCAGAAAAGGTATTTTGTAGAATGAAACGACTTAGTAATTTTATTTGTAATTTCTGGAACATAATAATAACACTGTTCTTAAATTATTGACTCATCTATGTATTTAATGACGGCCTGACATTATACAGGTGTCCAAATACTTTAGAGCGGCAGTGTGTAGAGTCGCGCGAAGAATGACGAGTACCAATAACTTCAAAGTAAAAAACTCTTATATTTCGCTTATTATGCACTAGGTCCTAAATATAGGAGACGGAGCCCGCTAGGGCCAGAGCCTGCTATTGTTGCGGAATTTGTTCGAAAGAGTCACCGCGGCCCTGGAATGCAAAGGGCTCAAGAAGAAACTCGGATCAGTTTTAGTCAATAAGTGTCTGTCACGCCTTTCCGCTCCACCCAAGATGAAAGAAGTCATTTGATGATTTCGCATCAGTAAAAAAAAACCTAATTATAGGAGGTGACACTTTAAGACTTAGAGCAAGTAATCGGGCTCAAATGTAGATTTCAACCTATTTCTGGAAAGTCCTAAACGATACTCAAAAACACTGCCGATATTTCTATCATCTACCTTTAGACTAGACCAGCAATAAGGGTGAATTCACACGAACCATAACCACACCACATCGCAGTGACAAAAAGTGGTCAAGCAGTGGTCAAGCAGTGGTTATGTGTGAATAGTGTCACTGCAGCTTCTTGTATTTGCGTTGTGGTAACTACAATATGTCTATGTGGTTGCGTTGTCACTAGTAGTTGAGATGAAGTGTTTGGAGACAGATAGATGGATTCCGGCGCACGCGCTGCGGTGCTGTTGCGGCGACTTAAAGTTGTGTTTGCGAGGTGGCCGGCCGCTCTTGCGCAGTATCGTTATTGGTCGCGTTGTGGTTGCGATGTTGTTGATGTCCCGGCCACACGATTGAATGTGGCGGCAAAATGTAATTCGTGTGATTAAATTACAAGGACTATTGATATCCATAAAAAATTAATTTCCATAAAAAAAGACAGTGTCCGGCCACGAGTTGTGTTGTGGAAGACGTGTGAATTCTCCTTAAGACAATCAAACATCAAAATCAAGAATAGAATAGAATAGAATAGAATGTTATTTTGGAAATATGGGTAGTATACGTAGTTGTTACAAATAATTAAATTAAAGGTCAGCCATATTTTACCATTCGGCATGCAATATAAATAGGTCTGCTTAGCTCATCAAATCCAATTCCTCGAAGACGAACCACAAGCCAGCCCATGATGGCCGCTGAATATTCATGAGCACTATACATTGCGCGGCAATTAGGAATGCGCGCAACACACGCCTGTGTAACACCACTATTATGTTTTACTAATGACTTTGGACCGCCGACATTAATTATTGAGACACCAGTTACTAGGCATATGTTACGTATTTGTGTCGGGGAATACCAACAAACGATGGGTCACATAAATAAAACTACTTAGCGAAGTTAATGCGTTGGGTATAAATATGATATTAACTTTGTTAATTTGCCCAAAATGGTCCTAAAAGAAATTGACTGTACTCATTCCGTTTTTTTAAAGTTATCTTATTTAGTTTGAGGTTTGCAGTAAACTGTGGGTGAGCTCTCCTTTGTACATAAGCTAGGTCTCCTTTTACATCTGCATCTTTATGTTTTTGTGTGCAATAAAAAATAAGATAAAATAATAGTTTTTCACGTTCTTTATATGTGATATGTATGTTTTATATTTAATACTTGCTGCCATCCGCGGCTCCGCCCGCGTCAATGTCGAAAATTATACCAAAGAAACATACTCCCGAGATAAAAACTATCCTATGTCCTTTCCCGGGATACTCTCTATACCAAATTTGATCAAAATTGTTCCAGCCGTTTGTTCGTTAAGAGGTAACAAACATACACACACACTCACAAACTTTCGCCTTTATAATATTAGTGTGAAGTGTGATTGCACTACGCGCGGTGTAAAAAAATGTGTCTTTACTACCAAATATTTCCAAAAAGCTACATTACTTTTTCGCAAAACCGTTATGTTCTTTCCACATTACCAAAAAAATTTAATGTTTTTTTTAACTCTTTAAGTTATTTTATTTACAAAAATACCTACGTAAAACTTATTAGATAGTATAAACAAGCTAGTTGATTTAAAATCTGAATGGAAGTTATCATAGTTCAAAGTGTCGCGTTAAATAAAACGTCTGTAGGTGAAAAAAAAGGCAATATTAAGAGCACCTGGTAAAAATTAGAAAACAGCCGCATTCTCTCTGATTGCATTGATATTTTGTATTCTTCGCGTACTACGTCCGAAATGAGACTCTACATGTAGATCTCAAATTGCCCACCATACAGCAGTTCATGAAACGTATAGCCAAACGTTTCTTCGACACTGCTGTAAATCACCGTAACCCCCTTATCGCATCGGCCGCCCGATACGAACCCTCCCGCATCTCCAAGGTACGCCGACCGAGGCATACCCTCGTCGCGCCCGACGACTCTACCCCTCTTCTTCAAGAGAGTCGCAAAGAGACCAGCACTCTTCGCAAACCACGACCACTGCGACGTCCCCGTCAAAATCCGCCCCGACCCTTGCTTGAGCCAGCCCGCGCCGCTGATACAGGCTCAGCGGCGCGGGCTGGCCTGGCTGTCTTAAATTCGCCCCTTAATAATAATTCAAGTTCTATCCAGCCCGTCCCTAGCTATCCTCCCCCCAGCGACGCCCTAAGACGAAGCCCGTACCCCACAGGGGTTACCCTTAGCGTGTAGTCGCTTAGTTTGTAAGTTTTTTTTATAAGCCCTGGCTGGAGGCTTTAATATTATAATAAGGCCACCACAGGCAGCCCGGTTAAGCAGTCGACAACCTTATAGATTGAACTGCGAGACGCCACTCACAAAAAAAAATGTATTCTTCGCGTATTTACTTTGTTGATTTTGTTTGATGTAATATTGCAGAAACACATTATCGTAAAACAGCTCTTAGTTAGGTGAGATCGCTGATCAAAGAACGTAAACATTGCAGATTGCACTCATACCTAAAATGTAAGCATAAAATATCTAAGTACATCTACCAACGACAGCGAAAACTTCTTTATCAAACAGTTGCAGAGGATTCTCTCTACTAGCAGACACAGTTAGTTCATTCCTATTTACCGTCGTTTGTGAAACATTCTAGAACTTTCTCGGAGAGAACATGTTGATGTAACGAACAGTAAGCGTGTTCGTAATTGTTGTCACCTACTAGTAGTTGGTAAGATTTGAGCTCATTACAAACGGGAGCTCCGTTGCAAAATTAGAGTGAATAGGCTTCTTCTGGGTAAGCTCGCTCCATCGTCGACTTTGTCTGTCATCTCATCTATGACCTAGACTAGTCAAGAGCAAACTCATTATTATAAAAAAAAAACTTCAACGTTATGCTATCGAATTTTCAAACCTTCTTTATGGGTGCACCTAATATAAAAATTACTGTTTCCATTAATAATTGTATGCCATCTCATGTGGCAGGTCATTCAGACTTATCATGAATTTTTAACACATTCTTGTATCTGTGTGCACAAATTAGCATATTGGATTGATTGATTGCCACAATGTGGAATCTCGTAGCTAAATAATAACAACAGCACGGGTCGATCTTCAAGGTTAAGCAACGCTTGCCAAGGTTGGTCTGGAGATGGATAACCATCATAACATACCGAGCATCCTTCGTGCCTGGGAAAGCATGTTAAGCCGTTGGTCCCGGCTGTCATTTGTAGATCTTTGGCAGTCGTTACGGATTGTCAGAAGCCAGTAAAATCTGACTCGTCTTGCTTAGAATTACCGTGTTACCCAGTTACTGGGTTGTGGAGGTCTGGTCGCTTCACGTAAAATACTGGTTTTCAGCTGAATCCGGTTTGAATGGAAGCCGACCCCAATATAGTTGGGAAAAAGGCGAAGCAGATGATGGTGATTGACACAATCCACTGAAGATGTGCGAGGCAGTGCGCGTGGAAAAGAATACAGTAGATCACCTAGTTTTCCTAGCCATGGTTAACGCAGCTATAATGGAAAAAGGTTAGCAAAGCTAGGACTTTTTCCTACAAAAAAGCGAGAGATTTGCACCACTCAGCTACACATGGTTTCAATGTCGCTACGCAGTATCGCACCGCGGAAGATTCTCGCACAGCGTTGATGGTAAAGCACCTTAAGTGTTGGCTGCAGCTGCTCCATTGGTTTCGTGGCCGCAAGTGCGACTGCTGAGGTGGACCCTGAGTTCGATTCCCAGGTTCTATAGCAAATTTTTACCCCCTTTGAGCCCCTATTCGCCCAATGCTGAGTGCACATCTCCTCCATTGTATGTCACTTTACCTTGTCAAAGTTTTATTATTACCAGTAGGAATTCTTCAGATGGAATCATCATGTTAACCCGTTGTTCCCGTGCCTGATCCCTCTCCGGTTGTAATCTGGGTAGTTTGGGAGACCTGGAGCCCTGTAACACAGGTATTCCTAGTACAGGCTCCAGTCTCCGTTGCGGAATTTGTTCGAAAGAGTCACCGCGGCCCTGGAAAGCAAAGGGCTTTAGAAGGAACACGGATGGGTTTTAGTCAGTAAGAGTCTGACACGCCCTTCCGCTCCACCCAGAGCGGAAGAAGTCATTTGATGATTTCCCATCCTAAAAAAAAATGAAAACCGATTGAAAGCATGGACTATATTTTTTAAACTGATTTTTATTGCATTATGTGGTGGAGATAATTAAACGTTATTTATTATTATTATTGGGTCAACCTCATCGGAATATGAGAGTGAGGGAAGAAAGACTGCATCTGTGTTTACTCATACACTTGAGCACTATAATTTTTCCCGCATCGATGTCAATTCCCAGCTGAGTTAGGCCGCCATGGCCGAAATTCGGTCAAGACTGTCTATGTACGTCTTGGTTTCTCCAGTAGGTACTATAATTATGGTAAGGTTGTATGCGTTAGTTTCAGCTGGGTGGGTATCACGGCATCACGCGATGTTTTCAAGGACTGGGCCGATAATTGCGTGTAATGAGAATAATTGCTCATGTTGTGGGCTACTGACTGCTTTGATTTTAATGAGTTTATTATTTTTACTTGTACAATCTTTTCGTAGAAATAATATTATTATATTCTTCGACTTTGGTCACATCTTCCTATTGGTCGAGTGGTTAGTGACCCTGACTGCTTAGCCGGAGGTCGTGGGTTCGATTCCCACCCAGGACAAATCTTTGTGTGATGAGCATGATCATTTGTTCTGTGTCTGGGTGTAATTTGTCTATAATATGTATGTATTTAGAAATATATAAGTATGTTTATCAGTTGTCTGGTTGCCATAGTACAGGCTCTGCCTAGTTTGGGATCGGATGACCGTGTGTGAGTTGTCCCAGGATATATTATTATTATTATTATTTATTATCTCTTCCGCCATTTCAACAAAGCTTGTAGTTTAAATATAAAGTAATTACAAAAGTCACATTAAAACAGAGTTATGACTAAAAACAAAATTATATATTGTTTACATAACACATATGTGAACAATCGTGTGTTATCCAACAAGCACTGGAGTGTCAAAAAACCGGGGGCCGTTGAGTGCGACGGGCGACCCAATTTTTATGCACATAAGTAATTACGTACCGTGTGGCCACGTAATCCATGCTATTGTACACTTGGGTGCAATATCACGGAGTTCGATTAGTACTAGTATTATGAAGAAAAGGTTTAAATTATATTTATACTACACCTGCTTGGAAAGTACCTTGATACTTTATCAAATTTACGGTAGAAAGTACGTCATTGCATATCGAACAAATGTGCGGGGAGAAAACGCATCTGAGCGGGAGAGAAAAGTGTATGAAAATCCATTTAACGTGGTTTTTCTTTTTTAATTTTGGGTAAGACTATGCGCCGGTAACCTAAATATCAAAAGCCAAAAAGTTTTTACAGTGAGTTTTTATCTCCAAGTTCGCAAAATGACACTGGCCACTAGCTGTGTGTTGGATGGTGTCGGGCTGGCAGTGCGACCCTGCGGCGGCAGGATAAACAATTTGAAAAAAGAACATGTGAAAATTGCAGACGCCATTGGCGCCATTTCCAATTTGTGTGTTGTTTGAGGATTCAGTTTTAACTGCAACAATTTCAATATAAATTTCAATTAGTAAAGATTTCGTTTTTTATTTTCCTTGTAGGTGTAGTATAAAGCACTATGTATCACTCGAGAGAAACTGCGATTCCCGATCTTGGGTGTTTTAAAGCCCTCGCCTACGGCTCGGGCTTCAAACGACACCCTCGACGGTAATCGGTCACTTTCTCCTCTCGGTGAACAATGTACTATTTTAGTTAACTTTTGTTAGTGCCTACTTAATTGGAGTAACTTATTTCTATGTAATCGATAAAAAATAAATAGATTCCCTCAATCTTCGTTATGAAGAACATTGTAGTCATCAAAGTTTGAAAAATAAAAATCGATTGAGTTTTTCATGCCATAGAGTGGAAAAATGAGGTCGTGGCTATATAATATAATAAAGCTGCAAGGGTTGAACTTCGAGGTTAAGCTACGCTTGCCGAGGATACGTGAGCTTTTTTTGTTTTATAGTACAGGACCATTCGTGTGTGAGTCACTACGCACTAGTCTGTTTTTTTAAAGAGTGGTTATGCATTAGCCGGTCTGTATATTCCGTTATTTTAACATGAAGGAAAATCTTCATTCTTCTTCATAATATATATATCTACTCATTCGAATTCAAAGATTTTAAAAACATAGAACCGTGTATTTTTCTATTCTCTTTGTCTTTACTTAAACATGAAAAAACCGTACAAACATTTACATTCTTTTTATTGAAGGTTTTTCATATAACTTTTCCAATTTAAATCTGGTGGATACCTATATCAAAAGTTCAAAAAGACTTTCTAGGTGCTCGTAAGATATTTTATTCTCTTTTATAACTCTCATAATTTTCAAACGTAGACCAAGAATGTTTTTCATTGGCGGCATTAGGCACTAGTATCTATGGAATTTTTTTTGTCCAGGAGAGGGTAAAAAGGTAGGATTAGTCTGAAAAGGATTTTTTTTATTGATAGGCTCGCGTTTCAAGTAACCTGTTCACTCTTGACTTAAGTTTAATGGTTGTAGCTATCAGGAAACACAGACTCCGTCAGGGTCTCCACTCCTTAGCTGTAGGTACGCTCAAGTTCCAACACGTTCTTGAAGGGGAACCGGTAACCGGGTGCGCAGCGTGAATAAACCTGCCAAAGTAGATTGGAGCTACCTGATGAAGGTCATGGGAATCAGCTGGATGCAATGCTGGATGTCAAAGGGTCAGTAGTGGTTTAAATGTTTGAGAAACGAGTCAAGAAGTTACTATACTATACCTACTCATACTTTTGTTATTTTTTTTCTTATTGCTTTTAACGTGTTTTTACTAATATAATTTAAGAACTACCAAGACAAACACTATCGTTTAGGGTTTAGTTTTAGAAAAATAAAATTATGTATGAGGGTATGTCGTATTGTGGCAACTAAAAAAAAGTGCATAATCATTTTCCATCAGATGGGAAAGTGACCCTTAAAAATAATCTGAGGACTATGTTCTGTCTTCTGTTTGAAATGGAAATTATATCTTTTTTACTCTTTCGCTTTTCTTTACTGATGCCACGTCACTTTTGAGCCCTGACTGAAAATGATATACGGCCGCCATTATTCCGGGATATCCATCATAATACCTACTCAAGGCTTAATTGCTTTTTACCATAAGCTTGTGCAACAGTCTTCGAATATAACTGAGAATTATTATGGCAATATTATAGATCACGTATCATTTCCTATGTGAAAGTTATATTATATTAATGGCGTCATAGACACGCGAGTTTTACTCGTACTTAGGTACTTTTGCAACAAGTTTAGGTACTCCATTGTTATGTATTTACTGCTTATGTAATTCATAGCACGCGTAATGTACAGCTTGCGTTGTATTTCTCTATTGTTTTGACAAATGGGGAGAAGCTATAATAAAAAACTGGCAAAGAGCGAATTGGACTCACTCGAAGTAGGTTCCGTACTCTTCTCTTTGAAGAAATAATATTTATTCAGCTTAATTGTAAACCACCTTTTTTCATTTGAGATGAGTTAGCTCTTGACTCTAGTCTAGGTCATAGATGACAAAGACAAAGTCGACGATGCCGGCTTCTTCTGGGTAAGTTCGCTCCGAGCTTACCCAGAAGAAGCCTGTTCACTATAATTTTGAAGAGATTAGGGTTGTATTCGCGTATAAACACAGACACAGGCAGAGAGTTCCACTCCTTTGCTGTGCGCATTATTAAAGACGTTTGGAAACGTTTAGTGCGAATTGGTGGAATAGCAATAAAGTAGGGATGGTAACTTGCAGTGCGTCTAGATGTCCGATGATAGAAGGGGGCCGGTGGGATGAGGTCGTGGAGTTCCTGGACTTTCTCCCCGAAGTACAATCTGTACAAATAATGTAATGTAATGACAAAAGCATTTATATAACGACTTTCAAGTCAATGGCAATACACTGAAACATCTGCTAGCTGGGACAGTTAGACCGACGATTAAGTGTAGTCTGTATAAAATAAGGGTACCATTTTTACTATTTTTGTATGGAACTGTAGAAAAAAAGTAACCGTGTATTATCAGATAAAATTAAAGCCACGACTGAACTTTGAAACAATGTACAATGGGTGTTTTTATTCTAATAAACGAATTTCTTTTTCAGATAATTTTGGCAAGACGAGGGAAAATGTACGGTCACGTAACTTGGCGGACAAAGACAAAGCATTTTAGTTTATTATCTGCTTTTAAAAGGCTTTCTCTTTTACTAGAGGGAATATGCATCGAAAATATTTGCTATCTAACCCGGTCAAATCAGCAGGTAGAACATGTCTAAGTGAAGGCTTGGGTGAAGTGATCACGAGGTGAGCTGTCAATCCATAAAATCAAGATGGCATGACAGGTCACTTCGTGATCACGTGACATCTTGATTATATGGATTGACAGCTCACCTCGTGATCACTTCACCCAAGCCTTCACTTCGACATGTTTACAGAATCGACCGGTTTAACGGTTAATATACTCAAATAGAATACTTACTCTGTACACAAAGTCAAAATTGATCGAAAAATGATCGAAAAAGCATTTTAAACAAAAATATCTGTCCCTCTCGCAATTACGCCGTTTGTTTATTCCAGGCGTTCTAGATTCTGACGTCAGAGTCTATGTCGGACTTTTCTTTCAATTAAATTAAACGTTTGATTAAGTTTTCATTTCGTTGCTCTATATTTAAAAACTCATTGATATTTATTTTATATAGCCAATAATGATATTATTGAAAATACCTTCACATTCCCAAAAACTTGAATTATAAAGTGACAATCGCTATTAGTTGACGATGAAAGGCCAAAGAAAATGTCAGTTAAATGCCGGCGAGTGCCAAAATGCCAAAGCCTTTGGATGAGAGAGTGAACACGACTAATCCCAGTTTTATTATTTTATGATAATTTAGAGTTATTCCTTTTTTATGTTAAAAAGGATTTCTTCGACAAAATAACCTCTAATTTGTTTTACTTTTTTGTCTATATGTTTTAGTCAAACTCAAAGCATTTATTTCTAATAAACAATTAATAGGTACTTTTGAACTGTCAAAGTCAGTCCGTCAAAAACATGAAGCTATTTGCACGTTCCAAAGCGTAGATCTCTATGAAGAACGTGCAAGAAACTCCACGGACACTCTTTGAAAACATTTTTTGTTTGCAAAAATCTTGTTTACATTAACCTTGTTGCTTCTATATAAAAGAACAATGTAAAGAAAGAAAAAACAATTTACAGTATTAAATATTAAAATGAGCCAGTGGCAACTGAGGGATGACCAGTCTCCACTGAGACGAACATGACGTGTGCATCAGCACCATTCAGCTCAACCATAGAAAGACCCAGAGAACTATTTAAAACAATTATCTACCTGAGTACTTTAAAAAGGTTAAAATGATATAAGTAACCGAGTAGACCAGAATGCCGCAGGGTACGCTTCCCCTAATTTAATGAAAACATGAGCACTATTAGGTCTGCTTTAATATTTCTTAACTTTTTGTGTTTTACCAGTCATGACCAAATTGTGGTTTCTCATGTACGGGTATGTTTTAATTTAGAGTTAGTTATGAAAATAAATGCAGACGTTATAAACGAAATGTTTATTAATGTAAATTTTTCTTTTAATTTTTTATCGCGATATATTCAGCCGTTATTATATAGGATTCCATAATAAAAGTAGATATTCTTTTCATTTTATTTCTCCTGCTAGGTAAAATATGGAAGGTGTGATTTATACAACCGCAATACTTTAAAACGGGTAATTCTAGGTACTCACCGCTACGAACAACTTTTACTATGGGACCAAACCCGATTCCGCGAAAAAAAAAAATCTGTTGTTCAGTACATTTTGTCGAGTTATGCGCACGTAAATGTATGGGGAAGTCCGTTTTTTTTCGCGATATCAGTGTTGGGCTCATAAAGTTGTTCATAATGATGAGGACAATGACCCCTTTCCAGGTGTTGCGTTTATTCTGTTAAGCGTTGTATATGCCCTACTAATATGGATAAACCGAAGTCCTCTTTTCTTGAAGTTTATTAAAGTTAAAAATGCGGTAACGTTCATTGATATAGAAACAAGTTAATTATTTAACTTTTATTCTTTTGTTTTATGAGTATCATAAACATGTTTTATAATAATAATCGTTGACATAAAATGCAGTAATAGTTGCTGTAACGCCAGACTTATGAAGTACCTATCGACCATCTCTTTTGCAATAGTTCAGGGGATGAAAAGAATGACGAATATAAATAACTTTTACTATAGGACTAACCCTGATAAGTAGTAATATTTTTTATATAAAGTTCACTTGAACATTTTTTTTTTTTAATCAAGTCCAATACAAAGGTTTTTATCTTCAATAATGACGGACCGCCATAAAAACTAACATCCCCTATTTCAACCCCTCGAAGCCCTGTTCTCGCGACAAAAGGTATATAATAAAGGCCTATATCCTTCTCCAAAGTTTAATCTACATCTGATCCAAATTTCATCAAAATCGGTTCAGCGGTTTAGGCGTGAAAGCGTAACAGACAGACGGACAGAGTTACTTTCGCATTTATAATATTAGTATGGATAGTATGGACTAGATAGGTACTTCTGATATGTGAAATCAAACATTTCATATACGAGTATCGTCTCTCTATCCAAATTTTGCAAATAAATTATTATTTAAGTTATTCGAACATAAACGCGCTCAAAAGCTGAATTTATTTAAACACTAGAAAGTTGATACGATAGTAAAAGTTGATTAAATTCATGACAAACTTTCGCCCCCAAAAATATTGTTAGTAAATTAAGTCAACTTCAACATTCAAAATTAGTTACAAAGTAACTTTTAATAACACCAAAAGTACCTACCACCACGTCAAATACAAATATCATCATGAACTTAGTTGCAGAGTAATCTAATTAGTTTCGCAATTAATTAGACTCAAACTATGACATCGATTAGTCCTATTCCCAGATGACCCCTTACGCCCTACATTGTACATTGTGAAGCTTTTAAGGCCAATGACATGTTGCCAAGGTTGCGAAATTGTTCGAAAGAGTTACCGCGACCCTGGAACGCAAAGGGCATTTGAAGGAACACGGGTAGGTTTTAGTCAGTAAGAGACTAGAGATACTCCCTCCCGCTCCGCCCAGAGCGGAAGGAGTCATTTGATAATTTCCCAATGACATGTTCACACTACTGAATGCTTCATTGCCCACATGAAGGCTACGATTTCCAACATAATTTTATGCTTATTAAGCTTTGTTTCTTCAAATGATTTGCGTAAAAAACTGCCATTCGAGTCCAAACCGTCGCAACATTGCCAGTGTCGGCGTGAGACAGTTACCAGTTTATTTCAAAAATTATACGTGTAATAAATATTACGTAATGGCAGGAAATAAGTGTTCCGTTGTAATGTTTCTTGTGCTGGTGGTCGTCGAGATATCATTAGCTAAAGGTGAGTTTGACTTTCATTTGTTTGTTGTGTTAACGTAACGTTTACGCGTGCGTTATGGTGTGGAAGGGTTGTCTTGCTCTCAGATAGATGTGTTGCTGGGGATTTCGTTGACTTCTTCTTTCCAGTTAAAATAGTGGTAAAAAGTGTTGGTTTTGGGGGACGTTAAAATAGTGCTGATTTGAATGAATGAGTTTTAATTTTGCAGTAGTCAACTCTTTGCGTAAGAGATTTGCTTATGACAGTTGAACAATATCCATTGCTAAGTTTGTTTGAAAAAACTTTTTTGTCGATAATTTGATCTTTGCAATAGATATCAATAAATTGACGGAGGGAAAGCTATATTCCGATTGCGGTGCATTTATTTACGCAATTCGTGGTAACTTACTACATAGTGACATTACTGTGGTCTAATTCCTTCATGGAACATGACAATATCCAGCAAGAAAAATCCGTTGTTCCTGATGCTAAAGGAAACAATTTGTCTAGCTCAAATATTAGCTACATTTTAATGAAGAAGCTGTATCACCGAGGAACTAACTAGTCTTACGAACGACAATTAGGGCTCTGCAGTAATTTAATATGCAAAACACTGCCTAATTTACACAGAAGGAACGCTCAAATCAATTTGAATGCTCTCAGCATAAATCAGATGGTATCTGTGTCGCAAAGCCCTCCAATGCTTTCATAAAATGACCACAGTAAGCCTTTACTGCCTTTGCATTAAGAAAGTGCTGTTTTATTAATTAGGTATTCAATTTTAATACTTGCTTGGTGGACACATGACCAGAGGGCCAATTGTACTCATTTATGACAGATACATTTTTGACAGATTGCGACTCAGATGCAAATGCGAACGTTGCTTGAAAATTTGTAGGATTAGCACTCTGGTGTGGGCTGCGAGAATCCTCAAGATAATAGGACCAGTCGATGTGGCGACGCTTGGGAGAAGCCTATGCCCATCAGTGGACGTCTTTCGGCTGAAATTATGATGATGATGTATTGCTTGCTTAACGTAACAAATACAAGTACTTAAGAAAAAGTTCACGTACAAAATAAACGATCGTTACACATAGTCTTGGTAAGGGAAATTAAGATTAATAACCGCCATTTAGTAGGTACACAAATGAAAGAGAGCCATAAACCAGTAGCATTTTTTCTCATTTTCTTTCTGAGAAATAAATTAAGGTAGCGCCAGTTAGTAGTAATAAATTATACACAATTTTTTTTCGATTAATTTGAAAAACGAACGCTACCGAATACTTTTTTTTTCTTCAGAAGAATGCGATGGAATCCGCATGTCTACAGCCTTAAATGTCAACATATTTTCTTTTACATTTTCGAAACGAGAACATCCACGCCATTTTGTTTTCTTATTTCCTCCTGTGTGCTTATGCAGGGGCAGGAAACATTTTCATTAAAAGAATAAGCTGTGGGTTTTAAATTATTTAATGCTTAACCTTATATCTCTGGCATTATTCCCTCGTGTTGGGAAAGTAGAAACAAAGTATACCGAAGAAATCCCGCGGGTGTATCCTGTAACGAATTGTTATGGTGGGTAGGGGCTAATGTGCACTATGTAAATGTAGCGGAAATAAGCTAAACAGAGAGGCTTTCTTCTGAAATTATTCTGCATGCATTAACAACACCAAAGTAGGTAGATGTTTTTTTAAACATGTGGGCAGTTGTTTATTTTCGTATTTTATTTTTAACGAGCTTTGCCCGCGGCTTCGTTAACGTTAGTATAGAATTTCGCCAAAACAAAACCATCTCCAGGGTTCCATCTATCTTTGTACCAAAATTTATCAAAACGTTCCAGCGTTTTAAGCGTGAAAGCGAAAAAAAAAAAACACAAATCATTTATAATATTAGCTAGGATTTATCCTGTTGATGTTTCATTAAACGTTCATTTCAACACCTTCATATTTTGCTATTTAGTTTCAATAATAGTTAAATTTAGGGTAAGTACTTATTCTATCACTTCCCGTGGGTGTCGTAAGAGGCGACTAAGGGGGCTCACCAGAGAATGGGCAGCAGCATTTTCTGTGCTTCCGTGTATTGCAACAGATACACTGCGATCGCCAACCCGCATGCCAAGCGTGGTGATTATGACAAACCCCCTTGGGGGAGGCCTATGTTCAGCTGTGGAAGTCTTTCGGCTGATATGGTTCTATACCTACCTTCTTATTCTGAGAGTAGCTTTTGCATTGGACATGCACCATTCATTAGTGTACCTATTGATGGGTTTTCTAAGCAGTTAGTCCCTAATAAAACTAGGCGCCACGTAAAATGTTACGCCGATACATTTTTGTACTGTTGCGTTGCACAGTACCTACTTAAACAGTGAGCCTTCATTTAGACATTTGAGTGTCACCAATTAGTTATAGTGAAAGGGAATAAAAGTCTTGTTTATTGAATTATGTTACCCGTGTTACCCTTGTAGAGGAAGTCTTGGATTTATATTATATTCTACCTATTCCGGAATTATGTTATTCAATCTAAGTCGAGGTAACATTATTCGAATGGGTTTCACATTGGGTATTATGACATAGAAACTACGTTTATTACCGTTTAGGTGAATGCTTTTAATTGTCAGTTTCAGCCAATTATTGCAGCTATTACTCTAGTTAATGGTTGAGTTACATTCACAGTCATTATAATTCTTTAATGCTTTTACATGAACTACAGTAACGATAAGGAAATAGGGAATAAAAATGTAAAAATAGTAGTTTTTTTTACCTACTTCCTTGGAAGGAGAAAGACAATGTTGAATATTTTGCTAACTTATACACAAAAAATACATGCAGGGCAGTCTTTGTGGACTGCCGATAGAACTAAAAACTAAGCAAAAGCTAAAGCGTTCTGTGACGCGAGTTCCATGATTTTTGTTCAACCAAAGCGTTCGGTGACGACAACGCGAGTTCCATGATTTTTGTTCACCCAAAAAGTGCTCAACGCACCTAAAGAAGTTTTCACTTCAAAAATACAGGATCTAGACAATATTTTCTTAAGCTTTTTAAGAAAATATTGTCATTAGGTATTTTAATGCATTTTCGGAAAATAAAGTGCATAGTATAAACTTATTCCTATGCAAGACTTGTGATAAAATAACTAAACCTTTGCGAAAACTAACATTAGTAGTTAGGCGGGCTTGAAACAAAAGACTGCTTCACACTACTTTCACGATATTAAATTTTAAAGCCTTTGAAAAAGTGGCAAAGAGGAAAAAAAGACTACGATTTTAAATTCTACTTATTGTACTTGTAATATAGTTACTTTAGAAAAATACACAGTTTACACAAAACAATATTTTACAGGGTAAATCAAAGAAAAAGAGGAGGCATATTTACCACGGGTAGGTACGTCAGAACTTATCGGTGTCCATGTGATCTTTTTCTACTTTCACGCAGGTGCAACCACTGTCAAAAGTTAGTTTTTAGAGTTCCGTACCGACGAAATCATTTGATGATTTCCCATCCCTAAAAGAAAAAACCCAGCTGTCCGTCCGTCCTTCCGTCAGTCATAACCATAATAAGTAGACAGTTGAAATTTTCACAGAGTGTGTATTTCTATTGACGCTATAACAAAAAATAATAAAAAATTAATTAAAAATTAAAGGGTATACCATACAAGAAACGTGTTTTGTTCGGTTTTTTGATACGGAACCTTTCATGTGAGAGTCCGACTCGCACTTGGCCAGTTTTTTTTAATGTTTTATTCTATCTGACATGTATTCTAAACATGTCCAATTTTACTTTCCAAGGGGTAAACCATCTCAAACAATGCTATGAAAGGTAGATTTGGTTTGATTAAATTCTTGCTACGTCATGTCACTGTGTTGAATTAATTTAGAATTTTGTGACAAGACAGTTGACGTTGATTTGAAAAGCTCTAGCTTTGAAAATTAAATAAGTGTGTTTAACTCCTAAATTTAATCTGGACAGGTAATTATGAAAGTTAGAATTAAGTGAGACCTGAGGCTGTATACTTCTTTGGTATCGCGATCTCAAGCGTCACTACTGAGCGGTGAGGAGAAGGTTCAATCCTCTGGCTCGACCATAGGATTGAACCTTACGCGATTTCGAGTTGAGTTTTTTCCGTCGGTGTTCTTGGAAAAACCCGTACTGCCACTAACTGGGCACTAATCCTTAGATTTGTGCCCGGTTGGTGGCAATAGACTTACTACGTGGAACATTTAATTTTAACAAAATTCTTTTGTATAGTGGACTGACGTCATTCTATCCTACTAATATAATAAACGCGAAAGTTTGTAAGTATGGATGGATGGATGGATGGATGTTTGTTACTCTTTCACGTAAAAACTACTGAATGGATTTTGATGAAATTTGGCACAGTGGTATATTATAGTCTGGAAACATATATACTTTTTATCCCGGGAATACGTTCCCTTGGGATAATTTTCGACAATCACGCGGGCGGAGCTGCAGGCGGCAACTAGTATTAAATAAATGCGTATTTCTCTTAAATAATTACCACATTTCCCAGCAAACTGTAGAGTAAACGCAACAAACGTTATTTTTATTTCATAGGAGGCAGAGCTATAATCCCGGAATAACAAGGCTCTCAGTGGCGCCCCCTAATGGGGTACTTACCGCCCTTTGTCACTTGAGGAGCTGTGCAATCATCACCGCGCTTGGAGATCAAAATATGTTGTTGTTACCTAAATGTAATAGGGAAGGTAGAATTCTTTTGAGTGATTTTAATGTTTTGCTATAAATAAAATTATATTTTAGAGTTCCGTACCCAAAGGGTATCCGTCCGTCCATACGTCTGTCTGTAAGCGGACTGTATCTCATGAACCGTAATAGGTAGACAGTTGAAATTTTCACAGATATAAACATTAAATAAAAAAGGGGGCATACAAGAAACATCTTTCCGCTTATGGGACGGAACCCTTCGTGTGCAAGTTCGACTTGCAGTTGGCCGGTTTTTATTATCTTTTTTGTGGATTCATTTTCCCGTGGATTATTCCATAAGAAATTTACATTTTCCGGAGATAACGAGTTTATGGCACTTAGTGATAGTGTAGCTTTTTACAATAAAATAATTGTTGTGATCACATCAGTGGTTCCAAAGATTAGCCCATACCAAACGTATAACTATGGAGGTACGCGGGACGGGCGGAAAGTCCCGCATACCTCAGTTGAAAAGGGAGGATCCTTCGATCAGACAGCTGTGGTGACTGATGGGCAAGTGTATGTTCAAATCACGCGGAAAACTTTGATAGTGCGATGTAGCATCTATGTGACGTTACTGGAATGGTTTAGATGTACTTACACAAACTGCATGCTGTGCTTATAATTATCAAAGTCGCTATACTAGTCTTTTTTATGGATGGGAAATCATAAAATGACTCCTTTCGCTTTAAGCGGAGTGGAAGGGCGTGTCAGATTCTAACTGAATAAAACTTTTTAACAAAAAAAATACTACCGACTTCCAAATGAAAAACACTACAAAGTATAAAAGAACTTTAATTTCCGAAGTCGGTGTCAACACCGAAAAAAACAACCAAAAACACCGACTTCCGACTTATTCCCATAGTGAGTGGTGGCACTTTTTTCCGTTAAGGAGTTACTTTGTGTCCCTTCGCAGTCCAAGTCCAGACCAGCTCTTAGTAAAATATTAACTTTACTTTGGGATTTGAAAGTGACATATTGTTAGGTTTATACATAATAATATGTCACTTTACTGGATTTTATTGATTTTAAGTTGAGGAGGTCACTGGTTTATCTTTGAAGTTCACTGTCCAATGCAAATGCAAACTAACCCCATGCAAAAAGAATAATCAAGATCGGTAAATAAATAAACAATAAAGGTAATGCCTGAATAGATAACCCCAAAAACCTGTTAATTCAGGTTGACTTGTTTGCATCTGCGTACCCGTTCACAGTGTACTGGCGTGATGTTATGTTATGAACTGGTGTAAACAATAAACAGACCTGCGATTTTAGCAATTCCGGGAGATTTGCTATAATTTATTGAAGAGTTCCGTTGCCTACCTCCGGAGTTCTTCATCAGATCTTCACCAAATTGAAACGAGAGCAGTTTGGAAAAATACTCTTCCAACCAAAAAATAATTATCCAAATCGGTTGACAATTGGCGAAAATATCGTTGAATAATCATTTTTCCTGGGATCCCTGCATCAGATTCTGACTTATACCTTCCATAATCAGCTCAGCAAGTTGAGATGTTGATTACCAGACACAATTATCTGAATAGCGTTAGAAAGAAAGTATATGAAAAACATTGTACGTGCCTTTCAAATTTGAGGGTTGCCCTTGATTTCCTTAGGAACCCATCATCAGACAAAAAGGTTAAAAATCAGGTTAAAAACACATGTTCCTTTTAAATCCCTTTGCGTCCCAGGACCGCGGTGACTCTTTCGCGGCGTCACTAAGGGTGTAGCGGCATCAATGCCGCTACACCCTTAGTTTGCTAATTTTTTTTTATATTTACCTTCAATAGAAATTCAAACAGTTTTTGAAACACATCATCATCACCACAAATGGTTGTAGAATATATTCTTACACTTGAATAAAGCATAAACATTACACCATTTAACATAGAAACGAGAGCTCCCAAATTAAGTGAAGTAATAAATGTGTAAATGCGATACTTCCAAGTATAAAGTGAAATCCGCCGCTTAACTGAATGCCTTTAAATTAATATCCAAGTTGAATACGTAAGGTGCGTCTCGCGAAGTTGCGATTAAATTATATGATCACCTTCCAAATTAAAGCTGTTTGTAAGGAGATTACGGGAATATAAAACGAGTTTAGTATTGCAATATTTCAAGACAATATAATTCGTCCATGCCTGATTACTATTTAAGCAACATCTGCCTAGCCTGTTCTTAACTATGTTGGAATCGGCTTCAAGCGTTACTGGATGCAGCTGAAGACCAATATTTTACTTGATGACAAAAATGTGGATGGCAATTTCGTTAAATAAACTATACTAGAATAGCCCAGGGTTGCGGAATTTGTTCGAAAGAGTCACCGCGGTCCTGGGACGCAAAGGGATTTAAAAGGAACATGTGTTTTTAACCTGATTTTTAACCTTTTTGTCTGATGATGGGTTCCTAAGGAAATCAAGGGCAACCCTCAAATTTGAAAGGCACGTACAATGTTTTTCATATACTTTCTTTCTAACGCTATTCAGATAATTGTGTCTGGTAATCAACATCTCAACTTGCTGAGCTGATTATGGAAGGTATAAGTCAGAATCTGATGCAGGGATCCCAGGAAAAATGATTATTCAACGATATTTTCGCCAATTGTCAACCGATTTGGATAATTATTTTTTGGTTGGAAGAGTATTTTTCCAAACTGCTCTCGTTTCAATTTGGTGAAGATCTGATGAAGAACTCCGGAGGTAGGCAACGGAACTCTTCAATAAATTATAGCAAATCTCCCGGAATTGCTAAAATCGCAGGTCTGTTTATTGTTTACACCAGTTCATAACATAACATCACGCCAGTACACTGTGAACGGGTACGCAGATGCAAACAAGTCAACCTGAATTAACAGGTTTTTGGGGTTATCTATTCAGGCATTACCTTTATTGTTTATTTATTTACCGATCTTGATTATTCTTTTTGCATGGGGTTAGTTTGCATTTGCATTGGACAGTGAACTTCAAAGATAAACCAGTGACCTCCTCAACTTAAAATCAATAAAATCCAGTAAAGTGACATATTATTATGTATAAACCTAACAATATGTCACTTTCAAATCCCAAAGTAAAGTTAATATTTTACTAAGAGCTGGTCTGGACTTGGACTGCGAAGGGACACAAAGTAACTCCTTAACGGAAAAAAGTGCCACCACTCACTATGGGAATAAGTCGGAAGTCGGTGTTTTTGGTTGTTTTTTTCGGTGTTGACACCGACTTCGGAAATTAAAGTTCTTTTATACTTTGTAGTGTTTTTCATTTGGAAGTCGGTAGTATTTTTTTGTTAAAAAGTTTTATTCAGTTAGAATCTGACACGCCCTTCCACTCCGCTTAAAGCGAAAGGAGTCATTTTATGATTTCCCATCCATAAAAAAGACTAGTATAGCGACTTTGATAATTATAAGCACAGCATGCAGTTTGTGTAAGTACATCTAAACCATTCCAGTAACGTCACATAGATGCTACATCGCACTATCAAAGTTTTCCGCGTGATTTGAACATACACTTGCCCATCAGTCACCACAGCTGTCTGATCGAAGGATCCTCCCTTTTCAACTGAGGTATGCGGGACTTTCCGCCCGTCCCGCGTACCTCCATAGTTATACGTTTGGTATGGGCTAATCTTTGGAACCACTGATGTGATCACAACAATTATTTTATTGTAAAAAGCTACACTATCACTAAGTGCCATAAACTCGTTATCTCCGGAAAATGTAAATTTCTTATGGAATAATCCACGGGAAAATGAATCCACAAAAAAGATAATAAAAACCGGCCAACTGCAAGTCGAACTTGCACACGAAGGGTTCCGTCCCATAAGCGGAAAGATGTTTCTTGTATGCCCCCTTTTTTATTTAATGTTTATATCTGTGAAAATTTCAACTGTCTACCTATTACGGTTCATGAGATACAGTCCGCTTACAGACAGACGTATGGACGGACGGATACCCTTTGGGTACGGA
Organism: Mamestra brassicae; assembly: GCA_905163435.1. NCBI lineage: Eukaryota > Metazoa > Arthropoda > Insecta > Lepidoptera > Noctuidae > Mamestra > Mamestra brassicae. The sequence continues at coordinate 8,196,388 of LR991009.1, read as the reverse complement.
ACTCTAAAATATAATTTTATTTATAGCAAAACATTAAAATCACTCAAAAGAATTCTACCTTCCCTATTACATTTAGGTAACAACAACATATTTTGATCTCCAAGCGCGGTGATGATTGCACAGCTCCTCAAGTGACAAAGGGCGGTAAGTACCCCATTAGGGGGCGCCACTGAGAGCCTTGTTATTCCGGGATTATAGCTCTGCCTCCTATGAAATAAAAATAACGTTTGTTGCGTTTACTCTACAGTTTGCTGGGAAATGTGGTAATTATTTAAGAGAAATACGCATTTATTTAATACTAGTTGCCGCCTGCAGCTCCGCCCGCGTGATTGTCGAAAATTATCCCAAGGGAACGTATTCCCGGGATAAAAAGTATATATGTTTCCAGACTATAATATACCACTGTGCCAAATAAAAGAATATATTCTACAACCATTTGTGGTGATGATGATGTGTTTCAAAAACTGTTTGAATTTCTATTGAAGGTAAATATAAAAAAAATTTAGCAAACTAAGGGTGTAGCGGCATTGATGCCGCTACACCCTTAGTTTGCTATGTGTTATTACTTCCCAGAAGTTGATCCTTAGTAGTATACTTTCGGATGGTGTAATAATACAGCTTGTTTTTTTTTTCAAAATCAACCGCCTCGATTTCTGGCTAGGAATACCGATAACTTACGAATAAATACAATTTATGATCATGTCAAATATAAACAGTCACCCTATAAAACGTTTTCGTCTTCAATATTTTCTGAAACTTATATGGTGTAATAACAAAGAGTATTCAGTAGTATTCATTCCTGTCTGTCATTCTTTAATATTGATGAATAAGTAGCATAAAAGACAAGAATATTCAACTTTTCTGTCTCTACACCACCATAAGATCGACTGATAGAAAATACTTAAGGCATTCAGTCCACTTTTGTGCAGTGTTTTTAGTGCTACTTTAATAAACAAATAAATCCTCTGTCAAGTTTACTAATTCAGTGAACTTAGCTTAACGCAGTCCTCTGCTAGACGTAGATATAGGCGTGTTCCACGTTGATGAGCAGCATTCGGTTCCGCATGTAGCCAGTCTTAGCCTCCTTTTCAAGGTCGTCGGTCCATATAGCAGGGCGTGTCCCGTCTACAGCGCATGCTGACTATAATGTTCTAATTAGTACACAAGTGGTCCCGACAGGCAAATGTCAAGCAGCCCATCCTTATGATGTAATACGTCGACACTGCTGACGACATTCACGAAGTTTGTTAGTCAGATTATACTACATACTTAGGAGGGATTTTGGCTCGTGTTGAAAATCAACGATCTCCAAATTTGAGAAAACGAATATACATATACCACACTTATGCAACATATTAAAAAAAAATCAATTTTTCTTAATTACTAACTTTATATTATTGAACTTGTTTTTATTCTACCTAGTAGGTATATAATAATATGAAGTAGCGAGGAATCCGTTCCCAAAAATATCTCAGTGATTCGAGAGAGTGAGAGTCCGCGGATTAGTACTAATATTATGGCAAGAAATTCTACCGTTGTACACATCTGATATCTTTCAAAGCGCAGTTCGAAATGCAGTTTGCTTCTTCGTCTTTGTGGAATTTAGCTTACAACTGATATATTTTTGGCTGTACTCCGGCGTGAAAATTGCGGTTCATTGTGTGAGAAAAGGGTGATCGTGACTTTTATTTGAGAATAGGTTTCTTTGTTCTTTGAATCTGAATATTTTTACTTAGCGTAAGAGTTCTGCGATGGTGATTATTTAGTCTTATGACGATTCCACTCACTTTTTCATGAAAATATAAGTACTGATATCGATTTTATACTGTACAACATTTTCCCATCACCGAAATACATGTTGCTATTAATCGAGTAACCGATTAATCGAACTATTCATTTACCTATGAAATTGATGGCTTAGATGGAAGGTAACGAGCATGCGGGGACGCCGGGAGAAGGACATATACCCACACCTTGTTCTTCAGAGGGGTTAAGTTATTGTAATCACAACAGACTGTGTGTAAGATCAATCGCATCTCAGTCGAAAACTCTCAAAAACTGTTCAACTTCTTTACATTTTTCGACAAGTTTTTGGAATTGATTGTCGCCGAGATGATATTGTGAACGATTTGAATTCGGTCTACAGATGTATGAATGTAAACAATGCAAATGTAACGTATATATGTGACAGAGGCGTAGCTACCGCCATATCAGACGTATCAATGATATGGGTCCCCAGACTACAGGGGCCCCCAACGTGTGGAAGCCAAAAATTGTAAAATACCTACTGTTCGCAACCTCAAAGTCTTATTAATTAAAAGCCCGTAGTGAATGAATAAGTGATACTAGTACTCCGGCCACGACTTCTTCTGCGCAGAATTATTAAGTACCTACATGCAATTTTCCCTCTCTTCACCTTCTTAAAGGTTGTATTTCCAAAAAAACCCTGCTTCCAAGTACTCACCAACGTCATAAAAGGAAACGTTGCGCAAAATTTCATGTTCCTATTATAGTCCCAGTAGTTTCGGCTGTCCGTTGATATGTCAGTCAGTCAGTTCCCCTTAAATATAGAGCATCGTTCTCTGCTAGTAGGCTTTATTTTCTTAAAAAAACAGGCCCCTTTTGAGCTTTGCTCCGTGAAAAGCGTCAAATTCAAGTCACATTATCATCTCAGCGACGATCAGTATCAAAATCTTGTTTAAAATGTGTTTTTTACTTACTTTTACCCCTCTGAGGGTCTATTCGCGTGTCAGTTGCAATCTGTCAAAAATTTATGGAAATTTAGGGGTTTTTGCTAGATTGCGACTGACATGATTTAATAATTAGTAGAATTGAACCTCAGAGGAGTAATTCTCGTCAGGGGTAATTGAGGAGAGTCTTTTCAAAAGGGGATATTTCCTAATTTATAATTTTTCAACTGAATATGAGGTCTTCTTACTTATGCTAAAATACATAATACATCTCGAACGAATGCAAAAAGGGATATCCCACCTAGCAAGTTGGACTTGAAAAAGCGTGTTTAAAACAAAACAGGATATTTTTCCAAGGAAATCGCCACAGTTCACATAGTTTACATTTAGATTTTTCTATTTTCAGAAAAATAAGATAACGCAGATATCCCTCTTAGAAAAGGCCTCAATTGATGTCAAGCAGAAACGTCAATTATCTGTCACCTCCATCTTACGTAAACCTTTAAAACTTCAGGTCAAACTGTCAACCTTGGACTTTACGGCATTTAAATATTAATTTAAAGATTATGTACACAGTGTGTACCTCAATGGGCGATTTTAATGCCACAAGACATCCTCTACCAGTCAAACTTTAGGTCAAAAGGACAGTTTTGTGATGGTCGTTCAAAAAAATATTTTCAGAATTAATAAGCATTTCCTAAAATAATAAGTTGGTTCTTACGTCATGGGCCCGCTAGGGCTAGTGTCCGCCAGGGTTTCGGAATTTTTCGAAAGAGTTAACGCGGGCCTGGAACGAAAAGCACAGTGGTTTTTATTCAGTAAGAGGTTGACAAAACCTGCATCCACTGCAAACATGTAGATACTTATGTCATTCTATCCAGAGACAAAGTTGAAAGGACCAATCTTTATGTATGTTATATTGTAAAATATAGCTTATTTCACAGTCGTCCATTGATTCGAAGTGCTAAGGATTGTAAAAGCGACATTGTAAACGGTGGAATTCAATATTTCGCTATTGTGAATACAATGTTTGAAAATGTTGTCAATATGGAATTATTCCAAGTTGTTTTTTTAGGTGGTGGATTAATTATGCTCAGCATTATTGACTAAACAGATTTTTTAAATTTTTGGACCCGAAATGAGTAGGTGCCTAGTTTAAAACAAAAACTGGTACTTACGTCATCATCCTTTTGCCCTTATCTTTTTTCCATACAACTCTATTTGTAGTCATCTCATCAATCTCCCTTAAAGCTATCAGTCACACAGAGCATCCAACGTGTCTTCCTCGACTCCTTCGTTCATCCCATTCATACTCAAATCATTCCTCATGACATGTTCCTTATTCCTCTGCACACAAGTCCAAATACAAGTCATCATCATCACCATTATTTCAGCCGAAAGACGGTCACTGCTGGACATAGGACTCGCCCAAGAATCGCCACATCGACCGGTCCTGTGCATCCTGCAACCAGTGGATTACCGTGGCCTTGACCGATCGTCGGTCCAGCTCGGGAGAGAAAACATTGGCTAGATAAAACAATACGAAACTTACCATCTAAAACTGACTTCTAAAGTAGAAATACTAGGTAACCATTATAACCTGCCGTGTTTAGACTTAATCGCACAATCTTATCAACCTTCATTCCTTTCAAGTACGTTCCATTGCATAATGTTAAAAGCTATTAGTTAAGGTATGTCGGGAGGGGTTGAGCATAGATCTGTCTTGCCGAACTGCAGTTCTAGCAAGTAAACCGCGCGGTAAAGTCTGTCTATGGCGAATAGTTGATCGTAAACGCGTTTTCCGATCACTCTCGATCTTTACTCTTGTGGACTAGATGCGTTGTTTTATCTGTGTCAGTATCGAAAGAAAAAAAGAGCGATTTGAAATTCGAATGTGTGATGGATGGTGCAACATTGCGCTTTGATGCATTGGTTTTTTTTTGTAGGTGGCCAGTTTGTTTCTGGCTTACCTACTAGTAACTAGTGCTGTTATACCTACTTATATTTTAGTAGGTTAATCTCATTTTTAAACATAATAATATATATTTCAAAAGTAGGTAAGCTATCAAACAATCAAACTTGACTTAGTTATTTCACCATTTTCTCTTGATATATTTATAAACACGCAGTGTCGCAATATTGAAAAATTTCGCAAAACCAATTGCTTAACCAGAATGATTGTTTAAAATCCAAGGCAGTTTTAGGTAACTCATGAGATTGCATCAAGGATTGGCAAGCAACGTAAAATATACGCGAAGTCTCTGCAAATGATACATTTCATATTCAAATGTAAACATATTACTCACAGTTTTAATATCAATAACTCTGGCTTTTGCTTTATTTATAGCAGGATTCAGAGTTTATATCTGTGCTAGCATTTCAATATTCTACAAAGCAGTGCATTGGTTCCCAATATTTCCAATTATGTGAATTTCCAAAGTTGCATACGTTTTGCGAAATAGCCGAAACTCGTTACCTGTCATTAGAATATTATGTCCAATGATTAGTAATGTGACTGCATTGATTATTTGTTACGAAATAATAACAGCAACTAGGTGGCCGACTGTTGGACACGGTCAGTTATACGCAGTAGGTAATCCGCTAAGGTCGTAGTGTTATACAATACACGGGCTAGAACAAAATCGTGATAATTGATTTATTAATTTGTTGCCTTTATCGATTTGCAGTGTGTGAAATCGATTGATAGTTCTAATCCATTCGAAGTTTGAATTCGTGTCATAGACAAAAATGCAAGTTTTAAAAGTGTGTTACATTTGGACCTTATTATCGTTGCTTCTGTTTGAATGCCTGATGGAAGGTTCTTCTCAAGAAGCCTCGTTTGAACTGCCAGTGCAACTAGTCGGATTTCCATTCATTATTGTCGCTGTCCGACTCACTAACTTCGTGAAGAAATTGTCTTATGCTTTAAATCCAGGTAAATAATTTAGTATTCGCCACGCATGTTACAGATTACCTACGAATTTAAAATGTTGAATTAATGCATACTATTAGTTACATATATATTTGCAACTGTTTTAATAATTACTTAACTAACTATATGCACTAGAAATAAAAACAGAAATGAATGAATGAATTGATTTTCTTTCAAAGGTTTTCAGTTTTTTTCAACGTGTTACTTTTTGAAATGATACGGCCCAAATTAGGGTGAGCTATAGCCTACTGTTTTGGCAGCGAATAAGAAAAAGGACGTCTGTCTGTTAAGTTATAGGAATGTACTGACCTTGTCGCTGTTAAAGCTCGAACTACAGTAAAACCTTAATTTTACAAAGTCATAATCGAAACCTGTTCTGGGAAAAAAGCTAATTTCTATACCTACTCAATCGGAAAATCTTCGGTGTTACTAGTAGGTAATTGCTCAATAATGGTCGGACAAAATTTAATAAGTATGAGTCAATCAACACGAAAAGATAAATAAATGTTGTTCCTTGATTTTAAAATTGGTGCTTTTAGTATCTGTTAATGAATGTAGCAATTGAAGTCCTTGTTTTTAAAATACAGTAAGTTGTTAATTATTCCGACCAATGCAATTAATCATAGTGCGTCAATTACTTTACTCTTCCAATTATTTCCAAACAATCAATTGGCCGACATACTTACCTACTAATTATACAATCACATTAAGTAACTTCAAATCAAGTTTTACTACAATTAATTGTTGTAAAAAATATAAACAAAGATTCCGTAATACTTTTACTGGAGGCAAAAGTGTAACGAGTTAAGATTGATTGACCTACAAAATCATTACATAAAGTAAACCAAAGAGAACGTGCTTGCGTTCCGTCTCACGTACGGAGAGCTTTTGCAGTGCAATCTTAACCGTAGTACTGGCTAGTTGAGAACACCCATAGACCGCGGTCACCGCGCGCGAAAAGAATATTTGATATTTGAATTTTGTAATTTTTATTCATCTGTGGTTACGTTTAGGCGCGAACTGACGTTGCCGGTTATTTTTCTTCTATCTACAATCGTGTTTTGTTTTTTTAAAATGAAGAGCAGAAATATATCATTTGTTATATTGTTAGCACTGTTTTTAGTCAATTTTTGTGATGATGTGCTCAGTCAAGAAAGTAAGTTTGAGTTACCAGTGCAGTTGGTAGGTTTTCCTTTCATAATAGCCAGTGTGAAACTTACGAATTTCCTGAAGAGGTTTTCTTATTCCGTGAGCCCAGGTAAGTGGTATTAGAAGATATAATTTGGTGCGCTTATTTGATATAAAGTATACCTATAGTTTCACTGTATCGTCCACATTTTAATTGCAAATTGAACCTACCTATAAGTATTTATACAACTCTACGGAACGATAGTTTTAAGCGGCGTTTCAGTTTCATTTTTTTTTTTAAATTAAGTGTTTAATAAAACAATTAACTTGGAAACAATATTCAATTTCAAAAGTGAGCCGTTGAAAGTATTTTCACGGTATTCCTGACACAAATTCAATTCAAATTCGCACTGTCGTAATAAGTGGTAAACGAATAAACACATTGTTTTTGGAAAAGTAGATACTAGAACATTTTTATAGGAATCTACTAACTATCGTCTGTTTCAAAAGATTTTTCTAAATAAAAGCATTATGAAAAGTGTTTGAAACATAGTTCTTCGCACGTAACATACGTCATGACAAGAGGCAAAATATATAGCACCCCCACTGGTGCAAGTTGCGCTATGATAAATGCTCTTCAGCACTTCTGCAGCCGCGGGATGCTGCTACAAATATTTTTAACACCTAACTTTCATAAAAGTAAAGTTGAATAATGCTCCTTATTTTTCTGTACCTAACAAGACGATGCGAAAGAATATAGGTTACAAAAGAAAAGGTACAAAGGGACGATATAAGGACGTGTAATGTACCTACGTAAATATTATATGTAGTATCTACTACAATAGATAATGCTTTTGTCGTCTTGGCATGACTTGGCTATTGTTGGCATAGAAATAAAATTAATCTTGAGAAGTGGACTCGACATATGTAACGAAATTAAAAAGTTCCAACAAAACAACCCACAGAAACGCCGCTGACTTTTCCAGTTTTCTCTTCAATTAATTACATACTTTATTTTGGTCTAGTTTTTCCCGGAATAGTGCCAAGGCTGGCAAGTTAAGCTGCTTAGATTATTCATCCTCTTTGACTTTTAGAGTCCTCCATTTTTGAGCTCACGTCAAACAAAAACCGTCAGATTTACTTGAAAGCCAAATTGCTATTCGTACGCTAAAAGATTAGGTTTCTGCGCGAGTTTTCATGCAAATAACTGTTACATTTATGTTTCTAAGAAACAATAAAGATCGGAATTTATGAGGTGTATGTACACTTGTACAGTCAATAAAAGAGATATGTATATAAGCAGACAGGTATCTTTCAAGCATGTTATGTCGTTTTTAGTAAAATTTTGACGTCACAAGTATAATCTTTCCGCGAAAAATATTACGTAGACGCCTGCATGGTCTTGTTCTTCTTCGTGTCGCTGGTACGACAACAATTTAGATTTTTGCGTCCCTTAACATTGTCACTTTCACGACATCGTGGTGGTGGCAGCTCATTAGTGTATTGTAAAATTAAGTAATTTATTGACAATAGCCTGCTAACCAATCTCTTTTTATATTGTACACCGATTACTTAATACGTGCGTTAGCTGCATCTAACTGCATAATGGCGGTCAGTAAATCACCGTGGTTTGTGCGTTGCTACGTTAGTCTGTCACATTAATAACCACCCTGGAACTTAACCAGTCCTTCCACTGTTTGCATTACCGATTGAAACGTGAACTACTTGGACATGTTACGTGAGTATCAATGTGGGTCTATTGGCGATTGTTTTGTCAGTGACATGGGGTGCATTTATTTTATACTGTAAGTGTTATGTCCAAATATTGAACTTTACTTGCTAATATTTAACAAAGTGAAAGCACCCTCTTAGAGACTACACAAAAAATTACATTCTATCAGCACAATTGCCGAAAAGTCTAAAAAGTTTGGTATTGACCGTGAACATGTATGAGATACCCATTAGTTTTGCGTGGTCACTTCCTAATGGTTCCGGACTTCTAACCTATAGACCCTACAGTAGTTCTTAATTCCTTGCAGTTTTTACACATTGAAGCTAAATTAGATGAAATGGGGGCTACCGTTTTCGTTCTCACCATTTGGAGTACCTAAGCATAGCATTAAAGTTGTTATTACGCGCATGTGAACAAAGTTAGAAGGGAAATACTTATAATGCCGTTACGTGGACGAAAAAAGAAAGACCTACATATTTCCGACAAAAAAGAGTTAAATGCTGTCAGGCTGTTTGAGTAAAATATTCACAAAAATCACAACAAATTAGTAAATAAACTCTTGGCAAAAGCCAACCACCAGTGAAATTTGTTATTTCGAAGACCTCACGCTACACTAGTGCCTTTAGCGGATAATCAAACGCAATAATCAAACGAGATAGATAGATTCAGTTTCCGCATGACATCCAATTGTTAACACGTGCTGGAAAAAAATTGTTTAACTTTTTGGTCTCTTCAATATTGAGCTTCCAGGACCAAGTTCTGAGACCGAAGAGGGTTTTAATCAGATATAAACTTTTTTATAGGAGTTAAATGCAGTTTTTAATACCAGTAATTGTTCTTGTGCCTTCTTTCGGAAATACTGGGGAAAAGAAAAAGTTTTGGCCCGAACTGTGTGGATGGTGGCAGAGATAAAGTGCACAAGTAATTAGGACGAAGACACTGGCAATTAACTGGCTAATGGCCATGAGGTGATAAAAATCGTTCGGATAACTTGCCTCTGATAGTTTCAGCGCGACAATTAAGTAAATAGTTTTTTGAGAAATTATTTTTTCGTGACGTGTCAAACCTGCATAGTAGATCCTGTGCAAAAAACCAATAGTTTTGAACTTACAATGGAATTTGAAGTTTGGTGTAACTTATAAACTTACCTATGCGTGGCAGTCATGAAAGAATAACGACTATAACCTACATAATAACACACAATTAATAGAATACACCACTGGTATAGTTTTTCTCTGCCTAGCATTTTCCCGACTATGTTTCGGTTGGCTTTCAGTTTGTTTAATCCGGACGGATGCAGCTAAATACCAGTACCAGTTTTTAGTACAGACACCAGTACATCAAACTACTCGAAACTGTCAAATTTTCCCAATCAACCTAATGCATCAGCGATAAAGTTGAAAATCTATTAAATAAATTTGTCAGATTGTTCTAGCTTGATGTGCTGGCTTTGTTGTGGAAGTGTCTGTACTTTGTGTGGAGCGACTTCCACAACACAGTAACGGAAAAACACGTTTTTTTGTTCAGTTGTCCTTTTTGCCCTCTTCCGTTTCCCTTATTTTATCACGAAAAGCCTGTTACAGATCTTAATCAGCCCGTGATTGCAAATGATAAGATCAGACGCTCAAGTTTCTTAAGGTATAAAGTGGAAGCCTGATTCCCGCAGGACTAATTTGTTAAAGAAATCTGGAGAATTATTACGCCCAGAAATAGCTATGTAGATTGAAAGTAGCTTTGTTATTTTGAATCATCAATTTTGTTAACAAATTCGCTTTTGAATTCACACTTCATCACATTCCGTGTTTACAATTTAATTCCGTTGAACATCGTTTATCATTTCTCATCTTTTGATTTCAATATCCTGACGATGATTGAGTGAATTGTATTCCTATACTTTCCTTGAATTTCAGACGATTTAGATTATTTGGGTTTCATAATACTCAATACTTTTTTTTAAATAGGTATAATCCGTTTAGTACCTATAATAGTATAATGCAAAGATTTTTGTCTAATGTATGCCAATTTAATAACGCCGTGATGTACAAATTGAGGTTATTGTTATTAAAAAACGAAAAGTAGGCATTTATCTTACACGAGTTTTTGTCCGCGACTTCGTACGCGCATATCCCGTTCCCGTAGGAATTTTGCGAAATCCCCAAGGAACCTACATGCTAAATTTCAGCTTTCTACAACTAGTATAGTTTCGACTGCTGTTCGTTGTCTTTCAGTCACTCAGTCAGTCGCTCATCAGTAACGGAAGAATTTTTATTGATATTTATTGATTGTGCGACTACGTCTTTTACTATTGTCAAAACTGTCTTGTACCTACTGCTGCCGCTGATGTATTACAATTCCGCAAAAGCCTACGACAGATAGAACTTCGTTGAAATTTATTTAGTCGATAGGTCGACTCTATCGGTTGCGAATACTTTTCTCAGCGGGTGTGCGTGATATTGCCCACGTAGCTAGCTTGATGGACGTAAATTCACCATGATGTAATGTCAAACGTGTCTGCTGTCTTAATGATGACCTGTCGATTATTAGATCTCGTAACTGTGACGCCATCGATCGATGACGTAGTATCGTTTTAAGTTACGAGAAATGTTCTTGAGTTGAGAGTTTTAGGTGCTTAGGTACTCATGAGGTTTGCTTAATCAAAAGTTTAGACTTGTGGCTTGTGGCTATCTTTGATATCCTTTGAATTAAATCACGAAATAAGTATACCTAAGTACTTCATATTGATAGTATCTCGATTTTGTACTTTACGAAACTACTTGGTGTTGTAAATTTTAAGCTTAAATATCCTCGAACTATAATGTTCCAATAGATAAGGTACCTGCCGGTAGCAAAAGAAACTCATGATACCTCAAAAAACGAAATATACGTTTTCATGATTATCATCATCAAGGAACTTAAATCTCAATAATAATTGTGTTTTGGTATGTCCTCCTCGATCATTTATATTATTATCATTTTCAACTTTCCAATTCATCTGTTTCAGCAACCTATCGGTCCCGCAACCGTCGTGAGCTGACTCTGGCTAGTGATCCAGAGTCCTTCGATGTCACCGAAGTGGAGAAGTACATCGTTGGCGAGTTCGGTGCGCGCGCATGCATCTTCGAGCGCGTTTGCGCACACTATGCGACGAGGGCTCAAGCGCAGCCTCGTCCGCAGTTCGACTGGCCTGATGTTTTCAGGTATTTATAAAAACTACTGTGACTTATCAACATACATAGTTTCGCCAAGCTGTGTTGCAGTGGCCATAGCTGTCAAAGAACTGACAACCAGTGGATCAAACGAGTCCTAGAATCCCTCAACTTGGTGGACAGACTTCGGTTGGAGAGGCCTATATCCAGCTGTGGACTAGTTTGTCTGGCTGTGGACGGACGATAGGTTTTATTAACTAACTGTGCTCTATAAGTTTGGCATTAATAGGGTTCAGAAAATCTAGACTTTCATTTGCACTAAGGTAAGGGTCTAAATTGTTCGATAAACATTATCAAGGAATGTTAATCAACCAATAATTTTAAATATATATATTTTAAACGTAACACTAATTTATCCTGTATCGTGGGTGCGCTTACAAACATATAAACTTACATACACAAACAGCCAGACCCGGAACGGGTATCTGTAGGCCATACAAATATTTTTTCTGTGCGGCAATCGAACCCGCGACATGCAGCGCAGCAGTCAATCGCTCAACCACTGCGCCAACCGTGCCGTCAATTTTTTATATTTGTATTGATCATTTCGCCCAGAGTTCAATCACTTATTCTCCATCAACACATTCAATCGATACAGGGGATTTTCAAAGACTCCAAACGACGGAAAAGTGAACGATGTCCCCCGCGAAAATTATAAGTTAATACTTCTCAAGTACTTTGTAGAACTTAAAAACGGCTGCGTACTTTAAGTTGAAAAGTTTGTCAAAAAGAGTTTGGGTTCGATGTTCAAAGAATTTTTTGTTCACTTTTAATGTTCGTTTTTTTATTTGGTTGTGAAACCTATTTAATATTTTGAATTATTTTAGTAAAGTATTTTTTTTTTTCTAAAAAAAATGCCGCAGGTTGTGATAAAATCGGAAATAAAATTGAGCACCTTTGGCCACTATGTAGGCCACCCTGAAGTAGATTAAAATACTTTTCTGGATAGGTTACTGGAAACGGGTGCTCATAAAAAGAAAGCGAGATTATGGCTACTCCTTTAGAACGAGCTCAGATTTAGTGACTAAACGTCTTTGCCTATAGGCTATTTACCACAGCGAGTTATTAGTACGACTTGTTTAGTGTTTGCGGATCCATAAATAGAATTACATCAGGTAGAAACTTATACCAAAGTCTTATCCTATGACATTTAGCCGAAAATGCATTTTTATATCATAAATGATACCTATACTTTAAGATACAGTGAAACAACATTTTTTCAGTACAGTACATTTCGTTTACGATAAATTCCGAGTTGTTAAGGGCTCGATATATAAAGGTCGTCTACAGCCTTCCTACATATAAAATTCAGACCCTTTACTACACCCCTTTATTACCAAACGACCTTGACACGTCGGTCCATCGCTCCATCGGTCGCGGAGTTTCTATGAATATTTCATAACAGTTGATTCAAATGTTTTCAATGCCACGTCCAACTGTGAGGAACCGGGTCAGTGGTCGGCAGTGTTTCGTACAAGAATGCAGCAAAGTGTGTCCAGCGGTCGCAAGTGGGACATTGATGTAACAGTGTACGCAACCGCGCGGGTCATCGCCGCTCAACGCTCGCGTAGTCACCCAGCCATGAGGATTGTACGATGTTGCGAAACTTTTTTGCTAACCGTTTTCTTGCTGTTGAATATTTATTTTGTGATATTTTTTGCTCATAATGATGTGGGTTTAGAAATAGTTGTATGTTTGTGTATTTATTAAGTTTAATTATGAATAAATGCTATGCTTTCACTGGGTACAGTAGTACAGTAAACGTCACTAAAATACTAAATGAGTATATTGCAAAAACTAATTTTAATAATGGGTAGAGTATTTCCAGAATTAAAGTAAACAACGTGTTTTGTTTGGAGTTTTGTTTCAGTAGTTTATAAAAATAATTTATTTAAGGATTAGGCGTTATATCTAACTAATCAAGAGTTATTTAGGTGGCAAATTTTACTATTGGGCCATGGTGATAAGAAAACTACTTCAAAGTAAAACAAATGCATAGTGTAACTATTTGATATTTTTTTGCTTGTTGGTTTTAACACTTTTAACAAAAACAATCAATTTCAAACATTATTTTTGGTTCAAGAAAACAGCAGCCCTATAGTATTTTCAATGAAATTAAAATAAATCAATCAATGATCACTGTAAGTCATCTAAATTAACAATTTCCATCTCATAAATCATAAAATTTTCTCCAAACTGAGCGAGGCCCAAGCAGTCGAGTATATTATCTTTGTGTATGCAGGACTAACGTCTACTTTACGTTCGACGTCCGAGGTGAGCCGCTATTATGCAACACCGTAAAACACTTTCACTGCCCCAATCCTTCAAACGAAAACGCACCTTAACACTAGGAAATAAAGCTCAAGTAAAACAACAGTTTGCAATGTTTCCCTGCATCTTAGATTACATTGAAATATCACACTTAGACTTTTCATCTTGAGTCTAAAATTATACTGTATGTTTTTTACCGTGGTACAGCATTGTCAGGTTGGTGGTTTACCACAGTCGGAGATTGCTACGGAGATTCAGTTCCGTATTATCGCATCATTCGAGATCTAATAGCTGTTATTTATTTAAATAACTTGCAGTTTCCTTTTGTTTAGATAGGCTCGTGAACTTGGAATGAGAAAACGATTCCTGTACGCACAAAACCTTTTGGCAATAATTTTATTTGGCATTAATTGGGGGTATTTAAGTCAAGAGTAAATAAGTTACTACTAGGCAAGCGCGATCCATCGAATACCAAATTATGGCTTGCCGTCAGGGTGCCAATTCTACGAATATTTAAAAGCTACAAATTTTAATACGTACCAAGTGAAATATTATATGTTAACTTCAAATAAAATAAACCCACTAAAAACAACGTTTTAAGTTCCAAAATAATTATACACCCATCAGAATAATTGAACGTGTTGTATTTATATTCTTTTTGCCTACCAAAATGAATAAATGCTCACCAAATCTTGTTTTCCTGAATAACTTCTGTTACTAGGAGAACTTGGATGCAAGAGCGAGCTAAGCGAACTCGGGACTTGGGGCACCCCGACTCGGACAGGTTTGGTTAGGTTAGGTCTAGTGAGCGACGACGAGGTGGGAAAGCTGTTTGAGCGGATAGTCGCAGCCCGCCTCGTCGGCCACTTGTGCGGAGAGGGGCCGGACCTGGCCGAATGTCAATACGGCTTTCGGCAAGGGCGCTCCACTGTGACGGCGATATCCCGAGTGAGAGTCCTGGCGGAGGAAGCGGTGTCGCGGGGTGGTGTGTTGTTAGCGGTGTCCTTGGACATCGCCAACGCCTTCAACACCCTGCCCTGGAGTTGTATTCGGGAGGCACTGCGTTATCATCGAGTGCCTCCCTACCTCAGCCGCCGCGTCGGTGGGACTTATTTGGCGGAAAGGTGTGTCACCTATCTGGGACGCGATGGTAGATACCAGCGCCTTATGGCGTGCGGTGTTCCGCAGGGTTCGGTCTTGGGCCCGCTCCTGTGGAACATCGGGTACAACTGGGTGCTGAGGGGCGAGCTCCGGCCGGGAGTGCAGCTGGTGTGTTACGCTGACGACACACTGGTCACTGCCCGGGAGAGCTCGCACAGGGAGGCAGCGTTGCTGGCGACGGCTGAGGTCTCACAGGTGGTGAGCCGCATACGGCGCCTCGGCCTGGAGGTTGCCCTCAACAAGTCGGAGGCCATTGTTTTTCATGGCCCCCGGCGGCGGCGCGTGGTGTTCCCGTGCGCCCTTCTTTGACGTGGCGAGGGGAGTCAAACACCTCACTCCCCTCGCCGACGCGAGGTGGCCCGCAGCGACGGGCCGGCACCAGTCGGGGATTGCGGAAGTCGCATACGTTCCCGCGATCCCCGGCGTAGGTGGAAGATGGAACACCGGGGTGGTTTTAGTCAGTAAGAGTCTGACAGACCCCTCCAGCCGCCCCAGGGTGGAGGATTTCCATGAGGATATCTCCCCGAAATGAAAAAAAAAAGGTCTAGTGAGCGAGCGAAGCGAGCGAATCAGACTCCGCTATCCCCTTCGTGGTTGTTTATTTTTAAACCATAGAGCCCCGGCAAGTGGGATTCCGACTTCGCCTTTTGGTGAGCATTTATCCATTCTGGCAGATATTTCGAATTTTTGGTTACCTAGTAAAATAAATACTTTAGCAACGTTTGCAGTTGCTTAAAATCTGTTTTTAATAAAGTATTTTGATGATTAATGATTAATACTAGTCCACAGGTGGACGTAACTGTCCAAGTATCCACCTCTTTAGAAATGCCATCGTAACAAGGATGGTAAATCATCAGATGACTTCTTCCGCTCTGGGTGGAGCGTAAGGGCGTGTCAAACACTTACTGACTAAAACCCATCCGTGTTCCTCCTAAAGCTTTTTCGAACAAATTCCGCAACCCTGGCAGATTGTAACCGTGTCTTAGGACCCGTAGGTAATATAATTTAGGAATATGGTGGTGGTTTTTTTATAAGATGGAATATACTATACGTTTTATAACTTTCATGTGACTGATGAAGAAGTTAAACGTACTTTGTTCTACTTAGGTAATTGGAACACGAGCGAGAATTACCTAGGTCTCAATTACATTAAGACTTCAATGACTTTCAGCTTATTTGTCGAAGTTCATTTGATTAGAGGTCTTCTTTAAAAATTAGAACCTAAGAAATGTTTTGTTCTACTTTTTAGGGTTCCGTACCCTAAGGGTAACCAACGGAACCCTATTACTAAGCCTCCAATGTCCGTCCATCAGCGAGCTGTATCTCAAGAACCTTGAAATGAAATAATAAAAATTAAATTAAATTAAACTTAAATTAAAGGGGGCTCCCATACAAGAAACGTGTTTATTTCGATTTATGGAACGGAACCCTTCGTGTGAGAGTCCGAGTCGCACTTGACCGGTTTTCTTCTTTCTTTAGCTTTTTTATGTCCATTTTAAGTCAAATAAAACTTTCTTAATGATGCCTTTGAACTTAAATTTCAGATTCTACAAACGTAGACTCTAATATTACCTATTGCTACCAAAGCTAACTTTACCAGTTTCAAAGAAAGCCTAATTTCTGAGAAAACCTTTATAAGGTTTCATGATAAAAGCTGCGCTAGTGTAACTCTGAAATAAACTCTTATTTTTGTATGAAGTTAATCACTTAGTTGAAGTTTGCAAGGGTTTTAACTAGCGAAGTAGCGACGGAGTGTAAATGTGTGTCAGTTTTTGTTTATTACGAAGCCGTCCTGTTTGTGGTTTTAAGTTAGTTTAAAAGGAAAGGGTTTTTCTTGTACCTGTTCTGTGTATTTAAATGTCGGGTGTAAGTAGCACATTGGGGTTTCCGATCATAATCTAAACTGGAATATAATAGATAGGCTTTGTCTACGCACACCGACCGGTCTGATTGTCATAGGGTCCTGTCGAGGATATGTGGGTTGTCACATGAGGAAAATCCTATAGTTTTGGAGTTTTAACCGATTACTGGTATTTTTTTACAAAGCCCATATCCAACCGAGTATATGTTTGCGACTCTAGAAAATTTAATTTCTCTATAAAAATGGTTTTAAAATGTTTATACTAATCATATGTTTGCAAAGTGATTTGAAGTGATAACTTCTTATGGGAGGGTAAACCGCTTCGTAACGTAACGCGTTACGGTGCACGTCTGTCTGGCTTCCCTTTCTCTCACGCATACGTCAGCAGTAGGCAGGCTCTTCCTCTCACTCTAACCCACAGCGCTAGTCGTATTTCGAACAGACGCTTCCTATATTAAATAGTTCAACTTAGATTAGTTTAAGTTATCACTTCTGTCGGGCGTCCCGAGACGCATTATTATTTTATAAACTATGCAGCTATTGTGTTACCAATTAAAAACTGTTTTTGTTTTCTTATTTTCAGCCAGTACAAACGGTCTCCAGACCAGGCCAAAGAGTTCTACCTGCTGAGTGTGTTCATGGGAGACATCGTGGGCTCACCACAACTGTGCCACCAGCTGGGCAAGCGCAGGAGTTGTGACAGCCAGCAGTATGGAGTAGCGTAATAGTACTTATTGACCCCACTGCCCCACACTCTCTGGGAGTTTGAGGCAATGATTTTATAGTTAGAGCTCCGAATGTTTAACATCTCAGTTTGTTTACGTGTTTTTTCTCAGGGTAGCCAGCTAGAAAACACCGACCTCATCTAGTTTAAATAATCAATTTTTTAATTTTTTATTTGACATGGGTTTGCTCTTGACTCTAGTCTAGGTCGTAGATGACAGAGACAAAGTCGACGATGGAGCGAGCTTACCCAGAAGAAGCCTGTGTCCACTCTTATTTTGAAGAGATTAGGAATGTATGCGTTCGGAAATACATAGGCAGGCAGAGAGTTCCACTCCTTTGCTGTGCGCAACTGCGCATTATAAAAGACGTTTGGAAACGTTTAGTTTTATAATCACTTGAGAAAGTGTTTTTCTAATAATAAATTGCAAAATAAAATATCATTTAACCATGGCTCACTACCAATTGATTAACTTGTTCATAAACCTAACATTAAATTGGAGCTCTTTTTTTATAAACAAAAAAATATTAGTTAGCGAATTTAATTTAACTAGTTTTAAAGTATTTTTAGGTACTCTCAGTGGGTTCGATTCCCTATGTCGGGCAAATGTGTAATTATAATTATAATAAAATATACTTTCAAGTTACAAAATTCTTAGGAGGTAATTTTAAGAGAAACGATTGATTCTCACAATGTTATTGATTTTACTGCATGTATTGTTAATATTACTGACTCTATTATAAATATGTTTAACACTGATACTATTATATGTTTAACTTTTAAATATTTAGACATATTGACATATTATGTTTCACGTAGATATCCACTTAAATGTGTTCACATGTGTAAAAGTTACCTTTTGTTAGTTTTAATTATTTAGGAAAAAAAAACATTAAAATCAACAAATTATTTTTAACCGTTAAAATAATACCACATCAATATATCGTGATGATAATTAAGTTACATAAAACGTTAGTTAGTTAGTCGTTTATTTTTTATACTTAGATTAAGTAGTTAACTTTTAAACTTAAGTTTAAGTTAACGCGCGCATTAAAAGTTACCTATTTTGTGATTTAATTTTTTATATACTTAATAATCTTTGGTTTACTTTATCACTTTGTTCTTACCTATTTTTTATTTCTTATAAGTGGATTGGTATTACTAATGAAACTAATTATAATTAATAATCTGGTGTTATCTAAGTTATCTACCAAATACGAATAGAGTATTGCCATCCTACTATTCGATTGCAAATTAAAACGTAAGTTTAGATAAACGACTGCGTCACCAAACAAACAACGTTGTTACCATACAAAGTCAAAGTCAAAGCATTTGTTTCAAATAAACCATTAACAGGTACTTTTGAATTGTCAAAGTCAGTCCATCAAAAACATGAAGCTATTTGCACGTTACAAATATCTATACGTACGTAATATATGAAAAAATTAATAATAAATTAACTTTGATAATTATGTATTAAATAGGTGCGTGCAGTTTTTCATAAAAGTAAACATTTAATAAAGAAAATTACATCTTTCACACAGGAACAAAAATTCGTCGAAAAGTAGAATGACCCATCTTAGTGTAGGTATTTCTGCATTGTGTATTTTTACATACGTTAAGGTATCTAGTGTCCTAGATTATATATTATAGTTTTTTAATATAGTTCCAAGGCCCACTTGCTGCACAAATCTCTTAATGCATTTAACGCTAAATCTAATATAAAAAAAACATTCTATCTCTGTCATCTTCGAACTTTTAATAGAAATAGAACGACGATTTAAATACGTTTAGCATAAATATATTTAGTCATTTGTGGTGTTAGTGGGGCTTCATAGCGCAGATATTAACCAATAATGCATCAAGAGGTTAATCATATAATTTATTATTATGTTCTTATGTAAAACTTCATGCGAACAGAAGATTAGTTACAAATAAAAAAGAAATTGTATTCCTTTAAGACTTCTGCAGATAGGTAGATGCGACGTGAAACTACGACAACGATGCTTGACCCGTTTTCTTTAAAAATAATGAACATGAAAATAAAGTTGCTCTATCGACAAAAAATTGTATGAACAAACGTCGTTGCAACGTTGGAGCATTTTCTCGTTGCACCTGTCTGCGGGAGCCTTAACTTTAGACGAAACTTTTCTAATGAAATGAAAAATGAAATTGTTTTATTGACAGATTAACATACAAATAGCATGTATAAATAAGAGTAAATAATAAAAAAAATAATGGTACAATACTACAATAAATAAGTTGTAATACCAAGACAAACCCTGTTTTATAATAATTGTAAAAATGAGCATGTTTCTTAGTTTAAATAGATAAATATATTGCATAAGACTTTAAAACCCGTGAATTCTTCCATTTAGTTGCCACAGGATAATGTGCAATTAATACAAAATGAATTCTGTTTTTTTTTTGGTTTATTATCGCAGTAAGGTTTTTTCTTTAAGTTCTATAGATTTTGTTGTGAATGTGAAAACGTAAATAAGTTTAATTTGTTCAATTAAAAAAAAAATCTATAGCTGAAATGAAAAATCTAAGTTCGATAAACTTAGAATAGTTTAGTAAGTTCTGAATGAAGAACTTTACAGTTGTATTTCTACTTTTGTATCTATTATATTTTAAGCAACCACAATATTTTTGTAAGAAAGTAGGACTAGTCAAAATAAATAATAAAGAAAACCCGTCCATTTTATTTATCCACTATACAAAAACTTACGACTTTTAGAAGTTTTCCTTCAGCCTAATGTGATTTATTTTGAATACTGACAGACTTTGTAGGGGCTAAAGACGCCCATTCTCAAAGAAAGGTCAGGCTATGAGTCTCCATCGACCCTTTAACCCTTGATTTGTAGCTATCCTCTCAAGAGTTCAAGAGTTTCTTTAGACCCAAAAAGATCAAGCCGAAACTACAAATTTTAATTAAGGTAACATACTTGTTTAGGGTTCAAAGAAAAACCCATTTTAATTTGAAGGCTTTTGGGAAATTGCATTTTAAACGAAAATGTGGCTTTCTCCTATGAAGGGTTTCTGATGAAAAACTACAAAAATAAAGCACTGGGTACTCTAATTCTGGGAAGAACCCAACCCAAGAATTTCTACCTTTCGCAGTAACTGACCGACTCCTTAAGAGGTCATGGAGTCGTGAAAATTTTCAATTATAGGCATAGGTTTTATCTTCATAATTGAAATAAATGTGTTAAGTACTTCTGGACATCAACGACTTAGTCAGTGATTTCTCCAGGCGTCTTTTATATGCAAAGTTTTACAAAAGAACTTCCGCAAAGTAGTGATCAGTTTGTAAAATTAATAGGAAGTACCTACCGATATATCAGTTTTCTCCGTTTTTCCTAACACCAGTATTGCCAAGGAGTATCCGTGTCACCCAGTTAATGGGTTGTGGAGGTCTGGTAGGCAGCAACTTCACGTATAATACTGATATTGAGCTGAATCCAGTTTGACTGGTAGCCGACCCCAATATAGTTGGGAGAAGGCTAGGCAGATGATGATGACCAACAATGTTTGAAATATGATTTGAAGTGGATCATTTGTCAAATTCTGCTTTTACTACTTTAAAACTTTTCAAACTTCAAACTTTGGCATTAAAGTAGGGTTTGACACGTCAACACCAAATACTGAATTCAGAAACCGAACCTCAGAATGATACTTTAAATCTATCACTGACAAACATCACTATCCAACCAAAAACAGGTAATTTTTATTACTCCAGTCCGTTCTGATAAGGAATAAGGTCAATTGTTTTCAAGTAGGTAAGTACTCCGAAACATCGAAGAGGCACATGTCTGGGAATAAAATTTGCAAATGTACCGGAAAGGGCGGGTCATTTCCGCGGACCCAACATGGCCGTCCATCCGGCTGGACATAGCGTTAATCATGCGGTTACGTTTTATTATTTTAGGTAGAATTTTTACCTACTTACACATTTAACCTTTTCAACGCCATTGTCACGTATAAATAAAAAGCAAGTGCGTGCCCTGTACGCCAAATGTCACAAATATGTGACAAAAAGTACGGCGTATTTGTGGCTTGGCGTCGGGAGAACGCCGATGCGTTTATGCTCTGGCGTTCAAAAGGTTACACTTAAAATATTGTGAAGATGCAACCATTGGTTACATCTTTGTTTGTTTTTTTGAGTACCTACCTACATATTAATTGTAAAACTGTAAAAGGTAATCTCTGGAAGTTCTGGTACGATTATTATTATTTAATATTGTCGGTCACAGGAGCGAAGCTACGCTATATATCTAGAACTAGTAATAGTATTATTACGGAATCACAGTTTGATTTAAATATGGGAAATAGATATTGAACACAAATTACAGTGCCTTTGAATTCTTATAAGAAGTAGATAAATTACTGGTGTGAACCGTTGATAGAGCAAAATAGGCCGTCTGCCCAATCTACTCGTAGTAGGTACGCGAACGTTTAAAGTAAGTAAGTACCTACCTAATACTAACAATACCTACCTAGTGTGTGTTGTGTAGTGTGTTTTGTTACTGAGAAACTAACTGGGGGATCTATGATCTTGGACTATGAGCGTTGGAACCTGAGCAAGAACCCCGATCTAGGGAAATTATGGTTTGGTTTTACCATTTAGAATTTCTTAGGAGGCTGTCTAGTAAATAAGTCAATAAATTACGGGGAATTAGGTACGGAGCTACTACTACTTACTATAAGTGTGTAGTAGTTGTAACGAGGCTGACAGCATTTTAGTGAGTTGGTATCAGAAGGTTGCAGATGTTAGGGCCTGTTTCATGTAACTGACAATGCAACAAATTTGTCAAAAACTGACATTATTGTCACAATTTCACGACACGTGTTGTTTAATAAAGCAGAGAATGTATGAAATAAACGTACAAAATTGTAGAATTGTCAGATTGTCACTTGTCACCAGTCAGTTTTATTAAATAGGCCCCAGGCAATGTGCAATCGTGATTCATTTTATTAGACACTTCTCTTTCTTTCGTATGAAAGAAGTAGAATGTGATAAGATTAGTACTCTAAGTTCCTTTCTAAACTAGTGTCTATTGACGTATAAATTGTGCTGTCAAGAGAACATAATAAAGTTAATAGGTACTATAGAGAATATTCCGATAGTAGGTACCTGATAACGACATCTCGCGGTAGTGTAGCAAAACTAAGAACTCAGTGGAAGTGAAAGTGTGGCTCACTTTGCTCGTAGCATTACTGTGTCTGTTAGTGGACATTCGTTCCTATTTCTTCCGCAAGGTGACGCTATTTGTGTACCACATTCAGTTGGCATTTAGTTATATAAAACTCTGCTAGAGGGCGTTACTATTATAACATAATGTTCTTTACAGTCACGTTCACTAGAGTAAGTTGAACCTGCCAAACAATAAGGCAAAATAATATTAGGTTACTTTGAATTTAAACTGTCGTTCAACACCATCATTTCAGCCGGAAATCTTCCACTGCTGGACATGGCTTCTCTCAATCGTTGCCCCACCAACCGATCCCATATCATTATAGCGGTCACCAAGGCATCCGTGCATCTCGAGGAAGGCCTATTTACCAGATCCTCCCAAAATCTATCGGCCCCTATGGCCTAATTAACGCTTTCGTTCTCAAAACAAAAACTAGCCATATTTTGTCGCAATAAGACGATAAAATGCAAATTCCTTACCTCCTAAGAACTACCAATTTAATAGATACAGAGAAATGCATGGCCTACTTAAACCCACGACAATAATGACGTTAAATTAAGTTAATTTTATGCATCCACCTTGACATCTGAACATCAAATTTTATTCTGATCATAAAGGCCCAAGAAAGTGAACATAAATCTTTATTAACATAGTGATATAACTAGTTACTACAGAGATATTCAAATTAAATTATATCAACAATAAATTAATGCTAATATTTTCGTTTCATTAACTTTAAAAGCTATTAATAGGCTGGAATGTTGTTGCAAAATTCTAGGATATGCAAACATTGTTTTTATGTGCAATTTATTAATAAATTTCACAATTAGGTAGCTAGGTACATAGAGAAGCCTACGGACAGCGAGCATTGGGTGGCTCGCCTTCCGATCAGAACCAGCCGGTCGATTCGAAGTGATCACGAGGTGAGCGGTCAATCCATATAATCATGATAGAATGACAGCTCACTTCGTGATCTCTTCACCCAAGCCTTCACTTGGACATGTTTACAGAATCGACCGGCAGACCTGGGACGACGGCGCGTTGTGTTCCACGCGCGCCTCAGAGATATGTCAGCACCTGATAGGGCCAGAGCCCTTATAATTGCCCTTTATTCAGGAATAAATGTGAAATATCTGGAATCAATAAGAAAAAATATTTTGTTAATCATAAAATGTTGTGAATTCGAACTTACTCCCATTTTGACAGTTTATAGGTTTATTTTGGTCACACCAGAATTCAAAGCAGGACGCAATATATTTTTGGAGAAAAGAGGTCCTTCCTATGGAATTTTCCATCCGTGCAATAAATCAAATAAAGCAATTCACAGCCGATAGGTCGCCAAATTAGATCTGCCCTCGAGGCATTCTATATAATTTCCAATTTTCCACGGAAAAGTACCTACGATTTGCTAAAATTGTTTTTGCCTTCCATTCCTAACGCCAATTTTTTTCCGAACATACACAGGGTATTTTATTATAAATAGTCGTATGCTTTTTTAGGAGCTCATAATCAAAAATAACAGCCGCACTGGTCGATTTTTGTGAATAAGCAACGTTGACAGATGTTGGTTCATTGATGGGTTATTCCTCCATGCCTCGGTAGGAACGTAAAATCGTTGAACACGGCAATCAATTTTAAAGATTCGATCTCAACATAATGAAAGAACAGGCAAGGCAGATTAACCCCAGGGGCTACGGATTTCTTCGAAAGAGTTATCGCAAAAGGCACGTTAGAAGGAACACGGTGGGCTTAATAGACTGAGATCCCAGAGCTGACAGACCTCCCTTATTTCCTCACTAACAAAATATGCGGAATAGAGTAGTGCTAGTATGTAGTTTTTCTTTGTTATGTATCTAAGGTATTTCAGGAGTCAAGGAGGTAGTGTTGCATCCTTCCAAATCCTGGCAGACTTAAGATTTCGGTATTTGCACCTACTAAATAAACTAAGCCCAAATTTCAGCCTTGTGAATAGGATCTGTGATATGTGGCGCCCAGCTCTAGACTAATTCAATGACTAATCAGAGTAATCAGTCGTAAAAATATTATTTAATTACTAATTATTAACCACATTTCTTAAAACATACAGAAAAATCAGCACCCAGACTTTAATAAAAGTGATTTAATGGCTTTAACACCTGATACCTGAAAATCGGCCGTCGGTCCAAGCTAGCAGGTATGCGTATGTTAAAAGTGGGATAGAGTAGTATGTACTAACACTTCTCTATCTCACACATTTTGTTAGTGAGAAAATAAGAGAGGTCTGACAGGTTTGGGATCTTAGTCCATATGTCAGTAAGAGTCTGACACTTCCCTCCCAAAAAACAAAAGATAGATTGACTCTTATAATGTTTTATTACTAAGTGCCTGACTTGTTAAAATGAAGTGCTAATTAGAATTCCTTAGAAGAATAATATTCAACTTCATTTGCAATCAAATCAAGAGTGAGCAATAATAGGAAATACTTGCCAACACATTATCTAGGCCTAAACCTACGTCAATGGACTAAGAGGTGTGTCAACAAATGCTAAAACTAATCGTTTTCCATACTAAGTTCAGAATTTGTAATAAAGGTCACACGAATACAGATAAGATGCAACTTATTTGCTTGTTGTGAAACCTGGAGAAGGTTTCCTAGCTTTGCCATAAGACAACATAGAAAGAATACCTCTTTTTAAGGATGGGAAATCATCTAATGACTCCTTCCGTTCTGGGCGGAGCGGAAGGGAGTGTCAGACTCTTACTGACTAAAACCCATCCGTGTTCCTCCTAATGCCTTTTGTGTTCCAGGGCCGCGGTGACTCTTTCGAACAAATTTAGCCACAATGAACACCCCAGGAAGTGTTATTTGTTAATTCATCATCATCAGCATTACAGTAGATATATGTACCCGTACATTTCATCGACATAGGCTTCGTCCAAGTGTCGCCACGTCGACTGGTCTTATGCATTACGCATCCAGTGGATTCCCGAGGCCTTGCACCAGGTCATCGGTTCATCTCGCGGGAGGTCTTCCAATGCTGCGTCTTTCGCTACGCTGTCACCAGTCCAGATCCTTCCGGCTTCATCTACCATGTGTTCTGCGAGCAATGTGCCCTGTCCACTGCTACTTAAGTTGGCGATTCTTTGGCCTATTTCAGTAACTTTGTTAATTACCCATGCTGAAAACCTTTTACAGCTGTGCTTGGTGACGTTCAATAAGCTATCGTTATTATGATTTTGGTCTTTATTTTAAGGTACTAGGTGTTTAAATCCAGCCCATCAGTATCACAAACAATAGAGATGACTTTGTCATTAATACATATTCGTTAGTGAGGTACCTATTTATAAAATAATCATAGCTTTCTTAAGTAAAGACCTCCTACATAGACCTTCTGTCAATATACTAATATTTATTTTACATAGCCTGTATGTCTGTTAACACTTAAAGTTATCGATATAATATAATTATTATATCATATATCTATGATTACGCAACATTTCAATATTGACATTATCATCTTACATTATTTGCAGAATCATCCATTCTCCAACGCAATTATTTAGACCATAGTTGGACGGCTGAGTCTAAAACCGGTTGCGTAGCTAAAGCTAAGCTAAGTGGGGTAAGCTGAGCTCGTCGAGTTGATGTAGTTTATGATACATATGTATGTTGCAGTTTACACTCAAGAATGAAAAATGACCTTAACTACGCAAGCTATGCTAAACCGGTCCTATCTTAAATTTTGATCTCCAACCGGCCGAATGCTGCTCATGTTAGTTGAAAGAGCGGTTACTCCGCCTTGTTTTTGGAAATTAACTAACAATTTTATGAAACTTGATACGCATATGCAAAATACTTTGGTCTAAAATTTGAGAGAAAGAGAAACTGATTTTTCAGTGTCAATCGAAAATAAAAATGCTCTCACTGTTTCTCTAAAATCTTAATAGAACAATCCTCCAATCAATCTAAGTAGATCTCCATCCGCTTTATGTACATCTTTTGCAGCAGTGGATGGTCGACTTTACTTAGTGTCGAACCACTTCAAGTTGATACTCGTGAACTAAATTATGTATGGAACAGACGTCACTGTTTGGTAACAACACTAACAACTTAGATCGCGGATAGTAAAAACAGCAATAAATTAGAGATGTTACTAGTGTTTCATAACTTTATCGATTTTGAAATGACTCCTTAAGAAATTATGTTATTGATATTTATTAGTGTATGAAACTATTGCTTACTTCAGATATTTGTATATGTAAAGATACTAAAGATTGCTTCCGAAGTGATTGCTTTGCTTTTGAAAATAATTAGAAAGGTGCTAAACTTTTGATATGAGGTCATATTTAAAAAATAGTAAATACACACGAATTTATAGTCGTTTCCTAAGCCCTACCTGAAAGGGTTAATATTTATATTAAGCCGCCACAGGCAAGTACGGTTAAGCAGACGACAACCTCATAGGTTGAACAGCGGGTAGAGGCCAATCAAAAAAAAATTGTTTCCTCATTTGACATTTATGTTACAACTAAATAGAGCAGTCATATTCAACCTTTTTTCATCCTGGGCCACAAACAGCTTCTAATACATATATGCATGATGAGTCGCAATAACCAAAAACCAAGTAAAAAAAACTGTACTTTAACAGTATTAACATGAATTTGTGACAAAATATTACATTTCGGTAAATTTTCCATGTTGAAAATTTACCGAAATGTAACATTTTGTCTATTGCCGTACCTATTGCCACACAGCAAAGCTTGGCGAGCCACAGGCAGCCCGTGGGCCGCAGGTTGAGTATGTGGTGAACACAATTTGTAATTAAATACTTTTTAGGGTTCCGTACCCGAAGGGTAACCAACGGAACCATAGTCCATCACCTCCGCTGTCCGTCCGTCCGTCTGTCTTTCAGCACACTGTATCTGTCAAGAACCGTAATAGATACGAATGTTGAAATTTTCACAGAATGTGATTTTCTATTGCCACTATATCAACGAATAATAAAAATTAAAGTGGGCTCCCATACAAGAAACGTTTCGTGTAAGTGTCCGACTCGCACTTGACCGATTTTTTAGTCAATATGTGTAAATATTTTTTTCAGCTTCTTATACCATAATTAATATTTAAAAATAAGTTTTGTTTGTTTTTGAACGCGCTAATCTCTGCAACTAGCAGTTGGATTTGGAAAATTCTTTTTGTTTATGATAGGCACATTCATGGAAAATTTCTACGGGAATGGTAAAAAACGAAATAAGTACGTGCGTACGAAGTCGCGGGCAAAATTTTTTTGAGGATGGGAAATCATCAAATGACTCCTTCCACTCTGGGCAGAACAAAAGGGGCTCCTAATGTCCTTTGCGTTCCAGGGTCACGGTGACTCTTTTGAACAAATCCGCAACATGTGGTCAATACCTTACATTACTACTTTCGAAAATCGTAACCCGCTGTTAGGCTGTTAGAAAATCACTTAATCTGCTCAACATCCTCAGATTGATACAGTAGTAGATAACTTAAATTTTCTATTATTTTTCTTTGAAAAGTTAAACCCATAAATCGAATGCAATGTTTTCTGATAAAAGTTTCAAATTGACAATCAGTTTTCAAGTGTCATTAATATTTTAATTTGTAGCGCAACTTAAATGCAATTGCTATGCACTAAAACTTATGAATAATTTAAGTTTTATTTCTATAGAAACGTACTTTGAAACTTTTGAATTAGGCACTTACCTAAACGACTTATGCCCGGTTTCTAAACCAAAAACCAAGCAATAGTGTTAAAGGATATATAAATAACCGATAAATTACCTCGGACATCGCGCATTAATATATTGCTTTTAATATTTGTAACAATCACGTCTGAATCTCTCCAAGGGTTGGCACAGGGGTAAGCTATACAACACCCAAATTTTGCCATTTATCTTTAAGTCCCATGTTACAAGAGGCGAGCCCAATGCCATCAACTGGCCTGAGAATATTATTTTTCATAAAAAAGGCAATTTGAAAAAAATATTCTAATTAACAATAGAAAATAATTTATCTGAAAAAACACCTTTGTGTCACCGGGGGGTATACAAGCAAGGGGTGAAAAGGTTATTTCAAGGCAAGAGTTCTCCATCGTCGACCACATCATCGCTTACCATCATCCAGGTCAAATTTGAAACTATCCACAACAAAAAGAAAAGCGGCCAAATGCCGGACTCGCGCACAAAGGGTTCCGTACCATTATCTATAAAAACGGCAAAAAAATCATGTCTGTTGTATGGGAGCCCCCTTAAATATTTATTTTATCCTGTTTTTTAGTATTTGTTGTTATAGCCGCAACAGAAATACATAATTTGTGAAAATTTCAACTGTCTAACTATCACGGTTCATGAGATACAGCCTGGTGACAGCCGGATTGACGGACGGACAGCGGAGTCTTAGTAATAAGGTCCCGTTTTTCTCTTTGAGTACGGAACCCTAAAAACATATAAATAAATTATCCTCACACAAAAGAAAAACCCAAACAACTAGATAAAAGAAAACCATCTCATTTGACGTCATAACAAAATTACACGTCCCACAAAAGTTTATTTCAGAACAATAGCCAGCCATTTTTGCAAATAACTACCTACATTTTCAGACATGGACGCGGCAAAGTTAAACCAGGCCACATACCGAGGTAGTTTGTTTGTAAACTATAATTATTTTGATGAAACCTTACATCGTTTGACAGAAGTGCATTGTGCAAAGTTGCTGCTAGTTCACTAAATTAGATAGCTGTTGAGTAACTTGATATGGAAGCTCATAATTATGGACCTAACAAGGATATTGTGTAGTTTGTAGTTAAACGCTTTACTTACCTATCTCTAGTAAGAGGTGGGAATAGGTTACTCCTAACTAGAGTACTTTTTTTATTTTTTCTTAGCCTCTTGTGTCCCACTGCTGGGCAAAGACCTCCCCCATATCCTTCCAGACATTCTTTTCTTGTGCCACCTCGAACCAGTATAATAATAAGAGTATAATAATAATAATAAATTTATTTGTTAGAATATTGAAATGAAATAAAAAAAATGAAATGAAATTGTTTATTGCCAGATTAACATCCAAAATAGCGTATATAATAGAGTAAATAATACTAAATAAGCGAATCATGTTATCAGCGTATGGTAGGACTGCCACCATTGTTGAAGAGGGCTCTTGTCCCAGTCTCGCATATTGTTGTTACAAGGTGTTATAGCTACATAATATACGTCCATAATATTCTGCTGTTTCCAGCGTACAAATATTTCAAAGAATAAATGACAAGGATAAAGAAAACGTTAAATACTGTCAAATACAATGTCGGGATTATTCAATACAGTGTTACAATGTAAGGATTATTAAATACAATATAAAGTATGATCAATTAAAACACAAAGAATTATTTAAAACAGTGACACAGATATCAAATTATATTCAATTATTAGGAACATAAAGGTAAGTTGTCGACTAATTTAAATTTTGAATTAAATTTTTCATTTGTGCTCCATCGTCTACCACATCATCGCTTACCATTAGATAGGATAGGGTTCCAATGAAAGCCTTTCAATTAATATGTTGTCCTATCCGAATGGAGGATGGTTATTCCTCTTTCACATGATATGGCTTAGCTCATAAAATATATTTTATCCTGGAGTTATGTTGTTTTTAGATGATTTCCGACTAAAACGAGGGTGAAGCCGTTGGAAGACAACACCCTTAAAAAAACATGAACAACTACCTCTTCATGATTTTTTAAGGGTGTTATCATGGCATTACCACCATCGGAAGTTATTATGATTCGGAGGCCTTTGCATTTAGTGGGACAGTGCCGGCTGATTGGATAAAACGAACAAACGAAAAATTATAATTTCAACTATTATGTTGTCATTGTTTTAAAATTCTTTGGAGTAAATATTAGGTTTAATTATACATAGAAATGTTTGATTAATATATTTTAAAGGATCGAAAATAATTTTAAAAGAGCTTTAATTCTTGCTGATTAAATTATCTAGGGCTTATCGAAGATTTGCACTTTTAAACTTATTAATTTTGAATACCAAGGATGAACTTTCAAAAACGATCTACATTTTACCGCGTTAAATACACTGGAATTGCAAGACTTGCAACCGGAATGCTATGTTTGCAGAGTATGCGCCTTTCTCAAAGCAAGGTCGGACTTAAACCATTTAAGATTGCCTAGTGTTCGGTATAAAAGTCCTTAGAAAATTATAGACAAGATTTAAATCGGAAAATTCGATAATCTCATCTTCCCTTATCTAATTTATTGGAAAATGAGATTAGGTATCCAGAGATGTAAAAATCAGAGAAGCTTGTTGAGTTTTAACTGACTAAAAAAAAGGAGGAGATGTTTTACCTGTGATCATCAGATAGGATAAAACTTTGGGTAGAGCCCTTTTTATGGATGGGAAATCATCAAATTACTCCTTCCGCTCTGGGCGGAGCAGAATAGAATGTCAGACTCTTACTGACTAAAACCCACTCGTGTTCCTCCTCATGCCTTTGCGTTTCAGGGCTACGGTGACTCTTTCGAACAAATTCCGCATCCGTGGCAAGCACTGGCCCTAGTGGCCCCGTCCACTATACTGACATCTCTTCGCAGAAGAAGGTGACCGCTTCCCATATTTCTTCATTCCGGACCATGGATTGAACCAGGGCTGGACGCAAGAGGTCGCCGCCACCGATCGCCTCGACGAGGACACGGCGGTGCCCCGCCCAAACAGACCTCCACCGTATGCTCCACCGTCTCCTTTGGGTAAATTCTACGCTCGATAACAGGAAAAAATAAAGGACTTTTCGGGGAAAACTGTGCCCTAATTAAGGATTATAGAGGAATGATAAGGAAATGTAATTAGTTTTTGCGTCTGAGCCAATTAGGAGCGAACATCTCAGTGGGGCTTAAGTAGAGCTAGTTCCTAGTATTATAATTATCAAACGTTCTTTAGTGTTCTCAAGATAGGTATTGATGAGGTTTCTGGTAAGGGAAGAGATATATCTAACACACTCTTGGCTCTTAGGTCTCCATAGGAAAAAAAATAGCTCTAATTACCTCTTTAGTTGATGCTAGTCCTACTATGCAAGTCCTGCCGTATGTTAAATTGAAAGGTCACTCATCTTTTCATCCATTCACCCACTGGTTAATCACGAAATCTCGAAAACTGACCCTGAACCTATGAATATGAAATTTGGCACGGAGGTAGATTATGAATAGGAGACGTTAGCTAAGAAAAGAATTTTTGAATATTCCCCCCGTAAAGGGATGAAGCAGGGGTTGGAAATTGTTTGTGCTAAATCTACGCAGACGAAGTCGCGGGCGAAGAGCTATTTACTACTATTTTCAAAGAAGAAAATAAAACTTAAGCCCAATTTCTGTAACTGAAATGTTCTTATTTAGATTCTATTTGGCGCTGCCGTGGAGCACACAATTTTATTGCTTTAGATTATGTTTCCTTATATTTGTACCTACATTGCGTTTATCATGTGTGCCAAATAAACAAGTTTTCATTTTTTTTTTCTTTCTTTAAAGTCTCGAAAAATTGATAAACACATTTAGGTTGTTTGAATGTTCAACAGGCAATCACATCAAATGACTTGTATTTATTTTATGAAGTCTTTCCTTAAACCGATTGTAAGTCTTACCGTAAATGCTCAACTATGCAATACGAAGCAACTGCAGTAAACTTAGCACTAAACTGGATTAGCTTTATTAGTTTTGCTTAATCCCCCACATCAAGTAACAAGTTTAATTAAGTAAGTTTATCACTCTTACTTAATGTGTGAAGCGTTCATTTATTGGAGGACTATAATTACGTCTAGTACGACCACAGTACATGTTGGTAGCAGTAGTGTAAGTGGGCTGTTTTCTTGAGATAATGACCTACTTAATTGGTTGTTTGAGCTTAGGCTCGTGTAGACTCGATTGGAGTCATGTGGTGATCTTGTATAGTTTATAATGCACCATAGAAATTTATAATCGATTTAATTAATTTATATCAAATAGCAAACTATACGTATAATGTACGTCTGTAAGTGAAAAGTTCTTTTTAATTTTATTAAATAAACTAAGTTAAATTTGCTGTAAATGTTTCTGTGAACGATTCGTTGGAGTGTTCTATTAATAAATAAAAGACTTCAACAATGAAAGAGTGTCTGTGTCCGCACATTTCAAAGCTTATTTGGATCAATTAACATTAATTTGTATTCAGAAAGAAAAGTACTTACAGTGAACATTACGACACAATATACATGAGATTTTCCACACACAATATGAGTGATTTTCCTAAAATAATATATATGGAATTTTCCGTATAGTAATTATTTCTCGTAAAATCGTGACCACTGTGGCTTAGATGAGCCGAAGTGATGGTCCAGACGTAAAAGATTTCCATAAACTTCTATAGAAATTCGTCTGTGCAGACAAATTTCAGTGTAATTGATATTTTAATCAACTTCAAAAATGGAGGAGGTTCTCAATTAGGATGTATTTTTTTAATATTTTTTATGTTTGTTAGCTCATATAAACCGATTTGAAAAATTCTTCTTTCATCTGAAACGATATACTTTCCGATTGGTCCCAATTTCATCAAAATCAGTTTAGTGGTTTGGTTTTGAATCTAAATAGCTGGAAAAAATACATATATCATCCAAATAAACGGAATTGCGTAGTTTGCTTTCCTGTGACTTTCCAATGGTGTTGTTGGGTGTGGGGTACCAGTAAATAGTGAAAAATAAAAATAAACATTTTACAAAAAAATATACATTGACACTACTGTTTCACTATTGGC
Source organism: Mamestra brassicae (assembly GCA_905163435.1). NCBI lineage: Eukaryota > Metazoa > Arthropoda > Insecta > Lepidoptera > Noctuidae > Mamestra > Mamestra brassicae. The sequence continues at coordinate 8,162,700 of LR991009.1, read as the reverse complement.
AGTAAAAATATGATTTATTGGGTCTACGTCGATGAGAAGTGATAGATTAGCACCCGCCATACTTCGAAACTGTTATATTCTCACGGTTTATATAAACTATATAAAATCTAGATTGTAGTTTAGTTTATTATCCTTTGTAGTAACGATTAGAGGTTAATTGGCGGTTTAACTATTATTTAATGAACTGTAGTTTAATTGAAGGCTGTGAAAAATGTTTTGATTGTTATGTAGTAATGAGAATTATGGATGTAAAACCTTTTTGTTATGACTTGTTTTATGCGTTATTTGTTCAACATGGGAGGAATGTTGTAAGTAGTTTTCAAGGTTATGGTATTACCGTGTACGGGTGGGAACCAATGTCGTCGTCTTAACTGATAAGCATTGTCATCATAATTTCAGCTGAAAGACGTCCACTTCTGGATATAGGCCTCCCATAAGCATCACCGCGATTCTATAAACATCCCACCGTGTACACTTAGGCGAAGTGAACATGAAGTGAATAGCAAAGCAAATAAGCTGTTACGACAGTTCACCTCATGCTCACTCTACCTTTTTTTTTTTTGATGTCGGGGGGAAATCCTCATGGAAATCCTCCACCCTGGGGCGGGTGGAGGAGTCTGTCAGACTCTTACTGACTAAAACCACCCCGGTGTTCTATCTCCCACCTACGCCGGGGATCGCGGGAACGTATGCGACTTCCGCAATCCCCGGCTGATACTCACTCTACCTAAGTTAACATGGTGAGACGTTGGTAGAATAGACCTGCTGTGCTACTCGCGTCCAGCGGACTCCCGTGGCCCTCACCAAGCCATCTTTGTACCTTCCTTGGGGGAGACCTTCTAAGGCTGTGGGAGTAGTCTTTCGGCTAAAAAGGCGATCATTATATATTTACAGTGCCAAAAAAACAAATCTTTTTTAACCGACGTATCGAAAAGAAGTCGTCCAGTATACCTACTTACTTTTTTTTCAATGAGGCGTCTTCGGGTGCGACGGGGCTACTCCTGCCGATCGATTTGTAAACTTGTCGAAATGAAGGCTTGGGTGAAGTGATCACGAGGTGAGCTGTCAATCCATATTATCAAGACGGAATGAAAGCTCACTTCGTGATCACTTTACCCAAACCTTCACGTCCACATGTCAACAGGATCGACTGGCAGAATCTTTCGGCTCCAGTGACCATTCCCACACTGTTCAACAGCTTTGGTTATTCAATTGTCGCCCAAGGTTATTTATAATGATTTCAATTAACAGATCACTGTCTCTCGTTATCATAACATTTGTAACATCTTAGTGAATAGTTGCTTCTTTTAGATTTTGTAACTTTTATAAATTATGATGACTAGACTGATTTATAGCAGTCAAATTATGGTAAATAGCTGTATTTATTTGCAAGGAGATTGTTACAACGATGCTACCTATCAGCTACCTAGGTCATTGCAAATGAATGATGTACATAGAGTGCATCTAATTCATACTCAATGGCATCATTAAAATAAATGGTTAGTGACTGTGAACGGATGCGTTTGATTTATTATTGTGTTTCTTAATCGTTTATTGGTTTAAAAGAGCATCTAGTGTGTCTGCAATGTCGTTATTAAGTGTCTCGAGTTCCATTCAGTATCTAGTAATTTTCATCCATCATACACTATGGACAAAGACTTCTTTATTAGCATACCATTTTACTAGATTTATTGTCAAATCTTAATAATTACCTATCCAAAGGAGCCCGTAACTAAATGATAATAGCGCACGAGTCAATCTTTTGAGTTTAAGCAACGCTTGCCCAGGTCAGTCTGTGGATGGGTGACCAATCATTATGTAGTGAGACCTTTCCATTCCATGGAAAGTACGGTAAGTCTTTGGTCCCAGCTGTTATTTGTATATTCTCATATCTTTGCTAAAGGTTACTTGAAGGAAACACCAGTCTTGCCAAGGGATTTCGTGTTACCCAGCTACTTGAATTGTGGAGGTCTGAAAGCCGGTGGCTTCACGTAAAATACTAGTATTTAGCTACATCCGGGTACACTGGAGCCGATCCCAACATGGTTGGAAAAACGCTTGGTAGGTTGAGAGGCAAGACCTTTTTAATAGCTTGCCACTTTATTTTAAAATCATTATAATTACTTTCTGAGACACACATTGTAACCTATTAGAGGTTCAATTATTCTACTATTTTTTAAGCAGCGTTCGCATTTGCGTCTCGGCCGCAATGTGTCAAAAAAGCCTCCATTCCCGTACATTTTTGGCACTCTGAAATCCAATTTCAGTTTAATTTAAATTGGAGCCAAACTCAAACAAAATGTGTCGTTTCAGTTGATAGGGATTTTCGGCAACAGATATGTAATGATTTACGCTGGCTTGTGGATGGATGTTCCAAAATTAAACTCGCGTTGTTACCATGCGAACATATTTTTTGATAAACAGTAATTAAACTGGTGCTATGAAATCGTACACACGAATGTATTGCTGGGTGCTTTTAGAGCCACTTCTCCCCAGCTTAAATTCGTTAAGTGATTGAATATGGACCTTGTATGGTTTACAATAAAGATTATTATTATTATTATTTTCAATTCAATTCAATTTTTAAGGTTATGGCTCTATCGCGTCATGTTCGTGAACGGGCGCCGTCAGTGGAGACTGGTCATCCCTTAGTTGCCACTGCCTCATTTTAATATTTGATACTATAAATTGTTTTTTTCTTTCTTTACATTCTCATATATAGAAGCAACAAGGTTAATGTAACCAGGATTTTTGTAAACATAAAATGATTTAAAAGAGTGTCCGTGGAGTTTCTTGTACGTTCTTCTCCATAGAGATCTACGCTTTCGAACGTGCAAATAGCTTCATGTTTTTGACGGACTGACTTTGACAATGCAAAAGTACCTGATAATGGTTTATTTGAAATAAATGCTTTGACTTTGACTTTGACTTATCGATCAACATTCTATGATTTTGCCAATGTCAAGGTACGAGATGGCAATGGTCTGTTCTCAGTTACGATACGTTTTGGAAGACTATTGGTCAGTTTCTATAGCGATGTCATCCATTATTCTCCATGCTAAATAGGACAAAACATTTTTGTTAATAATACGTCACCGGAAAATTGCAGACTCCGTAACATTGTAAAAAATCGTGAATACATTATAATTTCTCGATATATTATGAAAAAATCGTTTTGTGTACAATTAATCCCATCCAAATTCAATAGTTTCCAATATATGCGAGTCTTATTTAGAAAAACTAGTTTACAATTTTACGCGATATTTTACAATCTTACGGCGTTTGCCATTTTCCGGTAACACATATAAGACACAGTATTTTAAATCAATATTATAAGCATCGTAGCAACTGGCGTTTTTTAGTTTCTACCTACCTCATAAGAAAAAGGCGTGAGTTCATAATATATATATGTTCAGGCTCAAAATACATATGTACACAACATATGTATTTTGAGCCAACAGGTTCTTTTTACTACGGACAGATCTTTATTAATATCATTATAATTATCTTAGTAGATTGAATTATCTTTACACTACGGTATAAGTAAATTTTTAGAGAAACTTTTAATACATACAACGATTACAATTGAACCATCAAATACTACTTTGCCTACCGGAAATCCGGGGTCAACGTGTGGTGATCGAATTGAATTGGAAAATGACATATATATATGTCCGTATACATATAGCAGGCATATATGTGTCATTTTCCAATTCCGTCGCCACATCAAGAGTCCTGTGCGTCTCGCATCCGGACTCCCGAGGCCATCACTAGGTCATCAGCCCAAGTTGTAGGAAGTCTTCCAAGGCTACGGGACTACCTTTGTCCTGCAGATAACGTTTTTCGGTTTTGATGATCATAAAACATTTTCTACGTCACTTTCAGTCGAGAAGCTTGTGACTATCTATATTATCTATATTACTGGTTTGTGGAGGTCAGTTGTTAAGAGTCACTTTATGTGAAAATATAACTGATACTCAGCATCATTTGCTTAAACTTTACTTTTCAGTAGAGACATAGAAACAAAATACAAAGACTCTTGGTACCATGTAAAATGCATGGAATTTACACTGAATCATCAAATACACTCGAAATCAAATCTACCATGTTTCATGCAAATTATACGTTTTCTAACCGTTCTAAGACTACCTACTGATAGCCAAAGACAGTCAGTAATCGACAAATCGTGAAGAGAAAAATGATATTTGATGGCTTGTATTTGCAGGTAAACAATTGGATTAGCATAGTTATTTGAGTAGGTATTGTGTTGTTCACAATGGTTCATCTAATTTTGATATGTATAAGTGACGAGTATCATGATTTCAACTGACTTTGGCTGCCGGAAACAGGCCTAAGCGGACTCCACCGGCCCTCATCAGCTCATCGGTCCATCTTTTAGGGGTCCTTACAGCACTGCGTCTTCAGATACGCGGTCGCCACTCCAGAACCTTTTGGCTCCATCGGACATTCATTTTGCGAGCGACGTGCCCTGACCACTGCTACTTAAGTTTACCAATTCTTCGGGCTACCTTGGTTATTCCGTGGATCTCTTCATTTCTAATTCAATATCGCAGGGTAGGTACGCTCCAAGCGTAGTCTGGTGGTAGCGGTGTTTTATCTAGTGTGGACTGAGAGTTTACTGTTGCGATTCTGTCTTGACTGATCAAACTGATCAGATGATAAATGATAAATAACATAACACACGTCAATCTTTTTAGGTAATTTTAAACTAGATAAGGCCTGTGTTTCCTAGCTGACTACCCTGAGAAGAAACACCAAAACAATGTCAGAGGTCAAAGTCTCTTTTAAAGTCCATATTTATAATCGTACTGGTCAAATCATATGAGAACCATGTAGGTTAATGTCTGAAGTGGTCTTTTGAGGAAAGTAATGGTACTTTAGTAGACCTGTCCAGACAGTGCAAGCATTTGTCAGTTATCGTGTTGTTCAAACTTAAAACATTAAGGAGCTCAACGATTTAATGAATTATCCATTTGACATGTGCTTTTTCGTCTTAAAACAATTGCGATTCTAATGTGGGAGGAAGACGACGCTATATAAGAAGCATAGTTTCCAATTTTCACAGATAATTTTCTGGAAGAAATTGGAAAGGACCATTTTTCATCAATTAATCGATAAATAGATGATGATAATATGCAAAGAAGCGAAGCATTTAACAACTATGTTAGTTAGTTAATTGCCTCAATCACTGAAATGTAAATATTCAGTGCATGCAAGTGATAGTATTACGTATACTTGGGATTGATGCCTTTTATTTCTGGCACCGTCAATGCATATTGCACATAATTTTACTAGGTGTTGCGTTTGTGCATACCTTGCACACATAATTTGCTTGTAATTAAAACTTAAAATTATTTCATAATTTAATCACGCGCATTGGTCTGAACTGCGTTTTAAACATTTCTTGTTTGTCCACTGCTGAACTTGAAAACTGGAAGATGGATGAAAAAATGATGTGGCAAAAGACCACCAACCGCATAAAGGTGGTTTTACACCGGCGAGGCGAGGCGTGGATGGGATGGGAGAGAATTGAAATCACGCTTACCCTTTTACACCGAAAGATGTCCATCAATATTGGCAATTAGGCTTGCGCTATCACGCGCCTTCCGACCAGCCGTGTCTCGCACTCCTACTACTCTGGAGAGTATAGTATGCAGCGATGACTCGCGGTGGGTGGAGTGAGCCGGCGGCGCGTTCCAGCGCATGCCAGTGCAAGACATAGCGAGTCAGCGCTTGACGGCGAGAGACCGTGCGGGTCCTTGATGGCCACTGCTACATTTGTATATCCGTGCATCCTAGACCTTTTACACCAAAAATGGGCAGGGCGTGGGTAGAAATTTTGGCCTACAAATTTCAATTCTCGTCCATCCCATCCACGCCTTGCCTCGCCGGTATAAAACCACCTTCAGACTGCTTCAAAATGACTTGTTTGGAATTTGTTTTTTTGACACAAGTATTTATTTTTATTTTGTTACCTTTAGTGTGTTACATTTTTAAAATTGTCTCCTCGAGCCTCGAGTCGGGTAAAAAGTCTTTTAGCGCTGAAACACAAGACTTTTGGAAAAATCTATACAATCTTCTTAGCGTGTCGATAGTAATCTAAATGGCTTTGAGATAGGCGCCTTCAGTAACGTCCATACGTTACCGTATCATTTATATTTTAGTACTAACAAATCTTTTAACGTTCCCACTGGTGGGACACAGGCCCAATCCCTGTCAAAGAGAGGAGTTTTTGACAGGGATTGGGCCAATACCCACCACGTCACCCTTTGCGCGTTGGTGGATGTCACATATGTATTTATAGGTTCCATAATACGCCGTTTTGATCCTTCCCGACCTTTGATTACCGAGCCAGCCCGTGACGCTGAGCCAGTAGTTTTAAACTCCCCAGTTAATGTTATGACCCAGCTTGTCCCTTGCTGTTCCTCCCAAAATGACGCCGCTAGCCGAGGTCCGTATCCCACAGGGGATGCCCTAGCGAGCGGTCATTTAATTTAACTTAGTTTTTAAGCCCTGGCTGGGGGCCTTAGATTCATTTAAGGCCACCACAGGATAGTCTGGTTAAGCAGTTACCAGCCCTAGCGTGCTGAACTGCGAGTGGTCATCGTCAAAAAAAAAAAAAGCCGTTTTGATGCGTGTAACGATGATGAAATAACTAGATAACACAGAGTAAAGTGGTCAGGCTCCACAAATATAATGTGCCAAAGTCATCAACAGACTGATATTTCTTTCTCTACATGATACAAGGCGTTTCAATAACAACTTATTGATTAAAACCTTGTTGTTAATCAAGAAGAAAGGAAAAAGTCAATGTTATGTAGATGAAATCCTTTTCTTTGCACAGTAGGCACATAGCTCGAGTATTTTCCATAATGAAAACGTCTGTTTACGAGGTATTCGTATACCTCTGATTAATAAAGTTTTACATTTGAATAGAGGCGCTGTTAGAGAATTCTATGCGGTGTTTGTCGTTGATTATTTTATACCTCTAGGTATGGTGTGTAGTCGTGTGGAGATACTCCGTAGACTAGTAAGTAGAATATTATTAGAGTAAATATGACCATAGTATGTGAGACTTTTTTATCTCCACGTCGTTGGCACAACAGCAATTCAGATTTTTGGCCTAAAGGACAGGCTCTAGGAGAGAGGCATAGTTTGCGACTCGGCTCCACATACACACCCTGACCCTGTTGATGAAAGTAGCCTCACTTCGCAAATTTGGAGCTACACCTTTCTACTTGGGGTCTAACGGATTTTAGGGACTTTCAAATGAACTACGGAAGTGTAGACCCAGCGGGAAGATGTTTGGTGATTATTAGTTAGTTGATGGGGAAAAGTGTCATTCTACAGTTAGCAACGGGCGACGGACGGGTTTCCGTGTGTTGTGTTAACATAAAAACATAAATTGTGATAACAGTGTGTGTGAGGTATTAATGAGAGCATTCAAGAAGCTCATAAGCAACAGGGGATCGTGTTCTAAATAATAATAAACCTAGGGATCGATCATCACGGTTATGCAACTCTTGCCAAGGTCAACGTGTGGATGTGTGACCATCCATTACACACCGAGAGTTCCCTCTTCGAAAAATACGTTACCTTTGGTCACGTCTGTCCTCTGTCGATCTTTTATAGACGCTACGGAAAGTCAGAAGCCCGAAAGGATTCCGAAGGGTATACTATAGTATACCTTTTGTTAAGACTGCAATACATTCTCATACTTTACTAAGTTTAGGAGGTCGAATATGCTGTCGCTCTATATAAATTTCTGGTATTTTAGTTGAGAGGAAGCTAGTTGCATGCGGTTAGACTGTTGACTCATTGTGATCTTGAGAAAACTCAACTTTGAGTTAAGCTCGCCTTAGTAGTACATGAACTTTAATATCACTATTATAAATTGTTTTGGTGAACAATAAAGATTTTTTTCGCATAGCACTTATTTATAAGTAGCATACCTATCAAAACATAAAATGTAAACCAAAAAAAAACAAATTTTCAAAAGAAACTCCCACACCTGTGCTATCTTTTTTCTTTTACTTTGACAAACACAGAGACCCAAAGACCACAATACATGTTGTCTATTTTATCTTCTTTCAGCCCCTAGCCGTAATCAATAGAGCCTCTTTGATCAGACAAAAGACACAAACATACAAAGGTAATCCGATACACGTAAACAGCCTGGAGGCTGGCTAATTAGCAAATACAATACAGATTTCTAATTGGCTGGCAGAGAATCCGCTTCTCGTTGCCATGGAGATGACATTTAGCTCTTACCGTCAGCCGCAGACGTGTACTGTTTTGTGAGATAATCTGTTAATCTACCACGTTGGATAATCTCTCAATGTAGAATCATAATTTATGTTTTTATCTATGATTTGACGTTTTTAGGGTTCAGAATGTGGTGCGCGTGAATTTAGTTGTATCCCGGGCCCCCGACTAATGGTAACAGTGGGAACTGTAGGGTTTTAGTCGGTAGAAGTCCGACATAATTCTCAGTTTTACCCAGACGGAGAGTATCATTTGAGGATTTAACCACAAAAAAAACCGGTTTCCGAACGTCCGTATCAATAAGAGATCAAAACAAATCCGAATCTACTTGACCGATTTAGTTGAAATTTGGTACCCATATGAAGTTCTATGACCCAAACAAGGACGGGCAACGCAAATAAATGGGTGAGCTTTTTGGGCGGAAAACTGAAAACAGAACGCACTTGGCCGGTTTTTTTTTGATATGGGGTCAATTTGCTTATCGGGTTTTTCATTTTCGAGACAGTAATTTAGGAGACAGATTTTAATAAATAAAATAAAAGTAAGTAAATGCACCTCCAACGCCACCACCACGAACTTCATGTCTAATAGGTAAACTAAATGGGTCTGTTTTATTTTACTTTATATTTACGTGATTCTTAATATGGACAAGAAGAATGATCGACAAAGTAGCTACCACTTAAGTAAGAGTTTTCAGGAAAATTCACGCCACCAGTTTGCGCTACTGTGGCACGAGGAAACATAATTTATGACATTGACATCAATTTAAGTAATGGCCGAAATTGGAATAATAATAATCATTTATTTGCATAAAACATAGTATAAAATGGTGTTAAAATAAATAAAAAAGGTACAAGCATGTTTTGCTAAATTATAGCATGAAAACATTTTAAGCAAACCACTTACAATAGTAATTCAATTTATAAACATTTATATTCCATAAACTCTTTTAAATTACAGAAACCGTGTTCGTTTAACCAGTTATATAATTTCATCATAAATAGCCTTATTATTATTTCCTTGAAATAATTCCCTTACAGTCACTTGGACCTGAAGAGTCGGTCAGTGCGGGCTCCTTAGGCTCGGCGTTTCAGAAACCCCTCATTATCTAGAAGCAAAATGTTCTGCGCTATTTGCAGTAAAAATATCAGAGTTTCTAAGTTCCGTGACATCACGTAAGTTGAATCAAAGAATGAAGATGTAATCGAGTGTTACAAATCAACGGACACCGACGTAATGTTATGTGTTCCTGGTACATTTAATGAGTGAAACCATCACAATTCATCAACGGACATAATTAGGTACACAGTCAATCGCGCTGGTATTTTTTGTAATGGGCCTTTTTAAAGGGTTCATCTATCTATCTATCTAATACCTTCAAACGAGCAATTCTTGTATATATGTATGTATTTATATAATCTGTATATCGGAGAAGGCTCCAACGTTTTCATGAAATTTAGTATGCCAGCCCCGAAACGCCCTCGTTTCGGGGCTGGCAGGGTTGCGGAATTTGTTCGGAAAAGTCACCGCGACCCTGGATCGCAAAGGGCTTTAGAAGGAACACGGATGGGTTTTATTCAGTAAGCGTCTGCCACGCCCTTTCGCTATACCCAGAGCGAAAGAAGTCATTTGATGATATCCCAAACTTAAAAAAGGGGGGGTTTCTGGGGCGATAAATCGATCTAGCTAGGTTTCATTTTTAGAAAACGTTTACCAAAAAAAAAAAACCAGATCATCCAGGTACTTATATTTATCAACGCAAGAAGGTCTAATATCAGAAGTGAACAAACGTTGAAACGATCTAGTTACTGGCAACTTATCCTTCATTCCGATTCTCCTGAATTCTGATATTGGTACTCAAACATCCTGTTTTTTTAGGACCATATTACAAGTAACTTTGATTTGAAGTCTTCAAGGTTAAGCAACGTTTGCCGTAGTTCCGTGTGTGGATGGGTGTGACCATCTTAACATACCGAGACTCTTCCGTACCCCGGAAAGCGCGTTAAGCCGTTGGTCCCGGCTGTCATTTGTAGATCTTTGTCAGTCGTTACGGAAAGTCAGAAGCCAGAAAATCTGACACACGTCTTGACAAGGATTACCATGTTACCCGGTTAATGGGTTGTGGAGGTCTGGTAGGTAGCCGCTCCACGTGAATACTGGTATTCAGCTGCAACCCCAACATATGTAGTTGGGAAAAGGCTAGGCAGATGATGAGATTCCAAGTCACTTTGATGGTCCTCCACTAGACTCAATCGCTATGGCGGCGGTCAACTCCTCGACTAATGTCAATACACAACAAGCTATAATTGCCAAGTTGACGATTAGAGGGAGACTCGAGGAGGAGGACATGACTTGGAATGTAGAGGATATTCCCATGGAAAAAAAACAGTTCATGTTCCATGCAGCATGAATCGTGATATCAGATAACAGAAGAATAGCAATAATCTATCATTACGTACCCAAGTAGGCCACTGCAAATGAATCTGGCAAAAAGGGGCAGTATTGATCCATCAAATACCCAGTGCGAGTGCAGAACGGTTCAGACTATACCTCATTTACTGGAGTGTGCCAAAAGTCCACACACCCTAGATGACTTAAACATGCCTCCATCGATGCCATAAACGGGACCGCCTACTGAGTACTGGACATATATATTATGTCCAAACAATATAATGTGATAAACCGTGGATACGACAAGAAGAAGAAGGAGTAGCAATAATCATATGTAGTTTAATACAGCACTAATACGGAAATCCTTACCTACCTACCTACCTACTTACTTTCTATTATAAAACATCCATTTATAATTAATAACATTACTGAATCAATGAAATAATATCCATAATATGTAAGTGTGTTACGTTTTCATTATTATCTCATAAAAGATGTAAATGGGTAATTTATTGGTCTGCTTACTTGTATTAGCTTGGCCTGCCATTATAAAATGTAGGTATTTATCTAATTCGGTGATCTAGAAAGCGGATTGACGCACTTTGGGACATTTAGCCAAAAAAATATTCAAAAATATGTATGTTTCTATAACTACCTATACGGGGAGTTGAATCACCAAGAAATTATGGTGTAACAGTACTGAACAATCTGTATATACTATAATAATATACTATAATATACCTATATTGTCAAGAGAACTGTTAAATGGTTTAATTTACTGTTTATTTAAATTTTAGTAAAAGGTAATCAGTCCATCATAACGTGGGTCCTAAAAATGTCAGACGACATCGCGGCAAATCCAGGCGAAGAAGGAGGGACGGCTTGACGCCTATCTGCAGAATATGCCACACTTGCTCAAAACAGAGACGAATGGAAAAAAAAGGTAATAAATAAAAGGTAATCTCTGGCAACACCATTGCAAAAATTATTTCATTGATAGAAGAAGTGACTTAGGCTGCGGGGAAACCTACTATGAATTTATAATCTGCCCAAAATTAGCACAGGACGAGATGGCTTGGCTAAAGTATCAAAATGAGCTTAGTACGAAAGAGAAACATCATAACAACACAGCAAAACACCTTTTCTTAGCAGAAAGTAAACACAATGTTACCAGTTTTCGAGAAAACAAGTGAAATTAATGGATCGGGGCTACGCAGCATGTCTGGGGTATAGGTATCTGACTCACGATCTTTGTAGCGTTTATCTGACTGCACATATACCTAGATGATAGATACTTAACACATACAGAATGCATTTTATTATTTCTTGCCGTCGGTCGTCCGGAGGTAAGATGGGCTGATGATATTGTTGCTATCGCGTGTAGAACCAGTGAATATGACGAGGATGGCTCAGAAGTTAGGAGGTTTAGCTCGGGGGAAAAGAAAGTCACAAACGCACCTGCAAACCCGGCAAGGACGAGGGAACACCGGGGTGGTTTTAGTGAGTACGGGTCTGACAGACTCCTCCACTGAACTCAGGGCGGACAACATTATACAGGATTTTCAACCCGATAAAAAGGGGCGTGAAGATTAGCATGAAAAAAGAAAGACCTATGCCCAACAATGAGCCAAGTAGTTACTTCTATTTTTGACGTTCCCAGTCGAAGGTCAATTGTGACCCCATGGGACTTAAGCAAGCAGCTGGAGAGTATACTGTAAATGTGAGTGATAGGTAAAAAGATAACACGACCAACAAAACTTTCGGGGAATACAGCAGCATGTTATGTTGTATGCAATTTTAGGAGCCAGAGAAAAATGCAGCCAGCGCCATTGAGCTGACTAGCATCAATTTTCGGTGACATCAAGAGGTTAATTGGTTTCAAGTTCCAATCCCATTGTCACAATCAAAATGTCTTTGTGCATAGTTTTTCAGTGAAATCTAAAAGACCTACATCGAGTGGAGTAGTTCTCCTGAAATCTGGCCTTTGTTCGGAATACCAATTCGGAAAACATCTAAATAAAAATTTTGAGGTATTAACTGAAAAGAAAAATGAAGGTCGTCAATTTAAATGTAGAGTAAGATCGTAAACTAATTCAGCCATTGTGCAACATCCATCAGCTCACTAATGAATTCGTCCGATTACGCGTTCGTGCGTATGCAGTAATGTCAACAAACCCTTGGTTTCCCGGGTCTCCTGAGCCCCACCACGTAGAAAGTGAAGGCGCTACCGGCCACAGCCGCAGCGCGCGCGCATCTGACACACGCGGCTCGGCGACGGACCACGTCGAACGCCGCTGTTCAAACATATTCGAGCTTCGAACGAAGTCTGTTATTTTCAAACTTGTGTCAGTGTTGCTAGCTGTTTCAAGCCTACAATGAAGATATACATATTTCTCGGTAAGTCCCTTTATTTATTTTTTTGTCGTTTGATTTTTTCTTGTAAACAAATGAAAATCGTATTTGATTTTTTCCGATGTTTGAGATCAGAGTCTTTTTGAAAAGCAAAATGATAACACGCAAGTGCCAATATCTTTCTGATTTACACATTAAACAAAGCGTGAAAATTCTTGACGGTTAATAGCTGGCGCGGTACGAAAAAAAATACGCACGACAATTTTCCGCCAATTTGTTACTGACGCGTTGTTTGCGGTGGAGACGTTACCGAAAAACTTGATATAATGAGGTATCGACAAACTCACAAGTGAAATTGTGCTTAAAAGGTACCTGTCATACTACAAATCACGAAGTTTTGGGAAAATTTGCGGTACGGAGTCATTGCACTTTTATTAATTTTACCACCCTATTGCAACAATATGACGATTGCACAATAGATTCAATTGTCTTCATAAGGAAATGTGAAGGTGACTGACGGATTAAAACACGCAGGCCTAGAATAAAACGACAATGTAATTATGATTTCTTTGATAGTGAAAAAACAGCTTAATACTATGTTGATGGAACGCAAGCCAACATGCGAGTGTTTGCGTGTCTTTAATTAATGTTTTGTGGTTTTTTTTCTGGAGAATTTTATTAACTGGGTCGGTTGTAAATATAGGATGACAAATTGACAATGTTAATGTAAAAAAAAAATAGAAAGGGTAGTATTTTTTGGAGTTGACCATAGAAAAATTACATCCAACCGGTCTACAGTGCATTATTTTTTAATTTGCTGATATAGTAAATAACGCCTGAAAAAAAAGGGTGAAACGGGCTTAAACCTGTTTTATCAGAAGTTAAGCTTAAGAATTCAATGTTTTAAATTAACTGTTCTAACATAAAAATATGCCAAACAATTAAGTTTTGTGAATACGTTGGCAGATACATAGTAAAAGACATAACGTGGTAAACTGATGTTAAATTAATTAGAGCGTTGAGCTCGGAGATAAATAATGAGCTAGTCATCTGCCATTATTTCATGTACGATTTTATTATTTTTTACATAATACCGTCATGCTTGCCTTCCCAAAAGAGGGTGTTAAGCCGGTGTACATGTAACACGAAAATTACACCAAGAATGAACCGACCACTGTTTTAGGATTTGATTTAATTACAATAATTAATTATACATTTTCTTGCATAAATATGAATGATATTACTTACGTGTAATTTTACGTGTATTTTTTTGTTCAGTTGTAATTGTTTATTTATTTTGAAGTAGTGAGGTAGAGACACGTTAAAAATTCTACGGAAAAACTGCAAAATCTCGCGAACTCCCGAATTTTCCGCAAATTTCAAAAGTTTGTGTGTGCATAACTTCTGCATCATTTAGTTGGTGCAGGCAATGTTTTTTGTACCAGGCATCTTCACTGCTGGTTTCGAATGATTTGAAATTATACCCTTTGACAAGATCCCACAGTGTTTTCAATGACCAAAACCATATCTTCGATTTAAAAATATTGAAGGACTGTGACATTAACTATAAATAACGAAGTAAAGTTACCTATATGAGTGCGTGTGAGTTTTGAAACAGAAATAACACTAAATACTCAACAATACAGAGTAAAAGTTAAAAACCGAAAAAAAACTCATAAAACGAAATTGAAACTGTTTTACACATTACCAACACACTCATTATTTTTGCAATTAAGACTTCGCAATAAGTAGAAATTATCTGTGAAGATGGGATCAGTAATTTAGTATTGCGAAACAGTTTCCACAGTGCATTGTGGACTTGTTTTACTGTTGGTCTTGTGCTGTGATTATAGTAATGATCTTGTAATGCGGGTCAGTTGTCAGTATTGATTTTAAGTTGCGTCTTTATCTTTCTATTGTTTGGTTTAGCTTGGGAATTTATTTCAGATTTTAAATAATAATTGAACTTGTGATATATGATTGTAGTGTTAGAATTATCAGGTACTTATTAGGTTAGCATTTGAGATTGTGGAGCATTCTTAAAGCCATTAAGTTTAGATGTCTGAAACCACAGTAAAGAGCTGCGGTTTCTATTTCAAATAAGGATGATTCGCTTCATAGATATAAGTGTAAGCTTACTTTCAAAAGCGAGCTTAATCCAGAATTGGATTTCTGAACAGCATACCTCAGTGCAATAGAACGTTCATACCTACCTACCTACCGTACCTACACCTTTTATTCCCTAAATTTTGACAAGTTTGTGTGTAGTGAGTAGATGAGTTTGATTATCGCTGAGATTGGAGAATTGGCTTTCTGTAATTATCATGAATGTTTAGAAGTCATCTGTCCAATATACCACATCACCAAACTCGAGCCAACTTCAACCTTAAATACTAACCTAGTAGGTATTTTAAAATTTACTAAATAGCATTAATTGTATAGATCGTACTTCGTGACTGCATTTCAACGTAACCGTCCCAGAATGCAACATAATTGGACGGGTTTGTTGCTAACGAAGCTTCGTTGCTAGATCGCGATCCACATCTTTAGCAAGAGGTGCTCCAGTTATTAAAACTTATAAACCAAGTGTTTAACAATTAATAACGTGGGAAACAAATCATAAACGCGGACGTTTTTTTTTAATATTGTTTTTTAAAATGGCAACATTGAATTTTTCCTTTTTTTTTGTTTATGGTTTAGGAGGTCAATGACTATTTGTCAAGGTGGAAATTAAAGACAGTAGGTTAATAATGAGGATAAAATAACTGCCTTGTACGTTTATTCTCACAGTATTTTAATTTTAGGAGGCTCTTTAATTTGTTATGAAATATTACAGGCTGTTTGAAGATTTTAAAGCTACGACTATTATTTTGTGTTTTATAATTATGTGAACTCTTTTTTTACAAGTTACGAAATTTAGAATAAATAACGAAAGCCTTAAAAAGTAGCTAACAAAAAAAAATTGCCTCATAAGTGGCAATTTTGTTAAAATACCTACCTACCAAATACAATGCTTACAGAAATGTTTAAACCTATAATTAAACATCGCCAGATCTCCCCGTCCCAACAAAACCTATTCCTACTTACATTGTAAGAATTTCTTGGAATAGGCTGAACAATGCACCGTACGTAGGCCTCGCAAACTTTTTCTATCTGTTGGCAATGGCCGCCGTTTTTCCCGCGCAAATTTTCTAATGTACCGCTGTTGACAATAATGGTATTATTACCGTCGTTACACTCGTGATAATGGTTTTAATATTATTGCTTGACACTTCATGATGTATAGTTGTTAGCCTTAATAAGGTGTTTAGTTAGGATTTATGGGTTTTATGGTAGGTAATAGTGCTATGGGGCGTTACGACACTACCTCATTAGGGTAGCTGGTAGTTTGACTTTCTTTTGTTTTTCGAAGTGAAAAAGTTTTAAGTGGTGATTCGATTTTCGAATTGGATGAGAATATTGCTGTGTAAAAGCCTTCTGCAGCAATTCCGTCTTCTATATTTCGAGTTATTAATCACGCCTTAGCACGCACTGGCTTCCATGAATATTTTGGGTTGAATACTTAAATTATTCAGACATACCTGCCTATAAAAGGTTAGCCACAATAAAAGTAATTTTATACCTCGTCTCAACTTCACTTCTTCGTCGTTCCCTCACTGCTGAGAATCGCGACCATATACGAAGCGTCAACTTGTTATGTGGTCCTCTTGGGAAAATGGTGCAGTGGTTTCCCCTTGCCTTCTGCACCAGGCTTTTTAGTGATTATTTGCTTCCCAAGGCCGCTGTAGCCTCTTCTGATTGGCTAACCGACAGGTATATGGTTATACCGTCATTGCTCGGACGCCAGTGCCTCGTTCGTTATCTAGCAGGAGGCACCACGATAACCAGGTTTGTCGCCGCTGGCTATTCATACGAACCACCGGCACGTGCAGGTGAGGTTGACATTGTCAGCTATATGTTATTGCTGCTCCCCCAAATGCACTACTTAAACCATTTATGTATTACTTATTCAAGATTTTTTTTATTTACATAGATATTTACACCTGTTTTTTTATAAATACTTAACTAACTATATACACTAGAAATAAAAATAAAAACTCCTAACAAAATTAAATCTAAAATATGGCGTTAAAAAATTCATCCGCATCGCTGTCGACTGGAAGTGTACCCAAAAGACTGGCGGCATTGCCACGTTGTAAGGCTTATCCAAGTATCTATTAATCAAATCACCCCGGGATTTACCGGATGGACCATTTCACAATTTTTTGTACGTTTTACAATGAATATAAAACAGAGTTATATCCAAACATTCATATTGTTTTAAAGCACCATGAATACAGACTGAAAAATACAGAACATCACATTTACTTACTTTTGTCCAACAATCACAAAGAAAATGAAAAATCCACATAATATTTCCTCCATTACTAAAACAAACGGGATATAAATGGGCTTCTTTAAAATGGATCCATTTCTCGTGCTGCGCTGTCATTTGAGATGGAGCATTCGTTTAAAAGTTCCCGCTGCCTTCGATTCCGGGTAGGAAAACAAATAAATACACAATTTTGCCGTGAAATATGATTCTTGCTTCCTCTCAGTACCAATTGACTGTTTATCGATCATTTTTACGTAGTTTGAGGAAGAGTTTGAATTGTGTAATATTGCATGCTATCTGAATATAAAGTAGGTAACTAATTAGGTAATATGGAGATACATTAACGCAAATTGAAGATGTAGATTTGATCATGAAAATGTAGGGGTCAAGAAGAAGGATTTAAATCGCTTGGCAAATATATACCAAACCCTATAAATACCAAACGATTCAAAATCTTCTTCACTTTATAATTCCTTAAGTCAACACTATTATTATGTGCTGTCATTTCGTAGCTGTAAGTTTTGAGAAAAAATAATAATAATAATAAAGATGACCCGAAATTCTGTTTTGTGTATTTACCTATATACCTACATATTTTTTTCTCCTACTCATGAAACACAGAGCTTTTTTACAGGATTAAGGAAAATATTATAGCAAAACATAAAGAAAACTTTAAAAAAAGTCATATAATATAATTAACTGGATCAAAGTTTTAAATGGCATTTGCTTTAGTTCAATAACAGATTTGATGTCACCAACAGACTGCTTCAAAATTTATTTCGTCGGACCTTTTAAAAAAATTGTGGTCGTTTTTTTTAAAGTGACATTTTTTATGTTTTGATATTTTTTCTTTAATGTATATTAGCTACTCAACACCGCCCTTTACACTCTGTATACCAAAAGGTTCTAAAAAGTTAATTTCATTCTAATCAATCATTCCATCAACATAAAATAGAATAGAAAACTCTTTTTTTATGTACACCATATAAGTTACAGAGAAGATAGATGAAGAAAAACATTACATAGGGTGACACAATGGGCGGCCTTATCGCTAAAAGCGATCTTTTTAAGACAACCATTGGATGGATATTAAAGGTAGAAGGAAAGACAGTGCTGTAGGCAGACTTAGGTGTACTATTTATATATAATAAATACATAATAGATAAATGCATATACAAAAATAATTATGAAACAAAAGCAGGATCGTGATTTTTCACCATAGTTTTGAAAGTAGACAAAGATTGAGCACGGCTTACCGACACAAGGGCAAGGCTTTCCATAACCGCACCGCTTAAATCGTAAAAGATTTGTCGTAAAAGGTGGTGGAATGCACATATATATTATATTCAATTAAAACTGTGTTTAATTTAAGGTGTGATTTTAGCAAAGATTGTATCATTCTTAAAACATAGTTCGAAGGTTTCAGTGTTGCGCTATTTCCGTTAGCTATCTATGTGATTGTGGGAACAGACAGAACCGTTAATATAACAATTACTTGATATCGATCTGAAAACGGTTCCCAAGCTGGTCCTTCAAGGCACTTTGTTAAGAGAATTAGCCATTATCTGCAAATCTACAACCGTTTTTGCATGTACGGTCTGTGACAGAAGTGTTGAATTGTTTTACGAATGGTCACAAGGGAAGGGGCATTCGTTTTTAAAATGAATGACTTCTAATAGGGTTAGGTATATGACAAAAAAAATGTAATGGGACTCATTAGATTTTTTTAGTCATATCTGATTGATTTCCAAAAAATGTAGGACACGTATTTTTTCTTTTGTCACGTAAACAAAAAATAAAGACGATACCGTGCATTGAAAACTCGTGTGACGTCACTTACCACGTACACGTACACTTTTACTGGAAAGTGACGTCAAAAGCTCCCAAACCTTATCTCTGATGCGTTTTATCTTCGTATTTTTTATTGATTTGATAAAATAAAAAATACGTGTCCAATATTTTCGATAATCTAACTGACGGACTAAATAGAATCATATTTTTTTACCCAGGCAACATCCTTATTGTACTGCTTCAGTGCCATCATAAGTAAGGTACCTATATACATATATATATATATATATCTATCCATATTTTTATCGATAAATGCGACAATAACTTTATCTGTGCCTGTGCCTTCACGTCTGAACGGGTGAACTGATTTGTATGAAACTTTGCAAACATGGTCTACCGTAGATTGGCCACTTAAGTCATCAAGGTCGGTGCCCAATTTTTCTCTAGACGCACTTAAAAGTAACTTGTAATTCTGAAAAGATCTTAATGTCATTTTAAAATAATATCATAGTAATTTATTGAAAAGTGATTCTTACAATAATTCATGAATAAAAAAACACATTAAACTCTTAACATTAAACTCATATAAGTTCTTAGTATGCCGACCATACATAAAGTTCCCAACTTTACTGGTCACGCAGACTTATATCTAGTTCCACAAATGCGTTGGAATAATCAGTTTTTGTTAAGAACTAATACAATGGAAGAAATATGTTATAGATTACTTCATGCTTTTGTTATTGGACATTGTCGTTTGTTAGATCAATAAGGCTTCGCAATAAGGCACGGATACGTTACAAAAAATAAATCCGAACGTTCACCAATGCCAGACGATGCTGTCATAAATAAATATTATTTTGGTTTGCCAACCAGCAATGTTTTCAAACCAAAACAGAAAAATATACTACCATTCAATCCTCCTTCTATTTATAAAGGCTGCCACTGACGGGTGCGACGCGACGAAACAAGCTTAGGTTCTAGAGTATTTTCTGCGAAAAAGCGTCATTATATCGTTGTCGCATCGCACACTATCTGCAGGAGGCTTAAAATCTTACTTTCAACACTCAAAAAGGGTCAAAGTTACCTAATCCGGTTCACATGACAGATCAGATGAATAGACACAACTCTGCACTTTCCGTTCCACGCGTGTTGCGAATGTAGAGAAGAAGTAAATTATGTTGGGCCATGTTGGGCCATCGTCATATGCCATAGTGGCTGTTAATGGCCGATGGTGAAATGACTATAGTTTAATGATGATGTGGTGCGAGGAGCATTCGTTACGGTCCTTTGAAGGACCGGCGGTATCGGTTACTGGTTGTTAGGTTACAAAATATGTATGTGGAAGATAATGATGGGATTGATGTCGGAAACTTGTCGATGTTAAGGAAAATGAGACCGTTACACTGCTTAATGTCTTTCTTAACAATTTTCCGAAACTCTGTGAAAGAACTTGAAGAAATAAAGGGATACATTTTGATTGCCACAGCATTACTACGTGCCATGCCTATAAATTCTGTACGTAAAATATAACTCCTTAATGTTATTAGTAGTACGTACCTACTATTTAAACCTAATTAAACCTCATTAGTCCAAATCTTATATAGTAGGCGCCAGATAAATGTGGAATAAAGTATATTGACCTTTCCCTAATAACTGCTCATAGGTACCTGAACAATTAAATATGAATCGTTTTTCATTATTAGACAATGTTAAGGATCACGAGAGATGATGATTCGGGACAGTTTTGTGTCATTAATTCCGTTTTTCAAATTAACAATGTCAATAAATGTAGGTGGGTCAATGACCGATATTCCACGATTATCTGGCGCCTACTATAGCCGTTTAGGCTATGATACAGACGCCAGCACACCAAGCTACCCGAACCTAATGCTTTAGCGATAAAGTTGAAAATCTATTAAAGAAATTTTACAGATTATTGTAGTTTGATGCGCTGTTGTCTGTACATACCAAAGATATAAACATACAAACATAGTCATACTTCTAGGGCAGTCGCAAAAAAAGAGATTTGTCTTCCACATATGGTACCTACTAAGTTATTGGAAAATAGTGTAAAAGTTATTTTCTAGTCACTCACTTCGGAAACTCCAACATTCTCAAAAGCATTTTATGTTCTTTGAATACAAAACATTTATTTGCCAATAATGTAGGTATACAGATATGACTCTTAATGATAAATAATCTCAGTTTTATGGGAAACTGAATAAATTCCTCTAACAACGGTAATAAAAGGTTATTTGAACGGTTCTCGAGAAGCCTCAGGTGAAGGCCACAGGGTCAAGTGCGAGCCCATTATAACGAACGACTCAGTCAGGAGAAACGCGGAGAAATATTGCATAGCTTAGCCACACTGGGTCACTGTTACCTACTATCTAGGTATAGGAGATAGGGAAAGACAAGGCCTTCGCCCTAACCGCCGCTACAGAAGAAGACGCCCCGGGCGCCGGGAGTCGCAGGGCGATCCCCGGCCACCACAGGCGCGGTCCTGACGGCAAGGGTTGGGTGGCTCGCTGTCCGATTACCACCAAGCCCGGGTCGATGGCGCACGCGGTGGATGGTGTTCACGCGCGCCTCAAAGAGATGGGGCCCGCTAGGGCCAGAGCCTGCTAGGGTTGCGGAACTTGTTCGAAAGAGTCACCGCGACCCTGGAACGCAAAGGGCTTTAGAAGGAACACGTCATTTGATGATTTCCCATCGTTAAAAACAGAAAAAAATCTTACGGAGTCTGCAATTTATCGGTGAAATATACCTACAATTTTGAACTTTTCTAAATTTTCCGGAAAAAAATGAAAAAATAGTTCACCAGCTATTACATTATAGTTGACTGATGCTAGATAAGCCAACAATAGCCTTATAAAATCATAAAGACATATTGTTTAGAAATAAATGTCTCTATTTTTGTCTAATTCGACTCGTTTTTATTGTTTAGCTTGATTCTTTTGTTTTAAGTTGATGTTTATCATCATGTATTTTAATAGTGCTTATGTAGCCCTATTATTACGTTCTTTATTTAAACAATTAGTAGATTAATAACACGGAGCTGATAAAATCAGTTTTTATACCTTTGAACAGTACATACATAGGTGTAATTGCTTTTTTTTTAAGGATGGTATATCATCAAATGACTTCTTCCGCTCTGGGTGGAGCGGAAGGGCGTGTCAGACTCTTACTGACTAAAACCCATCCGTGTTCCTTCTAAAGCCTTTTGCGTTCCAGAGCCGCGGTGACTCTTTCGAACAAATTCCGCAACCCTGGCAGGAGGTGTAATAGCTGAGAATTCAAATTGAAATGACAAAAAAAAAAACGTTTTAGCACATAGTATCCGTTGTTTAATCAAATGAACTGACTACTTGTTTAAAAGAATAATAGAAAGTGTTATATGGTCGTAAAATAATAAAACAATTTTGAACGGAATAATGTTAAAATTGTGAGTAATTATCTCACGCATTAATAATTTACTTCCGTCGTTCTTGCTTTTTATATAATTTTTTTGAATAAAGGATGTAAAAAAACGGCCATGCGGACTTACATACAAAAGGTTCCGTGACTGAAAAAAACGCGTTTTTCGGATGCCTTTAATTTTTAGTTTTAGTTTTGGTGGTCATTGGTTTGGCAATAAAAATACACATACTCTGAAAAATACTGAAAATACTTAAAACAATTTAGATAATGAACCCAAGCCAAGTTCGGAACTAATCAATATAACAATGTGATATGATAATGCATTTCCATTTTCAAAATTATTGTAACAAATACTCCGCACGTCTTTTGTTTTCACTTGTTAATAAACATGGTTTATATGCTTCTAACTAAACTCATATATTTTATAAATAGTCACAAAGAACAGGTTAGCAGCCCATCACCTACAATTTATACGCAATAAAGAGGTTTATTTAACCCTAGACGTCTGTTGCAAATTGCTCAAATGATAAGCGGCTAATGTACGTGCTTAAATCACTTTCATTTCCGAAGAAGTAAATGGAAATAATAAACAGTAAAAGGGAGTTGAGAGAAATCTCTGTTTAGGTTCAGAATCACACCGAGACGCGAAGCGACGCTCCGCCATTTTGAAGATAGCGATACAATCAATCTCTCAGCCTTTTCCCAACTATATTGGGGTCTCATGCAGCTAAGTACTAGTATTTTACATGGAGCGTATTTCTTTCAGACGCGTTTGTATTTCAAATCTATGACGACCGTCTTCTTAGATTTAAGCGGACTACAACACAACTAAATAAAATGTTTACTTCAACATGGCGACATGAAAATGTGGATTGCAATAATTCATTCGTTTTCATGTCGCCTTTGTTTTATACTTCGTTTGTTTTAACAGTTCGTGTTTTAAATTAAATGTATGTTAACATTTTACACGGTTGATATTTTCTTAAGATTTACATGGGTATACAGGCTATATTTTAAGTCATTTTCAATAATTTGGGTATGTACGTGCAACTACTTATATTTATAAAAAAATTCACTATTAGATCAACTTCGAAATATGCAAAAAGATCATCTTTTCAATTCATATATATAAGTTCACATGACTCCACTAAATGTAAGGAACATGTTTTTTTCACAAATGTTTAGTCCCCTAATTTAAGTTCATATTATACATACCTATTATATGTTTAACCACTGAAAGATTGTCAATTGAGTAAAAGTCACTATAAAATATTGCAGTCTAAGGCATTATTTTTACCTTTGTACAGCGTTTTATACTAGTAGGGAATATTACTTCCTTCCATCGTACACTTAGAGGCAGATTGGCAACGCTTTGCAACTGAAATGTCTACAATCTGTGTACCGGATGAATCCACGTAGGGAAATGGAAGAGCTCCGTAAACATACACTTAAGTAAATACACAGTTGAAAAG
This sequence comes from Mamestra brassicae, assembly GCA_905163435.1. Lineage (NCBI taxonomy): Eukaryota > Metazoa > Arthropoda > Insecta > Lepidoptera > Noctuidae > Mamestra > Mamestra brassicae. The sequence continues at coordinate 8,138,613 of LR991009.1, read as the reverse complement.
TAATACTTAAGGGGACGTCTCGACTCAACTCTGCATAAAATGTTTTTGAATTCCAGTGGTTTTTGGATTTATTTTAAAAACATTCCACACTTTTTTAACTGATTTACTTGGAAGCTCAGTATGGAATACGTAAGTATGTGTATTTGATTTGGACAATCGAAATTAAGTAAACATAATTTTTTTTTTTGTAAATTATAAAAGAACAAATTCCATATTTTCGGTTTTTTCCTGTACTTACACTGTAAGATCTATCTCCTTGGAAATTTCAGGACTGTGGGTTAACGAGGAAAACCCTATAGGTTTTGATTCCCTTGCGATCGTCAAATAATGCGCCATTAACGGAGCTTATACGGCCTCATCTTTAGATTGCGTTGACTTAGAAGCTTAAGAAGTTCACTGCTCCAAGAGGTAGCTGTTCTGAATACTTGGAGTAAATTTCAGCTTGATTCCTTTACGCGTTCCTGAGAAAAAAGGTATTGACAGACAGAGGGTCTATAAGGGTTCCGTTATGGCCGACTGAGGTACGGAACCCTAAAAACACGATGATAATAAACACACATCCAGTATAAGTTTTGAGAATCAGTCGTAATAAATGCCGTCTATCTGTTACTTAGGTGTTAACATTAGTACATTTATAACAAAAAACGAATTGCTTATCAATAATGCTTAGTGAGATCAGCAATTTTCTTTTGGTATTTTATTAGTACCATAGCTTCCAAGGCTAAACACGTCGCCTTAAGGCAGTACGCCCACTGCTGTCTAGACCTGCCAAGAGCCTAGCCTAGTACCTAACTGCCCACGTAATATCCCATAACTATTAAACACCAGGTTATAGCCGTCGCCACGGAAAGCTATGGCTAATCTGGTAGCCTGATACATTTCATAAATGCTAGGAAACTTGTACAACTGTGCACTATCTTTTACTTTTAATTAATGACTTTTATAAGATTTAGCTGATATCTTATATTGGAATATGGTTTTATTGGCACATCCTGTGGGTTGTTTTATTAGTTATACTGTGCTAGTGGTTATAAATAATTGGCACAGATATGGCTGTTGGTGACATTTATGAATAGGATCAAAATAGAGATACATTTAAAGTTTTGGTTTAACTTATTAATCGTGAAATGGTCTGCTTTATTTCAACACAAATTTGCTTTGAATAAATATTTTTCTTGATTACGAATAAATATTTTATGCCTAAAATTATCCCAACGGAAACCGGGATAAAAGTACTCCATGTATTATTCCAGACAATAATGTACCTCTGTCTCAAATTTCATTAATATCCGTTCAGTCGTTCTGACGTGATTGAGTAACAAACATCCATCCATTCATCAAAATATCCAAACTTTCGCATTTATTATATTAGTATATAGTAAGTATAGTATTACCCCCTTAATCATAAAAACCTATTAAACATTACTTAGTTAAAATACTGTTTAAGAGATTCTTAATTCAAATTCTCCACAGAAAATTTTGAATAAAGAATCTGCTTATTTTAGCTATGTAGGTTATGGTTGAAACACTTTTATGAATAAGGCCGTTAGTATAGAAGTATAGATTATGAATTGTTCATATTTCCATACTTAAACAAGACAGTAACAATTAGTTCCTTAAATAATATCACAAAATAAAATAGCAAACAAATAATAAGGAATGGTACAATTTATAACGTTCACCTACATTTCAGTAAGCTTTGAGACAAATTCCCGTTCCAAATTAAACCGAAAACTCTTTTATAATCCTTTTCCTTCATTCTCCTCAGTGCCGGGCTACAGTCCAAACAATTCGTTATTTAAAGAATTATTCTATAGACTGTCGGACAAAACCGCTTTACAAATACGGACAGCGCTTTGTCGTAGCGCTCGAAATAAACTGAAACTATTACTGTTATTTTATATTCTTTTGATAACATTTTACTGAAAGATTTGTTGAAAACTACAGTGACCTATTTCGAAATATTTTGAATTGTGTCTTGTAAATAATTGAGGGATTTTTATTATGTTTGCTCGTAAAAGAGAAGTTAATTATAGCAACAGATTTTTTGTTTGAGACCAAAGAGCCTTTTGGTGGTGCCGGCCATCATTTGAAGATTTTTGACAGTTGATGCGGATAGTCAGAATCCAGTAGTCTGGAAACCAGTCTTACCCAGTTTCTGGTTTATCTTTAAAGGTAAGATAGGCATTCGTTTCATGTCCAATATTAGAATACATTTGCATCCGGTTATTTTCAAAACCCCAACGTAGTTGTGAAAGAGGTAGAGAACCCACATGTTAAAATATACTATATACTAGTCTAAATTTAGGTAAACAACATCTGGCTATTTAACGAAGTCTTTTGAAAATTAAAAATCTTAGTGGCTCGGTTATAAATCTCTACCATACGACATCACCACACGACACTGGACTTTGTAATACCCGTTCCAACTTACTACCGCTCGTAGTACGACTTGTATTTTTTAATGAAATCAGATCGTGAGTCAATAGTGAAGTGCCAGCGTCTACTGCTCACTGCTCACACGGTGTTCATATTGACACAAGAAATAAACTAGTCGACTATTTTTGGGAGTGGCGTCTTGCAGTTCAACCTATGAGCTTGTCGACTGCTTAACCGGGATTGCCTGTGGTGACCTTAATATAATATTAAAGTCTCCAGCCAGGGCTAATAAAAAACTTACAAACTAAGCGACTACACGCTAAGGGCACCCCCCGTGGGGTACGGGCCTCGGCTTAGGGCGTCGCTGGGGGGGGGGGGACAGCTAGGGACGGGCTGGATCGAACTAGAAACTAGTAGACTCGTATCGCAGTTAGTATGGGGATTTGTACTTTGAGAAAACTTTTGGAGTTTAGATAATCGTGTTAACAGGAATTTTTATTCAAGTGAGTTCTTGGTTTGAAAAGAAGGAAGTTTTTTACTCAGTAGTTACAGTTTTTAATGAAGAAGGAAAACGAAAAAAATGCTATTTTGTCAGGGAGAAGAAGACTAAAGCCGTGCATCGCGGCCGATCGCGTGCGACAACAGTAGAGTATGAGAATGTATGGCGTCGTTTCCGAGGTCTGCGACAGACGCGCGCGGCCGACTTCGGAATCGGCGCCATACATTTACATACTCTGACTATTGTCGCATCACCTGCGTGCGACAGTCGCATGCGATAGATCGAGCGGGGCTGCGATCGGCCGCGATGCACCTTAAAAAAATACCGGTTAATACCGGATTATTGCGGTTTTGCTCCGAAAATTTCTAAAGAACGTGATCGTTTTAAACTTTATCTTAACAAAAATTAACCGTTTTAATCACGTTGCAAATAGTGAGAATGCGTGGCGCGACGTGTCTTTGTAGTGCGCCCGTATTAACCTATTTTTTATTACTCTAAAACGTTTAATCCGAAAAAAACCTTTATGTAAAGACTCCTCCAAATACCGGTTTATATTCGAACAAAACCCGAATGAAAAGGTTTTGCGTCAAGTACATAAGTATCGGTTTGAAACTTAAATGATGATGTGGATCAAAAGCCGGGCGACCGCTGAGATAACGACTAATAGTGAAGTATGGAAGGACAACACGGTCTGCACAGCAAGACATGTCGTGCACACCTCAAATAAATTAGGATAAGGAGACTCAAAACTGCCAAAACACTTTACGAATTTACGAAATCACCAAATTTTCCTACACCGTTATCCTCAAGTTCATTACTCTGTGTTGTTCACAGAGTAATGTAATAAACAGAGAGTATCGTACACGCGACGCTTATTTGCGCGGGTAAACATGTACGCAGCGCAGGTATCAGTTGTTTGGACGGCGAGATTGAAAAACATTTGTCGTTTATTTTGTTTGGTCTATTTTTAGTCTGAATTTTGTCCGGTGATATTTTACATTTTAGTCGATATCATTTGTATGTATCCATTTTGTTGAAATATTTTCATCAGTACACAAACGACGGTTCACTAGGTCAAGATAAAGGTTGCCGCAGACGGGTCGACGCGCAACACGACTCTTCAATACTTATTATTTTTAAATTATCCGTAAATCAAAACAACTTCTGCATCGTTGTCCCATCGAGCCTGTCTGTGGAAGTCTTAAATAATAACTAAACAGAATTTTAAATTACTGAAAGACATTATCAACAGAGAAAATAATAAAATGACACGATGTTGAATGTACATAACAATTGTCTAGCCTACATAATTTAGTTCTTATATAACGACAAGCATTTATACGTGTATAACATAGTGGTAACTACATAGTAGCATTTCTTAAATAAATAATCTACTTTTTTTATATGTAAATTATTTCTCTGTATATCTTGTTAATTCACACTTATATTTAATTATACTGTAACAGATTCAATTATATTGTCTGCGGAAGAATTCAGTGAATGTATTAGAAAGATACACAGAACTAATTAATTACTCTCTTTGGAATTTGTGTTTACAGTTAACCTGGTTGCCGACTAAGAGCCCCGTTTACTTAGTTTAACTAAGCTTGCATAGCTTAGATATATTTTCACACTTACTTAGCACTTATGTCGACCGCATACTATGTAAAATCAATATATATAAAATTATTCTTTACTGATCAGTAACTGACAGACAACGCACTGTCGAAACTACTGGTAGTAGAAAACTGAAATTTGGCATGTTCCTTGGAGAGTGTAGGGGAACACGAAACACTAAGAGAGGATTTCCCGAAATTCCTATGGGAACAAGAAAAAAACGGGGTATCACGTTTCACAAAATCTAGTTAGTTATAAATATTATATTTGCGGTATACAAACAATCATGAAAAATTACCGCAAATATAAGCTTAGCTCTAAGTATGTTACCGGTGTTATAGCCGTTTCAAACCGTAGTCATAAAGTCTCAAAGCCGTTTGAAAAAATAACTTCTTAGATTGCCAACATTTTTACGTTTTTCGTCATAAGCAGTTTTGATTCACTAGTCAAAAGTAAAAAAATATCAGATTTAATTTATATTATGTAGTAAACAGAATGCTTAATGACAATGAAATAATTATATCTGCTAACATTTTATTTTCATATCACATTTAAAAGCGAAGAAAATCATATTTTTATTTGGTTTTTAATTCAAGTTCTGCTCTAATATCGCGGGCAGTAAAAAAAAACTGCTGCGACCTCAATACTGTTGTCTAGTTATTTTAGTTGCTGATCATCAAAATATCATGTGGGTGTATTAAAATACCCCGCGTCCTTTTTGAGCATAAAATTTGTTACGAATTTTAACCCAAATCAAAGTCTTCCCGATTTGACCGTTTTTTTTAAAGGAAGACACTTCCAAACCACTTTTTTTTAAGACGCTTAGTTAACACTTCACGTGACCCAAGGGCTGGCTTTTACCTTGGTCAAAGAATAAGCATTGCTATACAACGTGGCAATGCCGCCAGTCTTTTGGGTACACTTCCAGTCGACAGCGATGCGGATGAATTTTTTGACGCCATATTTTAGGGTTAATTTAGTTCGAAGTTTTTATTTTTATTTCTAGTGTATATCGTTAGTTAAGTATTTCTTTATTTTATTCATAATTTATATCTCCTGAGTCCCAGTGTGAAAGAAATGCCAGTCAGTCCGAAAAAACTTAGCTTTTCATCATTGAAGATTAGGGTTTTGTAGAACAAACGAGATTTTTCCAGGCGCTTAATCTGAAGACTGAGATGCGATGGTTTTTTTTTTTTAATTATGAATACGTTTTGTGTTCACAGTACGAAATAATAAAAACATAGTAAGAACTCAGATAATTTCAAAAGTTCAAAAATAGTTGACTAGTATTATTTAGAAACAAACAAATAGACATAAATCAATGAGGAAATTTTGAAAAAAATAAAAATATTTCACGTAATCTACAGAAAAATATCCTGCACAATTGGCACATTTGTATTTCCTCTACTCAAGTAAAAAGCATCTTCACCAGAAATCCCTTGAAACTTAAGAATTCTTATGTTAATTTTCATAATGATATCGTCTTGGCAGAGCGCCACCGTCTAGTTGAGGATACCGCTCAGTTTTATCCGATAGTGCTCTTCTCCACTCGGAGCTTGACTTCGAGATTCTTACTTTAATAAGCTAATTAGGTAATTTTTTTTTCTCTTGTTTGAGGAGCTCTTTGCTAAATAATAGTTAATAGCCGCACGGGTCGGTCGTCAACGTTAAGCAACGCTTGCCGAGGTTGGTGGCAATCTTAACATACTAAGACAGAGTCTTAGTATGTTAAGATTGCCACCAACCTCCACCAACCTCCGCGCCTTGGAAAGCACATTAAGGTTTCAATTTATATTTATTATATATATATTTAACGTGATATTAAACATATTTAAATACAGTAGCTGTGTGTCTAGTTTGCAGTAGTCTTGCAAACATGACGTTTTAGCTACTGTTGGTAGCTAATTTGACAGTTGGTTAAAGATAGATACGTTATTGAAACCGGCCGTTAGCCGTTGGTGCCGGCTGTAATTTGTATATCTTGGAAATGAGTATCGCGTTCCTTAGTTATTGTATTGTGGAGGTCAGATTGGCAGTCGCTGCATGTAGAATACTAGTATTCAGCTGCATCCGGCTGGACTGGAAGCCGACCCCACTAATATATCCTGGGACAACTCACACACGGTCATCCGATCCCAAACTAGGCAGAGCCTGTGCTATGGCAACCAGACAACTGATAAACATACTTATATATTTCTAAATACATAAATATTATAGACAAATTACACCCAGACACAGAACAAATGATCATGCTCATCACACAAAGATTTGTCCTAGGTGGGAATCGAAACCACGACCTCTGGTTAAGCAGTCAGGGTCACTAACCACTCGACCAACAGGCCAGTCAATATACTCAATACTTTTATTGCATTCCAAATTATATAATATAGGTATTCTTAACTTAAAATAATGTTGGGCACAGCAAAATAAGTGAGGTAGGAGAGGGAAAGCATAATTTTTTTAAATTATGTAACTTTAGGTACTAAGCAAACTACTATGTCATAGTAATGATGTTGGTATTTTCTGAGATAAACTAATAGCTTTAATATAAATTATAAACATGTTTATAGGAAAGGGCTAGGAAATTGATTTAGGTAATTTTTTTGTTACCTTTTATTGTATTGCCAGGGCATAAAACTTATTTTGGGTTGGAATATTTGCTCTTCTGTTGATCTATTTTGTAAACAACTCGCCATAAGTGAAATTAACTTGAAGTGAGCTGTCAGACTATCCAAACAAGGTGGAATGACTTGTTCACTTCAAGCTCACTGCACTTATGTTTTCACGAAGATATGTTTACAGAATAAGCCAGCAGAATAGACCGCATGTAAGGGAAGGTGAACAGAATTTTACTTTCAAAATTCACTTCATGAAATTGTTGGGACCTAGATAGTAAGTTCACTTCGCTCAGTGTTAATTATTTTAATAATTTTAAAATCATTTTATTTACTAAACTTAAATCAGTCAACACTAAATATTATTGTATTACATCTATAGCTGTTACGTGTTACATTTTGTAGGGTAAAATAAGACCCGGCGACAAATTCATAATGAAATTCCAATGTTTCCCTGAACTAACGAAGTAACTACAAAACAACGTGCTAACAATATTTCCACATTTATTTATTGTATTCCGTGTTCGTTTTCGCGACATTCCGCATTCGTGGTCACGGATTGTCTGCGGCGTGAGAATATAATATAAACAGCCAGAATTATTACTATTAATTATAAATAAGTAACTTATATCCGCATGAAACATTACTGCAGCTAAATTGTTTTATAAGTCCTTTATTATCTCATCAAAAGGTCAACTTAGAATCACGTTTTTCGATTCTAAAAGTTTAAGCAGATTAGCAACAGATCATTGTTGTAAAAAAATCGATTACTTTGTCGAACGGACGTCAGATCAATCATGGTAAAAGAATGATTTTCAAATGCCGATCGTGGTACACAAGACCTTGTCTTCACATTAATTGTTTACATAAGTTTAAGAGAAACTTAGTATATAGAGCATTCGTCGACCTTGGGAGTTGCTAATGAATGTGGGATAGTAAATACAATCGAGTATTTGTACCTGACCTCGTGGTATATTCACATTATTGTTAAAACAAAGAGCAGGTCAAAGTATATCCGCACGTTTGTCTGCGGTTAAGCAATGTTGTGGCTGCTAATTGCATGGGTGACCGATTAGGAATTTTTGGTATTACATTCCGGGGTTTTAATATAATCCGTCAATCATTCAGTCAATCCTAATATATAAAATTCATCCGTTACTGACTGACTGACTGACGGAAAGACAACGCACATCCGAAACGACTGGTCGCAGAAAGCTGAAATTTGGCATGTAGCTTGCTTGGAGAGTGTAGGGGAGCACTAAGAGAGGATTTCCCGAAATTCCTACTGGAACGGGAAAAAACGGGATACGTGCGTACAAAGTCGCGAGAAAAGCTAATTCTTCATATAAGCATAAAATGTGAAAGTAATTATATCTGTCAATTTGTGTGTCTCCTTTTCACGTCTTAACGTATGGAACGGATGAACGAATTTTCATGAAACTTGGCGCTGAATTAGGTTCTGATATTTTTTATTCCGTGAGTATGTTCCTTTAGGATGATTACCGACGTACACGCGGGCAGAGCCGTTAGCAGAAGCCAGTACCTGTATAAGTTTCTCAAACCGGATTCAGCTGAATACCAGTGTTTTACGTGGAGCGGTTGCCTATCAGACCTCCACAACCCATTAACTGGGTAACACGGTACTTCTTGGCAAGAATGGGGACAGATTTACTGGCTTCTGATAATCCGTTACGACTGCCAAAGATCTACAAAATATAACGATAAAATATCAACGAATGTTTGGTTAAAATTAGAGGGACGTAGACGAAAGGTTTTAGACAATTTTAATTGGTATTAATTACTTTTCATTTGGCGAGAGTTTTCCTTTGGGTTAGAGGAACTAATTTAGCGATCCCTTTTAGTGACCCACTTGGAAACAAAGGGAATTTTATTATTGTGAATGCAAAAAATAGTAAAAAAAAACCTTGGAAAAAGATTAGAACATTAAACGAGGTTTTTGCCCTGACTTTTCCCATGTTTAAGAATATGAGTCACGAGAATATGAGTTATTTTAACAGCAAAGAGATTTATTTCGTTTAATGGATACTATTTTCTAAACTGACAATACTTTGTGTTGTACAGTTCCGCTACGAGTAGCAATCAATAAAATAGGTATATAAGGTCGTCGTTACTCGAGGTACATTCATGTAACGTTGGTAAGAATATAATATTATAGTCTTTAGGTACATCCGATTTCCAACAATTTTCTCATTACTTACTAGAGGAAGTCGGTATATAAGTCATACATAACCAGCCGTTATGATAAATAACCTAACTAATATTTACCATGATTTTCCACTACATAAAATACGATAATGTGCACGTTATACCATCGTCTCTAATTACATACGATTACATTGTGTTATGAAGTACGGTCCTTATGTAAGTAAAAATTGCCCTTGCATGTAATAGTCACTATACATAGTGTTGTGACTATTACTAGAAGTGGTTTAAGGATGACGTTCTATATCTGATTTGCAATAAGTAAAACAATTCGCAAATTTGACTGGCCTGTTGGTCGAGTGGTTAGTGACCCTGACTGCTAAACCGGAGGTCGTGGGTTCGATTCCCACCCAGGACAAATCTTTGTGTGATGAGCATGATCATTTGTTCTGTGTCTGGGTGTAATTTGTCTACAATTTGTATGTATTTAGAAATATATAAGTATGTTTATCAGTTGTCTGGTTGCCATAGCACAGGCTCTGCTTAGTTTGTGATCGGATGACCGTGTGTGAGTTGTCCCAGGATATATTAGTGGGACCGGCTTCCATTCCAGCTGGATGCAGCTGAATACTAGTATTCTACATGCAGTGACTGCCAATCTGACCTCCACAATACAATAACTAAGGAACGCGATACTCATTTCCAAGATATACAAATGACAGCCGGCACCAACGCCTAACGGCCGGTTTCAATAACGTATCTATCTTTAACCAACAGTCAAATTAGCTACCAACAGTAGCTAAAACGTCATGTTTGCAAGGCTACTGCAAACTAGACACACAGCTACTGTATTTAAATATATTTAATATCACGTTAAATATATATATAATAAATATAAATTGAAACCTTAATGTGCTTTCCAAGGCGCGGAGGTCAGAGTCTTAGTATGTTAAGATTGCCACCAACCTCGGCAAGCGTTGCTTAACGTTGACGACTGACCCGTGCGGCTATTAATTATTATTTAGCAAAGAGCTCCTCAAACAAGAGAAAAATGTGTTGTCCCAACATATTATTATTATTATTAAATTTCCAAACTTATCCCTTTTCAAGCAGTCTGATGCAGTTGATCAAATCTGTGATTGAACAAAAATAAATGTCACTAACTTTATGAGACTGCTTGAAAAGTAATTTGTTTGGAACTTTTCAATATTTTATAGCGATCGGTTTTTTTTATACATGTGTTCCTTTTTGCAATTTTTTTCTTACTTTATATCAGATACAGAATTTAACCTTGAAATATGTCCACGCACTTCTGAAACATCCTGTATACTTCACAGTATACATATTCACCTGAATAGCTTTTTTTCCAGCTTCAAGTCCGTGACCTATGAAGTATGAAGTGTTCTCCGGGGTAAAAATGACTATGTTACGAAAAAACAAAACCCTCCTTCTGGGGCAGTCAAAATTAGAACGTTAAAGGATTTTGAAATTTGGTCGGTAGTTCCAGGGATTACACCCGTCGAACAAAACAAAATTGATCCCCTTAGCTTAGATTTCATCAGTTCCAGGCATCCTAAAATCAATCGCGTTGGAAGATCACTCGGAAAAGTTTACGCACTCGGAAAATTAGCATACAACAAAAACGCGAAATAATTTTTAAAAGACTTGAACAATTCCATAACACATGGTGCTATTATTTTTTTTCATTCACTAATAGTAGTACAAAGACAGAAAACAAAAAAAACCGTTTCTTATTCTATGACAAGGGTCATTCCACTATTATTATTGATCCATGTAGAAAATTACCATATTCTCGCAAAAAATATTCTATTCACAGTTTCAGTCTAATTGGTTTTCTAATGAGTCTCTATCAATAAACTCATTATTTTCATGTCAGGAATCCTTTCTACTAGAAATGATTTATTTAAAAGCAAATGAACTAGAATGACTTTGCAATGTTAGCAAAATTCGGACACTCATGGGTTGTTGCCCCTTGCTAATCGTCGTTACACAAAAGTCAATTGTAGAAAATCAGTTGTAGTATAGTCATAGATTTAGCGACAAATGTTTTAGAAAACTACCTATTTTTGCTGCTAGCTAACACTGCAGCATTCTGTATTGCTAATAACATGATCCCAGCCAGTCTCTTCTAATAAACGTTGCCGTGAAAACTTAGACGAAGGGAGCTCGAAATAAACTGTCATTCCACCCCAAGCTTTGAATTGACAGCTCACTTCACCTAAATTTCCAATTTGATATGTTTACAAAGTAGCACTGCAGTTACATAAAAGTGTTGTAGTCAAAATATTACGCAACTTTTTGTCAACCATGTAAACAAGGCCTTCGGGAGAAACTACACAGATCGTCAATCTTTTGTCTTAGCATAGCAGATGATAATTTAAGGCGAAGCACGCACGTGCGCCATCCGTTGTAAGACCCTATAAATTCTTACGAACAAACAGAAGGAACCTGGTTCAATTTATTGGAGAATTAATCAAGGGAATCCATTGTTGGAGCGTCAATGAGAGCCAATCAATTAGACACACCCGCCTCGCCTCCCTTTTCGATTTTTTTAGCGAATTAACCTTGTGACCTACTTCGCTGTTAGTTTTGGGCGTTTATTTTGTAGAAGTAGTAGGTAGGAAGGTTAATTAGAATGTAAGGCTTTAAGTTCTCACATAGGCAAATGTGATGTGGTAATGCGACTACACATTTTCATACATGTTGTATGGACGCTGTTATGTTTTTAACCGACTCCAAAAAAAGTAGGAGGTTTTAATTCAGTTGTTTTTTTTGTATGTTTGTTACATCATAACTCCGTCATTTATGAACTGATTTGAAAAATATTTTTTTTTCGTTTTCTTTTCGGCAAAATAGATTCAGTAGTTAGGTTTTTAAATCAAAATAGCTGGATAAAGTATGTCATCCAAGTAAACGAAATTGCGTATTTCGCTTTCCTGTGTTAGGTTTGGGGTACCACTAAAAATGAAAATAAATAACTTCATCACAAAATGTACAAACGACTTCCAAAAGAAATAACCAAAAACATGAACTTCCGAAATTCAAGTTATTTTTCTATAAAAAACTGTCACATTGTAGCATCGCGCCTGCCTATGGGTGCCTTTAGGTGTCGCTTAATGGGCGACTAAACCTGCTGCCATTTATGTTGGCCCTAGACTTTGAAGCTGAAACGCTTTTTAGGATGCTGTGTTGATTATTTTGTAATCTAATTCTTCCGGAATGAATATCTTATAACTAAAATATTTACAAAGACAACAATATAATAAGAGAAGTGCTATAAGAAATTCATACAATTAAACTATCAACCTTGAAGGCAAGATTCCCTAGAAACATGTTACGTAATACCAACTTTGTAGCACTAATTTTAATGTGTTACATTCTGGAGACTAACCCGACAACGACGTTGACAAACTTAATTGAATTAGCTTTTGTCTTTATTATTAAAGGGGAAGATTTTATTTCTTAAAAGATATTTCTGTTTCTATTCAGTTAAACATCCTCTGCTTTGGTGTTAGTAGATACATAATTATAGTGTTTAAATTGGTAAATAAAGAGTATAAAACCTTTGTGGCATAGCCCCCTCGCCGCCATTTTCTTTTTAAGGTTGCGTCGCGCGATCTAATTTCAAAAATCATGGTAACATGTGAACGTGAACCTTAAGGGCACCATGTTGCTAACATTTATTGTTATTAATTGTCCTCTACCCATATATTTTCATGTTTGATCGTGTGCCGCAACCTTGAAAAAATAATCAAAATGGCGGCGGGGGACTATGCCAGCTCCCATACAAAAAGTTCGAACCCTATTTGAACTTATGTTTTCCCGCGAATTTTATCCGCAGGCATTTTTTGGGATGTGTAGCTTTCTATCAAATACAGAATGTTTGTAATTGAATTGTTTCGATTTTTTATTGGATATCGTTTAAATATCCAATAAAAAATATAATATCTATCTTTTTCTTCTACTGTTTACATAAGTGCAGTTTTATAAGACGGATATCAATTTAATAACCTTCAGTATAATATACACTCGACGTTCATCATAAAACTCCAAGTACTTCATTTGTCTTCCTCATTGCCCACAAAATGACAGACTATTCCTTTTTTTCATTAGACAGAACAATTTCCCAGCTGAAGGTGCGAGAATATAACAAGCATTCTACTAAACGAGCGTTTTGAGGTAAACTAGGGAACCCATACCACGTTACAATGTTACTGCATTGTTTTTCTCTTGACAATATACATTGCGTTGTTTCTTCACGCGACGTAAAATAGAGTCGTTTGAAAAGAGAAATGGAACGAGAATTTTCAGTTGTGTCGTGTATGTTTGGTGTTATGTAGACTTTTGGATAGACATGCTACCCTGGTAGTTAGAATCTTTATTTTGGCCATGGTTTGGCGTTTGGAAGTTTGAATTAAGTAAACAAGTTTTTTTTTTTAATCCGTATTTTTTTCACACATTGTCCATGCACTGTGTTCTGGCAGATTTCCTGACAATCACAAAATTGGTTACAAGTATGTCTATTTCAAATAATGACGTTTGTATTGTGTACTAGTGGCCCGCCCCGGCTTCGCCCGGATGTAATTTTTTTTCCAAATTTGAACCTTCTCCTGACAATAACAAACATAACAAAAAAAGTATAAGCGAAATTGGTCTAGCCGTTCTCGAGTTTTGCGCTTAGCAACATATTTGGCGATTCATTTTTATTTATATAGACAGATAGATAGATAGATAGATAGATTATGGCTCATTAGAATTAGTTCTTGTGTGAAAGACCATACAGCTATGAGTTGGAAAAAAAAAAACCTTTTCTTACAAAAATGGGGCAAGTAATAAGAAATTAATAACCAATCAATTTATAGAAATAAATATTTTGCTATTTAACAACACAGCATGCATTATAGTTGGAATGTTTTCGTTTTAATCTGACAGGAAACGCTATAGTACCATTAAAGTATAAGTATTATTATTAGAACGTAACGGTTTTCCTTGCATGGTTCCTTATAACAATAATGAAATCAGTTTAAATTACTCAATTTATATAAATAAAACTTTTTATAAATTATGTGATAGGTACGGTATTATAAAATGCAGTAATAAAATCTATACTACTATTATAACGCTAAAGAGTTTGTTTGTTTGATTGAACACGCTAATCTTTGGAACTACTAGCCGGATTTGAAAAATCCTATTATAAATGATGGCCTCATCCATGAGGAAGGCTAAAATTTTGGAAGTCAGTGTTTTTGGTTGTTTCTTCGTGTTTTAACACCTACTTCCGAAATTTAAGTTATTTTATCCTTTGTAGTGATTTTTTTTTGGTCGACGTTTTGGTATAAAAAGTTTTTTGATAGTTTGCGACGATGATGCGATTGCGAACGCTTCTTAAAAAAAATGCCAGATGCTTTTGTACACCTTACTTACTTAGTTTACACTTAAGTTATGTAAACATTGCAATGATACAATTTCTCCGTCCGGTGACACTTTCTCTGAAACCTTTCATTATACGTGAGGTCACTAATAATAGCATAACAACACAAGTACATAAATAATGGTGTTTTTTTGTTTTTCCTTTTTAGGCCCTAGTTACGTACTCGAGTAGTTTATTAGCAGTCACGCCAATTTCTTTGGAAAGTGTGATTATATAATGATATCTTGTGGTAAACAAAATTATGTCGTTGGTAACATATTATTTTTGGAACATGAAGACATAGAATCGTTCTAGTGATGGGCACAGGTCTGGTAGAATATTATTACATCAAGTGTAGCAATTGCATTGGTATTTTAACACATCGAATGCACATAAAGTTTCCACAGACAGGCGCGTCGCGGCAATGTAACACTAATTCTATGACAATTTTTCACAAAAATATCTAGTTCTGCTGATAGTAGCCGTAGAGCAATTTCTATGAAAAATGGCCGTCATGTCGGTGTAGCATTGTTGCCTTGTACATGTCTGTCTTTTTACACTTAAACCGTTCCAAAGACCTGTAAGGGAACGTTACACAAAAGCTGTTTTTTGGCAAAAAAGAACTGAACTGAGTAATAAAAACAGTTGCTACATGATTTATATTTTTAAAAGTAGGAACCTTCATTATCTATGTACTGACGCCAGCACTTCAAGTTACTCGAAAATGTCAAATTTTCTCAATCAACCTTGAACCTAATGCTTTAAAGATAAAGTTGAAAATCTGTTTGACAGATTGTTGGATATGGATGGATATGTCTGTCCCTAATTCCGTACTATTACATTGTACTGGATAGCCAGATTGTCAAATATTGCAACATAAGGCATTTTGTAATAATTGACTATCCTATCCGGCTTAAGACAATACATATTACCAGTAGAATGTACATAATTACGTTAATACGACCTTGTACATAAGTAATATAAATGATAATAGATATTATTATGTGAACAAAGTAATTTGCTTAAATATCAAGTGGAAAAGTACAGTTGGGTGACCTAGTTATTTAATATTAATTTAATTTTGTCTAACATTGAAAGTTACTGTTATAACAAAGACCTAATATAACTATTAGATTCTACTTATTTTTCAGTAAGTTATTTAGAATGGATAATACCTAACATTTGTGGATACCATTTTCTAAAGACTCGGCGATTAAATTAAGCCTTTCAGACCAAAGAGAGAATCCCAAGCTTACCTTTTTCTTAGCTCCATAATTAGTTTTTTGGTACATTAAGTATTTTCTATGTTTTTTAACTGACTTCAAAAAAAGGAGGAGGTTCTCAATTCGGTAGTATTTTTTTATATT
Organism: Mamestra brassicae; assembly: GCA_905163435.1. Taxonomy (NCBI): domain Eukaryota; kingdom Metazoa; phylum Arthropoda; class Insecta; order Lepidoptera; family Noctuidae; genus Mamestra; species Mamestra brassicae. The sequence continues at coordinate 8,122,542 of LR991009.1, read as the reverse complement.
TGTTAGAAATAGGATAGTCGGATGCTAGAAAATCTGACAGTAGTCTTGCCAAGGAGTACTGTGTTCCCCAGTTAATGGGTTATGGAGGTCTGGTAGGCAGCCGCTCCACGTAAAATACTGGTATTCAGCTGAATCCGGTTTGACTGGCAGTCGACCCCAATATAGTTCGGAAAAGGCTAGGCAGATGATGATTTGTTTTATATTTATTACCTCATTCCCGTCATTTATGAAACGATTTGAAAAAATATTTTATTACGTAAAAAAAAAATTGAAGTCGGTTTTTTTTTTGCCATATTTTTTTTTCGTTTATGTAGAAGTTTAGGTTTAAAATCATTAGAAAAAATAGTAATCCACGCCTATTGTAGTCACCATTCTTTATGAATTTGTTTGTGTTTCTTGGATGCCCTATGAATTGTTGTTATAGCGAAATACACAATTACACAGTATAAAATATAAATTGCTAAGGTACCCTTACCTGGCTGTAGACAGGGAAACAACTTTTCCTTTCTTGTTGTTTCTTGAAACTCTGTTTATCTCGTCAACTCCATCGTTTTGCTCAAGCTGTAAATTTAGCTTCCAAAGCCAGACAAAATTGAAGCTTTAGCCCAAATATCATGACGGCTTACGCTGTAATCACAGCTTAACACAAGCCCGGAAACTGGGTCACATGGCTACGTTTGACAACCCTATTGTACATAATGTTGGCCGAAATAGTTTCACGCTAAATAATTCAGCAAATCTTAGGTCGGGTTACATTGGAAAAGTTCGTAAATGCTCGTGTGTTAAGGGGATGACGAGACTATGAGACAACGCTGGTAAATTATATTTGAAATTAAATCAGTAACAAAGAGTCATCGCCGTCGGTAGTAGGTATTATACTTTGTAAATACTGTCTGGTCTGCAAATTATCTGGCATAAAATACGTACCAAGATATTTTATAGCTACTTTATGTTATTTTAACGACGTGCTCATTGTTCTTTAAACGTAATAGTGAAATATGATTGTTGTTAATCTTCCTTCTGAGTTCTAAAGCTGTTTAGGTCAAGACGTAGTAAATACGACGTATGATTAATGATTTAGAACTTTCAGTGGATCATAAGAATCACAAATAACGAGGCAAGTTTAAGATCTTCGCAAAATACATAAGTTTAAGTCATAGAAATTCACGGTATGAGGAACATTTGGGCGACACTATGTGGCTACTATGAGAACTTTCATAAGGTCCTCAAAGGGCACTCGCATAGGCTATATAAAACCTCATTCTGCCAAGTTTTATTTGCAAAGGCGAGAGCTTAAACTTAATTACAGAAATAATCAGACAACTGGGATGATGGAAGATGGGTAGGCCTTCAGTGTGGGACGGAGCCTGTGTCGATACTCTTGCGCCATCCAAACTTCCTAGTTCATCGTGTTGTGCTGGTGCTGCTACTGCGGCTGCGGCTGCGGTAAACCTCAAGCGGCGTTAATATTGTAACCTTATTGGTTACTATATTTTCGAGCCGTTCGGGGTTGAAACCCTCTGGCCGTGGGGCCCTTGTGCTTACAGCCTTTTCAAAGAAATTTCGAAACGGCTGGTGGACTCTTCCCGTGACCCAAGAGCTGACTTTGACCAAAGGTTGCCATTCAACGTGGCAATGCCGCCAGTCTCTTGGGCACATTACCAGCTGACAGCGTTGAGGACGAATTTTTTGACGCTATAATTAAGTTTGTTTTAAGTTTAGTTTATGTAACGGATCGCTGTCTGTACATGGAAGATATATGAAAAAAGAAAAAAAATATTGGGATTCATTTCATTCATTCATCAACGCAAATAGCACCCAAAATTGTTAGAATTTTTGTCTGTTTGTCTGTGCGTTTGTGCACGCTAATCTCAGAAACGGCTTTATTTAGATGTGGTTTTCACTAATACATTGTGATAAGCTTCACTTAACATTTAGTTTTTGTTTCATGTCAATCGGTTCATAAATAAAAAAGTTATGCCAGTTCTAAGAATCACGTCGAACATTTGTAAATCTATCTATATCTATCTATTCTTTATCTGTTCAGCATTGACTGAAACTTTACTATAGTAGGCGCCAGATAATCGTGGAATAACGGTCATTGACCCACCTACAATTATTGACATTTTTAATTTGAAAAACGGAATTAATGACACAAAGCTGTCCCGAATCATCATCTCTCGTGATCTTTAACATTGTCTAATAATGAAAAACGATTCATATTTAATTGTTCAGGTACCTATGAACAGTTATTAGGGAAAGGTCAATATACTTTATTCCACATTTATCTGGCGCCTACTATAAACTTCATAATCTTAAAATAAACATGTCTGCCCCAAGTAACTATTCTACGCGGACGAAGTCGCGGGCAAAAGCTAGTTTCTTAATAAAATCAGATAACTTAGATCTTCAGACGAAAGAAAAAACTATCACAATCATCCTCAAATTCACGAAAGTATCTCTTACAAATAATTGTCAGTAAACGTTATTTCCCGCGAAATCATGCGTTCGCCGAATCCATTACGTCTAATACAGATCATGATCAGAGATGATCGCTTAAGATAATTAACGATTATTAATTATAGATGGAGGAATGTTGCGTGAGCTAAGATCTTGCTCCGCTTGCAACGTTCATGAGTACTTCCCATCAGAAGACATTGATTTATTGTTATCTTTTCACTGGAGAATTTCGGTTTCGTTTCGATTGAGACGCGTGTTACTTTGATTTGCTAGCTTTTTTTATCGAACGATTGAATTTGTCGCTACGAAAACTTATTGTCACGTGCATATTTGATACTTTTTTGCCGAACGGACGTTATTCTGGAACTAGTTTTTATAATCTGCTTCGCCCGCGAGAAAGTCGAAAATAATGCGTAGGGATTGTACCAGGATAAAAAGCAGGAATCTTATGTCCCTGGGCATGGTCTACCTGTGTTCCAAATTACTTCCAGCCTTTGAAGTGTGATTGTTTTAATAACTTACAACGTTAGTAGTAACGGAAGGACTTATAGTACTTCCCATCGTATTTGGATACTGATTACCTGTCAAAGGGGAATGCCGATTTTAGGCCTTGCGATGCCCAAGAAATTTAATTTAGTAAAAAAAAAATGTAAATTTTACGTAATTAACTCTTCTATTCACGACGCGATACAAGTCAGTAACATTTTTTAATAAATATTGAAACGATACAACGAAATAAACAGACATTTGCTAGGTTGCCAATTTAAAATCCGGGAAAAAATAAAGATTTGTTGCAAAACATTGATTTGACATTTACACATATTGTACTTTATTTATTTGTCCTTTTGTTTATAGAAGTCCCAATGCATTCGATGTTACTTGTGGGCGATCAGGGTCTAAATCACTATGTCGGCTTGGCATCCCCCTTACAGTGTAATTACACTTAAGAATGTCGGTTTCGTTGGACACGCGTGTCGTCGTGTCCAATCTAGAAGTGTGTTACTAGGCACTTTAGTTTTAGTTTCAGTGTTCAGTTTTTTTTCTGTCTGATCGTGTACGTTATCATGACAACTTACTGGCATAATGACGACTGCAAACTGGAATTACCGACTAATTGCCAATATATTTTGTAGACGAAATGTGTTAACATTTTTCGTCTACTATTACTATTATTGGTAGGTAATATCTGGAACTTCTCATGCGATGTCACATATTCTGCCACCGATGGAAATCTACAATATAGTGGCCTTAGGCTAACTGTGCGATGCCATGGTAGCGGAATTTGTTCGTAAGAGTCACCGCGGCCCTGGAACGCAACGGGCTTTAGAAGGAACACGGATGGGTTTTTAGTCAGTAAGAGTCTGACACGCCCTTACGCTCCACCCAGAGCGGAAGAAGTCATATGATGATATCCCATTATTAAAAAAAAAGGCTGATTGTGTCAAGAGTTTCATAAGCAAAGCCGCGGGAATAAGCTAGCCATAGATGGACATGGACTTGTCACAGTAGGTCAGACGTATTGATGATCTTTTTTATCTCCACAGCTATGGTTCTTGACATCTAATTCCTTAGTTAACTTTTATGATCCTTGGATAAAAAAGGTCGTTTCAATTCATTACCAGAGCACTCTTGTCATCGTCCTAACAGTCTATATTTATTCTATAGACAAGAAATACGGCTTTTTAGAGGAGATAGTGATTGGGGAGGGCATAATGAGTTATCATAATGAGGCTACAACTACTCTTAGTTGTAGCCCATAATTATCACATGAATACACTTTAAAATCACACAATAAATAAATACAATTTAATTGGATATTGCATGTCAAATTAAACCAGCTCACACTACTATGTTGTTCTCCATAGATTTGCAAATAAGGTGATTATAAATTGCAATATCATCTTTCATCTAAAATAATTGTAGCGTTAGGAAAGCACATGTCTAAAGTACATTAACAGGCTGAAAATAATGATACCTAAGTCATATAAGTGAAATAAAATTAAAACGAGCAATTTGAAACGTTGCGATAATTTTAAGTAATCACCTCTCGTAAGATGCGTCGTTACAAAAAGTTAATACGATATGTTGAAAGAATTAATTAAGATTATAATAACGTCACATAATATTAAATTAATTTTTGTATACCAAATTTTGTAAAATCATTATTTGAAAAGAGTAACTATGGAGTTTCTTGTCCGTTCTTCTCCATAAGAATCTACCTTTCCGAATGGACAGTAGAGTCACTTTATTAATGTAATAAGTATTATTATTTTACTGAACTGTAAATGATGACGTTCAAAAGTGCCGTTTAATGGCCTAATTGAAATAAACGTTTTGACTTTGACTTTGACGTTACATCTCGTTTATTTGAAGGGGTAGCAGAGGTATACCGGCTGTTTAAGAAGTGCGTGGGTGGTCATATTACGGTGATATATTCTGTATGTGATATTAAAAATTGCAAAAACAGTTTCAGTTCAAGCCGGTCGATTCTGTAAAGTGATCACGAGGTGAGCTGTTAATCCATACAATCAAGATGTCACGTGATCACGGAGTGAGCTGTTATTCCATCTTGATTATATGGATTGACAGCTCACCTCGGGATCACTTCACCCAAGCCTTCACTTCGACATGTTTACAGAATCGACTGGATGCACAAGTTAACCTATAATGTATAATAGTGAGCCAACATTTTGCCACTTATGTATATATGCCAGCTTTAATATATTGAAGGTGGTAACGACGATACGACAGTAAATCAAAACACTGGCAATACGAATGTGTTGTCTATCATCACAGACTAGCGGACGTCACGCGGTTTCACCCGCGTAGTTCCCGTTCCCGTGGGAGTAAGGGGATAGAATATAGCCTATGTTACTCACTGATAATGTAGCTTTGCAATGGTGAAAGAATTTTTGAAATCGGCACAGTAGTTTTTGAGTTTATTCATTACAAACATACACACAAAAAAAAATCCTCTTCATAATATTAGTGAAGATTTGATCTCACTAACTGGAACAGTTACAATAGTAGTCTAGTGACTACTATTCTGACTGTTCCTTGAATAGTTTGAGTTTTTAGACGTTTTATGCAATTGGAAAGTTTATTTTTAATTTCGGTGACAGGATTTATAAAAGTTTCAAAATATTCCTATGAACCAGTATTGTCAGTGTTTGCATTTATTTTCGTATGGATGTCTCCACATTGTATAAAGGCTGTCACAGACACGTCCAGTTGAGGAGACGACTAACTCATAGGTAGACCTGAGAATTGACACTCATAAAAAAATTGTCAGTTTTTGGTCCTATTTATTACTGGAGTTTATTGAGTTTAATACGGTAAACAGCCAAATTTTTGACTGTTTAGCAACCCGTAGTGGGAAAAAATCCAATAGTTAACTATCTTCCTGACTTAATAATCGAACCCAAGATCAGCTCAGCAATTATGCTTGCAACCACTGCACCAGCGAGTGAACTGGTAACGTATAATTTATTCAATTGAGTTTTAGATAGGTAGATAATTTTTATAATAGCGGAGGAAATTCATAATTTATTACAACATTTCCTTGAAGGAAACGCTGCGGTAAGCGAGTACCGCGTACCATGCAGTTATGTGGTTCATTCAAGTTTCTGTTCATTCATTCGGTCTTTCGTTACTTGTTCTTGCGGCTCGTGTCTTGTGTAACCGTTGACCGCAAATTGTATTGTTGTAGGGGCCTACCAACAATGTTGCAGCTGGCCTGTGTTTATCTTCTTAGTCATAGTTTTTGTTAACTTCCTCGTGTTTTGTATTGAGCTTTTTACTGCACATGTTTTAACGTAGGTAAATAAATTTATTTAAGTATCTACTCAGGCTAGGCTGGATGAGAGTTGCCGGAAATCGAGTTGAATGGTGAGCACGAGGAGAGGCCTATATCTAGCAGTGGACTACTATAGGCTTATGATGAGGAAGTATCTACTAACAGCCAAACGCAAAGTTTTATAAAGAAGTCTATGTGTAAACATACATACTTTTTTATTTATTTAAAGAAAGAGAGAAAGAAAGAATAATATTTATTTAGCACTTACATGAAACACGCACGGTACATAGAAATAAAATATATATAATAATATATTATTATTATTGTATTAAATATTTGACATGAGTTTGCTCTTGATTCTAGTCTAGGTCATAGATGACAGATACAAAGTCGACGTAAGAGTTAGCTTACCCAGAAGAAGCCTGTTCCCTCTAATTTTGATGAGATGATTACAACCCTAAGTTGTATGCGTTCGGAAACACAGACGCAGAGAGTTGCACTCCTTTGCTGTGTTCATTATAAAAGACGATTGGAAAAGTTTTATGCGAATTGGTGGAATAGCAACAAGGTAGGGATGGTAACTTGCAGCGCGTCTAGATGTCCGGAGGTAGAAGGGGGCCAGTGGAATGAGGTCATGGTGTAAAGTTTAGTCTGAACCCAGAAAATCCGACATTAGTGTTGCCAAGGGGTTAGAAAACCCAAATTACTGGGTTGTGGAGTTCAGGTAGTCACTAAATAAAATACTGGTATTCAGCTGTAACCGGTTTCACGGATGCCAGAAAGCCAGCTTAAATCAGTTATATAAGAAAACTTTATTTAGATCAATAACGAAAAGATTGCCCTAAAAATGGAATGATGAACGAAAGTGATCATAATCTCAAGTTTCTAATGGAATGTTCTCAGTAGCGTACTCACATCGGAATGGCTCGGAAAGATATTATTAAGTGAGACATAAACTTTAATCTCTTCATACTGTGTAATTGAACCGCGGTGTAATGGGCCCAAGTAATAAACTACTAATTATATAAGTTTTGTTCTAAATGTATTAATCTAATAAAAGTTCAAATTAGTGGATTCTTATGAGGACTGAGTAATATTTTGTGAGCAATAATGTTAAAGAGATTAAAGATACTAAATTTAATGTCTTTGAATAATCTATATCTATATTAATATTGTAAGAGGAAAGATTTGTATTTTTGTATATAACGAATAAACTTCAAAACTACTGGAAGATTTGAAAAATTCTTTCAGCAATGGATAGCTACATTATCAGCACGGGAACGGGAACCACGTGGGCGGGTGAAACCGCGTGCCGTCCGCTAGTGTGCAATATGTTTGGTTTTCAATAAGGTGACTAGGCTGGTTCTAATCTCTATAGAATAAGTTCAAAATTTAAGTGAAGTAGGTACCTACTGTTCTGTAGAACAAATGAAGTCGTCAAAACGTTTATTTCAATTAGGCCATTAAACGGCACTTTTGAACGTCATCATTTACAGTTCATAAAAAAATAATAGTAACCAGGTCAACCTTCGAATAAGAGGATAGTTGTAGTAACTCACCTGATCAAGGTTCAAGTAGTATCCAGGCAGAAGTTTCTGAAGGAACTCTTGTATTACATTAATAAAGTGACTCTACTGTCCATTCGGAAATCAGCTGAACATTTATGTATTATTAACATAAAAAGTCTTTGGCAATGCAATATCATGCTTTATCTAGAAGATCCGAGACCATTTCATACCCGAACGTTTAAAATGCTATCGCATTATCAATAACTATATTTTTGCAGGTGTCAAGTTATTTGTTTAACATTACACAATAAAATATAATTATTTAATTAATAACCATGTACATTTCATATTTTAAATGCTAATCTAACTAAAAATAAAAACTCCTAACTAAAATATGGCATCAAAAAATTCGTCCGCATCGCTATCGAGTGGAAGTGAGCCCAAAAGACGCTGTATGGCAATGCTTCTGTCCAAGGTAAAAGCCAGCCCTTGGGTCACGCGAAGTGTCAACTAAACGTTTAGCAGGTTCTTTATGTAACGCATGAGCACTACGACCAAGAGTTTCAACCCCAAACAGCTCGTCTTGTTTAACTTAATAAAAATTGTAATGAACCTCAATCAGATCGACATTATGAAACCTCTTCTAGTATTTCTCCATTCGCGAACATGTATTTTTCCTAAAACCTAAATTACACCTGCCGTTCCCACCTCAATCTTCCATTATACACACAAATACACCATCAATTTAAACTTGGGCAATCCCATTGTCGAGTGCCAGTAACAGTAAGTCTTCAAGTGCCGTAACAAGCCGCTTAGTCACGATCCTAACGTATTGCATTTGACCCCACACTGGTTTCCATTGTCTGCCTGCAATCTTTGTTGTAGGATCGAGGATTTAAATTTCACTTTGTGGTGAATCTGGTTTGGGAAAGTCAAACAAGATTGTCTTGAAAAGAAACGATGGTTGAAGAAAAAGTCGCTTTGAAATTCACCAACAAATCGGAGTCTCAATAATTCTTTTTCTCATTTTTTTTAATTAAGGACTTGAGGCTGTGAGCGACAGTTTCATTGAAGAAAAGACGCAGATTAGACCAAAGAAGTATTTGGAATATACATCTGGAACTATACTAGAAACTTTTTCAAACTATCAGTCGACAATTTGGAAAGCAGGCATGTAGGTAAATTGGACGTCATTTCTAGAATATTTAAAAATAATAATGCTCATTTCAAGTAAAGTGAGCCTAATAATACTGATAAGCAATGTAATTTAGTATGCAAAACAGGTAAATCAACTTAAGTAGCGTTTACATTTATTACACAATCATTCCTGGAGGAATTGACTCCCAAGTCACAGGCAATAAACCTAGTTTGGGAGCCAGGGAACATGTTACTGTGTATATTGTATGTAAATAATAAATTTATTATTATAATAAAAATAAAACCATTCAACTGTTACATTCCAAGCAAAACAATGTCTACAATAAATTACCTACAGCATATGGCAGAATCTTCATTACTTCGTAGGCTGATAATATTATAATGTAATTACACGAGTGCAGTATCTCGTTTCTCTAAGGGTAGCCAGGGTCAGCCGGCTGACGCTCTAAGCCTGAATGGTCGATTACTTTCATGAAGATTGACCGTGACAATAAGGAAAACTATGAAATTGTACATAGAGAAATAAATAAAGACTAGTGACATAATTAATGACACCTTTATCTAAAATAAAAGGGGTCACCCCTTTTTATTTTAGATAAAGGTGTCAAAAATCAATATTAAAAAAAAAACGAGTGAGTCCTACAGTAGTCGCATAGGATGTGTAACATCTGACGTCCCACCTTGGTAAAAAGCAACATAAACATTAAAAGGTGCCAACTGACAACCAACTCGATCACTGCGCGCGCTCATTGGTCAAATCGAATAGGGCCCGCTCATTGGTCAAATCAAATAGTGCGCGCTTCCTCGGCTACCTGTTACACACTTCCGTCTCATTTCACGAAATCACTCCCACAGATTGCAGGAAAGCGAGAGGAAACATGTTACACATCAAATATAAATCGCCGAAATGTATGTAGGCGCATAACTTTAGAACGACTTGAACGATTTAACTTTTTTTTTTGTTTGTAATTGTCAGGGCGAGGTTTGTATGAAAGAAAATTTGAAAAAAAAAACATCCGTGCGAAGTCGGGGCGGGCCACTAGTGAAGAATAATGAAGAAGTTTGGAAGAAGAAATTCAAAGATGATACTGTATAAAGAAAGATTATATACGAAATTCTAAATAGAGAAAAAGCAACTAGAATGTGACTACGAAAACATGACGTATTAAATTGATCTTTATGACAAACCACGTAAGAACAGGGACACCTAATAACAGAATATAAAGGTCACTGAGATTACGACTGATGGAGGAGTATGGAAGAAGCTTCTACCCCATATAAATTGGTATTTACCGGCAAGACAATGATGATGAGTAAATATCGCCTTAAGATGATGTCACAGTAGGATTTTTTTATTATTAAACCAACACAGGATATGACATTACTGACCCTACTGGACAAGTGACTTTTAGAAACCGTACTTAATATACATTCAATATTACTAACATACATTCAATACCACTAACATACATTCAGTAATTATCTGTTTTAACAACCATCGTTAAAATTAACGTCATCTACCAACTGATGAGCTTCCTCAATTTTCTGTGAAGAAACAGATTTTCTTGACACCAATCAAGTTTTACATTAAGTTCAAAGTATTAGGTCAAAGGTGAATGAACTCCGTTCGCTCATACTTACCTACCATCGACGGAACGACACTGATTTATGTTAGAAGATCCAAGACGACGCACAATATTATCGTGTAACAAAACTCTTGGATAAGTTCTCTGGTTAAAAACAAGGCAATTTAGAAGAAGATTCAGCAGACTTTGTTTTTGGACGAAAAATGAGGTTGAGTATTTGTATGCCCAAAATTGTAGACTATTCGGGAATAATTTTGAACAAGCAAACAAAGTAATTTATGAGAAATATATTCACCAAACTAGTTGAAACTATTTCATTTATTCACTATCACTTTTTACTTAATTATGTATAGCTAATGAAATGACACAGTATCCGGTTTTATATGCATTAAATTTTCGCATAATTTGTATGGTAAATATGATACCAGTTTACTGTGAGAATCGGATAGGAAGACGTTAAACTGTGAAGTATGGAACATCTTTAGTGAAAGCTAAGTCACTCTTACTGGTTTTTACTTGAAATGACAACTTAGTAATCCTTGCAGAGTCAGTAAAGTTATTTTATTCGATTACTTATATCTGTCCGTTGATAAATAATTTAGATACGGCGCTGATTGATATTAATATAGCCGTCCATCGATTCTATCTTATCTTACCTTTATAATGTAGGATCTTTTTAAAGAAAGATAATCGCCTAATGGTTTTATTTCAAGAGTTTGTCTTTCTAAATACCAGCCATTAACGAAAGTTTGCGATAAAATCAAACCGTACTGATTTCACAAAAATTGACCATTTGATGTCTCATTTGCGAGAAATGTGGGTCACATTCTAATTACAGTCACCTTAATGTTGCCATGACGCATTGACAATAACGTTCTAAATCGAGCGAGAGTAAAAATTTCACACTAACCTCTACTCATCATTAAAATGCCAAAAAATCTCGACGTATAAAAGTTGACCTTCCGAAATACTGACACAGTGTTCTAAATCTCGAAGGCGGTCGCGTGAGCGGTCGTAATGCGAATAATTGTCCATTGTGATACGATGCGCGCGATTAGGAAGTTTACTTTTACTGTGTTGTGCGTTCCTCTGCTGCGCGCACGCAATCACTTTCGACTTTCAGCCGCGCACCGACAGCGACGCGATCCGTCCAGCATCTAATACACGCACAGTTTTTTGCCAATTCCTGCTTACTTACCAAAGAAATTTATTCAATCCGATTGACTAATACGCGAAAGTAAAAGTTTATTTTTATATTTTATGTCCAAATGAGGAATTTTTATGTAACATTATGTCGACCGATAATCTCGATCGGAATATTCACGAGTTTCGGATGGCATTTTGCAGAGATACATGATTCGTTTGTGGACTTTTCAAAGCGTACGAAATCGAGTTTGTTGATTGCGATGGAAAGCAATCAAATAGCATTCCGGGCTACACGTGCTGTCGGACACGCGATGTGGTTATAAACTATTGTTGCTTTTATATTTTTGTTAAAAATCGGAACCCTGTTATTATATTTTTATTTTATTTTTGTGAACAACCCTGATGTTGCTGTTGATCAACATTTTGGAACTCATTTAAGATTCTGTTCTTAATCTAAATTAAGTTCTCTGAGACATTGCTATACTTAGTTAGAATTAGTACTTAGTAGGGCAGCGCATTAAGAACGTGCACACCGTCTGATAATTTGGGTTCATGGTTAGTTAAAGAGCTAATTCTCATTGCTTTTGTGGTGGTAATGTATAGTTGTATTGTTCTGTTATTTGGCATAATGCTAACCACATTCATTTGTTTTCAGTATGTTTTTTCTTTGGTTGGAACTTCCAGTGAAAAAGCCTTCTTGCCAATTTTGAGGACAAATTAATGAACAATTGATTTATTAGCGAGCGAAGTCGCGAACAGCCCCAAGTCTTTCATAATTGAGTTTCGGGACGGAACAGCGATACGCTCGGGTATGGGACCTACTTTATTTAATTTCTGCTATCTGATTCGGGAAACGTAACTTAATTATGTATGTACGTTTAAACAAGATACTTAATTATTTGCCTCCGACCTATGGGTAATGAGGGCTATATATAGCATTTGAATTCACCGCTAGAGGCGCTAGTGAAGCGTGAGGTCTTCGAAATATTAAATTGGTTGTTTGGTTTTGAGGCGAGTTTATTTACAATTTTTTTGAAATTATTGTGAATATTTTACTAAAACAGCTTGACTATGGCTGATTAAGTTACGGTTCTTCCGACCACTACATTAAACTTTTTTTTGTCGGTAATATGTAAATGTCCTTCTTTTTTTCGATTATGATGAGTCCGCGTAACACTGCGGCACGATCTATACTCTATTTAATTGCACATTAAAGGCATGATAAAATTATTTTCCTTCTGACTTCATATGCGCGTAATAACAACTTTAATGCTATGCTTAACGTCCTTACTCGCCAGTGGCGCCAGCTGGTGAGCACGAAAACTGTAACCCCCATTGGAAAAGTACTATAGGAACTTTAAGTTCCAGAGTTAACTGGTTTCTAATACTATGAAAAGACATGCGTCATCATCATCCTCCTGGCTTGCAGCATGTCTTCTTTTCCCCTTTATTTCTATTCGTCGTTCAAAAGTAATTTCTCCTTTCTTGCCATACAACTTTTCGCACAATTCGTGCTTTGTTTCTTTGTTTTCCTCTGCTTCTATAACCATTCACATTCATACTCAAACCCATTTTCAAGAAACGAAAGAAAATCAAGTCAAGAGTGAATAGGTTATGTCTGGGCGAGCTTACAATAAAAAAAAACGTAATGGTTTATAATTCGTCATAATTAATTTTATTAATTTATAATAATTTTGGCTCATCAAAAATCGTTTGACAGTTAATGGCAGTATGTCTTAAAATTACTTCTTCTAAATTCAAATATTTAAATCCAGTCAGTCTGCCAGGAGGCATGCTGTGAAGTTCTCTTTAGCAGGCAACATTTGCAGTACCTACAAGTCATGGTATTTTGGAGCCAAGAAGTGTTTAGTCAAAGCTTCAACGACGATAACATTCTATTCACTTCGCTGACTAAATTGCTATTGCGCGCCAACACAATCTTCAATGGCCCATTAGTCAGCCATAGGACATTTTTTCGCTGACAAACTATCAAAACACAATGCTCATTGTTGCTTGGTGTAAAAAAAATTTGTTTCTTACTTCGATTATCGAAATACGTCGTGAATTTTGATAATTGAAGTTAGAAATAAGGTTTTTAGCATATACCTATTAAAATTTATGCATTTTTTCCCTATCAAATGTAAAAAACTAACTTTATGAATCCTATTGAAATTTTAGCACCAAGACATACGTTCCATCTGTTTTATTATAATTTTTTGCAAAATCGACAAAAAAACATGCGAAATCTCAATGCCAAGTGATAGTGGTCATCTGATAACGGTAGCACGAAGGTCATTGTTGCATACTCCTACAAAAACAACGCAGTCGGCTAAATACTCGTTATTATGCGTTTTGCGTTTGACATTATAAACATCTGTGGGAACCAGGCCGAGCCCGGTACCGTCAGCAAAAAATACCGCCATTATTCGCGGCTCGAAAAATAAAATAAATACGGCAATAATTTTTTACTTTATTTGAATTCACACGGCGTTATCACCGTTTTATTGTTATGACTAGAATTTCTATAGTATGTTAGCGTTATGTTAAACTGGGATTAAAGTAAAGCTTAAAATGTTTTAGGTTTAAAACTTGAAAGATAAGTGAAACATTTTACTACTAATCTCCAATAAATTGTCGTTTAGTTGAGAGTTCGCAAAACTAATTCGAATTTATTTCTCGTACCTTTTTGCTTTAAGTACATTATTTGTAATACCGAGAAAGACTAAAAAAAACATTACTTCGTTATTTAAAAAAATATGCGTACATGATTTCGTGACTGGTATATATTTCTGTAAATTTCTGTATCTAAGCTGAATCTATACATTCTTGGGATGATTGTGTAAAAAGTGAATAAAGTAGGATATTATTATAAACTCAAAACTTCTCGGTCACAAGTCCAATCATCATGACTCAACTTTAAACAATGCTTTCATTTTCCCCCAAAGGCTACATACTTTAGGTAACTACCAGTAAAATTAGTCAGACCATTGAAAAAAACAATTAAGTAGAGAACCCGTTCACACGATTACCAAAACCAGTTTTTTTAAATTAATATTTGAGACCGTTAAAAAACCAGAGACGAGTTTAAGATTTTTTTGCTAACGCTACTTGCAAGTGAGAGTGAGTGGCCTTCGATGCGAGAGGACAGTGCCCATCTGAACCTTTGGCCTTCAGTAGACTGTCTTTTGGACTTAGCATAATGCTGGACGCATTTATGGACTTAGGAGCTTATATGGATAGACGAATGGTGACATGTGAGCGTTTGGCCAATAGAAGGTACTTTCAATGCAGTGTAGGATTTTCTATAAAGTTATTTACTCGAATAACATTTTAAAAGGTCAGGCAATCGAAGACATTGCTCGCAAAGTCTTAACTAGTATTATAAATGCGAAAGTGGTTTTGTTCATTTGTTACCTTTTCACTGTGCTGGCTGAACGGATTTGGATGAAATGAAATTAGACGGGTAGAACATGTCCTGGAATAGAACTTCGAATACTTTTCATATCGGGAATATGTTTCTTTGGGAATAACTTTTGAATTTCAAGCGGGCGAAGCCGCAGTGGGCAGCTATTTGGTTTTTTAAATTGTAAAAGCTCGCATTCTGCCGCAATGCATGACTAAGCGTCTAAGTTCTCTGAGAGTGGATGACTCAGTCGTTAATAGGTGAACAAAATCGACGGTTTCTGGTATAATAAAAACAATATAGGAAATAAATTATCTTAACGTCTGAGCTACAGATACTTATTAGATCAGCCAGAACTAAACTTTAATAACACTTTACTTACCGTCGGGTTTTACTACCGGATTTTTTTAAAGTCGGTCGTTTTCTCCGAGTCTGCGAATGTGTAATTACATATGTCGATCTAAACAAAAATATTGTATGTCGATCTAAACAAAAATATTAGTTTAAGGACATAAAATGATTCGATTATTTCTCTTTCTTTCTTGATTTTCTGGATGAACCTATTCATCCGATTTCGAAGTTTTTTTTCGCTGAATAAAGGTTCTGAATTCCGCCGTTTTTTTTTTCCTTGTTTTTATTACCTCAGAAGTCCTTAATATATGTATCGATTCGGAAAATTCTTGGTTTATTTGCTAGGATATACTTCCAGGTTGTTCCCATTTTTATCAACATCAGGTACCAACAGCTGATGGGATTCGTGAGAAATTGAGGAAACTCCTCAAATATTATACGAAAACAAATAGCGATTTTCATCAACAAACTAAGCATTTTATCTCGGAAAATTCACTATTTCTGTGAGAAAAGCTACCAGACCGAAGCCATACCTAAGTAAATAACTTCTATATTTATAGGTACAGAAACAGGTCTGGGCTCTATAATATTTAGTAACAAGACTGTCAGCAAAACGAACCTAGCCTGTTTTACTTCCTTTTGAACTGGCGACTGGACATTTGAGTATTGCCTAACCTCCGGCACGCACTTTGTATTTACATAGGTATGCCTGGTAGAGGCTGGGACTAAGATCGTCCTTGGCTACTCTATGTTCGGTCATCCATTGTCCTCCTTTACTATTACATAAAAATCTTCCTTCGGGATCTTTGGGAGTACACCATACTGGATTTAGAACGATGTGATTTAGCTAACCGTGCATTGTCATTCGAATCAAACGTGTATGCAAAATATCCGCTTTATCGGTTTTGGATAACTGTTTAAAAATTCAGTTGCAAGATGTGTACTTTACGTACTTATTAAAATGGAAATTTGAATAAAAGCTAGTCATAAAAAGGTAGCTGTTGATAACTTTTTCAAACCATGGTAAGTGCACATAATGCTTCAAGGCATCAAAAGGTCAGCAAGAATAGTTCGTCTAAAAAGGTGCAAGACAAAATAATAATTAATAAGTACCCTGTTAGTGTTGAAATATATTTACTTAAGTCTCCCAAAAATGTTGCTTCAAATCAATAGTCATAACGCTCAGCTAAACTTAAATTCTTAGGTTTTCTTGTTATATTAAACTCAAAGCTTAAAGAAAGAATTTGCAAGTCCTCGATGGTTTCAAAATCGCATCATTCCACATTCAAAATGGCTGAATAGCTTGAAAAAAAATGAACGATTAATTCACCTCAATGAAAGATCTTAATCAAACCTTTTTGAAAAGGTTTAACGTTTTAAATATTGCCGATTACTTTTTCAAATTGTATGCGGCCAGTATCGAATAAGGCGGTATCGATATTGCGTCAGTAATTTTCGCAATTATTTCCGTGTTGTGAGTTTTTTTTATTCAATCAAGAATACATATTCGTACACCTTATAATTTGTGCGTTACTGGTACGTTCATGAATTTCATTCTAATTATAGAATAGAACTTGGCATACGGGAAGACTATTTCCTTCTATTTTTCTTGCAGTGTAGGTTTCATGTTCCCTTACAATCATTGCCGACTATCACGCGGACGAAGGTAATATCATGAAAATAGAAAGTGTTTAATAATGCTTTGGTTATATATGTACATATCTACTACCAACCTATAACGTGTACCACAGTGTAGTCTTTATAACCCATAGGTTGACTGGTAAAGAATGCCTTGATGCATTAAGTCCGCCCATGTACCTACCACTATTGTACATAAAGTTTTAATAAATAAATAAATAACGTGTACCTAACATTGAAAAAATATGACTCGTGAAAATCAAATTGAAGATTTTAAGCATCATCTGAGTAACAAAAGTCAAATAAAATCATAAAACAGGAACCACAACACAAAATAATATAAGTCTTCTTTATTACCAAGAGTAATAATTACACATCTATTTACATTGTTAATTAAATTTCTTGTTACCACAAGCGAGATTTATCTCGGCTGCTCGTCTTACGATATAATCCAGAAAACTTATAATGTACCGAGATTATTCGTTGAGTTTCCGTAACAGAAAATTACGATACTTTATACATGTCTTATTTATTAAAGCTTCAGACCGAACAGAGGGGAAATAAGTAAATACTTGGAAACATTGTGTAATGTGCTTTCAACGTATCGTGTTAGTATCGTTTGCCATTTTGTAGTTACGATCGTTTAGCAAATAAATATCGACTTTTATTTAGCTGATTATTGTAAAACCGGTTTATATTGTTTTGTTAGAGATGTAATAGATAAGAAATAACTTGTTTGTTCTGTTTTATAGCGATTGTTTACGTCATCAGGCTTTACTTTTGGAAGGCTGAAAGAGAAATTGATTTTCACTTGTGGGTAAATTACAATTAAACATCGAGAATAAACAAAACTGATGAAGAATGTAATTATTCTGGGGTCCTAAAGGAAAAAACTGGCAAAGTGTGAGTCGGACTCGCGTGTAAAGGGTTCCGAACGAATTTCATTTTTGTAACATGCTATTTAAACTATAGACTTCTAATAGGTTTTCCTGTAATCTCTTGGTAATCTTTCTTAAATCACAGCAGTATTAATAAGTAATTCAACTTACATCTAACTAAAAATCACAGAGTTTTTAATTGCGGAAATAAATTACTGATAAATGAAATGAACATTCAACTGATAAGCCAGCAATGTCTTAAAAGTATGAAACTACAATAGGGTAAAAATAATTAAGAGCAGAAATCTTAGGAATATTTATTGTTAATCACAGTAATATTCTTAATAATTTAACCTACGTCGAATTTTTGTTTAATTAATATTTTATTAAAATAAAAATATTTTTGGTACCATGTTTGTGTAATGATGATTGTGTAACAAGATGGACTTGAGCCTTAAGGTCTGGGGCATAAAGAGGTTGTTTGATGTTAAAACCTAGAGCTAGAATATTGCTTGCTAACGGTACTTTTTCAAAAATGGTATAAAGGGAAGACGTGTGACGAATTCACACCAACCTTTATCTACCTGTGACGTATTGACACATCCTTTGGTATGGAACTTACAAAAGTGTGACGAATCGACTTTGTGGCAAATCGACAGTAACCCAAATGAAATAAGGATGAAATTTCTACAACAAAGAAACATTGATGTTACAATTGAAAGATAAAGTAAAAGAAACAGTACAATAAATCCAAACAAGAGCTCTTCAGTTAACTAAGTGTCAGTGTACTCAAAGCCTTTGATTTTCAAGTGTTTTATCCGGTTCAAAAGAAACATAATTTTTCAGAAGCGGGCTTATTCAAGTATTTCATGTAATAGAATTGGTAGTAGGAGGTAATTATATTTTATATAGCTTTTATTTTATAGCAATTTTAAAATCTTGTCAGTGGCCCGTAAGTCTATGTCTTCTTTAGGTTTAGTTTATTGATAAATTAAACTTTTAAGAATTTTTTAATTTGCTAGATTTCCTTGTTTTGTTATACATACTTAGAAAAAAAAATAAAAAATAAATTTAGAAGTCTACGAGTAGGTATAATAACATATGAGTATGTTATTATGTGTTTGGAATGCATAAATCTCAGCACTATTGTGTAATAAATAACTATAAAACAGCTGCAATGATATTCCTTTATCTTTATAAACATTATTACTAACAACTTAGTCTATAATTTCTTTAATAATAATATCTTGGGACAACTCACACACGGTCATCTGATCCCAAACTAGGCAGAGCCTGTGTTATGGCAACCAGTCATCTGATAAACATACTTATATATTTCTAAATACATATATAATATAAACAAATTACACCGAGACACAGAACAAATGATCATGCTCATCACACAAAGATTTGTCCTGGGTGAGAATCGAACCCACGACCTCCAGTTTAGCACTCAGGGTCACTAACCACTCGACCAACAGGCCAATCTGAAAGTTTTCTACAACGCAAAACAACAAAAAGCGTTGATGTGAAAAACTGAACGGTTGATTTAAACTTCCGAGTAGGAAGGATACGGTTGTACGAACAAAACATATCAAACAGGAGTGTTGGACCGTCGAGCGTCGCGTCGCATCAAACTCGTTAACTGTGCACGAGGACGGCTTTCTTTTTCCTGAAATGTCGCAGCTTTTACGCTAAAATGTCAATATTTGTCGAAATCGATTTATAGGTATTAGTACCCAGCTAGAAATGTCACTTTTTTCATTTCATTCATTCATTAAAATTTCATTTAATTTCAATACGACGTCAACACGACGTTGACATCAACTAAACTTATGTCGCAAAACACACGGTGCCATTTCAATCGTCTTACGACGGCAGCCATTCATTAAAAAAAAAAGATATTTATAAACATTTGAATGATTAAACAAATTAAAATATTATTCATTGTTATGACGCATGACGTCGTTTGAAACATCCAAGGACGGTGCGAAATGGAAAGGTGACATTGTTTTTATGCTTAAACATTATTAACAGGGTGTTTCATAGTTCTAATGCATTATTTATTTTTATTGTATCTATTGTCTTGATCAATTATATGAAAAATAATCGCCTCTAGATACCTCTAGGAGCAATTATTTTTCATATAAACTACCGTTTATGTCGGGTACATTAAGTGGGCCACCTTTGTACCGACTAAAGTGGCACCGTGTATAAGAGCTTTGACAGATGCCTGGCCCTGACGTTTCATAGCTGCCACCTGGTGCACCTCATTTTAGAAAACTCTCATTGTCCCAGCTCTATGCTGCAAAGTCGATCTATCTACCTCCATGTACTCCGGTACATGGTGGACATCCCACCCACCCTCACGCACAAAAAGTTTTGCCAACACAATATGCATTGTGTGTACAGCTAAGGAGTGGAATTCCCTGCCAGAGTCTATGTTCAAGAGTGAATCGGTTACTTCTAGGCAAGCGTGCCCCATTTTCGACCACATCATCGCTTACCAGCGAGATAGTGGTCAAACGCGTGCCTATCAACAGTAAAAAAAGAAAACATTCATCAACTGATAGACAAAGCAGTGCCTGCAGCCTGCAATAAGTCTATTACAAGGGTGCTATCACCAATCGATGGATTGATCGATGTCGACGCTAATTTGGCTTGCTAACTTTGACCTTTGATTAGTCAACGTCTGTACCGAACTATCCCACGTCAACGACAGATTCATTCTAATATTAATTGATGTTTAAAACACGCTTACGAGTACCTTTTGAATAAAGAGTTGTCGTAATATAACAAATATTAACACTTAAGAAAGATTTAGAAAAAGAATCCCCTACCAAGTTTGATGCGGCGCTCGATGGTCCGACAGTCATGTATGATATTAAATAGTATATTAAAGTCTTATGTAAATTCTTTGATTTTGGCACGTGAATAATAAAAACTTAAAAACTACTAATACCAGCTTAATACTGCGAAATGGAGAATAAAATGAATTAGGAAAACAAGTTGTTTCGGAATGAGTTTGCAATATTTATACTGATCTTGAACTTCAAATTATAGAAAGCGTTTTACCCAATAGTTTAATGAGTTAAAGTGTCCACTTTCATAAATAATTATGTGCATTTTATGATCTTAAATTAAATCGAAGTTTGAAAGGATTTACAGCTTGTTATTTGCAGTTAATGTGCAAATTAAATTGATTTCTTCACCAATTAGTACCTGATTTGATGAAAGTAATGCTAAGTTCCGATTAATTTCTTTTTAATTAAGCTTAATTTAGTTTTATAGTTACTTAGCTAGTTACGCCAAATAATGATGATGAATAGTTCTAGAATTCACTTGCGGTAAACGACAAAATGTTAATGAGGGCTTTCTGAAATGACGTACACCAGAGTGCCAACTCTACTAAACATCAAACAACGTTCACGTTCGCATTTCAGTCGCAATCTGTCAAAAATGTATGAAAAACTAAGAAGCGAATTTTTACGGCAACAAAAAGAACTGCAACGCCACCTATTATGTCAGCGACGAACTACCAACGAAATCCTGCATCGCGCAAGGAAAGTTCTCCGTGCGATTTGAACATAGGTATACAACAGTCCGAATATTAACTATCGGGCAGTTGTCCACCAGACACACACATGGTAGGAGGATCCTCCCATTTCAGTGGAGGTGTGCGGGACTTTACTTTCTGTACCGCATATCTCTATAAGTTGTTTTTTAACAGATTGCGACTGAGATGCGAATGCTGATGTTGCTTAAAAAAAAGTAGAATTGCCCCTCAGGGAGGAGCACTGTGGCTTCGAGTCAAGGCGCCTGACACAACGTTTCATTTCTGACATAGTTAAATTGACGTCAACATCATGTTCACGTAGAAGTTACATTTTCAAAGAAGAGTACCTATCTCGCCTAAGCGGCGCAAACTGGTGGCGTGAATTTTCCTGGAAAAATGAACCGTACAAAGTGACATTCTGTATGATATAAAAATTGTAAAAACGTCAAAAATATGTAATTCCCATAAGCTACCAAATAATCACGTGACCAATGTTAACATTATGATAAATAAATAATAAATTTTATTTTTTTAAATTTTTGAAACGTTGTCAAACAAAACATAAATGTTGAAAATTGTAAAGTTACCCATGATTGTGCACATCTAACACCCAAGCTAAGATTGAACTTGTGGTATCAGGACTCTCTAGGTTGAAAAATACAAAAACATGTCCGGTAGTTCCAGTATACTTATACAGAAGACAAAGACTTGAAGGTAAAATATTTTTTTTCCTAATATAATATAGAACCTAATAAAAAAACGAAACAGTAATTAATGCAAAGATAAACCACCTATGTAGGTTTTGTGTTGTTGATTATGGACTATTGCCAGTCATCGCTCACACAGGCACAGGCATCATGATATTATGACATCTAGAGCCCCGACTGTGCCTACCTATCTAGCTATATCTACCATTTACCCCCATTAAAAAAATACCTAATGTCCTCACACACAATAGTCAAGGCGACCCATACACGAAGTCCATTCAAGAAGAAATAATAGCCTTTCAAAGAACGTTCCGAGTGTTGCTAAGATGGACTTATTGTGAACTTTAGCCATTATAGACCCTCTGTTGACAATGAACCGACCAAATCATTTATGTCGCATTTTGCTATAGTGTGGTATACTCAATTGCAGAGATTTTCTCCTTTGAAAACGTCCTTATGGGTTGATAATAATGCTGAAAATTGCTGAAACTATCTGGTTTCTGCATAAAAGGTTTTTTTTTCACACACGTACGTCGATCTGCCAGGACTTTTTCAAACTATATTGAGGTCAGCTATTAGTCAAACGGGATTTAGCTGAATACCAGTATTTACAAACAGATTAGGTACACTCGTAAAAATAAATCCGCACAGAAAAAATCTTAATAACTTCATAGCGGTTAATTTTATGATAATAATGTAGCACATTTTCCCATTTATATAATGGCTAATCTTTCAGTCAATCAGTCAGTCATTGACATGTTTTATTTATATACAAACGCCTTTTTGTGCCTCTCCCAATCACATTGCTCGGGAGCGTATGAACATGAACATGATCGGTATACGTCACCCCGAACTCAGCTATTTGCGTCACGCTCCACAAGTTCGGGACCTTTGACGTGCTCTCACGAGCGTCCCCACTTAGTGACGTCAGGCTAACGATATTTTTATCCTGGAAAGATTCTTTTTTCAAATGTTAATACGCAGATTGTTTGTTTATCATTTCGGAATGGATGAATGACATTGTTGTCACATGCTTGTTTTGTTTAAAAAAACTTCTAAACATAATATCGTTAGTTTAAATACTGCTTAATTAATTCTAAATATAAAGTTAGATCTTTATGAACTTGGCTGTCTGTTTAAATAATAATCACTTTAACATTAAGATACAATATCAGTGTCATTGACTTTAAACTGCAGTATTTTTTTGAGATTCGTAAATTATATTATTTCCTAACTAGATGTTCTACATCTTCAAATAATTAAATCGCATATAACCTACTTCTCCAAAAAGCACTACTTACCTATAAATATGGGATCATTGACTCATACGATTTGCATAGATTAATATTTGACACCGTGTTGCAGTGTCATCAGCAACGCGGAAACGAATCCATGTCAGTGGGTTCCGCATGTAGAAATATTGCAATAGATTTATAATAAACACCTTGATGACTAATGTTACGTGTTTACATGTGTTTCTATTTTTTGTTCAGAATGTGATGAAATGTCTCTGATGACAACATTTCAGTAATGATTCTGACAGTATCTACGTATAAAACCTGAGTAGCAGATTTTGTGGTCACTAGATCAACGAGGCGAAAATTCGAATTCGTCTTGTACCAATGTCAGTGAGTCAGTCACAATAGTTTTGACAATAATACAGAAAATTATATAATTCAGGTAAATACCCATATTCAACACAAAAAAAGAACAAAAATTATCAATTTGTCATCTTAATGTTTAAATATGATTATATTATATTTTTAAATGTATTACATTCAAATTTATTATTTAGCAAGTCTATATATAAAAATTATTAAACGTCAACTACAGAAAATGTCAGAATGAACTATCCAATGTCAACTACAATAATTAGGTAATAAAACAACCAAATAATAATACTATACGCAGAATTTTATTGATGTCTACATACATAACTGAAATTATGACATTTTAAATTACACTCTCGAGACATGCCTGACACAACGGCGCTCAATGTAGGGACAATCAAAACGCTTGGCAATCATGACCAGGACAGTGTTGGAGCTTGCCCGCACCCGGCGCACCAAAGACGCGAACCGCTTGCGCATGAGCTATGGCTGTCGTAAAACTGGACCTATTGGATAGATAAATAGATAGATAGAAAATACTTGCTTGTACAATTACTTTTAGTAATTACACATCTCAAACTTAATTCTATGGGTGCAAAGGCGGTCTTATCGCTGACAACAGTATCTAGGTCCCTATCAACCTGTAGAGTACTGCTAGTAAATTAACTAAACATATATTTTGCATTAAAAATAAATATTTATGTTACCGGTAATCTATATAACCCGGTATTCTATACAATACCTAAAGTATTAAAGTAATGTTTAAAATATAAGGAATAGGTCATTTCATTTTTCTCATGAACCTTACGCCGTGTTTATAATAAATACAGTCAGGAAAATATCTGGATAGGATCACCTTTAAAGTAAAACCGTTACTAAACGAAATTAGGAAATTTTATAGTCGCACCTTTAAAGTAAAACCGTTACTAAACGAAAATTTTCATGAATTGAGGTACCAATGCCATCTATCTAAAACAGTGACTATTTTCTAATATTGGCTCCCTTATAAAATTTCATAATTTCGTTTAGTAACGGTTTTACTTTAAAGGTGCTATATCAATCTCTTTATGTTTACTATCTTGAATAAAAAACCGAAGGCTATATTCATAAAAGTTGTTGACACTATTATAATAACTAGACTATCATTTAGGCCTCTAATAATGATGGCATTGACAGCAAAAACATTTTAATCGATCGTCCACAAATGTTCCGAATGTCCTTAAAATCGTGACAGATACATTTCGATATACACGTACTTATGTTTTTCGTAATAGCTCGTGATTACTGCAGAAAATGTAGATGGCGAATAGCTTAGTATTTGTAACCTTGATATTAGGTTCTTTGTCGTGAGTGACTTGGTCTTGCTCTGTTAGATTTGTATCCAATATTGGACTGGAATGTACACTACCACTTTTCGTTTAAAAACTGTTCTATATTGACTTATCATAAAAAATGTCGCGCTTTAAGAGCTTACTGGTCCATCCAGTTCAAATAAAAGGTGCCTGCAAATAAGTAAGACAGTAAGCTGCTATTTATTTATGGCCTCTCATGTCGTCACAAATGATATGGCAATTTATTCATGTCATTCCTTAGGATCCCTAACCTAATATTCCATTACATAGATATCAAAACTGCTCAAAAAACATCGGCTAACATAGAACTGCCATATAAAAGAAAACATTATACCCTTGGGACTCTATAAAATCCACGTTCATCACCACCGGACTCATCGGAAATCGTTTTAATGTAAATAAATGTGCCTATCTCACGTTTTTAGGTCAAGGGTTTACGTTACGTTACAGTTTGCGTTAGGTGACGGTTTGCGTTATCGTTTGTGACACAAGATGGTTACGGAGATAAAATGAAGAGACTGGATTCAATTTGGCTAGTCTATGAAAATACTTTAGATTGTTGTTAGATCTGGGTTGAGATGTCTAGGTTTATTATGGTATTATTCGCTGTGTCCCGCCAACGGACCCGTGGGAAAAATAAATGTGAAAGTTTTTGGAGATTTCAAAAATTACATATTATTATTAATTCCCTTGTTCATCAAATGACTATAATGTTGGCAACAGCCCATGATTTCTTGAATTCCGGATAAAATTTGAGTGCTTCATTATTACGAAGGACTCAAATTTTATCCGGAATTCAAGAAATCCAAACTGCAACACTACAATCATTAATAAACAGAAGATTAAAACGATAACACAATGTAATTATTATGAATACAGACCACTCAACAGCCTTGCAGCAACATCGACAAATAATAAAGCCAATGAAACAGGCATGATTGATCTTCAGTACCTAAATGTCACCCACATTTACTGAAACTGCACGAACGTTTCGAAACTTTGCTTTTAGCGGTACCTAAGCAATAAAGCTCAACCAATGACATAAGTAACGGGATATAGAAATTTTATCACTATTTTACGACTGAGTCTTTGCAGATTACAAATGGAGCATTTAGCCATTTTATGTTGGTATTGCAAAAGTTTATCGAAGATCGAAAGTGATTAGCAATAATGGTAGATTTGCTTAAAGTTGTTTCACATGAATTTGTTGTTGATGATGAAATTTTACAAAGTAAGGAACTAGAGCCACGATTAGGATGTCATCAAGAATTTTCACAAGGTACTTTAAAGAAAATTGTGAAAAGAAAATGACTGAAGGCTTATAGTTATGGATTGCTACACTTTCTCGGTTAACGGGGTCTTTTCCAAATCATCGGCAACTAATAATTTTCTTGACTCACAAACTGATTCAGCCTTTTTTATTGTTTCAGCATTTGCGCTATGCGCATACGCAGCCGACGTGAAGGAGACAGAAAGCGCGGCAGAGCCGGCGGTGAACAAAGACAAGAGACAGACCCAGGGTGAATACACACACTTAGGATACAGGATAGCTCGCAAACAGGTAAGATAAATAAATTGGTGTAAGGACATGATGATGGTGAATGCAGGAAATTTAGACAATACAGGCATGTGAGACATATTTCAGCTTGGTCTGTTGAATGATAGGCACTTCTGATGCATACATACATATATTATATATGTTGTAGATTTCCTTAAACTAGGTGACCACCATAAAGTAGGCCACCTGCTTGAGTCACGCAATATATAGGAAAAAACCCTATAGTTCCTAAATGCCATCCAGCTATCTAAAGTGCAGCTTCATCGAAAAAGATCATAAATGAAACTTTTTAATGAACATATCCGAATACTAGCCAGACCATTATAAGCGTCGCAATTCGTATTGATGTGTAAGCAAGTCTTCTGAGTGTGTTAAAATATACATATATAAAAGGATTGCAGACTAATGAAGACAGCCTTCGTAATAAATTGAGCTTACAAACCACAAAGTAATCACTCCTTAAATTACACATGGAATTCACTCATTTATCAAAATTCACTGCTTCAAAATGCCACCAACATGCTACCTAAACTTGACAGGAAGTTTGCTTGCTTACAATTTTAAGTATGATGAATGACTTACACTTACTGTTCCGACATTATCAATTTCCACATTACTATTCTATTGCTAAATTAGTGGAACATTAGGAGAGTAGAAAAATTAATATTTCCTATTCCGCATTTCATATCGTTACCGGTAGCTTGTTTCATGTCAATTGTGTACATATCGACCGGTAGTGATGGATTAGTGGGAAACGCGACGCCAAATATAGGCGATACCTAAATACCTATGTTTATGACATTTTAAGTGAAACGGCGGCAGTTATTATACTTGAATACCGTTCGAGCTCTCACGCATTTGCAACAATTTAACTTTACGTGCATATAGGTACAGCTTTTTTACTTCATAATTAGTTTCAAGTAGGTTACGAAGATTTTAATGCTGCTAAGAAATGTATGATTAAAATTAAGATGTAGTATTTTTTATTTTATTATTTTGATTTAAGTACCTGTGCCTTTGTGTGTTGTATTTTCATTTTATGAATTGCAGTAGTAACATCTCTAGAGTATTGTAGGATCCACAAGAGTGGATCCTACAACACCTTCATGTTATTATCATAACAGGGAATAGCAAACAGTTACTAAAAATGAACAGGAACGTCTGACCTTAACATTCGAATAAAAAGTAGGTGGGTTATGTGGGTACTATCAAATTCCTATACCCGGATTATAAATAGCCTTTCAGTGAATGTCTGGTACTTGAATAATTCAACATGGACCGTGGGAATCCATAGGAGGACAGACAGGCAAGCTTCTAGCGATAAATGTAATCTCTAGATGTACAACTAACTAACTATTAAAAGGGAACATTTTTGTAAAAGTTTAGGGCCGAACTAATGACCTTGCGGCACTCCCATTAAGGATCTCCCATAAATCTTTGAAACACATGCAATAACAAGTAATAGGCACTGAACCCTTAGAACAATACAGTTTTATTTTCTTTATTCTAAAGATTTGTGTTTCGAACTGTTTTACATAACCTACTTCGCAATGCATTTCATGTTTTGTCAATCAAACGCCTTTGAAAGTCTAACTAATCTGTTATTGCACGTCGAATTCCATTTTCTGCCATTGTGAGTTGGCGCGATAAGTCCTAATAGGTGTAAAGATGTGTACACGCAGATATTCTATTGATGTTCCCATGGTGATATTATGCAAATGTGAACAAAAACATGTATCTGCTGTTTCTCATCTCGAATTATGTTGTAAGGGTTCTTGAGTTGGTTGTGGGTGATGTTAAGTCGGCTATTACCAACGTATTGGAGCGGAAACCTTCAGTGTCGTAAAGATGTGCATCTGCCTTAAGTTTACTATTGAAGACTAACCTGCTATCATTATGATCATCACTTTTGTTATGTGGACTAGTTTGATTAGTTCAATCTACAAATAGTTAAATCTACAAATGACAGCCGGGACCAACGGCTTAACGAGGC
Organism: Mamestra brassicae; assembly: GCA_905163435.1. Taxonomy (NCBI): domain Eukaryota; kingdom Metazoa; phylum Arthropoda; class Insecta; order Lepidoptera; family Noctuidae; genus Mamestra; species Mamestra brassicae. Next base: position 8,093,842 of record LR991009.1, on the reverse strand, counting down.
ACGGAGGAAACTCGGTATGTTAAGATGGTCACCCATCCACAGACCAACCTTGGCAAGCGTCGCTTAACCTTGAAGATCGAAATACTATGGTATCGTACTTCATGCAAAAAAATAACTATAGCTTCATGACTTAGAAAAAGATACATTACGTCAAAAGATCCCATCACACCAATAAATTGTATTATTTCTCCAACACAAAGTGATTCAACTTTGCCGGATCATGTCCTAAGCTGCCCTTTCACTTCTATGCCCTACATTTGGTCACGAACGACCAGTCCTTTAAACTGTTAGTGTGCGGAACACGGTATCGATAAATATTGTTTCTATGTTCTCCGGAGTCGGGACGGGATGTAAATGTTTACGGAATCTCGGTAGAAGATTATTTTACATGATCTTGTGTGGGATGAATATATTGAATTCTGATAAGTGATAGGATTCATGACAATATTGTTTCGTTTTTGCTTAGAGTTTTAGGGCTGTTTGATAGTTGAAAAATAAATCTGGTTCATGTGGTTCCCGTCTGTGTGGTGTCTGTTTAGACTTAGAGCATTTACACACTGCACATTTATCGGATTCGATGTCGGTCCGAAGTAGTCGTAGTACACTTGTAGGGGTTGTGTATTAGATTGGGACTCTGTCCATCCAAATTCAGTACATTTTTAATTCGGATAGAACTCAAAACTCAAATTCAGATTCTGATCGGATGCTGTGCGTAAGCGATCTTTCTTTTTCGCTTCAAAGATTGACATTTGTAGAATTCGCATAGAATAGGATTTGAATATCACGGCAACTGCAGGTTCATACTTATTTTGACGTACAGGACCTGTAAAGTTGCCTCTTACTATAAATACACGGGAAGTCGCAAAGGTCATCTATTCAATTTGCACATAGTAATATAGCCATAAATACGACAGCTTTAAAATAAACACGAAATATTCGTAAACCTAAAATGTTTAATTATGCAAAACAAGAAACAAATTACAGATAACCTATCGGCTTGGGATATCATGATTACCCACTTACCTAGTTGACCTAAGGGTTAAGTAAAATAGCAAGCTATTTGAGAACGAAATTGTTTGTTTGAATTCTTCGATTCTACCAATGAATTCCTATTGATTGTACTTAAAAGTTGTGGCTTATGATCTAAGCTTTTTAGACCAATTTGGACCGAGCTATTAATAGTAGTGTAACATTTCAATTGCTGTTTCACGTTGGATTTTTATCACTATCGCTCGTGGCTGCTTTTATAATACACTGTAATAAATAATTACCGTAAAATACTTACAAAATCATCATTCATACACAGTCATGTTTTAATCATGAATAACTCAATATAATATAATTTTATTACATTAACATCTGAGTGCACACGGAAATAGTACTGGCAGTTTTTTCTACTCTTGAAAATAAAGAGTCATACCTATCAAAGTTCTATTTCAATCAAAGGCTTTTAAATGTATAACTCAAAACGGTTATCTAAGAAAAGCATCTTTTTGCATCGCATAGTAAAATAATGACTGGGCTCGATTTAAAAAAGCTCTTTGTACTTCATATTTCAAGTTAAACATCGTTTGTCGCAGCTGTCAGAGCTAAGTATTTATCGCAGAAAAAATCTAGATTTAACATCTGCTTAAATGGCTTAAAGGGTCTACTAAATTATGAATGAGATTCAAACCAAGCAAAAATATTAATCTCTGGAAATTCTGAGCCGAATTCTTTTAAATGCAATGCGTAAAACTACGAACACAGCACGACCTAAACATTTATTTATGACACTCATAAAATGCTTTAATACATTGCTGAATAACGTTTAGTTAGGCGTACCCAAGGACTAAAACACACAAATATGAAATAAGTTGCAATCACTTCTACGCAATTTGCTTACCTATTGTTTTGCAATTACTTCACTAAGCACAACTATTTTCAAGTAAAATATCATCTTACCATTTATTTATAGGCAGTGAAAAATACCGTCTAATGACTAGACTCTAATGACTCTTTAAATACGTTATTAAAAGCACCTATAAAACTTAATTAAAATACTCAAGTTTGAAGTATAATATGCGGTTTAAAATAACACAAAGTATCCAGTATTTAGAGCTGCGTCTACCACTTACGACTGGTTATCCGACGAAGATATTAAATAAGACATTAGAACACTAACATAAGAACCCTAAAACTTACGTAACGTAATGCAGAGATAAATCGTTTGATCAAATACCATACCATTTATTAACAAGTCAAGAAAATAATATTTTAACACTATATGAGGTCGTCGTTGCCAAAGAGGCCATTTCGAAGGGTGTGTAATGATCGATATAAGTATTTTTAATATACCATGTAACATGAATTATATAATTTTCATTTTTTATATTCATTTTATAAACATCTTCTGATATACCCCCATCAGATATCATTTCATTTCATATAAGCTTCAGTGAATATAACATACACTTGAACTAATAATTAAAGTTTTAATGTTCATATTGGAAACATTTGTTTGATCTAATGAACATTTTATATAGTTTTATAGAATGTGAATTCGGCTTAAAATAGAAATAAAAGCCCCGCTGCTATATTCGCTCGCTTACTCTAGCTCCCATACCAATTCGAACCTAACCTATCCGTGTAGGGATGCCCGAAGTTCCCGACCCGGCCCCGCTCGCTCTTTGTTCAACGATTAGATCAAATGTTAGTCATACGAAATGATAATTAGATCATAAGAACGTTATATTACATGAAAATATGCTAAACGAACAGTAGAGAAAATGTTCTTATAACATACGTTGTGATAAAAACTAAACGTTATATCCCTTTACGACGGATTATTTGGGACAGGAATCATGCCGGGAAGAGTGGAATGCTATGGGGATTACTTATAAGTTTCTTTAAAAGTTTAGAATATAATGTCTTGGTCAGATCGATTTTGAGGAATATGCACTTGCAGATTAGTGTCTGAGATGATATTTTGAGGAAAGAACCACACGGATTTAAGAGAACCTTTCCAGTGATAGCACGCATTTGTCAATAATCGTATAGTTCTACTCAGAACACCAGGAGCTCAACGATACAAAACTCATCTCGAAAAGTCTAAGAATTGTAACCTACTATTCAAACTACGAGAGCAAATTGGGATCAGAAAGTCGTGGGTTTTGACTCTCAGTACCGTATGTATCTATTTTGTTTTAAATTCCTCTTTAATAAGCGAACAGGTTGTGTGCAGCTCCTGTAATCATGGTAGGTGTAGATAATATAATTGATAAGTAGCATGTGAACGGGTTGTTGAAGAAGCTGGTAATTTAACAGAACCAGGCTAGAAACTAGTCCATTTCAATGTGTTTTCAGATTACACCTTATCAATACCAATTATGAATAGTTGAAGTCCCAATAAATTGTACACATTTGATAGATACTACAGGTATAAGATATAGACCAAGTTTTTTAATTTAATTGGTTTTAGAGTTGAGAACACACAATCTATTTTTGTTCATGTATTCGGTTGGATGTTTTAGTTTTTTTTTATCCTCTGCTCCGTCACTTGCATGCTACGTTCTTAATGTTCCTATAATAAAGTAGATTTTTCAAAAGTTCTCTATTTAGAAACCTGGTGAGAGTCAACAAAATAGCTATCAAAGGCATAAATAGATATGTTTTATCTACACTGTTAATGGTAATGGTTTTCATTGTTACTAAGTGCGTAATAACTTTAAAGATAAGATTGATGTCAAAGACAACTCAACACATGCACGACGTTGATTTAGATGCAAGTTAGTTGCATATCGCAACCACCGTGACTGTGCAGTTCTATCAGCGAAAATGTTTAATCATCCAAAGTATTTATCTTTACCTAACTGCTGATATTCTGACGGTTCGGAAACTTTACGTTCTCCAAATTATTTAAAAAAAACATAAATCTTTCACTTTTGATCCCACGACTCAACAAAGGAGAAGAAAATACATGATCCCCAATGTTCCTGTTAAATCAACTTTTGCTAAGAGACACTTTCATATCGAGACTGCAAAACTGCTCTGACTGAATGGCTAAAGTCCAAAACTTACGATGAGATTGAAAATGTGATCCAAACGATAAGTTTATAAATTCTAACAATTCCGAATATCTTTTGAGACTGCTTCTTCTTCACTTTTTATTAAATATTAACATATTACATCATATGCCATTGATATACTATGTACTATCGGTAAACACATATCTATTCACACTCACTCATACCACACACACCACACATTCTTACACACCTCCACACGACAGCGCGTCTATTAATGATTACTTTGTTTTTCTTTATTTTTTTAATTTATATCGCTCTTTTCCTAAAACCTACTAAAATGGAATGTCTATTCAATAGCTTAAATGAGTTGTAACTAGTGGAAGAGCGGAGCTTCCTAACACAAGTATATTTCTTACTTAAATGGAAATTCCCTATTGACCTAATGTTAACGTATTCTTAAGTTATTGAAAATAAACATTTTTTTTAAACATTTTTTAATTTTTTTATTTGGGATTGACAACGAGACTTTTGGTAGCGCATGTCAACCCTACTCTACAACCTATTTTGGACTTTTTGACAAACATTATCGTTGGTAGAATTTCACTGCCCTCAGATGTGTTAACGACGTTTTCTGTCTTCCCGTCTCCATGAGACTATTTATGTATTATCGGTTACTGTGCACCGTGATTTTAGCATGCAATTCAGTTACGGTGTCTCAACAGTCAGTACCAAATGACGTCACCGCATCGAAAGCTACCATTTATGACTGGAGAGTCTAGTCATCTAGTGCTCCAATGGACACTCGATTGGGTCTGACACTGATCTGATCAGGTAGCGGCTTTGATTGGTCGATATCCCTAATGGCGTGAGTGGTCGAGCCTTACTATTGGTAATCGTGATAGCAAATTTATTTCTATCAAAAACAAAAGTTTTCTCCTCATTCCTTTTCTCGTCATCTTGTCGGTGTCCACTGTAACCTTATAATTATCGTATTGATTTATCCTTTCATTTTTACATTGATGCTGTAAAGCATGTTGTAATTTATACTATCGTTATGATGCAGCTTTTATTAGCAATATCATAAAATACTCACAGTCACAGCAGACGTTTCACGTGTTTTATTAGTTGCGATATTTTTGTTTCCTTCACAAAAATAGCACTGAAACACGTGCAACGGTTTCCAATGCCACCCAAAGCGACCTTTGAAAGGACAGAATGAGAATAATCCATAACTTTTTACTATTTAAGTTCAAGCGTGACGGAATATAAACTTTACTACTTGGCATCTGATCTTTTAATAAAAACGTTTTTTCTAAAAAACACTGTGTTAAAATACCAAGCGAAGCTTTTAAATCGTTTCAGAAATTATCTCTCATGACAAGCCAATTTGCACCGAAAAATTATCGAATTCATTTTCGGCGTGGGGAGAACCTGATCGGTTTACAAAAAGAATGTATCCCAAAAAATCTCAATCGAATTCTCGTTTAACCATTCTGAATAGAATACGTGTGTATGTTTCACAATACAATGTATTATACAAAGCTTTTATTGGGATAAATGGGGGACAAAGGAAAAGGGCTTTTTTGTACATTTCATTCTTTATACGCACGTCTTGTTTTCAATATCAGTATATCTTACCTATTGCCCTGTAACATGTATGAAGAAGGATTAAAATACGTTTCTAAGTAAATTTAGGCATCTCGTATTTAAAAACCTTTTAATATTACTGACCATAAAGTAGTATAGGTAGTCATTAGGCATGCACACTTTAGCGACTCAGCACAAAATAAATGTTGTCGCTGCAATGCGATTTGAGCTTTACTGTCAAAACTAACAAGCATAAGTTATACAGGTTACATCCACAAGTAACACGATGATAACTCAATTACACTGATACACATTTTTTATTATTGATTGGCTCGCGTTTGACAACAATCTCACTTGATGGAAAGCGATGACGTAGTCTACGATGCAGCGGAGCAGCCCTGAAGTAACCTATCTACTGTTGACTTAAAGAAAGATTGTCACATCACATCATCACTTTCCATAACAAATACAGCATTGTTCTAACAAAATATCTTATCTAGATAACCTTCATGAAATTTCCCCCGTCATCCACTTCTAATATGCTTTTAATAGCCGTTTGCATCATGGTAGGGGACGGAATAATCACCCCTCGACCGTAAGTGCGGATTGCAAGTGCACTATAATCACACGTTGTGAAGGAATGCCCGTTATTTTGTAACTGCTAGCACAGAAGCGGATTGAAATAAAACCATTTGATCACGCTCATGTATTAAAGATGGCAAATTTGCGCAATTTAGTAAATATTGCACAAATTGTTGTTTATGGCCTGGTGATATTAAGAGTCTATATTTGCTGTTTTGATTTGCTGACTCTGTCATTAGAGAAGTAGCTAACAAGATTCTTGTTATTTTAAATAGTGACCTACCTGAGTTAGTTATTAGTGTTAAGTTGTATGCAGGAGGTTCTCAATTCTGATTTAACTAAACCTTTCACGAGAGTAAAGCCGCGAGAAATAGCTAGTTACTAATAAAGTAACAAGGAATGAATTGGATCAATATTTTTAATGACGGTTGAAAAGAATACCTTTTTTTAAGCATGAGAAATAATCAAATGATCTTCCGCTCTGGGTGGAGCGGAAAGGCGTGTCAGACTCTTACTGACTAAAACCCATCCGTGTTCCTTCTAAAGCCCTTTACGTTCCAGGGCCGCGGTGACTTTCGAACGAATTCTGCTATGGATGAGAATACCTACATAAAAAAAAATGCTGCTCTTGTCCTAAATAAATTGATATAAAGATGAAGATCTATTTGGGGGTCAAAGAGGAGGTTCCAGTTTCATTGCAAATGTAATCATGTAAGCTAGGCCTTATATCTACCAGTCATTCTTCTTAATAATATTTAATCAATCGTATGAACAGATGAGTCATCGCATTTCGCTTCGGCAATTGGCAACAGATAATACACCCACTAAAATGAATTCTATTATACTTTCTCCGTTCCGTTTCTACCGCATTGTGGTTTGTATGCAAATATTAGATTTAGTGACAGTTGGTCTTATAAAAAGAAATTAATTTGTACTACCTACTGTTGTAATCAATGCTGGCTTTGTAGGAAAAAATATGATCAGCTTTGATTTGGCCTTTGATTACGATTAGATGACTTTTGGAATAAGTATGAAGCGATGTTTGCTTCTGTATGACGATTTTTTGGTGAGACAGGTTCCTTAAATATACACGAACTATCCCTCCGCGACCCTTGCTCGCCAGCTCGCACCGCTGAGCCTGTAGTTTTAAATTCGTCCCTAAAAGTAATCCTAGTTCGATCCAGCCCGTCCCTAGCTGTCCTCCCCCCCCCCCCCTTCCCGACGACCTAAGCCGAGGCCCGTACCCCACAGGTTTTAATAAGCCCTGGCTGGAGGCTTTAATATTATATTAAGGCCACCACAGGCAAGCCTAGTTAAGCAGTCGTCAACCTCATAAGTTAAACTGCGAGACGACACTCAAAAATAAAAATAACCACGGACCATCCCACAAGAACAATGCATAAAATTGATCCTATAGTACAACTCACACAACTCACTCTTTCAAAGAAATATTTTTGTAATCGGATTAGTACTTCCAGAGTTTTTTTTCCAGGGATTAGTAGTTCCTTTATAATTTAACTTCTTTATGATATGGTTAAATCGAAACGTAGGTGTTTCGACATTGGTAACTTGGCACAGGAATATAAGCTTAACCAATAACGATGGTAAAGATTTTAGTAGCCGGCTGTTTAATGCAAAACCAACAATTTCGTAAGTTTACCGCAAAGCTACCACGCCTGAACTTAATTGATTGATTAAGACTTAACTAGCGCAAGCGCAACGAACAGTTTCGATACCGAACCAATCACACAGGACGATTGATCAACATATTGTGCAAACGACCGATTGACGCGACCGACCGCTCCGCCCACCGTTTCGAAAATAGCCGATAATCGCAACGCATTGTCTCGTTTTCCTCAGCTTTCACCGGCGCGCGCGCATCTAATGTAATACATAATTGTAGGGTACCGTGTGTTATGACATGCATTGTTGTCACTCCGCTAATTCGTCGGGGCCAGCTGATTGTTTGATACAGTTTTTCTTAGGCTATGTTATGTGTCCTTCCGCTTAATTCTATTGTGTGTCTGGTTATTGCGGAAAAGATGTTTGGTTTTTGCTTGCGCTATCGTACGGGTCAATCGCCCAGCTCATTTGGTTACGGCGATAGGAAGCGTTTCCTTCGTCATCATCATTTCAGCACAAGCAACAGTTCACGCCTGTTGATATTAGTATCTATGAGATCTCCTTTCTTTTTATCATTTTCCACAATTCTTTTCTTAATGGTGTTTCCCGCAATTTTTTTGATGTCACCCAGCCAATAAATACATTTCCAAATTTTTGTAAGTTAAGATTAAACTTGTCCTAACCCGTCAAATGTTATTTTCATCTTTTTCAGGAACAAGTGGCCCCTGTCGAGGAACCCCAGGACGATGACAAGCCTGTCAGGTAAACAAATCGTTTTCAACTTTTAAACAAATCCAATTCAGGGATTACAGCGCAACCTGAGCAAACCTCAATTATAGGATCCGTTGACTCCAATTTCGCATTTACCCGCCGGAAATATCTGTTAGTTGGAACGAATTTATTTACCAACTAGAGAACAGTTTGTGAAATATCATTTCCTTTGGCACACTGAATATAAGTTGGAGATCAAGTGCGTAAGCGAATGTTTATTGAATTTTTGTGTTCATTGGAAGATCAGAAAAGTGAAAAGATACCTTGGTATAATAAATTAGTTGTATAGATCTCCTATGTTAATCCTATTACTAATATACACAGGAAGGATGGATGGATGGCTATTTCACTCAAACAACAATTATAACGGGTTTCGATGAAAGATACAATTATATATCTTAATATCTTAAACATTCAGAATAATACATAATCTATCCTTTATATGGTGACAATGCGGGCGCAGTCACAGGCGGCTGCTGATAAATAAATAAATCTTGGTTAGTAAAATGCATCCAATTTCAAATCGATTGTCGAAATATTCGAGACAATAAAGAACAATTTGTTTTTTAGTTTGTTACCTAACCCGAGCCAAAAGACAATGTATCATAGTTTATGTATTATATTAATTTTAACATAAGAAAATGCTGCTTTGTGCATGGCTTGTAGCCAAGCTCCAAAATTGCTCACATGTAGGTATGCAATTTTAAAAATTGTCTCTGAATCGGTAAAAATAAAATATGATTTATTATTTCTGGTGCTAAAAAATGTATTACTGTAAAAGGTAATATTTTTAATAGCATATGAGAGAAGAGAAAGCATTCCTAGAGATTAAATGCGATTTGCAAAATTTATGACAGTAGGTATTCTTCTTCTTCTGGGCACGCCACAATTGCGGCGGTAAGGCCCCTCTTTGAGGAGTGGCTGGAGAGGCGCCACGGCGTCCTCACCTTCCGCCTGACGCAGGTACTTACCGGACACGGCTGTTTCGGGAGGTACCTGTTTCGGATTAAGCGGGAGGACACGCCCGGGTGTCAGCACTGTGAGGATCGCCCGGAGCGCCGTGGAGCATACGGTGGAGGTCTGCCCTGCTTGGGCTGAGCACCGCCGTGTCCTCGTCGAGGCGATCGGCGGCGGCAACCTCTCGCGTCCGGCCCTGGTTGAATCCATGGTCCGGAGCGAGGAGGCTTGGGAAGCGGTCACCTCCTTCTGCGAAGCAGTAATGCTAGCGAAGGAGGAGGCGGGCCGCGCGAGGGAAAGGCAAGGCCTTCGTCCCAACCGCCGCTACAGGAGAAGACGCCCCGGGCGTCGGGAGTCGCAGGGCGATCCCCGGCCACCGTAGGCGCGGGCCTGCGGACGGCGAGCGTTGGGTGGCTCGCTGTCCGATCACCACCAGGCCCGGGTCGATGGCGCGTTGTGTTTCACGCGCGCCTCAAAGAGATGTCAGCAAAGAGGACGGGGCCCGCTAGGGCCAGAGCCTGCCAGGGTTGCGGAATTTGTTCGAAAGAGTCACCGCGGCCCTGGAACGCAAAGGGCTTTAGAAGGAACACGGATGGGTTTTAGTCAGTAAGAGTCTGACACGCCCTTCCGCTCCACCCAGAGCGGAAGAAGTCATTTTGATGATTTCCCATCCTTAAAAAAAAAAAAAAAAGGTATTCTTCAAAACGTTTTTTTTACTAAAATTCTTTAAGGTTTAAATCTACTTTACAGTTTCCAATCAAGTAAACAAATATTTCATATGAGTATTTTTTAAATTAAAAAACAAGATTAAAGAGGCGTATTTGAAAAATCAGGATAATTAACCGCGTTTAATTGTTCCTTTGAGAATTATACATTGAAATATTTTTGTTACGAGGATTACAATAAAGTATACATTATTATAATAATAATTAATAATATTTTATAAAAATTGATAAACAGGATTTGAACCACCAGCTTTATAACTGTAAAACTAGCTTCTGTCAGCGGCTTGGCCTGCGTGTATGTTAAAAAATATCCCACGAAAATGTACTACTGTAGTAAAACATTAGGTCTAAATTCGAGGGGTTTTTAAATTTCATCGAAATACGTTCAGTCGTTTAGGCGTGATTAGTTAACAAACATCTTAAAATCATATGCACGTACAAAAGCTTCCACATTGACTTTCCTGTAAAGCGTTCGTTTGGATTTATTAGTCGTCGAGATGGTCTCATGTAAGGTGAGGGAGGTAGGTGCAGCCGGGTGATTCTGTAAACATGTCGAAGTGTAGGCTCGAGTGAAGTGATCACAAGGTGAGCTGTCAATCCATATAATCAAGATGGAATGACAGTTTACTTCGTGATCACGTGACATTTTGATTATATGGATTGACAGCTCACTTCGTGATCACTTCACCCAAGCCTTCACTTCCTGCCTTCATGTTATCAGAAATGACCGGCAGGTCATTTTGTTTTCTGTGTCTAACATCACCATTTTCCTAATTCCAGTCGTTCTGACGCCGAACAGTACCGTCCAGGGCAGGTGTTCTCCCTGAACACCCAAGAACTCCTAGAATTGCAGCCAGAGAGGAAGGCTCCTCTGTCCAGCAACCAGCTGCTTCAACAACTGTACCGGCCCCAGCAACAAGAGCAAAAGCAGAATCTTCAGCAGATATACTACTTGGAACCGCAACAGGCAGCGCGTCAGGTAAATAGATTAAACACAAAAATGAATAGATAAAAAAATTAACGAGCTACCTGTTATACAACCCTGTAATTTGTCACTTTAAGACAAAACAATCTGTCTAGCCTTTTCCGGCTTCCATTCTAACCAGATAAATCTAAATACATTTTTTATTTAACCGACTCTTGTAAATGGAGCGACTGCTCATCACATCTCCAAACCCCAGGTAATATGATACCCTTCGGCTAGATTAACAGGTTGACAGCCTTAGGCCCATCAATAGAGCGGCGGTGACCCATGGAATCCACGGTCCGGAGCGAAGAGCCTTAGGAATCGGTCACCTCCTGCTGCGAAGCATTAATGCTAGCGAAGGAGGAGGCGGGCCGCGCGAGGGCCTTCGCCCTAACTGCCGCTACAGAAGAAAACGCCTCGGGCTTCGGGAGTCGCAGGGCGATCCCTGGCCACTGTAGGCGCGGAACTGCGGACGGCGAGCGTTGGGTGGCTCGCTGACCGATCACCACCAGGCCCGGCTTAATGAGATGTCAGTATAGGAGACGGGGCCCGCTAGGGTCAGCGCCTGCCAGGGTTGCGGAATTTGTTCGAAAGAGTCACCGCCGCCCTTTAGTGGGAACGGGGGTTATGTACGGGTATGGGTTTTAGTCAGTAAGAGTCTGTCACGTCCTTCCGCTCTACCAAGAGCGGAAAAAGTCATAGAACCCTAAATTACAAAAACTGTTGATTAGCCTTAAGCAAATAATAATACACAGCCATCTAAAAAAAAATAACTGAATTTTCACCCTCCTGTAATCTATTTTTCCTAGAAAAAACAAAAGAAAATGTTGTGAAATACGAAATAAAATATTTGACGGTAATTGGCTGGAATACAATCAGACAGCTGTCAACTGAGATATTTTTGCTTTTGCGCTCAAGTTCAGTGCCAACGGAATTCGTCTGGGGAATATTGTATTAACTTGAAACGTTGATTCTATATTTAACATGACATTTTCATTTTTAGGTGTCGTATCAACCATCGTCTCATGCTGTCATCGCACGTCCTGACTACACTTCAAATGGCGGAGAAGCTTCAGTAGGAGCTGCTTTATCAGTCAGTGATACTGGATCTAACGCCAACGATGCCTACAACCAGGACCTCTTAGCTCTACTCGGACAGCCTCCTTTAAGGGCAGCTGAAGAGCCTCAGCAGCAGTTGTACTCCCAACCTCAGCAAATGCAGCACCTGCAGCAAGTTCAAGCTTCTAATGTTCAAAGCGTCGCACCTCAATATCAGCAGGTTGGTATAATCCCAAAAATATGTCTTTAAAAAAATCATAATTCCTGTTATACATTCGAATTGTTTCAATTTCAGGTCGACAGATACATTTCAAAACCAAGCAAGAAATCGAAACTGAGGAACAAAGTTCAAATAGCTCAACCTCAGCCGTCTCCAGCAGCTCCTCAACAATACCTGATCGAGACCACGAACGTGCAGCAACAACAATCAATCCAACAGTCACCTTTGTACCGTCAGCCTCAACAGCAACAGAGAGTCGCTCAAGCTCTGCGATACGTGCATGTCCCGCAGCCACAAGCAGTGTCCCAACAAATTCTCTACGAACGTCCTGAATCCCAGGGTTTGAAAGTCGTTCCGGCACCCAAGCTCCAACCAATGCAACAGCAACAACAGCAACAGCAGCCTAGAGCTCAGCTGAACTACAGAATCGTACCCCAATACCAGCAACCTGAAGCTTCACCGAAACAATACAGAATCTACGAAGCTCCCAGACAAATCATCAGACCCCAAGAACAAAGCCGCTTGCAAAGCCAGAGTGTTGAAAGACCAGTTGCTTACTTGAAGCGTTTTCCTGAACACGAGAAAATGCGCGCAGTCAAAATCTACGAACCAATTTCTGAAGGCATACCCCAACAGCCTGCCCAAATCATCGGCGAACAGCAGTACTACCTCCGTCCTATTTACAGAACCAATGAGCAGAGGCCAAGATATGAAATGCCTGCCCAGATCAAGTCTGAACAATCCAGAGTGTCAGAACAAGCGAAAGCACCGCAGTCGTCCATTTATGTGAGCAAGAATGTAGCGCCGAGGAAACAGGTGAGGCCTCAGCAACAAGTGTATAGAGAACAGCCATCCAGCGTTGAGCAAGTTAACCTGGAGCAGCATGGCCAGAGTTTGGACGAACAAAGAGCGCAGCTTCCTCCTCCTAAGAATAACAAGGCGTATACTCCTGAGGAATTTGCTGCCCTGGTAGCAGCTGGGTACGCTGTCACCCCTGTGCCAGTTAGCTCGATAAACCTACAAGAGGCCCAGTCCAGGTCTTCAGTGGAATCAGTGACGATGCTACCGAAACGGCGACCCATCCTAGCGACCCGACGCCATCAATATCTGCCCCTTCGAGGAGACGACGCGCCTTAGAAATAATAATAATGCTGTAAATAGGTTATCTGTAGTTCTGTAAAATAAACATAGTGATATTCGTTTAAATTGTGTTTTATTCTCAAAAACGTAAGTGTGCTACAGCGTAAATGCAACCGCAGTCGGAAAGCGTTGGAATTCATTATGCTTTCATAAAACCGCAACTGCATGTCTGCAGACACAAATAGACGTTAGAAAAACATTATCTGACTTCAACGCATATTTACTACAAACTATTTTATTTTCAAACGCCTTATTTAAACTGCGGAATTACAAAAAAATAAACTCCTAGACAGGTAATATGATACTTAGATCCTTCTTTTCTTTTATAAAATAATCTATTAAAAATCTCCCGTGAAATGAGTAAAAAATCTACTTTTTATATACCATTTCACTCACTGGTTCTCCCTTTACAAATTGTGTATGTTTCTGAGCCATTTCCGTGCACGGCGATTCATTAAGGCAATTAATGTATCTCAATTTGATATGGATTTTGTCGCACTTGTGAAAAGACTCTCAGTTCTAAATATCATTCCATTATCTCATATTGTTGTTCAAGAACTTATAAGTGGTTTAGCATAAAATTGAAACTTGCTTTCTAAGTGTTTTGTTCAGAGCTTGCTTCATCTAAATAGATGGTAAACTCTCACGTACTGTACACACTAATTTCTAATTAAAATTCGGGTGAAGTCTTTTGCATACCCAGACAAACAGCCTTGACAATTTTCATAACTCTGTTTACTATAAAACTTTATTATATTTGGTTGAGAATTTAGTGGTTTGGCTCTAAACTGTCTTTTGTTTTCAATGCCACTGCACTCTGATTCTCAGTGTCTAGGAATCAAGAATAAAACGAAATTACGATTTTATTCAACACATTTCAATTTCACAGCGTCTGAACACGTTATGTGGGTTTATGAGGGTTGAATAAGATAACGTTATTCTTCGAAATGGAATATTCAGATCATCTGCGATGTGTCAACCCATGGAGATATTTTCGTTTGAATAAATCATCTTTTCTTTTTGAAATCGGCGACTCTCTTATCCCTAATCTTACATCGTGAGCTTTGGTGTTGAATATCCATTGACTTGGGTTCTATTTACTAAATAAAGAAAATTTTAGAAGACAATATTCGAAACAAAAATAACACTAGGTACCTAATTAATTATTTGTTCTAAACCTAAAAACATCTAAATAAACAAAAAAAATCCTAAGAAAAAGGGTCGTGACAGACCGACAGACAGGCAATGAAGTGATGTTATAAGGGTTCCGTTTTTGCTTTTGAGGTACGGAACTCTAATAAGACAAAATAAAAAAGAAGGAAAACTTGAAAATCGGAATCAAGGACATAAAAGAAAACACATTACAAAAATAGTAATTGATTATTGATAGAGTATGGCAAGGGCATGAAAATGATAACCCAGAAGCGAAACAAGAAACATTTAATGATAAAATTAAGTAGATAGAGTACGTACTTACGACATATGTTCGCGAAAGTCCTATAAAACATACATAATAATGACGGTACGGGATACACGACTAACATCTCTTGAGGACTGAATAACAAGCCAACTTACGAACAAGTTTCTAACATGGAAACTATAATGGCGGAGATGATTAGAATATAGATGTAGCTTACTAATGATTCGCGATGCAGGAACTTTAATTTCCGGATAGAATCTGTTTCGAGAATACATCTCTAGTAAACGACGCTCTCATTAATTAGGGAAACAGTGAATGTAAGTAGGACAGTCCTAGTCCAATAAGGATCATTTCCTGATGTAATAAAAGTCATTTAGGATTAAGAGGGCCAGCATGAGAACAAATTTATAGCTTTTGGGAGAAATCAAAACGAGATTATCAACACCCATAATTTGTTGGCAATTCGAGAAATTCGAGCGTAGTTCTGGCAAAGTATAACAAGTACCAACTCATGACAAGATTCCTCGAATTTGTCTACGTAATTAGGATATCACCATCATCATCACATCATACTGCTGAAGAAAAGCCTTATCAAGTGTCACCACATGGATCGGTTCTGTGCGTCTCACAGGTCGTAGGTTCACTGGTCTCTGGTACCGACTTCCACATAAAAAGAAAACTACTAAGTACAAAATAACTTATTTTCAAGTCGGTGTTAAAATAAGAAGAAACAAACAAGATCACCGATTCCGAAATTAAGGTTATTTTATATTTTGTGTTATTTTATGTTTTTTTTTAAGGGAAAACTTCTTTAGAATCGTATGCCTTAGCTTTCGCTCAGTTCTCACTTCTAGCGGCAGTCCCCAAGGACGCATGTTTTTTTTTTTATTTTAACTTTGGCAACATAAAATCAGAAAAAACATGTTAACCTATACCATATACCTACATAGGTTAACATGATATATCAATATCATATTTATATATTATTCATATTGATATCATGTAACAACCAATTTTATTTTAAGTCTACATAGTTTCGACAGAAAGTTTTGTGACATATTCTCGAAAATAGCAACAGATATTTTGAGACGGTCGCGTAACCTCACGAAATACAATATTTTACTTTTATAAGAATTTCCAACATTATAGGAATATAAGGCAAGAGGGACTGTCGTCGGGTCGTCACCGAAGAATGTCTAATATTTTCGTCGGAGAACTGAAATTTCCGATCTACGCATGACAAATGGTGAAAGTTTAAGAAGTACCGTCGCATCCATTTTCTTTACAAAGTGCTCCTGTTTTATGAGTTCTGTCTGAGTAAGATGACGATTTTTTGCGAGTTTATCTCGAGATGTACCTCGGACTATTTGCCTGGCAGGCTGTTACTGGGTATTTTACGAAATTCTTTTTGAAGATTTTCAATAGATAGGAATGGGTAAGGGGTTAGTTTAAAGAACTACCTAATCAAAGGTCCTAAAATTTCTTCAGGTTATATTGTTTAGTCCAACATGGATATTTGGCTAATGAAAACAATACCTATTTAAACCAAACTAGTTTTAAAAAACCTGAAAAACACTGTTATAAAAAATCTAATTCTTACCTAAAGTAAAATGCTAAAAGAAACCATAATTCGAAAAAAAATACTATCCTGCGTTATCGACGGTTGAAAAATTAATTTACCAATAAAACAATTGTCTAACTGAAACTAAGTACTTACATAAGTATTCTAAATTGAAAAAACGAATAAAACTACTCACTATATACATAAAACGTGGGAATAGTACTCAGATGTTAGCAAAGGGCAAAGATTAACATTGAAGTAAAAAACATTTCACAAATTAAAAACACACAAAAATAACATTTATTTTCCATTACCGTTTCTTCAAAAGAGACCCTACTGTTTAGGGCCCGTCCATGAATTTGAGCGTTGCGACTTGTAAAACGACGCGATTGGCGTAAAGCGACTTCATATCAAATAGCAGTGGCGACGGTGGTTTGTCAAACCGCGCTTGCATGTCGCAACAGTACCTTAATTGCCTTACACCGAAACAAAAATAGGTTAAGTCGGTTTTCGGACGATAGTTTAACGTGACAACGTCATAACAAAAGATAGGTGAAATGATCGTAACCTTACAATGAGCGTAACGTTACAATGTGCGTAACGTTACAATGAGTCATCCTTTTTCGTGCGTTCATCGGTTTGTTAGACGTTGTCACGTCAAAAATGAAGAAAACCACGAAAAAAGTCACAATAAATGTTGT
The DNA here is from genome assembly GCA_905163435.1 of Mamestra brassicae. Classification (NCBI taxonomy): domain Eukaryota; kingdom Metazoa; phylum Arthropoda; class Insecta; order Lepidoptera; family Noctuidae; genus Mamestra; species Mamestra brassicae. The sequence goes on along the minus strand of LR991009.1, from coordinate 8,076,522 downwards.
TGCATTGTATAGTCATAACGAAAGGCCAATTATTAAGTAATACGCGCCATACCGCGTCGTTCTGCTATAGTTGAGGATCCCAAGTAAGATTCCAAGTAAGATCGACATTAAGTACCTGCTTACCGAATGAAAAATATATTTTATCAAATAAAACAACCATTTTTTACGGCAACCCTAATTGGTATATGTTCAGAAACAAACTTTATTTTATAAAATATAATTTTCATCCGGTAAGCTGGTCGTGGAAAGTCGATTCTATTTCGGTTCTTACATAACTCGAGGCGCGTCAAGTAAATTGTTTTTCTCCGCAGTAGCTGTCGCTAGACGCTCGACGCTTGTCGCTTATGCACGTTGGCTGTGGCCAAACGGTAAGGTACATAAAAACCCTAATGATACTTTTCTTTAAACAAAGATCCCAATTACCTGTGCTTACTAAGAATATACTTCCAGCAAACAATGTATGGCCTCAGGCAAGATTAGGCCTTTCTCTTTACTTTGAAAATTATTTTCTCAAAAACAAAAAATGTTTTCTTCAGGTAAAAATGCGTAATTAGATTCTTGTTCAGTATTTTTACTATGTGGGGCTTTACTTGTTCAGTATAATCTAAAATGTATAAGTACGTTACGTTTTTTTTTTTGCTTTGAGTTCTTATGTTTACTGGCCGGTAAAAACGGATTTGTATCTTCTAAAGATTTGTCATATTATGTAATCCTGAGCTTCAAAAGTATTAAGCTGAAATTACATTAAAATGTGGTGACCGACTATATTAAATTTATTACTGTGGTAACACTGTCAAAGTCTGTATGTTTGTTAATCAATTACGCCTCAACAGCTGAATTAATTCCGTGGGTGTCTAAGGGACTCACCAGAGAATGGGCAGCAGCATTATCTGTGCATTGCAACAGCTACACTGCGATCGTCAACCCGCCTGCCAAGTGTGGCGATTTTAATAATAGTTATAATTCTTTATTATCAGGCAACTAAGGCCCATAGATAAAATACATAAACTAAACATACCACCCCTCCCTACCTCCCTTGGGGGAGGCCTATGTCCAGCAATGGACGTCTTTCGGCTGATATGATGATGATGAGCTGAATGAATTTGGTTGATATGTGGCACATGGCCACAATGACCTGGATTAGGACAACAGGTTACTTTTATTACCCTTGGGATATTTCTTGACATTCAAGCAGGTGAACCCAGAAGCAAATACTTAAGGTATACCAAAGACATATATATAAATATACAATACACCCAGAACCTCTATACTATCAACTTGCACATGTGAGCATTTGTTGATGTTTGGCAACCGGCAAACGTTTCCATGGGATACTTTTCGACTTTCACGAAGGCAATTCCACAGGCAGGAGGTAATACCAGTCATATAACAATATCATCCAGAACCACTACATGTACATGATCAATCAGTAAACCCAATCGCATCGGCCATAGCGGCCCGATGCGGCAAACTGATTCGATTACCGAGGAGCGTCGCACTGAGCGCCGGCCTAATAAGCTTTTAATTTCATATAACTGTACCCACTTCGGGATCGATAATATTGTTATTAACAGCTCGTTGATTTTCTTGTTCAATACCTATATGGAACAAACAAGAAATGACAACATTTCTCAATCTGTTTAGTTCCTTTGCACACGGCGTTTTTTTAACGCGCCGACGACGCGCTGTAGACGCACGCTAACACGCTTCAAATGCAATTCAGACGCAGATAGTAAACCTTTGCAAACGTACAAAAATTAAGTGGCGTATTTGTATCGATACAAACGCGCTGATATGGCGATATAGTCGCGCTGCAGTCGCGCGTATGTATTGTTTCTGCTATGTTTTTCCGACAAACAAACGCGATACAGACGAGCTTTGAACGCGCTTCTCACGCGCGTTTGTATCACATTGTACGCGCGTTTGTATCAATACAAATGCGACAATCTGACTTTTAGTAATGTACAGCGCCGTGAGCGCGCGTTCGTCAAACGCTCGTCGGCTCGTATAAAATACGCCGTGTTTATTGGCTCTTAGCCTTTTCGCAACTGTGTTGGCGTCAGTTTTTACATGGAACAAGTGCCTATCTGCGGTCCACAACCCAGTAAGTGAGTTTAAGTATTTTCTGGCTGTTGACTATCCATAACGACTGACAAAGTCTTCAAATGACAGCCAGAACCAACGGCTTTACTTAACGTGTTTTACGTACTTAATGGATGGTCACAAGCTTCTCTCGAAAGCAGGTTGTAACTGCTCTAATGAAATAATTTTGTCTTTACATTTTTAATTATTTTTTTTAAATCTTCTGGTACACTCATATTCGTCTGTCAGGCGCTACTGCTGAGCCTTGAGTCATGGATACGTTATTGGGTTTTCCCATCTAGAACTTCTCAGTAACAGTCCGAGTCGAAATTCCGGGAGAATTTCGACTCTGACTGGTTGGTGTCAATAAATGGCATGGGACTGAAACATGACTATTGAAGTAAAGTAGATGTGTAGGTAGATACTTTAGGTACACCGCTGCTGAATGGTTTCAAAAAGAAGATACTACTACAAGTAAATTATATGTGTTAAACAGGCAGTAAGTACTTGTATAGTTTGCAATCTTACGCGACTATGATTTTCATTAATTTCTAAACTGACGGAAGGGATTGGACACAGGGAATCCTAGTGTGGGGGCCGGAGATATATTTTTTTTCTTTAGTGTCTAAATCTATTATTCTATACTATTAATCTATGGTGTAATATGTGTATATGTATTGTACTAATGTTTGAATGAATACAGACTGTTATTATCATGACAATTTAGGAACAGAGAGAGTGAACATGTGTTAGCGCACACACTTGTGTACTGTACCTGTACTATTTCATGCTGGCTGGCACTTTACTTGGTGTATTTGGCCAAATATTCGCTTTACTTGTGCATTGCCAAATTAACCTTATTTCGAATGCCATTAGGTAAATTTTGTATAGAAAAAGTGAAGCGAATATTTGGCCAAATACGCCTAGAGAAGTGCCAGCATATGCGTACCTATTTGGCCAATATCTGTTGAGATCGGCCCCAGTGACCGACACTTGTTCAGTAGGGTTATTTTTTTTGCTAACAAAAACGGATTAAGTTAATAACATTGTAAACTTTACAGCTTTGTTTATTTTCCACAAACAAACAAAAACCCAGCCCATACAATTATCTAAGAAAAAGTTAGCGTCAATAAAACCAAATCGTCATTTGACATAAATCAGGAAACTGCTCGCGTCTGGAGTCCTTTATATTACCTACATCAAATAAAAGTCAACGCTGTGTGACAATCCGCAGAGACAGTTAACTTAAGTAAACTCGTTCGGAAATGGTACTTTTGTCTCGTTTGCTTCCAGTATAATGTTCATACTTGTACAAAACCTAGTTATTATCAAACTTTTCTTTTTTATGTCCATTAAAATTTACAATCATATTCCACGTCTGTTGAGAGAACTTCCCTTATATAAGTTTCAAAAGGAAATTAAATTATGGTTCATGGAGAACTGCTTTTATTCCTTAGATGATTTTTTTAACTGTAAGACTTAATCTCTGTAAATGATGTGTCGATCTATTGTATTTGTGAACTATTTTATTCTATTTTACTGCACCTAGTAGTAAATTTTCGCATACCTCCTATAGGTGAGATTGTGTAAAGCACTACCTACTTTCTTGTAACACCCATTGTACCATATCTCTGGCGAAATAAATGATTATGAAATATATATTTATTTTATTAGACCAGATTATGGTTAAACTGTCAAGAAGATTATTCTTTAATTTCATTTTAACAAAACACGATCGACGTCATAAATTGGCCTGTAATTAAGTCTAGATTGAAATTCGCTTCAGTCTAAGAGCGAACTCACCACGCGGTTGGCTATCTTCGGGAGCGGTCGTGTGAGAAAATTGCCGTGTTTCTTGTACGGTAAATGTGTTTAAGCGAACGGTCTGAAGGCCTTATCTTAATTATTGAAATATATGTGGTCAAAAGATAGGCACGTTTAAAACATAACCCAAAAATACACCACTGTAAAACGTCATCTCAATAGGGTCAACCTTCCTTTCTGCATCAATCCAGTCAGTGAATTCTATTAAATTAAATGAAGCTTTAAAAGCAAATGATTAAGCAAATTTTGGAACCAATTTAATTGGTTTCATTGTGTTTCAAATTTTCATTTAGTCAACCAATTTACTTATGATTTATCATATCAGCCGGAAGACGTCCACTGCCGAACCGGTCCTGCGCGTCCCGCATCCATCGGCTACCCGCGACCCTCACCAGGTCATCGGTCCACCTTGTAGAAGGCCTTTCAACGCTGCGTCTTCCAGTACGCGGTCGCCACTCTAGAACTTTTCGGCCCTATCGAACATCTGTTCTGCGAGCAATGTGCCCTGCCCACTGCCACTTCAGTTTGGCAATCCTTCGGGCTATGTCGGTAACTTTGGTTCTCTTACGGAAATCATCATTCCTGATACAATCACGCAAGGAAACACCGAGCATTGCCCGCTCCATTGCCCTTTGGGTGACTTTAAGCCTTCTGATGAGGCCCATTGTGAGCGACCACGTTTACTTATGATTGGACCAAAATAATTATCGGGTGTCGGTTTTAGATTCAAATTTTTTTTTGTGTTAGAATTAAGGTTCCTCCCTCTGGAACCCTGATTGCCGGTAGCTTGAACCCTATTACCGATAAAACATTTTTTTTAAGAAATATTTAAAAATGTTATGAACAAACGAGAGTCTCCAGTGAAATATGGGAATATTAGTTTCCGCCCGCGACTTCACTCGCGTGAAAAGTGCTTATACAGGTTAAAAATAACTACCAAAATTAAAAATTGCCTTATTATCTATTCCAGGTCACTTCAATCTTGCCAGGTTTACGAAATTTGTTCGAAAGAGTCACCGCGGCCCTGGAACGCAAAGGGCGTGAGGAGGATCACGGATGAGTTTGAGTTTTAGTCAGTAAGAGTCTGACTCTCTTCTGCTCCGCCCAGAGCGGATGGAGTCACTTGATGATTTACCATCCTTAAAAAAAACCGGACACGTGCGAGTCAGACTCGCGCACCGAAGGTTCGATCGTGTCTTGATTTGTTCCGAGTATACATTACCTACGGAAGTTAAACTATAAAAGCAAAATGTAGCAGATAAGATTGAAGGACAAACTTAACTTTTTTGGTGAAAAAATGTTCACTCACACATCAATGTACGTCACGGTCAATTCTTCAACCGAAAATATAAGTTTTTATCGTAAAAAATGTTTTATGTTATAAAAATATGATAAAACTATAAATTCCCAATTTTCAGACTTTCTCCTGTACAAGACTTGTACTTGAGATTTATCGTCTTGGCAAATTTTATGAATCGACGAATCATAGGTCAACGGGAGAGTGTCGAAACATACGTTTTTTGCGTTCCCGAGATAAAGGGTCTTGACAGACAGACGGACGAACAGACAGACGGACAACAAAGAGATCCTATAAGGTTTCCGTTTTATCCTTTTGAGGAACAGAACTCTAAAAAGAGCGTCTTTAAAGTTTTATCCAGATCCGTTCAACCTTTTAAGAATGACGGGTTAACAAAGATCCAAACAAACAGACTTACACACTTATATCTCATATAAGTAAGATATCTTCTATTCTATCTGAACCTGAAAGGGGGTCACTGTACTCATCACTATGAACAACTTTGACTATGGGACCAACACTGAATTCGCGAAAAAAAATCGACTTCCCCATTCATTTATTTTCAAATAACTCGACAAGATGTACTGAACAGCTGAGTTTTTTTGTGCCCTTTTTCAGATGTTGCGTTGATTCTGTTACACGTTGTATTAGATATCAGTGTGAAAGTCAATCCTACCAGCGTCAGGGAACTACTTAACTAGTTGTCTGGCTTTTTGCTGGACTGGACCTATTTGGCGCAGTCGCGGGGCACACAATATATTTGTATTAGAATTAAGTTTTCTTTTATTTGTACCTGTATTGTGTGTGCCAAATAAACTACTTTTCTTTCTTTCTTACTGGATTGGTCTGTGTATGTCGTTATTAACTTGAAAAACGTCAAAAGCACTTCAAAGTCAAAGCCAAAACGTTTATTTCAATTAGGCCATTAAACAGCTCTTTTGAACGTCATCATTTACAGTACAGTAAAATAATAATATTTACTTTAATAATGTGACTTTTCTGTCCAATTAGAAAGGTAGATTCTTATGGAGAAGAACGGACAAGAAAATCCATAGTTACTCTTTTCAAATAATGATTTTACAAAATTTGGTATACAAAAGTTAATTTAATATTATAATATTATGTGAGGACGATGCACCCAGAGTATGCTACTAATAGGAACAAAGTATTACCAACAGAGGTAAACTTATTAATTTTCTAAAGAAATTTAGGTAAATGGTACTCACATATGTATTTGCAAATATTGGAACCATTAATGAAACAGTGTGTGAGTTAACAGAAAAATAAAAACACAAAAAAGAAACAGTATATCTACAAAAGGTAATACATAAATCAACCAGTTTGATTTTGTCTTCACCCTTGATTGTCCTATGGAGCAGGACCAGCATGTTTCCAAGCACTTCGATTACACACATCCGAGTTTTTCGTGTTATCCTTACGAGACCTAACAAAACGGTTTCGAGTCAATCATTCTACTACACAAGTGTATTTTATGATTGGCATAACAGTTTGGGACTTTTTCTTTGATCCAAATATAAAACGTTACAACATTAACTTGTTTATTTTCATGTTCTTTGAGCTTTATGTTCATGACAATAATAAAATATTTTCTGCTGTTACCAAAAGTATCAGGGTTGTTATTAAACTTGATTTCTTTTTGTTTTGTTACTCAAATAGTAACTGGTTGAGTTGGCATAAACTTAACATGAAAAGGACAAATACTCCAACTGTTAGATTGATGAGAACGACAGACCGAAGAAAGCTTCATCTTGCTACCTTACTCTTTGCCAAAATTCTCACAAATAAAAAAACAGTCTTTCTTCATAGTAAATTATAATAACATAATATAATATCTTGGGAAAACTCACACACGGTCATCCGAACCCAAACTAGGCAGAGCCTGTGCTATGGCAACCAGACAACTGATAAACATACTTATATATTTCTAAATACATACATATTATAGACAAATTACACCCAGACACAGAACAAATGATCGTGCTCATCACACAAAGATTTGTCCTGGGTGGGAATCGAACCCACAACCTCCGGTTTAGCAGTCAGGGTCACTAACCACTCGACCAGCAGACCAGTCGAAAATTAATTATCTTGGTCGCGTGAAGTTAACAAAGTGAAAACAAGAGCATTTGTCTACTTCTTGTTGCCCTTGCCCCATAGAACTGCTGCATTCCGTGGCAGTTTCAAATTCGCTGCTTCTCGTTGCTCGAACGACTTGCCCCACCTTTCGTGCTATCAAAACTATTGGTACTATCCTCAAAAGTGTGTGGTACTTTCCTCAAAAGGCCACCTCAGACATGAACCTACATGGTTTTCACATAATTTGAGCATTATGGATTGTATGAACTTTAAAAGAGATTTTGACCTGTGAGTTTGTTTCGGCGTTTCTTCTCAGGGTAGTCAGCTAGAAAACACCGGCCCCATACCTATAGCTTTTAATTACCAAAAAAGATTGACTTGCAAAAGTGTTATGCCTATTAACAAAGTCTTCAGGCATAAGTCTTCAGGAATGAGTCTTCAGGCATTAGTATTCAGGAATAAAACTTCAAGAAAAAGTCTTCAGGAATAAGTATTCAGCAATAAGTCTTCAGCAATAAGTCTTCAGGAATAAGTCTTCAGTTATAAGTCTTCAGTTATAAGTCTTCAGGAATAAGTCTTCAGAAATAAGTCTTCAGCCATAAGTCTACAGCCAGAAGTCTTCAGAAAATTGACCTAAACCGTGATATTTTTTACTATTTTTATAAATTGGGATTAAAAATATGCCTCCTTCAGGTCAATATGGGCCATGTCATTTATAGTACAATATTTCGATTTAATAAAGCATTGGACTTACTTAAATTAGGCATCAAACAATGACAGCAAAAGGATTTGATCGTATCAAACCACTTGACCATAATAGTCACCTACTACAGACGGTTGTAATCGCGTCACGACACTTAGCTATAGTTATTTTAACTTGACCGGGATCTCATCACGGTACTTGCAGAATATGCATAAGAAGGTAGGTACATATTTACAATATCTGGAACGACTGCAATCTCGTCGCAGTTTAAGTAACTGATTTTAAAAACAAAGTATCATTTATGTAAAATAGTTAGTTTGTAACGGGTCAGCAAAAATCGATACGAGCGCCACAGTCTGGTTAAAAAATAGTACATTGTTCACCGAGAGGAGAAAGTGACCGATTACCGTCGAGGGTGTCGTTTGAAGCCCGAGCCGTAGGCGAGGGCTTTAAAACACCCAAGATCGGGAATCGCAGTTTCTCTCGAGTGATACATAGTGCTTTATACTACACCTAGAAGGAAAATAAAAAACAAAATCTTTACTAATTGAAATTTATATTGAAATTGTTGCAGTTAAAACTGAATCCTCAAACAACACACAAATTGGAAATGGCGCCAATGGCGTCTGCAATTTTCACATGTTCTTTTTTCAAATTGTTTATCCTGCCGCCGCAGGGTCGCACTGCCAGCCCGACACCATCCAACACACAGCTAGTGGCCAGTGTCATTTTGCGAACTTGGAGATAAAAACTCACTGTAAAAACTTTTTGGCTTTTGATATTTAGGTTACCGGCGCATAGTCTTACCCAAAATTAAAAAAGAAAAACCACGTAAGAAATGGATTTTCATACACTTTTCTCTCCCGCTCAGATGCGTTTTCTCCCCGCATATTTGTTCGATATGCAATGACGTACTTTCTACCGTAAATTTGATAAAGTATCAAGGTACTTTCCAAGCAGGTGTAGTATAATAGTACATTGTTCACCGAGAGGAGAAAGTGACCGATTACCGTCGAGGGTGTCGTTTGAAGCCCGAGCCGTAGGCGAGGGCTTTAAAACACCCAAGATCGGGAATCGCAGTTTCTCTCGAGTGATACATAGTGCTTTATACTACACCTAGAAGGAAAATAAAAAACGAAATCTTTACTAATTGAAATTTATATTGAAATTGTTGCAGTTAAAACTGAATCCTCAAACAACACACAAATTGGAAATGGCGCCAATGGCGTCTGCAATTTTCACATGTTCTTTTTTCAAATTGTTTATCCTGCCGCCGCAGGGTCGCACTGCCAGCCCGACACCATCCAACACACAGCTAGTGGCCAGTGTCATTTTGCGAACTTGGAGATAAAAACTCACTGTAAAAACTTTTTGGCTTTTGATATTTAGGTTACCGGCGCATAGTCTTACCCAAAATTAAAAAAGAAAAACCACGTAAGAAATGGATTTTCATACACTTTTCTCTCCCGCTCAGATGCGTTTTCTCCCCGCATATTTGTTCGATATGCAATGACGTACTTTCTACCGTAAATTTGATAAAGTATCAAGGTACTTTCCAAGCAGGTGTAGTATAAAAGAAATTTTTCAGTCCTGTCATGGTGTTGCCGTGAATGTTTACACATTATATTTAAATCGTTTTTATTATGATTAAAATGATAAAATATGGGTTCCGGCAGATATATAATTTTCGTCAGCGCGGTGCATATTTTGCATATGGACATATTTTGCATATGTCAATGGGCCAAAAACTCTTCGAATCTGGACATGTCTTTAAAGTAGAAGAAACAGTCAGGAATAATTAAAATTCAGTAAAAACTGGCAAAGTTGTAACTCAAACGAATATTTCTAACGTTTATGGTGTCAAAATAACTGTAAAGAACTTTCTGAACTCGTTTTTCACGTAAATGTTTTGTCTGTATTATTATTTATGTTTAGTGAAACAAAATTATTTGAGGTTGTGTTTATTTACAGATTTGTTTGTATGGAATTGTATTACTACATACAAACCTTAGCTGTTTTTATAAATAACATTATTATAGTAGGCGCCAGATAATCGTGGAATAACGGTCATTGACCCACCTACAATTATTGACATTTTTAATTTGAAAAACGGAATTAATGACACAAAGCTGTCCCGAATCATCATCTCTCGTGATCCTTTCATTGTCTAATTATGAAAAACGATTCATATTTAATTGTTCAGGTATCTTTGAACAGTTATTAGGGAAAGGTCAATGTCCTTTATTCCACATTTATCTGGCGCCTACTATAGTAACATATTTTTCAAACTCATACACACACCTTTTAAAAATGTTTTTTTTTTACTGAATTTATCCTCTTTTGTCGGTTATCACATAACCATGGAAAGTGAGTAAGTACCTACTATTTGAGGAAAAGTAAAAGAACTTAATACCATTTGACTTTTTCTATGAAGGTTTCGAGCATCTGAATGCTCGAAACCTTCATAGTGAAAATGTATTATAGCATGTCTGAACATGCTATAATACATTTTCACTTATTTACTGTGAATATTTTATAACGTGAAGTGTCAGTGACAAGTATTGTTTGCATCAATGATTCTGATTTGCGCCACTAGATGGGAGAGCCTTCGTGGTGCGCGTTTCCTTAAGTGGAACTACAATACAAAGTCGTGAGTCATGCTGCACGTGTGTGAATAACAAGATATTTGAAGAGATGAAAAATAAAATCATAACTATTGAACCTTGTGACTGATAAAGAACAGGTTCGAAAGGATAGAAATAACACTATTAGTATTAAGATAAATTCTACTAACCTTCATCACTGGATTTGTGTTCACGTTGTCTTTGTAAACGCTTTTTCAGTCGCCTTATTTTTCGTCCGATGACCCCGGAACATGTTCATGACGCCTTCTTCGTCCCATGGTCACAAAAACACGCGAATTGGATAAAATTTGATAAAATATTGTTAACACCATCGATATAAATGTTGCGATGCCAGCACAAAAGAAGCGAATGACAAGCGAACGAACGTAGATGGACGGGTGCAGCGGCGCACGCCCCACTACTGCAGGTACTGCGGTAGTCGTTTAATGTCTAATTTTATTTATTTATTGTTTTGTTTTTCTTTTTTTTTTAATTTAATATGGGTTAGCTCTTGACTCTAGTCTAGGTCATAGATGACAGAGACAAAGTCGACGATGGAGCGAGCTTACCCAGAAAGAAGACATTGAGGAGTGTACTACCTAGTAAATCATGTAAATCTCGAGGATGCAGCGACGAAGTGTTACTAAGAATTCTTTGAATTACGATCCTGTCATTTGTTTTCAAAATCAAGATATGGTAAAAAAAGATGTTTTACTGTGTTGTGTTTTTTTTTTTTTTAGATGTGTAAAACAACTTGCTTTTCAAAAGACAATACACTACAGAGGGCGGGAGAATGAATAAAACAGTGTTCCTGCCATGTTCCTGCAATACTTGTTCCTTTAACAATATCTTGTTCCGCGCAAAACCTAGGGTATATTATATAAGCTCTATGTCTGTGACCTAAAAAGGGAACCTAAATTAGACAGCACGTGTCAGGTGGAATAAGCAGGCATTGTGACGCAAGTCCTCTCAAAATTGTCGTGTTTGTTCCCAAAAAGAAAACGTTACTGAAAAATATTTGTTACTGTAAGGCCGCATTCACACGGGATCCGTCATTGACGATACGGCAAAGAAAACGAAACGTCATGATGTATGGACGTTCAAATTGCATACGGAATCGTGTTTTTCACGATTCGTCCAAATATTCGAATTGATGTTCACATTAGTTTCGTGGTTCAGAGTTCAGTCTTAGATAAACTACCTACTACTACTACCTGCTGAACTATGCGGGACCAGGCGGGCGGTGCTGAATCCGTCACAGAATCTTCACGACTCATGTTTTTTAACGAACGTGATTTTTTTAAACTGATATGTGATTTCAGTCGTATCCATAATTTTTCACGGATGAAATGCGTGTGAACACGGGCATTCAAAAAGCATTGCTGCTGTCAAAAAAAGAAACGAATCATGAAAAAAGATGATTTGTCAAAGAACACGAATCCTCCTAGGGTGATTGAGCCCTTACATTTGAAACTGATACTAGCTCTGCATTTAGATGATATTTTAATGATTATATGTAAGTACCAAATGACAGAAGTAAAACTAATAAGTAGCTAGGTACAAACTGTTGAGATTTTCTATTTAACATAGTCCAATGCCTATATTTCCCCTGAAGATTAGTCAGAGTTCTACCCTATTTGTAATCCCGGATTTCGCTAGTTATACTTTAAGTCCCATATAGTAAAAGGCAAGATTATTGCTATCGACCATGCACAAATCTAAACTCGGGACCTCTTCTGAGAAGTTCCAGATGGAAAAACCCAACAAAACATCACTTGATCTAGGAATCGAACCCACGACCCCATTATCTATAGAAGCACAAGCGACCACCATGTCCACTCTCCTGCTAGATATTAAGGACCATCACTTATAAGTTTACCTTCCTAATGTGGCAAACCACCCAAAAATAATAACAACATTTCATTATTATCATATCAGTCGAAAGACGTCCACTGCTGGACAAAGGCCTCCCCCAAGGGTCGCGCTGTGCAGGCGGGTTGGTGATCGCAGTGTAGCTGTTGCAATGCAAAGAACCACAGATAGAAATTGCTGCTGCCCATTCTCTGGTGAGACCCTTGGTCGCCTCTTACGACACCCACGGGAATTAATGGGATGGTGCTAATCTTTTACGCCTGACACCATACAGAACCCACCATACAACTTTTACCCAAGCATAATCCCACGAAACCAACTAAATAAGAAGTTAAACGCAAAGTTAATGAAAGCCTAGAAGTACGACTATTACGTTGGTAACAATAAGGGATACAGTTAAAAGGTTTCTTGCATTTATTGCCTTCGGTCCAGTCCATTACTTGCTACTAGTGTGGGGAGTATCGAGAATCCAATTTGGTCTCGGCCTGAATTTCGGTTTCGACCGAACGTTCTCTGAAGCCGGACTTTCAAAGGCCGCTTGATCTCATGCCAATACCTACGCATGAGCTGATTCATGGAGGCTAGCTAAATGCAAACTAGTATCGGTTTATCGATGAGGTTGGTTACTATATAGGCTTTTTGATGGGGAAGTCAGGTTCCGAATGGAAAATGTCAATTTACAAAAGTTCTTAAATTGGAAGCTTAAATACTAACTTAAATAATCATTTCAACAAAGAGTTTGACAACTTTCCCGGTAAAGAATACGGGAAATTTCGGCCCAAAAAAGGTTATTAAGTTTCATATTCTGGTTTCGGCTTTTCTGAAACACATCTTGTCTTTTTATGTCCAACACTATTTATGCGGTGCTCATAAGATCGGAAACAAAGATTTGCTTTCAGCATATAATACCGTAAAAGCGTGTTTCAAATACGCTCACAGTAATACGATTTGCGAAAAACCTTCAGATATTTTCCTCCAAGTATGAAATATTCTTGCAACGTTTAATTTTGTTACTTTGAATTTAACGACAATGTTACACCACCAATGCCATTTGTAAGCATTTTTGTGCCATTTATTATTTTGTTAAAACAAATACGACGTATATTTAGGAATTTACGCATTCGTAAAAATATTATAATCCCGTGATATTTGATGGTTTTGTACCTCCAAATAACATTGTATAAATTCCTGAATATCTATTTATTTAAAATTTATGTACTGTTCGAAAGACAACACTGTACAGTACGATGTACATATCTATACTAGATATCTATAATAATATAATAAACGAAACTATAATAAAGCTGAAGAGTTTGTTTGTTTGGTTGAACGCGCTAATCATAGGAACTACTGGTTCAACTTGAACAATTATTTTAGTGTTGGATTGCCCATTTATCGAGAAAAACTACAGGCATATAACATCACACTACGACCAATAAGAGCGGAGCATTAATGAAAAATGTGGTGCAGACGAAATTGCGCGGGTCAGCTAGTATTGAATATATAATTTGGCACACACAGATACATACAATGTAGGAAAAAATATAATGAAACTTTTTGTATAAGCAATAAGATTATGTGTCCCACGGTTGCGCAAAAATTGGTCCAGTTCAGCAAAATGCCAGACAACTAGAAGTTGCCTGAAAGATTCAAATCAGTTTTATGAGGTTACTAGTGTGGTTACTCGTGACTATGGTAAGCCCTAATCTTTGGTTGCGGAATTTGTTCGAAAGAGTCACCGCGGCCCTGGAACGCAAAGGGCTTTAGAAGGAACACGGATGGGTTTTAGTCAGTAAGAGTCTGACACGCCCTTCCGCTCCACCCAGAGCGGAAGAAGTCATTTGATGATTTCCCATCCATAAAAATAAAAAATAAAAGAAAAAATATAAAAAAAGCCCTAATCTTTCGTCACATTTTCTCTTTAGTGTTAAAGTGAGATAAACGTACTGAGCAAAAGCGCTTCCAAGGAGGTTCGATCATTAAGCTTATTTATTCTTGTACTCCTTGGTGGAATTCTTATATTTTTCATGGAAATTTGAAAAGTACAAAGGATACGCACGGCGCTATACAATGAGGAGTGCGGTAAAATAGGTATTTAGATGAGAGTACCTAATTTACCGCTCGTTCCGATGTATGGTGCGTAATTTTTAACCATCGAACAATATATACAGGCTTCGTGAATGCATTATTTGAGCAAATTTGTTGAATAAGTTGATTAATTTGTAAAAGATTTGAAAAAAGTTTTGACATTTCCATAGAGAAAGATATTATTATTCTTTCTATCCTAGATCTTCGGAGGGAGGCGAACGTTGCAGCTGAATGAGGGTTGCCGAGAATCAAGATGGGAGAGGCCTGTGTCCAGGAGTGGACTGCTGTAGTCCGATGCTTTTTTTTTCGTCTAATTTTGTAAATCTACCTTCCTCAACACCTTTCTACCAGAAAGAAAACTTAAATAAACAAGAGAAGCACTTATAATTCAATTCTAACTCTGAATTGCCGAAACCTCAAAGTTTTCAATTTAACGAGAAAACTTTTTCATTCCCCTGGTGAGAAGTTAACCGGATTTTTGAGAAATATCTGACTTTGAATGAACGTAGTTATCCTTCAACTAGATGGTTGGATTTTGTTAAAGATTTAGTTAATGCTGATTGCAGAAGCTTTGGCAGAAAGACAATAGCGGCTGAGACAGATTGATTTGAAAAGGGCATTGACTTTTGCGAACAACGTTTTTACTAAGTTCGCAGATACAGCCTTAAGCTTAACGCGTGACAATAGGTATGTCGCCTGGGTTAAAAATATATGAATCCAATTATCCTTCATTTTTTTATTTTACCAAATCAATAAAAAAATATACGACGGTAAAACGCATCAAAGATGAAATAAAAAGTGTGATAGTAAGTGACGTCACACGAGTTTTAAATGCAATGTATCGTCTTCATTTTTTGTTTACGTGAAACAAAAAATACTTGTTGAATATTTTTTGGAAATCTATTTGACTGAATAATTAGACTGTTTTAGTGAAATACCCTATTTGTTACCCAGCATATTTTAATAACTAGGTACGTACCTATAAGATCCGGGTAACTAACTGTTGTTGAAAGTAGAAGCAGTTATCCGAAACCAAGAACACGTTTTCCCAAATATTTCCTAGAAAATTACAAAAGGTACCGTAAGTCTATCCCAGCTACACTGAAACGTAAAACATCTGAACTTTTCCAAACAAAACGACGCGACGGTTTCTTAAAAAGAAATACACGAACAGGTTGAGTTGGTTTTAAAAAGCTCTGAAGGCTACACGAATAACTGAAGGTACACACGTGACCACTTCGTACAGAGCAAACTTTTACAAGAGGCGACCAGGTAAATTAATACATAATATGTATAATGTACTTTCAGAAGCGTATTATGAATTGAAGGACTATGTAGGTCGCTGTTTTTACGTAAATAAATCTGCACGACAATAATAAAATCTACGTCGATTTCATGGTGGCAGTTTGAGTACTTCCTGCGGCATACCCAAAATAATGTTCTTAATTTGGTACACAAAGCAACTACCTACGTAATTTGCAATGCTTTGAAAAGGTTTGTGTACAAAACTCGATATTCGTGATATTGTAAAATGTGTGATGTGCATGAGAGCAAATAAATAAACAAACGCTATACTGTTAGGTGTGCGGTAGTGCGATGGCCTGCATGTTGCGCTATGTTCCACAAACCCGCATGCACTATGTACTATTATATCGATATTCGTTCCAGATACTCGTTTCCGGCTGTTTTAATAGTATCTATTAATACCACTTATCAAAAGGCACCAGTTCGTCATTAAATAACACTAAAGCAGCCAGGGTTTCCAATATTTTTCTCCTTTCCCCAAAGAGAAATTAAACTTCCATCATAAAATATTATTGCCCATGCCAAACCCCTAGGCGATCCTACAAATTATGCTCACGGAGCAAGGAACCGCTTACTCATCGAGTCCCAATACATTTGCTAAGTGGGTTTGGAGCGCCAAGGTCTGCGAGGGTTGAGCCAATTTAAGTTGCTCTTCGAAAGTTTTGCATGTGACTTACACGAGGTGCCTATATGTGAAGACGTGATTTGTATCTGAAATTGATGCCATCGTAAGATACTAGTATGGTCAGCATTAAGTCTCATATTGTGACTAGATTAAGATTTATCCCCAATCGATTTTGCTTAAATTTTGACGTGACAGTCTTATAATTCGATTGAGCCGGCGTGCACGAAAAAACATGACGTCATGCGGCTACGGGAAAAATCTTAATTGCGGCAAATGCAGTACGCTACAGTTTAAAAATAAGTTACAGATCTTAGTACTGAATTGATTCGCTGTTTATTCCACACTCTTAACGAATTTGTAACAAAAAAAACTAGTTTAAACTTTTCTTGTCCCACTTTTTGCGACACTTAAAAGTTGTGACTTAAGTGCTCACGTAAATAAGACGCCTTACCTCACGGTCCTTTTAAATAAAATCCTGAAGCAATACATAACTTCTATAAATAAATCCTTACATAAGTTCATTGTGCTTGAAATATTAAATTCATAGCCAGTCCGGGTAAAGCAAAAATCGGATTACCACGGTCCAACGGATTAAGGCCCGGTGAAGTGGGGTTTGTCAACTTGAAAATGCTATGAATATATGAAAATTTATAGAAAGGGTAGGTATAATTCTGTAGGTTATAGTATATTTTTGCTTTTTCATGTATTTTGTCGTTGATGTTGTTCTGGAATTAGGTTTTGTTTTACACATACCTGTCGGATCTTGCAATGTTATAAACGAGGCTGTGAGCAACACAGCCTCGTTTTTGTACCTAGCTTGATTGCTAGAAGTTTTTTAGTAGTATAAAAACAATAGAAAAGCTCTTTTTGAGCTAATCGGTTATCACAAAGATTTATAGCGGTTCCGCACTGCATTAGATCCGAATCCGAGAAAATACGTTCCGAAGTAGTCATAAAATTATTTGTATGGTTCTAGCCCTAGATCCGACTTCGGCCATCCAATTTCTCTCTGTCATCCGTGAGTCTCCAATTCGGAAGAAATACTGATGGACCGGAGTAGCCGTGGTACTGTTTATACGAACGCTTTTGCATTACCTTGTATTCAAATGGGACATATCCAAAGATGACCCCTGAATAGCTTGGATTTGGGTCAGAGACCGGATTAGTGCGTAAGCAATATCCGAATTCGGTCTGATTTTTTTATATCCGTATTTTCACGGATTTGGATCGGATGCAGTGCATAACCGCTCTTAAGGAGTAAAATTGAACCCTTGAGTCATGAACTCATAACTCGGGGTTAAATTTTAAAGAAAATACATGTACACCTATTACTTAAATTAATTTCGGTCACTACTGTTATTTCCGGCTTTCACGACTCCTGTTTTGTGTTGCTTTACTTTTTCTGGACGTTTTTTCCTTTTTCAATTAACACGACACAAACTAAGCAAAATAAAATAAAGCCACACCATTGGTATGTCGTTGCCATGTCGTCGAATTTGGCCATTTCATGATGTGGCCACTTCAAATCCTAACTTCGACGACACAGAAGGGTTTAAAGGAACCTAACATGAATGGTATGACGGGAGCTAAGTTCCCCCGCCATCCCATTCGAACCTAACCTATCCGTGTCGGGGTGCCCTAAGTTCCCTCATTTCTAACCTAAACTAACCTCGTCCATATAATTAAATGGCCAATTCTACGATACGGCCACGACAGTTAAAATATGAGCCAATCAGTAAGGTGCAAGCAATACTGACTACATCAGGTACGAATAAAAGTGAAGTATCTTTGTTCGTTTGACTCTAGTATTGTAAGGCGCGTTTATTAAGGAGGGTATTTATTTTTTAACGGCTACACATAGGTGTAGCCTGACTAGTTATAGGTCTAGGCAACCTCCTCAGGGAGTCTGTAGACTAGTCACGTAATTCAGTTAATTAGTATGACAGATAGGCACCTCATTTAATCAAACCATGAAATCCCCAAAGTGTTGAAGAGGGTCTCATTAGATCTGTTAGTCACGCAGTAGCACGTTTTCAATTAATGTCATGTCTATAAAATGCTGACTTTCTAGGACTTCTAAATTCAATTTTTCACGACAATGTCGACTAGTAGAAAATGCCGAAGTCATTAAGGGCTGATTTTTCAATAGTCAGATATTTTTAACTGAAGAATAATGGCTATAAGACATATTTTTTATACAAAAGCTTTCAAATCCTCATTTTTATTCCTTAGGTAAAAGTTATCCAACTTTTGGAAAATTGGGCCTAACGGCCAGTCTCAATAACGTGTCTACCTTTAACGAACTGTCAAATTAGCTACCAACAGTAGCTGAAACGTCATGTTTGCCTTTGTAAAATGAAATTTGACAGTTGGTTAAAGTTAGATACGTTATTGAAACCGGTCGCTTAACTTTGCAATATTATGTTACTTGTAAATTAAATTAAAAAAATATAAAGTTAACATAATATGCTGGAAAATAAAAATGTGTAGGTAGACATGATAAAAAGATAGTCAGTTGGCGTTAACGATCTTAAAAAGCGATTAAGAAGAATCGCACTTCAGAAAATCTAAATTATAACATCAATGAGCGAAAAAAACAGTATTTTTGGATACAATTGGAACAGAACTTAAGCAAGCTCTTGGAGACCTTAGGGGCTGTTGTCAAGTGTCATTCGTCATAAAAGTTTCCGAATACCGTCGTTGTTAGGGAGGACAGAAGTGCGACCCTTTTGAAGCTTTCATCTCAAATTTAATACGTTTTTTTTCCGAGAACTTTCTTTGTTATTCGTAGGCTCACGTTTGACCACAGTGTCTCCTGAGGGAAAGTGATGATGTGGTCGACGATGAAGCACGCTTACCGAGAATGAATCCATTCACTCTTGACTTAAAGGCTTCAAGACGTAGAAATCAGGAACCACTGACTCCGGCGGGTATTCCACTCTTTAGATAAATGCACAATGAAAGTATGCTCAGAAAACCAAGAAAAGAAACCAACGTGATAAAAGAGCTGTAGTTTTTCAGAAATGTTTTTATTTGTTACTGGAAGTCGTCTAATAAGTTGATTATTATCCTGTCAGCACATAAAAATGCTGTTGTTGTGGCCGAGAATTGAATACTAGATACTGTTTGCTTTCACATCAAATTCTAAAATTATGAAAACAAACATGCCGTAGTATTCATAGCGAAACTGAAAACATTAATTAATTTATGAACAAGCACATTTGTGGGACATCACAGTCCGACGTCAGACACAAATTGGAACAATTTCTGGCGATGACATTTAATTATGTGTCGGTACGAAGCTCAATGCAAAATGTCAATTTAATTTTTCACCTCCAACTAAAAAGTCTTTCTTTTTTTACCGATGGGAATTCATCAAATGATTTCTTCCGCTCTGGGTGGAGCGGAAGGGAGTGTTAGACTCTTACTGACTACAACCCATTCATTTTCCTCGAGATGCCCTCTATGTTCCAGGGCCGCATTGACTCTTTCGAACAAATAAATATAATGATATTCCTCTAAGACATTCGCCTCTAAGACATGTCAGCATAGTAGTCGGGGCCCAGTAGAGCCAAAGCCTACCAGGGTTGCGGAATAGATATTATGATGAGGAGCTCGTGGATAAAGAATAACAGCCGATCTTCAAGGTTAAGCAACGCTTGCCAAGGTTGGTCTCGTTAGACCTGGCTGTCATTTGTAAATCTATGACTTTCGTTACGGATTGTCAGAAGCCAGAAAATCTGAATCCAGTCTTGCAAAGAACTACCGTGTTCGCCGGTTAATGGGTTTTGGAGGTCTGGCAGGCAGCCGCTCCACTTAAAATACCGGTAATCAGCTGAATCCGGTTTGACTGGAAGCCAACCCCAATATAGTTGGGAAAAGGCTAGGCAGATGACAAAAACGCCATAAAAATAGTAATTTATGCTGGCTGAACTAAATTACTCGTTGGATGAAAGACACTGCTGATAAATAAAAGAACAATATTCCACATTCATAACCCTGACTAAGACAAATCGGTGTCTTCACTCACAGTAGGCACTTAAGACTGTTCCTTACTGACATAAGTCTTTGTCTGGTACAAGAAAATTACGGTCGAGTAAACATTAAAATTTAATATATTATTCATTTTTTTAGATTTCATCAATTTGATGAAATCTTTTGAACTTTCCAGTATTCAGATATTTTATTCATCAATTGCTTTTATTATCATCAATAATGTTTTACTGACGATACTTTCACAGTACCTATACAGAGAAACTATCAATCTCGATTATAATAATCACTAAACACTCTTTTTATGTTTCTAATAAACATTCCCCAAGTTACTAGGATCTCGAAATCATTTGAAAATTAGCTCCAGAACATCCCATTTGGAAGAACCAATCATATTGTATAAGCACTACAATTGTACTTAGGTACTTACATATTGGAATAACCAGACGACGACGCGCGAACGTAGCGTAACGACCATGTGTAGATATTGGCTTTTGTTTAAACGCGTACCAGAAAAGTACCTATTTTACTACAAAACAATTCGAAATACCTGCCAGAATGGATAAATGCTCACCAAAAGACTCTATGGTTTAAAAAAAAAACAACCACGAAGGGGATAGCGCGGTTTGATTAGCTCGCTTTGCTGGCTCACTAGGCCCCGCCAATCGCCATCCCTTTCTAACCTAACCTGTCAAAGTCGGGGTGCCCAAAGTCCCAAGCTCGCTTAGCTCGCTCTTGCATCCAAGTTCTCCTAGTAACAGAAGTAACATTGCATTTCAGGGAAACAATATTTGGTGAGCATTTATCCATTTTGGTAGGTAAAAAAATATAAATACAACACGTACAATTATTCTGATGAGTGTATAATTATTTTGGAACCTAAAACGCTGTTGTTTAGGCACCTCGGTATAGAGTGGGTTTATTTGATTTGAAGTTAACAATAATTGTGGCCATAGATATTTACCATGATAAACCTCATTTACTATTGTCAGTCAATCTGTGAATACAAAGCCATTCAATCAACATTCCTACAATAGAGAGCCATTTTACCATTAGGTATTATCATTCATTTGACAATTTTATCATTTTCATCAACATGAAAGCATTTATTCCGGAATTATTCCGGAAACATTCATATTGCTTATAGACACATAATTTCTGATAAAAAAACAATGGCAGTGGGAATCCAATTATTTTACGAGTTATGGGCCTTGGGCACATTTTGTATTTTTAAGTCCTTGTAACAAAACATTGTAAGTACACATATTTCTATTTTGAATTTAAGCTAGCGCCAGTTTTAGAACAAATAAAATGCTAGGTTATTGTCAAGCGCGTGTCGAATACTGCGTCAGGTTAAATGAATATCGATAGCCAATGGGATCACTGAATCCTAATTAAAATTTTGATTTTTGAACTTGGAATCGAAAGAGAATGATATAATTTCGATACGATTAAACTATTAGTAGTAGAGATTGCCAATTGTACCTACTATTTTTTATGCAACATTCGCATAGGTACGCATTTCAGTTGTAATGTCAAAAACTTCGTTAATTTTTCTACATTTTGATAGATTGCGACTGAGATGAAAAAGCGAACGTTGTTAACCATTTGTAGAATTGACCCTAAGGTATAAAAACATGATAAACTTAATCAAATCTCCATAGTATGAGACTGAGAAGCAAGCAAGAGGAATATCTCATTCGGTTTTACGTATCTCATACCTTTTCATACCTATTCTAATTTGCATCAGCAACCCGAATAGGATGTCGTCTTCATTCCTTCCCGAGGCATTGTTGTCGGATATTGTAACCTCACTTATATTACGGCGGACATCACCTTTATTGGGAACCTTGTTAGACCTCACAAAAGATACCTGCGTACTTACCCTGCTGCGTACCCTTTCGGCATGGGTACGCTCAGCACAGGTTTACTGTATCATCGTTATGTTATATTATTGTTTTTATTTTTTACTATGTGTTTGTTGAGCTCGTGGCTAAAGAATAACAGCCGCACGGGTCGATCTTCAAGGATAAGCAACGCTTACCAAGGTTGGTCTGTGCATGGGTGACCATCTTGACATACCGAGTTTCCTTCGTGCCTCGGAAAGCACGTTAAGCCGTTGGTCCCGGCTATCAATTGCAGATCTTTGGCAGTCGTTATTTTTTATTTAAAGTTTTTGAGTGGTTAGTGACCCTGACTGCTAAACTGGAGGTCGTGGGTTCGATTCCCACTCAGGACAAATCTTTGTGTGATGAGCATGATCATTTGTTCTGAGTCTGGGTGTAATTTGTCTATAATATGTATGTATTTAGAAATATATACATAAGTATGTTTATCAGTTGTCTGGTTGCCATAGCACAGGCTCTGCCTAGTTTGGGATCAGATGACCGTGTGTGAGTTGTCCCAAGTATTATTATTTTATTTTTTTACTTTTAGTGATGTTAACCCCCAAAAATTAAAACTTAATAGTAAGCAAATACTGTGATAAGGTATCTTAAGGATCAAAATTGTACTCTTCATGAGCTAATCTACACATTCGAGCTGTTTACCATTAAGGAGTTACGTTGCGCGCTTTCATAGTGTGATATCATAATATGGCATTCTGTTTATATTATTATTTATTTTATTATTTTGTATGGGTTTGCTCTTGACTCTAGTCTAGGTCATAGATGACAGAGACAAAGTCGACGATAGAGCGAGCTTACCCAGAAGCAGCCTGTTCACTCTGGTAATGGGGACATGCCGCCGATATTCAGAAAATCTTTGTCTTACAAAAACAAAGTTTCGTGAAAATTACAATGTAATTAACCGACGTTATTTTGCTTACTTGGACGACGCGCGTCATCGTCCAAGTACGCAAAAATTACAACATCCAAGAAAGCAAAAATATTTATGAAATAAAAACTACTGAGCCAAAATAAATTACAGCCAAACTAAACTACAAACTGCCAAACTAACATTTTGTTTTGTACGGAACCAAATGGCAAGTATGTATATCCTAATAGCCGCATCGAACTAAAATAAAATCACAGAAATCGGATCTGAAACCTCGGAGTAATCGGTGTACATACATTAACTTTAATTAACTAATTATTTGTAACAGTTTTATTATATATTTTGTCAATTTTAAATTACTTCAAATTTTCAATCCAATTTCAATTTCAAACTGATCATTTTATTTCATAAAAGAGGCTGTATATTATAAATATATTAAATAACATGCTACTATAGTAGGCGCCAGATAATCGTGGAATAACGGTCATTGACCCACCTACAATTATTGACATTTTTAATTTGAAAAACGGAATTAATGACACAAAGCTGTCCCGAATCATCATCTCTCGTGATCCTTAACATTGTCTAATAATGAAAAATGATTCATATTTAATTGTTCAGGTACCTATGAACAGTTATTAGGGAAAGATCAATGTACTTTATTCCACATTTATCTGGCGCCTACTATAAGTACTAACACCCACTGTGGACCAAAAGTTGTCCTGTAGGAATATATATTACTAGCGCACGTCACGCGGTTTCACCCGCGCAGTTCCCGTTCCCGTGGGAGTACGGGGATAAAATGTAGCCTATGTTACTCGCTGATAATGTAGCTATCCATTGCTGAAAGAATTTTTCAAATCCGTCCAGTAGTTTTTAAGTTTATTCGTTACATACAAACATACAAATCTTTCCTCTTTATAATATTAGTACAGATTAATTATTTTTAAAAAAATATACCAACCGAATTGAGACCTCCTCCTTTTTTAGAAGTCGGTTGAAAATTAACTGAGCTATGCAAATCAAGATGAACAAATTTAGCTGAGCAAGAGGTCTAAACTTGCCCTTATAATTGCACATAAACAAAAGCTACGATTACTGTATTACTATTACTACATTGCTCAATGATAACTCTGCTAATTAATGCAGTACAATAACAGTGCTTTAATTAAATGTAAGCACACACTGTTTTCAATACATTATACAGACGTAAGCCAAGCGTGCAGTTATTGTTACTGGTTAATTCATACCGATATCATTGCAGTGCCATAGAGAACGGTAATTTGCTCCTTTTCTTTGTTAAACAAGAAAAGCCATTTTAAGGAGTGATACAAATCAATTTCAGTAATCACATTAGGTACGGCTTAACGGCTGATAAGATGCTAAGGTCGTTCATAGAATAGGGTAAAATGTGACGAAAAGTTATGAAATATATATTTAATTTTGGGAATTCTAAATTCGAACAACAATCAATATCAACATTCTTACATTTCTATCTACAGGGTTTAAAGGAACCTTCCATGAATGGCATGACGGGAGCTAAGTTCGAACCAAACGTATCCGTTTCGGGGTGCCCTAAGCTGCCTGTTCCCTATGATCCACTACTTGACTAGGCAAGTCATTAAACGATATTGAACCAATTCATCTGCCTAGCTGTTCAATTTAATGCCGGGATGTCACTTAGGCCGCTGACTAAACGGCGCAGTTCAATGAAAAGGCTAGGCAGCCTATTAAACGGCCGATCAAGCTAGTTGGCCGCGACATATACATATTATCCTATCCTTCCTACTGAAATTATAAATGTGGCAGTTCATGCGGATGAATGGATGTTTGTTACGAACTCTTTTAACTGCTTTCCTATAATTAATCCTATAACTTCAGGTAATTCATTTTAATTTAAAATTTTCTATGTGAAAGTTTGTGCAGATGGATGTTGTTCACCCTTTCATGCAAAAACTACTAAACGGGAAAGTCACAACATTTACAGGAAAGAAGAAAATCTGAAGAGCAAACAAATACCTTCCTTCTCAAGTCTGATGTTATAATTTATATATACAGCATCAGTGCACTGAATGGCTGCTCGGATGCATTCAAGAGCTTTACCAACACCTTACACACCTCAAACACACCGATTTGCACCTTGTCTCGTTGACAGAAGGGCGTGATGAGAGGCATAAGTAAGGTGGTTTGTCGTGAAGCACATTTAACAAAGACTTTGCTTGGTACGTGGGGAAGATAAACATGTTTGGCTTGAGGACGTAACTAGCGTTGGTACACGTGGTTTTGCTGTGATGGTATAATATTGTGTTTAGGTTTAACTGTAACTACAAAAGTAGCTTTATGTGTTTCTTACCTTTTCAAATTTTCAAGGCTGAACGGATTTCGATGAAACTTGTTACCTGACTTTCGATCTTTCAACTTTCACAAAAGCGAAGCCGCTGGGAAAATCGAAGCTAGTGCTTTATAAAAACTATGTAATAATGTAATAATAACGTTTATTGAAATAATAAGTTTACATAAAGTATACATAATGGTTCAATATTATTATTTTTTATATATTTTTTTTTTGTTTTTCATTTTATTATTATATATTTTTTAATTATATGTTTTTTAAAAGTAAACGAGTCTTGGAAAAAAATCAAAGAAAAACCAACGGAAAAGTTGAATTTATTCATGTGTGTTTATTTATTTATTAATTAAAAGGTTTTTTTACAATCTTGAAAACCACTTCCACCTTTGTAATTTAGGTACCTACCTTTTCTACTTTTTGTACCAAATTCTTTTCACAAAAGTAATAAGTTTAGGCCTTCAGGATTTTCTAAGACCCTATCTATTAGGTACAAGGTAGGTACCTAACTAATTTAAATGGTAGGTATAAGAAACAAATTGTCAAATTTTCGTGTATCTAATTTAATGTTAGAACGAAGGTTCGTCTTCAAAACTAATAATCATGATTTATAATCAAACTTCTAAAAAGCCCAGGTATTAAACTCGAAACTATTTATCAGATACTTCAAGAGAATTTTAATAAAAAGGAGAAAATTACATTTCTGACTGTCTACTGTAAGTTTCAGCCAATGAATTCTATTTTGTATTGAAGAAGTTTAAGTTAGTAATATGAAACAGTTACTTATGCACGAGTAGATAAATATAACTTTTCTGAAAATATTAAAGTCGTAGTATTTTCCATTATTTCGATATAAAATATATGTATGAGTTTATTAGACCTACGGCGGTGACTGAAATTGCATACAAATGAGATACCGTAGTCAAGGTGTCTAGCTCTGTTGGCACAAATTTTTAACCAATAGGAACACAGTAGGTAAACACAGTTAGGGCCAAATTTAGGGCCAAAATCATCCGACTTTTAGGTATTACCATAATTGTAACATCGTGATCAGAAATGCTTATCTCCCCCGACCCTTGATCGAGCCAGCCTGCGCCGCAGAGTCTGTAGTCTTAAACTCGCCCCTAAATAATATCCTACATAGTTCGATCCAGCCCGTCCCTAGCTGCCTTCCCCCCAACGACGACCTAAGACGGGGCCCGTACCCCGCGTCCTTAGTGTTGTCGCTTAGTTTGTAAGTTTTTAATAAGCCCCGTCGAAGGCTTTAATATTTAGATTAAGGCCGCCACAGGCAAATCCAGCTAAGCAGTCGACAAACTTCTAGGTTGAACTGCGAGACGCCACTCATGAAAAAGGCTTATGTTAGTACTGAAAACTCTAATACATGCGACAAAACCGCTTTGGGCTCGTGTGGAAAATACCGGCACTCCCCATCTTTCAGAGTGGAGGCCTGTCTCACAGTAGTGGGAGGGACGATTATAGTCTGATTATGCAACCTATATACATATTTGATTGTTTACGTCTCACCATAATATGTCGGAGAAAATTATTTATGATTATACAAAGGTCTCTTGTTGGTATTATACATTCAAATGTATTGAATGCGACAGGCGGGAGATACATGAGATGCAAGGTTTTCTATACGTGGAGGAATCAGGAATTCTTTGGCAGGAGGCCTGTTGAATATTTGCTCAATAGAAACAACTTATCTTACAGATTATTAATAATTGTCCACTAACTATTATAAACCTTTCAGTAGTCAACTTCATGAATCCCCTTTAGTTATATTGGATACAGAATCCGCTTACCAGAGCATAAATGTAAAGCTTCCATTTTTAATATTTATTTAACGTTATTTCAGTACATACAGAAAATCACACTGTGCCTTTATATTCGAAAACCTATTTACACAGGCGAAAATACTTTGAAATAAACGTACCTACATACGCCAATTGATGGCCCGAAAATGAGTGTCTATGTTACTCGGTTTTAATTGTGGCCGTAAGATTTGAGCGAAAACCTATTACTATTTAGTCGTACAAGATTTTTCTCCCTATGTAAACGGGTAAACAAGGATATAATAGAGTTTCTGAACGCTCTGTAACTGACAGCCTGAAGTAGCGCTTTGTATGGAGCGACGCAGACGAAGTCAAATTTTGTATGTTATTCAGCCTCAAATATTAAATGGGTAGGCTCAGTATTTTCTTCATATTTCTTTCTACTTTGATTTGATCAGGTTTGATTTGATGTGTAGGTTTGGTAAGTACCTAAAGTTCGTTTATTTAATCCCAGTGACTTATTTGAAACGTCAGTGATTGTTGTTTGCTATTCTCAATTTGGAGTTTGACACTTGCACCTGTCAAACTGATGTTGATCCATAACGTCTGCCTAAGATCTACAAATGACAGCCGGGACCAACGGCTTAACCTGCTTTCCGAGGCACGGAGGAGTCTCGGTACGTTAAGGTGGTCCATCCCATCCACAGTCCGACCTCGGCATGCGTTGCTTAATCTTGAAGATCGACCTGTGGAGCTGTTATTATTTAGCATAGAACTGAAATGCACTCAAATTATAAACCTTCAACAAGGCTCTAACACACACGCTGATTTGCCATATGCCAAGACATAGACAGTGTAACTTATACCAAACTTTCATATTTCTTAACCGACTTCATTTATTTATGAAGGTTGTCCTAATAATCAGAAGTACCTATGATATTTTCTTGGAATTGTCTCCTGCATTTGTTCTGAATAATGCTTTCTCTAAAATATTTTAATTGCATTAAGGAAAAGTATTTGCAAGGTTCCGTATTTTTAAACTTACAAAATGCACAGCTACAGAGGTAAAAACTTGCACAGCTCTTAGCTGTCGTTTCAAAGGAAACAAGTTTTCCTCGACAAAATATCTCTCCTTAGAGGACGATTCACGTTTACGCTCGTTTCTTGTTCAAGCTTAAGTTTAAAGGACATCGGTCTGTGGTTCCCTGGAAGCTGCAGTGAAAACCAACCACATTCGGTCTGCAACGTCTCTCGTTTATTTGAATTCCTCTGGGAAAAGTAATTTAGATCCGGTTTTTATCTAGCTACATTCTGCTGCATGTCCTTTTTCATTTAGCACGCAAGGGTGAAATCCGTTTCGTGTTTATGAAATGGCAGTGTGAAGTGTGTTGTCTTTATATTTATGCTCGTTTGTAGTCGTGAACATGATTTCTTGCTAGGAGTTGGCTAAGAGAATTTTAGAACAGTCATCCTCAACAGATTGAGCTGAAATTTTGCATACCTACTACCGTTTGGTTTGGATGACAATGTACGATTAGCTCAGTGACGTCATTCTTATGCAATTTGGCGGACTCCCGAAGATGGCGGACCAATTATATTATTTTTATGGATTCCCATGATATAAGCAGGCTTGCTGCCAGAAAAGAAGTTTGGTTTCATAAATTGTTTTTTTAAAGGGCCTTGCATATAAATATTCACGTAAATGAGAAATTCTGTTGTGATTAGCATGTACTGGCTGGTTAATAGAATGTTCTTTTTCTTCATATTAATATACGTCAGAATCCAGTAGCGTTTCATTTTTACTAATATTATAAATGCGATAGTTTAGATTTATGGATGGTTGGATGTTTGATACTCAATCACGTCAGAACTGCAGAACGAATCTTGATGAAATTTGGCACAGAAGTAGATTATAGCCATGAATAACACATAGGATACTTTTAATTGACTTGCCTGTTGGTCGAGTGGTTAGTGACCCTGACTGCTAAACCGGAGGTCGTGAGTTCGATTCCCACCCAGGACAAATCTTTGTGTGATGAGCATGATCATTTGTTCTGTGTCTGGGTGTAATTTGTCTATAATATGTATGTATTTAGAAATATATAAGTAAGTTTATCAGTTGTCTGGTTGCCGTAGCACAGGCTCTGCCTAGTTTGGGATCGGATGACCGTGTGTGAGTTGTGTGGCGTGTATATTATATTATTATTATATTATATTAATTCCGGGAGTATATTCCCTTGGGATAACTTTTGACGTTCACGCGAGTGGAGCCGCGGGCGGCAGCTAGTTGATCACATAAACAGTCTAAACCAAGCCTAGACCGCAAACATCAATGTTCCGAAATGAGGGTAATATTGCCACCGTATGTGTGTTAAAACCGACGTGCGAAAACAAACCAGGGCTTCGAAACAAAATAAACATGGACCTAATACTTCGGCCAAAGAACATATATAACATAGGTTTAAGTCAAGATTACATTGGAGACTTGTTTAGACCTTTATTCAAATGTAAGGGCTACTTCCAAACTGAATAGAAATTGCTTTCATTTCACAGTTAGGTAAGCCTGGGATTTCTAGCCCTTTAAGACTAGTTGGGGACTCTTACCTATGCATAGCTTTGAGTTTCTGTGTTTGGTAAAATAGATATCAACCGATTTTTTTTTTGCTCTGGACATGAGGAAAACAATAACGTACCTATGCGCAATCCCCACTTTTCTATTATGTGTAAGAGTGGTATTGTGGGGGCTATAACGCCATCTATTGATGTTTGGAGAATCCTTTAGCTTAACCTCGAAGTTCGACCCGTACGGATGTGACTATTTAGCTACGAGACCCTCAGTCCAAAAAAAAAATTGAACTCCAGAACCAATAGTTTCACAGATATGGTCTAGAAGAAGAAAATTATCCTTAAACTGAACAATATGATTTTAGTTTTCGTGAAGGATCTTTTCAAATACAATATGTATAAACAAACAATTCTTTAAATTTATTTTAAAAAGATGGATTAAAACATATTTCCCCACTAATCGTAAAAAAACAACCAACATTTTCAATTAACCACTACCACTACCACTACCACAGACTAATTCAATTAGTTTTTGAAATTACCAGATTTTCATCAACCCATTATACTAGTATCAATTACAAAACGACCGATCACGAAACAGTTATTATCAAAAATTTGTCAAACCTTCTTAAATGTAGAGGCATTCGTGACAAACAACGCTTGCCGAGGTTGGTCTTTGGATGGGTGACCATCGATTACATCCTAGACTCGTCCGTGCTTCAGATAGTGCCGGTGGTCCCGGCAGCCATTTGTACATATTTGTCAGTCATTACTATACATTTGTTTTTGTAGTTTAAATAAATTGTTATGGGTCTTTGTTACCCGAAATAAATGAAATGAATATATATATGTGAATGAATATGTGTATATATGTTATATGTATATATCATACGGGTAGTTTCTCGTAGAAGCCTGAAAATCTGACTCCAATGTCGTCAATGGGTATAATTTGCCATTTATCATTTATTTTCTAGATTGTGGAGATCAGTGGCACTTAGTTGCATTCGGTAATACTGGAAGTCGAGCCCCATATAGTTAGGAAAAATTGATTGATACTTTCGTAAAAAAAACACAAAAGAAATAGCTCATTCTATTATTTATATTTTTTATATATACGGTAAATTTCAAAGCAAATATTGTAACCTCAAAAAATGTAAACAAAGTAATTCCATTGCGTTACTTGGTATAAAGTATCAAGAATTTTCAACGGCTTTCTCGTAGCATCGTTTTTCTCCGTCTACCGTCATCCAGGTTTAGTGGAAAAGTTCGGTGTTTTTACGAATACAAAGACTTGTGCTGAAGTATAAGTTATTTATGTTGTTTTCTCGGTATATTTTTTAGGATCTTTTGGTTGTGATGGTTTTTTGTCGTCTCAGTTACGGAAAAAAACCGTTGGAAAACTTTAAACTTTCCGTGTATGCTTTATACCAATACAAATAAGAAGTACTCATGAAATAGTACATTGTTCACCGAGAGGAGAAAGTGACCGATTACCGTCGAGGGTGTCGTTTGAAGCCCGAGCCGTAGGCGAGGGCTTTAAAACACCCAAGATCGGGAATCGCAGTTTCTCTCGAGTGATACATAGTGCTTTATACTACACCTAGAAGGAAAATAAAAAACGAAATCTTTACTAATTGAAATTTATATTGAAATTGTTGCAGTTAAAACTGAATCCTCAAACAACACACAAATTGGAAATGGCGCCAATGGCGTCTGCAATTTTCACATGTTCTTTTTTCAAATTGTTTATCCTGCCGCCGCAGGGTCGCACTGCCAGCCCGACACCATCCAACACACAGCTAGTGGCCAGTGTCATTTTGCGAACTTGGAGATAAAAACTCACTGTAAAAACTTTTTGGCTTTTGATATTTAGGTTACCGGCGCATAGTCTTACCCAAAATTAAAAAAGAAAAACCACGTAAGAAATGGATTTTCATACACTTTTCTCTCCCGCTCAGATGCGTTTTCTCCCCGCATATTTGTTCGATATGCAATGACGTACTTTCTACCGTAAATTTGATAAAGTATCAAGGTACTTTCCAAGCAGGTGTAGTATAATAGTACATTGTTCACCGAGAGGAGAAAGTGACCGATTACCGTCGAGGGTGTCGTTCGAGGCTTTAAAACACCCAAGATCGGGAATCGCAGTTTCTCTCGAGTGATACATAGTGCTTTATACTACACCTACAAGGAAAATAAAAAACGAAATCTTTACTAATTGAAATTTATATTGAAATTGTTGCAGTTAAAACTGAATCCTCAAACAACACACAAATTGGAAATGGCGCCAATGGCGTCTGCAATTTTCACATGTTCTTTTTTCAAATTGTTTATCCTGCCGCCGCAGGGTCGCACTGCCAGCCCGACACCATCCAACACACAGCTAGTGGCCAGTGTCATTTTGCGAACTTGGAGATAAAAACTCACTGTAAAAACTTTTTGGCTTTTGATATTTAGGTTACCGGCGCATAGTCTTACCCAAAATTAAAAAAGAAAAACCACGTAAGAAATGGATTTTCATACACTTTTCTCTCCCGCTCAGATGCGTTTTCTCCCCGCATATTTGTTCGATATGCAATGACGTACTTTCTACCGTAAATTTGATAAAGTATCAAGGTACTTTCCAAGCAGGTGTAGTATAAATAATATTCTGTAATCATTATTTGAATTGCTGCTTAATCAGTCAAAGTAATTAAGGGTTTTCCTCCCACTTTTTATGAAAGCTTGATGAATTGGTATAATTTAAATGAAAAAGTAACGCAAAATGTAAAGTGATTTTTATCTTGCTTCATTTTAACAGATTCATGCCTTTCTTTCTTTTTCTTTTAAACAAAAACGATAATTAATTAGCACTCCAGAGCTAAATTAATTGAAGGATTGTAATTTGTTTTTGAAAAGATTAAAAGTAAATCTGAGTTTCATCATTAATTTTTCAATTTTCGTGAATGTTCCCAATAAAGTCTGTGCTTATAACTTATATTAAACTAGTTTGGTTTGAGTGACTAACAGTGTCTGACCTCGGAGATCAATTAGCTAATTTAATAAAACGATTAGGTCTGGCAAACAGAAATAAAAAGCCCGCTCAAAACTCGGTGGGCATTCTCCCTAATTAACTTCGTTTAACCACGCTCGATCGCTCATCAGCCCCTTATTAATATGGCTATATTTCGCGGGCTTGCGGACGGCGCGCGTTGGGTGGCTGGCTGTCCGGTCACAACCAGGCCACGCGCGCCTTAAAGAGATGTCAGCATAGGAGACGGGGCCCGCTAGGGCCAGAGCCTGCCAGGGTTGCGGAATTTTTTCAAAAGAGTCACCGCGGCCTTGGAACGCAAATGGCTTTAGAAGGAACCCGGATGGGTTAGTCAATAAGAGTCTGACACGCCCTTCCGCTCCACCCAGAGCGGAAGAAGTCATTTGATGATTTCCTATCCTTAAGAAAAAAATTAAAAATATGGCTATATTTAAATGGATAGGGATTTATTTTTTTGTTTTCACAACTTTGTGTGTGTTTATGTGGGTCATCAAATGTTTTTCTCTCTTTCTAATTATTCGTCAAAATAGAAAAACCAGGGGTTAACTTCTGTCCTGTCGTGTTAGGTATTTTATTACACACCTTGTCCAATCTTGCAAAATTTTTAAGAGTCAGTACTTTTTCAACAGCGTGATATGACACAATAAAGTAAAAAGATTAACTCACAGTGAAGGATGAATCTTTGTTGCAATGACTTCTTGACTTCTTCAACGAATTCTTTTTGTGTCTATGTCATGGCCACATTCATGAAAAAGGTTATTCAGAAACGGGAAATTCCTACAAAAACGGGATATGCACGTACAAAGTCGCGGGCAAAAGCTTGTGTAGGTATAAATTTACTGCGAAAATATAGTTTTTCAATAACTTACCAATAGGGTCACTGACCGGCCCCTTTAATGTGTTTATGGTGATCAACGGACGGGGGTGGTTTAGTGAGCTAAAAATCCACACTCCTTGGTCTTTCTCAAAAGACCGCTTTTTGAAAGTTTCCTTTCGAGAAC
Organism: Mamestra brassicae; assembly: GCA_905163435.1. Taxonomy (NCBI): domain Eukaryota; kingdom Metazoa; phylum Arthropoda; class Insecta; order Lepidoptera; family Noctuidae; genus Mamestra; species Mamestra brassicae. Next base: position 8,042,515 of record LR991009.1, on the reverse strand, counting down.
AAAAAAAGCACAAAAAACAAGGTTTTCCTACCATCATTTAGACAACTATTTATTTAAAAAAGTTGAATTTTCAATCAGCGCGGCGCGTCATAATTTTTAGGAAACATAAAAGTGTTTCATAATATTTTTTTAACCACTTTTCTGAACAAACGAAACGTATTTCTAAATATAAAAGCACTCAGTGAATAAAATTAAAATAATAAATCAAAGGCTAACATTTGAATTTTTATTTGGGTATCGCTATGCAATAGATCGCCTTAATATTGAGAGAGGGCTTTCAATTTTGATCCGAACCGGATCCGTTTTTATAATCCGTTATTTTCGGACAGAATAAATCGATGTGTGGAGTTACGTCCGTGTATTATGATTCTGTTTAATTGGGTCTATGGATATTGAGGTTTAAAAGCAATTATTTCAGATTAACGGAGGGATTATTTTGTGTATTTCTGTGGGTTTCTCTTTCGAGTCAATATAGAGTTATTAATTTTATTATGATTTTCGAATTATTACGAGTTGGGGTAGAAAATGGAATTAAAAGGCGCTCGACATTTTAACCTGGAAGGTATTTTTTTACCTGTCAGTGAACGTAGAATACGAAATAAAATGATCGAGCATTTTCCAAAGGACTGTATGTTTAAGTAGATATTACACAGATACTTATACCTAGATCATAATTGAGTTGAGATCAAAGTCTAGATACCTTCTCTGAACGTAGGTACTGACCTTTCTGTCCTTTCCAGGAGACTAATTATAAAGCGATAATACAGTGTCCCATCACTTCCTGTGAATACATAAAATAAATCTGAAGAAAAACGTTTTTGTACATCGAAAATATTTCGAAAAAAAATAGCCAGGGTGTTTAAAGATAACCAACAGAACCTATTTCCAGCATTTTTGGATTTTTCATCTGTTTGTCTGTTTTGATGTGCATGCATCACGTAAAATCTACGAAACCAATTTAAATAACTTTTAAACACAAAATTATAAAGGCAGGCAGAATAAGAAAAATAAATTACTGTAACAATGTACCTTTATGAGAGAAATAAACCATATTATTATTAAACACAAAATTGTGCGCAATCAGTTCACACTATCAAAAGATATACGAATTTAAAGTGTTCAAGCAGTAAAATATCACGACACCCGCAATTCACATACTGGCAACGCCATCTGAAGACTAAAAATAGAACTACTGTTTGTTGACAGTTAAACTCCATGTTCGATAGATGGCGTTAAAATTCTGCGCGGCAAATCGACTCTCGCCCATGTTTCCAAACAGATTTGAGTTAGGTATGGTGTCTGAAAATTCTTAATTGTCTCGTTACATAGACCTTGATCATTTGATTAGTTTCGTCGTTCAAATTGGTCGAAAAAAGGTGTTTTTTTTTGGGTAAATTGATTGGTGTTGGTTCGGTCTTTGGTTTGAAGTACCTACGAAGTAAAGATTCTACTTGAATTTGGATCAAGTAGTTTTATTTACTTCGTAGTTTGAATAGTATCATTCGTTCGAAAGTTTGTCTTTGGTTTGAAGTACGAAATAGGTACAGATTCATGAGGAAGGCTATTGGCTATACGGGAAAGGGAAAAAATGGAATATGCGCGAACGAATTCGCGGGAAAAAGCTAGTCACAAATAAATCTCACTGTTTTGCCAAGCCGTGAAACCCGTGCCAAGCTAGGATAAGTCGCTAGTAAGCCATTAAAATAAAAACGCTTGAAAGAACTCTTCGAATGCCAAGTGTGACGCATTCTATATGGAGCTATACAAATATCATCCAGCTATCGCTCAAAATAACACAAAATAAAATATCCACAGTTCGGAGTTCAACGTACCATACGAACGAGCCCCAGTATGACGCCACACAGGTTAAATGTCACCCGTGACGTCACGGGAATGTAACCTAGATGCGGTCCGTAACCTATTGATACAGTTTAAGTGTATTGAGTTGATGCAACTTTTAGCAGTTTTAATAGGTTGGCCGTTTGTTTATCAACTGCCAGGGTTGCGGAATTCGTCCGAAAGATTCACCGCGGCCCTGGAACGCAGAGGGAATTAGGAGGAACACGGATGGGTTTTAGTCAGTAAGAGTCTGACACTCCCTTCCGCTCCGCCCAGAGCGGAAGGAGTCATTTGATGATTTTCCATCCAAAAAAATAAGTTTGTTTATCAAACGCAAAAGTAGCTGAAAAGTATGCGTTTTCAAAATTGCCATTTTCAAAATTTTAAAACCAATAGTTATATGGTGGTATTTGTCGAAGTGATTAAAACTCAAAACATTTATTTCAACTTTGATTTTTACGGCAAGGAGGACCTTCTTATCATAGAAAAAACTTTTGACTGATATGATTTCGTGGACGATTCTTATTATTTTAAGACACTCTATCCCAAGCCTCTTTTTTTTTGGAAAATGCCTGTAGATTAGGAAAAGTTACTGGTTTTTTTAAATCCCTGAGTAAATCTAAGGGCGATACAATTACAAATTGAGATAGTTGTAAATGTACCTAGTCACTGTTTGTGCCGAACCAGATAGTAAACCTTTTGTTTTTGACGAGACAACGTTTAATAAATCGATGAACGCCGGCTGCACGCACGAAAAAGGATGACTCATTGCAACGTTACGCTCATTGTAACGTTACGCTCATTGTAACGTTACCCTCATTGTAACGTCACAGTAATTTTATTAATGTTTTGTTATGACGTTGTCACGTTAAACTATCGTCCGTAAACCGACTTTACAGACTACCAATTTTTTTTAATTTCAATTGAAACGAATAGCTTAATGTGTGCTAAGCGTAAAAATCGAGTAAGGCTGGATCAATTCGGCGAGTAATTTTTTTTTTCAAATGTTATTTGAAGTCCGAGAAATGTTAAAAGAAAAGAAGAGAAAATTTGGAAAAAAAACACGAAAAATTGCACAAGCCACATTTTTCCTTTGCCCGTGCAAACAGTTCCTAGCTGCCACTACCACAGTCCAATAGCTTTTGACAGAACGACGTCTGTCGGGTAAGCTTGTACTTAATATAATAATGTGGTAACATCCATTTTACTACTTTCAGAAGATAAAATATTACATAAACCGTTGTTTCAGAATACATTCTGTGCAAACTATAATAAATTCATGCCGCGAATACAGACGACATAGTGGCTGAATCTCCGTCTATCCTTGTAAGATGTGACATGGAATATGAATTTCTGGAAACATGAAAAAGTTCTTGGAAAATCTTTTGGGTAACGATTGTGATATCGTTTTTTTGGCAATCATATTATTGTCGTAGTTTATAAGATGAAATGTCAGGGCTAGTCATATCGCTTGCTCTTTCGGTTCTACCAGATATGTTTTATTTGGCGTTCTTTAGTTTTTCCCAAATCCCATAGGAAAAATAGTGGCGAGTTTATACTACATTTCAAGCGCGGTTTTGCTCGCGTTAAAATAGGATTTAGAATAAATGTAGGCTATATCCGACTCTGGGGCCCCTGTATTTCTGTACCAAAATTTATAAACATCCGTTCAGTGATTTAGGTTAACAGCAAACAAACTCACTTTCGCATTTATAATATTAGTCAGTATGTATGTATGCCTTCATTCACAGATTTTTTACACATATGTATTGTACTATAGAATCCTTTTGATTATTTGTTAATTTTAAATTATTTTAGATCTTCTCGCCTGAAACACAGGTTTTCCTAGTTCAGGCTCGTAATCCTTAGAATTAAGATATATATTTAAGACTTCTATGTAATTTGTCCAGTAAAATTGGTAATAAATAAATTGAAATTGAAATTGAATTGAAATTAAAGTTTTATTTCACAATTCAAAATATGTATTGTCAGCACCTTAAATTGATGTCTGAAATGTTCGATATCTTTAAGTCACATTCAGTCCCAGAGTCCCTGAAATCTGTAAATCAGCAAAAGAGATAAATTTTACACCTCTAGGTTATTTATTTTTTTAATTTAGGTCAGTGAGATCTTTAGATTGATCTAAAGATTTCATGATATTGGCAAAAAAGCGGATTTTATCGGTTGACCCAGTTTACAGTAAGTGGTGTTGTGATTAATATTGGGTACGGAATTGAATTTTAAAAAGAACTTTTCCGTAAATGAAAACTGATGGTTTTACAACGAAAACTGTTACAACCAACTTCAGTTCTGTATTCTTGAAACTAATTTTCTGTAGAAGTTTTGAGTACGGTTTATTTTACTTATTTAAAGTTTATGTACAGTAGTAGTGTATAAACGGACTTAATGCAACAAGGCATTCTGTACCAGTTAAGATGGCTCGTCTCATAAAAAAGTTCTGCCCAAAGTTATTTCCACAGAACTTTGTAGTGTACAAGATAGATACTAACTTAGGTTATGTTACTTACCCAGTCGTTTCTAATTGAGAAAGCCAAAATCAATGTTGATATTCGCCCTATCTTTATTGTTTCGACCGGTGACCCGAATGATACACTGAATCAGACCAAATATTGTTTCAATGGAAAGCATGATTTATTTGAAAATGTATTAGGTAAACAATAAACCTAAAATTCATTACTAATATTACTATACCACGTATAACATACACTAACTATTGGGGGAGTCGATTTTTTTTTCGCGATTTCAGCGTTAGCCCCAAAATAAAAGTTGAAAGTTCATCATAATGATAACTACAATGACCCCTTAAGAGGTATTGCGTTTATTCTGTTACATGTTGTATATACGCTTAAATAAAAACTTAACTAACTAAAATATTTCGTCGAAAAATTCCTCCGCATCGCTGGCCCCTGATAATGTGCCCAAAAGGCTGGCTGCATTGCCACGTTGTATGGCAATGCTTATCCTTTGTCCGAGGTAAAAGTCAGCCCTTGGGTCACGCGAAGTATCAACTACGGCGTCTTGACAGATCTTTAAACATGTTATGGATCCCGCGACCCGCGGGTTTTAACCCCAAGCGGCTCAAAAATATAACTGCCAACGAGGTTATTATATTTCCGTCGCTTGAGGTTCTCCGCAGCCACAGCCAGCGCGCAGCACAGCACGAAGAGCTAGGGAGATGGGATGGCACAAGAGTATCGACACAAGTTGCGTCCCACACTAGCTAGATTGAACATAGAGCGCCAGATTTTCATTAATCAAACGTTCATCGAAATTGAAATCTCATTGTTCTACAAACCTAGTCATCAAACTCAATTTCCCGGAATCTAGCTCGCACACAAAATTCGCTGCGGCCCCAATTTTCGGACTAAACCTGAAAGCTCTCTGCTCTTTGACAGGTATCTAGGATTGAACTCGATTCTATATGCGACTGTGTAAGAGTGCTTTACCATACGAGATAAGCGGGGTTGGAAAAAAACCACCAATGGGAGCACTTCCTTTATATCTGACTGTTCCAGAAAGAAAGAAATACTATTCGAGTGTATGTAGTATGTGTTTAAACAAATGATCTATCGTTGCATTCGTCGAAGTGCGAATGTGACATCCGTATCTTTGACATCTGTCATATGTGACACCTCTCTTTCATATTTAATTTTTATTAATCAAATGTAATTATTTATTCTTATGTTATAATTTAATTTAATTTAACTGTCAATGTAATTTTTCTTAGTTTATGCAAGTAATAATGTATAAATGTAATAAAAGTTTTAATTTTAAGATGTTTAATTTATTACATTGTTAATCTTTCATTGAGAATGTTGTGCATAACTGATGATTATGATGTACTAGCTGTCATGAATGGCGAAAATTGTCCCAAGGGAACATACTCCAGGGATAAAAAGTATTTAGTAAAAAGTATCCCATGTGTTATTCTACACTGGAATCTACCTCTGTGCCAAATTTCATCAAGATCCGTTCAGCCGTCCTGACGTGATTGAGTAACAAACATACATTCATCCATCCATCCGAACTTTCGCATTTATAATATTAAATTTATTATGTTGTTTAAAAGAACCTTCTCATTTACGTCATGGTTATGGCTTAGCATATATTGAGTAAATCCTTTTCTTTTTCGACTTTCATTATTAAATATTTTCTTAGCTCACTTTTATTCCGCTGTTATACTAAACTACTTTAATAATAACATAAAATCTATCTTTTTATAGATCCCAAAAATATTACCTACCCCTGACTCATTTTAAAAACCAATAATAAATTTAGGTACGGATTATAAAAGGTTTTATTTTCTAGTTAAGTTTACGAGTTTTCTTTGCCCAAGTATTAAAGTGAAAAGAATCCACACAGAACCTTTTCCAGTCTATACGAGAGAGTCATAAAATATATGACCTTCTAAAAACGAAGTTGACCTTGAAGACTAGGTTGAAATATTTAGCCTTAATTGTGAATACTTTTTTGTAAATACTGAAGGCTGTGGCATTCTTAAAATGATGAGGGTCTCTTTAATTCTTTACTTAATCCATTCAAAGGTTTCTTTTCCGTTAAAGAGTTTTTGGTCACTGCTATCCAACTGTCATATTTTCTAATTAAATTCAATTAATACTTTGACAGGTGGCCTTCCATTTTTCTTTACTTGGCTAAAAGACGTCCGAGATTGTGAAATTATAGTTAAAAAATAAACAAGTGCGAGTCGAACCCGCGCACGAAGGATTCCGTCCCATTGTCTATAAAAACGGCAAAAGTTTCACGTTTGTTGTATGGGAGCCACCTTCAATATTTTGTTCTGTTTTATTAGTATTTGTTGTTATAGCGGCAACAGGAATACATCATCTGTAAAAATTTCAACTGTCTAACTATCACGGTTCATGAGATACAGCCTGGTGACAGACGGGCAGACGGACAGCGAAGTCTTAGTAATAGGGTCCCGTTTTACCCTTTGGGTACGGAACCCTAAAAATGAGCAATGGACTGTTTAGTTGACATCTCGCATTTTAACAGGTCCAACTTGACAAATACCCAGTCATCGGTCTTTTGACAAACATGGCCAGTCCAACATGACGTACAACCCAGATAAGTCAGTGTACATGGTTTTTGAAAGCCCGAACAACTGGTCCGTTTTGCCGCCACTTCAACTCTACGGCAAAGCGCTGTTACAGGTCGACAGCGTGAAATACTTGGGTCACGTAATAACAGCCAACCTGTCCGATCACGCTGATATAGATAGGCTGAGACGAGCCATCTCGGTGCGTGGGAACATGCTAGCGAGGCGGTTTAGCCGCTGTAGTGACGCTGTGAAATCGCAGCTCTTCATTAGTTACTGCTCAAGCGTCTACACAGTCGAGTTGTGGGCTAACTATACCAAAGCTGCACTCAGCGACATGCGAGTGCAATACAATGACGCGTGGCGTGCCATGTTCCGGCTGCCTCGGTGGTGCAGCGCGAGCACCATGTTCTGCGAGGGCCGCGCGCCCGGCTGGCCGGCCCTGCTGAGGAGCCGCTCGGCCGCCACACGCTCCGCCATACATCGCTCCGCTAACTCCTTGGTGGCCGCGGTGCGAGACTGGGACAACAGCCCTCTTCATCAAAGATGGCTGTCCTATCATACGCCGATAACATGATTCGCGGCGTCTAAATTTTAACTTATTTTTATTATTTATTGTTATTTGTGTATTATTTGGATATTAATCTGGCAATAAAACAATTTCATTTCATTTCATTTTTTTCATTTCATTTCATTTCATTTTTCATTTCAATGCCGCTTCACTCTCCTGTTTTCCGTATATCAATTACTGTCATCTCGTTAATTCATTGCCGCATTTAAAGCATTAAACTACCAAGTATTTTGTGGCCACTAAAAGCCGGGTAAACTGTTGTTAAATGCATTATATTTTCTTGTACTAAACGTAATTGAACTTGATAAGGTTGACGTAATCTCAAAGTGACGGGCGGCGGCGGGGGTGATAAGGCGACGTCTACATGACTTGAACCCTTTTAGGTTACGACAGTCGCCATCTTGAACGTCGTACGAAATTATTAAGTTCTCATCTTCGCTTAAGTTTTTCTGAGAGAAAAATGGGGTAAAGGGAAGGGTAGGCTGTGAAATACATTTTTTAAGAAAAAGAAATACTTATGTACCTCACTGTTATTTTTCTTCAACTTATAGCCAATAAGCTCGTCCCATATTGCATGGGGCTTAAGTTATCCTTAAGGATAACTCACCAAATGTGACTTTTTTATGTATGGTTGGACCGATTTGGATTTTTGTTTTTTTGTTTGAAAGGGTATGCTTCCCAGGTGGTCCCATGATCATCATGTCTGGATCTGATGATGGGATCCTGGAGAAATAGAGATAACTTTTCAAATTTTATAGGCACACTCGAAGCGATTTGGGTAGTTTTTGGAAGAGTTGTTGAAGTGGTTCCATTTCAATTTGGTGAAGATCTGATGAAGAACTTCGGAGCTAGGCAACTAAACTCCTTCATAAATGAAAGCAAATGGACTGGGATTGCTGAAATCTCATTTCTGTCTATTGTTTACATCAGTTCATAACATAACATCACGCCGGTACACTGTGAAGGGGTAAGCACATGTGAACCAATAAAAATTAGAAAAAAAACTTTTGCAAAACATACAACCGACTTCCAAATCAAAAACACTAAAAAGTATAAAATAACTTTAATTTCAGCAGTCGGTGTCAAAAACAAACAAAATCACTGACTGTCGAAATTAAGGTTATTTTATACTTTTTAGTTGTATTGTGGACATACAAAATCGTTTTATAAAAAAAAAAACGTTCAAGTGGTGTAATACACTTTCATTAATCATATAAAGACGAGACAACAAGGAGCAGAAATTGACCACCGAGATATTCTTTTTCGCAGTCTTTGGCTTATCCCTCGAGGACAAATAAATTGATATTATTAACAGTTTTAAAAGTTCTAGGGTTCCAAGGTACAGAAAATACTTGAAGTGTTCTATTCCATTATGTAACTTTGTCTCATGGGATGACGGTGCGAAATGTGTTCTCAAACGTTATTTCAGTAAGTAAATAAAAATAAAGGGGCGTCACGTGTGAGCTTCCAAACATTTTTTCTAGCCCCGAACTAACTTACTTCCAATCTTGAGTTCGTTTAAATCGACTTCAAAAAAAGGGGGAGGTTCTCAATTCAGTTGTTTTTTACTTTGGACGTTTAATCGTGCAAGTCTTTCTACATCGTTATCACATATATGTATGTTTGTATAGTTTTCACACGCATAATGTAACAATATCATTGTAAAAAACATTGATTTAAAAGAGTGTCCGTGGAGTTTCTTGCACGTTCTTCTCCATAGAGATCTACGCTTTGGAACATGTAATTAGCTTCATTTCTTTGGACATACCGACCTTGACTATTCAAAAGTGCCTGTACTGGTTTAATTGAAATAAATGCTTTGAGTTTGAGTTGGTACTAGAGCAGTTCATCGCGTTTCTTCAGTCAAATGTAATTAACATCCTAGGCCCGTTTTCACGGATTTTCAAGTTTATGGCCACTAAGTCACACTCTCAATTTCGCACCTGATTGTGACAATCAAACAAATCATAAAATAGGACATAAAAGTACACAATCGTGTCTACGTCTCGACACGACTTTCCAGACAGGCGGAACGTGCCAGTCTGGAACCTATAAATCTAACTTTACGATTTTCGCTTTCGACTAAAATGATACTTTTCTAAGACGTACCTACTCCGCTCGTTATAAAAAAAGTAAGAAGGTACCCATTCATCTATGAAATCGTATCTCTTTTACTGAATCCCTATTTTATGGTGCGATTTGTTGTTATTTAAGTATTACTTGATCATAAAAAGGCTCTCATTTTGAAATTAAAATGATTTTTTCTGGTTGGTATAAATTACAACAATAAAACACTAAACAACAAACGTACTTAACCTAAACATTTACTATTATAAATACCTACTGTAAAACTTAACAACATAAAGTAAAACAGGCTTCTCAACGTGCACAAACCATCAGAACAGTGAGGTTGGCGTTCGAAGCCTGTAAAGACCTCAGGAGCAGAGCTAGGCTGCCTATGTTAGCCTGGACTCCCACGCACAACGGACCGAATGGGAGTCTTAGGGCGGAAAACGGATGTCAGCCAGGGTTGCGGAATTGATCGAAAGAGTTATCGCGGCACTGGCACGCAAAGGGCATTTGAAGGAACACGGGTGGGTTTCAATCAGTAAGAGTATGACAGCCCCATCCCTCCCGTTCCGCCTAGAGCGGGCAGAATCATTGATGACTTTCCATCCACAATAAAAAAGTGCGGACAGTGGAAACTCTAGTCTCTACAAAGTTGAAAAGGAAGATAACTAAATAGAACCCAAATCACAGCTGATTTTTTCTTCGACCCTACAGTTACTGCTGACGTCATAAATATAGAATTAAGTACTATTGTTCGTCATCGATGACCTATTATGTGATGGATAGGACCTTTTATTATTTTCTATTAGATACACGGCATGCGTATCAAAATAGTGGCTTTGTTCCAAGAATCTATTATATTTCTTACACTTTATTTATTAGTACGTTCTAATAATGACGCCATTGTATTGAACCTTGTTTACTCGAGTTAATAAAGTATAATGGGCTAAGTCAAGCGTGTTGAACTACGTCATTTCATGCCCCATCGGTATGTTGCAGCCAAACAGCTTAATCAGTCGTTTTATTGGTTGTCTAATCTTTTCATTCGCCGCAACTACGCCGAGTTTTCAGCGACCTTAGTGACATCTTTGGTTCATTATCGTTAAATCACTTGCCCATGTCACTTATGTCACTGATTAAGGCTGCATTTCCACCAGAGGTGTACAAGAATGCATAGCGCTGTATGTTTTTGTTAATAACCAATAGAAACGCTTAATGTACCTAGCCTCGTTCGCAATCGATTTTATTGGTTCTTAACTAACACATCCCTCGCTACGCATCCTCGCACATTCCAGGTGGAAGCGCAGCCTTAACGGCGTAGTTCAATGAAAACTTTAAATGAAACGATGACGAACGAGAAAACGAACGAACGAACGAACGCTGATTAAGCTAGTTGGCTGCGATAGGCACACCACTATATATAAATAGGGAAAAACCAATAACAACATAGGTACACAAACATACGAACTACACTTGTATTTATATTGTCGTGTTTGAATTCAATGAAGTATTCTTTGAGAACAATTTACTACATAACATCACGCCTTCATTGTACAAAGGGTAAGACACAGGTGTACGTAATGCACACACACATATCGCCAGTCAGGTTTAAGTCCCATGTAACAGCGGGCAAGCGCATTGTCATCAACCAAATGACACTTTGCACGACAGGGTAATGTAAAGCAGAACCTCAGTAGCACCTGCGATCACTAGAACAACGAGCCGTGAAAAACATACAAAGCCCCAAAGGCCCCAAAAGGCCCCAAAGGCCCACCTAAAAAGGCTAAACACAAGGACTAAACGCTATTAGCACAATTTTAACCCCAATTATGTTTCTACTTCCCAAGCGTCTACGAACCGGTAACACAATTTGAGAGACCCTTTTCCATTTAAATAAAAGAAAAGAAGGTATAAATTAATCTGCTGTGCCTTTTCCCAACTACGTTGGGGTCGGCTTCCAATCGGTCGGATGCAGCTGAGTACCAGCAAATTGCATGGATCTACTGCCTATCAGACCTCCACAACCCAGTAACGGAATATCACGAAACCCCTTGGCTCCTCATCATCATCATTATACCAGCCGAAAGACATTCACTGCTGGACATAAGCCTCCCCTAAAGGGGCTTATGGCAACCCCCCCTCCCCCGGGTTGCCATAATCGCCACGCTTGGCAGGCGGGTTGGCGATCGCAGTGTAGCTGTTGCAATGTACAGAGAATGCTGCTGCCCATTCTCTGGTGAGTCCCTTAGTCGCATCCTACGACACCCACGGGAAGAGATGGGATGATGCTATTCTTTTACGTCCGACACCATACAGAACTATAGACAATAGATGGCTCCTGACTATCCGTTACAGAAAAGACCATGTTCAAGTGACAGTTGCGACGGTTTCACGTACTTTCCGAGGCACAGAGGAATTTCGGTATATTTTGACTTTCACCCAACCACGGACTGGCATTGGCACGTGTCGCCTAGATGATATCGATCCGTGCGGCTGTTATTATTTAGCCACGAGTATAATAATAATGTATACTAATCCTGCAAATCTATAGGTACTAATATTTTAAATGCGAAAATTTGTATGTTTGTTACTCAATAACGTCAGAACGGCTGAACGGATCTTGATGAAATTTGGTACTGAGGTAGATTATAGTCTGGGATAACACTTTTTATCCCGGGAGTATGTTCCCTTGAGATAATTTTCGACATTCACACGGGTGGAGGCGCGGGCGGCAGCAAGTAATATCATATATCTTATTACAATTTCAATGCCTCTAATAATACATAAATGGTCCTACAAATTCAATGCATATTACTTGATTGCACAAACCATTCCGAAGCGTAGAGGCATCCCTATTAGCCGTGGAACCGCCCCTTAATGGCCACTTCCCTTACAATACTAGGGTTGCCAATTACTATTTATTGTGTAGGACAAAGAATTTCTATTGACTACCCTTACTGATCGGGATTTGAAAGGAAAAGTTTGGAGTAACTGAGTGGGTTGATTTTGTGCCGAAGGAATTGTACTTGGCCAACGGCTATTCAAAATATTAGGTCGATATTGGTACCTAAACGTTCCTTAGCACGATCTAGCACGTGCTTTGGCTTAGATACTCGTTTATCACTGTAGTCTGTATTTGCTGATAGCTACAACCTGAAAGATTACTTCTAAGCAAGTGTGCTCCATCGTCGACCATACCATCGCTCATCATCAACGCGAGTGTATCAATTTATTATAAAAATATAAAACCTGCATAGAATAGAATAGAATACTCTTAATTATGTACACCATTTATACCACCACCGCCACCACCACAAACACCATATATTCGTGTATATCTCTCTAGTAATTCTTGATTCAGTATTTAGGACCTTGAGAGTTGTGTATTAGCAACCAAAGTAATGTTAGCCAAAGTACCTAAGTTGGCTCCGGCGGACCGGCACTTTCATGACCCCCGGCAGGCGCCGCGGCCGGGATCGCGCATCGTGGTCGGGGGGGACCGTATCTCTGTCGAGTCCACCATATGATTGGTACTCGACAGCCTGTGGAATTTCGGCCCTCATCCGGCTGGCGCCCAAGTTGTTGGGCGCGCCTGGGGCGCTGTCAACGCTGCTTTCCAATCTGGGGGACCCGAGCACCGCCTGCAAGCGGTTGTAGTACGTGGGGATCGTACGGCCGATGGCCCGGTATGAGGCCCCGATCTGGCCTGATGGCCAGCACCATCAGTGTTCTGCGGAAGCCGAAGATGGTGACGGCCGTCAGAGTCATCAGGGGTTATCGCACAATCTTCTACGAGGCGGCTTGCGCACTAGCCGAATCTCCGCCCTGGGACCTGGAGGCAAAAGTCCTCGCGTCACTGGCGAGAGGACGTGTGGGCGCGCTTCGAGCGACTGATGCAGCGAAACATGGAACTGCATCAGTCGCAGCTGCGCGAGGTCCTGGTGGCGCAATGGCGGGTCAGGCTCTCACGTCCTTCCGCCGGCCTCGTCACTATCGCGGCCATCCGGCCGGTGCTCGACCTTTGGCTCGGGAGAAGGCACGACTCCCTGTCGTTTCGTGCGACGCAGGTCCTCTCGTCGCATGGCTGCTTCGGGAGATTCCTGTGTCGCATAGGCATGGAGTCGGACGCTCTCGCTGCCGGCCGTAGTCCGTTCTATGGTCGGCGACGCGTAAGTAAAATTAATATAATCTTCTAATAATAAATTATTTGATTAATAATCTTCTAAGCATCGTACTAGAAATAAATTAGAAATATTTTGTGCAATATCAAACATAAAATTCGGGATCTACTTAAATCTTTTATTTTGTAATCTTATTTCAGTACACAGTCTTTTAATCTTAAAGGCACATTGCCTGACCAGGACATATCCATGATATTACAAAGCATTTCAACCCTATCCCGCCCTCTGATATTCCTCCGTTCATGTCCGTGACATCAACACCACTCCGCTCTCGCAAATTATACGAATGGCATTGTTATTGCAGACTTTGGATAGCAATTTGTGTTTCGGAAGTTTCCCACTCTCATATCTACAATGAAGATCCCTTTTTTGTTAGTTTTGTGTATACCGAAACATAAGAAAGTTTGACAATAGAACAAAAAAAAATTTTTTTGGATACGTACAAGATAAACAGAAAAGTAAAATAAATGAATACCTAATAATAATAAATAAATAATATAAGCCTACAACATAAATATTACCTGTGCGAGGCAAAAGTTGACCATATCTCAGCACGTGCTTCGATATTTAAAAAAATACAGCTATATTGCTTTTCCAATCTACTTTAGTCATTGGCAGAATAGTCGACACCATGTTTGCTTATAAAAAAAAAAAAAATAGACCAACACGACGGCCGAAGCGCGGGTGAAAAGTGATAGTTGGCTGTAAAAATTATAAAAAAATGGTAGGAATATTATGTAAATAAAAGAAAACAAAAAGCCACAGCGACTTTTAGAATCTTGAATTGCTTTAAAGTATATAAAAAATAGAGTGGGATGCTATTCAATAGTTGCGGACTGTGTGTGAAGTGTATGTAGTGGTTTGTTGTGCTGGTCGCAAGAAAGAATTATTATACAGAGAACATGGACATATGGAACATACAACTAACCACGTGCAGACCTCGGGTAAGTTCATGAGGTGGTTTCCTTTTGGATACACATAGTATTAAAACAACCAACCGTTTGTATAGCAGGAATCAGCGCTGGAAGGTTGTTCCCGCAACGAGAAGCAGCGAATTTGATACTTTCACGGAATGCAGCAGTTTTTTGGGGCAAGGACAACAATGGGTAGGCAGATGTTCTTGTTTTGGCATTGTTCATTACAGATATCTGTTTTTTTTTTGGGAGAATCTCGATGATTCCCGTTTAGTCCGGTGAAAATAGACATTCAAGGTTACTATAATTCGCATAGAGGTAAACATTGGGCTATATTAAAGCTGATTTGCATCGATTTTGACTTCGAAAACCATATCCACATTGGGTTATTTTCGAGTTAGCGAAAGTTTTAAAATATTAATTTTCTGCCTCACCATCAAATATTGGAAACGATAAGAAAGACTCCTCTCTGTAAAGTCAATTGATACTTTTCAGATAAGTTAGAAATCCATTCAAAGGTTGTCTTTAAAAGATCGCTTTTAGCGATAAAGCCGCCCAATGTGTCACCCTATGTAATGTTTTTCTTCATCTATCTTACATAACAAAGAGTATTCTATGTAATGTTTTTATTCTACACCCTAAGGTTGTGAGAAAGACACGTTTTTACTCACTGATATTTTTGCAAACACTTATTTGATACCCTGAACTATACAGAAATCCATCAAGATTAAATCCTCAAAGATTCACTCTCTTGTACACAGCACGAAAAAAATAAACCCAAAAAAAATCTATACACGCGATCAAAGCAACTTTCCATTAACATTGCCAATATGAATTGATCAAAAGGGTACGAAATACAAAGAAACAGGGATCCGCAACTCAGAGAAAACATTGAGTAATCTCTGGAATTCCGTATGAATGTGTAATAAACTGGAACGAAAACCAAATCCATACTAATATTTATAAAAAGTGAAGATAACCGTGTTTGTCTGTCTATTTGTCTGTTACCTTTTCTCTTCTTAACAACGGACTGGATTTGAATAAAAGGTAGATTATGTCCTGTAATATAAGTTACGCTCCAAGACCGAGAACGCTCATTGAGCAAAAAAACATGCGGGGCAGTCTTTGGGGACTGCCGATAGAAATGAAAACTAAGCGAAAGCTAAAGCGTTCGGTGCCGATGACGCGAGTTCCATGATTTTTGTTCACCCAAAAAGTACGCATATATATGTCACCGGAAAATAGCAAACTCCGTAAGATTAAAATAACTTGACAGATCGTAAACTCTCGACAAATTGACAACTGAACATTTGGAATACTATTTTACGCATCAAAATTTGATAGTCCATAACTGGCGACCAATCAGCTGTCTGGTCTACAATTTATCTGTTTTGGTGTGATAGTTAAATTGGAAACTTGGCCCCTCTTTGTTTTCTCTGAATAGACCAATGAGAGCCTTGTTTCCAAGCGGTTAAATTGTAGACCAGACAGCGACCAGACGCGAGTTCCATGATTTTTGTTCACCCAAAAATGCTCAACGCGCCTAAAGAAGTTTTCAGTTCAAAAACTGTGATTGTTAAAAACGCGCTGTGGATTACCAACGGCCACATCGCGAACTTCACGTCGAGGCTTTTAAAACGGACACAACACGTTGTGGTACTGAAGAAAAACCATGATGCATTCTGAGCCCTAAGTGAAGCAACCACATCGGGAAATAAGTATGTTGTATAGACATGCCTGCATCCCGGATGTTTGGCAAAGAGATAGGGGATATAATATTACGTCCTGCATTAGAACAAAGGAAAATTTTCATCCCGGAGAATCTTCCCTTGAAGTTATTTTCGGCTGACACGCGGGCAAAGCCGCTGGCAAAAACTAGCATCATACTCGCACATATGAAATACTCCTTCGTCTTATTCGGTTTTCGTTCACGGATTCAGTTTGATTGATCTCTGACTCATCCAGATGAATTAAATCCTTGAGCGAGTGGTGCGACCTTTATAACGTGTCCTCGATTTTCTTTTGTTTTCAGGGTTCCATTACGATATTAATTTGTTAAGACCTCGCCTCTCACGCTAGAGGTTGTGTCTTTTTTTATTGAGGAATGGGCTTGCACTTTTACCTTGATCAAGCCTTGATGGAAAGGGATGGATGAGGTCTATGATGAAGCGAGCGTGACCTAGAAGATGCCTGTTCACTCTTGCTTTGGAGGCAGACGGGTTATTTGTTGGTTGCGGATTCAAATCCATGCCAGTACCTATGTAGTTTTGTGGCTTTTTGAATATATAATCATTTCTGTAAGTTCTAATTATACTTTATCTGAAGGATCGAAACTTGAACTTACGCATAATAGAGTAAATACCCCAAAAAAATAATTTGGTCCGTCAGTTAGCCTGGACCTTTGTCCGTCTGTCGTGTCTATCTACCACACGACGTAATCATTTTTTTTTCATTGTCATACCAAGTAATAAAAGGTAGGAATACTATTTTAACTTCGTTAGTACGGAATACAGAAGGAACCCTTAGTGCACGAGTCACTTGGGTTTTTATTCTGAGGAAGGGAAGAAACGTTTGTCGGTTCAGTGAGTGGAAAATAAGAGCAAAGGTCAGTATGTTTCTTTTTTTTCTGTGTTTCTAGCGTACTTCCTCGTTATTGTTTTGACGTTTATGTGAATATATTATGTCGAATTAAATCAGACTAAAATCTAAATCTAAACTAATCCTACTATAGTAGGCGCCAGATAATCGTGGAATAACGGTCATTGACCCACCTACAATTATTGACATTTTTAATTTGAAAAACGGAATTAATGACACAAAGCTGTCCCGAATCATCATCTCTCGTGATCCTTAACATTGTCTAATAATGAAAAACGATTCATATTTAATTGTTCAGGTACCTATGAACAGTTATTAGGGAAAGGTCAATGTACTTTATTCCACATTTATCTGGCGCCTACTATATACTCTATCCGTTTAGGTAGTTAACTAAAGGTAAACAATCTTGATGTAACTTTTTACTTAAGAACTCAGTTTACAAATAAAATGCAAGTAAAAACCAAAGTAAATACAACAGTAACGAATACTAAATCAATTGAACCATAAGTTTGAAAAGTAGTTTATTTGTTTAATATGAATTTGTGTAAAAAGACACATCAAGATTGTTTACCTTTAGTTAACTACCTAAACGGATAGAGTATAATATTATAAACGCGAAAGTTTGTAACTATGGATGGATGGATGTTTGTTACTCAATCACGTCAGATCGGATCTTGATGAAATTTGGCACAGAGGTAGATTATAGTCTGGAATAACACATAGGACCTTAACCCGGAAATATGTTCCCTTGGAATAACTTTTGACATTAACGCGGGCGGAGCCGCGGGTGACAGCTAGTCTTTTATAATCGACATAACGTTTGATGAGTGATGTTTAGCCACATTTTTCTCACAACTAAAACATTAGTAAGAGGGGACGGGCGGGCGTTTTGAGAGACTGTCTTTATGTAAATGAAACGTTTAGAAAGTGCTGGCTCTCAGTCTTATTTGAATAAATTACTTTTACTTTGATTCTATCGACTGAACATTATTTGTGATAGTGCTATTAAACTTTATCATATTTCAATACCTCACAAAAATAAAAATGAAAACGTATGATGTACATACCTGCTATCGAAGTCAACTTTTTGCCAAAATCTGTTAAACAACTACTTTCTAAACATCTTCTTAAACCAAATTATACGGATTTCGAAATAGCCTTAAATCAATTGAAGTATGTAGAGTCTGATAGAGCAGTTTGGAAGTTGGAGGAGCAGTTCCATGCACCCAGTGCCTCGCGTTCCTATCTACTTTCACACGACAAAGTTTATGCTCAAACTGCGTTAGCGGATGCCTGGAGGAGGTAGCTAGAAGTGTACGCCATTACTGTAAACTTTGAATATGGGAAATTGAATATGCATAATTACCGTGCTAAGAATCCAATAAATTACCAACTACATTCATCATTGATTTTTTTCTCTGGTGAATCATGAAAGCCCGTGGCACGGGGCACAGCAGGCTTAAAGAAAAAAAATCTAGTTCAATTGTGCCACGTTGGGATGAGTTCCTCTACTGTGCAATCGTAAGTTATGAAGTAAACACGGCATTGACATCAATTTATATAATTCGGCAGCGTTTGTCAATCCCATAGTTTTTGATGTTTCGATAATTGCCTTCGCCACGCTTTTTTTTTAAGGATGGTAAATCATCAATTGACTTCTTCCGCTCTGGGTGGAGCGGAAGGGCGTGTCAGACTCTTACTGACTAAAACCCATCCGTGTTTCTTCTAAAGGCTCTGGCCCTAGCGGGCCCCGTCTTCTATGCTGACATCTCTTTGAGGCGCGTGAAACACACGTCGTCCGCAGGCCCACGCCTACGATGGCCGGGGATCGCCTTGCGACTCCCGACGCCCGGGGCGTCTTCTCCTGTAGCGGCGGTTGGGGCGAAGGCCTTGCCTTTCCCTCGCGCGGCCCGCCTCCTCCTTCGCTAGCAATTCTGCTTCCCAGAAGGAGGTGACCGCTCCCCAAGCCTCCTCGCTCCGGACCATGGATTCAACCAGGGCGAGAGGTCGCCGCCGCCGATCGCCTCGACGAGGATACGGCAGTGTTCCGCCCAAGCAGGGCAGACCTCCACCGTATGCTTCACCGTGTCCTCCGGGCGATCCTCACAGTGCTGATACCCGGGCGTGTCCTCCCGCTGAATCCGAAACAGGTACCTTCCGAAACAGCCGTGTCCGGTGAGTACCAACGTCAGGCGGAAGGTGAGAACGCCGTGGCGCCTCTCCAGCCACTCCCCAAAGAGGCGCCTTACCGCCGCAATTGTAGCGTGCTCTTCCGAAACCCTCCTTGCGATCACAATCCATGATTCAGAATATTCTCGCCGATCCTCGTGTATTAAGAAGCATTAAGGAAATATTAGATAATCTCGATTCAATTATTATCAAATGAAACCAGGCTGACTAGTAAAGACTGCAATCAGAATTGTAATCATTGATTCTGATCGATGATCGCGATTTAGTTTTACCGTATCTCAAAACGAAATTCGAAAAAAATATGTTTTTTCGTGTGCAATAAATAATAAGAATAAGGAAGTTGTGCAGCTGTGTTTCTTGTTTTACGTCGCACAGCTACTAACTAAGGAAACAACTCGGTACCAACTCCTGAGTTACAAACTTCAGCAATTATTCCTTGTACAAGTTCTTGTTTAAAACTTGCAAACAACTGACGTTCGATTCCTTTTCTGTTGAAGTTGTGTTCTTTTTTGTTCGAATTTTTACATCGCTTTAGAAAAATCTTGTTGTCTGTGTTTGGACCCGGTTTAGTCATGTTAGCAATGTTTTAAGAGGCCATAACACATAATTATCAAGTAGAATTTTAAAATTTTAAAGTAACTTTGCCGTTTATTTGGGCCACTTTAAACTATCATACGATCTTCGGTTCCTTTTTAAGTTATTTATTTGTTTTTTTTTGGCTTTGGTTTTCTGTATTATTGCAATATTTATTTATAACCATGAACTCCATAATGTCATAAATATATATTTTTTTAAATTTGTAATTTCATGTCAAGCCGAAGTTATCAATAGTTCAATTCAAGAATAAATAAAACAACAACTTCATAAGGAAGTCCTAATAGATATATACGATAAATATAATGCTTGTATTCCCTGGAGCTGGGCAGATGTGTGTTGCACCCATATTATAGGCAATTAGGAAGATTCCTAACTAGACCTAAATTAGAGGTGTAGCGTAAAACACATATCCCATAAGTCACCCGCAGCTTTAGCTCACGTTTTCCAAATTATTGTTCCGATTTAAATCATATTTTTCTTACTCTTCCCTAACCTTGATAAGTAGGAAAATATAAAATACAAAAGCAAACATTGTTTTTGACTTGATTGAACAATGTAGATAACTCCCAAGTGTCTTTAACGGGCAGTACGAAATACGTAGTTTTTTTTGGTTTTAATGCGTGTTGGCGTAGTTAAGTGTTCCCTACAAAACATTTCTGAACAATTGCATCCCCCCAGATATTCTTAATCACTTTTATGGGGGGTGGCAATATCGCACCCCTGGTGCGATACTGTCACTTATACAAAAATTGCAATAATGAGTTAAATTTGTAATAACTGTCCCACAGCACCGCACCGTTTTGCTTGGTGCGATAACGTTACTTTCTTAGTACGCATAGTTTGACGTTGTAGTATAAGCTATTCGTCTCGTCTAAATCTTGAAATATCATTACTTTTTGAGAGTCAGGGATTTAAATGCTTGTCCTGAAAAAAAATATTTTTGCTTAAGTGACAGTGTCGCAACGGGGGTGCGATATGTTTGCCTATGCCACGTCTATATTACTATATTGTGCTGGTTTCATTAGAGCATTGGCAACATAAAATTATGTTTTAATTATATTAATGTTCTACTGATATCTTATTAAATAAAACTATAAAAACATAAATCAAAACATTTCTTAGTTGTAAAACAATTGGTGGTCGATGCCTAGCTGTGAACTTCGGGCACTAGTGCGTCGCGCACTATGCACTATGTGCCCAAGGGCCCCTGATCCTGACAAACCCCTGTAGGTCTTTTGTCTAGATATCTTTGTTATGATAGAATTTGAATGACACTCTCTAGCTGTAGCGCATAGTAGTAGGTAAGATCGTAGGGTCGTCAACATCAGCTAGACAAAGTTCGATAGTCGTTGAACTGTCGCAGAATACAGAATGGGGTTGTTAGTAAGTTTGCAGATCAAAGGAATTGCCACTATCAAGGCTATCTGAGGATATTCCTTTGGCAATCAAGGCTATATGGATTTTGTACAACATAAAGGTGAAGACTCAGTATAGCTATAATACTATGAACAAAACAACGAATTAAATCTTTACAAATTAAAACAAGCAAAAAAATCAAAATAACAGTAGATGCACAGTAAGCAATCCTTAATTAATTAAAAAACTAAAAAATACACCGGAGGTAAAATTGTATTTATCAACTATCGGAGATTTGCTTTTCTTCTAAATATTCTTGAATACTGTAAAATGCTTTGTGCAACAGGAACTTTTGGAGTGTTTGCTTGAACGAGTGTAGGTCTTTTGAAGACTTTATGGATTTAGGCAGTTTGTTATACATTTTTGGTGCCATTCCAATAAAACTTCTACTAACTATTAGGGTTATGAGGTTTGTTTAAATATTGAGGGGTATTATGGACTGTTGATAATTTTTTTTTTTTTTCGTTTTAAAAAACGTTGCCCCTGTATGCCCGTTCTCCTGTATAGTGGGTGCGTTTACCAACATACAAAGTCACATAAACAAACAGCCAGACCCGGAACAAGTATCTGTAGGCCATACAAATAATTGTTCCGTGCGGGAATCGAACCCGCGACATGTAGCGCAGCAGTCAATCGCTCAGCCACTGCGCCAACCGTGCTGTCTAATTAAAATATTGTTGATAACGTGGGGGAGACACCCTTATAGACAAATGATATTCACGCAAAGAATTTGGAAAGACGAAGAAGTTTTCAATTGTTTTTAGTTTTGGAAAAAGACACAGTTTTCTCATAGATTGCGAGTCCTGAAATCCAGAATGAACAGTGGTGCATTGAAGATCGATGAGTCCCGTAAAAACGACTTTACTGACTCCTATTGCTTAAGTATTAGTACTTGTTACAATTAAAATAATTCTTTACACGTGTCTAGAACTAACGAAGATTTTATTTAAAACAGCTTCTTTAGCAGAAAATACACAAAAGTTTTATCTTAAACGAAAGGAATATCTGCTAAAGTTGCATTTCTTCAAGTAGAAAACAGTCCTTGGTTCTAGTTGCAAAACTCAGAACGTTTTCGCTTCAAACTTACCTAACTATGATTAGATATGTAGTTACCTAAAGTGGTTTAGGTAGCACAATAACTATTATTATCAAGTAATAGCCAAGAAACTGGCACGCTCGAACAATTAAAAGGAATTGCCCGAAAATAGGCCCCAGTTAAAATTTTGTCGCAATTTCTTCAAGTGCTTCTAACGGTGTTGAAGCTTTTAGTAAATTGATATACCTTTTAAAGACTGCCGACGTTACATTTTGTGCCAAGTTCGAAAATATAAAAGGAAACGACCAAACAATATTTGAAGTGCACTTTCTGAAGAAAGTACAATTTTCTTGTAAAGAAAGGAGCTTGTGGCTTATATCTACTGCAAAAATTGATCTGCGTTAAGCAACACATGCCGATGGGTGACCATGACTCTTTCGTGCTTCAAAAAGCACGTTCAGACATTGGTCCCGACTGATTGTGAACACCTTTGACAGTCGTGTAATCTAGCTTGTTATTGATGATCACAACGTTAATTCCTTCCTATAAATGATGTTGGATGAAATACCGCGCCCGTCAACGAGTTCAGCCGTTCGACTAGCGCACCCTTAATATCGCCGCTTGACACTCACTTGTGGAGGTCGCGTCTAGAGATATTTCGGGAAATTTTACCTCATAGTTCATTGTCAAAACG
This sequence comes from Mamestra brassicae, assembly GCA_905163435.1. Classification (NCBI taxonomy): domain Eukaryota; kingdom Metazoa; phylum Arthropoda; class Insecta; order Lepidoptera; family Noctuidae; genus Mamestra; species Mamestra brassicae. The sequence continues at coordinate 8,019,332 of LR991009.1, read as the reverse complement.
TCAAAACCTACATTGCTTTTCCTGATTACAAGTTTTAGATTGATTCTAGGAAATCAAATTACAAATAGAGGTATTCATTGGTTACAGTCCCAGGAATCCAGTCTTCCTATTGAACCCGCGAGTTGCGGTACGTGATTAATCCCGGAGTTTCCATTTTAATGGAAATGCTAGCTACTGTGGGAACGCGGTAAGCCAGCTAATCGTTAATTGCAAGTGCGGTCATACAATTGCAAATGTGAATATTTTTGTTAAACATGTATTTGATTGCATTTTTGGAAGCCTAAATATATATCATATAAATTAGGCTTCCCAAAATGCAATCTAACTGCATGCGTGCTGGACATTAATAATATACTAGTGGCCCGCCCCGGCTTCGCCCGGATGTATATTTTTTTGCATAAGAACCTTCTCCTGACAATTACAAACACAACAAATAAATAATTAGCGAAATTGGTCCAACCGTTCACGCGTGATGCCGTGACCAAGGGAAATAGGGATTCATTTTTATATATATATATAGATGTCCAGCAGTGGACGTCTTTTGACTAAAATTGTGATGATAATGAGACAAAGTGTAGAACTCTTTGCCAGAGTCTATGCCTTTGCAACCCATGACCCATTTCTTTCAACTAACTTTCAGTTTTCAAAGAGTGAACAGGCATCATCTAAGCCCACTTACTCCAACGTAGACATAATTTCTGCTTTCCGTGAAGCGTCATCAATATCAAGAGCAGGAGTCATTGTGAAATAAAAAATGACAAGGCGAGCGTAAAGCAGCTTAAAAATATCACTATTTTTGAAATCGAAAATAAAAATCACTATTAATTGGCCATGTGTACCCACCTCCCCTTTTATCCATTTTCTACCACGCCATTCGCTTAAAAAATTACACCGACGTAATACGAAAACAATAGCAAGCCCCGCCCCTCATCGATCACAGAAGACGGGTATATTCTCGAAGTTTGTACACATACGTATCATTTTTCAAAGTCCAATATCTCGGCGATGCTATAAATCAGGCCAGTGGCCACAAGATTCGTAAGAGCAGAAGGTCTGCTCGATACGCACCCGAAAACATGCGTAATCATAATCACATGAACTTAGTGCGTTCGATGACGTGTATAGAACTCCGAACACAAACTTACAGTATTGGGGAAAATGATCGTCATCATCACTTCAATTCAAAGATGTCCATAACAGACGCCACATCGACCGGTTCCGTGCTTATCATATCCAGCATTTAGCGGTCTTTCGGGTTTCTCAGCAGGTCATCGGTTCACATAGTTAGCGGAAGGCCTTCTAACACTGCACCTTCCAAGACGGTCGCCACTCCTGAATATTTCAGCCCCATCTATCATTTGTTCTTTGAGCAATATGTAATCGACCATACATTGACGACTTATTTCTAGACTTGGACGCCTGCCGGTTGATTCTGTTAACATGTCGAACGCTTGGATAAAGTGATCACGAGGTGAGCAGTCAATCCATATAGGTAATCAAGATGGAATGACAGCTCATTTCGTGATCACGTAACATCTTGATTATATAGATTGACAGCTCACCTTGTGACTACTTCACTTAAGCCTTTACTTCGACATGTTGACAGAATCTACCGCCTGATCTTCTGAGTCCTTCTATTTTGTGCAGTAGCTGATAGCTCGTTCACCATAGTTTGTTATTTCTGGATCTGTATTGTTAGCTCGATACCGTACTATGGAATTGCACATATGTTTGTACAAAGGATTTAATGGAGCATCAATTATTTTGTATTCCTCTTATCTTGTTCCTACTTCATTTTCTATTGTACCTTGCATTGTTGTTATTCAAATCATTAAGTTCAGTTTTTTCATACATTTCATTTATTTTGTTAGTGGCGCTACCTACTGTATCTACCTATGTTCAACGCTAGTCGCTGCTTTCGCAATCACGGGTTGTACTCATTTTAATTTTAAGTTATTAACGATATAACTATATTTCTTCTATCATTACCTACTTTGACAGTTTCTTCATAATTATCACTATTGCTGCTTCTTTCAAAATCAATCAAAATCAAAAGTCAAGTATTCAAATAAAACTGAGTGCCAGCACTTTTTGAACGTCAAAGTTCTACATAAAGACAGTCCCCCAAAACGCCCGCCCGTCACCACTTCCTAGTGTTTTAGCTGGGAAGAATATGTGGCGCAACAAACTCCCCAGCAACACATCTGTCTGTTAAGTTTAAAAAAACTTGAATTTATACAGTAGTATGCAAAGTAAGTTTACAAAACCTGACATAGAAAATAATACATCTTATATATGTAAATCAAATATAAATTAAATGAATTGACACTTGTTATGTTCACTTGGGAATCGCGTTCACTGCTGGACATACTCGTAGGTCTATATGGGGAAGCCCCCAAGCGTTTTAAAACATCAATGGGTTTTATGCTTCACTTGTCCCGGGGATCCCCACGATCGATACCAGGTTTCGGCCAGCCACAATTTGCTTAGATTGGTCAATATTGTTCGAAGGATAAACCAATCCCAACGTGGCCTCCCATAAAATAAAACATAAAGGCTTCCCAATCTTGTCGCGATTGTGTCGTATGTGCTTAGAACTTTATCGCGCGTAAAAAAGTACCGAAAAGCTGTTAGATGCACCGCACTTAAACTAGGAATGACTACTTCCGTGCAATTAATGTTAGAATGGCCGTTTAATCTGCTTTTATCGTCTTGAACAAATATATCTACTTATATCGATGTACATAATATAAAAAACAGCATTCCTTCCGCATTCCTCTGCCACGTAATACAGGACTATAGCCTATTACTATCAATCCAGTGTAAATCAAAACTTCGGGATGCTAATGAGAAACGGAGTAAAACCGGAGAAAACTACCTGACCCGAGAATCGAATCATTGGACCTCAAACTAAGCAGTTTAGCGATTATACACTTTACAGTATACCAGCGACGCAGTCAAAAGAACATATTATGTAGGGTATAGATATACCAACTGAGGTAGGTATGTAGTGGCATCACAGCCGCCACATGAAAAACTGAGAAGAAAAATTTGTACGGCGACAAAAAGAACCGCAACGCCATCTATCCTGTCAGCGACGAACTACCAACGAAATCCTACATCGCTCAAGCAAAGTTCTCCGTGCGGTTTGAACATATGCAACAGTCCGAATATCGGGCAGTTGCCCAACAGACAACAACCGTCTGGTCGGAGGATCCTCCCATTTCAGCGGAGGAATGCGAGAATCAGTGGTATCACTAAGACCACTGATTCTAAACGTCAATTTAATCTTAAAAGTGTATAAGTGCCGTCTGATACGTACGTCAACATGCCGTCAAAATGATGCTATTTCGTAAAAAAACTCATGTTAGGCTCTAGTGACAACATACACATAAAAGCATAAGTACAAGGTAGTCGGTTACGCTATCCAGTTATATAAAAACTCGCCCTTGGCCCGTTATCGGCAGTTAACTTTGCATAATTTTCATCATTGAGGTCTGTACATGATCACTGTTGTAAATCCTTGATTATCGTCACTCAGGTTAAAATGGAAGGTAGATACAGTGAACAATCTCCAATAATTCATTATTATTAAATGTTACGGGCAGTTTACATATCTAATACTCGAGGGTTTTGCGCTGATAGTCAAAATACAGGCTCTGCCTAGTTCGACTACACATGACTACACCACTTATATTGTCCTAAATTAGCCTGTTAAAGTATTTTGTAACTTATGTCTTAGTTTCTTTAAATAAACATTATTATTATAATATTGAAGTAACAATAGGGTATTTGACAAAAAAAATTGGTTGTCTGTAAAGTCGGTTTACGGACGATAGTTGAACGTGACAACGTCATAATAAAACATTGATGAAATGATCGTAACGTTACAATGAGTCATCCTTTTTCGTGCGTGCAGCCGGCGTTCATCGATTTATTACACGTTGTCACGTCAAAATCAAATTAGTCCGTCAAATAGATTTCCAAAAACATTGCACACGTATTTTTCTTTTGTCACGTAAACAAAAAATGAAGACGATACAGTGCGTTGTAAACTCATGTGACACTCACCAGTACAATTTTTACTGGAAAGTGACTTTACAAGCTCCTTTCTTTGATACGTTTTATCTTCCTATTTTTTATTGATTTGATAAAATAAAAATACGTATTCAATATTTTTCGATAATCTAACTAACGGACTAAATAGAATCATATTTTTGAACCCAGGCAACATCCCTATTACGCTTGATATACGAAAAACGGCCGGTTTCAAAAATGGCAAACATGACGTTTCAGCTACCGTTAGTCATTAAAATGTTGATCTGCCTCAAGAAGCGTCTCAGACAACCGTAAGATGAATGTCAATCCAAGCAATTACAGCTGCTTACTTTAGATTTCTAAGCAGATTTATGGATTAGGGCTTTTCAGGCGCTTAAATAAAGATACTAAAATTATGATTCTGTTTTTTCAAGCGAGAATTGTATCAAAATAAAAATACTTTCTTTGAATAATCTATTTTCTTGAATACAGTCGACGAGGAATGAATCTTGATACTAAATTCAATTTATTTCAACGATAAATTGATAAGGTCATTTAGTTTAGAAATAGGTATACCAATCGATGTATGAGGGGTGCAAAGATAACTTTCGAAGATGGTTTATCGTTACGATACGTTCATTTTTATGAATTTATTGAAATAGTCTGACTCAGATCAATAAACCAAGCTTTAAGGATCGTGTTCGTGTACCATTTGGTGTCTTGGGATCGTTAAGTGGGTACCAAGGTTATTCTAAAATTACCTATCTTAGAATCTTTAAAACTTTTTTTGAGATTGTGATCTCCTGGAATCATTTATTGCAATTAGTTTGATGGGATTTGATCCCTATATTTCTAAACATAAAAATTACCTTAGCGCTCTCGCAGACATGCGTGACGCAACAAAGCGACGTCGCGTTTTTGCAAAAAGGTTTCCACGGATAATTTTCAGTTATCGTTGGATGACTTATTTTTCGAGACCACTCTAATATCCGTCTCTTTCAGCCAAATCCACTTTATTTGTAATCGATAAGATTCGAAGATGGCCACATCAATCTGCTAAAGTCAGCACAAAATAGATCGCATCGCTTTACCCCCAAGCAGCCATTATCGGAATTTGAAAGAAAGAGGAAAATATTTTTGTCTTTATTTATGCAGATTTTGAGTCTCTAGCTGACATTTTAATTAACCTTTAAAGAAAATTTAAATAAATACGGCGTCTAGATAGTTAAAGATAAAGTTTGAAATCAAGTTAATAATTAAAAAAGTTCTAGCAATAGGTTCTGATCCTATCTCTGCTCTGTTTAGTTTTTGTAGGTTATACAGACAGCGTTTTTAGTTTTCCGTAGACAAATGGCAGAAAAGGAATTTATCTGCAATTTTTCTTTTTGATGTTTCCCATCCATTCGGAGACTATAGTGCATAAGTTAAAAAAAGCTTCAGACGTATGTATATACTCACACTAAATATACCTAACCTTTTAACTTTCTTAGATCGGGTAAAAAACATGCGGGGCAGTCTTTGGAGACTGCTGATAGAAGTGAACACTAAGTAACTTGTGAATTGTATCGTCGAGCTATTGTTCACCCAAAAGGTACACATATACACAGAGTATACCTACATATAGCTCATAGAAAGTGTTCGGTGACGATCACGCGAGTTCCTGATTTTTGTTCACCCAAAAATGTGCCCAACGCACCTAAAAAAGTTATCACTTCAAAAAAAAAAAAAATTAGACTCGTAGAGAAACTTTACTAGTTAGAAAACATTGAAAAAGGACGTCATGGCTACATTGCTGATAAATAATTGCCACCAACATAACAGCAGAAGCAATGGAGATAAATAAAATGTAAATCATTATTATATTTGTTTATTTATTATGATTCAAACAATGACGCAACATATTGTGCTTAACATACAAAGGAACTTTTAATAAATAAATAACTAAATAAAGTAAAAAGTCACAGCTCCTTTAGTAAAGTTGTACTTCAATAATAATATTTATATTATCACAATCAAAAGTTCAAAACTGACTAGAATAGAGATCTTCGAATTATACTAGACATACATATTATTGTTATAATATGTATATTTTTAATACCTATTAAAAATTACTATGAGATACAAATACAGGCAATTATGACAAAATTTTTATAATAAGAAACAATACATATTGCAAATTAAAATCGTGCTCCATATATTCGTATTATTTAAATATTGCAATTTAAAAAGGAACTTCACTAATAACTCTGTAGTTAAAAACTCTCAGAGAAAAACAAAACAACAATTTAAATAACACACCGCCCGATAAAATTAATCAAGTTTGTGTAAACCTCGATTCTGAAGAATATCGTAGATAAATGCAGCTGAACCACTAATATAGCCAATTATCCAACATATTCGCATTGATCATCACTTGTTCCAAGCAATATTGAATATTCAGGAACCAACCCAAACTTAACTAACTATTGATTGCCAGTATTGTATCAGAAGTTCTAATAAATATGTATATATCTCGTAAAGCTATCAGAATAACAAATCCTATTAAAACATTGAAATCATCTAAAAATGCTTACAGCATAAAAGACGCAACGAACGATCTAAAATTAGAAGAATATCTAACAACCACTTAATTCTATAAAACGTGGTAAAATAAGGAGATTGTGAGTAAGTAGCAAGGAAGGCTTAAAACATTTTATGATTTACAGTCTGAGATTTACTAAAGGGATGATGTAATGCCACCATCGAAGTCGGTGCTAGAAAGTGATATATTATACAAATGCCTCTTACTTCACGACGAGTATACAATGGACTAGAAAGATACGGAAGTATAAAAGGTCAGTAAAAACACTACAGGGTCCAAGTGTATAATACAATAGTTATTTTTTAGTATTCACACATAATATTCTCACTACATCTTTCTTGAAATCGCTTGTGCGATTTACGTCTTAAAATTAATACACGTATAATTTCTATTAGATACATTTAAAATCATCTATTAATACTTAACTACAATTCGGAGGGTATTTGGTCACCCACTACCTTTAACATGTAATTTTTATTTTTTCTTAAGAACTTACTATTATTATTAATATAATAATCTCTTAAAACAGCAATGACTAGACTATCAAAGAAATAATTTATGTGCTTGGCACAAAATACGCTACTAACTTATTGTAATTAAATAAATATCCCTATAAACACTTCTAAAGTATTAAAATCTGTTTAGACCGGGCAGGGAAAAACAATAAGCGTTCAATCCTTCCTTCGCGTTTCAGTCTTCATTTTTTATTTTCATCTTCGTGCATTTGTTCACTCCATCGCTGGCAATGCCACAGCTGTTGAATCTGTTGACCACATCACGGACCTTTCCCTTGCTGATGACGAGCTCCTTATCGTATGTTGGAGTTATTAGGCCTTTTTCGTTTCCATTGCATAGTGGCTTGTTGTTGGTTGTTGTGACAAAATGTGCGCTTTGCGATTTCCGAAATTCTCTAACAGCGATGTCAATGTTGTTTATCAAATCTTTTGCCACAAATGTTGCTATCTCATGCTTTATGCGGTCTCTTTCGCTTTGAAGCTCAAATGGTCTGTGGTTTTCTTTGGTATCTGGTGGATGCTGTTCTGGACTATGACTTTGTGTCAAGGAGTGAGATGCAGGACTATCAGGGCCTTGGAATGTGATGCTTGGATTGTTCACCAAAGTAGCCTGCACATGATTCGTTTGAGTATAGTAACACTCCTGATTTTCTGGCTTCTTTTCTCCGATCAGCCAGTAGGTCGTCATTTTGCCCTTTCCCTGCGAACAAAATTGATACTTTTAATACAATAATGTTAGCAATATCCGAAACAATTTGTAAGTCTCGGTTGTTTTAGTATCAAAGTTGGTATTAATATTAGAACTTGGAAGAACCACTGTAGAAAATAACGATTACAAATGACCTATCCAGAGTTATCCCTAAAGATTTATGAATTCAAAATATTCTTGTTTATTATTAGATTAGAATACTTCCATCCATCTTCTTATAAATTCCCGTTGTAGCTCGAAGGCTTCTGATGAAAATTCATGACGTAACATTAGGTAACAAGACAAAGCTCTTTATTTATTATACTGGTCTTTGAAATGGAAAATAGTAGATAGTATACGGACGGATATAATATGTTGAACTCAAAATTATTGCAAACATGTACCTACTGCTAAAATGGAGGTGCAATATAAGATTTTCACAAAATCTGTTTCTCTTTATATCGTCATGGAATCAACAAATTAAAATTTAATATATCACTAGCTTCTGAAATTTTATTAGTGCCCATGTAAGAGTGTGTGCAATAAATATATAATAAAAATTATAAAAACAATTTTATAAAAAATAAAAAAAATAATTGAAGTTGGAAACTGACTTGGAATATGAAAACAAAAAATACGTTGCATAGCATTAGTAAAACTTTTTACAAACCGAAATCATAATCAACTCCAACAAAATCTCGCTTCTCTAGAATACTGGCTAAAAAAGTCTCACCTTCATGGTAATTTCTCCTCTGCACTCAAGTTCGAAGCAGTCATACAGGTCCAGAACCTCCTTGGTCTTTGGGCTGACGTGGATCTTCAGCGCCTCTCCATGGGACTCCATTCTTGACGCAGTGTTCACTGTGTCGCCGAAGAGGCAGTATCGAGGCATTTTAAGGCCTACCACTCCTGCCACGCAGGGTCCTGGGAAATGAGAAATTATTTGAAAATTGCTACTTAGTTTAGTAAAATACTGAGCCCGCTATCTGCTGGATCCGAAACATAAACTGGAGGTGCTCAGCAGTCGCCGTCTTTCGGTTGAAATGATGATCACGATGAAACAAATTTAGAAGTAGACGGATCTTATGACGTGGCGGAATTTGTTCGAAAGAGTCACCGCGGCCCTGGAACACAGATGACTTTAAAAGGAACACGGATGGGTTTTGGTCAGTAAAAGTCTGACACGCCCTTCCGCTCCATCCAGAGCGGAAGAAGTAGTTTGTTGATTTCCCATCCTTAAAAAAATAAAAAGGGTGATGTCATAACTCAAAACAAATTCGAGCATTTTCAAACGGCGTAAAAATATTTAATCGATAAATGATCATTACCGTTTGATTTATAAATAATATAATAATAATAATATCTTGGGACAACTCACACATGGTCATCCGATCCCAAACTAGGCAGAGCCTGTGCTATGGCAACTAGACAACTGATAAACATACTTATATATTTCTATAGACAAATTACACCCATACACAGAACAAATGATCATGCTCATCACACAAAGATTTGTCCTGGGTGGGAATCGAACCCACGACCTCCGCTTTAGCAGTCAGGGTCACTAACTACTCTACCAACAGGCCAGTCAAAGCCCTACATAGTCCAATCTGTACATTTTGCCTGTAAAATCTTATCCTCTTACATTTATTTCGAAAACAATATTTATTAATATTTTGCTGTAGCGATCAAAAGGCTCAATCATATATGTACATTTATTTCTTCAAAATAACATAGCATCTAAAATAAAAGGAAGAGCATGAAATTTAACATGTATGTACTGGCTTTTGCCCGCGACTTCGTCCGCGTATAGTTACTTGGGGCAGACATTTTTATTTTAAGATATGAAGTTTGGTAAAGTTTCAGTCAATGCTACTGAACAGCGAAAGAATAGATAGATATAGATAGTTTAACAAATGATTTTTAAATTGGCTTAACTTTTGTATTTATGAACCGATTGACATGAAACAAACACTAAATGTTAAGTGAAGCTTTGCGTGAAGCCGTTTCTGAGATTATCGTACACAAACGCATAGACAAACAGATAAACAGACAAATAGACAAAAAATCTAATAATCATTGTTTTGGGTGCGATTTGCGTTGATAATATTTTTTCTCATATATCTTCCATGTACAGACAGCGATCCGTTACAATTTTATTAAATGTTTAGAAGATAAGGTAGGTACGTTTAACTGCAACTTACTCAAATTGTCTCCCTTCCTGTTGTATATGTCACCGGAAAATTGCAAACGCCGTAAGATTGCAAAATATCGCGTGAAATTGTAAACTATTTTTTCTTAATAACACACGGAAAAATTGAAAAGTATTGAATTTGGATGGGATTCATTGTAAACAGAACTATTTTTCCATAATATATCTAGAAATAATAATCTTTTGAAGATTAATTACAATCTTACGGAGTCTGCAATTTTCCGGTGACATATACAACAGGAAGGGAGACAATTTCATTTCAAGAGTCATTATTCTGAACAAAATTTAAAATTAAATGTCATATTTCATGGTATTCCTTTTATTTTAGATGCTATGTTATTTGGAAGAAATAAATGTTTAAAATCGAGTTAATCGATCGCCACAATAAAATAACAGGGTTTTTTTTTCATTTTTAGCGGGTTCGATTCCCGGGTCAGACAGGCGATTATTTTAAATTCTTTGAATACAGTTCTTATTGTTTTAAAAATTAAAATTAAGCCTTCATTCAGTACATTTTTCTATCTACAGTTTTTAAGGTACTTTTCCTCCATGTAGCAGTCTTGGGACGCCCTGTATATGAGGCGATATCAAAATATCCACCTCAATTTTGCTAGTTACGTGAGAAAAAAACTGCGAGCTGTAAATTCTCGTAAATAACTAACTACCTAAGAACTACATAGGTACTTTACCAAAACGAAACTCTTTTAAACTAGCTCCCATGGAGGGAGGAGGAGGAGCAGCAGGAGTAAGTTTTAAAAAGAGTAGTTTGCACCTGCGACAGCCAAAATTATGAGTCTCATTGCTATTCAGATACAAAAGAAGATTGCAATGGGCTTGTAAAACTGAACTAGAAAATTTTCTGAAGTAATTTGAAGCAGGGCTCGGAAACCGGAAAAAAATTCGAACCGGTAAATGCCTGAGTACATAGGGAACTTATGATTTCGGTTTTGTTCTACCTTTAGTCCCAATTAAGAGGTTATACGCTACAAAAGTTCGTAAATAGGTTTTGTACAACTAACCGGTTTTGAACGGTTTTTGTCGCCTACCTCCAATGCGCAGCCGTGCTGAAGTATATGAACTGGCTGCACTACTGCCCCGCCGAAAGCTGACGCCGCGTGTCGCTCGGCTCTCACGGAATAATTGCACAAAACCTATTTACACAACATTTAACAACCGGTTATTTTTAAACCGGTTCCAAGCCTTGTTGAGGGTCTTTGCAGCTTTTAAGCTCTGTCGTTCTTTGGCAAACAGTCTCGAAGCCACGTCTTAAATAATAAATATACTTGGGGTAAATTGCTATCAAATATTCATGATCATTGGAATAAACAATGCTAATTTTCGTGTTCATTAAAATACTGAATACATATAACGTTGGACGACAATTCCCTCCTTCAGTATTTTTGCTCATTTCTGAGCGTTGTGAGAGACCTAACTAATGTTTTTTTTAATTTGTTATAAGTTTGTTCTAGACTCTAGTCTAGGTCATAGATGACAGAGACAAAGTCGACGATGGAGCGAGCTTACCCAGAAGAAGCCTGTTCACTCTAATTTTGAAGAGATTAGGATTGTATGCGTTCGGAAACACAGTTGCAGGCAGAGAGTTCCACTCCCTTGCTGTGCGCATTATAAAAGACGGTTGGAAACGTTTAGTGCGAATTGGTGGAATTGCAACAAGGTAGGGATGGTTACTTGCAGTGCGTTTAGATGCCCGATGATAGAAGGGAGCCGTTCCAAATCCGTTTGTGAAGATCTTTAGCTTATTATTATTGTAGTTACGTCAATGATCTTGCTTCTTTCTTATATCTATGTCTTCTCTAGTGTTTACCTACTAATTGAATTGTAAGAAGACGATTTTTGCGCTTGTGTTGCTTGTTTGCTAAAAAACCGTCATGGAAACGGAATGGGTATGAGAGGCGTATCTATACATAAAGCTGAAGAGTTTGTTTGTTTGTTGTAACTAGCGCGTTCAATCTCTGAAACTACCACTCGGATTTGGACAATTATTATTGTATTTGTTAGCCACATTCATGAGGCTATTCTATAGAGACTACATCTTAAAGGTTTCATCTTAGTAACTAGGTATCTACTTAACTTGTAAGTGATCTTTTTTACTTTTTTTATTAATATACTGTGCTCGTCATACAACTTCTTGTATATGTTCAAACTGTATGCGAGAACGCCGGTACCCTAAACACATGTTTAATCTTATACTGGGTACTGGAGTTCAACGAAAACACCTTTTATTATTGTTGTAAAACTGCATAGTTGTAGATTATTGTTTTTATACAACCTATGAAAATAAAATATTTTATTGTTTATTTATTATTATAGGCTATACGGGATCGGAAAATTCTAACGGGAACGGGAAAAAAGTATCCCGTTTTTTCCCGTTCCCGTTAGAATTTTATTAAATAGCCTTTATAAAATAAGAAGTTTTCATATTAATGCATTTTTTTTATTCAAAAACCCGTAAATGATATCAAAAGTGCGGGATTTTAATTATTTAAATGAAGGTAAGGTACAAAGCTAACATCCCACTAAAATTGCATTATTATAATTAGTACCTGCATGACGGTTTTTTTTTGGTAAACGTTTTCTAAAAATGAAAGCTAGCTAGGTCGATTTATCGCCCCCAAAACCCCCTGCATACTAAATTTCATGAAAATCGTTGGAGCCGTTTCCGAGATTCAGATTATATATACATATATACAAGAATTGCTCGTTTAAAGGTATTAGATGAAACGTACCAACACAACGTGCAAGCATTACTCCCACACATTCAGCATTGATTCTATGTTATCATTATCTGAGCTAAGCTAAACACATACAATATCTACGACGTGGATTTCCAACAGCAATCTGTTTGCTATCTATTATGGAATATTATATATATATTATGGTACAGTCAACAAAGCTATTTGGTATACAGGCAAAAATATTATTTTTTCCACTGCACTGCCAATATTTATTTCTAATGTGTGCATTATAACGTTTTAAGCTTAAGACATACTTACGAGTGTGGTTTACAATAATTGTCTACACATAACATTGTTTAAAAGTAGTTGCAAGTTAGCTGCCTGCATACCAAATAGCTTTGTTGACTGTACTTATTTTGAAAGATTGTATGTTTACTTTGGCACACCTGCGTGCCGGTTTCAGTATTGAGTTAAAAACTACCCACCCTTATTGAATGCCAAATTTCGACCGGTTTTCAGGCAGGAGTACAAATTAACAAAATCAAATAATTTATTCCGAAACCGGAGGTTAGCCAAAACCTAGTAGATTTATGTACGTATGGTCCTTGGAAGAGTTTATTTAAGTGACGCCTTCATACAAACATTTTCCATAACAATAATGAAACTCTGTACGGTGCCGAATAATTTACAAAAGTTTCCACATACCTACTAACTTGAGAATGCGACAACTTTTCCCACAAACACACTTATGAAAAGATTATTCCAAACAATAATAGCACAAATTTAAAGGGAACAACATATAAGAAGTTAAGAAAAAGTTTCAAAGAAGTTCTACGTAAGAAAAGGATTCATTGCCTTTTATTTTTCCACAACTTTTGCTTTAAGTACTGAAGTAACAGAGCTTAAAGGAATGCTACGTTTTGGAAATTTCAAAGAAGGTAATTTAATAGAAGCATACACTTACAAATACTTTAAAATGCCTGAGTGTGTTTACTCTTAAAAAGTAAAAAATTCAAGTAAAGACTCTGTTGTTTGAAAAGTTTTTTAGGATTTAATTGTAGGTCAGGTCTTGCTGCTTGGGTTGCGGAATTTGTTCGAAAGAGTCACCGGCCCTGGAATGCGAAGGGCTTTAGAAGGAACACGGATGGGTTTTAGTCTGACACGCTCTTCTTCTCCACGCGAAAAAAGTAATTTGGTGATTTTCCATCCTTAAAAAAAAGGTCTCGCTGCTTGACTAGTTTTCCCCGCGGACATTCACAATACTAAAGGAACGCTCTAGGCATTCTCTACCAATACTGAAGAGATAACCGAATACAGAATCTCTATTTTCTTTTACAGAATTCTTACGGCCCAAGGTTACATTATTTTGTTGAAAGAATTCTGGGGCTAGACAGCATAAGTAGGTACGTCCACTACAGCTAGATTACGAACTCGGTAAGTACTCGTATAAATCACCCACTATCTGAAATTGTTTGGTCGCTGTTATTTATGTTTGATTTTTGATGCATCTAATCCTTTTGAGGCTTGCATTTGCTTGATATCCTGGAATTTTCTTGTTACACCACAGACTTCTTTTCAGATGATCACAAGAGTAAAGGCAAAGAAATCATGCAAGGACAGTTTGGAAAATATTACGGTTAGTAAGGGGGTTACTACTACTGATAAAACGATTAACACCTAGAGCATTACGGATGAAAAAGACATTTTGCGATGAAAAAAAAAATTGGAAAATTATGATTTCCCCTAACTCTTGAATAAACTACTTTAGTCACCATAACTCCTTACCTGTGTGCATACCGATCCTTAGCAGCAGCCGTTCCCCAGGTCTGTGGGGCACTGTCTTGACGCGCACAGCGTTGAGCAGCGCAAGTGACATGCGCGCAATCTCGGCCGCATGTCTGTTGCCATTGCGCATGGGCAGGCCTGATACCACCATGTACGCGTCGCCTATGGTTTCCACCTATGACAAGACAGAAAAAATACTAAAATTAAGAAAGTGCACTTTGATCACAATTTAATCATTTTGGGGTCTGTTAGACTCTTTCTGACTAAAACCACCCCGGTGTTCTATCTCCCACCTATGCCGCGGATCGCGGGAACATATGCGACTTCCGTAATCCCCGGCTGATCACAATTTAATCCTAACCTAACCTAACGCGAGGAGCTCCCTAAACAATCTAGACGGTTTTAGCAATTTGTGAGCCTCTGCAATAACCTGTACATCACGCTAAGTTTACATTACTCCATCCAATGATATTGGTTTTCCTAGTCTAGTGTAGCAGTTGCGGAATTGTTATAAAGAGATACCGCGGCCCTGGGACGCAAAGGGCAACATGGGTGGGTTTTAGTCACTCCCTTCCAAAATAAAAAGAAAAAGTTTAGTGTAACAAGTAGTTTTACAACGAGCGAGCGAAGCGAGCTCTCTACAAGCGAGCGAAGCTATGTGAGTGACGTTGGCGCTCACTAGTATTGTGAGAGTGCTCATTGTACTCGCTCATCTCCAAAGTAAGTTTGCAAAACTCGCTTTTCTGGAACACCTTTGCTTATCCCAATTGAGAATAAAAGCATGGTTGTATGTCATTGTTAAATTTAACAAAATCCATTTTATATTCGTCAAAGTCTCAAATTACTCGACCGTGGACTGAAGTTAATAAAGTAATATTACTCAATGATTGGATCAAACTAATTGGATTTCAATAAAATAAAAGCTAAAGCAGGTAGTTCGTGATTTTAATTTGAATCGAGCATTCATAAAGTTAAATAAAATCACAGACTATTGAATTTTCTTTTTCATTGTCTATGTTTTCAAATGGAATATTTTTTTTTCTCTTTGCTGGAATTATGAGTCAAACAATGCCAGTATTTTATGGAACTGAGGGCCGCAATCTGTCAATAAAGGCTGAAATGCAAATGCGAACTTACCTTTTCTTAACTTTTCATTTCTTAGCACTCTGTTTTCAAAATAGAGCCTTGTGACAAACAGAGAGATTGTCACATCTACTGTAATGTAGTCAAATAATCCGGTTACAGACCAAAAACTGAGCTAGGTTAACTTAGCTTAGCTCGCATATCAGATGTTTTGTTTCATAAATTAAAAAGCACAGTCTGGTTTTGCTCATATGTGATAAATTGCTTCATCTACGCGAGCTAAGTTTAAACTATTTTAGCTTAACTCTGTCTGCAACCAGCCATAAGAAAACCAATTCTCGTACTTAAAAAATGTTGACATGTGCAAATTTGAGTCGCAATATGTCACTGATAATCAATGTCAAAAATTGTCAGAGGAGTTTTTGACAGTTTGCGACTACGATGTTATCATAATCATAATAATCATAATCATTTAATTGCTAATATGGGTAATTGCATATAGTTGTTAAAGCTTCCGAAAAAAACACGTTTCTTGTATGGGGGACCCTTTTAAGTTTAATTTTATTTTTATTATTTGTTGTTATAGTGGCAAAAGAAATACACAAAGTGAAAATTTCAACTGTCTACAGCTCAGACACAGTCCGCTGACAGACAGATGGACGGACGGATGGACGGAAAGCGAAGGCTTAGTAATAGGGTTCCGTTTGTTAAACTTAGGTTACGGAACCGTAAAAATACGAGGATTACCACTTATAAGTTGTTGTTACAAAAAGTGACATTCTATCAGCGGCAGCAATTGTCGAAAAGTGAAAATGTCAGAGATTTGACACTTCGGTAGCGTATGTCAAACTCATACTTTTTAACTTTCGATACTCGTAATCAGTGATAGAATGTCGATAGCCTACCGCCACTGTGCCACAATTTAGACACAGAAATAACAATTAAATTGTATGATTAAATAAATAAAAATAATAAAAACAAAGCATCTTCTTATCTGTCTATAGCTTTAAATGACAAAGGGTGTGTTCTAAAATGTCATCAGTGTTAATTAGTTACAAAGGCCGCCCGACAGAATCTAATTAATATTCCATGATGTGGATCCAATACGGAATTAAATAGGTCAGTAGTTAATAATGCATTGATTACTGTGTCCCTTTGCTGAAGTGGTAGAATATTCTACTAATTGCTTTTTGAGTGGCTGTTAATATCACAGTTTTAGGACTTAATTTTCTGTACTGAAAGACGAAATGTTTGTTCGGTGCCTTCTGAAGGCCAATTCATGTATCACAACGTTCAAATTCGAGTCGGTATGTCATCTTAGTATCAATCAATGTCAACATTTTCGTTGAATATAGATGTGTTATTGACATATTGCAACTGCGAAGCGAAAACGAGCATTCCTTAAAATTATATCGGAATGCAATACCAGAAATATCAATTAACGTTAGGGACATTTTCGCATTTTGCGAGGTTACGTTAATTGTCGTAGGGGCAATTTGACATTTTGGGTTAATGTCCCTTACGTTAATTTATACATCTGGTATCGAATTGCCCCTAAGATAAATTTCGACGGTTTTAAAGTCTGTTGTGTAATCTACTGAGTTTACCTACCTTTGAAATTCAAATTTCATTCTTTAATTCATCCTTAATTTACCACTTATGAATAAGAATTAATTAAAGGTTTTATTTATTGTTCTTTAGCATTAATTTACTTTATTCAGGCAAACAGAGATCCAGTGTTGTCAAGTTCAAGTTACGATTAACCCACTTTTTTTGGAGATGACTAATGAAAATTATATCATCAAACTATAGCAATGTTCTGATAACAAACTCACTTCTTTTTTAAAATATTCATAAAAGGAAACGTAAAAGCTTAAATTAAGTAAATCCCATAAGGAGCCTTCCTTTATCTTCACAGAGATATTCCGGACGCGACTACATCTAATAAAGCCATCCGCGATGAGCGATGGCCGCTCATATCGTGCGCGATACATCACGGTGTTCTACTTCAGCGATAGAGGAAATAAAGTACGTGCAGGTGATGAAATAAAAACATTACCCTGCTACTGGGGCAGTCGGGTAATAATAACACTTGTGTCATTTATCTTTAAACTGTTAAAATAGGGTATTCTACTGAAAAAAATTGAATAAGTCCGTCAGATAGATTTCCAAAAAATATTGGACACTTATTTATTTTTTCACGTAAACTTTAAATGATGAAAATACAGTGTCTCGTGACGTCACTACGATAGTAAAATGTTATTAACGACGTGACGTCACCAGCCCCTATCTTGAACTTTGATGCGCTTTATCTATATAATTTTTTAGCGATTTGAAATGGCAAAAAATACGTGTTTAATATTTTTTTAAATCTAACGGACGGACTAATATATTTTTTCTACCTAGTAGATACCCTATTTTAAAGATGGATTAAGTTTTTTGATTTTTTTTGATCCTGATAACTACAACCGGGGGTCTTCAAGTCAAGAGTGAAGATGCTACTTCTGAGCAAGCCTATCGTCAATAAAATCATTTGACATATTCAAACGCCAAATAAAAACCAAAATCTCCAATAACTAAAACGTAAAACTCACCTTGTAAACATCAAAATTCTCAATAATCGAGTCGAAGCTGGTGTACAGATCATTGAGCAGGTCAACGACCTCCAGCGGCGTGGACTCGGCGGACAGCTGGGTGAAGCCGATGATGTCGCTGAAGTAGATGGTGACCTGGTCGTACGTCTCCGCCATGACCGGCTGGCCCATTATGAGTTGGGAGGCTACGGACCTGGGGAGGATATTGTCATGGTGTAGATATAGGTCTAGATTGATGTTAAGGCGTGCCAGTGTAACTATTTTCGACGGACATTCTTTGGGTTTATGACGTCCATGGCCTAGAAAAAGTGACATTCTATGAGCGATAACGCTATTGGAGAAACTGCCGAAAGCTTCTTAATCATTATCATCCCGACTTCGCCCACAGCTGAGCGTTGGCCTCTCCTCTTTTTCTTCAGCCAATCTCAATATTTATGTGCCAACCACATCCAAGTCCGATGCCATGGCAACAATGTCGTTTGCCCATCTTGCTGCCGGCAACCGACACTTCTTCCAGTCCACAACGAAAAGTCGAACTGCCGCTTAGCAATATGAAAGACCTTCGACCGAATTCGTCAAACCTACCATAGGGATTTTCATTTTTAAATTAATAAACGTTAAGAGCTCGTTCCGTAAGAACATCATCATAGCACCAAAGTCACAGTAAAAATTAATTGAGTCAACCAGGACATAAAAAGCCAGTTGCATATTAAACCTCAGTGCCAACCATTGTATTGTTATCTAATTAATAATCAATCACCTTACCACAGGCTGTTAACATTTACTTAAGACACTAACTAATCCAATATGTACGACACAGCATCTCATAATCACCTTCCCATTATGCGAACTATCCAGCCACTGCGGCGATCACTTTGTGGATTAAGTTTGTCTATCTAAACTTTAGTGTTGATCTAAACCTGTCTGTTGTGTTTGAGTGTATATTAGTAGCTATATAAATGTGTTTACTCATAGCTCATAGCACAAGACATAATAATTGCTGCAGTCGGTTTATGTTAGTTAAAGTAGTCTCGCCAATATTTATTTGTATTTTTATTTTGTATTTTTCCATGGTTTACCTCAATGTGGCCGAAAAAAACACCCATGTACGTCACCTTGACAGGACTTGATAACAAAAACTACGCCGGAATGATAAGAAAGCGTTTCTAAGCGTTCTTCTAATTGGCAAAACACATAAGCTACTCGACGAGACGTCTTAATATTATGCAATTTACTTCGACGTACTTTTCTTAATGGTCTTTGGCATTTGGTTACTTTTCGAGCACATTAAAAGATTCTTTCCCACTTAACTTAACCCGCAAGTTCCTCCACCACAACATTCTAAAAACCACTTACTTCGGCAGAAGCTGATACAACAGTTCCTCGCACTTCCTCTTTTCCTCCAGGTAGTCTGAGGTCCTCTCCTCTACCAGAGCCTCCAAGTTGTTGGCGTACTGTTCCACCTGAGTCAGCAACATGTCCAGACGGGTTGAAGTTTCACAATCCCTGGTGCAAACAAAAACTTGTGTTAATTAGGAATACTATAACTACTAAAACCAGCCCCCGTATTATCATGAATCCGTTCTGAAAAAAAAGATGCTAGTGCTACTAGGCCTGTATAAGTGTATAGCTCTATCTCTCTCTCATTACGGAATCATGATTGCTGAGGACTTAGACAAAGTGATCTTGCTATTATTTCAGTGATAAAAAATGACAAAAATGTATCGCAGCTTCTGATATCTTGGCTGTAACTTGACAAAATAACTAAGGTTCTATTTAGATGTGAGCTGTTAATAATAAGTGTGTGCTTCTAGGCAAGTATGCTCGATTGTCAAAGTTATTATCGCTTTCCATCATGTGAGATTGTGGTCAAATGAAAGTCTTTTAAAAACTAATCTCGGCTGAATGTGTTGCTAAGCGCAAAACTCGAGATTGGCTGGACCAATTCGGCCATTTCTTTTTTTCAAATCTGTGTTGATGTCCGAGGATGGTTCTTATGAAGTGAAAATGTGGAAGCACGTAAAAATGTAAAAACCTAATTTTTCTTTTTCCTATACGAACTGTTCTTAACTTCACTGTCACAATCCAATAACTTTTGGCAGAACGAAGTCTGTCGGATCAGCTAAATATATTATATATTAAAAAACATATTACTAGATATTAGTATAATCTTGGGTTTTATGCCCATAGTAAGATGGTCTGTATGTAATATATACCGGGTTTAGATGTTCATCAAAAAACTTCATGCAACATCACTGAGACACCTTTCATGAACCAACCATAAACCCCAATACACACTAGAGCTTTAATAACAAGCTAGACGCACACCCAGCTTCTATTGTTATACAATATCACGGCCAACTTGTCTGCGGTATTGCTCGACACAAGTGCATCCAATCAGCCACCTTGCGGCAACGATGCGGCAACCATGCGGCAACCAAGCGGCAACTCAATCAGAACCGTACCCAGATCAGTAATCAGCCGGCTTATAATGTTTGAGTATGTAGGGCTTATTGTTCTATTTGATTGTAGTGGATTTTCAGACAGGAGTATTAGTTTTAGATGGAAGATTTGATTAGAGAAACGATAGTTTCTCAGAGTCAGACTTTTAATTCATTGGCAATCTTTCAAAGGGTGCAAAAAAGCAGGAACACGAACAACTTATAGTACCTATGGGAGGAATCTTGTAATTGCGACAAATCAACTGTTCCTTACAAATTGTAAGTATGTCAGGACATGCGAACATAAATAAGAGTACTGCACAGTACTTTTATTCTGTAAAAATCTCATTGAAAACTTAGTTGAAGTGAACTTGGGGCCGCCTAACCAGCCGGGGATTACGGAAGTCGCATATGTTCCCGCGATCCCCGGCGTAGGTGGGAGATGGAACACCGGGGTGGTTTTAGTCAGTAAGAGTCTGACAGACCCCTCCGCCCGCCCCAAGGTGGAGGACATCCATGAGGATTTCCCCCGAGACCAAATAAAAACCTGTCAAAACTTAACCAAGTAAGTTGCAAGTTACGGGTGTATCTGGCCACATGTAGTTTTTACAAGCTTTTATTTTACTGGATGCATTTTTTTCTAAAATCTAGATTATATAAAAAAAATGCGTCCGATCAGACTGGTAAAATAATCTAGACTAATATTCTGCTCGTAAAGAGGTGGAATTGTTTGTCTTTAAGAACTATAGAAGTACTTATACGATTACGATTTTTTTTCAGTGATAGAAAGCTCGTGGCTAAATTATAACAGCCACACGGGTTGATCTTCAAGGTTAAGCAACGCTTAGTACTTTTTTACAGACAACGTCAGGGAATTCCTTTTCTTTCGTACAATAAAGTAAACACCTACTGAAACATGTGTGGACAACTTACTTGTTGATCCTTTGTATGTTTTCCTTGAGTGCTGAGAAGTCAGGCCGGTCGTCATCAGGGAGGGTCCAGGGAGGTTCCCCGGTGAGGGACTGTCGTGGTGAGGCTGACAGAGGGGACGTACCTCTGTTGCGCATGTCGGCGCTTCCTGATGAAAGAAAGACAATATTAAGAAGGATTCAAGGCTTAAATCCATTAGCTATTGGCCGGTTTTTTTTTTGAGCTAAGAACGTAACAGTATCTTGAGTTTGACAAATACTCATGTTCAAATTCTCATTTCAGAAATCGGGGCTAAGTCACTATATCACAGTGAATACAAAATAAATGTTATTAATAATAATAATAAACGTTTATTTCGTCCAACAACGGATCATAGCACACACATTACACATGATAACAGAAACACATACCTACACATAAGATTACCACAAACACATTAATTCAAAGTACACATATTACTGGTTTCGATTGCTCAGTTAAGTGAACCATAAAGATTAAACCATCGCACCGTACACACACCCGTTTATAGCACCGTATTGATTCGGATACTTATTGCTAAGAATTCTTAGATACTAACTTAATATACAAGTACAACCCCCAAAACGCCCACCCTACACCACTTCCATTCACTCATGAAATCCTGGTGCAGCTAAATTCTCTGTTTCATTAAGGGTGTTATTTATTTGTGGCCGGTAGAACAAATCTTCTATACCAACAAAATAATATATTAGTCATGGCTCAGAGTGAACCGCTGAATGTATCTTATATACATACTTGGATGACCTATTTGACTTGGTATCTATTTTGTAAAACTATATTTTGCCCAAGGGTTATCTTGCATTAAATAAACCTGTAACCGTCTTCAGGTCCCATTTTTGTCAGTACCAAAATTCATCAAAATTAGTTCAGGGATTTATGTGTTTAAGCGTAAGAAACAAATAAACTCAGTTTCGCATTTATAATATTAGTTAGGATTAGAATGAAAAGATAAAACTTGAAGCAGTATCCACAATACCTTACCTCTTCTCCTCTTTCAAATGTGTCCGATACAGCCAATTTATAACTGCTCACAGCTTTTTCGATTTCCCTTTACATCGTCTCGGCGTCAGTGCGCAAGAAGAAGCCATTTAAATGCAAATTTACGTCCAGAGCAACGCATTACATGCTGTGATTGCTCGGTAGCAGAATGGCTTCCACATTCTCCTAACGTTATAATATCTGCAGTTAGTACAATATCTACCCACTCGTGTTAACTTCGACTTTACCACCATTCGTAGCCTTTATATTGTCTTATATATTTCTCCCCTTGGTGCTACCGACCACCGCTTTGCCCGCATTCTGTGATTTATTTGATACATCGAGCTAAAAAGTCCTATATTAGAATATAAGCCTTTTCATCTAGGTCATGGTCTACCCGTATGCCAAATTTCACTTAAACACGCTTACAACTAACATACATAATGTCCTTTCACAATTCCATATTTGAAGGATAGGGTAATTCAATAATACTTTGAAAAAAAACTTCTGACTACATCGTAGTATGCGATTTAATCAGAAACGCCCATATAAACACTCTTCAAAAATATTCATTGCAATTCGATTTGGCGACAATCGAAGCAAATCCGTTTATTTTTGAATCGGTGGCGCAATTCCAAGCACCTGTGTCGTATTAATAGTAGGTAAATCAGAGCTATGCAGTCGAACGGTAAGCCTGAAAGTCCCTGTAGAGTATTTTACTGAAGGATTTATGGGAAGAATATGCTCACACCCGACGTTATATGGGAAAAAATATGGAAAATGTTCTTTCGTCTGATCATGTTATGGGAAAAGGTCCTATGTGTTCAACATAAAAATATGTATATGTAGGCATCGTAATAATATACATGGTACTGTTTCCTTATGGAATGTATTCCATGATCACTTTCTGAGTAGTAAACTCTTAGCATATGAGCCTCCACTCTCAGAGACATCAGTTAACATTCAAAGACGAAACAGCAGAATTTATTCTTGTTAGATTTTAAGTTTCTTAATAATGAACCAAATCAACCAACGTTAACTGGGCAACATTAACTATCCCTATATACTTGTAATTTTACATGATAAAATCACAATATTTGAACGTTTTTAACAAAAAACAAATATTTAAAAGTTTTCACTTCTATCGGCAGTCCCCAAAGACTGCCCCGCATGGTTTTTTTTATTTACCTAATACAGCGCCAGTCCCAGTGGGCCAAAACATACAAAGAAGTCATGCAAGGTATTATGCCGCCCTACAATGAATCAGTGGGGTAGAGTAAACTCCACGAATACGGCCTGTCTACGTTTGCCCACTAGTGAGGAGGCTAGTGGGGCAAATGAGAATAATCCAAAATGCCCCGCTACATCTACTTACGTTTGAACTTGTCCTCAAGTACAGCCGCGCAGTAGTCGCAGGCTAACGTGCAATGTGGGCGACGCATCTCCAGCAGCGGGCTAACGGCCCGCCGCGGACTGGGGGAGTCCGCCCCCCCTGGCGGGACCAGGGACATTGTCCTGTTGACAAAGAAAAAATTAGGATTAGAATCCTGTTAGTCAAAGCACACAAATCACATTGACCGTTGTCGGTTGCCAATTCTTTGAGTTCCGAACCCGAAGAGAAACCAAGGGAATATTATTAAGCCTCCGTTATCCGTCCGTCTGACTGTCAGGAGCTGTTTCCATGAGCAGTAATAGGTAGAGTTGAAATTTTCACAGTGTGTGTATTTCTATGCAAGAAACATTATTTTACAAATAATTATCCGGAGTAAAAAAACTTTCAAGTGCCTAATTTCAAAGTTACTGAAATGTAAAGAAGTGACGTAAAGTTGTGAAGCGACATGTAGAGCGTAGACACTTTAGTAAATTAAATTATATCTACAACCTTCAATTTTTATTATAAGTAGAAGCTAGTTCTAAAAAAAGAGATCTCAAATGTTTTAAATTTTTGTAAAGATTTCTAAACTAATTCGATTTGCCCTTTCAAGAAAAATCTAATAATTTTGCCTTTTGTAGCATTACTAGCCACTTAAAGTTAAACCCATAAAATCCAGAGACTTTCGGAAAGTCAGATAATTTATATTAATTTTGGGACCTAGACTACCCACTTTAAATTCATAGACGATCGATTTCAAGTCTCTTTTTTTAGTACCTCCACAAGGTTCAACGATATGAAACCGAAATACAATAATAGACTCAGAGCTACTGAAGCCTCCGACTAAGGTAGCGTTTCCACCGTGTGTTGTTTTCCTTTCCGGCTAGAAATTCTTAAGAGATGAGCCATACGATCCTAAGAACTAAATAGGTGAATAACTAGTAAGCAAGGTTATGTTTTTTTTTCGATGCCCAATAGTCATAAGATGGTAAGAGCTTTTCAAGAAGAACCTTTGCTCTTTACATAATTATTGTCGAATGTCAACCATATTCATGACTTAAATTGAAAACTAATTGCACACCGAAGTGGCACCAAAGTACAGGGTTGAAATCTGGGTACCGTACGTAGCATGCTATGAATCTTCTCTTAAAGAAGCCTTACAGAAACACCATTACACAGAGGGTTCAGTAGTTTATAGTTCATAATGCTGCTAGGCAGCAGGTACCTATATAGAAGTATGCGGTACACAGACCAAATCTCCATTGAAAAAGGAGGATCCTCCGACCAGACGGTTGTTGTGTTTTGTAGGCAACTGCCCGATAGTTGATATTCAGGCTGTTGTAAATGTTCAAATCTCACGGAAAACTTTGGTACCGCGATGCAGGATTTCGTTAGTAGTTCGTAACAGACGAGATAGATGGCGTCGCGGTTATTTTTGTTGCCGTCCAAATTTTGCTTCTTTAGTTTTTCATGAGGCGGCATTGATGATCTCCCATCCAATTTACGGAAATGTAACAACGGGTTGTACAAACATTTTCAGTTCTACAAATTCCATTCAACTTTAAACCGACAAATTTTATCGCCCTCAAAATTCGTAAATGTTTCTTGTGGCGGCATTGATACCGCTACACCTACATAGAATTCACAAAGTCATCATTGACTGACCAAACTACAAAACACAACATACCATAATTACTTTGTACCAATACGCTCAACCAAAATCCCTAAAGAAAAAACCTCCAATTCTCACATTTTCTCCGAGGTAAATTAATGCGCACATATTTCTTACATGTTCCCGAAGCGAGTGTTCCTCGTAGCTTAGGACTTAATAAAGGTAATTAATTTAGCTTACAAGTTACAAGTAATAAATTGGAGGGCCCTATTATATTTTACAAAAGGCGAACCATTAATACGGGGGAATTGGAGACTCCAATCACTCCCAAGGGAATATTATTAAGGTTTTGGAGTACCACCGCAGGTAAAATTTACCTTATTTTTCTCGTTATTTGCGGGTAATTGCCTCTCATCTTGTGGATTGGGGAATAAGAGTTTGCTGGGGGACTTAAAGACCTTTGCGTTGTAGTGGAACGAAAATTCGGGACAATAAAATAAGAGTTTAGAAGACTTCGTTACCCTAGTGGTTTGCAAGCGGCTTTTTGTTACGGGGTAAAATTGAAATTCTCAGATATAATCTATTTTTGTATTGTTATTCCAGGTTAAGTTGTAGACACAATACCAGATGAACCGTAAAATGAGGTATGGTCAACAGGCTACGAAGCACCTGCAAAGCAGGTGTTTCTTATGACTCCCCTGCTGTTATTTTCTGATTAATTTCGTTGCGGGATCCAAGACAGTTGAATTATTTCTCCAAGACTAGTTAGGAATAGTGAGGCGGGATTGTCCCAGAAAGAAAGATAGACGGAAAATGAAGTGATTCTATAAAGTTAGGGTACGGAACTTCAAAAGGCTGCAAAGCAAGGCTTCATTGCCAAAAAGGAATCATAATATTTTTTTCCAATGTGTGGCCTAACTTTGCAGTCGTGATAGTATGTATATTTTTAAACAACAATTACAATATCTCCAAGGAAGCAAAATTAAGACTAATAAAACCGTAACATCATTATAACTTCACACTTTTTCTAGCGTGCAATGGCTGCACGACGGCCTATCAGTGACGTCACGCTACAAAGGCGGGTAACCGGAGTCGGTACAAAGTAGGCCATGTTTGTGGAGTGACACTTCGCTCGAGAGTCTCCTCTATGAGTCTATGCACAGCTTAAATCTACAGTATATGAGTCGTGCAATAGAATGTGTTAGGAAAATCACGTGGTGGAAATATGTGTTGAAAGGAAGATGAAAAAATAATAAGATATTTATATACTAAATGTTAATATAATTGGTCAGTACATATCTAAAGAACCCAAACACGATGGTGGTAACTTGTTTGATTGAGGAGTTACTATGGCCACCTTCTTCTTCATCATCAGATCAGCCCCAGACTACCATTGTTATTGCATTGTGCCCAAAGTTACTTATGCCAACCTTTAGAACGCCAAAGCATATACGCATCGACGTGCCCCCGACACCAAGCCGCAAATTCGCCGTATCTCGAACGAAAACTATGGTAACCTTAAGGTGATGAATCGTCACGTAATGTTTGATTGGTTGTTGGTATGATATTTCTATCGCTGTTGGTTTCTCTTTTCTTTTCAAAACTGTTTTTGGGTTCTCTAAGCATCTGGAATCTCAGATCCATACTTAACTTTAAGATTTACTTTGTGACTCATCGATAGTATTTATTATTTCCAGGGACAGGGCAAGTACTTCGATAAATTAACTCATCATTCAGCCGAAGGACGTCCACTGCTGGACCTAGGCCTCCCCCAAATGGGGGAGTTGAATTTGCCATTATCGCCACGTTTGGCAGGCGGGTTGGCGATTGCTTTGTAGCTGTTGCAATGTACAGAGAATGCTGCTGCCCATTCTCTGGTGAGTCCCTTAGTCGCCTCTTACGACACACACGGCAAGTGATGGGATGGTGCTGTTCTTTTACGTCTGACACCATAGAGATAAATTAGGTATTATACCAGAAACCACCACAAAAGTAAAACTAAGAAGCGACCTTGAATAAAAACTTTTCTCTGACTTTTATTTCTTTTCGCTCGAATTGCTAGCCACAAAATAAAAATATTCATTTCAATTGGACTTTATTTTTTAAACCCCTTTGCCAATACAGACTGAAAACGATGCCTGGCGGCAGTCGATCTTACTAGCTATGCAATATTCACCTCTATGTATATGTACAGCAGGTACGTCTGTATGTATTGTATGTACCTATATAATTTATTTTGAATTTTCGAGCTCCAGACCGCTCGCGGTATGGAAAATCGTTCGGAAACTTTAATATACGAGAATTTGAGAAAGCATTTTAAAATGGAATCGACGGATAGATTCCATGATTGAATATTACGAATGCAAATATTTTCAGCGGGAAAAATCAATCAGTTTTTATGGTGCAGTTTGCGAACTAACCGATTAGAGAATTGGTCTCCTAATTTTCGAATCAAGTACTCCTTGTCAGAAATGTCAGTTCAGAATTTGAGATATCAAAGAACAACCAACTGTATGTTTAACAAGATAAAGTTTTAATTCCATTGCAAATCAAAAACAAGTAGGTAAGAGTCTATCGGTAATCCGAAATCTGTTTAGCTGTTGAGGCATGATTGATTTACTGATACACAAATATTCATATTGAATACAATATTAAAACGAAATAGGATTAATTCCACATATTTAATGAAACACGACAGCAGCGACAGCAAGACAGCAGGATTATACCTAATCCACTATTCTAAGGTAGATGTCTATATTTGCATAGTACGTGCGTGCGTGGGAAGTAGGTATTTACCTAATTAATGCAGGCGTCTGTACATTAGAATGTACTTGTACTTACAGTATATTAACTGAAGTCGTACCTAGGGATTCGTGCTTAGGTGCTTTGTAATTGGATATTTAGGAAGCCTCAAATTGGGACTGTTTTGTCTTCAACGCATTCAAAGTCAGATATTTAGAGTAGCTTGTAGCTAAAGATGAGCTCTTAGTTAAGTCATAACAGCCGCACGGGCCGTATTGAAGTTAAGCAGCGCTTGCCGAGATCGGGCTGAGGATGGGTCACCATCTATTTACACCGAAACTCCTTGCGTGCCTCGAAAAGCAGGTTAAGTCTGTCCCGGCTGGGATTTGTAGATCTTTGAGAGTCGCTAGCTAGCCAAAAAAACTGGCCAGGTGCGTGTCAGGTCACGCACAGTGAAGGGTTCCGTAGTTAACCGTGTCGTAAACAATGACAAAAAATAAATAGCCAATTTTTCTATAAGATTGCAAAGTTACAAACGCAACTTAGACATACAGTCATTTTCAATGGAATTATTACGAAAGTTTTAGCAATCTAGTTCCATTTAATTGGTTGGTCGACTATTACCGACTCGTTAACTTGTAAAGCCTACTTAGCAGAGATAGATTTCCTTTTAAATTCGTTATATAAGTTACTATCATGATTTTTTTCACGTCTCCAAAAACAACCGTTTATCTGGGAGAGGGAGGGACAGACAAGATTCTAACAAAAATTAGCACTTTAAAGCTTAATATTTTGCAAACGGATCCTTGGATGGAAAATGGTTTTCGCACACCCTCAATATTTTAAATAAAAAAAAATTAAAACAATTTTTTTTGAGGTTTTATTTTTTACCCATACCAAATTCCAACTTTCTAGTGCTAAGCTTCTCTGAGCTAAACCACGGACAGATAGACGGACATAGCGAAACTATAAGGGTTCCTTGTTGACTATGGAGCCCTAAAAAGGCTAGTCAGACTGATGAATCAAAAAGGTGGGCCGATAACCTGACAACGACGATGCGAGTAGAATCTTTATTTATCATAAGAACATGATACACTAGTTCCCTTTTAACGTCGTTACGACTTACTATGTTTGGGTAAAAAAAAAAGAAAAGTGTTTTTAACATCTTATTATTATGTGTAGTAGTGACTTGCAGTAAAAATTATGGTGATGATTGCACTATGTGCACGTTCGAGATGATTCTTGAAGTGATAGTTCACATATCTTTGAAACGAATACACTAACATTTGAAAAATAAATAGCGCACAAACAAAACCGTATTTGTATAATCAAATTGAAATCTGCAGAAGGATTCAAGCGAGGAGAAAAAGCATACGTTTGTGATTCGTTCCTGTCTCAGCAAACGAGCTGCACCAACAAAAACTCACATAAATCACACACATAAATAAAACAACATGTTTATCTTATGCGCCCCCGGGACGATACATTGCAATTGTCAATTTTACGTTATTGTCAATTGCATTGATCGTTTACAAAAACAATCATCAATCGCAGTTACGTGATCGGAAACAATTGATTAAAAAATCAGAAAATAAACTTTTACTCGGTAATAACAATAGATTAATAGAACAGCAATTCCTATTTTAAGTCATTTACTTTTCTGGACACAACTTCGACTCAAGAAAATTGAAAGCTGTTATAGTTATTTTTAGGGTTCCGTACCCAAAAGGTAAAACGGGACTCTATTACTAAAACTCCGCTGTCCGTCTGTCACCAAGCTGTATCTCATAAACTGTTAGACTATTGAAATTTTCACAGATGATGTATTTCTGTTGCCCCTATAACAACAAATACTAAAAAACAGAATATAATAAATATTTAAGGCAAACAAACAAACGTGATTTTTTGCCGTCATTTTTGATATCGGCACAGTAGTTTTTGAGTTTATTCATTACAAACATACACACACACAAAAATACAAATTTTTCCTCTTTATAATAGAAGTGTAGATAGTGAAGATGGTACGAAACCCTTCGTGTCGTGCACGAGTCCGACTCGCACTTGGCCGATTTTTTTCCGTTGTAATGGCAATTAAATCGAGTGGAGGTTCATCAAATTGACTTAAAATATGAACCTTAGCCCATATTTTTAACGAGGTTAACAAACAAAAAGTATCGTAACTAAAAACTGATTTGACAACCCAGTGACTGTTTCCAGCAGATTTCTCCCTTTTGTTTCACCATTCACAAGCCTTTGTGCAGTATCGATAGCAAAGCCTGGCTGAAAAGCTTCCGACTGAAAAATGAACGAGTCCATTCTTTCTGAATGAAATCCGATTAATTCCATTCCATCATTGCTAGGAACTGTTTCATTAGTAAAGTCTTCTTTTGTCCGTGAAAATAATTAACTATTGTTTTTTAAAATTGGATCGTGGTTTCTAGAATAGTGCCAATTTTAATTGAAATCTTTTTCAAATAAAAGAAAAATATCTTGGCGTATTTTAATAGATAAACCGCCTTTTTTGTTTGTGGGATGAGGGAATAAAATAAAGTACTGTAGAGAAACTGTAGCTTATGAGACCGGGTCGAAGAGGCTCCAATAAAAGTACTAAATATTTATTGCCACACTGCTCGGTCATATGCTACTCGCATCCGCCGCCACAGTTACATAAGGGCTCTATTTAATTAATATAACTGAGAATGATATGTTTTTGATAAAATATCGATTTTGTCAAAAACATTTCACGGTTTGTTTCATTAAAACTTAGAAATCAGACAGAACCGTTGTAACATGAACGAAAAAACTGAATTAAAATTTCATCCAGTAAAAAACAAAGACGGTACAAAAGAGAAGCTACAACTAAAATGTAACTACACATAAAAATGAATAAAGTTAGACTCAGAGAGTAATGTAACCATGTTACTGCGGTGGCTTCGTCTGAACTGTCAGCGACGAGGCGAAACGATATCATTTAATATTGTCTCTGCAGCTGAGAACATGACAATGAGACCTTTAAGGCGACAACAGACAGGCGTGTTGCGACAAGGTGACATCGCGTTTTCGTAGAAAATGTTCTATACCTGTAGAACAAATTAGAGATCGCATTGTCGCTTCCATGTCGCATCGTTATCGCGTCGTTGTTGAATTATCTCGTCGCATCCGAGGTAGTATTTATTCTAAACGAGCCTAAATTGGAGCAGCCTCAAAAAGTACTTCACTGTTAAAACCATTAAAATATATTGTGACCACTGCCTGTATAAATAATTTAATAAACAAATTGCATTTTATTACGTGCGGGTGCTGCATTTATTTTATTTTTTGAAACATAATCACATTTTGTATTTTTATTAAATAGTTTCTCATTATGTTCTTTACCATCCCCTTTATCTAAATCTATATACCTACTTGTAATAGAAAGGTTAAGTTCATCAGTACCTTCAGTGGTAAGTACTGATTGATTGAACGAATCTTCTTCCACTGATAGTAAAACATCGCCACACACTACCGTTGAGTGTACTTTTATCCTGAGAACACGTATCCTGTGTCATAAGAACGCCATGTGAGCTAGGACGCGGAAACACCACTTCAATATAAATTGCATTTCAATTTATAGGTTTACATGGAATCGCGCGTTCGATATTTAAAGGTCACAACAACGTATTAAGTTGTTGTGACCTTTAAATATCGAACGCGCGATTTCGTATATCTATTTTCTATTGATTCTTTTTATAGAAACAATCAATTTCTGTTTTTTGAAATAAATGTTTTAACAGCGACCTATAAATAATAAAAAATTCTAAGTAATATTGTAAAAGCGAAATTGAGATTGTTTGTTACGCTTTCACGCCTGAATCACTGAACTAATTGCGAATATTAACGCAAGTGAATCTCTCAATGGTCACTAATAAAGGAAACCTTAACGCTGAGGTTAATCATAGGATTTGTGCTGCAGCTTTTGCAAGGTGCAGCCCAGAGTTTTCCATTCTCACTATCTCAAGTTAAGTACAAAGATCGACTTTGATCTCTTTCTCCATTCATTCACATTAATATTCATAACTCTTTTACTTACCCTACTATATACACACATAAATATTCTCGTGGAAATGGAAATATTTTCTTGCAAGCTAGGTATCGGAAAAAGGTGTACCTCACTAATGACGGTCCAATACACTTTGAAACGCTGGCAGACAATATTTAAATCGTAATTATTGCGAAATAAGGTCTCTTCCAGGTAAATGGAAATTAATTAGAATTTCAGCAGAGAAGAAGTGGAGAATCTAGTATCTATCTGATCACTATACCTAATAGTAGTAGCAGGCCAGTGTTGCGGAATTGTTTGCAAGAGTTACGGAGGGTATGCGGTTCAGTGTAAACCTTCATTGAAAAGGCAGGATCATCCGACCAGACGGTTGTTGTGTCTGGTGGGCAACTGCCCAATAGTTGATATTAGAACTGTTGTATATGTTCAAATTGCACGGAGAACTTTGCTTGCGCGATGCAGGATTTCGTTGGTACATCGCTGACAGGATAGATGGCGTTGCGGTTCTATTTGTTGCCGTACAAATTTCGCTTCTTTAGTTTTTCATGAGGCGGCATTGATGATCTCCCATCCAAATTACGGAAATCTAACAACGGGTTGTACCAACATTTTCAGTTCTACAAATTCCATTCAACTTTAAACCGACAAATGCCCTCGAAATTAATAACAAGTTTAAGCATTGCTCGTTTTTCGTCCTGCTTCACAATCTGTGGTTTAATTAAACCGTTCCGGTCTGCAAGCGGCGCCGTGACGTGTTCCGCGTCGTATTAAGTCTGGTTTATATTTTGTGTAGATTATGTTCCCCCGAGGCTGCAGATCTAAACTTGATGAGTCTTGCTACTGCTATTTTTGGAACGAAGTTCCTTATCGCACGGTACGGAGTTAACGGATGGGGGCTGGGCGAAAAAAAGTGTAAGATTTTTCTGGTACGAATTTCCGTCACGACCCTTTCTTTACGGTCATTAATCGGTTATTAATCTATACTTTAAACTAATATTATAAAGAGGTAAAGTTTGTATGTAGGAGGTAATAATCTCTGGAACTACAGAACCGATTTTGAAAAATCTCATTTTGTATATGATAGCCACATTCATGAGGAATGCCATAGGCTATACGGGAAATTCCTACGGGAACGGAAAAAAAACGGGATATGCGCGTACGAAGTCGCGGGCAACAGCTAGTCAATAATATAATACGTTTGTCAATAGTAATACACTACGATAGGAACTTCGTTCCAACCGAGTGTTCCACGACACTCACACATTTTTTTTTCAGCCTATACTGACCCACTTCTGGGCAAATTGCTCCCCGAAGTTCTTCCAGGTATTCTTCTTCCGCCACCTCTTCCTAGCCTGGGGGCGCCTTTCTTCTTCAAACACGCCTTGTTGTGGATACTATGCTATCTAATTATTTCAAAAGATAGGCACTCGCTCTCAGCTGCCTTACTGTGTATCAAACCAAGATAACTTGGAGGTCGGCAAGGGAGCGTGGGAACACTAGATGGATCGACGACTGTAGTGGAATACCGCAGAATATGAGAACACAGGAACGGTGGAGAGACAAATCCTCTACTCCTAACTACAACTTTAACACGATTGTAACAAACATTCTCTTTTATGTATTCAAACTACATAGAGACAATACAGTTTGTATTCGACCAAACACATTACAGATGTAATCTGTGAATGCAATTTACAGTCCGTTATATAGGGTGTAAAACAAATTTCGATAAGGAAAACTACTAAAGCCAATCCCGAAGGAATCAAAGTAGATAATTGCAGATAAAACACTCTGATTGTTTGGGGAAAATATCGAGGTCAACTAATACATAATTATGTTTGTTATATTATTAGTAGGAAATTACTTTTTTTTAAGGATGGAAAATCATCAAATTACTTCTTCCGCTTTAGGTGGAGTGGAAGGGCGTGTCAGACTCTTACTGACTAAAACCCATTCGTATTCCTTCTAAAGCCCTCTGCGTTCCAGGGCCGCGGTGACTCTTTCGAATAAATTCCGCAACAGTAGGAAATTACTTAAATGAGTGTTCTGGGCCGCCATTTGGTTGAACTCTATGAGTACTGCTGATGATCCTCAGCTTGATCAGTAGCTGGGTAAATAGACGGATTCTAAAATGGTATGAAATTGATTGGAATTAACTACACATGATTTAATTCGTCACAGCAAATAACATAAATTGAGTTCACTTTGCCCATTTGCTTCTTATTTGCCTTTAGAGGCGTTGAAAGGCCGCGACCTTAACCGATTACGTGAAGGCCGCGGCATTCCCCAGCGGATTCCCGCCTTCGCCAGGTCATGCAAGACACATAGGACCGGCTGATATGGCGACACTTGGGGGTGGCGTATGTCCGTCCAGCAGTGTACGTATTTCTGCTGAAATGTTGAGAATAAACCCTAAAATTAAATCAGATGAAACCTGACTGCCCCACACTTTTGTTAAGATTTCAGTTGAGACAAATAGTCAAAACATAGGGTGGTTTTTATATTGGTTTCAACAAATGTAATAGAAAACCTAAAAGTTAGTCCCGTATCTGCAGTTTACGTATATATACTGAGGTTCAAGTAATTTTCTTAATCTCCTGTCCTTTACAGGGTTTCAAAGTTGCAGGGAAAACTTACACTACTTAGTCTAAGTAAAATAGTTTAAAGATGAGAATGGATAAAGTTATTACATCTTTAAAGTGCACTTGCACTATAGAGCTGTAATAATTTTATCCATCTAGAACCTCTAGGTAACAAATGAGGTTCGTTCCGACACGAAACCTTCTTTGTAAATGAGGCAAAGTTGAGTTTGTGTTTATAATTTAGGTTATGTTTTTTAAGTAACACACTCTACTTATCTGGTTCTTTTTTGCTAAGGAAATGGACAAAAGATAAAGATCCCGTGTGAGTAAAAGATACACATACATTTTATAGTCGATAGCTGGCTGTTCACACTGCCGAGAACTCTCTTACCAGTAGTTTGTATTAGCGACAAGTGCTATCAAAGACAAAACTCGTTAATCAATACTCGCTAAGCAATACTCGTTGAGCGATACTCACTTGGCGGTCAGAAGTCGGAACTCACGACGAGAGACTATACTTATCAGCGGCAATTTTTACCAATAGTGTGTCACACGCCGGAGCAAGTGGTGCGAGTAATAACCCGTCGTACAAGAGCATTCGCTTATAGCCGAGCGACCAAACTATAGGAAATACACACTCGCTGCTCGCTGCTCGCCAACTCGTATCCAGTTTCTAGCTTTACTCGCTTCTCGCTGATCGTCGGTGGTGAGACAAGGGCCTAAGCAATGCACCTACCATGCCAAGGGCATTAAGTCCGCCTTTATACCTATGTGCATGAAGTATAAATAAATAAATGATATCTACTAACTGACTACTGACTTAATATAGGTACCAAAGTACCATCGACTGAAAGAAAAATGCAGTACCTAGACATACATATACACCGTGAATATACGGGCGGGTGATTAGTGATAATTATAAATGAATTATTCTCTGATCAAGCTATCTATCACTAATCCCTGGCATGGTTGTATCTTTCTCTTCATCTTAATTAAGTGGGCACTGAATAGCAGGTCGCCCCTGCGTGATTGACCTCTCAAGGCCTAGCACGAATGTTTTTGACGTATAGTAACGTAGCATAAATGTTAACCATAACTATGATACTCTTTCGCACACAATATTTATTTGAATTGGATATTATATTCGTATTTTTTTTTCATTATAAAAATATGTATGTCGCATACAATGGAACCAAATTACTATGGGGATGAAGTTTTTATATTCAAAATTCAGTGATACGCCAAAACACAGTAAATATGATTCGCAAACATTTCCTAAAGTTCGCAAAGTCGTTAGAAAGAGCATCCGAAGCGATAAAATTAATTAATTATAACAAGTTGTGAAAGCCGGGGTTTATTGACCTTTCTGAAACAAAAGGGAACAGTTTAAATAGACGGTAAGCGTGATTTATCATCATTTTCATACTCTCCTATGTTGTTTTAACATCATTTTTTATGTCTCTTCTGTCTCATATTTCAACGTGAAATATGATCTTTTTCATGTTATTTATTTTTTTAGCTGTCCACACTTTATGCACGAAGTATTAAAAATAACGAAAAATTTTTTTCAAGTTTTTTAGCCAACCTAAAGTTTGGGATGCTTATATGTTTTTAACTGGTGCGTTAAGCTCTTCTGCAATACCTACATATTGCGGAAGATCGACAAAACTTTTTTAAAGTTGTTCGTTTTCCGAAAATACTACTTTATTTACATATAATATCAAAGACATGTGGCTACATCTTGAATCTGAATAAAGTAAACTGACTCGCAAGAGTCCACCTAATCCATACTAATATTATAAATGCGAAAGTGTGTATGTCTGTCTGTTACCTCTTTGAGCTTGAACCGCTGAACCGATTAAGATGAAGTTTGGTACGGAGATGAATTAGACCTTGGAGAAGGACATAGGCTACCTTCTGTGGCGATAAAAGGGCTTGAAGGAGGGGGGTTTTTATGGGAGTCCGTCATTATTGAAGATAAAACCATGATACTTTGTATTACGGATCTTGATAAATAATAAAGAAACAAAAAATATGAAATATTTTAAAAAAAATAATATCTTCAAAATAAAAATGGCTGCCCAAAGTAATTACTCCAGGCGGACGAAGTTGCGGGCAAAAGCTAGTAATGGTTAAAGGCAAAGAGCATCTTAAACACTTACAAATTATTTAACCTTCATGAACACATTGTTAATTGCCATTGATAAGTCGACGCAGGCACAAATTATTTGGCCATTAACCCTTAAACTCTTGTCAATGCCATTGCTATTTGCATAAATACACCCCCTTACCCCAATTTCAGGGATGTTTCTCAGTTTGGGTAGAATTGTTTTACGGCTAAACTTTTATGACTAAGCGAATACCGTGGTCGTACTTTTATTGTGTGTTGACACGATACCATTTTGAAAGTAGACACGCGGTGTTTGCGATATTTTTCACTCTTTAGTTTTTTTTTTTTTTCACTGTTTAGTATATGCCTCGGTTTTTTATGCCAATTCCCGTGCCAGACTCATCCGCGATGGCAACAATGCCGTTGGCGCATCTCGCCGCCATCTTTTAGTCGGTCACTACCTTACTCCACCTTTCATCACTGAGCTTTGCCAGGTTTACTGCCCAGCTCCATTAGAGTTCCGGAATTCGTTTTCTGATACTCAACTTACCTACGCAATGTTGATTGTTCTGATTCAAACGACCGAAATTTCACGATTCATTTATATACCAAGGAATAGGCAAGGCAATTTATCCAACATAAGAACGGAAATATCTATGTATATGCGGATATAAATATTCAGCACATACCTACATCGGGCACGTTATTGTGGGATCCTAATACCGGTACTACCTATACACTGTGGAGTTTGAAGTAAGTATTCTATTTGCTTGACTGAACGCTGGAAATTTTAAGATTTTGTGAAGTTCGTATTGTAACGTCGATTTTACATTAAGTTTAATAAAGAAAAAAAAAATGCCATGGTGATAATAGGGTATGTATATTATATTTTTAAGAAAACGATTTTTCGAGTGTTTCATCAGTTTAATACGGTCAGGTAAGTAAGATGCAAGCTGGTAATCTCAAAAAACAAATGATAGAGTCATGGACTATTCTGAAATTCTGAAATGCTTGGCCTATTATTGATCTCACTACTTTTATAGGCCGAATTTTTGGGGATAGGAACTTGGCCTTTTTTCACAATTTTGATTTTTTTGGGGGATATCATGTCTTTATTTCTAGTAAATGATAGGAATGATGTAAACGAGTTGCTTCATACCAAATTTGAAGTTTTTACTGTGGTGGGTAATAAATAAAATTAAATAATTAGCTCTTGAAGACCGAACCTGATTTCAACCTTTAAAAAAATGCCTTTTTCCGATTTTTTTCTTCAATCGTACCCTAAAACCTATCTTCACACCAATTGAAGTTTCTAACATGACTGGAAGTGCCCCATAATTTTGATGAGTCCGTGAGTCAGTAGGGAAATCCCCTGTATCTCCTCATCGGTTTAACCTTATGTTTTGAAATTTTCCTGGGGTCCAACTATGAGGTCTTAAAACGATCATGATTACGCTTTAAGAGAGAGACGAGAGCACTATCCCTTTTACATCATTGAGCACTATCCCTTTTACATCATTGGAATTGGATGGCATTAGCACGTCTTAGTAATCTTTAACTTTATTGTGACGGTAATAGATGCTCCAAGTATGATCAAGTTGTGATTAAAACAAGCATTGTTATGAGGGAGGTAAAAACAGCTCGAAATTTTTCATGTTATAAACACACTGCGTGCGTAAGACCAGAATTCTACCGCGAATATTGTAGCATTTTCCCTGAATACAATATCAAAATCAAAGACCATTTCAAATTCATTGCAGGCTGTCGAAAGCTCGTTGGTAAACCAGCTCAGGCCACTGTGTGCGATGCAATCCCAGCATCCCCCACTATTGGTCATTTGAACGGTCACTACAATCATACTGTCGCCTTTCGAAGGCTTTTATATGACTCGAACTCTATTTCCAATACTCTATTCGAAACGTGTACAGAAAAGTCCTCAAATACCCTTCGTATTTGAGGATTTAGATGAAAATGTTTTGTTCGGGCTCAGACGTTTTGTGTTTTGGATTTAATGTTTTGGGTAAGGTTTCGATCTATTTGCAAAAACAGGACTGTACTGGTATTGCTTAAAGCTTTGTATGAACCGAACAATATTTTACATGATCCTTTGTGTAACTAAAACGTTACATCTTTTTTTATATGTAGAGATTTGGCCAAAAAAAAGATACGAAATCCTTTTGGAAAATTTTTGCGACATTCCATGAAGTTCATACATCTTTTTTACACAAGTATGTAGGTAAGGTCTGATAAAAAACAGAGTTTTAAAATCCGTAGAAACATACAATAATTTAAGTTAAACATACAATAATTTCTGAATGGGTACCACGCAATGCTTTTACGTAGCGCGAGAGATAGTGCGAGTATTCTAACCAACTCGATCACGTTAACGTAAAGCATTGAGCATAGCCCAGGAGCACTGCAGTGCCTGAGTTTATGTGTCCCAGACCGCTATGTGTGGAGGCGACGCCGCCCGCCGCTGCTGGCCGTACTAGTTGCTAGGACCAACCTTCTCGCCAAAACACCATTTACCCGTGAATTCGCAAAAATACTGTTGTTTATTATATGTTATAGTGTAGATTAGGGTGGGCTATGTTTTTATTTATAATTTTAAATATTGTGTTTAGGGAACTTAGTGTAGAATATGTTGGGATTAAACGTAATTTTTATTATAAGTACTATTGGTTTTTACATATTTTATAGTTTCAATTTGTAAAAAAGTTAATTTTAAGACCGCGCTATCGCATTAGGTACCTGTAATGATAGTGTAAGGGAGATTTAAATTAATAAATAATTCAATATAAAAGTAAACGTTCGCATACGTCAAATCTAATACAGAAAAGAGGTTCTCCATTTTTGTCACCAGGCGGTGCTTATTATCCGATCGAGTGCCTTTAAAAACTCATAATAAGGGCCCAGCTTATCCGCTATAACAGACCACCAGTATGGTA
Source organism: Mamestra brassicae (assembly GCA_905163435.1). Classification (NCBI taxonomy): domain Eukaryota; kingdom Metazoa; phylum Arthropoda; class Insecta; order Lepidoptera; family Noctuidae; genus Mamestra; species Mamestra brassicae. The sequence goes on along the minus strand of LR991009.1, from coordinate 7,979,347 downwards.
TACCTTAATACCCTCTTTTGATGAGAACCGACGAATATTTTATACCTACATATAGTCCTCCTTGCCGATTTCGACAACGGCAACCCCATGACTCTACTTCCTAGCGTGTGCCCTAATATGACTCGCTAGGCTCAATTTGGTTTTAAAAACCCGATCACAGATAAGGCAATACAGCTGACAGACGGCAGAATTAAAAGTATAATTATATGAGAGCTTGGGTCTCTCTTTACGTATTTGGTGTTTTTCGTTGATGGTTTCAAGTCGCTTTTTTTCGAATATTTGTGTTTTACACTGTTGTAAACCGTATTGCGCCAAGACGACCTATGTGAAGCGAGCCTCTCCCGACCGGATGGGTCAATAGCGCACGCGCTTAAATGTCTCTTGAACACTTCCTTATAGCGGAGTTGTTGTTGTTTATACCTACGTGGGCACTGACCAACAGTTTCAACAGTATCCATTTATTTACAAGAACGCAATCTGTTACTATGTATATATATCCCCCTTATACATGATAATAGGTATCGTCTTACGACACCCACGGGATAAGACCTCACCATCTATTCTTAGCTGAAGGCACCTTGCAGACCATTACTTTAAAAGTAATCACTACTGGAATAAGGTTACCGCTTCCTTGTGTAAATATCGTTGAGAAATTTTACTTGAGGTTTATAATTATGTATGGTTTTTCCTCGTTCTTTGTTTTCTTTAGTTGTAATAAATTTCTAACTAAGTTTGGTAACATAAACGTCTTGAAGTCCATAGGAAAAGCTACTATACGCCCAAACGTAACGAACCCAAAAGGTACTTCTAATTAACCAGCATAGCGCAACAATTCTCATCAAATAGAATTAGCCGTTTTTCGTATTTGATTACTAAGAAGAAGACATGGCAGAAAAAATGCACCTTACAAAAAACGCAAAATTTTGTTATTGGCGCCCAGCGTGGGACAAATAACTATGAACTCGAGGCACCGGAATTTCTCTTCCATCATACATAATCCAAAATGAATGTAATATTATTAGGGCTATTAGTCATTCTACACCCATAATGTGTCGTATAAACGAGAAAATATGAGTAACGACCTGAATATTAAGTAGGTATTAGGAAAAATTGCTACCAGGGTAGGTAGCAATTTTTCCTAATACCTACTTTTATTCTTTTATGTCCCGTAATGCCAGTAACAGAGGCAATTTACTTATTAAATACTCACTAATAGTCATTTCCATACTAGATCATAAAATTCTGGAAATGGCAGTACAAAACATAAGTCATTTTCAAGTAAGTTATTTTTCTCTTAATAATCAATAATTCAATAATTGAAAAAATAAGCCAGATTCTAGTGGATTTAATAAATTTTCTTCTAGGCAAGCATGCTCCATCGTCGACAAAATCATTGCCTTCCATCGGGTGAGATTCTGATCAAACGTGAGTCTATTTATAATAAAATTAAAAAAAATATACAGGTTGAATTATTAAAGTATGCGTGGATGGCCCAATCCGTAATAATGAGAAATATCAAAAAACACTGAAAGGAGTCTCGAGCCCGATTTTGATGACTTGCGGGCCATATCTGGGTTAAAGACCGCACAAAAATGCTTTGCAACGCATCCATTTTCAGCATTAAAACAACCAAAGATGAAACAAAGCCATAACTCACAAAACTTTTCCGATTTCCTTCACCATTAATCAAACGAAAATGACGTCACACAAAAATATTCATAAACAACGAAATATTTAACCTCAGTTTATAGAAACTGGGTCAAACTGAGGAGCACTGTGAAAATTAACGAACTCTCAGGACTGACTGACATCCCTACCAATAGGTACCGACTCAGGCAATCTCCAGGCACTTCCGTTGTCACTCATATTGGAATTTAAAGTGCTTCCGATTGGATCTGATTTCGGCGGAAAAACTCCTTGTTATAATGGGATATACTTCTGGAATTTGTTAAAATGATGAGTTTCTACCTTAACCAGTCATTCTTATTCGATTAGCGTCTGTGTTTCCGAACGCATACAACTCTAATCTCTTCAAAATTAGAGTGAAGAGGCTTCTTCTGGGTAAGCTCGCTCCATCGTCGACTTTGTCTCTGTCAGCTATGACCTAGACTAGAGTCAAGAGCAAACCCATATTAAATAAAAAAACAACATCAATAAGAGACTGAATAAAGTGCCATACTGTCAGCGTATGCGAATACAAGGGAAGGATCACGTGACATACCATATCCAACTATGTTGGGGATCCAGTGTAATCGGATCCAGGTGAGTTCCATTATTTTATACGAATCGACTGCGTATCTGTATTTTATAATTACGGGATATCTACACTTCAGCAAGACTAGTTGTCAAACTATCTGGCTTTTTTATTAAGCGAAAATAATCAGAAATGAACAGAAGTGGAGTCTTTTCTGTAACAGCTAAAATAGACCTGCGATCGTAAATAAAAACCTAATTTGGCTGTCGGAAATGCCAGCATATTTATGAACCTACAAAACGAAGGTCGATAAAGCCTGCTACGTTAAAAAGTCAATCAATCAAGGAAGTAATTTCCCTGTATTTTAACTTTCAAAGCTGTACCTAACTTCGAAACCCAAGGCCACAGAACTAAACAAACCTTAACCTTGACACAAGAAACGCCAAACAACAATTAAAAAACTTATAAACTACCTACCGACCAATTAATTTAACTTACCCACCCTTAAAAAGGTTAGGACACACTGTCTGTTAAGTAATTTTACTGCGAGTGTTTGACTGAATTATCTTGGCATTATGAGCATCTAATACATTAGTTTCAGCAATACGATTTTGTACATATTTCACGGAATGGCGAAGTGAACATGAAGTGAGCTATCAATCCATACAAACAAGATGAAATGACAGTTCACTTCATGCTCACTGCACCTAAATTTACACGGTGATATGTTAACAAAATAGGCCGGCTATAGCATGTTAATAAATTCAGATCTTCTCAAAGTTTGCTTGTTTGTACTGACTCAAGTGAGATACTGATAAAAGCCATATCTTTAACCTGTAGCTTCTTCTGAACGTGTGATTTTCATAATTTGAAAATCAATCTGTTACAAAACATCGAGTGTCGATCGTGTTCAATCCCAAGGTGACACATACGAGTGGCTTGATCTGTGTTAATATAACACATAGATACAACTTTTTGAGTTAAAGCTTGGATATGATCTCACCTTTAGATATGTTACCGGAAAATTGCAGACTCCGTAAGATTGTAATAAATCTTTATTAGATTATAACTTCTCAAAATATTATGAAAAAAACATTTTGTAGACACTAGTTAAAAGATATAAAAGTAATAAGTTTCCAATATATATCTACTTTATACGTGTCTTATTTAGAAAAAATAGTTTACGGTTTCAAGCGATATTTTACAATCTTACGGCGTTTGCCATTTTCTGGTGACATATACAAGAAAAACAAACAACCGTTGCTTGACATAATAAAGTTAAGACTAAACAAAATCAGTTTTACGACATTGTTTACGAAAGTTCTCCATAAATAAAGCTCTTAATGGGTAAATATAGTTGAATTAAGGTTAACTTAGTTTATCGGTTCAAGGTTAATGGTCCTTAATTAACTTCTAAGTTGAATGTTACGAGAATGGTAGGAAGATATAGGTGTGCCTGTTATTTTCTTTGCAATAAGTTGGTTTACCTACTGCGTATTCCTGTGCCTTTCGTCTTATAATAAAAACAACTAATGAATGGATATTATGTTGCCCATTAAAAGTTTCATTTCAAACTTTCATCTTCATTAATTTTCATTCAACCTTCTTTCGTGTTTACCTCGGTTTTATAAAGAACTGTACAGCTATATTTTAAGAGTCGAGACCCAGCGGCTTTGGCTGTGGATTGTCTATTAGTGAATCAGTAGAGTTCCGGATCCGGAGGGTCCGTCTGAAGCGCTGTCCGTCCGACAACAAGAAGGACAGCGAGACAGCGGAGGCTTAGTAATAGGGTTCCGTTGCTTACCTTTTGGATACGGAACCCTAAAAAATGTCAAGTAATATCGTTTAACAACAGCTGAGATTGGGCACAGAGGAAAAACAAAATATATTTAATTACATTATATTTTCTGGAAAAAAAAACTTTTTAGGTTCCTTATTTGTAAGTTGTAATTTACATTCCATCTATCAGAATGAGTAAGCATTCCTTATTTTTAGGTTTTAGTTATCCAAATAAAATAATGTTACCGATATCTGCCATGTACGTAAGAATCGTACACATATGTAGGTAACGTTATGGAATAAAGTAAACAGTGTATGTATTATGTACTTAGGACGACCACCCTTCAGAGTAAATCTGGTAAAACCAATATTTCATTCTCACTTCAATAAATCCATTGGGAAAAATGTTACGGAAATTGCTTTCAAGATTGTGTATTTTATTTATCTTGCGCAAAATGTTTGTCACGCGTACGTTTTAGGGTGACGCTAAAGAAACCTTGATTCCTGAATATTAAAGGTACCTACCCAGAAATCAGGAATTCTTTATCTTTTGTTTTATTTTTGGATGGTAAAACGTATATTTGTGAAAGCAACTGACACATGAGATTAGAAGTTGTAAACGCGACTACAGCGCACGTTCTGCATTCTATTCCTGGACTAGGCAAAGTGTTAAATGTTTGTACAGTTGTGTGTTTAGCAAAATGTTTGAAGAGGTTTTAAGTGGTAACCGTTTAAAGAGCATTTCAGAAATAAAATTGTAGCTATTTCTAGACACTGATAAAATACAAAAAAAACCTCAAGCTCAAAGCTCATTTATTTCAATTAAACCATTACAGGCACTTTTGAATTGTCAAGGTCGGTCTGTCCACAGAGATGAAGTTATTTGCACGTTCCGAAGCGTAGATCTCTATGGAGAAGAACGTGCAAGAAACTCCATGGACACTCGGCCAAACTAAACGAATACCAGCCAAACTCTTCCTTCTTAAAAATCTGATGAATGAACTGTCTCTTAATTTTGTAATTTAGAAGTAAAAATCAACTAAAAACAAACTTGAAGAGGACAACTATGGAGAGCCCGTAACACCAATTTTTTTATATATTTAACTTTCAAAAGTTATTTTATAAACTCATTAAAAACCTACAACGTTTTCTAACCCGTCCGTAAAAAGTTTTCAATTAGCTCCAACTTTTTCCTTCGGGTTAAGTTAACGTCATTTTAATAATTTAATTTTAGCTGACCCGCCTACCGTTTGGGGCCTCGCCAAAAATAAATTAGCCCATTACATCTGGGAGATGTTGTGGAATGTTACATGAGCCTTAAATCAGGACGAAAAGCCTCATAAATTCAAACTCAGTCTAGTAGTCACACATAACTCTTGGATTAGGACATTGAATTCTTTTTAATCTGCTGGCAGAAGCTAGTCATCATCGTCATCATCCACAGCCCGATTTCGTCCAATGCTGAGCATGGGCCTCGCTTTTCTTGTGCCAATCCCCACGTTCCTTTTTTTTGAGAGTCTCCACTCTCAAAAAAAAGGAACGTGGGGATTGGGGGAGACGACGGCGGCCTGGATATGTAGAGCTTGCACCCACTAATAACTTAGCCTGTAAACCTACTATGCCTTGATGGGTGGGTGTGGCCCAACAGAACTGCTACGCATGAAATTCGCGACCCATCCAGCGTGGCCCACTTTTAGGCTCCCTCTTCTTTGCCCGCTTACGGGCTCCCTCCTCCTTCAGCAATAACCGAGTGCATTGTGTCATCACCACAACTCCAGGTACCGTGCAGCGTGGATGATAGAGTCCCCGATCTGTCGCCCGCTGACCCCTCTTATGGCGGCATCAAGTCGGCATTTCGCCGCCTGCACCGTCCTGCCCTTCTGCGACGAATCGGGTCAGCGAGAGAGTCTTCCTCCCTGATCTGCTCCGCCGCTTCTTTCTGCGAGATTACGTATTCGCAGAAAGACGCAACCGCCTCTCATACCTTTTTACTGCCGATCATACCCCTAACAACAGCCGACAGCGACAGATCTTCCCCAATTTCTGCCGTCAGAACACAGTGCTGCGCCTCCCAGGCAGGGCACTGCTCGAGATTGTGCAGGGCCGTGTCTTGGTTGCAACCACCACATGGGACTCGCCTCCCGTCTTGCTATTTTGTGTAAGTACTTGCCGAAACAGTCATGCGCCGACAATACCTACACTAAACGGAAAGACAACGCCCCGTGTGCAAAAACAAAGAATAAAACTCCATTCAACGAACTATTTTCCTTCCAATAAAGTTGGGCCGCCTACCTGCAGTGGCCGCTTCATGCAATTAACTAATTAACCTTGGTACTTTCAGAATGTTTACGTGTAGGTAGATTGGTCTAACGAGGCCTCTGCGCTTCCAAATGTAATTAGGTACAAGCTTTTGTGGCCGATGCTTTTATTTAGACAAATATTTAGGTCCATTTTTGCTGAGAAGATACATATTGTAACACTAGCGGACTCAGAAAGATCTACCTTGTCTGCCAGAGACCTGCAGCCAAGGAGATCATCCTGACAATATGTAGTTATCGCGTACTATTCGATTTTTAATACCTGTTTCAATTTCTCGCAATAACTAAAAAGAACGTAGCTTAATAATAACAGGTCCATGGGTCCATTAACAAGGTCAAGAAAAGCTTCTTGAGGTCGGTTCGCAGATGGGTGACCAGTTGACCACCTTAGAATACATAGGTAACCATAATTACATTCCTTCGCGCCTCAGTAAGCACGTCAAGCCGTTGATCCCGGCTGTCATTTGATAAACCTATTTTGTTGTGCTTTCAGAATGTTTACGTGTACAAATTTAATTAGGTGCCATGTTGGTTACGGATATGAAATTATTTCGGATCCGTTGGTTTCGGACAGTTTCGGTTACGGATAGTAGATTTTTAAGAAATTGTAAAAGTAACACACAATATCAGTTAGTGTACCGGCTCAGCCGGGAAGACAATCCTGTCATAACGTGTTTGGCACTTCTTACAAATGAAATTAGGTCCCAGTGACAGACTCCGCCCCTATCCGAAACTATCCGAAACTTTTATATCGGATCCGGGCACCGTAACGGATATTTTTATAGTTTCGGTTACGGTTACGAAGCTCCTTAACATCCCTGGTTTATTGACAGAATGCCGATAGAATACCATAATAATTACAGGCAATTTTCATTAACACTTCACAGACTGGTCCAAATTAGTTGGTTATAAATAAATACCTGTACAAACGACGAACTTGTTTAAAATCAAGGGCCATCATCCCATCCATTTCAGTTTTCACGCAGCAATTTAATAATTTAATATTAAATTGCTGCGTGAAAACTAAAAAGGATTTTGACAATTAATCAATTACTTCCACAGTAAATATCAGTAGGATTAATGGAATCATCAGCTTTACTGAATTTATTCTTGTAAATAGTATTTCAATATTAATTAACTTTTGCTTAACAATAAACAGGATCTATAACTACCAAACATAACGGTGCAGTTTAGAAAGTACAGTCGGCATATCATAAAAAGCAAGAGGCACTGAGGTCCAGGCCCGGGTCGATGGCGCGTTGTGTTCCACGCGCGCCTCAAAGAGATGTCAGCATAGGAGATGGGGCCTACTGGGGCCAGAGCCTGCCAGGGTTGCGGAATTTGTTCGAAAGAGTCACCGCGGTCCTGGAACGCAAAGGGCTTTTTAGAAGGAACACGAATAGGTTTTAGTCAGTTAGAGTCTGACACGCCCTTCCGCTCCACCCAGAGCGGAAAAAGTCAATTTGATGATTTGATATCCTTCAAAAAAAAAAGAGGCGCTGAGGTTTAATTACATGCCTTTTTTTTAAGGATGGGAAATCATCAAATGACTTTTTCCGCTCTAGGTGGAACTGTATCAGACTCTTACTGACTAAAACCCATCCGTGTTCCTCCTAAAGCCCTTTGCGTTCCAAGGCCGCGGTGACCTTTTCAAACAGATTCCGGGCAGGCTCTGGCCCTATTAGGCCCTTTATACTTGTCTGACATCTCTTTGAGACGCGCGTGGAACACCCCAACGTTTGCCGTCCGCAGACCCGCGTGTACGATGGCCGGGAATCGCCCTGCGACTCCTGACGACTGGGGCGTCTCCTTCTGTTGCGGCGGCTTCGCAGAAGAAGATGACCGCTTCCCATGCCTCCTCGCCAAGCGTTAAATTAGATCACAAATAACGACTAAAAAGTAAAAAAAAAACGTGTTGCAAATAGTATGATGCAGTTGGTGGCGTTCGTTTTAGTTTTTATCACAGGTTCGATGCCTCCAACTGTATCAAACTGCACAATCAATTTTTTTTAGTTTCTCTTCGTTTTCGAGGTCGCGTTTTAAAAAAAAAACTTTCTTTACTCTAAAGCAGGTACAGAATACTATCCTTAAATATAACCACGCACTTCTCGAACACCTTGTATATAAAATTGACTGTGGACATACAAAAAGTTTTATTGTCCCTAGGTATTTTGGATATTGTGCGAATAATTTTACTGTGAAAACAACTTCAACTTCCCACTTTACCTAAGACTGCCTCCCAATAATCTTCCACCCCGCTTGTTTATCTTGACGAACGCCACAAAGTATCATAAAGTCAACGTCAAAAGCCACCTCATTTGAAATTCTTGGCGCGGCGTCAAGTACAGTCACAACAATCCTTTTCTCCCCTACTTCCTGTCCTCTTGCAATGCTAATTTTACTGAAAAGACTCATACTTCCATAACAGTGCCTTGTATTTCTTGGCAGACGACGAAATACGAAACTTAATTTAAATGTCCGTGTATTTTCGAACCGTTGTTGACATTTTCCGTTGAGAGCAGCGTTCTCATAAAATGCCAAAAATAAGTAGATAGGTTGATAACGTAAGTATTTATTTAAACTAGCTTCTGCGAGCGGCTTCTTCCGGGAGAAAGTCTAAATTATCCCAAAGGAACATACTCACAGGATAAAAAGCATATAGCCTAATTCAGGACATAGTCTACCCGTAATCCAAATTTCATCCAAATTTGTTCAGCCGTTAAGACGTGAAAATGTAGCAAACAGACAGAGTAACATTCGCATTTACATAATACCAGCTGTCGCCCGCGGCTCTGCCCGCGTGAATGTTGAAAATTATCCCAAGAGAATAAACTCTCGGATTTAAAAAGCATCCTATGTGTTATTCCAGACTATATCTACCTTTGTGCCGAATTTTATCGGGATCTGTTCAGCCGTTCTGACTGATTGAGTAACAAACATCCATTCATCGAAATATCCAAACTTTCGCATTTTTATAATACGATGATCAAGGAAATGAAATACTCTTTTATTTTTCTTTTTACTTGAGGGTATATCCACTGTTATGGTGACTGAGCCAAGTGGAAAAGTAAATAGATAAAAAGTGTAAAATCGAAAAATAACTGTCCATATTACAAACGCCACAAAAAAATATTTTACGGGTTAAGACCATTAAGGTGTCATCCACCGATTACCGTCCAAGATGTACGTCATCACATATAAATCTCCCCCGAAAATAACCCTACCTGCAGGTCTAAATGACACTTCCACAGAGAGTCGGCAAAAATATAAATTATTCATACGCAAACGCTTTCTTCTAAGATAAATTCATTTGAGAAAGAAAAGGCTTTGAGGTTTTTTTTCGTATTTCTATTTACGCTTGTTTTACTTCTATCCACTTATTATATTTTTTTTAGTAAGGGGTGGTGGAATTGTGACTTTAGTGATTTTATTTTGTCACCAGCTACAACCACCAGGCTACAACACTATCATCTGCGTTAAAGTCCTCTACAGTAAACAGAAATCAAATAACTAAAAACCGGGTTTTAAAACCAAAAATATGTGTCGTTAAATTCCCTTTAAAGTCCACTGTCTCAGAATCATAACAAAAACTATTGAATGATTAATGAGGTATTTATGTGCCATACCCGGATCGGGTAAAGTGTTTTTCAATATGGATTACCTCAGTGGCGGATTCTGAATTTGGCCCCGGCATGATGTTACTTATGTATGAAAAAGCTCTGCCTGGCTTCCAGTCTATAGGATACCAGCCGAGTACTATAGTAGGCGCCAGATAAATGTGGAATAAAGTATATTGACCTTTCCCTAATAACTGTTCATAGGTACCTGAACAATTAAATATGAATCGTTTTTCATTATTAGACAATGTTAAGGATCACGAGAGATGATGATTCGGGACAGCTTTGTGTCATTAATTCCGTTTTTCAAATTAAAAATGTCAATAATTGTAGGTGGGTCAATGACCGTTATTCCACGATTATCTGGCGCCTACTATAGTATTTTAGATTGGAGCGACTACCTGCTTCATTAACACGATACCCCTTGACAAGTTTGATTGTTAAGTACCTATAAGTATATGTGTGTAATTCAAACAGCAAATAATAACGTAGTCCCCACAAAGAACATGGCCGGGGCCGAATTAAATCTTAAATATTTAATCACATAGCTTAATTGAAACGTACTGAGGATTAATTTTGTCATTTTAATATTGTGTCAGAACATAACTCGTTTTAATAATTTGCCGTTTTAAATTAAAACTTCGGTGAGCTGACCTACTTCATTGTAAAACAAATTTTGTGAAGCATTTTTACCAGGAAATTATATAAAAATAAACTTTTCAAAAGGTTTCATTATTGCAATTCGAGACTGACCTACGTATTTAACCTTAAAAAAACCTTTTAAAAACCCGAGGTTTTTAAAAGGTTTTTTACATTTTAATATTGCTTTTCAAAGAAGACAAAAGTTTTCAGAAAATCCAAATATTTTGGGAGACCCATGGCCACCCGCAAACGTCTTTAGAAAGAAAAATCCTTTTTTTGACGACAGTCCATCCGGAATATGGAGAGATCGGAAGTTTTATTTCATTGCCCTTGAACAAGAATTCATATTTCAATAACTATAATATCTACAGACCGATTAAATAGGTACCAATACACATAGTACTTAGATAAATAAACAAGTACAGTTAACAGTGAAACAGTAAGTTTGAGTTTAAATCTAATTAAAACTTCTGCAATCTGCATCCAACGTGCCAATTCACATAAACCACAGCTGGAATAAAATACGATTCCTATTCAATTTTTTGAATTAATTAACTACTACATGGAAAAGCTAATTATTTTACAATCGAAATAAATTATACATTACTAGCTTTTGACCGCGACTTCGTACACTCATATCCCGTTTTTTTTTTATTCCCATGTAACCTTCAGCATTTCTCATGAATGTGGCTATCATTTACAAAAGAATTTTCCAAATCCGACTATAAGTTCCAGAGATTAGCGCGTTCAAACAAACAAACAAACTCTTCAGGTTTTTTTTTTTTTTTTTTTTTATCTTGGGACAACTCACACACGGTCATCTGATCCCAAACTAGGCAGAGCCTGTGCTATGGCAACCAGACAACTGATACACATACTTATATATTTCTAAATACATACATATTATAGACAAATTACACCCAGACACAGAACAAATGATCATGTTCATCACACAAAGATTTGTCCTGGGTGGGAATCGAACCCACGACCTGCGGTTTAACAGTCAGGGTCGCTAACCACTCGACCAACAGGCCAGTCATTTGTATAGATAGGCATGTTACGAATTCATTTAATTTATAGATGATTCTCTGAAAAATCACTTACAACACCTTTGCGAAAGTGATCGCCTCAGCTTAACTTTATCTAAACTTTGTTAGGTATATTTAAAACATCACAAACTTCATACTAAAACAATTTGACAGTTAACTAACGAGAATTCCAATTAGGTTACCTACCTAAAATTCCTTTCCAAAGTTACATCTTCCATTAAAATAGGTTCGGATTTAATTCAAAATGGCCGCCAGAATGTTGTAGTATATCCCTAGGGACTAAGCCACAGAGTACCGATACGACTCACCGGCCACTACTTGATCATAGTCAGATTGTCAAAACTTCCCATACAAACAACCAATTCAAATCGCTTTTGACGCTTAGAGTATATATTGTAGGGTGCTTGGAGGAACACGGGTGGGTTTTAGTCAGTATGAGTCTGAAACTACCTTCTGCTCCATCCAGAGAGGAAGAAGTCATTTGATGATTTACCATACAAAAAAAGGCCTAAGTGAAATAAATATTTTGAATTTTCTTTTAAATGCTATTTGACAATCCAATTCAGTCGGTGAGTGTCACCGTTTATTCTTGGAATTGACGACCATGGCTATGATAGCCAAAACTCCTGCTCAATTTACATTGCACTGGCAAGAAAGAAAGAAAAATAGTTCCTTTGCGCCAAGTATTTAAGAATTACACAGATGCGGAAAATAAGCGGTATATCCGCGCAAAACGAACGTCACGAGTCGCTCAGTATAATTCTGGGACTCGTGTGCGAGACAGATTTACAGCGCTGATTCTCAGCGAAAGCCAGCATTGACGTAGCTTAAAAAGTAATAATTCAAAATCCTATTGAATGGATGGATGTTTATTACTCTTTCTTGCAAAAACAAACAACGGATTACGAAAAAACTATACAGTTATACAGATTTTATATCAGAACAACACATGTATGTCCTCCTCCAATGAACCTCCTCCTTTTTTGGAAGTCGGTTAAAAAAGAAGCTTCTAACGCGGTCGGGACCGTGGGCGACAGCTAGTAAAAGATATAATTGTTATTATTGGTATAATTTATCATTACCGTTGCGGTGTTCCTTGCTCTGTCGACTTAACTTATGTCAAACCCGATATTATTCCTCGTTCCTTTGTGCTGACAATTTCAATGGCCTTACCCTTTGCTTAAACATTAACAGTTTGAATACCTTTGTAATCCCTGTCCATACTAAAACAATGGTACCTTTTAAATAAATTACTGTTGGGCTAAAAGATTAATCTGTCTTCGAATCGCACTTTGAGATATTGTGGATAAATTAAAAATGGCTGCAGACATTTTTAATTTGCACTTGTCAAAACTTTTTTTATTTATCAGGGTTACTTTGAATCTACAAGACAGGGATTAACCCTAGTAATTAAAAAGTATTGTGTTCAATTACAGGTAACACACAGATTTAATTGTTACTTGGTTGGTGTATCTTCAGGGTTGCCAGAATTACTGGGAACTGATATGGGACTTAGTATAGTGTCAAATAAATAAAAACCGAAAATGTAAAATAGTTGGTTTATTCAAAATAAATGAAAATAAAACAATTCACTACAATCCGAAGTACAAGAGTGTTCGGAGCCTGAATCCAAACGACTTCACTTTGACTTCTGCTACTACTGGTCTATTCTGTCAACAACTCACCGTATAAATTTAGATAGAGTGAGCATGAAGTGTCATTCCATCTTGTTTGTATCGATTGACAGCTGACTTCATATTCACTTGCCAAAAACTTACATGGAGATATGTTTACAGCTGGTCGATTCTGTAAGCATGTCGAAGGCTTGGGAGAAGTAATCACGAAGTGAACTGTCATTCATTCCATTTTGATTTCATGGATTGACATATGACGAGCGCGGCGGCGAGCAGCCCACACCAACCCCTCACATCTCCTCGCGACCGCACGCCCCCGCGCGTCTCTCGCCTGCCATCAGTTTCGGAACGCGATACTTGATACGATGACAGTTCCGTATATACGGGACGTTTGGCAACCCTTTGCATGTATGGTTTCAGTTATACGAGTATCTTTTACTGAATTAGAATTTTGTTGTTAGGCCAAAACTATGTACTACTTCCGATTCTGACAGCCCGCGTGAATGTCGAAAATTATCTCTAGGGAACATATTCCCGGAGTAATCTATCAAAGCACCATATTTCATCCAGATCCGTTTCGCCGTTCTGGCGTGATTGACTAACAATTAATAATAATAATCATCTGATCCCAAACTAGGCGGAGCCTGTGCTATGGCAACCAGATAACTGATAAACATACTTATATATTTCCTGGGTGGGAATCGAACCCACGACCTCCGGTGTGAATTAAGATGTACTCGTGTGTTATTTAACGGGATTGATGGTACAGTTCTAGTACCAAACAGTCAGTATTCATTCATATTTAAAACCAATTAAGTTTTATTGGATTGAAATCAATGGTGGGCGACTTCCTGTTTTATTGTTACTGCAGGGATAAATCCGATAGGAATTTATGCACAGGTCAGTGCATTTCAAATAAAGTGTTGCCATTTAAAATTGGTGTTCTCAATGTTGCTAGTTTAATTAATTCTGAATAGGTTTACTATTGTTGTGATAAAACGTTTTATTTCATTTTTTATTTCAATTTAAATATAAATATAAATATATTCTAAGAGGTTAATTGCTTGTTTGTTTGTAGGATGCAATTTCTTGATGTTCTGATCTAATTTGGAATGAGAGATGCTATACTTTTTGAATAGTCAGTTTACATGTTTAACTCCTGTTAGCTATTTTTGCGCATCGCCCAGCTGTGGCCTGCTATCATCCCAGAGCTGGGCTAAACGCTTATTTCAGTGACATAAACCCGCAACAAATATAGTTTCCGTTTTTAAAATCTCATAGATTTAAAGTCATTTCTTATAAAATTCTTTATTTCCCACCCTGTCAAATAACATCTTCATAAAACTTCACTATATTTTTAGAATTTAATAAAAATGAAACTAAAACTCAATGTCCGTTCAAAGGAAATCATTATGCGGAAGGGTGAAAGTAATTTATTATAGAGCTGTGACACAATAGTGGCCGGGCGGGTTTGTGGGGTGGGGTGTCTAGGACCCCGACGGATGTCAGGCCACCTACCTGCCTAGATCATATCTAGGGCTTTGTAATAAAATGGATGTAAATAGCTATTGTAAAGAGCTTTGTTAGTTTTAAATGTGGAAAAGGATTGAGTCATCGGTACTTTTAGAAATACGAATGTATACTTGAAAAGTATGTAAAGTAATTAAATCAAGTGAATTACGAATAGAATACTGAATGAAGCAACTTTAAAAAAATGATAAGGAAGTACTTAATAATTATCCAAGCATCCACCACCAAGCACCAAGCATTTAGAGCTGTGACAACGCAATAGTGGACGGACGAGCTTGGGGGGTGGGGTCTCTAGGACCACGACGGATGACAGACCACTTACCTGCCTGGATGATGGCTTTGTAGTAAAATGTATGTAAATACCTATTGTAAGCAACTTTTTTAGTTTTTATGTGGAAAAGCATTGAGTCATCGGTATTGCTATAATTAAGCAGTTTTGTAAAAAAACCAGGGAATTAACTCTTCAAAGAAAATCTAAGAAGAAAACTACTTTTACAACTAGATCTTAGCAATTCTGGAGAATAGGACATTGTACTGAAAACATCAAATTCGTCCACTAGTTAGATTACCAAAAAATATTGGACACGTATTTCTTTTTTCACGTACACAAAATCCTTACTTCCTTACTAATATTATAAGGCGAAAGTTTGTATGTATGGATGTATTATTTGTAACCCTTTTACGTCAGAACGGCTAAACGGATCTTATGAAATTTGGCACAGAGGTAGACTATAGTCTAGAATAATACATAGGATACTTTTCATCCCGGGAGTACGTTCCCTTGGGATAATATTTGACATTAACGTGGGCGGAGCCGCGGGCGGCAGCTAGTTTATAATATAAACTCGCGTAACGTCATGCGTCACACTTTTTACCAACAAAAGACGTCACCAGCCCTACTCCTGAACTCGAATTCGCATTACCTTTGTCAATTTTTATCGATTTGTAAAGGCAAAAAATACGTTTCGAATATTTTTTGAAAAGCTAACAGACGGACGGAATATCCTACTGCTATAAATAAAACACACAAAACCTAACAAAAGAAACCCAGTAACTGCCAACCATTCTAAATACCTAGGAATACAATTGATGAGGCCTCACAAGTGCTATATTAGTATTCTTCTCGTTATACGACCATGCCATTACGCGTCGGCCCCCATATCGTCTCATTACCAGACAAGAAATTGAGTCCCGTTTTAAAATTAAAACACATTAAGGTCGATCTGAGACAATGGACTATTTCATTTGTTTCCATTTGACCTCATATTGTTTCAGTATTTCATGAACTTAAGTGGCAGTCTTCTTGCTCAAAGAACAGATGGTCAATGAGGCTGGAAGATTTTGAAATAGCGACCGCGAACTGGGAGAGGAAGCTTTGGAATACCTCCCACGTGGTGGACCGATGACCTGGTGAAGGTATTGGTCGATGTGACGACACTTCGTGAAGCCCTATGCCTAGAAGTGGACGTCTTCCGCCTGAAATATTGATGATGACGATTTCTTAATATATGATTTTAATAGCACTTTATGGATCAGTTATGAACAAGGAAAAAAGAAAGACGAAGAGTTTATTTGCGCCATGCATGACGCATACATTGAAAAGAAAAAAAAAAACAAAATTAACTTTACTAGTAATGCAAGCTAGGAAGATCCTTCAACTTTGAAGCCAACTTAATAAACCTCTTCCCGTTTAAAGAACTTTATTTCTCATTAAGACAATCATCACTTACTTGAGAACAACAAATGTTAAAAAATTAAAATAAAAAATTAATAACAATAACTCTTTCATAATATTGTATTACCTATTGTGTGACTCAACGAATATACAACACACTGCCTGCACCACAATAACTTCCTCAGGAAATGGACTCATACCCCGGAGCAATCAACAGAGAGTTAAATTTTAATGGCGAGCGAAATCGCAGGCTACAACAAGTTCTGCACAGTATGGCATTTGACAAGTTCTTATCTCAGATGGATGACACTTCTTTGGCAACCAAGGCACTTAGAAAGTTATCCGATAAAAAGTTTTTGTATATGAGGTTGTCAGGGTGATGCCAGCGAACTTTTGGATGGGTCAGTGAACTCTGTTTTCCTTATAGAGCAAAATAGCTGTGTTATGATATTTATGGGTCTTAGAATCCACAATCTTACCTTTAAATGGGATTCTTTCAGTAATTTTTCTTCGTTTACAATAATACCCGTGTTAAAGAGTTGTGGAGGTCTGGTAGGTAGCCACTCCACGTAAAATACTGGTATTCCGCTAAATTCGGTTTTACTGGAAGCCGACCCCAATATAGTTGGGAAAAGGCTAGGAAGATGATGACAATATTATTCTAAATTAGCTGCCACCCGCGGCACCGCACTCGTGAATGTCGAAAATTATCCCAAGGGAACATACTCCCGGGATAAAAAGTATCCTATGTGTTATTCCAAACTATAATCTACCTCTGTGCCAAATTTCATCAAGATACGTCCAGCCGTTCAAACGTGATTGAGTAACAAACATACATCCATACATATATTCTTACAAACTTTCGCGTTTATAATATTAGTAGGACTTACTATAATAAACTAGCTTTTTTTCTGTGAGTTCGCTCCCATGGTCTGTCTCACAGAAGCCGTGAATTTTCAGAATCAAAATATGACATTCAATTTTATATAAGTGAAAAAAAGTCAAAATATGATCAGAAATAACTTCCAACCAAAAGAAAATTACCTCTTTTAAATAGTTTAGAATTAGGTTATAAGCGCACTTATAAATTAATCATTTGGGAAAACGGTCATTTAAATTATGATAGTAATACTTATACAATAATCAAATATATACCTAACGATTTAAGCGCGTAACAATTACGCAAATAAATTCCGATCAGATTAAAATCATCAAATCTTTGTTGTACGGACCGAATTAACCCTTTCACATCATACCTTATATAACCAAAATATTGTATTTTTAAGGTATCAACACAAATCCAAATGTTTCAACAAATTAATTTAACCCAACTTCCAAATGGCTATAGAACCAATCGGAAAGATCCTTTCACATAAAAAAATATTTTATCAAATCGATTCATAAATGACGGAGATATGAGGTAACAAACTGAGACGACAGAGACAGACGCCTGACTTATTATGCCTTTTATATCGGCTCAACGAATAATTTAATTAGATTCATGAGAAAATAGAGAAAAGTATATCGAAACTAGTTTTATAAAGAGGTAAATGGTTTCTCCATTCGTTTTATCTTTAAGAAGTAATCTGTGACAGTTTTGATTTGTTTATTTAAATTTAAAATGGGTTCGCTCTTGACTCTAGTCTAGGTCATAGAGAGACAAAGTCGACGATGGAGCGAGCTTACCCAGAAGAAGCCTGTTCACTCTAATTTTAAAGAGATTAGGGTTGTATGCGTTCGGAAACACAGACGCAGGCAGAGAGTTCCACTCCTTTGCTTTGATTATGAAATTATTTCACGATAGAAAGCTCCAATATCGCTAAGGCATTTGTTTTGTTTATATCAGGAAACTGCAAGGGATATAAGGGAAGAGCTGTGTGAACGAAACTAAGAGAAAAACGCTAGTTAAAACAAAAACGCGAGGCATATAATATAGACCAAGTTTTTGTACATATCTACGAAAAGCTATTACACAAATATTCCCACTATAAAGGCCCGTATTTGCCCAGTGCCTATATTAAACCGGCATTTTAGTAGAAGCGTAGTCTGTGACACTCTCGTTTGCTTAAAATCACAACCAAGTTTATGAAAGGAAATAATATCTTTGACGGTATTTTGTGATAAGTTTTGTTTTTGTTGTAAGTGGCCGTGTGGCTTGTTTTGGTTTCAAGTATTTGTTTCTTTAAGTATTCTTTAACACATTACACGTGTAATGTGTTAATGTACAAAAAACACATTCATACACATTGTTTCAGTTATATCTGTTTATTCTTTTATCTGCTTTATTTAGATGCTATATGTATATTTATATATGTAAGAATATTACTATATTAGATTGATACAAATGAACCGCCACGCGTTCATTAAAAGGTTCATTAGAAAACCATCGTCAGACAGCATCAGTCTGTCTGATATATCGCTGAAATTGACCTTTTTAGTGCAGCCGTGAGACACACACTTAGTTCTTAGCATACCTATATATATTTTTTTTAATTACTATGTACCGTGCGTGTTTCATGTAAGTGCTAAATATTTTTTTTTTTTCTTTAACAATGTTTTGACATCAATAAACTCACGCTTTTCCCCCATGGCTATGCATGGCATGGCTATTTAGTATATATGTATCTATTGTTAATAATATGTATTTATCTGTGTATATATTATATTTAAAGTAGTAAAGAAGTTGCGCCGATGGCAGCCCCATTTTATGTCCAGGTAATTACTGTCCATTCCAGGTTGCCTGGAAGAGATCGCGGAATGCGATAAGGACGCCCATTGTACATGTGTCTTAGTTTGTAGTTTTCTTTCTATGTTATTGTCGGTGTACAATTAAGTATATAATAAATAATATAACGACATCTTCTACATACTCCTTTTGCTTCATTCACGTTCATAATGTCGTTCACGGTCTTAGTGCCATGATGATTACGATGTGAAAAGGGATAGTGCTATGCATCCTGTATAGCTGCGTCTCTCTCTCACACTGGAACCATTATGGCTTTAAAACGTCATAGTAGGTACCCTGGTCATACAATAACTACCTAGGTTTTTCTTATA
The DNA here is from genome assembly GCA_905163435.1 of Mamestra brassicae. NCBI lineage: Eukaryota > Metazoa > Arthropoda > Insecta > Lepidoptera > Noctuidae > Mamestra > Mamestra brassicae. Next base: position 7,959,852 of record LR991009.1, on the reverse strand, counting down.
TATAAATAAAATTATAATAAGTAAGTTCATAACATTGTTACAATCTACAATTTGTTTATCAAAAGTTGTTCTATCAGTCAAAGTTCTCCTGAAGCTATTTTTGACAAGTACTTTGTAATTGAAATCTCAAAGTTTTAAAAGTTGAATAAAGTTACTGTCACTGTTTGATTTTTTGAGCAAAACACTTTACTTGATTTAAGAACAACTTATCTATGTACAAATCTTGTACTTGGCTTTAGATCTGTATTTTTTTTTTCTTGGTACAGCTCACACACGGTCATCCGATCCCAAACTAAACAGAGCCTGTGCTATGGCGACCAGACAACTGATACACATACTTATATATTTCTAAATACATACATATTATAGATAAATTACACCCAGACACAGAACAAATGATCATGCTCATCACACAAAGATTTGTCCTGGGTGGGAATCGAACCCACGACCTCCAGTTTAGCGGTCAGGGTCACTAACCACTCGACCAACAGGCCAGTCAATTGGGAATCATCTTTTAAAATAACAGACAGACAAATTGCTTAACCTTGATCGACCCATTTTAATTTTTCTTTTTAAAGGATGGGAAATCATCAAATGACTCCTTTCGCTTTGGGCGGAGCGGAAGGGCATGTCAGACTCTTACTGACTAAAACCCATCCGTGTTTCTCCTAAAGCCCTTTGAGTTCCAGGGCCGCGGTGACTCTTTCGAACAAATTCCGCAACCCTGGCAGGCTCTGACCCTAACGGGTCTCAAGATCGACCCATGCAGATATTATATTTTAGCCACGAGCTAAATGATTTCTAATGAGTCAAAATCTGAATTAAGTTAGACTTAAACCAGTGGTTCTCAACCTGTTGTCCGCAAGGGCCAAAATATGGTCCGCAAAGGTTTAAAATTTCAATGTTTTCATCTCGTAAAAAGCATTGATAAATAACATTTATACAAACTAATTGTAAGTTTTATCAATGCTAGTTATTTTTGGTTTCAGAGAATAGCTATGCAACAAGTTTTGAATTGTATTTTTAGATTGGCACAGTTTAATTTTAATTTTGATTTCTCGTCCCTGCTAACAACAAACAAATCAAAGCGGTTCCGTGTCAAAAAGAGGTTAGGAACCACTGCCTTAAACGAATACAAAAACAAGAGAAACTTAATATTTTCTGCCCACTAATTAAACTACGTTGCGTGGAAATCCAATAAAATACTTGCGAACAAACAGACGATTTCAAACAGCGTGCACTTTATTCCAGCAAGTAGTTGAAACGGATCTTAACATCTCGCGCCATTATAAGCCGAAGTCGTCGGAAATCGCCCCGGGCGGTCAGACCGGCCCGGAAGAGCGGAACACTCTAGTAGGTGCTAACTCCGACAGCTCTTGGTGAAAGAAAAGTTTACTTAAAACTTTAGAAATGGATGGTTTGCAGTTCGCATAACGACGAATAGAAGATAGGAAAATGAAGAAGCGTAACGGTGAACTTAAGAAGAAAGTGGGAAATGAAGGTAGTGAAGAACTTGTGGTTAAATATTAACAGCTGCATGGTTCAATCTTCAAGGTTAGGTGACCATGTTAACCGAGATCTCTTCGTGCCTAAGAAAGAACGTCAAGCTGTTGGTCCAAGCTGTAATTTGTACATCTTTGGTAATCGTTACGAAATAAATCATTGGAAGAATTACCTGCATATATGGATAATTTCGCACCATTACTGTTATCAAAACCAATTTTTTAAATAGCAGATTATAGTCTAGAATAACTTATAGGATACTTTTTATCCCGGAAGTGTGACCCCTTGGGATAATTTTCGTCATGGGAGTACTAGACTGAGCACGTCTGCATAATGCATCAGGGTATACAAACGTGATGTTATGTAAGAAAAACTTTGATAAGTCTATAGAAGTTGTTGAACATGAACATTGATAAGCTACGTGTAAAATAACAGACACGAAACTGCGTATCCAAAACAACGGCGCTCCAAAACTAATTTAACCTCGACGCGGACGGCTTAAAGGCCGCTTGGCTCAAATAGGATTAGGCCGGACATGTCTGCACATACGGCCGTGTACGCGAGGCCTAGGGTACTTTACAGAACATTGCTTATACATCAGAATAACACATAGGCTATATAATTTACTACCTGCCGCCCGCGGCTCCGCCCGCGTGAATGTCGAAAATTATCCCAAGGGAACATATTTTCGAAAGAAACTACTGCCTTTGTACTATTCCAGACTATAATCTACCTCTGTGCCAAATTTCATCAAGATCCGTTAAGCCGTTCTGACGTGATTGAGTAACGAACATTTATACAAACTTTCGCATTCATTAAAATTTTAGTATAGAAAGAAAAGTGTAAGTAGAGGGAGCACTAATTCAACGCGGGCAGAGCAACGGGCGCTAGCTTCTGCTTGTACCTATTACCCAAATGTTAGGCGGACGTGTACTTCTCAAAGGGTTCACACATTTCGCCAATTATGTTTAAACTAGCTGCCCGCTCGCGGCTCCGCGTTTATTATATTATCCCAAGGGAACATACTCCCGGGATAAAAGCTTTCCTATGTTCTTTCCCGGACCTCAAACAATCTCTATACCAAATTTTATCTTAATCGGTCCAGCCGTTTGCGCGTGAAGAAGTAACAAACATACACTCACAAACTTTCGCCTTTATAACATTAGTGTGATGGGACGTGATGATGATTTCATGTGATTAATCGGGAGCTAGTCGATTGCAACCTATTGGGAAGAAGTCCTAACAAGGCCGTTACAGACAAATTTCTGATAGAAAAACCTAGAATGACTTTGCCGTACCGGAATCAAAAAACCCAGGATCAAATAAATAGCACGATAGTGAAAACAAAACGCATCCATATACCTTCCATAGTCTTTTCAAGCCACAAGAGCCTCGTGAGCAAAGTAACATACTATCAGTTATAACGATGTCTAAAAGCGATTACGCGATGCACCGGATCCGAATCCGTGAAAATACGGATATAAAAACTCAGACCGAATTCGGACATTGCTTACGCACTGATCTCCGATCCAAATTCCAGCTATTCAGGGGCCATCTTTTGATACGTCCAATTAAATCTGAAGTAATGCGAAAGCGTCCATACAAACAGTACCAGGACTACGTTGGTCCGTTAATATTTCTTTCGAATTAGAGACTCACGGATGACGGAGAGAATCATCGGGTGACGGAAGTCGGATCTAGTGCATAAACTACCATACAAATAGTTGTATGACTGCTTCGAAACGCATTTGTAAACGCAAAACTCCCAAATGTATGGGATTTGACATGCTCTAATGTGATGTGGACAATTTCAATCATAATGGAATTTCAACAATCTATCATATAAATCTTTGTGCAGATGATGTCATAATAAACACAGCAGTACCCAGCACATATATTTATATTTTCCTTTCTACCAATTTTACACGCGACCACTCAAAGCTACATTTGTGCCAATACAAACGAAATTCTTCCCTTACGGTTAAGGAAATTGGAGAACGATGGCAAATTGAGATCGAAGCGGACAATTCCTTGCACATTCCGATGTAAGGAGAACTATTTGGGAAAGTGCTTGCGGGGTGGATGGGACTCGAATTTCCTGTTCGGACACTTTGTTATCGATTTTGAAATTTGTGACGTAAGTAAACGGATTCGGTTACTTGGTTCTGTTTTAGCAGGCTACCTACTGGAAGGGTTATGATATTGATAAATTAAAATTATTTAAAAATTAAATAAAGTTAATAATTAATTAAAGTAAAAATTGGCGAAAGAAAGAAAAGAATAGATTCTTAACACGCCATTTTTTTTGTCAAATTATAATATGTATATCAGGCCAAGTTTGATAGATTGAGATTCTGGCGTCAAAGCCATCAAGAACCAAAAGCAAAGCCATGTTTTAAAATTCAAAACTCCACATATTATGCCTATTACATAAATAACCAAGCTATTATTAGTAGAACCATAGCGTTACTGATTCTAAATAATAGCATTAAATTACTATTTCATAATAATTTGCGGTACCATCAAAACCAACACTCGAATTACACTTTGTAGCCAATTTGTACCGCAAACCGCTAATCTCTCTGTACCAGAATTAACTAACGAGCTGGCAGTCAAAGCATTTTGTAAAACTAATTTAACTAATTGCCAAATCCGATCAATCGTACATCATCAAAATCGTCGTGTAAAACCGCTAATCTAAATGTTACTTACACACTTCATTAATTGCACAAACACATTCATACACATTGTTTCAATTATATCTGTTTATTCTTTTATTTACTTTATTTAGATGATATATATATATATATATGTGTAAGAATATTACTATATTAGATTGATTCAAATGAACCGCCACTCGTCAATTGAAAGGTTCATTAGAAAACCAGCGTCAGACAGCATCAGTTTGTCTGACATATCGCTGAAATGGACCTTTTTAGTGCAGGCGTGAGACTTGGTTCTGAGCATACCTACATTTTTTTTTTTTTAATATCTATGCACTTTTACACATTTATTTAGCACTTACATGAAACACGCACGGTAGTGCGTGTTTCATGTAAGTGTTAAATAAATGAATAAATGTTATTCTTTCTTTCTTTTATTTTTTTAAATAGTTACCAGAACCGGCTGGATGGACCATAAAGTTGTACGTGACAAGTTAAATGTTAGATTTGATGGAGTTAAAATTATAGTTTCTGATTGTCGCTGGTACAATTTTACTGACAGAACTTGGGCAATTTGATACAATATAAAATGATGAGTATACACTCGACAAAAGTTGAAGATTTACTTCTTTTTTTTGAGTCGACGCTGACCCTTAAAAGTTTTGTGGCGTCTGTTGGGAAACATTTGATGGGAAATCATCAGATGACTTCTTCCGCTCTGGTTGGAGCGGAAGGGCGTGTCAGACTCTTAATAACTAAAACCCATCCGTGTTCCTTCAAAATCCCTTTGCGTTCCAGGGCCGCGGAGACTCTTTCGAACAAATTCCGCAACATGTTATGAAGGTTAACTTAGCGTTTGTTTGTTTGTTGGAACCCGCTAATCTCTAGAACTACCAGCCGGATTTTGGAATTTTTTTTTTGTATATAATAGCCACATTTATGAGAAGAATGTTATAAACATACGGGAAATTCTTAGGGGAACGGAAAAAACGGGATATGCGCGTACGAAGTCGCGGGCAAAAGCTAAGTTTAATATAATTTGGATAAAATATATATATACAGGGTGTCCCAAAACTCAACGTCAAGCCGAAACGGGGTGACAGGATTGATCATAACCATCACGAGAAAAATCTGAAAAAAAATCTATCCCATGCAGTTTAAAAATTATGGGCATTTTAAGAAAAACCTAGAAATTTGATCAAACTGTACCATTTTTCGGTTATTGTGGTTATTCTTTTTTATTTTTGTTCATTTGAACTTTGGAAACGTAATCCTAAATAACATTTCTAGAATCCCAATAAAAAATAATGACACAATTGCCTCAAGTTTCCGAGAATTGAGACTATTTGTTAAACTACGAATTTAAAATTTTCAAGATTCGTCGACTTTGACAGGCCCTCCTATAAAAAAAATGTACTAGAGTGCCTTGGCAAGTGGCATTAAAAGTTGGCGCATTTAATCAGAATTCTAAAATGGTACAATACTTGTTAGTTCCATACAATAGAAAAGAGTAAAAAAATTAAAACCTCAAGTAACCCGATTTTTGCTATCTCATTTTACTCAGTTAAAATGTTTTTAATTCACACAAGCTCTAGGTAGGTTCTTAATTTTAAGACAAAATGATGAGAGAGATGGATAATGGGTATGTTCGCCATGAGTGAGCGAGACAGATAGTGACGCCACTTTTACCAAAGTGAAAAAAAGTTAGTAAAATTAGTAAAATAATTAATACGAATACGAACGTGCGCAGTAGACGAATGAGCGAAACGTACTAACTGGTTGGTGTCGGACTGGTAGCGTAGCCATTTGCTTGGCTGAAACTAGTGCGAATGAAACAGATAGATGCCATAGCATCTATCTGTTTCATTCGCACTAGTTTTTGTTGTAGTTTTTGTTTTTATTCGTCACTATCTGTCTCGCTCACTCATGGCAAACATACCCATTATCCATCTCTCTCATCATTTTGCCTTAAAATTAAGAACCTACCTAGAGCTTGTGCGAATTAAAAACATTTTAACTGAGTAAAATCTGATAGCAAAAATCGGGTTACTTGAGGTTTTAATTTTTTTACTCTTTTCTATTGTATGGAACTAACAAGTATTGTACCATTTTAGAATTCTGATTAAATGCGCCAACTTTTAATGCTACTTGCCAAGGCACTCTAGTACATTTTTTTTATAGGAGGGCCTGTCAAAGTCGACGAATCTTGAAAATTTTAAATTCGTAGTTTAACAAATAGTCTCAATTCTCGGGAACTTGAGGCAATTGTGTCATTATTTTTTATTGGGATTCTAGAAATGTTATTTAGGATTACGTTTCCAAAGTTCAAATGAACAAAAATAAAAAAGAATAACCACAATAACCGAAAAATGGTACAGTTTGATCAAATTTCTAGGTTTTTCTTAAAATGCCCATAATTTTCAAACTGCATGGGATAGATTTTTTTTCAGATTTTTCTCGTGATGGTTATGATCAATCCTGTCACCCCGTTTCGGCTTGACGTTGAGTTTTGGGACACCCTGTATATATATAAAACTCTAGCTATGTCCGTTAAATACTTTGAAACCATCCAACCGATGGGCCCCAAACCGATGGTTTTAGACCACTAAAACGGGATGTGCGTGTACGACGTCGCATGTAAAAGCACCGCAGAGATATTCGTGCCCTCATACCTAATACACAAGAAAATTATAAGTAGAAATCAATTCAACAAACAACCTTTTGTGTACATACATATAACACAATCAGAATCTGATGGTGACGTCACTCCAATCGGTCTAGCCGGACTAAATCGTGTAGTATGTACCTAATCCGCGTCTATTGAACCCTTGTCTGATGTCGCAACTACTCTCCGTCTCTTACGGAGTAATACAAGGCTTCCAGTGGTTACTTTTATTAGGCCAGTTTTGATTTAGAGGCTTTCATGAAAAGAAACTCTAAAGTAGGGAGAGGAAGTGTATAATCACCCTAATATTATAAAGGCGAAAGTTTGTTAGTGTGTTTGTTAGTTTGGTACTTCTTCACGCGCAAACGGCTGGACGGATCTTCGAAGAAATTTGGCACAGAGGTAGATTATGGTCTGGAATAAGACATAGGATACTTTTCATCCCGGGAGTATGTTCCCTTGGTATAATTTTCGACATTAACGCGGGCGGTAGCTAGTAGGACATACATGCGAAGTCGCTCCTTAAGTTTTTATGTAAGCTGCTGAACGATTACTGACACATGCATGCCCTGACGAGACATGTCCGCAAGCGGTTAAGAGAGCACCACAGACAATAGATAAATCTACCTGATTTTAACAAAATTTGTCAATAGATAGTAATTGTTGTGGCAGCCAGCAATAATTAATTATTATTACTTCGTTTCTTATCAAAGCAGTCGACAAGAAAACTGACGGGTAAGAGTGTTATAGAACGTGTTTAGCATCAATTTACTGAATAAATATATCCATACTAATATTATAAATGCGAAAGTGTGTATGTCAGTCAGTCTGTTACCTCTTCACGCTTAAACCGTGAACTGATTTAGATGAAATGTGGTGTAGAGATCGTTTGAGTCCCGGGAAAGGATATAGGATAGTTTTTATCCCAGAAATCATCGTTTAAGATAGTGAAAAGGGGGTGGAAGTGTGTACATGGGAGTCCGTCATTATTGAAAACCATGAACATTTGTATTTAGGCACTTGATAAAAATAAATAAACATATGTTTTAGCGTTTTTGAAATATAAAAATGGCTGCCCAAAGTAACTATTCCACGCGGACGAAGTCAAGGGCAGAAGCTAGTCATTTATAAATATACTGTGGATGCAAGCTTATCTGTCTTCTACCGAAACCAGCTATGTACAAATTGTAAGTATTGTAGACTCAAAGTATTTGACAAGCATCCTTGAACAGAATCTCAACCACAAACAAAACTTATCAAGACAAACTTCCACGCGACTTAATCCGCAGACTCTTTTCACAAAAAAACGTCACACCACACAAAAAGGACAATATGTCCTGAACACACCTTTTATTTCCTCCATCGTAACCGATAACATATGCCTCTATATATCTTGAGCTATATTTTATCGCCATCTTCTTTTTTATAGAAGTTCTATAGCCCGGAACTAATTTACGGGTTATATGAACCACGAATACAAAAATGTCTTTGGCAAAGTAACTTTGGTACTTACATTTTTGTTGAAAGGATGTTATTGGCATCGCCTAATGTGGTTCAAAAAAGTTTCTGACACTTATTTGTATTTATATTTGGAGTTCGGGAAGTTTTTGTTGACTTTATGATGTGGAAATCTTTAAGTCAACTTTGTTTTGGGGTTATAGCAAAATGCTTGGATTCCCTGGAGGCTGTTTTTGGACTAAAATGATTGTATTTCTACTTATTGGCTTAAAACGCAGCTTACTGTCACATGTCTAAGATATGAAAAAAAACTTAAAAATCGCAGCTATGGAGTATTTTTTTCTAGTTTTAATAATGATATTTTTTTCATCATAAGTTTTCTACTTTAACGATAAAAACAGGCTATTAAATTACATAGTTATACGAGCTAATAATCATCATCACACTAATATTATAAAGGCGAAAGTTTGTGAGTGTATTTGTATGTTTGTTATTTCTTCACCCGCAAACTGCTGGACGCATCTTGATGAAATTTGGCATAGAGATTGTTTGAGTCCCGGGGAAAGGACATAGGTTTTTATCTCGCGAGTATGTTCCCTTGGGATTATTTTCGACGTTCATGCGGGCGGTGCAGCGAGCGGCTGCTAGTATTATATAAAAGCAGGATAAAAGATTCGGGAAGAACTCATTTGCATCGGAAAGTCGTCCACATTGCGGTCAACGGAAAAAAGTGGCCAAACAGTGCTTTATCATGATTATTTTATTTGAAAGGACCAACTGTATTTTTAATCAGGATTATCATTATTCCCATGTTCAATATATTTCCGAACAAAAATTACCTTTCGCTGTTTACGTGTGATTTTACAAGCACCAAAAGCCTACCGAATTGATACATAATCCCCGGTTCGATTGGCAAATTAGCATGGAAATGGGAACGTTGCCTCTCACAAAGCGTAAATTTGCCAATTTCAACCCCCAGTGATAAAATTCAGCAGATGCAATTCAAACGTAACGACTGTTCGCAAGAGAGTAATTTAGGTACATTATGAAACCTACATTCAGGATGTATTGATGTCGTTGGTCTAGATGTGACACCTCGTATATGCAATCTAATGAACTTTTCAGGAGAAATATAAAAAAATTATCAATTCCACTAATTTTCAAATAACTTTCGCATTCGTATCCGTCAAAAATGTATGAAAAATTAGGTTTTTTTGACAGATTGCGACTAAGAAGCAAATGCGAAAGTTTCTTGAAAATTACTAAAATTGGGTGTTACCTCGTAAGGTCGCCAGACCTTACGAGGTAGACTCGTATATCTTACGAGGTTACACCAAATTGAGTTGTCATCTATGCTTGTTACGAGAGGTCACTGCATAGTACATAGTAAATGAATAGTAGTCAAGGAGGCATTTACAAGTTAACAGCCGAAATATCGCTTGAATATAAATCTGATTTTACCAAAAAATGGGAGTTACGAGGTGTCACATCTAGACCAACGATATGGTGAACAGTTGCAAACGAGCATAGCCTGAAATGTTATGGCTAGAACTGAACTGACTGACTACATTAATTTAAACTGTAGATGCGTTGTCCGCCCTCTAATATGACAACATTAAAAGGTGACTACCGCGATTCTATACCCCGCGCGCGAACACATAGATATTTATTGGCTACCGATTAGAACCGATAGTGCTTGCGCTGTTTTTTAAAGCTGAGATGTTGGTGCATGACGCGTCTATTAAGCTGGGTACTGACCGTTGTTACGGGCCGAATTGTAACATTTGCAGCGAGCATGTTATATTACGCCGAGTTCTAAAATCCGTGTAAAACAAAACACGCTCGTTTCCACGTACTGACTGCACGAAAGCTCGCTTTGTAACATGTTACATTAAGCCTCGTAGCACCGGTCAGTACCTGACTTTATATATAGACGCGTCATGCACCAACATCATTGTTAGTTACACATAGACTTATAACGTAGGTAAATGAGTTGTTATACTAAATAAAATAAAATACTCTTAATTATGTACAACATTTAAGTTGCAGAATATATAAATGAGGAAAACATTACATAAGGTGACACAATGGACGGCCTTATCGCTCAAAGAGATTTTTTCAAGACAACCTTTGGGTGAATTTTAGAGTAAAAGAAAAACAGTACTGTAGGTGTACTATTTATATATACAATATATACAGACATAATAGATTAATATATACAATAATAATTATAAAACAAAAGCAGAGAACTCTAGGAAAAAATATTAAAGAAAGAGGTTTTTGGCCAAAGTTTTAAAATTTGATAAAGATTGAGCACTCCTTACCGACACGGGCAAGGCATTCCAAAACCACACCTGAATGTTTGTCAATGTCAAAACTCAAAAACTTCAACACCATATCAGATTTGGATGGAGGAAAATAGGTACCTACTGTTTTATCGTGAATTATTCCACAGGAATATGTAGTACGTTCCTAAATAATGCAGGCACTTTTTTTCTTAAAAAAAGGAAGGAACTCAAAATGCAAGCGTAGAAGTGCAATTCTCAAGATTAAGATTTTTGTAACTACCCACTCCCTGCAGCCTTAAAATGTTAATCTCCTGTTAAGAATCACAAATGTTTCAAAAGACACGCCGATTAAAACTCAGCTCAGTTTCGCACAGCGCCATTTTAGCGACTCTGTAGTTTTCTTTTTTGATGTTCAACTACTTAAGCGGACTTTAAACTTAGTATGAAGTTTTAAAGTCAAGTTTTACGGTCGTAGTCGGGAAAAAGTAAATATAAATGGGATACTTGTCCAGGGAAAAAGATGCACTGTACTGCTGTGACGGTTTGAAAATTTATTTTAAAGCGGCATGAATTTTGTTTTTGAGACATTGCCGATGGCTCGAAGTTTTAGTGTTTTTTCCCGACTGCCCAGATGGTAATGGTTTTTCGAGGCATGTTCGTATGTACGCACTCATTTCAGATTCAGATTCATATTTATTTATTGTTTGTCACAGGTGGAAATTCAGTTCTTAAAATTATTATTGTAACACGTATCACTGTAACATACCCATAAGGTGTACAATATTTAAATTTACAATTAAATATCTCAAATCGTCATAGTAGGTACACAAAATCACCACGGAAACATAATATCAATTACCACTAGAGAAAAAAAATAAAAATAATTGATTGATTAGAGACATGGTAAAGCAGAAATTGACCACTCATCGGGGGATTCCCGACCCTCAGTAATGAGGAATACGACGCACGGAGGAGGAGATTCGTCTTAAGCCAAGTCGAATATTGAGCCTTAATTTATCTTATTTCAGGATTATCTTCAGAACTTGGCACCCATTTAGATCTAAATTCTTTTGTCGCTGAAGTCGACAGTCACGTTTATTATTAACATTAGTCTTGGCTCCTTCTTCAGGGTGTCAGCTACCTGCATAACAAATTTTATCAAAATTGGTCCAGCCGTTTGCGCGTGAAAAAGTAACAAACCTACACACACTCACAAACTTCCGCCTTTATAATATTAGTAGGAAGTGTGATATCAGTAGATACAAATATTAAAGTGGCTTGGCCAAGACTTTAGATTACTTCCACCAAGAACTACTAACACTGTTTTCTACATGACTATTATATATTTTACGAGTACTATCTGCAACTGGTAAGCGTAAACCGACCAAGTGGCTGACCGTACCACATCCAGGCGAGTATTTCACACAAAATCGTGCAGCCCTGACGCCATTTTAGCATCGCTCGCCGCAAAGCCACTAACAATAGCTTTCCATGGTAATTCAACGTGATTAGCATGTAGCAAGCCAATTCGGTTGAAGTGCATAGCTTGTTGAAATTGCCGAGCTTTGACTTTGGAATATGGCAATTTATATTCGAATTTTGGCTTTTTTGTGACGGAATAAATAAATGGGATATCAAGTCTACCGAGTATGTTGTACATGCATTTGTTTTTTTTGTGTTGGAGATCTTTTATGTTCGGTACACTGCTTTGTGTGAGCTTACTATGGTCGTGATAATCAAGATAAATAGTTAAAAGAAGAAAAATAATATAATGAACACATACATATTTTCTCTATATTAATATAAAACTTTATTTCATATTGAGGTATGTATTGCTAATCTAGGGAAATTAAGAACAAATAAACTCTTTTTCTTTCTTTTCTTACAAAAAGTTTTTCCGTTTTTCAGCCATGGACGGAGAGATGACTTTTACACTGAACACATTACAACCGGAACTACAAAGCTGATTTTAAAAGTAAATAAAAAATAAAACTTTCCGTACTTTTAATAAAAGTTATTATCGCGTTTTAACTGAATCTAAAATCCTAATATTAGGCTCTACTTAGGTTTCACTTATACTGAATGGATTATAAGCTTAAAGCTCATATCATAATATTTTTGTTTGTTGAAGTCGGGTTTCAATGTAGACAAGGCAAGGAATAATGCAAACACATTTCAATGAAAAAAATAAGATTCGATTAGTATTTAATTACGTTTTGGAAAGAATAAAAAAATAAAACAAAAACATTTAGATCACAACGTATGCGAACATTATAATTAATTTAATCTCGACAAAAATATATTTTTGAATGTCCATTTCAACCCTTATTTTGAGCGACATGTGACATCGCCGTTTATAACGACGTATGTAATTAGAAGCACAAATTTTAATTAAAACGAAATCCCTTTGAATTAACTTAATTATGGCAACACAAACTCATTAGGTAGGGTTACATATTACTGGATTTTTGTTTGTTTTGGAATTTCACAACATCATTATGATGGGGAAAAAGGAAGTAATTATGATTAATTACGAAACAGTGATTAACATCTTAATTTTGTGTAACTCTTAATTACTCACGTTGATATTAATATCTGATTCAAGGATGAAATACTGATTTCGCCTAAAACCAACCTTCATAACTTCTGCAATGCTAAACCACGTAATAGGGATGTTGCCTCAGTTAAAAAATAAGATTCTATTTAGTCTGTCAGTTGATCGAAATATTGGATAAGTATTTTTTTATTTTATCAAAACCATACAAAATTGCGAAGATAAAACGCATCAAAGATAAGGAGTGGATTCTTGTAACGTCACTTTCCAGTAAAAAGTATACTGGCAAGTGACGTCACACGAGTTTTCAATGCACTGTTTCGTCTTCATTTTTTGTTTACGTGACAAAAGAAAAATACGTGTCCAATATTTTTTGGAAATCATCTGACGGAGTTATTAGATTTTTTTAGTCAAATACCCTATTATAACATAACCGCGCCTGCATTCCCTGGAGGATATGTACATATTACATGCATACTACTCATATACTAGTCGTCGTTATACGTAGCGGCGACTCGTGGGCACGAACAAATTATTGTTCGACCCATATGCTGAGTTCTGGGCACTGAAAGTGTTAACCGTGCACAGATCCGGAGTCTGGGTTTTTTTTTAGGATGAGAAATCATTAAATGACCCCTTTCCCTCTGGGCGGAGCGGAAGGGAGTGTCAGACTCTTACTAAAATCCATTCGTGTTCCTCCAAATGCCCTTTGTATTCCAGGGCCGCGATGACTCTTTCGAACAAATTCACTTGTCCAATCCGGGAATCCCAGGACTATAACTTGCTTGACCAACCAATAATAATTATAATCATTCTTTATTTCGAGTACCAATGAATAGCAGCAATAAATAAACGTATAAGTACGTTACAATCACAGCAACAACTTATACATAAAGGCATATAAATCATTGCTTCAGAACAGTATCCCAGCCGAAATACTGGAGCAACGATTCATTAATAACTACTCCGACAGTAAACTACATATTTTATCGTAAAACAATATACCCGTTTAATTTACTCCTTATGCCAACGTTAGACCAATAAAATTACATAATAAAAACTATAGTGGCACTAGCCATAAGTTTGTGGCAATAAACTGTAACCGTGTAACTGTGGGACTGATGGTTCATAAACACTTAACTGTGGGGTCGTAATGACCCCGCCTGATTGCGTAACGCTGGTTACAGGGTTATAATATTATAAGAGCTACATAAAAATGAGAAGGGTTCATGTGTTATGGCAACCTCAACACCAAGTTAAGTTGAAGACTCGACTCGACGGCGTGTGAGTATGACCTACCAGCCGGTCGATTATGTAAAAATGTCGAAGTGAAGGCTGGGTGAAGTGATCATGAAGTGAGCTCTCATTCCTCTTGATTACATGAATTGACAGCTCACTTCACCCAAGCCTTCACTTCGACATGTTAACAAATTCGCACTGCAGTTTATTTTGTAAACGCTTTTAGTGAGCATTCTACATTGTAGTAAAATAAAATAAAAAAGGTAGTAGTTAAAGAGCTTGTAGTGAGCATTCTATATTATTTTTAAATTGATGAATTGACCACTTTACACTGAGATTTTTACAGAAAGATTATGAGTAAAAAGGAGTTAATGTAAAATAAACTTCGGAGTTAACTCAGTTTTAGTTTGGCATAACTATATCCGGTTTAACAATAATAGGATACAATACTCCTATTTTAATTTCATTTTATTTTCACACAGAATTAACACGTATAATATTCAACAAGGTTCTAAGAATTTATGTCCAAACGCGTCTGCTACGACGGCGTAGCCACAAGCGTCACGCCTCTGCTACGAGCTACGCCGTAGCAATTTCACTCTTTTATCACTTGATTTGAAAAACTAAACGCGTGAAAATTTTAGTGCTATCGTGAGTGGGTTTTTTTTTAACTTTTAAAATTCCGTGTGTTACGATGTTTGCCAATGATTCGCATGATATTTTAAACAGAAATTATTAAAGTTGTTTTTTTCGTATGTGAGCAAACAGAAATAAAAATTAGAATGCTAACTACTAGAGGCAGCTTCATAGGTATCAAAACATAATTTCTATCAAAGTTGCTACTGAAGACATTTGCTGTTTAACTATCTATTCTTTGGGCCTTATTTTAAAACCTGTCCAACAATATGAGAAACAAATCATTTGGTTAAAAAGTTATATAAATAGGCTATTAATGCGTTTTATTTCAACTTCAATGTACATATTTTTACTGCTTGAATATTTCCGTCGACACAAAAACTAAAAAATGTATGAGGACCATAACGAAGGATAATATGAAATGAAATCGCGCACGACCGTCGATTTATCAAGGCAAATAATAAACCACAACATGTTGAACAAATCACCTTAACCCTCCCCGCGTGTCATATTTCCTCCGGAATAACTCATTATGTCCTCCGACGTAAGGGTTAGGTGCGGGAAAATATACTTTGCCCTCAGAATATGAAAGTTATATTTTTGGTAACTTTGTGCGTATCAATCATGAGGATGATACCCGTTTGCTTTAATATCATCTTGTATTTTTTTTTGGATTGAATATCATTAAATTACTTCTCACTGGCAGAGTGGGAAGGAGTATCAGACTCTTACTGGCTAACACCCACCCGTGTTCCTTCTACCCCCTTGCGTTTACTTCCCTTTGCGTTTCATGGTTGCGGTAACTCTTTCAAACAATTCCGCAACCCTATCAGGATTATTATTTACTAAGTGTTTGCATTGATTAGTGATAGAGCCAACCAACGTCCTTAGTGATAATCCATTAATACAATTGATAGGAGGTAAATGTCATGGACAGACGGTCGATGGAGCAGACATGTGGTAGAGTGGAGACCGCGTATGGGCAAACGTAGTGTGGGACGCCCTGCGGCACGATGGATCGATGATTTGAAGAAGGTGGCTGGCAGCGGATGGACCGCTCAAAACCGGGATGGTTGGAGGCTTACGTTCAGCAGTGGACGGCAATTGGCTGATATGACAAATGTCATGATCAGCCTTTAATATTAAACTAACTTCGGCCCGCGAGCCCGCTCGCGTTATAGTTTTTTTTTTAATATTGCCTATAACCGCCTCCAACGTCTCACCTATCTCTGTAAATACCAAAATTCATAGAAATCGGTTCAGCGATATATACATGCGACTTTCGCACTCATAATATTAGTTACGAAGAAGATAATATTAAATGTGGCGGTGTGTTATCGGTGGATACTTTTATTGATATCCCGGAGTAACCTTCATCAATTTAATTTGTCGTTGAAATTCAGCATGAATCCTCAAAGAGAACCTAAACTGATAACTTTTCTGCATGTAAGGTTAACTCATAATTTCTGTCACTCAATGTTGAGGCATTTTTAATCATGTAAAATTGTAATTTCAATCAAATTATATAACCTATTTCTCGGCCACTACCTTTATTTTACGACGCGAAAAAATACCCATACCCCTTTAAAATTTTCGGGAATATTCCCGGTTCTTTATATATTAAAGATTTATAACTTAGGAACCAAAAGACAAGATTATTTTGGCTCACTCGGACACGAGTTTAGGATTAAATACCAGGTAGTGAGGTATCCTGAAGTGTAGGTTGACATTTTGATAAATGAAACTTGTAAATGTTAAAATGTGGGTGTAGGTCACCTCTAGTTCAGGGCGATCCCCGGCCACCGCAGGCGCGGGCCTGCGGACGGCGAGCGTTGGGTGGCTCGCTGTCCGATCACCACCAGGCCCGGGTCGATGGCGCGTTGTGTTTCACGCGCGCCTCAAAGAGATGTCAGCATAGAAGACGGGACCCGCTAGGGCCAAAGCCTGGCAGGGTTGCAGAATTTGTTCGAAAGAGTCACTGCGGCCCTGGAACGCAAAGGGCTTTGGAAGGAACACGGATGAGTTTTAGTCAGTAAGAATCTGACACGCCCTCCCGCTCCACCCAGAGCGGAAGAAGTCATTTGATGATTTCCCATCCTTAAAAAAAAAGGTCACCTCTAGTCCGCTCGTCTTAAAACAAGCGTGACTGTGTTGTTTCAGTAAGAGATTAGCGCCCTTAGAGCGGTTCCGCACTGCATCTGATCCGAATCCGTGAAAGTACGGATATAAAAAACTCGGACCGATTTCGAATGTTGCTTTTCGCACTACGTTCTATCCGAATCAGTGAAAATACGAATCAGGAGTCTAAAAAACTCGAACCGAATTCGGATATTGCTTACGCACTGATCCGATCTATGATCCAAATCCACCCGCGAAGTATCCAAATCGAACCGCGAGTACGGATGTCCGATTTGAATCCAAGGTAATGCGAAAGCGTTCATACAAACAATACTACGGCTACTTCGGTCCGTCAATATTTCTTCAGAACTGGAGCCAATGTAACAAATTTTGTAATAATTTTGTGTTATTGTATATGTTGGTAATAAACGTTTATTATTACTATAATTATATTATAATTAGCGTTTTTAAACTAATATTACAAGCGGTAAATTGATGTTTGTTAATATGTTTGCGTAAGGAGTGCAAGAGAAAGTGTAAAGGTGAGTACTGACTGGTGTTATTGGGCGTAATGTAACATGTTACAAAGCGAGCATTCAAGCAGTCAATACATGGAAACGAGCACGAACATGTGCGTATGTGTTTTGTTTTAAACGAATTTAGAACTCGGTGTAACATAACATGCTCGCTGCGAATGTTACATTAGGGCCATTGACCATATTTTATCCCGTAAAAAATAACAGTTCCTTTGGGATATGCCACAGCAGCAAAGCCGTGAAAAAATTAAAGTTTTAAATTGTATTTATAGTTTGTAACAAAAATGTATTAAGAATCTGCACAAACTAGTTTGCACTCAACACTCTAATTAAAGTGTGAGACAATCTGGAGATATTATGAAGCCATTTTTATTTTGCTTGTGATTTACTGGTCATTATTTTTTTAATTGAAAGCAGAATTAAACACGAAGTACTTTATTCAATTTAATTAACAAATTTTAACCAAATGATCTACTTACTTCAGTATAAATTAAAATACAAATTTTGACAGAAATACGTCTTATCGATAAAATGGCAAAACTTCTGGCAGGAACCATCCAAATGAAGCGAATGCGACAAAATAAATATTTATTGTATGTTATGGAATAGAAAGTGTTTACTGGACCTCGCTAATTAGTTTGAAGATCGATTTTTGACCCAATTTATAAACTCAACCTAACCTATTTCAACACGAAAACCGTCTAAAACAACGTAAAAAGAGCTCAACATAAATAAACCACCGGCTAGGTGCGAACGCGTCGCTATAAAAGACGGCGCAAGTTTTACGAGCGGCCCCTCGTAAGCCATAATTGATTAATACACGAACGATTACTGAACATTACTTGAGTAATCAACGGTTTATAGTCGTATCCTGTTGCTTTATTTATTGTTTTACGAAAATAAAGGGATTTTATGGTGATGAATTGGAGTAAAATTGAAAAGTGTAACCGTTCAAAAAAAAAGAGAGAAAAGTGCTTGTTTGCTGCTTCTACAGGATAAACGACAAAGTGAAATAAATTATTAACTAAAATAATAACTCAGTAATAAGAAGCTAACATCATAAAACTTAAAATATTTTGTGATATTTAAAAATAAAGATTTTAAATTTTTTCAAATAAAGTTTTCAACCTTGTCTTAACTCTTTTATAACTCGATTCGTGATGGGCTTATTAGTTTGTTACACATAGCAAACACCTAAGGAGCTATATTTTTTTCTTATTATTCTCAACATTACCTAATTTCAACGTATTTTAAACAGTCTGCATTTGTGGTTGCGGAATTTGTTCGAAAGAGTCACCGCGGCCTTGGAACGCAAAGTGCTTTAGAAGGCACATGAACGGGTTTTAGTCAGTAAGAGTCTGACACGCCCTTCTTCATTTGATGATTTCTAATACCTAAAAAAAAAAACAAAGTATCTACACACACATGACATCCAACTTTCACGAACCTACTCTTTTATTTTATGTATATAGGTTCCATAGTTGAAAGTGTAACGACCTTTTTCCTGTCTGAAACTACACGCCAAATATCAAAGAAGATATTAGATTCCATAAAATAACTTATACTAGTTCTGAAGGTTCATCCTTGAAACTAATGCTTTATTGATATTGGTTCAATCTTCGAAACAAATACATAAAATGAAGGCTGGTAGAATAAAACTAGAATATGTCTGCTAAGTCAATATCCTCATTTTCATAACATAAGTGCTGGCTATTGTCCGTCTAAAGTTGTTTTTATTACATCATACATTGAAATAAACGAACAAAGTCCAGACGTTAAAGCGACCATGGTCCAGACTAATTGGTACAAATACATACATTAACATACAATAACGTACAATAACATACAATAACATACAATAACATACAATAACATACAATAACATACAATAACATACAATAACATACAATAACATACAATAACATTAAATAACATACAATAACACAGATGATAAAAGGCGTCTGACACTGTTTTTTAGGCTATAATAATTCATCCAATGACAATAAGTTGCCCGAGTTAAAAATCTCAACGACAATGGACGTATTTGATCGATCTTTTCTAGTCTTAATTATCTGGTTTGTGATAGTTAGCATAGAATTCTAAATACAGAAATACCTTTTCTTTCTTTTAAATGATAAAATCATACATAATATTAATTTTGTAAGTAGGTTAATAAACGTAACACTTTTACCTACACGTCAATCTTTTTTTGCTCTTTTTTAAACTAGTTGGGGCATGTGTTTCCTAGCTGACTACCCTGAGAAGAAAAACCGAAACAAACTCAGAGGTCAAAGTCTCTTTTAAAGTCCATATAATCATACTGGTCAAAACATATGAGAACCATGTAGGTTAATGTCTGAAGTGGTTTTTGTGGGAAGTACCACAAAGATTTGAGTGGACCTGTCCAGACAGTGCAAGCAAAAATATTCCTATTTTTTTCAAAATATTCTTTCTACTACAAGTACTTGCAAAAGAAACTCATTTCCATACATAACTACGTATTAACAACAACTGCCGATAAAACTGCTCACACTGACAAAAAAAAAGAAACCAAAAAATAACCCTAGACAGTGTGAACGAACGGATAAAAAACCCTGTTATCCTGTCAGGGAAACTTAGAAAAAATGGTTTAGTTCATAACGAATTAGTTTTCGGGGCTTGTCGGGTTCTCTCGGGTCCTCTCGGTTCTTGGCAAACCGCCAGGGGAACACCCGAGACGTCTGATCATAGCTTCCCGTAGTACAGAGGTCAATTACCCTAGAATATGCCAAAGTTTGATCTCAAGTGGAGTGTGAAAATTCAATTTTCTATTACATGGATTGCTTATGACGCGATTCTCTTTCAAAGAGGGTAGGTCGAACTAAAGCACCGTTCCGTAATATTTATCGCTTTATTTGTCTTTTGGGATGGTTCAGTGACTTTCTGGTTTATTGTACTTGCTTTCTGGTATAATGAATTGAATAAAACAAAACTATTGTATTTTTTCTGGTATTTTATCATTCTGCTATAACCCTTTTCACAAATGGCACCAGGGTCCAACGTCTTAACGTGCTTCTAACGTCTCTATCAATTAATTCACCGAATTGGAAAACCAATTTATCCAGTACATGTACCTCTAGAAACTTAAAAAAACGCAAAGACGAAACCTAATTTCTTAACATGACCTTTAAAAACGAAACAAGATGTTTCTAATATTATTTACGTAGGTATTCAAGACCGTTTCACACGCTCCAGTGATTATTTAGGAAACAGCGTGAAGAAATAATGCGAAACGGAAAGCTACCATTTATCAGAGAACAGGGCGTAGGCGGAATCTTCGCAGGAAAAATTAATCCTGAGAGCAACAGTAAATACCTACTAAAGATCGATGAGGTCACGGCTTATCGATGAAAAAACATCCTTAGTAGGTGTAGCAGCATCAATGAAAAACTAAGAAGCGAAATTTGTTCGGCAACAAAAAGACCCTCAACGCCACCTATCCTGTCAGCGACGAACTAACAGCAAAACCTGCATCGCGCAAGCAAAGTTCTCCGTGCGATTTGAGCATATACCTACAACAGTCCGAATATCAACTATCAGGCAGTTGACCACCAGACACAACAACCGTCTGGTCGGAGGATCCTTCCCTTTTTAATGGAGGTGTGCGGGACTTTACCCTCTGTTCCGCATACCTCTATATAGGTACCTATATTTTAAACCAGCTGCAGCTAGCGGCCTCGTCCTCGTGAAAGTCGAAGATTATCCCAAGGGAACATAAATCCAAAGTATGCTTATGTTAGGTCATAAGAATACTTTTATTCCGGGATTATGTCCAGGGCATGGTCTACCCGTATGTCAAGTTTCATCGAAATCCATTCAGCCGTCAGACGTGAAGAGGTCAAATCACACACAAACAAACAGCGTTATTCTCAAACAAAATCAAACGAATCTGTCGAATGCAAATACACAATGATTGTAAAAAAAAAAAAATGATTTAGCTTTCGAGTTGCGTGTAGTCACTGGCGCGTGATTTAAAGTTAACTTGGCAAAAAGTTATTAGACAAATTGATATTCTGTCAGCTATTATAATCAAAACTCAGAAATGCATGAGACCATTGTGACCACGTGATATTTTGATCTTTGTTTTCACTTGTCTCGGCTCGTTTTATTTAAACTTTATTGTACACCTCGTACATAATGAAAAAAAACTACGAACGTAGTGTGTAGAGAAGTTTTATAATTATTTTACTTTTGTGTTGTTTTATCGAGGTATATAGGAGGAAGGTGTGGCTTTAGTCGGTAGGATTCTGACGGTAGTATTTCCACACTATAATGGCATTTAACGGCCGCGCTCTCTATAGGGGT
Source organism: Mamestra brassicae (assembly GCA_905163435.1). Taxonomy (NCBI): domain Eukaryota; kingdom Metazoa; phylum Arthropoda; class Insecta; order Lepidoptera; family Noctuidae; genus Mamestra; species Mamestra brassicae. The sequence continues at coordinate 7,937,848 of LR991009.1, read as the reverse complement.
ATACGAATGTAATTTTAAAAGTTGCTTACTTATTATGGTGCATTGTGAAAGAATACACGAACGGTGATGCAGACATAGTATTCTTGCTGCTTTATAGCGTCCACACGGACGACGTCCCGCAGCAGCTAGTACATAATAAGCACAAACAGGACAAACATTTATAAAAACAAGTGGACAGTATACAGCCTTATCGCACAGGGCAATTTCTTACAGACAACCTTTGAATGAACTGAACGTTTTGAAAACGTGTCAATAAATTTCATATTTTTATTTTCAAATAAAGTCAAAAGGACCTAAATTAATATAGTGAGGCAAATAAAGTTTTCCAACGTTAAAGTAGATCTGATGTCTATTTGCATATTCCATATTGTGTTCAGAGTTTTAAACTTCAGATATAAAATATGCTAATATAATGGAACTATGTTTGTAACAGACACATAAAAGCGGTATAGAATTGGCAAACATCTGTTTATATCCTATGGTAATAGGGAAGGTATAAAACGGAACGAGTGGAATACTTTGCCATAAAATATTGAAGCTCATACAAGTAAAATTCTGACTGAAAAGAACGTAGAATGGAAAAATACGGTGAGAGCCAAAGACAGTTTATATTTCCGTCTCGATCGTGATTGGCTGAATGTATCAAAATAAACGTGAATGAACAATGCCGCAATGCCCAAATTATTATTAATGTGCTTTGCTATTTTTGTCTGATGAATGTTTTGATTGGGGGAGCAATTCTCGTATTTTTAAGAGCGTTCGCGTTTGCATCGCAGCCGCGCAGGCGCAAACTGTCACATTTTGAAAAGTGTTTGACATGTCATCATCATCATCATCATCATATCAGCCGAAAGACGTCCACTGCTGGACATAGGCCTCCCCCAAGTGTCGCCACAACAATCGGTCTTGTGCGTCTCGCATCCATCGGCTACCCACGACCCTCACCAGGTCATCGGTCCACCTTGTGGGAGGTCTTCCAACGCTGCTTCTTCCGATACGCGGTCGCCACTCCAAAACTTTTCGGCCCCATCGACCATCTGTTCTGCGAGCAATGCCCACTGCCACTTCAGTTTGGCGATCCTTCGGGCTATGTCGGTATCCTTGGTCTCTTGCGGATATCGTCATTCCTGATTTGATCACGCAAGGAAACTCCGAGCATTGCCCTCTCCATTGCTCTTTGGGTGACTTTAAACCTTCTGATGAGGGCCCATTGTGAGCGACCACGTTTCAGTTCCATAAGTACGTGTACCAGTAATGACTTAGTCATTACTGGCAACACGCACTGGTCGTAGACTTTCGTCTTGTGACATCCCACTGAAATTATATTTGCTATTTGAATACGAGAATTGGACTTCAGAGTGCCAATTCTACTAATTTTCTCCCTCTCATCTCAGTCGCAATCTGTCAAAAAATTTGCGACTTTTCTTCTGTGTATCTGAGTTTTCACCAGAGTTTCAAGTCACACCAGTCCCGACACAATACATCTCCTATTTAAAGTTAAGTATCTTGATAAACGGCTACAACGGTCTCTTAAGTTTTCCGCTGTCTAAAACGCTGAGCTTCAAACTCTGAACTAACCATAGAGCGCGGAATCGTTTAGAAAAACCAATACCTACTAATAATATTCGTGGTCGGTAATGTGCGGTGAGCACAAGCTTCGGATCTCATAGTCAAAATAGGGTATTTGACTACTATCAAAAATCCACATGAATGAAAAGTTATTTGAAAGATTTTAATGATTACCTACTTATTTGTAGATGCTAGACAAATACGATTTGTAAAAATATAAATAAAATCGGTAGAAACAGAGTAGTTACGCGGTTCTGAATTTATTATTCTGTCATTGTCACGCAAAACGTCGTTTATACTGGATGGCGTGACTGCAAGGCAGCCACTGCTTTCTATAACATAAAAAATCTAACAGTAAAACTATTTAATAAAAACAATGTTTTTTTTGTAACTGCATCTTCTCTAGACGTTAGATTTAGAAGAAATGAAAAAAAAAAAGCAATCAATTACTCTATGTCACAGCCCATTAATTTCTATGAGTAGGTAAACGGTGACACTGACCCACGCTTCGTTTGTTTAGAAAGTTTATTTATTTATTTGTTTATCCTCGCACCGGAACGCCAGGGTTGCGGAATTTGTTCGAAAGAGTCACCGCGGTCCTAGAACGCAAAGGGCTTTAGAAGGAACACGAATGGGTTTTAGTCAGCAAGAGTCTGACACGCCCGTCCGCTCCACCCAGAGCGGAAGCGGTCAATTGATGATTTCCCATCCTTAAAAAAAAAAAAAAAAAAATCGGAACACCTTGCAGCAATTACACCAATGGAGCACACAAATCAAGTATTTGCTGTTTTTCAATATCCTGTGAGCGGTGGACTGCTGGACATCGAAGGTGGATCACCCACGCTCGCTTACGCTGCATCGCTCTTTCAGGATGCTACATATAAATCAATATCGCACTAATTCTTAACAATATTTTATGATTCGATTACGAAATGAAAATAAAAACTTGAAAAAAAAAAAAAATAGAAAGTTTTGAACTGTCATTCTGACGGCTGCCCATGTATAAGTTTCCTGACAACTACAACCATGTCTCTCTCTCTCTCTCTCTTTAAGTGAAGAGTGATTAGTTACTTCAGGGCAAGCCTGTTCCTGCGGTGGTGTTCCCGTGCGCCCCTCTTTTACGTAGCGAGGGGAGTCAAACACCTCACTCCCCTCGCCGACGCGAGTTGGCGGCACCAGCCGTTGATTGCGGAAGTCGCATACGTTCCCGCGATCCCCGCCGTAGGTGGGAGATAGAACGGTTTTAGTCAGTAAGAGTCTGACAGACCCCTCCACCCGCCCCAGGGTGGAGGATTTCCATGAGGATTTCCCCCCGATACCAAAAAAAAAAAAAAAAAGTGCAAGCCTGTTCCAACGTCCGCCACATCACTGCTTACCGTCAGGTGAGATTGCTGTCAAACGTGAGCACATCTAATAAAAACTGACCAAGTGCGAGTCGGACTCGCGTGTTAAGGGTTCTGAACGAATTCCATTTTTGTAACATGTTATTTTAACACTTAACTTCTAATAGTTTTCCTGTATAAAATAGAGAATTCAATATTTTAGGCCCAGTAGTTTCGGAGGTAAAGGGGGTCATTTTTCGCCTGAATACTTGATATCTTTAAAAATTATGAAAAAAAAAAAATTGAAACCCTCACAATAGAAGCCCTTTAATTTGATATGTCACCTGTTTGAAAAACTATTTTTTAAATTTTCTAGTTGGTCCCCCAAAAAAAAATTGAGCATGGGGTCATCCCCATACTCAAAATTTATTAATTTACGTGATGTGTCCGTGTTTGGGTCACAGAAGTTCATGTATGTACGAAATTTCAACAAAATTGGTTCAGTTGATTCGGAGAATATTGACTGTGACAGATGGGCATACAGACAAACAGCCAGACAGACAGATACCCGAGTGATCCTATAAGGATTCAGTTTCTTACGGATGTTCGGAACCCTAATAACAAAAAAAAAAGTTTTGACAGTGTCGTATCTAACATGGCCACAGTGATGTGTCTGTACTCTGTGGCGCTAATCTTAAGCCATACTTATCCCTATAGGGTTGTCGCAAGCTCCTTCAATTGTTTAGCTTGGCGGCGTAGTGTGACAGCGTATATTTAGTGCTTAGACGGGCAGTTAAGGCGTAGCCATGATGTATGAGCCTGAGTTGTTGACGGATGGTAGTTCTAGCTTTCTGTAGATAACTAACTCACGCTACACATTATCAAACGCAAATGTTGACTCACGTTTTGCAATGAGTACTTGAAAGTTGCCCTCCTACTATGACGTGCCACTTTTTTTTGTTTTTTCCGAGTGGAGCGAAAGGGCGTGTCCGACTCTTACTGACTAAAGCTCATCCGTGTTCCTTCTAAAGCTCTTTGCGTTCCAGGCAGGCTCTGGCCCTGGCGGTCCACGTCTCCTATGCTGACATCTCTTGAGGCGCGCGTGGAACACAACGCGTCATCGACCCGGGCCTGGTTATGATCGAACGCCTGGGGCGTCTTCTTCTGTTGCGGCGCGGCGGTTGGGGCGTAGGATTTGTCTCTCCCTCGCGCGGCCCGCCTCCTCTTTCGCTAGCATTACTGCTTCGCAGAAGGATGACGTGGAACTACCATCATGATTCCGTTGTGAAAAAGATAGTGTCGTCTTGTATAGCTCCGTTCATCCCACATCGGAATCTTGATGATTTTAAGATGTCAAAAGTTTATGGGTCAGGTGCCTACTACCCCTGTTCCTTAAATTTTTAGTACTTTAATTCAAAGGAATCTACAAGCACACATACAAGCGGGCCAACCAAACCAATATGGACTCTATCTATTTATTGCAAAAGAATACTTTGAAAAATACAATACACTTCCAAAACCACAAGTATGTAGATATAAAAAAAAATTGGACGACCTAAAATCAATAGACCACCTGCCTCTAAAGTTTAAATGTATTTAAGGATCGAGGACCTTGAGACGCCTTGGGAATTCGTTGCCGGGAAATTTGTCGCATGACTGACACCGCTAAAGTATTTATGCTGAACCCGCAAAACTCTTAATGTGATAAGTTTTTGCGTGGATAGTATCAACTTTTTACGCAACTGGCCCCATAAGGAGGGTAATGTTTGTGAGAGTTATGTATGTTTGCAATTCTATTATCGGCTGGATAGATTTAAATAAATGAGGTATCATTAGAAATCGTTTCTATTCGTGACAACACCATGTGGGGTATCAAGAGAAAGGGCTCGAGGAGACGATTCAAAAAATAACGCACTAAATTGTAGAAAACATAAAAAAAATACTTGTATCAAAAAACGCGTGCGAGTTTTTTTGTTTGTTATAAATTATGATCCTAAGCGTGGCAGAGATAATTGTACATGCTTACAAGAAATAAACACTAATTAAAACGTTTGATCGCACGTGGATATTGATTATTTCAGACCACTAAATTTGTCTTCTCATATAACAAAAACGTGTCAGCAAAATAATTTAACGTTAATGTTAGAGTTCAAAATAAAAAAAAAACCGGCCAAGTGCGAGTCGAACTCGCGCACAAAGGGTTCTGTGCCATTATCTATAAAAACGGCAAAAAAATTCGTTTGTTGTATGGGAGCCCCCTTAAATATTTATTTTATTCTATTTTTTTGTATTTGTTGTTATAGCGGCTACAGAAATACATCTGTGAAAATTTTAACTGTCTAAATATCAAGGTTCATGAGATATATCCTGGTGACAGACGGACAGACAGACGGGCAGCGGAGTCTTAGTAATAGGGTCCCGTTTTACCCTTTGGGTACGGTACCCTAAAAAGCAGGTATGGCACCCGCAAATCCCTTTTTTACACTCAAAGACTGTTTCAGTAAAAGAAACTTGCTCCGCACAACTTTGCCTGAAGCGAGCGTAAAACTAATCCAACTGGTATGAACTTTAACGCGATAAAACCAATCTAAAATACTAGTTAGAATTGAAGCAAGTTAAAAAACTGTTGGAGACTGCAATCGTATTATTATTTGAGTTTTTAATGTAGTTCAAACCTAGTTTTATTGCTGTGTTCTTGAAATGCAAATAGGACAGGAAAACTTGTTTTAAAGTTGATATTGCTTTTGCTGCGAAGGAATAAAATTTATACATAATGAAGTTATTTAAAGGCAAGATAGTAGAACAGTTGCACAAATAATGGAAATTATCTGTACTGATTTAAACGGGATTTAAAAGAATTTTAAAAATGTACCTAACATTTAAAAAAATCAAACTCAATAATTATATATTTGTCATTATAGCGGCAACAGAAATATGAAAATTTCAACTGTCTGTCTTTCTGATTCTTGAGAAACAGTCCACTGACGGACAGATGGACGGACGGATGGCCGGACGAACAGCGGAGGCTTAGTAATAGGGAATCCTAAAAACCAAATAACACTTTGTCCGACTCGAAAATCAAACCCTATCAACCAGACCGAAGTCAGGTAAAATCTCTAAAATAATTACGAAATATAATTCAAAGGTCAAAAGAGTTTAAGCTAAGCCTATTTCCATTTATCGGACAAATCCCCAAACTCTAAATTCCAAAAGGTCAAAAGTCGAATAGAAACCTCAAATTGGCAAAACATAGCCATTTCAATAATGGCTTTCGGGAAAATTCATCGAGTTACGTTTATACGCCAAAGTTTCAATCGCTAAATAAATAAAATCAAACATTTATCTGACTGAAAATAAGCAGTACTGTGTTAATAATAAGTTGTTTTAAAGTTATGTGTGTCTGTTTGTTTGTTTTCTACGTTTATCCAAGCAAAAGTCGGAGGATATGAGTTCTAGGAAACTAATGGAATAAAGTTTTTGTTAATATTCAAAATTGTGAGCAACATATTTATGATGATGCGTGTTGTTTGGATGCCACCGAGGAGCTTTTAAATAAACTTGAGCGTTTGGAAAATATTTGTAGTCTTTTTGTGTTTAACCGAAAAAATATGATCATGATTTAGGATTTCGCAAGGTACTCAAGTGGGGAAGCGGTCACCTCCTTCTGCGAAGCAGTAATGCTTGCGAAGGAGGAAGCGGGCCGCGCGAGGGAAAGACAAGGCCTTCGCCCCAACCGACGCTACAGGAGAAGACGTCCCGGGTGCAGTTGGGAGTCGCATGGCGACCCCCAGCCACCGTAGGCGCGGGCCTGCGGACTGCGAGCGTTGGGTGGCTCGCTGTCCAATCACCACCAAGCCAGGGTCGATGACGCAATGTATTCCACGTGCGCCTCAAAGAGGTGTTAGCATAGAAGACGGGGCCTGCTCGGGCCAGAGCCTGCCAGGGTTGCGGAATTTGTTCGAAAGAGTCACCGCGGCCCTGTAACGCAAAGGGCTTTAGAAGGAACACGGATGGGTTTTAGTCAGTAAGAGTCTGACACGCTCTTCTGCTCCACCCAGAGCGAAAGAAATCATTTGATGATGTCCCATTTAAAAAAAAAGGGAACTCTCGGATACTACTATTTTCTGTTTCCTTCTTCTTATCTTTTTATTAAATTTGTGCACATATATATAATATTGTGAGGAGGATATCCTTGGCTTCAGGTCTCTGGCAGACAAAGTAGCCCTTTGGAAGCGTCTGGCGCCAAGTATAAGAGAATTTTAAATAGGAATATAAAAATATGTTTTGTTTTTATTTGGGACTCTGGTACTAACATTCATTGCAGGCAGATGCCAAATTTAATATAAATTTAACTATGAATGATTTCAAACAGTAGAGTGAGATATCAGTTCCAAACACAATTTTCTCGATATAAAAAGTTGTATCGCCAAAGTATATTTCACTTGTGATATCAATATGCTCATAATTCCGAACTATGTAACAATTTTGCGAAGCCCACTATTTAACCACAGTTAGTTTTATCCCCGTTTTACAAAAACCAACAACTAACATTTAATCTGAAACGAATTAAATGTGTGCTAACGAGTTTATAACGAGCCCGGTTTAACTGAATAGAGAACGGTAACAAAGACCGAACAAATGAATGAAAAAGTTTTGTTTGAACGTGTTCGTTAAATGTTTCGTGAGGACAATGAATGAACGAGAGCGGTCACGCGTTTAATCTTGCTTAGAACTTATAGTTTTACAAGAAGAATTTTAATTTGATAAAATTATAATGTATTTGACGTATCGGTTTCGTATCGTTCGGTATGCGTCATGCTAGTCGCAATAAACGTTTTTTCTTTCTTTTTGAAATAAAATAAGCAACCAAGTTATTTTTTTCTCCGGATTGTCCCTTAATTAAGATCCTTAACCTTATAAAATGTTTCCAACTATAATTCTATTTTTTAATTTCACAAGTTTGCGCCATCAAATCGCTTTTCTTTTTAAACTAGTCATTCAATCACTTTTATTATTGCCTACATTTTTAGGGTTCCATACCTCAGTTGGCAAAAATGGTACCCTTATAGGATCACTTTGTTGTCCGTCTGTTTGTCCGTATGTCAAGATCTTTTTTCTTAGGAACGCGTGGAGGTCTCAAACTGAAATTAATATCAAATACTCAGGTCCGCTACTCCTTGGAGCAGTGAAAAAATCAAACTTCTAAGTCAAAGCAATCTAAAGATAAGGCCGTTTATGCTCCGTTATGGCATATGTTGTGACGCTCGTGAGGGAAACAGAATCTATAGGGACCCGTTGGCCTAAACTCATTAAATTTGACAAGAAGATAGATTTTACAGTACAAGTACAGGAAAAAGTCTGAAAATTGGTAATTTGTAGTTTAATCATTAAAAGAAAACCTTTTTTCGATTGCAAAATTATATTTTCTGTTGAAGAATTGATCGTAACGTTCATTGATGTATGGGAGAACATTTTTTCAACAACAAAGTAAAATTTGTCCTTTAATTTTACCTGCTATATTTTTTTTCAGAGTAATGAGAGTGTTTTATAGTTTATAAACTTCCTTAGGTAATGTATACTCAGAAAAAATCAAGACTCGATCGGAACCCTCGATGCGCGAGTCTGACTCGCACTTGTTATTAGATCTGTAAGTGCAAAAATAATAATAGGGAGAGCGGGGCGGAACGTGCCGCGGGGAAGTTGTTCCGATTGTGGAATAGGCTATATGAAAAAAAGATATAAACATATCAAGTAAATTCGTCATAAAACGGAACGCTGCAGCGCACCGATGCTAACTATCTTAGTTTGGCCAGGAACGTCCGGTACATTGTTAAATTACATCGGAACAACTTCCCCGCGCCACGTTTAGCCCCGCCTTCCCCTACAATTAAAAGAACGCGACCAAATACGCCAAATTTCTACCTTTGCTACAAAACTAATCCAATACTTTCGTTATCTTTTATGCATAACACTTTCCAAACCCATTACGTAGTTAGCAACTCAAAAATTACCATACGCTCCTACATCGAATCTTTTACGCACGATACACACAAGTTTCCGAAGAAAAGTTATCAAGATGGCCTTGTAAGACCCTTCAAGTATCATGAACTATATTTTTATGTGTGATTCGGGCTTATCACGCAACCCCGACTTTCATTATTAAATAGCACGTGACACGCTTACTAAATGCTGTTAATAAACATTAAGGCTCTTTGGAATGTGGAAGGTAACCAGAACCAGGAAATGTTTTGGAACCCTTGTGATTGGTCATTTCTTATTCTTCATACCCGAATACGAATTACATTTGGTTTGTGGAAATGTTTACCAACCATCTTAGCAACCAACCACCAAAAAGCCAACTGGCTTTTTAATTGAAAGCGGGTTAATAGGTAAACCGATAAGAAAGAAAGAAAGAATGAAAAATGTTTATTTGGGACTCGCACAAGACAAACAAACCAGTAATATAAAATCACGATTTCATGGTAGTCTCGAATATTTCCATGTTTCAATTACCGTGTTGCCAATCAGTGAAATTATTTTACAACACACCGGAAACGACTCCGCAGTGTAAAATGAAGTTAAAATAAATTCTAATAATTCTAATTTTGTAACCTTGCTAATCGCTATCATAAACTCCAGTTCAGAATCCCTGAGGTGTCATTGTCGAAAATCCTATTCAGCTGTGTTGGCTTGAAAAGAAAGCGAGGAGCAAGGAGCGAGTTTGTGTTTGTGAAGAAACATTGTTGTCTTTTGTCGCTTTAAAAAAAATCCTGTTCCTTCCTGTTATAATACCTACATAAACGAATGGATTTATTTCAAAACACGTTGAATTCTGCATGTTTCTGTATCTCACACGAAAACCTCGCTTATGATGAATTCTTTCACTTGGTTTACGAATAAGCATCGCAGTTAGGTATGATTTATTAGAACTAGACAGGAAGATAGCTTTTACCATACTCAACCTTTGACATATTCAAATCGATTTAAGGACATCCATGTCTGAAGTAATACTGCATATTTCTTCAGACATGGATGTCCTTAAATCGACGTACGACGACGTACTGCTGGGTACCATCCGCACTTGGCTCCCCACCATCCCGACTGGTCGTACTCAGCCCTTCTCTTCCACATTTATTATGCGCACAACCAAAGTGAGAAACTCTCTGCCAGCGTCTATGTTCCTTTCCACATATAACCCGTCTGCCTCCAAAGCAAGAGTGAACAGGCATCTTCTGGGCACGCTCGCTTCATCATAGACCTCATCCATCGCTTTCCATCAGGCGTGATCGAGGTCAAGAGCAAGCCCATTCCTCAATAAAAAAAATAAAAAATACACTATCTTCGTCAACCGAAAACCAAATTACCAGCAAAGTCGTAGTAAGGTAAAGTTATGTTTGAGTCATCGAGCCAGTCACAGACAACAGCTCAATATATGTATGTAGTATTCGCAACACATACTTTGTAAACTGCACTTAATTTCTCCAAGGGAATATAAAAGTTCTACACAAAGTTAGGTCCCCTCAAAGACTGGCTAGTGGTGGTCAGTAATTGGCAATTAGGTCCATCTGCAGTTGCAATTATCTCGAGGACCGGCAGAATTAACTGCACCGAGACGACTTCAGTGAAGCTAAACGAGTTTAAGTTAAATGTTAATAGAGAAAATTGTAGGATGCGTTTAGAGTTGTTATGTTGATATGAGCTATATGTTTCTAGCTGCCATTACATTATATTTTAATTTTTGGTACAAGCACAGGAACAGGTCGATATTCTAGGTTAAGCAACGCTAGTAGAGGCCGGTCGTGGATGGGTGACTATCTTAACATACCGAGATTCATCGGTACCTCGAAAAGTATGGTAAGCCGTTAGTCACGGCTGACATTTGTATATCTGATATTGTGTAGAAGTCAGAAGCAAGAAAATCTGACACTTGAGTCTTGTCAAGGGTCATCATGCCACCCATTTACTGGGTTGCGAAGATCCGGTTACACTGGAAGTCGAACGATCCCAACAAAGTTGTGAAAAGGCTACGTAGATAGCCTGAAAGATGGAACTATTAACTAGACCAACTGTTTCTCAAGGAGTATAAGTTCTGAATGGTGTCGGACGTAAAAGAATAACACCATCCCATCACTTCCCGTGGGTGTCGTAAGAGGAGACTAAGGGACTCACCAGATAATGGGCAGCAGTATTCTCTGTGCATTGCAACAACTACACTGTGATCGCCAACGCGCCTGCCAAGCGTGGCGATTATGGCAAACCCCCCCTTTTGGGGAGGCTCATGTCCATGATAATGATAACTTCTTCGTTAGCAAGGAGATTTTCTTCTTTGTGTGTTAAAAAGGCTTTGTTCTGTCATAGGGCCGTAATAGACATGTTAACCGCTTCAAATATTGTAGCGATGTTACGTCTCAAAATTCAAGACCGAATCGTGAGAATTTTTCAACAAATATGCAAGTATCTTTTGGAAAGATATGAATTCCGATTTTCCGGAAATTCAAGGGCACCGGAAAGCAACCATGACAAAAATATTATTTTTTCCTTCAAAAAATTTGACCCCTTGGAAGCTTGGCTATTGTAAAAATCGGTAGGGCTTCCAATTTGTAGAATATATAAATATAGAAACAATATTTCGTTTTGTTTTCTTTTCTTTATTTTTTTTAAAGATTAAATTTAAAAAATATTAGATGATTTTGTACAATTTTTCTCGATGTTTTGGAACTCTTGGCTAAAGAATAACAGCCACTCGGGTCGATCTTCAAGGTTAAGCAAATCTTAGCGAGGTCAGTCTGTGTGACCATCTTAACATACCGAGTTTCCTCTGTGTCTCGGAAAGCACGTTAAGGCGTTGGCCCCGGTAGTAATTTTTAGATCTTTGGCAGTCGTTACGGGTCAGAAGCCAGAAAATCTGACTGACAAAGAGTACCGTGTAACCCAGTTAATGAGTTATTGAGGTCTGGTAGGCCGCCGCTCTATGTAAAATACTGGTATTCAGCTGAATCCGGTTTAACTGGAAGCTAACCCCAATATATTTGGGAAAAGACTAGGCAGATGATGTATATTAAAATTAGTATCTCATAAAAGTTTCCAAATCTTATCTATAAAGTTCACATCTATCAAGTAACACGATAAAAAACATTATTAATAACTTGGCGTACCTCTTTCAAATGACACATCTTTTCAAATTATTCTTCAGAGAAAAAACTCTTTATCCAAACACCAAAACGAATTGAATATAAAAGATACACTACCACAAACTCCCTCCAGACCCGAGGCCCCAATTAAATATGAAACCTGTTGAAATATTTGTATCACGTAGAGAAACGTTACCTCCTACAGGCTAACGCGAGATCATTGACCCACTTACAGCCCTCGGGAACTTCACTCGATGACACCTTTATTCCTTTGAACGTGAGAAACATGAAGAAAAAATATTTGAAGGCTTTGTATCGTTAAAGAAAAGTTTTGTTATTTCATTTGAAGAAAAATATTATTTCAATATTGAATGATTTAAAATATTTTGTCAAATAAAAAGAGGGCTTTCGTTTACGTACGTCATATATAGATAATGAAAGTTAAGAGAAAATCTCCGACAGCGTAGTCTTTAAAAAACAAAATTCCAACTGTTGCCGAACAAAAATAAAACTACAAACTAAAGTTTGTAGTTATTTGTTTGACCTTAAAACTAAAAATAACGAGACTAAAACTTACGTTAACAAGTAGTTACAAAGTCACAAAAAGTCACTTCACATTCACAACACACTTTAATATAGTACGCACGTCGAAAGCGCAGCGGTGCTACGGTGCTACGGCGCTACGAGCGTAGCGGGCTACGGACTGAGCGCGACTGTGCTACGCCGACTGGCCTACGGAGAGGCTTCGACGGAATTCCACCGCGTGATCGATGAGACATCACGCTAAGCCTCAGGGGTGTGCTGTGTTTGTCCCTCTCATGATTTATACTTATATTTGTGGTACTAAGATGTATTTTATTGAGGTGTTGGATAACTTTGATTTTACTGCAAAATTATTTTTTTAAATGTCAATGAAGTTTTGAAAACAAAAATTGGATCTTAGACTTTTATATATTTAAGAGATTTATGTTGGAACACATTGAATGCTTAATATTAGTAACTCAATATTTTTTTCGCCTTATTGGATTTCATATCGTCTGTCAGCTTAAAATAATATAAACCTGTTTGCAAAATGTTTTTGGAAGTATTACAATTGTACGAATAAATTGTACTAGAACGAATATGAAAAATAAAATTCAATATAACTTCTTCGAAATATGATTTTGAAAGATTGAAAACTTTTATAGAAATATAAAAGTAAACGGTACATTTTCGTAAAAATATATTCTTCACTAACATTTTACGTGGGTTTGGCTATAAAAATATAATTTTCAACCTTTCTTCATGCTACATTGAGGGAGTTTCGTCCGGGATTATATTTTAGACCGTCGGTTACGGCTCATAATGTTTTTATGGATACGTATAATATAATATTACGGTGCGTAGTGGCTTTTCACTCTGCTTTTTTAAGTGTACCTAAAAAGGTATTGGTACAAGATATACCTACTTATTTTAAAATGAAATGAAACTGCTTGTTTATGTTTTAATATTGCTGCATATGCTGAGATAGGAGCCTATTTAACTTTACACAGGTCTTATTTATATTGTTGGCTTATTATTACTAAGTTATTCCCTTTATAAATCGTATATATTTTTAAATATTATATTTTGAACATTAAAAACTAGTACCTAACCGTTATCGGGGGAACAAGGTTTAAACTACTGACGGTCAGGACTACTGAGAGAGGAACCTCCAGCAATGCGTGCTGTGTCCAGGAGTACTGCTTTCTGGATCAAGCCCTTGCTCCAGCTGCCCAAAGAGAGCCTCCTAAGATATTGGTTGAGGGGGTTTCGTCCGGGATAATACTTTAAAACGACGTTTACGGCTCATAATGTTTTATGGATAGTTATAATAATAATATAATACGTTGCGTATTGGCTTTTACTGTGTTTTAAGTGTAGCTATGTAGGTAAATGCATGCTTACTATAAATCAAACATTTCTACATGTTGATGTTTAAATATTGATGCATATGTAACATATATAACATATAACATCAATGAATATTTTAACGATAAATTTTAGAATTTAATAATTATGCAACCATGGTATAAATATTTAAATACTCGTATTCAACTAGTTAAATAAAAGCCCTCTTCCTCTCTCCTACTTTTGCTGTGCCCGACAGGGTCCACATTGATCATAATTTTGTAAAACCTACCATCTAAGCTAACATGTGGAAGCAATAAATATATTGAGTATTGAGTATTGAGTATGTTAAGATAGGAGCCAGTTTAGCCTCGAACAGGTATTTTTTATGTTCTTAACATATTATAACTTAGTTATTATTGTTAGGTAGGTAATCATTTATTTTAATTTGTTTTAGTAGTCGATAAAACACGCAATACGGATAAACAATGTTCTTTCTTTATATTATATAGAGTTCTGGGTACTAATGATAAAATAAATACGAGAAAACCTAAAAACACTTTGCCCGACCTGGAAATCAAAACCAAGACCTTAGGCTCAGCAGTAGCACTTGTGATTGCTTAACCAGAGTGTAGTGGTACTAAAGTTAACACTGGGTTTAAGTAGTACCTGTAGTGTTAGGCAAGAAAAGTCATGTAACAATGATATTTACATTGTTAGGATGACGGGGTAAATTAATTTAAACACGCAAGTGGATTTAAAGTTTATATTTTAAGCGGCGCTTCTTAATTGTAGTTCTTAATAAAAAGTCTCAAAAGGAATGTTTTAGAAAAAAGGCAAGTTATAAACTGGTTTTTAAGGTTTCGTACCCAAAGGGTAAAACGGCACGCTATTACTAAGACTCCGCTGTTCGTCCGTCTATCCGTCTGTTACCAAGCTGTATCTCATGAACCCTGATAGTTAGACAGTTGTAATTTTCACAGATGATGTATTTTTATTGCCGCTATAACAACAAATAAGCCAAAAGACAGAATAAAATAAATATTTAAGGGGGCTCCCATAGCACAGATCTGATTTTTCTTTTGTTTTTGTAGATAACGGTACGGAACCCTTCGTGCGCGAGTCCGACTCGCACTTGGCCGGTTTTTTATAATTAAATATGATGTAAACCGCTACAACATGTTGGAAATGTAAATATCATTATTATTTCTTGATCCATCAATATAACTTTATCTGCTTAAATATATTCAGATACCCAAGTACCATGACAGATGGCAACATAAATATCCTCCTTAACGTAAACAAAGGAAATGGTGTGACAAAATAAAGCAATAAATCACATCACATATTGTCGCTGTGCCGACCAGGAAAAATATTCATGTACCTATGGAGATTGGGGGCCATGACAGTTTCAATATAAACGTAAAAGCATGGTGGACGTGCGTCACAGGTGCATAAATGAAATCCGTATTGTAAAGGATACATGGGGTCCGAGGACCGGAAATAATTATATTAATTGATTTTAACCTTTTGAACGCCAGAGCATACACGTACGACGTGCCCCCGACGCCAACACCATATTAACGCCAACGCCAAACGTCACATATTTGTGACGTTTGGCGTACAGGGCACGCGCTTGATTGTCATGTATACGTGACAATGGCGTTCAAAAGGTTAATGTATCAATTAATATAAAATCTATTTATATATTTTAAAGTAAAGGAGATGATTTGGATGCACACTGCGAAGGCTGGTTCGAGGTGGCGCAAGAAAAGAATGTCTGGAAGGATATGGGGGAGGACTTTGCTCAGCAGAGGGACACAATAGGCTAAGGAAAAAAAAAACGGTTAAGGAGCTCGTGGCTAAATAATAATAGCCGCACGGGTCGATCAAGGTTAAGCAACAATTGCCAAGGTTGGTCTGTGGATGGGTGACCATCTTAATATATCGAGTTTCCTCCGTGGCCCGGAAAGCACGTTCCCGGCTGTCATTTGTAGATCTTTGGCAGTCGTTACGGATTGTCAGAAGCCAGTAAATCTGACTCCAGTCTTGCCGAAAACGAAAGGGCGAAAAGGGTTGTGGAGGTCTGGTAGGCAGCTGCTCCACGTAAAATACTGGTATTCAGCTGAATTCGGTTTGACTGGAAACCAATATAGTTGAGAAAAAGGCTAGGCAGGTGATGATAAATTGATTTTAAAGTAGTCGGGTAAAGAATATTACCTACGTTACGTAACGACGTAACAAGCCCACCACTCCTGCTCTTTGATACGTTTTATCTTCGTCAATTTTATTGATTTGATAGAACAAAAAATAGGTATCCTATATTTTTCGATAAATAATTTAACTGAAGAGAATCAAACTTTTTACTCATTGCAAATTCAGTTGATTTTTTAAGAACGAGACTGGATCTTCAGTTTCAATTTGTATAAAACAGCAAAATCAACTCCAAATTGATAATCCACGATTAACTTTTAAAAACAAATGAATTCGCGTTCGAACTGTATGCGATTCAAATTAAACTTTACAGAATATCACTCGCGACCGCAAGCTGAATGAACTTTTGAATACAATATAAATTTCCCTTGATTGAGCCTCGGTTTCAATATCCGAGGCGGCTGACCACTAACCTAAAAGGTTTCAGCTCGTATTTTCAATTAATCATACTAATGGCTTACGAGTACTATAACCGATATGGGTCATACTTCCACACATCATTAAATATACCCACTCCTGTATAGGGTACCGTCCCCTTTCAGTGGGAGGGAAAAGTTTTCAAGATAATTATATTGCCAACGTTCACAAGTTTTGTTGTTCGCTTTGGGTTTAAACGAGATTTATGTTTTTGTAAAAAGATTTTTTTACAACAATGTGGTGTACTGCGTGGGTATTTATAATTTGCTATTTTGAATTATGCAATATAAGTAATACTTTCAGTTGTTTGCCTTCTAAGGACATGGACAGGTATCGTGGACCGGTCTTCGTGTCTCGGAAAGCACGTTAAACCGTAGATTCCGGCTGTTATTTGAAGATCTTTAACAGGTGCTGCGATTTACCGAAGGCCGGAACATCTCACTCCAGTCTTGCCAACTGTTGCTCGGTGGTGGATGTCAGGTCACTTGATGTAAAATCCTGATTATCATCTGCATCCAGTTAGACTAGTACCCGACCCCCTTCCACCTCCTCTGAAACGTCTCCTGTGGAACGAACAGCCCAGAAGGTTCCTGTTCACTCTTGACAGCTTTGAAAGATAACCGATTTTCCAAGTAGGTCTATTTATTCACTCGAATAAACCTCGACTCAAAAAGCAAAATAGGTTGACGCAGCATTTGCAGGAGTAACTGCTACCTACAACAGTATAACTCTCTGGCACGATCGGTACGTTACAATCTGTGACACAGTTCTACACGGTGCATCGTCTGCACCAGTTGTGTTCCAACAAATGCCAGCTTAAACTGGGTTACAGCTTGCTTATTTTGAATCCAAAATGCTAAGATTTCCTTTCCGGTAAGATAGAGTTCGTAAAATGAGAAGAATTTATCATAAAATATACAGAAAGAAGAAGTACAATGTCAAATAACTCATTTGTATTCTATTCATATTCTATACTAACTGCTGCTCGCGACGTCGTCCACGTGGACCCTTTAAAGCAGCAAAAATACTATGCCTGCATCACCGTTCGTGTATTCTTTCACATTGCACCAAAATAATTAAGCAACTTTTAAAATAACATTCAAAAACTCCTACAGTGAGTGAGTTCTTTTAAGCTAGGTACTACTCTACCAAGAGACTCTGGGAGCTCCACGTCTCTCTTCTGGTAGAGTGCCTTCGCCGAGACTTAGAAGAACATCTGAGAATTCTTGAGCACGTGAATTGCCGCCGAGCTGATCTCTCATATTGATGGTCAAGCGCAGCCCATGAACTCGTGACCATATTGAAGATCGATTCAACGAAGCATTCACCTCGTCAGCCCTAGATCCCTGCGACACCACGGGAAGCATTTGCAAGAAATCGCCGCTGATTAGAACTGTGACAACACCCATCAAGTGTTCGTTCCTGCCGATTTACTGCATTGTTCTCCCTGCAGCTAATAGGAGATAGTTCTATATATTTACGTTACATGGAAGACTTCTGCTGGGTAGTGATGACTTCTAATGAGAAAGTGGTGATCGTAAGATTCCTTATGGAGCAGCAGGCTATTTCTATGTATCCAAATAACATTCGGAACCCTAAAAATAATTAATTCACTTTTTCATCAAAACCGAATGTAAATAAAAGTAGAAAGAATTAGTTCAGCTATTAATTAGTTATAACGATTTAACACAGCTAAAAGTAATCAAGTAATTAATTTTAAAAATGATTATGTTTGTTAATTATGAAAAACGTCAACGATAAATTCAAACGTTCTTAATTCTTGTACTGAATCGGCGTACAAACGGTTACCATTCCGTTTGTACGCCAAGGTCTATTACACCCTTTTTTTTCAAGGCTGGGAAATCATCAAATGACTTATTCCGCTTTGGGTAGAGCGTAAGGGCGTGTCAGACTCTTACTAACTAAAACCCATCCGTGTTCCTCCTAAAGCCCTTTGCGTTCCAGGGCCGTGGTGACTCTTTCAAACAAATTCCGCAACCCTGGCAGGCTCTGGCCCTGGCGGGCACCTTCTACTTTGCTGACATTTCTTTGAGGCGCGCATGGAACACAACGCACCATCGACCCGGGAACTCTTACACCCTGGATTATGTTTTATCGTACACTTACACCAAATAGTTAGTTACTTTGACTTTCATTTAAGATTGCGCTGTCAATACATCTAACCTGTAGGAAAACCTTATTCGACGTTCTGTAAACATTGCATTTAGGTTTTTTCGGTCAATATGACAGTAAAAGATTTTTCACGAACGATCCCATTTAATTAGTCTGGCTAACTTCCTATCAATAAATATGCCGTAAAAACAACCCAGGTAATCAAATATCTAATTCATTACTAGGTCGTAACACGAAAGCTCCAACTATTTGGAACTCGCCTCCAATTTATTTAGCAGTGCTTGTCTTGAAATATTCATGCTCGTTTCGCGCTCGTTCGTGAGCAGAACTTGAAGTGTGCCATCAATACGTTAGTAGTCGTAGCTAAATGAGCCACTGCATTAAAGTTCAGGGTCAGAAATAATGAAGATTGACTTGCGAGGTATGGCCTTTACAGGGTGATTTTCAATTCATTGGAAATGTTGAAGTACTTAGGAGTATGAAGGACTCACAGTACGGAAGCGGCGCGAGCCAATCAATACTAGTAAACTGGCAAAGTGCGAGTCGGATCTCACACAAAGGGCTCCGTACCATAAACCAAAAAGAAAAATGTTTCTATATAATTAAATTAAATTATAAATTAAAGGGGGCTCCCTTTAATTTATAATTTAATTTAATTATCATTATTTTTTGTTTAAGCGGCAATATATATATATATATATATATATATATATATAAATAATACACACCGTGAAAACTTCAACTGTCTCCCTATTACGGTTCTTGAGATATAGCCTGCTGACAGACAGACGGACGGACAGCGGAGGCTTAGTAATAGTGTTCCGTTGGTTACCCTTTGGGTACGGAACCCTAAAAATGAAACCTCTACTCTGACATAATACAAAATCAGCCGGGTGCCCTATACTATGTCGAGTTAAGATAACATAATATGGGTACTTACTGAAAAGCTAATTTCCGTAATGAATAATGTGTACTTTCACTCACCTAGTCACCCTGTACTAATATATTTATAGTTTCTTTTTTTTTCAATTATTATTATCATGTTATTTTAAAGTGAGAATGCATACTTCCTTTTTTTAAACCTTCGAATCGTTTATCTTAAGAAAGGACCTTCCTCTCCTCACTCCATAATTATGTATATTGATTAACGACACGGTTGGTGCAGTGGTTGAGCGATAGACTGCTGCGCTGCGTGTCGATCCCCGCACGGAACAAATATTTGTATGACCTACAGATAGTTGTTCCGGGTCTGGCTGATTGTGTATGTGAGTTTATATGTTTGTAAACGCACCCACGATACAAGAGAAATTCCTAGTGGGGCAACGTTTAAAAAAAAAAATATATCAGGAATTAAGTTTTGGACAGTCTCTCCATGAACAATGCTGTTGTAGCAATGTCATAGGTATATGTTATGGCGTTTTCAAATAAATGGCTCTATGGATTTGGAAAGGCGCACACTAATAATTTTTTGCCACGCTGCGAAAAGTCTATAACAAGTTGCAACTGACTTGCGGCGCGGCGCGGCGGTCGATCGTCTTTTTGTAACATATTAGAAAAGCTTTGACTGAAGCATTACACGGCATTTTGCTGTTACGTTATATATTTTCTAACTGCCGCCCGCGTGAATGTTGAAAATGATCCCAAGGGAACATATTCCCGGAATAAAAAGTATCCTATGTCCTATTCCACATTTTGGTAAACTTGTGTGCCAAGTTTCATCAAAATCGGTTCAGCGGTTTGGGCGTAAAGCGTAAAAAAACAGAGATACTTTCTTTTTTTATAACTAGCTGCGCCCCGCGGGCTAACCCGCGGTTTAAAAGTAGCCTATGTGTCAGCTTCCTGCATACCAAATTTTATCAATTGGTCCAGCCGTTTGCGCGTGAACAAGTAACAACACACACACTCACAAACTTTCGCCTTTAAAATATTAATGTGATATTAGTCTAGATTGTATAGATTGTATTTTTCGACTAACGATGGCTATTAATTACTAAGTTACTGAAGTTGAGAGAAGGCCACCGTTATGTGACATAACCTCAAAGGAATACAGTGATGGAAACATTAAACAGAAATCGTGGGGAGAAGTTTGTTTAAAAAGCACTTTTATGAACGGAAATACAAGCTACTTCTACTAAATCCATTTTAAAATTGATCACTTTGATGTGACATTATGTTTTAGTACACGCGCTAGCTGTTTTAATTTTTTTTTGTCGAACGTTATAATGTGGAAGCCTTTTTACACGCGGCGAAAAATTCGTAGTGCGCGCCTAGCCTTAGAACCACTTTTATTAAATTCCAACGATTTTACGTGGTTCTTCCCCATTGTCGCGTGGTGCGTATTATAATTCTTCCAGCAAGTACAAGTAGTTGTTATACCTATGGAAAAAAAAACCTTAAAAATGAAACAAGAAATAATTAAATAAAAAGGAAACCTCTTTGTAACACTTCCATCCTTAACGAATTACACGCAACTTCCACTCTTTTAAACAAAGTCTTGGCAAACAATATAAACGAGATTATTTGACGTTAATTTGACCGTGAAAGAGAACAGTTAAGGGATTTCCGGACCCAGCCTGACACTGTTACCAGAATAATAAAATTGTTTGCGGTTAGACAGAGTAAAGAAACGTGATTTAGTGATATTAAAACTTAACTGGTAGTACTGGTACTGATATAAAAACTTGCACGAAGGACATACAGATCAACAAAGTGACAACGATAACGCTTGTCACATGATAGGGATTGACCAAGTGAGATTTAAGTAGCAAAAGTCAATCAAATATATTTTGAACTACATATTTGACAGTCGTTACCGGTGATAGAATGTCACAGGGCCCCATGCTAACTGACAGTTAAGACTGCTTTTTGCTGCACTACTCCATTTTGCATGAATACATCGCTGTGTGTGTGTTTAATATAATGCGATCATCGCGGGAATAAGCGATCGTTGCGTTTATTTGTACGGCAAACCCGACCGCTTCGATTCGCTGATAGAATAATAATATTGTTTGCGGTTAGACAGAGTAAAGAATCGTGATTTAGTGATATTTAAGCTTAACTGGTAGTACTGATACTGGTATAAAAACACACACTACGAACATAGAGATCGACAAAGTGACAACAATTACGATTGTCTCTAGTCAATTTATCGAACAAAGTAACGTGACGATTACTTATTCAAGCGATGATCGCTTTCTATTTGGAGGATGCCATAGACATGGGACCGACGTTGCAGATAAATATTTATCTACGTCAGGTCGTTTTCCCCACATACACGATAAATTTACCAGGTATCGTTTTACTGAAGGAATACTTAATTAAGCGACCAGAGAAGTGGAAAATCCGCTGCTGAAGCAGGATCTGAAGTAAATTATGTTTGCATACGAGTTCAGTGAAACCAAAGAGTATTCCAGTTATTTATTTGTTTTTCTACTGAGCTCAATATTTACAGTTTCGCTGGAATTTTCTTCTTTCTTCCTTTAAGCGAGGCTGTGTATGAAATCTACATTATGATTTTGGCGTTTTCTTTGAAACATCTTCGCGGAATGACTTCTGGATGAAAGTAGCCGGGGCTCGAGATTAATGGTGTGCAATTAGAGAAGCCTATGCTCAGCAAGTCACTGTGAATGTTCAGCCTGAAATTATCTATACTAATATAAAGAGGAAAAATTTGTATTTTAGTATGTAACGAATAAACTTAAAAAGTACTGGACCGATTTGAATAAATCTTTACACTATCAGCGAGTAACAAAGGCTATATTTTATCCCCGTACTCCCACGGGAACTACGCGGATGAAACCGCATGACGTCCGCTAATCCTCAATAATTCTAGCATGCTGAATTACAGCGATATACTTATTTTGCTTTCAAGATATAATAATAGAAAGCATGTGTTAACTAAAAAGTTCAGATAATAATAAAACTGGAAAAATGCCAAGAAAACTCAGGATGGAAAAAGCGAACCACAGCTCTAAGAAAAGCAAAATGCTCACCCAAAACAATTTTAATTCATAAACTTTCCTGTTTGCAAACTCATTATTTCGTCGCCCGGTCATTGAACTCATAAAAAGGTCAGTTTCAGGAGGCCATCCATACTTGTCTTACAACAAAAACTGACTGATTCGGACTCGCACACGAAGGGCTCAAACACGAACGCTTTACAAATTCACATTTCTCGTAACCCCGTCTCCGGCGCTTTAATTTTATTTTTAACTTCTACCTATTGTCTCTTAAGATCCTATTAGGTGGCGTTGTGTAGTACTTACTGCCGTGGGAAAAGGCGTGAGTTTATGTATGTATAGGTATGTCAAGGCCATATCGTAGAACTGAATTCTAATCATTTCATAATGTAGCCGGCCATTTCATGAAATAGCAACTTCAATCCTAGCTTCGACGACGGAGATCCTGCAGGGTTTAAAGGAACCTAACATGGTGTGACGGGAGCCAATTCACTCGCTTCGCTTGCTTACTCTAGCTAGAACCTAATCTATCCGAGTCGGGGTGCCCTAAGTCCCCTCAAACTTTACCTAAACTAATCTCGACCACATCATGAAATATGGAAACGACATTACAATACATTAGGGAAAGAAATATACTATACAATTAATCAAGAAAAAAAACGTGTTCGTCTCGGGATGCCCGACAGAAGTGATAACTTAAACTAATCTAAGTTGAACTATTTAATATGGGAAGCGTCCGTCCGAAATACGACTAGCGCTGTGGGTTAGAGTGAGAGAAAGAGCCTGCCTACCGCTGCCGTATGCGTGAGAGAAAGGGAAGCCAGACAGACTGGCGCCGTAACGCGTTACGTTTGAAGCGGTTTACCCTCCCATAAGAAGTTAGCACTTCAAAAAAGTATAACCGCATTATTTTATGAGCAATAAACGACCATTATTACTAACTCTAACTTACATAATCAAAACTGAAGTTCACGCATAGGATGGGGCACAATTACTTCCGACCGAAAAACAATCAAAGAAAAGTTTTCATATTCACAAAGTGTCACAACACTTGCTATCTGAATAGAAAAAAGTTGTTTTATATAGTTTTATGCTTGTAGGTAAAGAGCTGAAGACTGAATGGCATATCTATCTATACTTAATCTTATAAAGCTGAAGATTTTATTTGTTTGTTTGTTTGAACGCGCTAATCTCTGGAACTGCCAGTCGGATTAGGAAAATTATTTTTGTATATGATAGTCACATTCATGTTGAATGCTATAGGCTATACGGGAACGGAAAATTCCTACGAGTAATGGATATGCGCGTACGAAGTCGCGGGCAAAAGCTATCATCAAAATGTGGACTTCGAAACGAAATATGATAGTACAGGGCTCCATATATGTTGAAGTAAAGTTCTGTCCTATGATAGGTAAAATAATGTTATGGGAAACTTCACAAGAAAATACTTACGAAATGAATAGTTCTGTGTCGTACACCACACGGCCATAAACTATCTAATAGTACCTTGGGAGCTCTTGCAAATGAAAGTAAATAAATTCTGCTGTGACAGGCCGACATGATTATCGTTATGTTACATAGTCAGTACGTGCTCAATATGTCAGTACGGTTACCTACAAAAATAAAATTCTCCCAGATAATAACGCAAAAATAAAATCATCGTTACAAAACCAATTTCCTAAGTGCACCAACTTCTGCTAGTGTTCTGAATCTTTAATCTTCATTAATAAACTCCTGGATCATTTATTTTTCACGCACTTTGGCTTTCTCACCGCAATTGTAAACTGGCTGGCAGCCAAACGTGAGAGTGTCTAATAAGCAACGTACAAATAAAAAGCCGACCAAGTGCGAGTCGGGCTTGAGCGCAAAAGCGAGAAATTCTTTTTTTGTTTTTTGGTATTTTTCGCTCTTGACTCTAGTCTATGTCATAAATGACAGAGACAAAGTCGACGATGGAGCGAGCTTACCAAGAAGAATTGTTCACTCTAATTTTGAAAACATTAGGGTGGTATGCGTTCGGAAACACAAAATATCTATTTTTCTCAAATAACTTCTAGAATTTATACTAAAAAATATGAGAACTATAAACCCTCACAAAGCCACTTATGCCACACGGCACAGTTTTAAAAATATTGTTTTAATTTTCTAATTCGTCCCCCAAAAGCTACCCCATACACAAAGGGGATAGAAGCCGCCATTTTGATTTATTCAAAGTTGCGGCGCACGATCTAACATGCATTTATAGGTAGAGGATAATCCAACAAAAAAAAAATGATAGAAAAATGGTGCCCTAAAGTGTTACGTTGCCGAGATATTTCGAGGTAAAGTAACCATGTGACGTTCATGACTATTTTTAAAAATTACTTAATTAACTGTTTATATGCATAAGATTAAATTCAAATAATAGTTGCCAGCTTGATTTCAACATATATTGGAAGAAAGTAAAAATAAGAAAGCGTGAAAACCACTTTATTAAGAACTTTCCTACTAACCCGCATCGCAGTCGCAAAAGAATAGTATTTAATTGAAATAAATGGTAAAATCAATTCGATAACTATTATTTTTAATGCAATCTACCTCATATAAGCACGTGATTAGTTCATTTTTAATGATTTCATTATGTGACACTTTTGGGCACCATGTTCCGAATATATAAATGGTTCAACGAGCGCCGCCAAAAAAAAAAAATATGCGGCTGGTGGCTAAGCCAGCTCCCATAGAAAAATATTCGAACCCCTTTATTTGTATTTACGTTACTCGTCCGAGTTTTGGTCACAGAAAGTTCAGTAGATTCAGAGTAGATTGGCTGTGAGAGACGGACCGACACTCACACGAGTGATCCTATAAAGGGTCCGTTGTTTCATCTTTGATGCGTTTTATCTTAACAATTTGATTTTTTTTAAATACGGATCGAATATTGTTCGATAATCTAACGGACGGACATTGAATCATATTTGTTTAACCCAGGCAACATTCCTATTAGAGTTGGTGTATTTTCTATTAATTAGCATGTTTTTTTTTGTTCGAGTTGAGTTGATCGTAACAGGAAAAAAAACGAAGGGTTCCGAACTATAAATTGAAAAAATCTCGTTATTGCATTATTAATGTATTTTTATTATTTGTTGTTATAACAATATCATAACACACACTCAGCGAACATTTATGAACTGTCTACTGTCTACCTATTACGGTTTATTAAAAACGTCTGCTGACAGTGGAGGCAGTGGAGACTTAGTAATAGTGATCCGTTGCCATGGTTACCCTTCGGGTACGGAATCCTACGAACACTACTCGTCGCTTGGGGTTTCGACTTTTTCTTACTTTAAACAAAACGTAATGCTAAATTAGAAGTGTTAACGACAGAGATTATTAACCACAGATATGAACCACAGATCTAAGTTTTTTGGCTATTGCACTGGCAGTTTTTATTTGCCAAGAAGCCAGCAAGATTAACGGAAAACGAATAAGAAAGTTAGATACCTACTTCCTAAGGGGACAATGATTTTAAGAAAAACAAGCACACACGCACAAGAACACTATGAAATTCGTTAAATCAGCTATTAACTAAATCATAAAACATAACTAAGCAGTACTTAATCAAAACCTCCTCAAGGAGCTGTATCTCGGATCCTCCCTGGTCAACGTTTCTTGTGGTCAATTATATGAATAACTTTATAATACCGTATTTCCGTGCGGCGCGCCGCAAAGCCGGTCTTAGGAGAGAACACACTTGGGACCGTCTGGAGACTCCTTGCGCTTTATAATTAAGTGATGTTCCGTAGCATATTATCACGCTTGTATTCCCTCAAGGGTTATGGGTTGGTACATCCATATTTAGCCCGTTTTAAGTTCGCTATTTTTTTACTTGGAATACTACTATCCTATCCTACTAATATTATAATTGTGAATGTTTATGGGCATGGTTGGATGAATGGATAGGTGTTTGTTAATCTTTCACGCAAAAACTACTGATGAAACTTTACAGTAATGTAGTACTTCACAGTAGTTATATAGGGGGGAAGTAATAATAATACGCCGTTGGAGCCACAGGCGGCTGCTTTTAATAATTCAAAATAATGGAGAAATCAAAATGGCGGACTTCTGTTGAAAGCTACTCGTACTTCACTGAAGTAAACTAACCGTCTAACCGAGGTCGCTCAACATTCACACTAACACACATTTATAACTCGTCTTATAAGGCAGTTTTTTTATGCAAAAACCACTAATAATAATGGGCAAACACGACTGGTACAACATCCTCACAAAAAAACCCTTAAATACAAAACAAACTTTTCCCCGTATTACTTTTTATATCGTCGTAACCTGCGTCATTGTTTGCGTCCAGATATCGCCCCGAGTACATACCCTTAAGGCCTCCCTTTGTCCCTCTAAGCCCAGCTTTGTCACGGCATAAAATAACCATATAAATAGAATTTTAATTACAACGATGTCTTTTTTGCTTACACAAGTGGAGGAAAAAAATGTAATGTATGAATTTGAATCTGTGCTGTAGGTACCCAAGTGCGAAAAAATGTGAATTATCCATTTATAATTGACTAGTACTTCGCCCGCGACTTCGTCTGCGCGGATTTAGTAGGTATACCATAAACTTCAACGCCCCCTCTACCTCCTTTTAAAGCTAGTTTTGGAAAATTAAGCACAATATTTTCATTAAACACCCAGCCATTTTTGCTGCTGATTCAGTAGTCTCAGGATTAGCGCAACTTTTCACCACATTCACGTTGTTAGGTGTGTTTCAATGATCCCACTTTTAGTTTGTTCATACCAATTTACACGTAAATTGAAGCAAGCATTAATGTCCTCCCCTAAAAACGTCATCATCCCTTTTCGCCTCTTTAGAGGCTTATTTAAAAAATAAAACAAACATTTGTTAGCTTATTTTTTATTGAAATCATTACTGCCATGTTTCAACTCGTCGGACCAAGCTTTAAGATAATCCCCATTTTTCTTACTTAGAGCAATCGAACCTTTCATTTAAAAGTTACGATCGGTATAAAAAATACCGATCGTAACTTTTAAATGAAAGGTTCGATTTTAATAATATAAACTGTATTCACATGTATATAATCAATCTTAATTATTAACCCATTTAAATGGATAAGGATTAAGATCATGATACCAAAATCACCACTTTTCCATTCCACCCTGGTTTTGATTGAATAATTATTTTTTATAGGTATAATAAGTACTTTTATCATGTTGTACATTATGTTTATGTATCACCAATAGATTTGTCAGCGCACGCCAAATAATGAATTTATTGGGCAAAATTTTACTATTTTGAGTTACATTATTGCAATTTTCGTAGGGATTTCTATGTTTTTTCGAAAATATATATAATGGCTTAGGAATGATTAAAATCGGCTGAGTAGATTTTGAGCCAAATCGTAACAAACTAATAAATCTTTCCTCTTTATAATATTCGTTAAGATGCCTAAATTACTCACCCAAATTAATTTTGGTACTAACATAACGTCTCATGAGTAGTAACTTGTGAAACCGTACAAACAGCGGCTCGTATCTAGTATTTATTTAAAGATTTTCCGCAATTGTTTAGTAAAACTTTTTATTTGAAGCGTCCAGAGATATATTTACAGATATAACTCATAAAGTGAAACAAAACAAATTCTAAATACACCCGACAATATATCAGCATTAGCATTACGCTCCGTCCCTTGTGCCAAGCTATGGACTCTTTACTAAATCCCTTAGGTCCAGCCTAATTATAGTTCATTCCTATGTTCCCAAATAGGGCAATGAACTTTAGTTTAGTAAACAGGTCGAAAGAGTTCAATACCATATTGTTAGGAAAAAAATTGGCATCTTTTTCGAGAGAGGTAGGTTCGAGTATGTTTACTAGACAATTTGAGATTCTGGCTGGTTAGACTAAATTGGTGATGTGAAAAACAAGGCATGTCTTCTATTCTACCTTGTTTTCCAATTACAAGATACATACATGCTTACTCATACAAAACTGTGTTTTGTATGTGTTTTAAATTAGAAAACAAATCTTAAAGTGACATTATTTCAGTGATAACAGTAATTAAAAGTTCAAAATATGTGGAAATACGTGACGTTTCGGTAGCACAAGACGATCCCATAAATTTTGCACTTTTTTTCGATCCCTATCACATTAAGTTTCGTCCATCTTGTATGGAGAAAGTCTAAAGGTGGGTACTGGCTAGTGTTACGGGGCGTCATGTAACATGTTACAAAGCGAGCATTCGTGCAGTCAGTACGTGGAAACGAGCATGAACATGATGCGTATGTGTTTTGTTTTACACGGATTTGAGGACACGACGAATCTTGAATGTTACATTATGGCCCGGTCAGTACGCAGCTTTAGAGTTGTGTGTGATGTTTTTCACATAAAAAGAACGAAAAGCCGACATCCAACAATAATCAACCAGACTTGCAAACAGTCACAATAAAAAATAACTAAAATAAAAAGAAACAAAAACAACAAAATCATTCCATGATTACTCAATTTCCCAGCTAACTTGAAACACAACCTTAATAACCAGCATGTGCCTCAACATCAATCGGTCCTCGTGCCGTACGTTAAAAGACATTAGGCACGTGTATCAAAGCTTCTGCTTAGCACGTGTAAAGTATGGATATTGGTTCCATATTGATATTAAGTGAGCTACGTGGAGATTGCTCGGATAATGCATGCTGTAAGGATGCTATTATTTTCAATCATTTTTGACACGTGTAAGGCTAAGCGATTTACTTTGTCGTATTCGCTGAAGCCCATGCAGTAAAAACGACAAATAGCTTGTACTTATAATGTTGCATGGCACCGGATTATTGCAAATACCGTAAGATTGTAATAAAACTTGCAAGAAAATAAAATTATCGATGTCATTGTGATCGGATAATTTCAAAAACAATTAATCCCATATAC
This sequence comes from Mamestra brassicae, assembly GCA_905163435.1. Taxonomy (NCBI): domain Eukaryota; kingdom Metazoa; phylum Arthropoda; class Insecta; order Lepidoptera; family Noctuidae; genus Mamestra; species Mamestra brassicae. The sequence continues at coordinate 7,908,306 of LR991009.1, read as the reverse complement.
AACTCACATATATGTATGTTTTAGTTTAATGTTATTTCGGTGTACACTTAATAAATTAATCATCCCAACCAAATTCGATAGTTAACAAAATATATTTATCTTATTCAGACGAAACAGTTTATAATCTTAAGCGATTTTTTAAAAACTATCGGTGTTTTCAATAAAATCAGTGAATTTTATGTATTCAAAAATAAGTGTATTCTAATCTTACAGTACCCTTAACCGATTTAAATTGGCTTATTTTGACAAGATGTGAAACATGGTCAAACTTTTAAGAGCTTGGATAAAACCTGACAGTTGAGCGGTTCGAAACGATGATAATGCCGACATTAACCTCAGTTTTTAATGTGTGTAGTTACAAAAATTTAAGCTACAAATGCTTTTCACAACAGGGATTATATGAGGTTTGCCATTATTTTATTACCCACTAAACCAATCAACCAAAGACACTGGCACTTTTAATAAAGAAAGGTGTTTCTATCGACAACATGAAGGACGTGAAAGAAAACTAAACCTTTTAAATCTCCTACTAGTGAACTACAGTTGAAACATTTTTTTATAATATAAAAATTTATCCTTGACTTTTTTCCTCTCATTACGGGTATCAGACAAGCGTGTGTGTCCCACATTTTGAATAAAGAACACGTGGCCATTTTCAATCCGCTCACGTTGCCTTTATCCATCGTCAGCCTGTAATCCTAGTACAAAAATGGCGTCCTTCTTTATTAGAATTTATTTGTTATTGTTCGACTCGTTTTAACCCTTCTTTGTGTGCTCATGGAAACAACTCCTGCAGTGATTTTTCAGGTAAGCCATTATTTTTTCTAGTAATCTGACAAACTCGTTTTAGTTTTTTTAGGTTCCATATTTAAATCAAGCAAAGATTTATTAGAATTAATTTTAATTATGACTTTTTCAGTACCAATGTGAAATTTAAATAAAAGAAGAATGAAATTCCATGGAAGTTACAAAATTAATAAGCGTATTTGCTTATCGACACGTCCACAAGGTGAACCGATGACCTGGTGAAGGCCGCGGGAAACCGCTGGATGCAAAACGCACAGGACCGGTCGACGTGGCGTCACTTGGGGGAGACCTTTGTCCATTATACATCTTTCGCCTGCAGTGATAATAACACCCTTCTGCTTACTTTGGGAGAATACTGGGGTGTTTTTATTTTGAGGTTGAATAATAATCAAATGACGCAATATATAGACGTTATGTGTACACAAGTGCAACGTTTCCACAACAACGACCATCAATTTAAACGCGGCGAGGGATCGTAAACTTAAACCCAGTTGGTTTTATACGCTATCGCGCCATCGCCATGAAAACTAGGAAAATAAAAGTAGATTAAATTCGCTATTACATGGGTAATGGTTGGAGGGCACCGCTTTTATGCCACTTTGCTCGAAGAAACTTGTCACTATCTAGTGAAAAAAGGACGTTTTTAGGAAAGAAAGAAAATATATATAGTTGAGACTCGCACAGGACAAATAATAAAATATGATAAATTAATATTTAACACTGACAACTTATTACTAAATGATAATAACATAAAAAGACCTGTGCAATACCAGAAAGACTCATATCTCAACAAACGCTGCGGTATTTAAAAAATACAATAACCATTGTTCCTAACAGATAAAAACGTGATATTATGTATACTACTAATATTATAAACGCGAAAGTTGGTAATACATACCATGTGGATGTATGTTTGTTACTCTTTTACGTCAGAACGGCTGAACGGATCTTGATGAAATTTGGCGCAGAGGTAGATTATAGTCTGGAATAACACATATGATACTTTTCATCCTGGAAGTATGTTCCCCTGGGATAATTTTCGTCATTCAGGCGGGCGGTGCCGAGGGCGACAGCTAGTAATAAGTACAATATAATGAGTAAAATAAAAAAAAAATATTACAGTAAATAAATAACCATCAACGGACGCCCGATGCTCAACTATCATTTGTCGATGTCATAGACAAACGGTGAAACGCGCGGTGGAAAAGCTATGGCCGGCTGTCAATATGAAAAAATGGTAAATAAAATATGTAAATAAAACAAAACAAAGGCCATAGCAACTTTAGCTTCCAAAATGTCATTAAGATACTGTGACAAGATGGAACAAAAGTAGTGCGGGAGTTATTGAGTGGTTACTGGTTACGGGCTGTGAAGTGTAGTGAAGTGTTGTGCTGGTCAAGGAAGAGTTATGCTGCTAACTTGCTGCTGAGAACATGGAAAATAAGTCATCATACGAACCACGTGCAGGCTTTGGGTACGTTTGTGTGATGGTTTCCTTTTGAATGCGAAGTAAGTGTTGTTGAATTTTAAACTAAAACTACCAACCGTTTTTATAGCATGAACCGGTGAGGGAAGTCGTTCCAGCGACGAGAAGCGAATTTGAAACATCCATGGAATGCAGCAGTTATATGAGGCAAGGTTAACAAAAAATAGGCAGATAACATTTATTATTTTTTATATTTGCTATTGTTCGACTATTGATTTTGGTTCTCAATACTTCATGATTAGGGTTCCGTACCCAAAAAGGGAAAAAAAGGAACCCTTATTAGATCACTCTCTTGTCCGTCTGTCCGTCTGTCTGTCCGTGTGTCACCAACGATTTTCTCAAAAACGGGTGGACCTAGCAAGTCGAAGTTTATACCAGATACTAACGACTATAGTCCCTATTAGGTGTATAAAAATCAACAGGTCCTGAGTCAACAAGATAAAAAGATATGGGCAAATTTAGATTTTCACGAAAACTTGTTTGTACCAACATTTTTATTTTTCTGAATTTTCCCTTTACTTGTGCTGTAAGACCTTGTTTTTTGTTTAACTTCATGTCTATACTTGTACATGGACCACAACGGTACGAAAAACAATAAAAACACTGGCAATACTAGTTCATACTTCATAGGAACATTTTGTAACTATCTGATCAGATAAAAGTACAATAGAACATTTACAAAACTTCAATACTTTTACATCAATTCCAATTTCTCCCCTGAGTCTTTATAACTTTTATTTCCTTTTCAAATTCAATATTTCGCTTCTACGATATATTCGAAACAAACTTCTACTAGCGGCTTTGCCCGCATGTATGTCGAAAATTATCTCAAGTGAATATAATCCGGTATAAACAGCATCAAATGTCCTCCCAGTATCAAACTCAGAACATTTTGTCCTTGCCTGCCAAGTTTAATGCAAATCCGTTCAACCTTTATAACGCGACGACGTAACAAACAAAAAACAAACGCATAGACAGACAGACGGAGTTAATTTCGCATTTATAAAACTAGTATGAATAGTTTTCAACCGCATCGGATCTAAATATTCATTCCCAAATGGGTTCTGCATCTTTTCCTTCCCTCCCACATCCAGATTAAGTTAGTTGCAGATTCGAAGACACTTTAATTTCTTTCCCCAGAGTGCATGAAAGTCGCATTCTGGCAGATTTAGAGGATTGCTTAGACGATTTTGGCTTCGAGAGATTTTATTCGGTATTCGTACCCCTGTGGTCAATTACATTAATGCTTCATTTACAAAAGGATTCACTCGCTTTAAATAAGAGATGTAAGTTAACTTGTGTCATCGGTTCTTACGATAAACGTAAATGGCAATTAAAGTCGCTTCGCGTTTGTAATGACAAGCATTCGTTGCAAAAAAAATACCGAGACTCGAGTTTTCGAATCACAACTCAAACAAATCTACAATAACTTTCTAAGCTAATCGAAGAAGGCTTTCTTAAATTCTCAAGCTTACATTCTGATATAAGCCAGGTTGCTGAGTTGAGCTAAGCTTGCTTTCTGAGCTAGCTTGCTCCGGACGAATCACAGTGTATCGGATTGATTTCGTTAGCGTCACGTGGTACCATTAGGCATATCATCCACCCACCACGCCACCGAACTTGCTTTCTAAGCTAAGCTGAGCTAGTTTTCTGAGTTTAGCTAAGCTAACTTTCTGAGTTAGGTTTCTGGCCTAAATAGGCTTAAAGTTATCCGTAATCGAAAGTTTGCGGCCGCTGCGGGATTAATTCCGTGGTTGTCTCCGAGTGACAGGCGGTCGGGCTGTCTATCAAAGCCCGTCGGAGCGTTCGCTAATCTGTCACAGGGTTTCAATCTGCCGTGAATTGGTGTACCTATGTATACCTACTTGTGTCAGTGTTATTTGAGGTCAGTCGAATCTTTAATCGGGTCACAATAATGAAAGGAGTAACGTAAATTGATATGCAAGATGAGGAGAGAGAAGAAGAGCCAAGTGCGAGTCGGACTCGCGTGCAGAGGGTTCCGAACGAATTTAATTATTAATTAGTAAAATTAGTAAAAGTTATATTAATAGGTAAAGAATTATTATCTGCATTTTTTTTTCCATAATTTTAGACTCGGTAGATTTGGAGATAAGATGGGGAAGGGTCATTTTTTGTCTAATTTCTTGAATAACTTCAAAACTTTTTATTTTAAAATTATGAAAAAAATATAATTGGAACTTTCACAATAAACCTTGCCATTTGCTATGTCACACTGTACAGCTTTAAAAACTTTTTTTTTTAATTTTCTCGTTGTCCACCGAAAGTGCCATACTCAAAATTTATTTATGTAGGTACGTAATGCGTGTTTAGATCACAAGAGTTCATATGTGTACGAAATTTCAACAGAATTGGTCCAGTAGATTTGCAAACGCAGAAATCTTTTTTCAGCCGTAACGTTGATTTCCAATTTTTTTTTTTTTTTTTTGTCGGGGACCACTCGCAGTTCAGCACGCTAGGGCTGGTTACTGCTTAACAAAAAAAAGTCAAAAAAAAAGTCAAAAACGTTTATTTCAATTAGGCCATTAAACGGCACTTTTGAACGTCAGCATTTACAGTTCAGTAAAATATATTAATAAAGTGACTCTACTGTCCATCCGGAAAGGTAGATTCTTATGGAGAAGAACGGACAAGAAACTCCATAGTTACTTTTTTCAAATAATGATTTACAAAATTTGGTATACAAAAATTAATTTAATATTATGTGAGGACGATACACCCAGAGTATGCTACTTATAAGAACAAAGTATAACCAGCAGAGGTACTTATTCCTATTCTAAAAAAAAATTTGGTAAATGGTACTCACATAACCGGACTATCCTGTGGTGGCCTCAAATGAATTTAAGGCCCCCAGCCAGGGCTTACAAACTAAATTAAAACTACATGACCGCTCGCTAGGGCATCCCCTGTGGGATACGGACCTCGGCTAGCGGCGTCATTTTGGGAGGAACAGCAAGGGACAGGCTGGGTCATAACATTATTTGGGGAGTTTAAAACTACTGGCTCAGCGACGCGGGCTGGCTCGGTAATCAAAGGTCGGGGAGGGTTATTACTGGGACGTCCCGACGGGCCCCGGCGGCGGGGCCGGAAAACGGAACGCGGTCTGTGTCGTGTGTGTTTTCGAAGAGTGCTGGTTTCCCTACGGCTCTCTTGTATCTGGGTGATGGGGTCGTCAGGTTCGACGAAGGTATGCCGCGGGCGGCGAGTCCTACAGATCTGTGAGGGAGTGTATCGGGTAGCCGATGCGATAAAGGGATTTTGGTGTTTTGAAGCAGTTTCGATGAAACGCTGCGATAGTCGTTTCATGAACTGTTTATTTCCAACTTAGTTCCATACTCTTATATTAATAAATCCAGTGTTTATGTAGGATGCAGTTAACAGCATATAACATTAGAAATTAAGGGTTCGTTCCAAGTTGATGTCTTTTTCTTACTATATTTATGAAATAAAAAATCTAAATCAATAGTTATTTATTCAAATTAGGCTGAGTGCCAGCACTTTTTGAACGTCAAAATTCTACATAAAGACAGTCCCCCAAAACGCCCGCCCGTCACCACTTCCTAGTGTTTTAGCTGGGAAGAAGTGGCGCAACAAACTCCCCAGTCAGGCCAAATTATATTAATTCTAGCGGTAACAAAAGCCCAACGGATTACGTCATTTTATGTTGACGTGCCGTGTTATCCGTCCAGCGCTCCTACGGAAAAATAGGCCATCATTTTATGAATAGAATCTTTTTCGTTTAAATTTTAGCAGACTGCACTTCTCACAATAAAAGTTGGGCTTTTCTAATAAAATAATTCAATAGCCTCTTCTTAAAAGTACTCAAATAAAATTCTGCAAGCAGCTTGCAGATTTCAAATAATAGAAAATACTTAAACCTTGCATTATTGAATTACTTTTATGGTAGGTATCAATTTTGACGATAATACCCAGATGGGGCCTTGAGTTTTCGTATTCGAGCGTGTAATTTAATTTGCGAAAAGGGCAATTTTCAGCAGGGTTCTTGTGGGGTGCAAGTCATAAAAAGTTTTTTTTATTTTTTTTTATTAAAGTACTACGTGTTCAGATGAATGTAATGTGCATTTGGCATTGTATTAAGCATAATATGGCGATAACGTTTGCAATGTTAAGTGCCAGCTCAATTTGCAATAAAGTTCATTGACCTCCGCGTAGGTACACGAAAAATAAATTATTATCCGTTTTTTATTATTTTAAAATGTATAGGATCACGATAGATGTTGTTTCAGGACAACCTGTATGTCTTTACGTTTTTTTAAATTCATTGTATTATTATTTATTTATAAATAACACACGTAACAAAAGACTCATACTAATTATTACAATAACAATACAAACATAGGTACACGTCATTAAATTAAATTAAACTTATTCATTCTCATTTAGGTACTTTATTGGTGATAAAAATAAAAATTAACACATTAATTATAGTTTTCTAACCGGCATTGGAAAAGCAACATGCCTGCCACAGCAATGCCGGACATAAGGGCCGCCCAGCCTGTTCGCGATCATTGCCAGGATAGCATTGGTAATAATGTCAATAAATGTAGGTGGATCAATGACCGCTATTGAAAATTTATTTGGCGTCTACCATAGGCATGAACTCCAGACAAAAAGGCGTTGTATCATCAAAAAGGTGTGAATTCAAACGTTCCGGAATTGCCCATGTGCCTAAAAACTATCAAAAGTCGAAAATTTATTGACCACATGACATTACATTGATCTACATAAATGCCAGATTTACAGGTTTTCAGGCCACAGTTAAAGTAAAACAAATACTTAACTTCCTACACTTAATTCTGGAATAGATGATTAATCAGTAATGTTGTACTCGTGCTCTTCCAAATTTGATTTCGAATACGTTACATGTGGATAACGTAGTTAGTTACGCACTGATATACCTAGATTATAAGCTATTGTTAACCATGTATAGTGTCTAATTGTTAGTTATCCTTAAGAAATAAATTAAAAATAAAATGAAATCCATGGGAGTTTTTTATCGTACCTATCCGATCGCATTAACGTAAACGTTCGCTTATGTCAAATTGTATAAAAAAAAGGTTTTCCGTTATTGTCACCAGACGGCGCTTATCCTATTTCAATCATTGACGTTTACGCTAATGCGATCGATAACGTTAAAAACTACTAAGGCCACTGGGGTCAATCCCGCAAAATTGGACTTTCGTAAAATGTTCGAGAACCTTTCTTTAAAGTTTACGTCACCCAAAAAGTTCAATTGAAAAGCAAAACCCAGGAATTCTTCGGGAAATGCAATTTTCTTCTCTTCCTTTCAATCGAACATTAATGATCAAATAACAACAAGCCATTTCGTTCAATACCTAACTATTTCCTTCCCCATTACAGTAATGAGCTTATTTTCTTGAAACGAAATGGAATTTTCTAGAAGCAGTTTCCTTAAGGATCCATTCATTCTTTTCTCTGCAGTTTGACAGCAATGGCCGGGTATTAAGGCTGCTACACACATGCAAAGATCAATTTGAACAAATGAGTCTGATTTGATTAGGTTCATGCACACACAAAACGATATAGTCTAATCATTTATTCAATTAAACCATTAATATACATTTTTAACCTGCAATGGTTGAAAAACGGACAAGAAACTCCATTTACGCTTTTCAAATAAAAGTTTTAAAATATTTGGGACCTTTTCATATTGAATGCATGTAAACCCCCAGGACAGCACTACGAAGTGTCACAATACCATCACAATTCCATTCTAAAAAATTCTAAATATATATATATTTTTTTTTATAAACAACCTTTTATCTTCAAGCCCTTGAAAAAAAACTATCCGCCATCTTGGAGCGGTGGCTATATTCAATTAAGTGTGATGTTGCTAACTTTTTCGTTTTCTACACTTCAAGCCCTTTCATTTAATCCCCATATTAAGGAGGTTGAGAAAAAAAAATGTAATCCGCCATCCTCGAGCGGTGGCCATATTGAAATTATTACAATATTGAGTATTGCACATATGTATTGTAACTAGAACTAGGTGTATGCAAAACTTCAGCTCAATCGGATACCAACAAATGGTCGAAAAATGGTTTGCAAATTTTATACATACGAACAGTACAAGTTGAAACAATAAAGCTTGTAAAAAGGAATAATTTTGTTCGTCCTGTATAGCTCCGTCTCTCTCTCACACCCGGGATCATGATGCTTTTAAAACATCATAGTAGGAAACCTGATGTGACATCTCTGATGCAAGAACTGACAATGTATGGTAGCCTTTAGAAACAATGCAACAAGGATGTAGGGACCGTGAGAGTACAATTGAAAGTTTGAACGTTATTATAACAATAAAACGTTAAGAGAAGGCTACGAATCGGTCTAGACGTAGCAAACGACTGGAGCACGTGCAAGGATGTCCCTAAACTTTGTTAGTTAAATACGGAAAGTTTTTAGTGCTGCAACGTTTTGCTTAGTAAGGCATCGGAAACGTTTGAGCACAGATTACATCTTGACATCAAACTGTATAGGTAACAAATTACAAGGTGCCATTTCTTAAACCCTTGGGTTAAGGACCGAATGATTTTGACGTATAGTAACGTAACGTAAATTTTTACTACAGCTATAAATACTGGGCCGGCCACGTCTGCCGGATGTCGAACGGTTCATGGGCTAAAGCAACCACAATGTGGGTCCCAGAAAATGCCCGACGACATCGCGGGAGACCCAGGCGAAGATGGCGGGACGAACTTGACGCCTATCGGCCAGATTGGACCAGACTTGCCCAAAGCCGGGAGGAATGGAAGGAAGAAAGGGAGGCCTTTGCCCTGCAGTGGGACACAATTGGCTAAAAATAATAAAATAAAATATAAATACTCGTTTCGCACATAATATTTATTTGAATTGGATACCATATCCATATTTTTGTATGAAACAAATTGTGTATAAAAATTAAACCAAAATACTATGGAGTTGCAGATTTTAAATTCAAAATTCGCTTACGTTAACAATACTATACGTCAAATCATTCGGGACAGGCCCTCAGGGTTGTCTTTTTAAAACACACTCTTATTTTAACTTGAAATGATAAATGCCATTTTGATTCCCTCTTTGAAACAGCTTATGAGCCCCTGAGACAGCTTTTTTTCCTTTTTTCTAAGTCAATCAACTTAATTTTCCACTTGTATTGTATACCCAACATAACAGTAGACATTCATCAGTGAATAATCAGGTACCTACTACGAGATGTACAAGAGCGGCCGATGGATGGGTGTCCATCACGAAGTCACGTACGAAATCTCCTCCGTGCCTCGGAAAGCACGTTAAGCCGTTATTCTCTGCTGTCATTTGTACATCTTTGGCAGTCGTTATGCAGAAGCAAGAAAATTTGACACCAGTCTTACCTCGGGTTATCGTGATACCTAGTTACTGGGTTGAAGAGGTCAGATAGGCAGTCGCTCCGTGTAAATACTAGTACTCACTACTCAGCTGCATCCGGTTAAACTGGTATAGAGGGTATACGGAACAGAGAGTAAAGTCTCACATACCTCCATTGAAATGGGAGGATCCTCCGACCAGACAGTTGTTGTGTCTGGTAGGCAACTGCCCGATAATTATTCGGACTGTTGTATACGTTCAAATCGCACGGAAAACTTTGCTTGTACGATGCAGGATTTCGTTGGTAGTTCATCGCTGACAGGATAGGTGGCGTTGCGGTTCTTTTTATTGCCGCACAAATTTCGTTTCTTAGTTTTTCATGTGGCCAGCATTGATGCCGCTACACTGGAAGCCGACCCCAACAAATATGAATGGGAAAAGAATATGCATCCAGACTTTGGAATATAAAAACAGTTTTGAGAAGTTTCTTACCGCTTTCCAAGAGTGCCAGCCCTACAGATAATGCAATAAGACCCCTTTATATTGTTATATTTAGTGTGTAGCGTTGTAAATGTACTTTATGCTCGCGATAACTGACTTCTAGATAGATATGGCGTCGCCTTATCCCTTCATAAGTAACATTATGTTAAGAATATGATTTGGTTTATTGCAATACCAAGAGAAAGGTTATGAATCCAGCCAAAAACCTAAGGTATTGCATCCAAAGTACAACATATAAAGAAACTCTCTGGACTTTAACATTTGGGAAAAAAATATATATGACATTTAATATATGAGGAAGTCTCTTTAAAAAAATTAGCAATAAGACTGCCATTTACCCTGAAGAGTCTTTTGGTAGAATAAGAACGTTTGAGGCTTGAGTGGACATCACGGATCAGCCAAGGTGGTGTAAGGACTTTTTGGAAAGACCGGTAGTAGCTAGATGAGTTTAGTCAAGGATCAAGCTAAAAGGCGTATGATTGAAGAGACCAATGCGCCCGCACCAGGTTCGAAACATTGCCTAAAATAAATTCAAACAGAACACAGACGGAATTGAAACACAAATTCAATTGAAATGACACAACCAGCTGACGAAAATATTTATTTAGTCTCGACAGGAAATATCTATGATATTACAAGTTAAAATAATCTTTTCATCGTCCTTTTGAACCCGGTCCGTTATGTTTTAGCCCAGGGGTTTCCAATCTTTTTTACACAGCAAAAAAACAATATGTACGGTAACTCCGTTTGAGAAAACGAGAAGATACATAGAATTAATGACACGGATGAACTTGCTTTTCTAATTAAGATATACTAAAAAATATTTATAAAATCTTAAGGTCGATAAATGTTTGACATTATAATTATCTATTGTAAACTTAGCTACGGATCTTAAACAGATTTTTTAATGGAACAGTTTGGGAACCCCTGTTTTAGGCCCATAATTACCTATTTTTAATTAGATTCGGTTATGAATCCATTCGTGAAGGATGAATTACCTCCACATTTTCTTAATAGTCATTTTAAATGTTAATATCTCACTGATACATCAAATTAAATCGTTTAATCATTCATATAATTTCTTAAACCGCGTGTAATTACATGGATAAATAAAATTCACAAACACAAAGCATAATCATAGCATATTCAACCTTTAATGTTTCCACAGCTGGGATTGACTATGTCGCCATGTCCACGAAAAAAAAAGCCGATTAATGTCAATAAATAACAAGATATAACTATCAATTTTATTGAGTCGAGTAGAGGAAAGGACTTAGAACATAGGGGTAACATATCACAGGTCAGTAATATACTCGGCATTGGACAGCTATACCTTGTTTGATGATCATGAATAGGTAGAAGTTACAGTTTGGCCAATTAGGTCATCTGCCAAATGACACTGGCATATGGCCAAACTGATATGAAACGAAGCCGATAAATTCGAACGGACATAAAATGACGGAGCTCTGTTCTACGAAACTTGCTGATACGTGAAACAGAGGTGCAGAGTAGGCTTGAGACGTCTCTTCCTCTTCGAATGCGGAACTTCCGCAAAACTCGTCACAGTTTCGCACCGCCTCCGTAACTTTTTAGCAGAGATTTAACAAAGGAAGTCGCCTCCAAATAAGGGAAGACCCTTTAATGAGGCGAAGACACAACATTTTTTTTTGCTACCATATCACTGCTGCTGCAAGGTTCATTAGGTAGGTACCAAGTGAGCTGTAATAGTGAATGTGGTTTTTTTTGTCAACTTTATGTTGTAAAAAATGGTTTGTCTGTTGAAAAATTGTAAATTAATCCCTTTTGTTTCTTTTGTCCATCTCCGCCAAGACGGCCTCGGTTACCAACATCCCTCAACCAGAACATATTCAGAATCACATAATTTAAATGTCTGGGAGGCTCAAGGGAGGCGAGGTCCCAGTCGTGCCATGAATACATAAATCAAAAAGAAAGAGGTTGACGTACTATAAATCACGTGACATAGGTTTTAGGACATTTCCACGTTCACATTTGACTGGAAAGGAAATAGAATCACGGAATAGATGTGTTTATTGAGTCACAAACTGGATTTTTTCTTTTGTCTGATAAGGCTTGCGTCTCACAATCAATCAGCCAGCCATTTACCGACTATGTTGTGGTCAGCTGTCCTCCTGTCTAACCGGAATGCTGAATACAAGTGAATGCCTGCCCATCTGACCGCCTTAACCAAGTCAATACTAATGAAACACAATGAAACAACCCTTGGCATGACTGGTGTGAAATGTTCTGGCTGGTTCTTGGCACGATTGTCGAAGAGCTTCAATTGACAGCAATGACGGCTTAACGTGCTTTCCGAGGCACGAAAACGTGAGCCTGTTATTATTTAGCCACGAGAAAGCAAAGTCGCCGTCTGCCTCTGTTCGTTTCTTTGCTTACTTGTTAGGGTTCCGTTCCCGAAAGGTAACGGTAAGGGTCCATCCGTTCGTCTGTCTGTCAGTGGCATAATAATTTATCTACCTATAACAGTTCTTGAGATATGCTCAAGAACCGTAATAGTTAGATACATTTTCACAGAGTGTACATTTCTATTGCCGCTATACAATCAAATAATAAAAATTAAATTAAAATTACAAGGTGCTCCCATACAAGAAACATGTTTTATTCGGTTGATTGTACGTAACCCTTCGTGTGAGAGTCCGACTCGCACTTGGCCGGTTTTTGTTAACCACGCAACGGATTTTGATAGACACTGTTTTCGCTAATAGAACGAGCGATAAAAACTGGGTCGCTAGTAAAGACAAAATGGCGACCTTTAGTATCTTTACAAGATCTTTATTTTATTTATCATGTCTGTATTCTACCAATTAGACTGTTTTTGTCCAAATCTGAATTTGGATCTGTGTCATTCACCCCGGTTCTAGCCATTTAGAATTAAAGCAAAACCTCTGTTATCATCTCCTTTTATCTTTTCCTAATTAACTTAAACGACACCATTAACACGTCATTTATATGCTTAGCGCAGACCATTGGTACATTTGCTTCATACATAGGGCTATTACAGCTGGTTTTTTAGATTCTGAATACAGCCAATATCTACGATGTTATATTATATATAAGGTATAAAGAGTCCCTAACATGGTATTATTGGATTTATTTTAAATATAAGTTTAGCTATTTAAAGCTTCCTCTCTCCTACATATATTTGTTTTTTGCTGCGCCCGACAGGGTCCATAATGATCACAATTTCTAAAATTTACCACCTAAGTACAGATTGTGGAATGCAAATAAAGTATTGAGTATTCTTGCCGACTTATCACACAATTTCGTGACACACAGTAGCCACTTTATCTGTTGCCAAACCTGTGAATATTTTCTTGTCTGACAATAGTTCTACGTGCTACCCTTAGTCTAGGTATATTCTTAGTTTTTAGAAAAGGTTACATTCATCTGTCATATCAACAGTAACATTAGTCAATAGGGAACGTGCAGGAACTTAAGGTGGCAGCACAAAAGTGTCAATATTAAGTATATCTTACTTAAATATATGTTTCGAATAAGCAACGTTAGATGGCACAGTCTACTTCATACACGTTCCCTTAAACGGAGCGTGCAGGAACAAGGTGGCAGCACAGAAGTGTCATTGTCAAGTATTCTTAACGTTAAAGTTTCGAATATGCAACACTAGATAACATTTTTCTTTTTAAGGATGGGAAATTATCAAATGACTTCTTCCGCTCTGGGTGAAGCGGATGGGCGTGTCAGACTCTTAATGACTAAAACCCATCCGTGTTCCTTCTAAAGCCCTTTGCGTTCCAGGGCCGCAGTGACTCTTTCGAACAAATTCCGCAACCCTGGCAGGCTCTGGCCCTAGCGGGCCCCGTCTTCTATGCTGACATCTCTTTGAGGCGCGCGTGGAACACAACGCGCCATCGACTCGAGCCTGGTGGTGATCGGACAGCGAGCCACACACCGCTCGCTGTCCGCAGGCCCGCGCCTACGGTGACCGGGGATCGCACTGCGACTCCCTACGCCCGGGGCGTCTTCTCCTGAAGCAGCGGTTGAGGTGAAGGCCTTGCCTTTCCCTAACGCGGCCCACCTCCACCTTCGCTAGAATTACTGCTTCGCAGAAGGAGGTGAACCACTAGATGACAAAGACAACGCTGCGCACGTTCCCCATAGGCCAAAATGTTTAGGATATACCCCGTTATATTTCGGTAGCAATACGATCCCATACATTTTGATATTTTGGGCAGTCCTCATAAAATGTCACTTTCAGCTTTCTCTCTCACTCAGCAGACCAAGTTTTCACAATGACAAATTATCAATTTTACAACCCAATCAAAATCTTATCAACCGCATAATTAAATTCAAATTCTATTGAACATCAACTCAAATCGGCCTTAGATTGTAATTTCCAACTAAATGGAAAGATATTAATTCAAACTTCCAAGTTGTACACCTTTTGTCTTAGATTCCGGCCAGGTTTGGCATCCCTTTTCTGTCCAAATTATCAAGTTGAAGGGGGTCTCTTTACAATTATGACGGAGTAATTTGCACGACAGTCCAAAACTTTGGGAACTGAACTTTGTTTGACAAGTAGGTTTGTAAGTGATAATCGGAAATTCAAGGGAAGTGTGAAAGCCGTACCGTAATCTGATAATCTTATTACTTTGCTGATGTATTCAATAAAACTTATTTATCTCGACTTCATTCTTTTACACTTTTCCTAATTTATTTCGGGTCTGCGAAATATATCTTCTTCTTCCAAACTTCTCTATTAGTGGTCATTTCTAGTAAAGCCAAGTTCTTTGATTTTTTATAGTAATATCTTTTTATAATATCTTTTTTTTTTATAATATCTTGGGACAACTCACACACGGTCATCCGATCCCAAACTAGGCAGAGCCTGTGCTATGGCAACCAGACAACTGATAAACATACTTATATATTTCTAAATACATACATATTATACACAAATTACACCCAGACACAGAACAAATGATCATGCTCATCACACAAAGATTCGTCCTGGGTGGGAATCGAACCCACGACCTCCGGTTTAACAGTCAGGGTCACTAACCACTAGACCAACAGGCCAGTCAATCAAAGTGATTGTTTGTGTACTTGCTTTTTCGTTTTCCGATGAAGATCGCGAGTACATACGATGCCTCTCCAAGTCATGCGGTGTTCTGCAGTGTGGATCGCTCTGTACATGCCTCCAACAGTCTTCTTTGCGTGTAAGCAATTTGCCGGTGCTCTGCCTTGAGCGAGTTTTACTCCAGCGTATGGTTGTATATTCTATGTTATATTTTTTAAGGCGTAATTAATTTATACACTTGGTAACAAATCAGATATCTATGCTTTCGTGCAGTCACAGTAGGTACTGTTCTCGATCTCACAATAATATAAAACTACCGTGTTTATTTATTTTTCTAAAAACGTACAGGAAAGTAAATAGAACGGTTTTTTTTTCCAAGCCAAAACTCAAATCAATTAACTTTTCCTTCACAACCAACAACATTTTCGTATTTGAACAACTCAACTAAGTAGTGGATGGTAATATGATTTCTATAAGAGCACCCCCGAGTCAACATCCCACAAAGTTTTCTTATTTCGTTAACGCCAAGAAGCATTCGGTGCCAAACACACACGTTTCTAGGAAAATAATTACCGTAGTCGTGTCACACATTCTCAATGAGTGTGATGAAATAATACACCCATTTGGTAAGGCCCAGGCATATAAAGGACTGTTGATTGAATGTATAGGCTATAGTAAAGTCAGCCGTTGATGTTCCGGCTGCTGGTACACCTCTTGGAGTGAGTAATTTCTTTGCGCGATCCAAGACAATAGGGTATTTGACTAAAAAAATCTAATTAGTCCGGCAGATAGATTTCCAATAAATATTGGATACGTTTTTTTCTCTTGTCACGTAAACAAACAAGTGCAAGTTGGACTTGCACACGAAGGGTTCCGTACCATAAGCCGAAAAAAAACATGTTTCTTGTATGGCTGTCCCCTTTTATTTTTTATTTTATTTAATTTTTATTATTTGTTTTTATAGCGGCAACAGAAATACATCATTTGTGAAAATGTCAACTGTCTAACTATCACGGTTCATGAGATACAGCCTGGTGACAGACGGACAGACAGAATAATGGGGTCCCGTTTTATCCTTTGGGTACGGAACCCTAAAAATGAAGACGATACATGTGTTGAATAAAAAATAAAAATCTTTTAATTCAGACAAAGTCGACTAATTGGTTAGTATACAAAACTTAGAAACTAGTGTTAGTACTTATAACTACCGGAACAAAATACATTATATACTTACACTAAACTCCATGCAGGCTTATCTAATGCCCCAGTATGGGGCTGTCCCATCTGTCCGCTATAACTCCCAGGATGCTGTTGGGGCTGGCGCGTACCCGACGCATGGCGGACGCATGGCGGAGGCGCAACGCTTGCGCATGATGGCATGAAAACCATGAATCTCCGCCTCCACCAACATGCCGGATGCACTACAGTAGCGCGGCAACCCCAACAACACCCTGAATGCATTATTATACTGGACTCGCAGAGCGCTGTCCGCCCTCTGGGTATAGTTGACCCACAGACTGCATGTATAAAACGACTGACAATACCCTCTAAACAGCGCAGCCTTTACGTCAGTCAAACTCGTGTGACGTCACTTATATATACACTTTTTACTGGAAAGTGATGTTACAAGGCCCCCACTCCTTATTTTGAAAGAAATAATGAAAATCAATTTATTCTGCCGGAAAAAACGCACAGAACACTAAAAACTAAAAAACTTATCAACTACAATAATTATAACTAAAATAAATAAAAACTGAAAAATAACACATCACTGCCAGCCCATGTCTGGACCGGACATTAACCTAAACGTGTCTCTGGTCACATCAGTACACCACAGACAAAACAGAACAAAGTTGATGCGTTTTATCTTCATATTTTTTATTGATTTGATAAAATAAAAAATACGTATCCAATATTTTTCGATAACCTAACTGACAAACTAAATATTATCATATTGAATTAACCCAAGCAACATCCCTATTGAATCGTTTCTCCGAGACTCGTCGAGGTTCATCGATGTGGCGTTTTTCTGGTGGTCGCCACTGATAACTCTGGCTCTCAGGAGTGGCAGTGGTTGGAAATGGTGTGGTGGGCTTGCCCTACCCAGCAGCGCTTAAGACCACTAGACCCTACTTCCCTGACTAACATTTATGTTAATCCTCAATTAATTTATTCCAAACGATCTTCATTTTGTGGCTAATAACCTTTCACCTACAGAGAGGGCTCAATGACATGGAGGATGCATTTGTGCAAATAGTATGAGCTCAATCACTTGTATCAATATTAAAAACGTAATTTCTATTATCATCATGTGTGTTTCTCTCATCAGTCGCTGCTTAGGTCGAAAGTGTTGTAACAATTACCTCACAATTCATTTTATTTGAAAATACTTTTAATGAAATTATACATTTATTGAATTAATATGATGTTACTGTGTCTTCTCATAAGTTTCTCATTTTTCATTCAATCCGAATCAGCAAGAATACTAGCAGTCTTCCCAACGCCACTGATAAGTCATCAAAGTGCATACAGGTCGATAATACACGAACTGCTTTATCGAGGACACGAAGTGATACTTGTCACACCAATGCCAGAGTACCCAAGAGGAGATTCACCAGACGATTTGATGGAAATTGATGTATCTGAAGTAACAAGAGAAGTATGGCAAGAAAGGTACATTGAAGACATTACAGGAAAGGATAAATACAGAAAGGAAGGATTAAAACATGCACTTCAAGTTGCTAAAAAAGTTGTTGAAAAGCAATTAGAAATACCCGAAGTAAAGAGCTTTAATAAAAACAATGAAACGTTTGATCTGCTATTGTTAGAAGCCTGGATTCGTCCCACTCTATTCTGGACATACATTTACGATTGTCCTGTAGTTTCCATCAATTCTTTCGGCCCAGTCTTCAATGATTACACAAACTTCGGCGGCCTGTCACACCCATTGCTGTATCCAACAAGTCTCCAACATGAGGTCTGGAACCTAAACATCTGGCAAAAGATTGCAGCATTGTACGACTATTGGAAAATGCGCTCGATGTACGATTCGCTTGAAAAGGAAGAAGATGCATTGGCCAGGAAACTTTTTGGGGAAGTTCCGTCATTGAGAAAACAGATGGAGAAGGTAGAGATGCTGTTGCTGAATATTCATCCAGTTTGGGAGGGAACGCGTCCTGTGCCGAATAATATTGTACATTTGGGAGCTACACACCTCCAGGACAGGGAGAATAAAACAGAGATGACTGACGTAAGTTTTGGGACATTCGGTAATAACATAACCTTACCTATAGTAAGAAAAAAACACTTTTCGTATCCGTCTGTGTGGTTGCTTAGATTTGCCCAATGAATTTTAAACCATTTAGGACATGGTAAAAGTCAGCCCTTGGGTCACGTGATTGGTCAACTAAGCGTCTTGAGAGATCTTAAAACAAGTTATGTGCACTCGGACCCCAAGACCCGAGAGTTTCGAGAAAATATAACTACCAACAAGTTTATTATATTACTTGGTCAAAAAATAAGCATTACCATACAACGTGGCAATGCCGCCAGTCTTTTGGATACACTTCCAGTCGATAGTGATGCGGATGAATTTTTTGACGCCATATTTTAGGGTTAATTTAGTTAGGAGTTTTTATTTTTATTCCTAGTGTATATAGTTAGTGAAGTTTTTATTAAAACAGTTTTTTTAAGACATTTCTTTGAAATATAGCACAGATATCTAGCAGTTCTGATATTTTACCATTTCACCGTAAAAAGCAGATGCAAGTCGCTATAGCAAGTTAACCATACCTATCTCTAATAGTGTACCTCTTAAATAAATTTACTCCACCAACTGTGCAACTATTTATAAAACGGCCACAATAACTGGTGTGGACCGAGATCCTTTTATCACTTTCTTCCATTTGTTGCACCCCTCACACATCATCATAATAATATTACTTAATTAATGGTAAACTCTTCATCAGTTGGTCTGTGGATGGGTGACCATCTTTACATATCGAGACTACTCCGTGCCTCGGAAAGCACGTTAAGCCGTTGGTCCCGGCTGTCATTTGTAGATCTTTGGCAGTCGTTACGGATAGTCAGAAGCCAGATAATCTGACACCAGTCTTGCCAGGGAGTACCGTGTTACCCAGTTAATGGGTTGTGGAGGTCTGGTAGGCAGCCGCTCCACGTAAAATACTGGTATTCAGCTGAATCCGGTTTGACTGGAAGCTGACCCCAATATAGTTGGGAAAAATCTAGGCAGATGATGAATTAATGGTAAACTCTTCGTTTCAGGAACTACAGCAGTACCTAGACTCAGCTGCCTACGGGGCGGTCTACGTCAGCCTGGGCAACAACATGCGTTCCTGGATGATTCCGGAGCAAACACGACGCAAGCTCATCAGTGCCTTCGGCAAGATGTCTTTCAACGTGCTTTGGAAGTGGGATGCAGACATCAGTGGCTTGCCGTACAATGTGAAGATTGGCAAGTGGTTCCCTCAGGCAGAGTTGTTGAGTAAGTTTGAGTGTTTTATCTTCGTTTTTAGTCTAAAGCCAGATTTGTTCATTGTCAGCAACATAGCCAGAGAATGGCTAGATAGCATGTTCAATCAATAAACACAGACCAGCACAGTCCACAGCTGGACATGGCTCTTCCAAACTGAGTCATAACGCAACTAGTCTGTCCCAGCCACATTTTTAGCACATTGTTGGACATCGGAATTTTCCGATCCCTCGAAATACATAGTACTTACTACTTTAGCATTATGTAATACCGATGTCAGCGATGTGGAGGAATACTCCGACGCCAAGTGTATCTTGTTTTTGCATAATTCACCGGAAAATTGCAAACGCCGTAAGATTGTAAAATATCGCGTGAAATCGTGAACTATTTTTTCTTAATAAGGTACGGATATATTGGATACTATTGAATTTGGATGGGATTGATTGCATGCAAAACGATTTTTTCATAAGAAATCGAAAAATTATTATCGAATAAAGATTTATTACAATCTTACGGAGTCTGCAATTTTCCGGCGACATTTATATGAACGTAGAAAATAGATACAAATAGTTATACAGCTAAAGTTACTTATGTAGGTACTTACACATTTTGTTATTTACATTAAACAAAAATTAAAAAAAAGTACCTAAGACTGCGAACCTGTCAGTCGATTCTGTGTTCATGTCAAAGTGAAGGCTTGGGTGCAGTTATCACGAGGTGAGCTGTCATTCCATACAATCATGATGTCACGTGATCACGGAGTGAGCTGTCATTCCATCTTGATTATATGGATTGACAGCTCACCATGTTTACAGAATCGACCGGCTGCTATCTTTACAAACTTTTCATTTATTCACGACACAATACTGTCCAGTTAAATCAAATTCAACAACAAAACTAATTTTGCTATTGCACAGAGCGTTGAGATCAGTCTTACTTGACAATTCTACTTGGAAAACGCTTTTACAACATTCGCATGAAACAGCTGTAATACCTTTTGTGAAGTTACTTTTGTCATGCATCGTGACGTTTAAGCACAGGTGGTCGCAAGCTTATAATGCGTTTAAGTCAAAGCCGACAAAAGAGTTGCATTAGGTACTCCATGTTAGGAAAGACAGAACACGTGTTGAATGTACCCTGGATTATTGTTTTAAATCTAATAGGAACGTCCATTTCGATGGTGCACATTCCAATTGAATCGTGTAAACCTAAAAGTGTATTATGTCGCAAGCAACTGGTTTAACCAGCGGTTTAATTTGCGACTTAGATTTTTCATTCATTGAATCCAATCATTGAATGCAAAGGCAACTACATAGTATGAAATATTTATTGATGGGAATTCTTTATTGAAATAATAATAAATAACACTTACCTATATCTTTAAAAAGTTCGTTTACAGATTTATCTAAATGCTGTATTGTAAAATTGACCATTTCATGAAATGGCCACTTCAAACCTAACCTGATAACCTCTACTATCGACGACCTGCAAGTTTAAAGGAACCTAGGTTAGGTTCCTTTAAACTTAAATTCCCAAATGTCTGGGCTAGGCAAGTTATTAAATGATATTGAACCAAGTCATTGGCCTGGCTGTTCAATTAAATGCTGGGATGTCACTCAGGCTGCTGATTAAATGGCATCGTTTAATGACAAGGTTAGGCCGTTAATTAAATGACTGATTAAGACAGTTGGCTGCGACATATATGAGTACACATCTCGACTAAACCATTCGTTCTGCCATTATTTAGGTAACAGTTTATTTAGGCCCGGCGCTCATTATCGGCATCGGCAAGAAAAGGAATCCTTCGGCATTCCTACATGCAAGCGCACACTGTCGGAAACTATGTCTTGGCATGCTGCAACGTTCTTAGGGATGACGAGGTGTCCTTAAGCATGCCGCACCGTCCTCAAGCTTGCAAGCTACCCCCGAGTGTTGCCTCGGCGCTGGCGGCGCGGCGGGCGACGGCGTACCGAAGGATCCCGAAGTATCCCGAAGCAGCCTCAAAGCTGCCGATGCAGTAGCCTCAAGCATACCGAAGCGGTATTTTTGTTACTACGATCATATACCGTGGAAATTTCTACTGTATTGCCATGAAGTTAATGTATAATGCTTTTTATCACCTAAAATCCTCAGCCGTGCCGATGCCGATAGTGGGCGCCGGGCCTTACTTTACGTTCCAAATAAAAAGTTTTCTGTCTCTTT
This sequence comes from Mamestra brassicae, assembly GCA_905163435.1. Taxonomy (NCBI): domain Eukaryota; kingdom Metazoa; phylum Arthropoda; class Insecta; order Lepidoptera; family Noctuidae; genus Mamestra; species Mamestra brassicae. The sequence continues at coordinate 7,886,358 of LR991009.1, read as the reverse complement.
CTTTCTTTTGCTTATTTTGCTAACGCTGCACGCTTCATTTTTTGTATTCTACCAGTTATAGTAGCCTAGCCACATAACGAGAGTAGGTATACAAAACCCTTTTCAACTTAAATCATTCTGTAAAATACCTCACTCTAAGTTACATTTGCTTTCAGGACATCCAAACCTCCGTCTCTTTATAAGCCAATGCGGCCAACAGTCAATAGACGAAGCGATAGCTGCTGCAGTACCTGTGCTCGGCCTGCCCATGGCAGCCGACCAGTGGCGCAACGCGGACCAACTGTTGCGCCACCAACTCGGCACTGTGGTCAACTTGGAAGCCGTCGACGATGAGGAGTTCAAGAATATTATCGAACACACCATGAGGAACGAAACGTAAGCATTGTTTAAAACAAATTGTGTAAATGTGGACGTTGTCGTAACGTTCCTGTAGCGAAGCTTTTCCCGATCAGAAGTCAGAACTCACGCTGAGAGCCAACCCGCAATACCTCTAAAGGTGTAAAAAAAAGACTGCCGCATACATTTATGTGCGCATAACCCGACAATATGTACTGAACAGCTAATTTTATTTTCGCGATTTCGGGGCTGAAAGTTGTTCATAATTATGAGTACAATGAGCCCTTAAGCGTTTATTTTGTTACACGTTATATAGTGCGACACGCGCAGGAGCTTATAGCTGAGCGCCAAAACTATCGGAACTACACACTCGCTGCTCGCTGCTCGTCAACTTGTATCCAGTTTGTAACTTTACTCGTTACTCGCTGATCGTCGGCGGTGAGGCAAGTGCCTAACCTGCTCATATATTTGTCGATCAGCCAACATATTATTCTTTTAAAGTATCACCATGGATACTAAGCTGAAGTAAGCGTGAAGAGACATATCTGTCTACCAATATTGTTACTGCTTACCTGCACAGCTCTTCCTATCATTTGCTTCGGCCCATTCCTAAAAGGTCCAAGACTCCAAGTGGCTGTGCATAATGTTCGGGAAAGAAAGTGAGGCATATCATGTAACACAAAACTTAATTTCCGTGAGCTGCCTCTACTGTTGGAAAGAAGATCACAATATCCAGGTCCACCAACCCTGGTAGCCCCGTAGTTGATTATGGCAGAGTCGCTCTAACAAATAGAAGGCCTGTGTGTCCTGAGAACAATAGAGACTAATTGTGATATATAATGCTTATGTTAATTAATTCTAAAAAAACTTCCAGGTACCGCAACAACATGCATCGTCTGCGCACAACGATCTTCGACATGCCTGCGCCCGCGCCGGTCCGTGCCGCCGACGCCATTGAATACGTCCTTCGACACGGTGGCGGCCATTTTGTTTCTCCTGGTCGTCATGTCGGCTGGTTCAAATACTTCGAAATAGAATTACTAATCATAGTGAACGTTTGTTTATGCATCAGTGCTTTTGTATTTTATAAAGTTATTCATTTTACGTTCAATATGATGGTGAAGAGGGCTATTCATAGAAGAGAACTAGAAGAAAGTTTTAAAAGTATGTTGTGATTTTTTTTGGGTACACAGGTAATAGAGATGTAATTGTAAGTTAATTAAAGTAAGCTTTTGTCCTATTTATTTATTGAATCAAGTTTTAAGTAATCACTGTTAAGTCAATTAATTCGGTAATTGGAAAATTCTATCACAACATAATTGACCGCCAAACAGCCTAAAATGAAATAGTTGTTCAAACAAACAACTTGCTAACAAGCCAACGGTATCAAAGTTAATTAATTTTGTATAATATAAACTAAATCAACTCTGAAAAGTTGGTGTTATTGTTTTATGTTCAAAACTTTTAAACGTTTTGTCTAGTCAAACCGGCGGCACCAGGCTGCTTCGCTATGTTTGTGGTTTTCGAGATTCATCTACATTTATATTAGAAGTCTTTTATAAGGGCCATCTTATGTAAGTTACTATGAAAACGAAATAAGAGGAATAATATTTTAATCCGCTTCAAAACTTGCTGATGAATATGTCACCGGAAAATGGCAACATTTTGCACAAACAATGGCAAAAAAGGTACACTTGCGAAGCCATGGCTAATTTTCTGCAATGGTCCATTATACATTGGGTTTCGTATCAGTAACACTTTTTGTTAAGGATTAGTCTTCACTGCCCCACTAGCCACCCCACTAGTGAGGCAGAATACAGTCATTCGTTCTTGTCTCGTTTATGGTACAAACTTCGTAATTTCTTTGCTTGGGCCCGGGCACAGAAGCTCCGTCGCCAGCACGGACACCGTATGTGAACAAATTCATATTAAATGTAGATAACGATATTATTTAGAGCTTCTGACAGACCACGGCCCATCTACGTCCCGGGAACGGCCCTGATATGTGTGAATCTACCTTAAAGCAGTTTACCGTTCTAAAGCGTCGTCTTAACGCGGCGAGTGCGTCGCGCTAAGGCGTCCCCCAAAAGCGTCGTCATATTTCATCGTTCCAAGTTTCGCTGTAAGGCGTCCTCCTAAGGCGCCGTCTTAAGGCATCGTCCTAAAGCGTCGTCCTAAGGCGTCGTGCCTTAGAACGTCGCCTTAGAGCTACGCCTTTGAAAGACGCCTTCAGACGTCGCCTTAGAACGATAAATAGGACGACGCCTTAGGACGGCGCCTAAGGACGACACTTTAGACCAACGCCTTGATACGATACTTTGGTACCGTATCATCACTATCGTGAACAAAAATCACGGAACTCGCGTCATCGTCACCGAACGCTTTGGGTGAACAAAAATCATGGAACTCGCGTCATCGTCACCGTCTCACCGAACGCTTTAGCTTTCGCTTAGTTTTCACTTCTATCGGCAGTCCCCAAAGACTGCCGCATGTTTTTTTTTTTAAACAATATCCCACGCTAATAATTTCTCCTGTTTCGTGGGTGCATGCAAGTCAAATAATTATTACACCTAGCATATCTGGCTTCAGTCGCTCCTATACTGTCATAACTCGACAAAGTTTGTTCTGTGACTGTATGAACGGGCAAAAGAAAACTGTTCCAGGCGAGGTGATAAAGATACATCCCCTTTAAATAGTCCTGCCTGACTGACTCTTCTTTCAAACTCCTCACCTCTTTTCACAAAACCAAATAAGTATTGAAACACAGCATCAAAAAACCACACCACGATCAAAACACTCAATTTTTTGTCAAATCAGCGCTCCAATCAACGAACATCTCGGCTCATAACAATAGAAGTATCGAGGAACAAGATAATCGTGTTTGTTCGTAATCTCTTATCGCAATCGTCTGAGAAAACCCGATATTATTGGTCCATAATCTAAATTGGGTCGAGAATAAGACTTCTCAGAACTGTTGGGAGAGGAAATTGATATTACGACTACAATGAGTCTGACTTAGCTATTACTTTTGCTTATTAGGCAATTCTTTCACTATTGTGCATGATTCGAATTTATCTGTCTGATAAAAAGGACGTCTTACTAATATGTAACGATTATTATTTACGGGTTAATAATTTAGAGAGAAAAGTCACGCACTTAATCCACTGTCATTGAAAGAAAATTAATGCCAAGGACAACACTAAACTTCGTACTAGTATATTGTGCCCTCAGAAACAAATCCTGGATCCATCCTAGTAATAAGGAATCACAGATACCTATGGCTAATTTTCAACACTTACGTGTCTCTAAGGTAAAATCTAAGCTTTACCGAGCGACTGCTAGTAAGAGTCGCAGATTGCGATTTTGACAGAACATTTCGGACTCGTACCAGTGCCTAAGGCTTGGTAAACATTGGTTTATTTTATTTTATTTATTTATTAGGCTCACCAACAATAGTTAACACCAAAATATTACAAAATTCTTCGCTTAAAACAATGGTGTTGTGTCACAATTTTTTAATCTATTTTAGTTAGTTTTATTGGTAAATATTAGGATTTACAAACATATATGTATATGTTACCTTTACAGTAAGCGACAGTAACATAATGTACGTAGGAATATTGTCCTCTGGAGGGTAACCATCGTAACAAATCTTGTCACCTCGAAAAGATGAAACAATACGAAAGCATTCTAATGCTGGAAACTAAATTCGTAAGGTATTTACCTATTGTGTCCCTTACGACACTTGATACTTCTTTTATCGACAGTACATCTTTTCACCCACTCACCTATATTTACAGACTGAATCCAAACAAACAACATCGCGTGTAATTTGCATAGCCGTCACGTCGCTTGCCTAACACCGTGTCACGTTGTATAACGGACTAATGAACGCGCATGTCGCTCCGTGTTCCATCCGAAGATGGAGGTAGGTAATCCGCGCTGTCTGTAAAATGTACACAAGGTGAAAGAATTTAGTAGGTGGTAACAAAAATTACTTTATTAGCGCGTTGCTGCACTTAAAATATATGAAACTCAAGCGTTGACGCCTGTTACAAATGCTTCCCCTGAAAAGTCGCGTGTACACCCGTGTGTTCGCAACGAACACGCCAAACGTCGCATGTACCCCATTGGTACATTTAAACGTCACGCCAACTCACGCCATTGGACTTTGGGTTTTTACGTTTATTTGTACTTGCAACACGATTTATCATTCGTCAAATGAACTAATACTTGACCGGTTTTAGTAATATTTTTAATGGGAACACCACTAGAACTAACGAAAGGAATGAAAATAAAATGAGTCCGTGGTTTAGTGACGCGCGACGCCATCTTGTCAGAACTCGTTAGAAATTGTGTTGTTTGTGTGTGAATAAAATAATCGTAAGAAATAAACCGGAGACTATCATAAGAATTTTAAATAGAATTACTGAAAAATAAATTTTACATTTCGTATTGAGTGGTGGTTTATCGAAAAGTGGTAAAAATGTCAGTGAATAAGTAACGAAAGTTTTGTTTGCAATAATTTTGCTCCTGGTAGCCGCCGTATTTAGTTATGTTCTGGTAATTATTGAGTAGTGTTTGAAATACACGTAAGCTTAATAATATTGCGTATTGTCGTCTTAATCTTATTTTCAAAACTTTAAGTGGGCATAATCCTCGGTCATTGAGGGCCAATAGTATAGCGCGGAAGGCGCGCGCGCGCTCGCTTTCTTATCTTTATGAGGGTAGTGTAAACAAACAATTTGTATGGTGTGGTTATTGTGTCTTATTAGAATTAATGGTTTCTAAGTGGATTTAGGTATATTGTGCTGTCGAAATAAAGTGTTTTTGTGTTGAATGTGTGGGTTATTTCGGCAAGTTTTGAGGGTATACGAACGAAAATTTTACAACTAGAAGATATCACATCATAAGCGAGAAAAGGTAAAAATTTCATATTTTTTAATTATAACAAGTTTTATAAAATTTAGTAACGAAGCCAGGAAAGTGTAATTCATATTTAGTGTGTTAATAGCGGTATATTGATAAATTTTACATTTTACCGAAGGTATATCCACAAAATTATCATTTTATGACGTAATCACGTGATTACGTAACATTTTTCTGGTATTTAGGTAAACGGGGCCGATGCCTGACCAATGACAGCAGGTAACGTGTGTTTGACCGTTTGTCACAGTAATTTTCATATCATTTTCACTCCATATATTGGGCTTAAGCAACATGCAGGCTGTTCAGGATTTCCCTGCAATGTCGTTAAGGCAGAATTTGTCTAACTCAAATCGTAGTCAATCAATGAACCATGCCAAACTTACTATAGGCGATCGCCTCAGGATTTATGGCCATCTCCATAGAAATATAAAAAACAGGCCATCTAATTTCAGCACGCGGTCAGAGTGTCGTCTTGGGGACACTATGAAAAAAATACTTAGAAAACTTTCGCGACCAATTTCGAGGTAGCGCTCGCCGGCCGCGGCCGCGGCACCGCTCGCTTCGCTCGCTCGGCTCGCGCGTAGTTGATCCATAGGTTAGGTTAGGTCACAGTTCTAACCTAGCCTAACCTATGGATATCTTTACAAAAAAGATATGACTTTGAATAATAGTGTAAGCGATACTCGAAATCCCAAAAAAAAAATTTTTTTTCGCAAAATTTTCCAAGTCCCTGTCATGCTTACTACAAGGTGGTCGACCGAAAAATATTGTCCCAAAATTTTTTTTGAACCAACAATTTTTTTTTTTGGTTTTCTTTACTGCTCATAGAGCGTAAAATCGAATTCCAAAAAAAAAAAAAATTTCGAAAAATTTTCTAAGTCCTCGCGCCATAGCGCCCCTAAGGCTACACACTAACCCAGCACGCTTCACTAGCCTTAGTTAAACAAATAGGTACCTATGTATTCCGAAAAAAGTGTGAGAATATTTTTGCGTGTGCTGACGTTAAAAAAAGCAAAAAACAATTACATATAATTTTGATTGAAGTAATTAAACTGCAATACTGATATAACATACAAGAGCATAAATACACTTGATTATTGAAATTATGAAAACCGCAATCATCGTTATCGAAATTAGTTATTTGTTCAGTAGTTAATAAAAAACTTAAGAATGGAATTTGTAGTTAAGTTTGAAAATACAAATACACAACCAGAACACAGCCATATCTAACAGTTGCAACCAGTTAAATTCTGGCTTATCTAAGTATTCAGATTCTGTGTACAGGTATGTTTTAATCGGTGGAAAGGACATTGCCACGATTTGGACCAAGTGCTGCCCAGAAATGTATGCCTCTATTGAGATTGTAGTATTAATTCAAATTCAAATACATTTATTTCAATCAATTTTAGATCATAACATTCACATTAAATTTCAATTAAAATAAATATACATAAAAACAATCGAATGAATTACTTAATAAAATTTAAAATACAATGTTGGAAACAAGTCATAAAATTAAATTAAAATCACATTTATATATAAATTAAAATTCACAAGATCACACGAACACAAAAACAATATACATAATTAGACAAAAGCCTGAGTCATTTGTCTGTTTGTCATTAAATTAATCATATAACAATGATTAATGTAATGACAATCAAACCTGTTCGCCAATGCACTCAGGATGCCATTAGAGGTGGCCCGGAGCCTGCGCCCCAGAGATGCACACCGCTTTCGCATCGTCGTGTAGAAACAGTCGACACGGGCGTCGGCGAACATCCCCGACGCGCTGCAGTGCCGGGGCAACCCCAACAACATCCTGAATGCATTATTATACTGTACACGGAGAGCGTTGTACTGCTTTTGAGTATATGACACCCACAGGCTGGCCGTGTACAGGGACGTACAAAACGCTCTAAAAAGAGTTATTTCGACGGCTCCCGAGCAACGTGCAAACCTGCGGGAAATCATATTAGCCCTCACAGACAACGCTCTCCGCTCCCTATCAATGTCACACAAAAAAAAATTGTTAAAAATTTCGGCCCCAGGAAAACTAAATAAAAAAACAACGGGTTGCACTCCGGGAGTGAAAACTTGAACATTAACTTGTTGTGCGTTGTGCATTTTTGATATGTTGGAATGGTTAGGGAATAATTTCGCACGAATTGCTTTAATTTTCAGTATAAAAGTACTTGAATTTATGTGGTAAAATACAATATTCATTTATTGCGCTATCGTACACAAACATGACAATTTATATTACATAAAAAATTTAACACTTCAGAACTTTCCCTCCGTCTTACGAATTTTCGATCAGGTCACGTGTCCTGACGCGAGTTTAACATTTTTTACCCATCCCAAGTTTTCACTTCAAAAATGTTTTGTTCATCATATTTTGAGATATTTTACTCTCGAAAACAAATAAATCCGCGTCTAGCAGATCCCAATACATCGTCCGTCATCGTCCTTATGAACCCTAGGTCTATGTAGATAGATTTTACTTTGCCGCAACATGCCAAGCGTAAAGAGCCGAGAGACTAAGAGAGGTACAATACGCAAAGCAGTTTCATGGGTAACTGTTGAGAAAACCGTAATTCTGAGATTGTCGATAGTTTGGTTTTTAGAGTAGGTAGGGCAGAAAGATGTTATAAGGCGCCCGCCGTGCTTTATTCCTTGACACAAAATCGACGACTAAGAAAACAATTAAACTACTACTGTAAAAATCACTGTTACTACAGTTCTGTATTTATTATAATTGTGTAGGGTCCCGGGCCTTTGGTATACGAGGGGCCAAAGCTTACTCGCAGAGGCTTCATTAGACATATCTAATTGAATGGGACATCGGCCGTCGATTATGCCTGCAAACACTAAGAAAGTCAAACCAGAGGACAATCCCGGTTGGAGCAGGACTCTTGCAACATATATTATGGAAACAAAGAAGTTGGACTATGGGTTTGCTGGTTAAAGTGAATTGGTTTCCTACAACTACGAAAGGTCTATGGTCAACCACGATTGATTGAAATAGATGGATAAAATGGCATGGAAATAAATGTATTAAAAAAGATACATCAGCCACTCGTCGGGGAACAGCGCCAGACGAAAAGAATCCGCCTTCAGTAATACCGCTCCGACGTAGCGACGTTCGGGATCTTCGGACCCGGCAAGTACACAAGGGCTCTCGCCTCAAGCCCGTACGATGTAAGCACGGAACCAAGAAGTCTGCAGGCCCACAAAAGCTCATGCGCTCAGCCCGTACGGGAAAACTAGAGTCCGGTTTCAAATAACTCTCAATCTATAGACAAAGAAATTACTAATCAACACCACGTTACAAAAAGAGTCTGAGAAATCAGAGCAAGCAAAACTCCAAAGAAAAATTAGGAAGAAACCAGAATATACCTACCTACCACCTACCACAATTCTTGAAAACTGCGCCGCACACAAGAAAATCCAAGTTAAAACTCAAAATTTTGGCTTATAAATTCACCAAAGAACATGTATCTTTCTTCATTACGTCACGGTTTTTTGTTACGAGTAATGACGTTTTTACAGTCATCCCAAATTCTGTCTTATGTTTTCATGTCAATCGAACTTTGAAAATACGAAAAATGTAAACGGTCAGTTGTACCTACCTAGCAAAATACTACACTATCTACTAAGGTATTTTGCTGACAGTACATGAGCTCAAACCAGTGCTTAACTAGGAGTGACAAATCCTATCTTTTAACACGATATAGCGCATAGGATCTGTGTTACTAATGATCCCACACTGAGGCTGGAACGTACCTCATGTCAATCAGGTGGGGATCTGCCTTAGTGGATAAACAGATTGATCCTCTGAACTAAAAAGACGGTGTGGCACACAATAAAAAAAACACTCTTACATTATTTATTTACGTATTCGTAACATTATTTATATTCCAAGTATGTAAGTATCTATTTTTTTTTTACTGCGGGGTGCCAACTGAAAACCAGCGCTGGGTGTCTGACGCCCAGCATATGCTGAGATGGTAATGGTCATTGTTATGTTGTATGTGTTTGTCTGTGTCGAATAAAAGTTTTCTATTCTATTATATTCTATCTAGCCCACTGAAAAGAATAGAGGATCATCTAATGTGTGGGTTATATACGATCCCTCGTGATTCAAGATTTAAAAAATATTTTGTGTCTGTAAGACTTCTGAGGGCCCAGCACGAATGATTTGACGAATAGTAACGTCAACGTAAGTGAATTGTGAATATAAACAACTACAACCATAGTATTTTGGTTTAATTTTATGAGACATACACAATTTATATCATACAAAAAATATGAATATAGTATCCAGTTCAAATAAGTATTATGTGCGTTTCGCACCAAAGACTATGTCTGTCTGTGTCTTTGGTGCGAAACGAGTATTGTAGTTATAGTAAAATTTTACTTTAAAAACATTCTTGCTAGGCCCTCTGATGGCCACTAAAATCGGACCGCTTACAAGAGCAACCTAAATGCAGGTAAATGAAATTTACCTAAATCTGTGAAAAGCTTGTGGCTATCATTTGTGCAATCCTTTCCTTCGTACAGCTGTCGTCTTAGCCTAAAATCTGCTCACGCAGTTAATTCTAGGCCTGCATTTTAATTCACAACAATTTTCACAGTGTATCGTTCAATATCACTTAGGGACTAACCATACTTTGGTCAGCCTTTGTCCATAGAAAACAACGATTTTGCATGGAGATGCGAACGCATTCGTTCAGCTTTCGAAATGAATCACATAATAATATAATTATTTGTATACTTAGAATACCTGTAGCGTGCCCCCTTTTTCGGCACTCATGGTGGTCCTGCTGAACTGAGCGTGACTACCACTGGACCACCTTCAAAGTCGATTTTCTCGAAAACTTCTAAGGTACCAATTCTATTGTTCGAGTAATAATTAGTATCACTTGAGTACTAATTATTTACCAAATATGGAAGCGATTGGCGTTGGTGGTCCTGCGGTAGTCACGGACATGAATAAATGTAGTTAGTCCCTTATTCGTGCATCCTCTTTCTTTGTTTTTTTTGTAAATGAACCTGAAAAGAAAACTTGATCGCGAAAAATAGGTACCTACTTCGGACCTACAGCAACTAAAATATTCTCAGTTCGTCCCAATGTTTACCTAGACATTTTCTGGATGGATGCTCAGACGTCTGGTCCCAGGTCGTTTTGGTTACCCCGCCTAAGTTCAACATAAATACCTGCTTCTCATTAAAATGTATGAAGCTTGTTATCACAACTCAACGAGATTATCAGAATAAACAACTCAAAATTGTATTTGATGTCGAAGAAACGATAAATATTAATGGTTCATTCGAAAGAGATGTTTGTTTTTCCATGCAAATACTCTATGCGATTAATGAGATGGAATGTTTGTTGAAAACGATGAGAAATAGCATTGCATGGCATTATCATAGCTGTCTCAGTGGGTTTTCATTTGGACTTGAAATATATCTTAAATTGCGCACCTACCCTGTTCATATACTTAGGGACTCCCATAAGTTAGTGAAAGTAGAATATATGGGAAGGATTTAAAGAGTAACCTATTTAATATTTGCGGGCTAACTTCCTGGGGATTAATCTAATACCTTTAAACGAGCAATTCTTGTATATATATAATACAATATCTTAACAATAATAATATCTTGGGACAACTCACACACGGTCATCCGATCCTAAACTAGGCCGAGCCTGTGCTATGAAAACCAGACAACTGATAAACATACTTATATATTTCTAAATACATACATATTATAGACAAATTACACCCAGACACAGAACAAATGATCATGCTCATCACTCAAAGATTTGTCCTGGGTGGGAATCGAACCCACGACCTCCGGTTTAGCAGTCAGGGTCACTAACCACTGGACCAACAGGCCAGTCATCATATATGTATATACATATATAATCTGAATCTCGGAAACGGCTCCAACGATTTTCATGAAATTTAGTATGCAGGTTTCGGGGGCGATAAATCGATCTAGCTAGGTTTCATTTTTAGAAAACGTTTACCAAAAAAAATAAACGAGCAAAGCTCGGTCATCAGGTACTTTAGAATTAACTGCAGTCACAAAATCCGTTTGCTGGACACAAGTGGGTTCAAATTCAATTTTGGCTCGGAAAACGAGTCGAGTCACTGCGCAATAGCAAATTCATGTGACAGCGGGGCGAGGGATGGGGTACCGCGCAGCGGAAAGCGAACTACAGAGTCGCCATTAGGTTTGAATCGACCTATAGATAAGGTTTTGGGTTCTTTTGAAAATCTGTAAATAAGGTAAAAGGAAGTTTCAAATAAAAACATATTTAATCAATATTCGACAGTCTTTATTGTTATTTTAAGTAATTAGCTTAATAACAATGTACAGCGTCTTACATAAACATTTTACATAGTTAAACATTTAGGAATAGAAGTAACTAAGGCATCGTGTTACAAATCACAAGAATAATTATCTCTTAGATTTATGAATCGGTGAGTTTTTGAGATAAGAAAAGCCTCTAAAATAATAATATGATATGACAGAATGAGACAAGTAAATAAAGTTTTCCTAGCAAGACATTATCGGTGTAAAGGCTCTTTATGAAAAGCGCAAAGCGACAACGCAACATCGCTTTTTCATACTTACAAATTGTTCACAAGAATTTGTATCAATAAGTAGATATAGTCTCATTGTAAAATACTTTTCTTGCAATTTTTCGTGTGTCAATTTACAAGAAATAAATGCAGTAACGAGACGTTGTATTTATGTAGAAAAGTCGGCAAGTGTTGACTCAGCTGGAGAATTTGTTCAAAGAATACGCATTGAAATTCTACGACGTTGCCGTTTTGTAATGATGGAATAGAATTACTAATGATAGGTACTTTTAGTTTTCTAGAATCAAAGATATTTTTGACCTTCTCAATGCAAAGGAAAGTCAATGTTCTTTCAAGTAAAATCAATAGTCGAAATGAATATCTACATTTTGTAGACAAATTATGATGAATAGTGCTGCTATTCAAAAGGATTTGTATTCAGTCAGCGTCTCATGCAAATATTTCATGCCCGAAAAACGCGAGGATTGTCTTTGTGATAAAATACATTTCGAAATTGTTTGCTTCCATAATTTGGAAATATTACAGAAATTTCATTGTTATTCCGACTTTAAAGCCACAGTTTTGAATTAAATTTACATACTTATGTAAGGTTTATGTGATTTTCTCGTAAACTACACAAATATTGATAATTTTTGCTGTCATTTTTGAGTAGTTTTACCTTCGAAACGACTGGTGTTCAAGACTACACAGTTATAACGATTGGAAATGTATCAAATAATTCAGTGTGGTCGACAAAATAATAGGTTAGAACATTGTGCGCCATTCCTAAATCAAGGAACACTTTCAATAAACGTTTATACCTAACACATAAGTGCCGAACGGTCCGAGAATTACATCGTTACAGAAAGGTCTAAGTGAAACACATTGCATTACCGGCTACCCACATTCTATCGCCATACTGGTGAACTAGTACCAATTAAGAGCACAATTACAAGCTATTGAGGACCATAGTCTGATGTTTAAAACGTTATAAACTGTTTTAATGAATGAATTTAATGTTAAGTTAGATAAATAGATATTGATTATGGGAAGGTTGTATTGCTGTTTTCTGGGTAGCCTCGGCAAATTTTGGGCTACAAAAAAAAACCGGCCCAAGTGCGAGTCGGACTCGGGCACGAAGGGTTCCGTACTATTTATTATCTATAAAAAATCACGTTTGCTGTATGGGAGCCCCCTTAAGTATTTATTTTATTCTGTTTTTTTTTTAAATATTTGTTGTTATAGCGGCAACAGAAATACATCATCTGTGAAAATTTCAACTGTCTAACTATCACGGTTCATGAGATACAGCCTGGTGACAGACGGACAGCGAAGTCCTAAAAATCAGCGCTAATCAGTTAGTTTTGCCAATTTGGACAATTTACACATACCTGTAGCTTTTGCAAGTTATTCGAAACAACGTTGAAAATTAAGAAAAAAAACATGGATGCCAAAAAAAAACATTAGTAGTTTTCCATTCATATTTCTTCCCAGCCATTTAGTCTACAGCTCGAGTCCTTAATGACAGTTTTGTTTCAAGAAACAATATAAGACAATATCCGAGGTCGTGTAGTGACTACCATCAGACAATAGGTACACTACGTCAGGGATGGCGAACCTATGGCGCGCATAATTTAAGTGGTACGCGATAGAAAACCCTGGGCCCGGAAGTACCTACTAAATGTGAGAATATCGACGATTGTTATATCCTTGAATACAACTGATCTATTGTGTGATGAATAAAACCTAAGGAAATAACGTATGACGTTATTTCCTTAGGTTTTCTATCGCGAAATGTTTTTTTTCTGTTGTTAATAATTTAATATCATCGGCGTCTAACATTGTCCTACATATATTATTTATTTATTTATTTAAACTTAATGTACACTAATAATATGATTGTATTTATTTGAATTTTGAATAAAGGCTTATTTAATTATACAATAAGTGTAGTGGTACTATAACTGAGAATGGTTAGACGTTTGTTTGGATGTTTATAAGTCAACAACGCCGGAACGGATTTGGCACATGGGTAAGCCATGACCTAACTCATTGGGACATTGGTTTTAAACCAGTAGTACCCTCAATATAATAAATTACTTTCACGCGACCGAAGCCACGACTGGTCTAAAATCACGAACTTTCATACATGTAATTATTACTTTAATTTTGTCTTGCTTTAAGAGCTCATTTGCACGACTTTGTATTTCCTTAAGGCGCAGTTTCGTTAAGGTTGGCCATCCCTGATCGACGTCATAAAATATTACAGTTCCATCAGTCTTGTTTGACCTTCAGAAGCCATCAATCATGCCACACTTATAGCTAATGTTATGTGAAGTTGTCTCGAGTGCGTCGTTTAGACGTAGGAGCGTTTCGACGTAGTAGTTTGACAGTTTACCTACTTAGGAATGTTTTAGTACGTTTTTTTTAAAGGTTGTTATATTTTAGTTGATATGTTTTGTTTTATTTTAAATATAGACGAGTTTCTTTTTACTTTTTATTATTATTAATAGACTCGCGTTTGACCATAATCTCACCTGATAGATGTTCGTATGCATTAAATTTGAACTTTTTAAAAAGTTTTAAATTCATTTACTTATTTGTTTATTTTACTATACTTTACAAAAAAAAAATTCCTGAAACACTTGGAAACAAGTCTCAAGTTTTGTTTACACCGTTTCTTGCTAGCAAAAAATATAAACGAGACTCAAAGCGAAGTCACTTACAAAGTAAAATACAAAAGTATAAAATTCACATACAAATAAGAATAACCCACACTTTTCTATAAATGACTCAACATGAGCCGTTCAAAACGTCGAAACGTATTCAACAAGTTATATTTACGTACATTTTCTCTACATAAAATATAATAATCATATGTAAATATCCATCTATTTCATGTTAATGTAAATATGTAATCTGTATAATATTTAATTATATATATTTTATTATTGTATGTGAAGGCACCTCTATTTGTACTGCTTAATATAAAATATATCTCTTAATTTTACTAACTACATTTGTATTTACATTTATATATAAAACTACAAGCTACTTATTTACATGGCACATACTTTGTTTTGTCGTACAAACTCCTTTTTATATTAAAAAAATAAAATACACTGGGAATAGGTTATTTTTACATGTTTTAATAGAATGGCACTGGATTCGTTACCTACTGCCTACGTTTAATCACAATATTTAATACAAACTATTATTTACACCCATTTTCTGGTATGACATTGTCGACGCGTCACAGGTTAAAGTTACGTCAAATAATGCAATTGGTTGAAAATTCATTTCACATTAACTTAGCGATATTTTTCGTACCAAAAACTGGGTCTCAAACTAGCCAACAATTTTATAAATCCTATTTAATTTAATGTCAGCCAATCTCGTTTCAAGTGATTTGATTGGTTGATAATATTTACGCCAATCAGAACAGCTTTTATGAGATTTAACCACAGATTGGATCAGGCTTTCACAAGCCCTAAAAAATAAATTGATGAGTCTTTTTAGAAACACACAAATACAAACACAGTTTTCATCGAATACGTAACTGATACAATACGTTTTTTATTTGTATACATCGACAACGATTGTACTAAACTCTCTCAGCCATAAAATGGCGAGTTTGGCAGATACACGCCATAAAAGATGCTAGCTCACAAAAATTTACAACTTGTAGTGAATATTTAGTACCTTACCACCTATCAAGTTTTAGGTATACCCACATTCTTAACTTCATAAAATTAATACATTCAATAAAATATATGAAACAAGCTAACATAGAAATAACGCATAAATGGAATATAATGTGGAATTGAAATTCATTACAATAATTCTGGCAACATACTGAAAAATAATTATAACAACAATCGTTAACTAAACTCACAAAGAGACAAGCTTAAATTGTAATACACCGAAAAAGGTCATTCACCAATAAAAAATAAAAAAAATACAAAATAATTTGGAGGGATATGAAACGGGTCTCCCTTGTTTGACCGAAAGGAATTTGACAAATTTTCACTTCCCAAAAAATTTTTCGCATAATTTCATTTGCCAAATTATAACTTGTTTACCAACTAGTACTTTTAACATTTTTTATTTAGTCAAATATTTCAGTTGGAATAACAGTTTTTGTTTTTTTCCATATTTTTTTTTCTATATATAATGAAGTCGTCACAGTTTTAACCTAACCTAACCATTTTTTTTTAAATAAGTAATTATCCTAATCTAAATAGTTCAGTTCCGGGTAACCTACTAAAAACAATCGCTTTTTTCTATTGCATTTTTATATGCAAGTCGAATCATTTCACCAAACGTTTAGTGTCAGATTGTTTGCTGTAATAAATCAATTGATTAAAGACCAAATGCCATAATGACATTATACTTGGTAATATTTTGCCAAGTAAAACTTTGACCAAATAAAAATATGCGTACTAAAATCATTCGAAATATTGCAATGGTATAAAAAAGGGTTGCTAAAATTTGTTTGGGTAATGAAATTTTGCCAAAATCTTTTCGGAAAACGGCAGGATCCCATATAAAACACTTGACAGTACAGGAAATAACTCCAAAATCAATCAACAACCATTCAAACTTTGATTTCATAGAGATTCCATATAAACAGCAAGGAACTATAATTAAGGCATTTTTTTTCTATAAAGTACCGGCACATCAAGCTACCCGAAACTGTCAAATTTCCCAATCAACCTTGAACCTAATGCTTTAGCGATACAGTTGAAAATCTATTAAAGAAATTTTACACACTGTTGTAGCTTCTTATGCAGGCGCCTGTACAAAGTATGTACTTAGTCACTGGTTAAGCCAAGGGTACACAGCTTAAAACAATGTTCTTATACAGGGATTGATGTTCTAGAGCTAATTTGAAACGTTTTTGAGCGCGATATGTCGGCTCCAAATTCGGCCCCAAGTTACCGGCGCAAAATCGTGGCATATTCGCTCTACAACATTCCATTTGAAGGAACGCACTCAATTACCAATCACACAAATAACTTTTTACATAAAACATGTCGATACAATGGGCGTACTATAAAATACGCTAACATTTTATTTATACTGTGACACAGTTAAACCAATTTTTAACTGAATCTGTGAATATGAATAAACACCATATTTTCCTTAAAAACTCTTTTCAGCAAGTTCTAACTAAAAACGTTCATCTTATCACAGGCTTGTAAAACAAAACATAATCGCACTAACACACACTTTAAACTATTCAGCTTCTGGTCTTTAAACCCTAAGTCCATTTCAAAATATTCAATTTTCCCCAGCACAAATTTTAAAATTCTCGCTGTTGAAAAATCAACTCTGCTCCGTTAAATTTAAGTTGAAATTAGTATGTGCAGCAAAAATGCTTTTCTAATTCATCGTGGTACCAAACGTACCTGTTCCTTCTTCAATAGAATTTATCTTCTTCGATATCCAAGTTGTTCTTATTATTCGGCTGGTTGGAATGTCTTCGGAGCGTGCCGAGGGAGTCGTATTCGTTCGCGATCGCCTTCGGGTATAGTTTCGGGGTAGTTGCCTGGGTGTTATGGTTGTTCGCGTTCACTATGTTGTTGCTCTTTGAGAGGAGGATCCCGCTGGTGCCTCCGATGCCCGTGAAGGAGGGCTGGCGTTTTGCTTTGCGGGGCTGTGGGGGAATTGGTGGTGTTAGTTACCTAAGTAAGTGTAAAATTTGTCGTTATCCTAGCAACACATCAAAAAGAAAATTGAGGGGAGGGAGAACTTCCAGGGGACGATGGTGTACTGTGAAATTATTTCCAATGCTTGACTATGAAATCCTTAGCAAAACGACGTCTGCTGATTATTCATTCTGTTTTTCACATTATTGTAAAAATTACCTAACCCTCATCCTATCAGCAGAAAGACGTCCACTGCTAAACAAAGGCCTCCCCCAAAGGGGGCGATTGTCATAATCGTCACGCTTGGCAGGCTGGTTAGCGATCGCAGTGTAGCCTAAACCTAACCCTTTCTATGTATATTATTGCTCCAGTAAATATATAAAAAATAAATTCTAACTTTCAGTAACTCACTGCCAAGTAATAGACGGCAAATAAGTAAGTAATGAAGCGCTTAGACTTAAGTTTGCAATGTACAAATTTTAAAGCTTTGGTGTACTCATTGTTGAGAAGCCTTATAATAAATAAAATTATAAACCAATTTACTCTCTAATTACTATAAAATATAAGCACTACAAAAGTAACAAGTAACAATAGGTACTTACAACTTCCTTCAGCGGCACGGTGACGTAGCTATTCTGCTTAGCCGTGATGTAGTGTGGGCTTGATGGCACCCGGTTCTGTTTGTTCCACGGCATGCGGGTCCCGCGCCGCTGGCAGAATATCACGCTCGCCAGGCAGACTAGGCAACCTGATGACAAAACGACATTTGGTAAATAAAAAAATTTTTTTTTTATTTATTTTTTTATTTTTTTTTTATGTATTGAATAAGTTAAAAAAACGAATAAACGAAAATAACTTGCAAGCGCATAAAAAACGACAGAAAAAAAACAAAATTAGCTAGATACTAACATTACTTTCATTTAGTTATATTATAATTCATAATTCTTTATTGTACCACAAAAAAACTTATATTATAAAAACAGTCAAAGTCAAAGCATTAATTTCAAATAAACCATTATCAGGTACTTTTGAATTGTCAAAGTCAGTCCGTCAAAAACATGAAGCTATTTGCTAGTCATAATGTTCATGTACAAAGTTGAGTTTTCACCCAGCAAACCTACACAGTTATGGTAAACGTCAATCTTTTTTTTTTATAATTACTTATTAAATATTTCCCCACTATCAGGCGTAGTTTTCCAAAGCTCTGTCAATTTTTAAGTATCATGAAGTTACTTATTGCACAAAATTAAAAATAATACGAAGTTTATATGACCTTCGCACATTAGAGGTTACATAAAGCCAACAAATATAGCAAAATAATCAAAAAGAGATGTTAAAAAAAATGTGGTCAAGTGTGCCTTAACCATTTTTGTGTTCCATCCTTGTCAAGGGGAGTGCTAACCGTCTCTCCTTTCAATAGACACAGTTCGTGTGCACGAAATTATAGGAGTGTACTAACTTGAGCAAAAACTTTACTTGCGCGATATAGAACTTTTAGTTATAACTCCGTAGAAAATTGAGAAAAATACATAAAAAATACAGTTAACATGTAGCCTGGTATTTTACCAAATGAATGAACAACAAAAAAGTACGAACAAAAACATGAAACAAATACAAAAAGACCAAAAACTAACATTGACAATTACAACACGCCAACTAGCGCCATCTAGTTTCAACTCATCGAACTACGTAGTCAATAAAAACTCACCCATAACGAAAGCAGCGACCACACAACCTATAATACTGCCCAAGCTGAGCGACCCGTTGTCAGACATCGTGACAAAAGACGCCATCTCGACGTTCTGGCTGTAAGCTGGCATCGCGTAGAGTTCTGTTGAAAAGAGATGCTTGTTATGAATATTTGGGCTAGGTGGAGGCAAAAATAAATACTGCTGCCGTTTTCACTAAGATTAAGCGGCAACTAAACGAATAATTAAATACTGCAATCATATCTAGGCATTACCCTTTTGAGTACATATTCGCCGTAGGTACTTTTTGTCACATATTTGTGACGTTTGGCTTGCAGGGCACGCGCTTGCTTTTTATGCGTACGTGACAATGGCGTTCAAAAGGTTAATATAAATCATCCACTTTCCACAGCCTTTACCCAACTATGTTGGGGTCGGCCACCAATCAAACCGGATGCAGCTGAATACCAGTATTTTATCTAGAGCCTGTCCTCCACAACCCAGTTATGGGTATCTCTTGGCAAGACTGTATACTACTAGAATTTAGGTGTAATTAGTAGTAGTGAATTTAGGTGTTACCTATGAACATGTTAATTTATGTATGTAACGTGTTGTTCTGTATAGTTCCGGACGTATAAGAATAGCACCATTCCATCACTTCCTGTGGGAGTCGTTAGAGGCGACTAAGGGACTCACCAGAGAATGGGCAGCAGCATTCTCTGTACATTGCAACAGCTACCTACACTGCACCAATCCGCCTGCCAAGCGTGACTATTATGGCAAACCCCCCTTTGGGGACGGCCTATGTCCAGCAGTAGACGTCTTTCGGCTGATATAATGATGATGACGTGTTATTTCCATCATTATTCAGTTGTGAAAAAGGGATGGTGCTATACTCCCATAACGTAATCACACGTCAAAGATGAGGGCTGATCAATTAATCTTCAAATTTACTATTAGTGGTGACTGGTTACCCAAAATAACACCAATTAGTCTTATCTAAGCTATTATCACATGACATTTAACAGCAGACTGGAGTGTTAAAGTGCTACTACATTATTTATCAGCGGTTATCATTGTAGGTAGTAGCTAGGTAAACAATGATAAGATTTTGATTGATTTGTTACCTAAGCGAACGTTTACGTTAACGTCTCGCACTAGCCCTCCTGATTAAATTAAGAAGCGCAATAACGGGCTGATGGCTTGAAGTTTCTGGGACTAAAGTTGGACCTCGAACCAGCTCTTTTAGGTCGTCTCACCACCTAGACCTCGATCCAGCTCTTTTAGGTCGTCTCACCACTTAGACCTCGATCCAGCTCTTTTAGGTCGTCTCACCACCTCTTCTTAAACTAGCCTCGGCGGCGGCGTGGAAGTGTGACGGTACTCACCGTTATCCATATCCTGGTCATCATCAGCACAGCGCGCGACCTGCAGCTGCGCGCCCACGCACGCGCCCGCCAGGCACGCGCGCTTGCGCACACGCTCCCCACCCGTACAGGGGCCCCATTCTGCCCAATCTCCCCAGCCTGCTTCTGAGTCTGAAATAAGGAGTAAGGGTTAATATGGTCGTCTTTGTGACCTTTTTTATATCTGTGGGACTCACGTATCCACAACGATTACTCAGACACCAAGCGAATTCATACGAGCGCATCATACATCCGGCCGCCGTCGCAGCGCGCGGCGCCTGCGTCGGCACAGCCCTCGGGCGACAGGCACAGGCGCGTGCGCGTGCGGTGGCCGGCCGCACTGGCACTGGCGAGAGTGTTACTGCACTCGCTCCACTGTATAGTTACCTGCACAGTTGTTGACACAGACGCGGCGCTCGAGCGCGGCGCCTGCGTCGGCACAGCCCTCGGGCGACAGGCACAGGCGCGTGCGCGTGCGGTGGCCGGCCGCACTGGCACTGGCGAGAGTGTTACTGCACTCGCTCCACTGTATAGTTACCTGCACAGTTGTTGACACAGACGCGGCGCTCGAGCGCGGCGCCTGCGTCGGCACAGCCCTCGGGCGACAGGCACAGGCGCGTGCGCGTGCGGTGGCCGGCCGCACTGGCACTGGCGGGAGTGTTGCTGCACTCGCTCCACTGTATAGTTACCTGCACAGTTGTTGACACAGACGCGGCGCTCGAGCGCGGCGCCTGCGTCGGCGCAGCCCTCGGGCGACAGGCACAGGCGCGTGCGCGTGCGGTGGCCGGCCGCACTGGCACTGGCGGGAGTGTTGCTGCACTCGCCGCTGCACTCGCTCCACTCGCTCCAGCAGGACCATTCTCCTATACAAACGATAATGGTAAAGTTATTGTGGGCTAACAAAAATGAGAGGCTACTAGTGTAATACTAGTAGCCTCTCATTTTCTTTACTTTGTCTGGGTTCCATCATCAAACCCTTACTACCAAATACAATGTAAAAGTTTGAACAGTCGATTATACTTGACACTTATTTATGTCTCGTGAAGTCAGTCACAACTTGTACAACATCATACGCACCAGTGCAGGCCTGCGTGTTACAAGCCCGCAGCATGTCGGCGGGCCCGCGGCACGGGGGGCGCGCACAGCGGCGCCGGCGCCCCTGCTGGCCGCCCCCGCACGGCGCGGAGCAGGCGCCCCAGGGGCCCCACGCCTCCCAGTTGGCGTCGTCCTCTGAGGAGCGTTCTGTGGTGCAGCGACCTCGGGATGTGCAGTAGCGTTCGTCTTCGCGGACGAGGGATAACTGTGGAAAGAAAAACCAAAGTGTAAAAAAATGTGTGGTTTTTTATTACTAGATGGTATGAACTATAAAATAAGAAGGGACAAAGATATTGCAGCAGGACAATATAAAAAATGACAACTTACTTTTAACTGCTCTGGTGATGGGGCTCTACATTGGAATTTAAATCTCTTTTCTGTGTAGCTTCCGTCTGATCCATTTCCTGTGAACAACAAAAATAACCGATACTAGAAATAATTGAAGCAGTGAACATTTTTGGGGTCAGCAAGATTTTCAATGCGTCAAAACTCATTAGTCTGTAAAAAATACTTCCGCACCTTTACAAATAGCATTATTTACCTGGACAATTTAATTTAAACCTACACAATTCCTCAACAAAAAACTACCCTTAATCACCAGCGAATGCTAAACTAGATAGGTATGGTAGGTCTCTCACCAGGTATCTGCACCCAAGGCGTCCAAGCCGTGGCCTTCCTAACTTCACAGGGCGACATATCACAAGGCAGACGCTCCGTGCTGAGTCCCTCGCAGTCCGCGCCGCCATTCTTGGGCAGGGGGTTGTTGCAGTCTCTCCGCCGCTCCTTCCAGCCACCGGAGGGCCCGCAGCCGGGGCCCCCGGACCCAGAGCAAGGGGACCAGGGGCCCCAGTCTGACCAGCCGCCATCAACTGCTGCGAGGCTTGGGTCTGGGGAAGAATGGGATAGTGAGTCATAAATTGAAGGTCTATCAAAAAATTGTGCGTTTCGGGACGATGGTTTGCCTTCACAAGAGATGTTAGACTTATACCGATTTTGTAGATGGTTGAAATTGTAATTACGAACTGAATACGATTATGGTTGTTATTACATTTAAAACGGAACTTCCTATCCAAAACAAATCTCAGAAGATAGTGGCCATAAAAACTGCTGTTAAAAGATTTTAACGTTTCTTGTATGATCCACAAAGATTGACAAAATAATGACCAACCTCATATTTGTACAACGCTTACCTGGACAAGGCGGCAGGTTGCAGTACACGTCATCGATATCGAGCCCCACGCACACGCGGCCGCCGAACTTGGGCTCCGGCGCGCTGCACGTGCGCCTGCGCGACTTGATGGCGATGCCGCACGACGCGGAGCACTTGGACCAGCCCGACCAGCCCGACCAGCCGCCGTGGACGGTGCAGTTCGTTACTGATATGCTGGCGCCTGCGGGACACAAATTATGATGAATAAGAAGAACAACCATAAACACGATTCAATATGCTTTGATTTGACGTATCAAAACCGGGAGTATGTTTGAAACTGGGCGAAATTTGTAACACATTCGTGTAAGTCCACATTTTTTAATTTACGGTTACATTTTTTTCAGCCTGTTCTGCCCAACTGCAGGACCAAGTCCTCCCTTTCTTCTCTCCATTCCTACCGGCTTTGGGCAATTGTGGAGCAATCCAGTTGATAGCCGTTAACCTCGTCCCGCGATCTTCGCCTGGGTCTGCTGCAATGTCGCCAGACATTTTCGGGGTCCCACTCATTGAGATTGATTTAGCCCATGATCCGTTAGATATGCGGCAGACGTTTTCCGGCCCAGTCCCGTTTTAGCCTACATGCTCTTTGGTCGTCGCCGATGAGTTAATCAGTATGTAACTTGTTGCTAATTAGTATTCTACCTGGTACGGGAACACGATCTCATCCGTTGCTATAAATCAGTGACAGGGGTTGATTTGATCGCCCAGAGCGGAAGGAGTCATTTGATTCTGAGTCTTTCTCATCCAAAAAAAGAGGGTCAATTTACACAAAACAAACAAACAATTTATTATGTAAGAGTTACATACCTTCACAAGTTTGTCCGCCGTAAGCCGGGCGGGGGTTGTCACAGCGGCGCGTGCGACACATGCACATGTCGGGCTTGTTGTCGTCGTACATCGACTGAGAGGTGCCGTCCTGCATGCAGGGCTCCCATTCCGACCAGGATGACCAGCCGCCGTCCACTGTAACAAAGGAAGATTATTAAACATTTTACTTTTCATACGTTAATAGTTGCAGGAAGCAAAAGCAGCTGGAAGCCAGGTGCTTCCAGCTGCTTGAAGCCCTAATGGCTAGATCCAAGGTGAAAGAATAAAGGGATTGCTTGTGCGAACTTCGGTCAGCCGCCAGCACGCAGCCCGAGCGCGACGAGTAGCAGCTCCGACACACTGCCTATCTCCTCCACATACCTTGAGCATCAACCGCGGCACAGGCCGCCGTGTCCTGCTTGAAGGCGGGGTCGCCCACGTTGCCGGCGGCGGGCACGCAGCGCTCGCGCGCGTCGTCCCAGCCGCAGTGCGGGTCGGCCGCCAGCACGCAGCCCGAGCGCGACGAGTAGCAGCTCCGACACACTGCCTATCTCCTCCACATACCTTGAGCATCAACCGCGGCACAGGCCGCCGTGTCCTGCTTGAAGGCGGGGTCGCCCACGTTGCCGGCGGCGGGCACGCAGCGCTCGCGCGCGTCGTCCCAGCCGCAGTGCGGGTCGGCCGCCAGCACGCAGCCCGAGCGCGACGAGTAGCAGCTCCGACACACTGCCTATCTCCTCCACATACCTTGAGCATCAACCGCGGCACAGGCCGCCGTGTCCTGCTTGAAGGCGGGGTCGCCCACGTTGCCGGCGGCGGGCACGCAGCGCTCGCGCGCGTCGTCCCAGCCGCAGTGCGGGTCGGCCGCCAGCACGCAGCCCGAGCGCGACGAGTAGCGCGCGCAGCGTAGTCCAGAGACACGGAACACGCCGCCCACGCTGCCTATATAGACGGACATCTATCGAGAAGGAGGATTGTGGTCGTTACACTGGTTGAAGATTTCAAAAATGGAACGCTTAGTATTTAGGACTGTTTAAACTGAATACGTATGCAACATTTTGTGTCTGTGCTGTTTACCGTTGAGGAGTTTCTTCGTTGTGAGCCAATGAGAATAGTAGAATCAGGTCACAGTTATCATAAAAACTAATTGTCATCGGAACTGAACCAATCATGTCATCAGTCTGTAGGATAGGATGAAGTGATTCCAATTCAGCTTGCAAGATTTGACCTGAACAACGTTGCAAGTTAAATAAAACCTTGTAAAAAATCGAATCCCACCACCATTCAGTCGAAATTCATGAGTAAAAAATAAGCAGGCCATGTTCATTTTCTATCGAAACTCCTTACGCTAGACCAGTTCAAAGTGATATCACCGACGTTAACTGTACACTTCTGTCTAAAGAAAGTGTTTATATAACAATGGTGGAGTTTAAGTCAATAAAAGTATGCTTAACCGATTAAACCCTAGCGGTGGCAGTTCCATTATCGCACTGATACTTGCAGGTAATCCCGTGTCAGAACAAAACGTACTTTTACGTCTATTTCTAAACATGTTTGCTTGATGAGCTTTTTTACAGAAAAGGGAACATTTACCAAAAAAAAATGTACTCACAGTATCCTTAACAAACTGCATAGTCAGAATCTCAACGCTACTATTCTTGCCGTTAAGTTTCCACCTCTCGACCAAACAGGCGCCATCCAGCTTGGGTAGTACTGCCAACTTCAGCACATCGCCAGCCTGTGTTGCCACGTACAAGACGAGTTGCTTCTCAATGTTCTTAGCGGTCGTGACGTCAACGGTGATGTGAGTGAAGCGCTCTGACGTCACTTTAAAAACGGGTTCGCCGGAGACCGGTTGGACGGACTCGTACATGAGGTGGTAGCGGTGATATTCTATTGCTTCGTGGATTCTGTGGAATTACAAAGAATTGTTTTTTTTTTCACCTGAGAATGGGCAGCAGCATTCTATGTGCTAATCTCCCCCCCCGCGCCCCCTTGGAGTAGGCCCATGTCCAGCAGTGGACGTCTTTCGGCGGATATGATTGATGATGATAAAGATTTGCTCTGATTAAATTGTCTTGTATTTATACTACATATGTATGTATGTCGATGATAAGGGAGGGTATGATGAAGGTATTCTAATACTCAGAATATTGATTGGACCGGGAAGGACGAACCATAGATACAATGTGTACTTGGATGGAAAGGCTACCGAGATGGAAGATGATGATGGTGGATGGAAGAAAAATACATTTTGCGCCAATCCTAAGATTAAGAGTTATCGTAGAAATTCATCAAGTGAAAATTAAAAGCAGTTTAGATGGAACAAGAAGGTAACGGTCAGGTTGTTTATAACTATCACAATAGTTCGTGATACCACTAACCTGGAGTCAGGAACACACTTGAAATGGTCCCTAGCCTGCTTAGAAGGCGACCTTGGCTCCCATGTAGACGTGGGTCTGTCCTGAACCTTGTAGGGTCCCTCAAAGGCCGCGTGGATATCCGACATGCTGTAGATACATACTGCACTTCCAACTATGCTGTTCCTGTAGAGAAATAACATTATTATAGCATGACTTTGTCCCGCTTCCTTTAATCGTTCTTGCATGGCGTGACAATCGAGGGAGCAATAGTAAAAAAAACTGTTTCAAGAAAATAGCACGTTATGTTGCATTTAATGTTTGTCAAAAAAAAAACGATGAACTTAATTCTATACAACGTGTAACAGAAGGAACGCAAAACCTGAAAAATGTATTGAACAGCAGATTTTTTCGATTTTAGTGTTGGTCCCATGGTAATTTTTTTTATGAAAAATAAAAATGATCAAGATTAATTGAACTTTACAATTAGACAGTTTTCCGCCGTATCCCAGTTTCTATATTTATGCACGATATTTGAAAATAAGCATTAATGCGAGGTAAGCATAACTGAAGAAAGTTTGGTATACTAAAGTGAACCTCTGAAATCTGCCGTGTTCATTCTATTAACAAAGACAGTAGTACTTACGCGGGTGTAGTGAACGTAGCAACAAGGACCTTCTCCTGAGGCAGGTACTCCACGCTTTGGACCTCGTCGTAATGGAAGGGCACGTCTCCAGGCACGGAACACTTGAGTCGAGCCTTGAGGAACGTACTCCAGCTGTCCTTCATCACCAGGTAGCCTCCTGGATCGTTCTTGCAGACGCGCGCGATTCGGGAGTAAATTATCTGGAGAAAATGAAACTATTTTTAGCACCTTTTTTTATTTTTTATTTGAGATGGGTTTGTTCTTGACTCTAGTCTAGGTCAGGACATAGACAAAAGTCGTCGACGATAGAGCGAGCTTACCCAGAAGACTAATTTTGAAGAGATTAGGGTTGTATGCGTTCGGAAACACGGACGCAGGCAGAGAGTTCCACTCCTTTGCTGTGCGCATAATAAAAGACGTTTGGAAATACTTAGTGCGAATTGGTGGAATGGAGGGATGGTAACTTGCAGTGCGTCTAGATGTCCGAAGATAAAAGGGGGCCTAAAAATAAACAGCTCACTTTTTGGTAAATTTAAGGATTTGGCTTTTTATCATCTGCCTTGTCCACTGCAGTGTGTACGGCTTCCAGTTGAACTAGATAATAGCAGCTGAAAATATCTATAGTTTATAGCAATGCCTGGTTAATCATTTTAAAGTGCATATTTACTATCTTCACGGTGCTGCATGTCGTGAGAAAGTCAATCCTTAAATAAATTAATCAGGTAGCTAGCTATTCATTTGTGAGTTGTGAAATAGGATAGGTTATAACCGTTACAACTATATCCATAACATCGCCTACACCATATTTATTATTTAAAACAATGACTGTGTAATGGATCAATGAATTACGGAGACAATTGGCAAATTGGCAGTGTCGTTATAATGAGGGTCATAACCTTTTCCGTTGCACGATATATTATGACACTATCAGATGGGACACTCTTCTTATTTGAGGGTCCCCTAATGTATAAGCACCATATTAACCTACTATCTTAGGTAAGGGACTTCGGACAGACGTTACAGGGGATATAAATATAGAAACAGTGCCGGTTGATCAATAAATTGCTGGTTTCGAAAGAGGAAACGGTTTCCAGTAAGAGCTCAATCACTCAGGCGTTGAGTAACGAGTCGAGTAGAATTATCCTTAGAGAGAGGATAAAGCTGGCTGAACATTACTATTGGTTTAAGGGGAAAATACTCTTCTACAGGTAATATTCTTATATTACCTGTAGAAGAGTATTTATATGAACATGGTGTCTATACTTTTAGTGCTTTTGTAGCGGCATCAATGCCACCACATGAAAAACTAAGAAGCGAAATTTGTCAGGCAACAAAAAGAACCGCAACGCCATCTACGACGAACTAACAACAAAATCCTGCATCGTGCAAACAAAGTTCTCCGTGCGATTTGAACATATACAATAATAGTCCGAATATCAACTATCGGGCAGTTACCCACCAGACACAACAACCGTCTGGCAGGAGGATCCTCCCATTTTTCAGTGGAGGTATGCGGGACGTTCCTCTCTGTACCCCATACCTCTATACTGGTGACCCCGACGTGATGAGCAGTTCTCACAGCTGTGCGCTACTGCAGTTTTTCCAAGTTTAATAAAATAGATAACGTGATGTGGGCAAATTCGAAGATGTAGGTAGAGACCTAAAGACTGGACGCGCGGTGACGTCAGAAACACGCGCGTTGTTATGTAAACATAATGACACGGGACATGTGTAGAGACCTACTTTATGCATGTGAGAAATGCGCCTCCAAGCAATGTGCATATATGTATAAGGTCCCATTAAAATAGATGGACAAATTTTAACACAGCGTTCAGTACGTCTAACCAAAGATATCCAAGCAAAAAAAACACTGATTTAAGTGATTTTATTTTAAACTAAAATATTTTTTTTTTTTGGGACACTAGAATAAACACATCCATTATAGGTACCTGACGTGGTCACTTGCACCTTTCACATTTGTAGTATCAAAAGTATGAGATAACAAAGACATGGATGTGTTTTTGCATTGGGTAACTAACATTTGCTGTATTTTCGTTAGCTGTTTTTTTTACTTGTAAGTATTTAATGCATTTTTTTTATTATTTTTTACCTTTGTCCTTATTTTGGTAGTCTAAATGATTTCTAAAAGTTTGTCCATCTATTTTAATGGGACCAGTACACCAATTTACAATCAAAGGTTTGCCCCTATTATCTTATTGACATTCCTGGAACGGTCCTGACCGGATCAGTGAAGTATCAATGGCATTTGACCAACTTTCAATGATCTCCGGAAGGTCTATGAAACTCACTTCAGTATCGGATCCAGGGATCCGAGAATCCTTGGATCCGATACTGAAGTGAGTTTCATAGAATTTTAACCGGGCAAATGCAAACAGGATATGGGAACAAAGCCACGGGAAATGAACACTTATTTATATCATTACTAGTTGCCGCCCGCGGCTCCGCCCGCGTGATTGTCGAAAATTATCCCAAGGGAACATATTCCCGGGATAAAAAGTACCCTATATGTTATTCCAGACTATAATCTACCTCTGTGCCAAATTTCATCAAAATCCGTTCAGTAGTTTTTACGTGAAAGAGTAACAAACATCCATACATACATCCATACTTACAAACTTTCGCCTTTATAATAGTAGTAGGATAAAGTACAAACTCACCGTTCCACAATTCATGAACTCCACAGCGACCTCCCTGAACACGAAGTACACAAACTGATCGTCCTCGAAGCTACCCACGAACTGGGGCTCGTTCAGCCAGTTCAGATCGTACTGGGTTGTGCGGAGCATGCCCGAGTCGTGGGTGGCGGCGCCTTGACTCCTGTCAACAAAATTGGATATTAGGATCTGACAGAGTTTTTGTTTTCCATCAATGACGACATCTACTCTCATACGAACTATACATATAGACCTGAATAGATCTTCAAGAAATTTTACATCGTGCTACCAACTTCAAGTTCTCCGCGTGATTTAACAGATCATGCCCAATATCAATCATTGGCTAGTTCCCCACCAGACAGCAGTCTGGTCAGAGGATCCTTTTCAATGGAAGTTTGCGAGACTTTATACTCTGTGATCCGCTTGGGTACTCCTCAAACCTACAATCTAGAAGTCTTTAAGTCCAGAATGAATAGGTTACTTCTCGGGCGTCGGCCGGGGAGGAGCACGCTTGTGCCTTAGCAAGCGTACTTCATTGGCGACCATATCATCAGTTCCTTCAGACGAGATAGTGGTCAAACGCGAGCCATAAATAAAGACAGTTAAGAACTGTCCGAACAAACTGTATCTATGGTGATAAGGTCATAACGTCTTAAACTAACTAATGAACGTCTAGCCTAGGGATATAAATACCAAACAAAGAGGTGGTGTCATAAAAACAAAGCGGGTTAGATAAGTATCCTATTAACGATTAACAAACTTTTACCAACAATCAAATCGAAACAAACAGGAAATTAATAATCCCTAATAACGTAATAATCTAATATTTATTACAAATCTAACAATAACATTTAAGGTGGAGTTTAATCTAATCAATGCTACTAGGATTGCGAAAACTGACAATATAGAACGACACTAAACTGATATACAAGGACATACAATCGATATCAACTAATAATTTACTGACCCGTATATCGATATCAAATTAGAGCGGAGCCACCTCGTCGTTACGTTTGGAGCACTAGTCACCCCTTATAGTGGAAATGTGTTTACGACTTGGCAGGACTATAAAATCCGCATAGCAACGACTTGCAATATATTATGTAGATTCTAAATCGTTCTGATTTCTTTAACTTATAGAATTTAGAGAATGCGATACGCCTGTTCAAAACATGAGCCACACGTTGGAGGGCTCCAAGTGCCCATACTGTACTTGAGGGGATTCATTGAATGCCTCAGATGTTGCAATTAAAGTAACCACCTACCGGACCCAAATAATCTGAGGAGTTAAGACCATATCAGCCCCAACATGACATTTAACTAATAATAAAAATGCTATTAAAAACTATGTCAGCTAGCAGAGCTGTAAACAAACATGTAAATAGCTTAAATACTACTTTAATTCGATAAGAAGCTTTGAAAAATTAAAATCATTGGTGTTTAAAACTCAACCATCAAATAACACCATCTTGTTAACAAAAAAAAGGCAGATAGATAGTAATCAATCTGCCTTTTCCCAGCTATGTTGGGGTCGGCTTCCAGACTGCTGAATACCAGTATTTTACAGGAGCGACTGCCTCCTGCCGACTGCCAGGAGCTACTGTCTGACCTCATAAAATATTGATTAGTTTACCTGCAAATAGCTGTATCGGAGCTGGCGAAGTCGGTGGGAGTACCAGCGTAGTACTCTCCGTTGCTGGCCAGGAGCGCAGTCACGTTGGAGGAAGGGTTGTAGGGGCAGTTGGCTACTCCCGTCACCCATTCCGTTACTGTCCTGATTGACTCGATCTGGTGGAGACAAGGTTTTAGTTAGCAATCATTATTATTATGATCCTGGATGGACGTTCATTCAACAAATATTTTAAGGTCCTAATCTAGATGATGGCGAGAACCATGCGAGAACACTGTGATGAAGGCTGACTGAAATGTATGGTTGACAACTAACATAAACTTTCGTCAGACCCCAAGTAAATTGGGACAAGGGCAAGAGGATGACGATATTCTATATCACCCGGATAACGGGCGGTGGCTGAGCAGAGGCTCACTAACGGCCGGTTTCAATAACGTATCTACCTTTGACTAACTGTCAAATTAGCTATCAACAGTAGCTGAAACGTCATGTTTTCCTTTAAAACATGACGTTTCAGCTACTGTTTGTAGCGTACGTTATTGAGACCGGCCGTTAGTCGTCTTTAAAACTTATTTGATAAAAAGGGAATGATATTTCCTGGAATGACATAAATGTGAGTAACTCTTCATCAGTTTTAGGGTCGTCTCCTTATTGATTTAACTTGATTCCAGATCTAGACAAACTGGCTTGAACACCGAAAGTGTTAGATAAACATTTAATGTGTGCTTACATACAAATTCGATTTCAATATTCAAATATTCTTAACATACACTTTACGGCAGCAAACCTTAGAATAACAAACAAGATTTAGAGCTGTGGCTTAACTTGTGACTTCTGCGGTACCGGTTGCTAGTTTAATTCTCGTTTGGAGAACTATTTATTTGCCCTCCAGACAGTTGTTTGTGTTTGTCTATGTGATATTGTCTTTTCCCACAACTTCTTTGTACAAACACTCCAGATGCGCTCGTGGGTACGATTTTAAATTCTGTCTTCTACAACATCTATCTCATCATGTTCACTGGTTCAAGTCCTAGAGTGTGAACGGCCTGTTAGTCACTGAACTTTTAAAAGTCAATTTTACTTTTTCCCTCATATCCTCCTCATCCATACTTCTCTATTTAGTCGTCGTCTCAGTATTCATCACCCCCTTTTTTCTCTAATGTTTCTTTCATACTCTAATCTTTCCTCACGAAATTTTCCTGACCTAACCTCTTGACAATATCATCATAATTTCAGCCGAAAGACATCCACTGCTGGACATGGGCCTTCTCCAAGATCTGCCACATTGGACGGTCCTGTGCGTCTCGCTTCCAGCGGATTCCCGGGGCCTTCACCACTTCTTTTTTCAACCTTTCGACTCCATCGACTATCTGTTCTGCCACACAATGTAGATACAGAAAACAATCTTAGTAAGCTAATTTTCACATACCTCTCGCCAACTGCAAACAGGGCTAAACGCATGAGTCCCACAGGCAAACAGCTTGTGTCCATGTAACAGCAGCACTTTGATGTAGTTGTGACAGTCATGTTCCGTCTGCCCCTTCATCTGGCACAGCTTGGTCTTGTTGACGGAGGCCAGCCAGTCGGCGCGTTCTAGCACCGCTAGGCCTCGTAGAGATAGTCTGAAGAGGGCATCCCTGGGAAAAAAAGAAAATAAGAGTTTATTCGCTATAGTGAAAATACCTCAAAGAGTGCGAATATGACATCCTTATTGGGAATCATGTTTCACCCGGTTGGGGTTTAAACACAAGTTTTTCGTGACATCAGCAATCAGTTAGACGACTCACATGAGCAAAGGACTTGTCATTTTTCGGCCAAAGAATTGGCATTGCCATTCAACGCGGAGCATAAAACTTCATAAAGGCCCTGAGTTATTTCTATCTGAGATAAATAATTTCAAAAGTGTACATTACAGTTTTGATCAATTATTCCTAGCATGTTTACACAATATAGATTAGCCATTTACCAATGTTTAAGTATCTATTTACTACGCTTGTTTTACGAGCATGCGGTACTTGACAACTTGCATGTTACCAATACAAATATGAATAGGCATTATTATCTTAATCCAATAATTACGACATACAGATAGCAAGCACCAATTGCGTAAATTGTATCCTTGAATGACTTAGAGGGCAATAAATTACAAAAATCCACCTATTAATTCCATATCGGAAACGACATTGAACATTTTTATCTAGATGACAACGTAGACTGCGGGGCGTCATATGTATTTAAAGTAGGTGAAAAATGCATCGGTTTTCAATTTCAACCTTACCAACCATTCAATTAAATTCCAGAGTAATTGATTTCAGAGAGATAAAATGACCGCAAATCGCTTCCATTGGTCGTCACACACATCAAGAGACGTGGACCATGTGGTGCAATTCACTCTGAGCCTATCAGAACCAAGAGAGAATGGAAAGAGATGAACCAATTGGCGCAGGAAAGTGAGGAGACCCGAACCCAAACAATGGGACCAGGGAAGGAAGAAGTCACTGAGTGCTCTGTTACCACGGAAAAGCCACTACTTATTGGTGCCCAGGCAATTGAGCACAAGTTTCGGCTATCATCGCCATAGTCAGAATTCTCACAGGTCATTAAATTTCTATGGGTAAATAATGACACTCACTGACTCGCTTAGTTTGTATGGAAAGTTTTCCCTATGCCGTATCTAGCGGTAGCCGTATCAACGACTCGGTTCTTATAAAATGCAAATCTACACTTGCATTTAACACTATTTTCGCACACGACCCAGTAATCTAATCACCTAGATCATATTTTAAAATCTAGGAAATACGAATCGTTGCACAAGCAGTAAGTAGTTAGAATCAATCGGAACACATGTAAGTAACCGTACACTATTTGATTGCCACAGGATCGAATATCAATACTGTGCCGTTGTAATCGATAGCGTTACCGATAGAACGGTATCGAAATTATACATGTATCGAGTGTGGTCGAGACTATTTACGATATAGTCTATTGAGAATAATTTCGTCATGAGATCAATAGCCAATCATTGGGCAGGTATTGGTAGTTATTAATTGTCGTAGGTAATTATGAAGATAAGTCAGGTATGGTAAGGGATGGTTAATTTGCTGACTGTTAACGTATATAGTATCTAATAAAGCGTCATGTTTGAAAGGCAAACATGACGTTTCAGCTACTGTTGGCGGCTAATTTGACATTTGAATAAAGTAAGATAGGTACGTTGTCGAAACAGGCCGTAAATCAAAACGATAGAATAATTCCAGCAGAGTTCTCCAAATAAATACCTGCTATAATTACACAGCAATAGGTTCTCAAATACACAAGTAACTAATAGTTACTTGTATGGAGTTGGGACATTTATATAACTGAAACGATATGCGTCGAATACATCTTAACCAAAGCTTCTGGGAAACAGGCTTGATGTTAATAACACAGGATGACGAAATTATAACTCTATAAATCTTTGCCGAATATACACTGTCAAATTAGAACGATGCAAGCCAATAAACCCAACATAAAACGAATGTTTACACAATAAACTTCACACATTTCGGTACTACGCTAGACGCGTGCCTTGATGCGTGTTTAAAAAGCACATGAACAAACAAAATGCTTTAATAACTGAGCCAAATGTTCACGGCACACATATTGACACTATGTGGCAAACACTGGCACTTCCTGGCGTTTGATCTATGCCGCTTGTGCCACGAATAGGGATGCCATTGCTGTTGCTGGTGTGGGAATTGTTCAGAATTTCGACCTTAACTTTTTTCCTTGAACGCTAAACTTAACTTCATTTATGATATCTTAATTTAACTGATCTAAAAACAGTGGTAAGTCTTGAACAGTATGCTACTAATACTATTGACATCATGCATATATGTCACCTGATTTTTTTTTGTAATTTTACGGTAAGATTGTAATAAAGCGCGTAAGATTGTAGATTATTTTAACCCGCGACTTCGTCCGCGTCATTTTTTACTAAGGACGTGTATATTGTAGGAATATATGTTTATAGACGCGGATATTTTATTACAATACGTTTCTATAGACTACGTTTTTTGTTTTACCGTCTTTTGACAATATGTACAGGTTTTGGAGGCTAGACACGGGAACACGCCACATACAATTGCCCATGGGAAAAGCAGTTTTTCTCTAAGTGCACACCTGCTACCTTCAGTGTCTGCCCTTGACTTTTATTTATAGTCATTGCAAAGGCGGGTTTTAAAGGGAACTGCACTCTTTTAAACTGGAACGGCAAGTCTGTTGGAATAATGGGAATACGTGGAATCAGAACATTTTCTCCTTTTGCCGTTCCAGTCATAATTGTTCCTTTAACGATGTTTTTCCCCAAGTGCGTAATTTGCAATCGAGTGCCGTTGCATAGCCGAGGTGCATCAAGATTACGCATTAATAGAACGGGACACCAACTTTCAACCTCAGGTTATGGGAAGGCACGCCTGGTAATTCTAGAGAGTTAAGAAACTCGACAGGGTATGATGTTACGTGTTCTGTATCCATTACATTATCTACAGAGAGATATTCCACGACGTCACCTTCCACTCCTGACATAATATTTTCATTAATCTGTCCAGCAATTTCGTTCGTTGGTGCTAAAATTGCCCTTTCACACAACCATTCTTGGTCTCCCATATTAGTCCGCAGATCAGGATATACGTTGTTTTTTAGATCGTCAGTGCTGCCAACAATATTACAGAATTCGTAATTTAGTGTGATCATACCGTTAATGTCTGTGGCCATACGATCTTCACCAATTTTCAGGAGAGTAGCCGCATACAGCCCCGATTGTGAATCGTTGTGCAGTTGTACTCTCATATTTGTAGTCAGACTAAATTTTTGCACGTGCGCCCATAGCGTAGAGGCCTTCAAACATGCGTTTATTTCATCTGCCGGTGTACCTCTAGTTATCACGGGTAGAATCTGTATGAAATCACCAGCCAAAAGAACAACCATCCCTCCCATAATACTTCTGTTGCTTTTGATGTCTTGCATTGTCCGGTTTAATGCTTCGACTGCTCTCTTGTGAGAAATAGTACATTCATCCCAAACCAACAACTTACATTGCTGCAACATTCTTCCGCGCTCACTATTTTTACTTATATTGCAAACTGGCATTTCTTCATGAGCTAAGTTTAGCTTTAGCTTGTTAAGTTTAGCTTGATCGCTGCCTTTATTTATGTATTTACAGATATATTTAATCGCACGCACTGAACTGCAAACCTCTACATTGATGTGGGTATTAAACATTTTTGACAAAATAGGCGAATAGGGAACCACCCAACTATTATCAACAGTAGCATAACTTTACTGATGTACGTGGTTCATTGTTATGGACTTATGGTAAAAAATTACTGTTAAATATTTTTCCTACGCAAATTGTGCCACCCCCGTTAACCCCCATAGGGGTTGATTTTCAAAAAACGCTTAGATATATATCTCATAATTTGTATTGCGGAGCATTATTTCAGTGTCACGCAAAATATTTCAATAGAATTAAATTTTCCATACAAACTTAGCCACCCCCTTTAACCCCCAATAGGGGTGAATTTCGAAAAACCCTGAAATACGTGTTTCATCATTTGTACTAAAAAGCATTAATTCAAAGTTTCATGCAAAAATGTGCATAAAAATATTGTTCTCATACAAACTTTGCCACCCCTTTTAACCCTTTTAGGGGTTGAATTTCCAAAAAATAATATGCCTATGTCCTTCTCATGAATGCAAACTATCTACATACCAAATTTCAGCAAAATCGGTTGGGTGGTTTAGGCGTGAAAAGGTAACAGACAGACAGACAGACAGAAAGACAGAGTTACTTTCGCATTTATAATATTAGTGTGGATTGTGAACTATTAATTGCATTGCATGCATTTGGATGGGATGTATTGTATTCGAAAATATATGTTCGCAATACGTAAATACTTTATTACTTACATAGTTAAGATTTATTACAATCTTGCGGTGTTTGTAATAAGCCGGTGACGCAAACATACCTAAGTACTCTAAGCTACTAATACCATGGTATTCTAAGCTGCTAACAACCCTGTGCTTTGCCATCTAAAACCATTACACCTCCGAACGCCAATATATAAAATCACTGGATTTTATGACTTTCTTACCTAAAGAAAACATTCTAAGATCGCGACGAACGTAAAGCAGCTTACCTAGATTTCTCATAACAAATTCTAAGACGTAACTTTTGAAAGCATACCTGGTCTATTTTATCGTCTTGGCAGTGGGAACCCTAGCTCTGAACCGAATCCATAGATTATAACTGTGAGCGTTAATAGACAATCGTAATAACACTTAGCTTACATTCGTCTTAATATTGAGGAAATTCTCGAGTTCTCGACTTTCGTTTCACACCGAGTGTAGTTAGGAATATTGGGTCAAGATATTATTAGGAATTTCTACGAATTTCTATGGCGGTATTTGCTAATTATGTGATTCAACCATTTAAGTTGCTTTTATACGAAGTAGTTAACAGAAATTTCACCTCTTCTTTTACAAAATTGCTAGCCGTCAATAAATTATTTGATTTGTTTGCGATATTAGTAAAAGCTGTTGCTATTTTCAGTGATAGGCCATAAGCCTGTTTCATCTCTCGCTTACCTAATATATCTGGCAAAAGCATTCATGATTAATTAATTTTACAAATTCCGTTTCTGGTACATTGGTCAGGCGGTGATAATCATCATTATCATACCAGCCGAAAGACATCCACTGCTGGTCATAGGCCTCCCCCATGGGTCGCCATCGGCTACCCGCGACCCTCACCAGGTCATCGGTCCACCTTGTGGGAGGCCTTCCAACACTACGTCTTCCGCGGTTCAGGGAAATATGTGGAAGGACTGTGGTGGCCTTTGCCCAGCAGTGGGCCAGAGTGGCCTAAATTTTAAAAAAAACCTTAGCACCATAATTTATACAAGGACGTTTATCCCTTTCCGGATACAGTAAAACAGGTTCCAAAAAAAGTACAACTACTTGGCTGAGGTCTCGAAATTGGAGATCGTATCCAATATTAGAACTTGGCAACATATCGAACCAGTAAACCTACGAGACGATTACTAAGTGTTTCCAGATCGAGAATCTTAAAGAAGACCTAGAATCTCCCTTCCCTATATGGAAAACGAGTTTTAATGCTCACGATAACTTTGCAATGTAAAATATCAACTTACCTATGTTGTTGCAATTTTAAGATCGAGTTTTAGATAATAACTGTACCTACCGGAGCTGAGCAGGATCAATGAATCTCTTGTCGACCTTGATTTGAAATAACATGGCCGGATTTACGGTTTAAGAATTAGGTACGGTAGAACCTGAAATTGGCTTAAGTCGGGTATAGACTTAGCGAATGAGTGAATGAACGCTATCGAGTGGGAATCACCCAAAGACGAAATCACCACACGCTCGCTTGCTTTAACACAGTCATACCTATTTGTTCACTAGCGTTCGGCTCGCCTTCGCTTGCTAGGTCTATGGTGCTTTTTTGTAAGGTTCTAACCGTAAAAACTTAGGTGAAGTGAAAAAGAAGTGAGCTATGAATCCAATTAAGGTGAAGTAAGAGTAAAGTTCATTTCAAGTTGCCTCTGCCTAAGTCCTCACTGTGGTTATTTACAGAATAGACCAGCTGCAGGCATGCCGTTCGCCTTCAGCCGGGTACAACGGAACATTCAGTGAACATTCCCACTCTAGAGAGCTCGTTCGCTCTTGCAGTTTGTCTGTACCCGGCATTAGACGAGGATTGTGAGAGCTAGAACAGGACGATTAGTTCAGGAGAAATGCTGACATGATGTAACTGGTTTAAGATATGAAACCGATTAACTTTCTATCAAAAGTTTTGAGATATCTATACTAATTATAAAGCTGAAGAATTTGTTTGTTTGAACGCGCTCTCTGGTACTGCCAGTCGGATTTAGAAAATTAGTTTTGTTTATGATAGCCACATTCACACACAGGAAGGCTATACAGGAACGGGACACAAATACGGAAAAAGGAAAAAACTGGATATGCGCGTACGAAGTCGCGGGCAAAAGTTAGTAAATAAATATTAATGGATTAGAAATGACTCGCTGACTCTAGTTCTCTAAATTTGTTAGCGGGTTTTTTCTTAGTCCGCAAGGAGTTACTAGACCAGCATGAAACCTACAAAGGCGTCGCTCCCGTTAAAGTAGCCAGTAACTGTTTTCAGTCCCAGCTACCAAAGTTACTCAAAATCGGTTCGGCGATTAAACCAACCAAACTCACTTCCACTTTTATATTTCTAAGGAAGTTAGGCTAAACCTTTTGAATGCCATTGTCACGTATACATGACAAGCAAGCGCGTGCCCTGTACGCCAAACGTCACAAATATGTGACAAAAAGTACGGCGAATTTGTGGCTTGGCGTCAATCGTAATGCTTATGCTTTCCATTTATCATCAACCCACCTAATTCTGACTTTCTGAGTAAACGTATAAAACTGTATTTCTCATTTTATGTTGCATACCTAATTATTTATTCTGCTAATTAGTGCACAGAGGTTAATGTTTCATGTAAATATCGCAATAATATTATATGTTTATTGGTCAATATCGATGCAGTTCGAAGTAAACGATATAAGGTTGTACTAATGTCGTTTAATTACTGTTTACCGCGCTTCATTACATAAAATTGACACGTACTGACCTAGTATATTATATTTCTAGGTATTTAATTAATTAGATATGATGGAAATTAAATACTTGTGCCTTGGATTGATCTACTTGGAAGACAAATTACTCAACTGTCGGCGACTGCATTTTTTGGGTAGATTTATGTCACCGCCCGGAGTATTGCAAACTTCGTCGATTTATACTTAATCTCGTGAAATCATAAATTGTAGATAAATTGTGAAAAGCACTGTGTTTTTATTGCGAATGCAATCATTCAAAATAAAAGCACATGTAATTGGATAGTTTATAATGTATCTATCCGTGTGTAGTTACTGTAACTGTGTACAGAATCTCAAAAGATTTAAACTTTTGGAGATTACAATAGTACCTATCTATCCCTAAGAAAATAACATCCTTAGTAAAAATTACCCTTTACTTTTTATGTCTTTACTGCTTCACTTGCGAATCTTAAGGAAACAGAAAATATAAGGTTTTTTTTACGATGCGAAAAGATTGAATTGCTTTTGATCATTTGATCGTCTGTCCCATATTCGGAGCACCTACAATGTAAACTTTTGAAAGATCAATAAAGGCATTAAAAAGTGTTTCAAATTAACCAGTTTCCAATAATTTATGAAGTCATTTGCGGGCCAAAAAGCCTTTTAAAAACGCGTATTCATTGCTTTCTGCGTCCGATATTGAAAATGTCTCACGCAAATTGGCTACACTTATAAAGTAAAGATAAGCGGTAACCTTAATTATTAATATTTAATATAATAAAGAGGCGAATTAGTATGTTTTTTCACATGTTTGTAAATGGTAATTAATACTCTAACATAATAATAACTAACTCTGGAAGTACTGATAACTTATCAACCTGGGGGACTTTAATGGCTAGTTTACACAGTTCGAGCTAGCGTGCGAGTCAGCCTGCCCAGTAGCTGCAGTGCAGTAACTCGCATCGTATGGACGTATCTTACAAGTTACTGCCACGTGTAAGTTGGACAGAAGCTCGCATCCGAGATACTTCATTTTTTTTTGTTTTCACTCGCCTAGGCAGCAGCTCGGACATCACTCGCATCATTCGGACGCGTTCGGCAGTAGCTGGCCAGGCATTTGCGAGCGGAACCTGTATTTTTTGTGTGCTGCGCCTCTTAAGAGACTGAGCAGCTACTATCATCGTGAAGACAGCTAATGCGAGCCGAGCTACTGGCATACGATATACAGGGTGGATGTTTGAGAACCTTAGAGTTACAGGAAAACGTTCCCAGGAGACCATCCATAACTTTTTGAGAGGATCCTGCCCTTTGCCGAAAAGATTTTGACAAAATTTCATTACCCAAACAAATTTTAGCAACCTTTTTTATACTATTGCAATATTTCGAATGATTTTAGTACGCATATTTTTATTTGGTCAAATTTTTACTTGGCAAAATATTACCAAGTATAATGTCATCATAGCATTTGGTCTTTAATCAAATGATTTATTACAGCAAACAATCTTCAGACAATAAACGTTTGGTGAAATGGCCGGCGAGTGCCAGAAACGACTTGCATTAATAGAAAAAAGAGATTGTTTTAGTAGGTTACCCGGAACTGAACTATTTAGATTAGGATAATTACTTATTTAAAAAAAATGGTTACATTAGGTTAAAACTGCTTATTTAATTTTGCGTAAAAACTGTTATTCCAACTGAAATATTTGACTAAATAAAAAATATTAAAAGTACCTACTAGTTGGTAAACAAGTTATAGTTTAAACGTTCATTTCCCAAAAATTAGGTTTGCGTTACAATTTTTTGTGAATAGGTTTTTTGCTAAGTAATAATTTGGCAAATGAAATTATGCGAAAAATTTTTTGGGAAGTGAAAATTTGTCAAATTCCTTTCGGTCAGACAAGGGAGACCCCTTTTTGAGATATTCTGAAGTGCATACCTACACAGATTTTGGAAAAAATGAAGTCAGGGAAAAAAATGCTAGAATACCAAAAAAAAATATTTATGCCTATCGGTCCTATTTCATGTAGGGATCAAGACTATGGGACCGTTTAAGGTATGAGTACTAGAAATTATATAAATCGTCAAAAACTTTACCATACATTTTGTACGGAAAAACGATTAATCAACTCGAAATAATCTTTACCAAATGATCCTATTTCTTAATAATAAATAATAATACTAAATTTATTTTTTAGAATATTATTGTTACAAAGTGTTATAGCTACAAAATATACGTCCATTATATTCTGCTGTTTCCAGCGTACAAAATATTTCAAAGAATTCTTATTAAGTTTGTTATTAGAACAAATGACAAGGATAAGGAAAACGTTAAATAATATCAAATTCAATGTCAGGATTATTAAATACAATGTTACAATGTCAGGATTACTAAATAAAATAAAATCAAATAATATTCAACTATTAGGAACATAAAGGTAAGTCGTCTAATATAAATTTTGAATTAAATTTTTCATTTAAAAATCATTTGTTGAATAGTAACGCAAACATTCTTGGAAAATAGTTTAATTCTTTGTTGGGTTACAAGTAATCTGTATTCATCTCGACTATTTCTTATTACAACATCATTATTTGCTTGAAATAAAGCTTTGTTTTTATGTACAAAGATACAGAGCTCGAATATGTATCAAGATGGCAGTGGAAGAGTGGGACACAGGTTTCTAATGGTAGGGCTTTAGTTATTGATCTAATACACTCTCATCTTACCTACTGTGATCAAAGGACTCTCAGAAGCCAACTGAAGTTTGTACAGAAACCTAACGTTTGCGATTTGAAGACTTTTTAATAAGAAGTTCATAAATTGCAACGAACAATCGAGAATTTTCCAATTGAGAACCTGAAGATATTCGAATCGAATTCGAAATTTGAAAGTGAAACTTTTTTTTACTTACATTTTTCAGCCAGCTTTCTTTATAGCGGATCTACCCAGAACAAAAAAAAATGGCCAGTGTAGAAATTTGACTTACCTACTTACCGAAATGTATGAGAAAAGTTTTTGGCGATTTCTGTAATTTCTAGTACATACCTTAAATGGTAACATAGAGTCTTTTGATCCCTACATGAAATAAGATCGATAGGCATAAAATTTTTTTTTTTGGTATTTAAGCATTTCTTTCGCTGACTACATTTTTGCCAAAATCTGTGAATGCAGTTCGGAGTATCAAAAAGTTATGGATGGTTTCCTAGGAAAGTTTTCTTGTTACTAGAACAGTTAAGGTACCACCTACCCTTACTGTCCCGTCTCAAAAATCCACCCTATAGTCTGCTGTGTGAAATTTCATCTTGATCCGTTCAGCCGTTCTGACGTGAGTGAGTAACAAACATCCTTCATGCAAACATTCGCATTTATAATATACATAATAGTATAGCATATTTATAGTATAGAAGTATAGATTTTAAAGCGAGCAAAGTCAATAATATAATGAAAAAAATTCCAATTACGAAAATGATTGAAGGTAGGTACTAAGGCAGATATAATCACCGAAAGCCTTCGCTGGTATGGCCATGTTAATAGACGAACCGAAGACCATGTGGTTCAAACTGCATTGAACCTCCCAGAACAAAAGAGAGGGAGAGGCTGCTCACCATTGACCTGGTGAACCTCCATGGAAAGACACCTTAAGAAAGCCCAATCGCACGAAACTACAACCCAAGATCGTTTGACTTGGCGCAGGAAGTGAGGAGACCCGACCCCAAATAATGGGATAAGGAGAGGAAGAAGATAAGAGGTACGAAGGCCTATCTACTGAGTATCACAAAGTTTGTCTCCCGGAAAATGCACAGATCTGTATGATGCCCCGGGAGCAAAACCGCGGGAATAAACCCAACTTTTTATAATTAAAAATAAACGGTAAGTAATTATTAATTAAAATCGAGTGGCTTGGTTCGGACTAACAAGCTGTCGCGGTGATAACACTATCTCATATCATAAGGCGAGCAGGTGAATGACTGGATGTTTGAACAAGCTATTAGAGAGCACTGCTATCGCA
The DNA here is from genome assembly GCA_905163435.1 of Mamestra brassicae. Lineage (NCBI taxonomy): Eukaryota > Metazoa > Arthropoda > Insecta > Lepidoptera > Noctuidae > Mamestra > Mamestra brassicae. The sequence goes on along the minus strand of LR991009.1, from coordinate 7,842,679 downwards.
TTAAAATGCTGTTAAAGTACGATAAGAGGTTTTTTTACTTCTTTAATGATTTCTACGTATGTATGTGGTTTTGTAAGTTCGTGTCTGTTGTGGGTTTGTGAGGTTTGTTATCTTCTTAAGTTATGATTTGATTTGGGATTCATTTAAATTAATCATAATGCTTAAGCAGCAATATTAATAATGTTTTGATAAGATGTTTAATTAAGACAAAAAATATGTTAATATGATACTCAGGTTAGCATTCTACCGGTGAAAGATTTTTCGAATTGAAAGTTAAGTCCATCGATTTAATTTTTAGAATTACAAATTTCTTTATTATTATTATTATAATAAAGAAATCTATTTTTTTTTTTTTTAGATTTCTTTATTATTATTATAATAAATAAATCTGTATTTTTTCTTTTGATTTCTTTATTATTATTATAATAAAGAAATCTGTATTTTTTTCTTCTGTAATTCAAAACTATTATTTTGATTATATTACAAAGAAGTTTTTAATTTCATTAAAAAAACTTTCGAGATTTCAGCAATGCACTCTTTAACATTCTTGTCAGACCAATAAGGTCTATAACTAAAACATATAAAGTAAGCTGTTTGTATAAAATACTACATTATTCATGGACGTCCTATAACTCTGAGCCGAGATAGCTTTATCAATCGATTTAAGATTATAACGCCCCCACAGTTTATTAACCCACCATACCTGTAAGAGTTCAGAATTATAAATATCTATTACGATTCAATAACTAATCTTTGAGTGTCAGTTGTTTTAAAATCATCGTCTATCTCGTATTTGTAGGCTCGCGATAAACTACAATCTTTTAGGAGTTATCGGAACAGGGCGTTAAGTCTCGTTAACCTCCATTGAAAAGGGAGGATCCCCCGACCGGACGGGTGTTGTCTGTGGGGCAACTGCCCAACTGTTTTGATTCTCGATATATTATAAAATAATCGCTTTGTAGACAATAAATCTCATCCAAATTCAATAGTTTCCAATATATCCGTGTCCTATTTAGAAAAAATAGTTTACAATTTCACACGATATTTTACAATCTTACGGCGTTTGCTATTTTCCGGTGACATATTCAAATCGCACGGATAACTCGGTTTGACGTAGTTCGAAGCTTGCAGTTTAGATGTCACTACGTAAGTTATTGCGGTGTAAATGCACAATCTCACCTGACGGAAAGCGATGATGAGGTCGACGATGGAGCACGCTTGCCTAGAAGTCTCTTGCCCATTACCAAAAATATTTGGAGTCGGCGCAAAATGTCTACTTCCTCCATACTTCTCTATTTTACATATATGGCACCTGGTCGCTCATCTTCAGACTAACCTCGGCAAGCGTTGCTTAACCGGGAAGATCGACCCGTGTGCCTATTATTATTTAGCCAGGAGCTCCTAACCAATATTATAGTTTCTCTTAATTTCTAAACGACTTCAATAAAGATGGAGGTTCTTGACGCGTTATTAAAATGCATTTTCCTTATTACAAGCACTATAAAACAGTCTCCGTAGACTGTTAACGTATACCTTGCTTTTCTGTAATGGAAGCGGTTCTAACTTGTCAATTAATCTTTGGCAGCCGCATCGTTTTATGATGATTTGAAAACGGCCGATCATGAAATTAACAACTCCATCAAACTTCTATAAAATTTACACCACAGTTGATTATTAAACAGTATAAAAGAAGCCGTAAAATGTTCATTAAAACAGCATTAAAAGTAATTATTGGAAACTGTTAATATTATGGGGAGATTTCAAGAAAGTTACATCGCTAAAAAGGTTGGAAACTAATCATGGTTTAATCAAGCACATAGCCTTAATTAGCCTGTGTGGGTTATGCAGGCACAGTAAAGTTTATCTCTTGATACAACCTAAGGCCTTGGCTACACGCTCCATTTTATTTGCACCAATTCTTGAAAACGGTAAACCGCACAAATGGCTTGCACAAAACGCTAGTTTGTGCAAAATTGATTAGCACAATTAAGCATGTACGTGAAGATACAATATAAATGCGCAAACATTTTCGCTTGCAAGTTGCTATCGTGTGGACGCCATAGTTTTTGCGCCAAGTTTTGCACAAACTGTTTGTGCATGCAAGATTGAGCATGTAGCCGAACCCTTACGGCATGCAGCATGACAGAAAAAAATAGTTCAGGCTGGATTTGAACACATTTCGAATAGAAGAATAGAAACTTCAATAGAAAAAAACTGGAGATTGTTTAGTTTATGGCAAATTTGATTTGGGCGGGACACAGTAAAGACGTAATTTGAATTAATTTAATATTTATGAAGTCTGATGGACGTTCCTATTTTATTGAAGACCCATCGACCCGTTCCTGGACACAACTGATTCGGCTAATTGAAGAACCACAGAGTATGGACTGCTAGTAAAGGTTCTCCATTCCGTATAAGTAGTTAGGATATGCTCTTATGTTTCTCACAAGTTTATGTATCAACCACAGCATTAGCTACTCTCATATATCGCGTGATATAAGAAAATGTATTTCCTTCAGCAAATTATATATAATCTGATCGTTCTACCAACACTATTGCACAAATTCCCAGCCAAAAAAAATGAGCCAACGACATTCCAATTTTCCAAGAACCTGACCAACTAAATCAAGTATTTCCGAACAGGTTGGATTGCATTAGGTCTAGACATAAATAGATTTAGGCAGTCACCTTGCGCCCACGATTACTTGGTCCCTTGCGACATCGAAAAGTAGTTGTGAAAAGGATCCTGTGCTGGTATCCTCGAATACGTCGCTATGGTCTGTGGTCAGCAGGTCTGGAAAAAATAAAACAGGAATTTTAAAAAATATATCTACCGATAAACGTCGACATATTCTTCGTACATTTTTTAACGCTTAACATTAGAAGCAATATTTCAGCAGCCTAGACTTATGCGTCCATTTAATCCTCCTATTTACCGCGTAAATATTCAGCCTGTTGTGTCCAACAGTGAAAGTTTTTCGTCTACGCTAGAATTAGCATAAAAAAGAACACATCATGTAGCATCCAGAGACACCACATCCCTACAGTTAATCAATATGAATTTCATCATCATCATTTCTTCCGAAAGACGTCCACTGCTGGACCAAGAGTCGCCTCATCGACTGGACCTGTGCGTCTCGCATCTAGCGGATTCCCGTGGGCTTCAACAGGTCATGGGTCCCCCTCGTTTGTGTGGCTCTTTACTAGTGTCAATTATGATAACTAATATGAATCCACGCTAAACCTAGAAACCTCTTTTTCTTGCTATTTGCTAGCCAATGCGTGTTTTTTTTAAAAACAAGTAACTCATTCTTTCGTCCTGGGATTATGCAAAACCTTGCATAATCCCAGGACAAGAAAGCTGTTGACAAACTCCCGTTCAGTATAAATTAAAATGATAACAATCACAGCTCGAATGGCAGGTTTCTTTTCATAGCTTGTACATGGAATACTGATTGATTGAACGCCGTGTTTGAATAACAAATTAGATGTTTTTAATCCTAACCTTATGTAATAGCGGCCCACGCAAATTCTGTGTAGACAATCTAAATTCGGCGCCAAGAGTAGCCGAGGCCAGTAAAATTTGAATAAAGAGTGGGTTTGTGATAAAACTGCAGTGACGGCAATTTTGGGCACAAAACAGATATTTTGAGGACCAAGAAAACTATTTCGCGGCGAACCTAGGCGCAAGGATTGGTCCACACTTGTCTTAAGCTGGGAGTAATGGGGAGGCCTTTGCCATGAACAGTGGGACAAAAAACTAAAGTACTGAAAAAACACCCATTACTCTTAAAATCTGATCTCTTTAGCGCCTGTTAAGCATTGGCATTACATCTCAGACTAGAATTTGGATACAGACTCTGCCTATGCTTATGTTAGTACTAAATGGTACGGTTTTTATGAATAACACTGCAACCAACCCGCATGTTTCCTCGGTAGCCCGCAATGTATTGCAACTTATGTACCTACTTGCGAGCTGGTTGCAGGTACCACATTACACCTCAATCTTACACATCAGCGCTTTATGCTGAGCTTTAAAGCTACAGTTAAGCGAAGTAATTAGCTTTCTACTTTACATACATATAGGCTAGCTATTTGACTTGTAAATCCAATTACACATGCAACAACACATTGTACAACATGGCCAGAATATCTTGACATCTCATGATGGCGCTGCGTGCAAAGGCAAACATCAACGATGTATCAAATACAGTTTTAGAGATGTGGTTCCATAATTCACCGCAGGCCAAGTTATATTGGATGATCGGTTCGTGTTTCTGTCATCACTTCGAATGTTTATAGTAGCGATTAAGCGATTACCATGCGTTGATTATTTTCACACTGACTGTGCAAACAAATTCTCAGTAAGGCACAATAAACATATTTGAGTTGTGGTAAATATTGGACCATATGGATGGTTTGATCCAAATATTTGATGTTGGTGTTAATGGCTTTGAATGTTAACGGTGTGATGATTTGATTAGTATCATCTGGGGTAACGGGGATACGCGATTAAGAATACCATGGGAAGGGCAAGGCAAGCTTAAGGCGAGTCTCGCTCATAAGTCGTATACATGAATCGGATAATTTATTAAAAAAAATAGCAAGGTACCTGAGACTCTAAAGTGACTTTCTACGGTAGTCAATATTCTTCAATGTATGACTCAAAGACTCAAAGCATTTATTTCAATTAGACCATTTACAGGCACTTTTGAACTGTCAAGGATTGACAGGAAGTTTTGAATTGTCAAGGTGGTATGGGATTGGTAACCTAAGTACCTACTATGGAATTTCGACAATCCCTAGCACAGGGTGTCACTTTGGCTGAAGCCCCAAAACTTGTTACTGATCAGTTGGCTTGGGTGACGAGAAAATGCGTGGGGCGCCTCATAAAAGAAATCTTAGAAGTCATTGGCCTTGACGGTTCTCTGCAGTGACAATGATGATGATATAAGATATGATGACGATAGGACTATAGAGACCGTACCTTGTCTATTTATTATCCTGAAGTCATCTTCAGGCAGCTCTCCCTTGCTGAGCGCACTGAGCAGTATTAGCGCGGCTACTTTGTACACTGTCCACGTCATTGTTGAAGATGTTGCTAAACCTGAAACAATGGAGAATAAGTTAAGAAAGATTTCTTTACTTGACATAGTGCAAGTAATAATAGACAAACAGGTCGATGCAGGTGGCCACCAGCATGCGTGGTCACCTGGACTAATCTCGGCGAGTAAGCACGGTATCTTTGCAATGGATGTAAGATTTTCAAATGACAGCTGGGACCTATGGCTTCATAGGCCCAAGTGTCATTGGAAAATCTTTGACAGTCGTTATGGATAGTCAGAACTGTGTTGTGGTGTGGTGAAGGTCAGATACGCACTCGCTCCATGTAAGATACAGGTACACAACTGCATCCGCTTAGGATGGAAGCCGGTCCCAACACACACAGGTGAGAATAAGCTAAGCAAATATTTTTTTGTCTTGGCTTGCCCCTACCATAGGTGTAAAAAGTACAGACAGATTTTTAGGTCTTGGCTGGAATATGAAGTTTACCAATTTTCTAGATTTAGCTTAACTTCTGCGTAATATAAAGCAGCTGCAGGAGCCATAAAAATGTAATGAATCTGATAATGGTCTTTCCATACAAGGAGTTACAAGTACTAAACCTAAAGTAATGTGTACCTTATCAATTTTATGAAGAACAAGTTATTTCTTCGGTCGAAAAAATAAAAACTGTTTTACGATGTCTGTTATGTTTTTGCTTTTGTAAAATACATTTCGGACTCCGTTTTCTACTAAGTTAACGGCAGTAAAACAGAACGGTCTACCATTCATTAGTAAATAGATAACGATGTCGTAGTCAAACATTAAATAGTCTCGACATCCGAAATCCATATATCATGCAAATATTTGCAATAAACTTGAATACCACTTACGAAAAGGATGCCATATATACCGATTGCTAACATAGACGAAATTCATCTAATACGTAGGTATTTTATCTTGTTCCGTAATTATTCAAAACTATTGGAATCGCATTAAAATCAATTTGCTTAATTGCTTGTACGGCGACGCCAATCCGTTATGTTAGAGTTAGAAGCTCTAAACTGGTTTCAAGTACTACGTAGTCTTCAAACACATTATCGATTCTCACTGTCAATTCCCGTCCATTTGTCTATCCGTCTGTCAGTCCCCTATCTAGTTTTAGCTCGTGAAGCTCAACGTCCCACTTAGGCATAATAAGGCTGGGTGAACACTGTGATAGGGTGTCATTGGCTCCATTAGGCTTACGCACATGATGGGTTTTAATTGATAAGCTAAATGTTGGTTTTAGTCACGCATGGTCTAGCTAGTCTTCCACTGGACATATTTTTCAAGGATTAAAATAACGCTATCAAGTATCTAAGTCTTATTTGGTATAAATCTCCCAAGAAACTTCGAGCGTTTTGGTATCCATAAAGACGGAAAAATCATATAGCAGGCTCTAGACAAACTAACATTTTATCAGCGCTAAGGAATGTTCAACTCCAAAATGTATGGAATTGACATGCGCTTCCGAAATATCACGTGGTCAGTCTCAAACAATGAGGGTTCCTGAAATGATAAGCACCAGATGACAACACTGAAGCGGCAGGTTGAGGCACCTGGCAAAAAGCTAATGACATTTGTTAAATTGACATCAACGTCATGTTTAAGTCAGTCAATAAGAGGACCTCTCGCCTATGTGGCACCAACTGGCGGCGTAAATGTGTATGGCAACCCTCATCATAAATTCAACTCTTGACAATTATATCGGTAATATAATAAAACTTTGTTTAGCTATAGAAATACAACTCATATCTATGGTCAAGACCCTCTTAGCGTAGTGACGATAGTGGTTAAGACAAACCTATCAACGGGACTGTTTATCAAGATAATCAATAGTCGGTAAGTTATTAAACAGAAGCTAGACTATAGTAAACAAAGACATGTCAATCGATATCGCACTTCAAATGTTTTTATTGCTACGTCTATAATCATGTTCATGGACGAATCGATCGCCGAGTCTGTAGGTATTTGTATAAACATGCATAGTTCAACACAGGGAACTATTTTGCATATTAATTTGGATGTTACGACTATTAGTTAGTAGTTACTACTTTCAAGTAAAAAAAATGATTTTTTTATGGCCTAATGCCATGGATTTAATATACGTAAGTCAATTCTTATCCCACATCCATCATCCAGTAAGCAATCATTTTTTGAAGCGTTGTCACTAAACCGTCGCGTAGCTTTCTATAGTGAAAGAATTCTCACTGCCTTTTCAGAGATTGCCTTTTACCAACTCATAAACTAACAAACAATTTAACATTAGCTTCAGCATCACCGATGCGAGATATGTTCTTAGTAATTTTCTATGTATGGACATCACACCATCTGGATGGTTATATGTTTCTTTTTTTATGCGTGTGTCCGAATGAATCTGTGTGAATAGACACTCATTTAATTTCCTTCCTACCTCTTATTCGATTTATCCAATAAACATATATATTTTTTAACTTCCTAACAATACGAGCCGTGTCCTGTCCTGAAGTACCGCTTTCTGAATCAAGCCCTTTGATCCAGCTGCCTAACGAGAGCCTCTTAAGGTGTTGGTCGAAGCTCGTGGTTCTTGCCATTGGCTGACACTACTATCGATATAATGATCGCAGAGTTCACATCCCACATGTCGACAACCTTGCGAGCCAAGTCAATATACTTGATTTGCTTATCTTTCCCAGCTACCTCTTATTATTATTAATTTATTTATTATTATACTCCAGCCCCAAACTTCCTCCTCTTCGTCATAATATGTTCTGTGCTTTCATAACCACTTGATCTCCCATAATAACCGGCTCTTCTATAAAATCAAGTTAGTCTATTGTGTATAGCCTGCTTTCGCGTCTTTAATTTCATGATTGTTTTACTTTTGGAACTTGTTTTGCAAACTGATGAAAATTATTATCTTTTTAAGAGATCTGACTGGATCTGATATTATTTAATAATCACCTGCCTAAGTAAATAACTTATCCAGAATTCTACTTGATCCCGTTTTAAATAATCTAAGCAGCTTTTTATAACTTTAACATAAAGCATCCCACCTGTAAACCTATCAGAATTTATCTATAATCATTGATATGCGTAACGACTATTTTATATTCAGTCGAAGTGATGTTTTATTACTAGTAATAATTCTGCAGCGTTTGTCCGAAATAACTCTTGACCAGTTATTACCCATAACATTATATTAATAGTGGTTTTAGTAATAGCAAAAATGATTATAGAAACATGACTCAGCATTGGCAAATTGATCTTGTTACTTGAAACACGATTACACGATCATGTTTAACCTCCTTGTGCCGTCAAAAGTTAATAGAATTATTTTTTTCGGACCATACCGTGTAATTTCAGGGAATTAACGAACAAAGAACCTTATTATAGTCAAAATAGAAAACTGCGCACGCGTCGGTTTAATAGCCCGTCTATAGTATTGTAGAAAAGCTGTCAATACTCTTACAAAGAAGGAGGAGCTCGTGGCTAAATAATAACAGCCGCACGGGTCGATCTTCAAGGTTAAGCAACGCTTGCCGAGGTTGGTCTGTGGATGGGTGACCATCTTAACATACCGAGACTCCTCCGTGCCTCGGAAAGCACGTTAAGCCGTTGGTCCCGGCTGTCATTTGTAGATCGTGGGCAGTCGTTACGGATAGTCAGAAGCCAGATAATCTGACACCAGTCTTGCCAAGGAGTACCGTGTTACCCAGTTAATGGGTTGTGGAGGTCTGGTAGGCAGCCGCTTCACGAAAATACTGGTATTCAGCTGAATCCGTTTTGACTGGAAGCCGACCCCAATATAGTTGGGAAAAGGCAAGCAGATGTACTCTTTCAAAGACTATTGAAGCACTTACAAAAACTGTCTTAGCAAGACTTAATTCTTTTTTTTTTTTTTTGCTACAATCAACTTGCAACTCCATAACGTAATATTTGTTTCGCTTGGAATTTCTAGCGAAAGCATTCCGAACGAAAACAAGCCTGAAGACATAGATTATAGAAAGTATGTAATAGAAACGTTCTAGACATTAAAGTAAAAGTAGACAACAAAATAAGAAGCGGTAACATAATGGCATGGAGTGAAATACCATCACAAGTATTCAGTGTACTGTGTATTTCGCAGTTATTGCATGGCGAAGGAAATTTAAACAAGATTAGAAAGCAAAACCTGACAAAATTGAGTTAGATGATAGAACGACTCATTGTCTCCTCTGTTATTTTTAGAGAAATAATAAAGATTGGGTCTTCAATTAAAATAATTACCAATCTCAACACTGATGACATTGTTAAAGTCAGAAAACGACACATGAACTCATATAACCAAACGACGCGTCTGCACAATTACCTAATTGATTTATTAGTCCCACAGACAATCTACTAAAACTTTTATACATCAAACTGCTCTGTTATAGATAACAAAATGTTTAAAGAGTCGTATCTCAAGGAGGTTCAACAGCTTCGACCTAAATATTGAGTGCTCATTTATTTCATATCTTAGATACGCGTTTATTTTGATATCAGCTTCCGTATTTTTAATTCGGCCATTGGGAGCGGTTTTTACAAATATTGGCGGCGTATGCGCAAATATTTAGCGATTTGATATCTTACTGTCGCTAAGTAAATACGGTAGTTAAAATACCATATTATCGTTTAATGCGATAGTGTATTTAGGCTAGCATTGAGGGCCACATGTTTTGGCTAGACTAGATCTAAAACTGGCTAGATCACCTTGGACACCTTTTGGTCACAGATGGTCGCAAAATTTCGAAGCAATCTCAATGGACTAATGGACGCTTTTTATGAAGCTATAATGAATGACAGTACTGAATGCAAAGTTGAGGAGAATATGACCGATTTATAGGAACAGGCGAAGACACAGACGGTCACGTACGCAGTGTTAGATTTCAAGGCTCGGTATTGCACTTGCAAGAGTTATCTTATTAACTCCGATTTAGTTGCTCACACGGGCCCATTATGTACAAACGCCAGCACATCAAGCTACAACAATCTGTCAAATTTATTTAATAGGTTTTCAACTTTATCGCTAAAGCATTAGGTTCAAGGTTGATTGGGAAAATTTGACACTTTCGGACAGCTTCGAAAGCACGTTAAGCCGTTGGTCCCGGCTGTCATTTGTAGACCTTTGGCAGTCGTTACGGATAGGCAGAAGCCAGACAATCTGACTCCAGTCTTGCTAAGGAGTACCGTGTTACCCAGTTAATGGGTTGTGGAGGTCTGGTAGGCAGCCGCTCCATGTAAATACTGGTATTCAGCTGAATCCGGTTTGACTGGAAGCCGACCCCAATATAGTTGGGAAAAGGCTAGGCAGATGATGGACAGCTTGGTGTGCTGGCGTCTGTACCTATGAAATGTTTGTTTTTTCATCTTGTGTTAGAGTTGAGGTTCTGGTGTAATTGGGCCATGTTCCTAGCTCCTATGTTTCTGCGCAATCTACGACAAAAGTAGTGCACTCCAACAAACATTAATTATTATCAATACAAAACCGGTCACACAATTGCAACATTCATCAAAATTCCGTGTACACATTACAAGTCCCTTTTGTACTATCTAATCAACAGCGCTTCATGTTTATAGCCCAACAAACAATGGAATAACAAAGCCACCGCAATAATATACTAGATACCGCCATATTTAAATTGGACGGGTAGTAATAATCATGTTTTAAGTTAAACTATTCATATCTAAGTACGCACTTTCTAGTAGTTCTAGGATTTCTGACGTCTACGGAACCCTTAAGACTACTTTGTGTGTGCCTGCCTATTAGTCACAAAAATGTTCCGGTCCAAACGTAACGTCATGCGTTGTAAAAAAAAATCCTAGGATATCTTACTTCCTATTGTGACAGATCAATCACAGTAGGAAGTTGCATAAAAATATAATTTACTGTAGGATATTTGATTCGATATATTGATTAATCATTTTTATATTTTACCTTATAAATTTACCGACCTGTGGCGTTAGCTGACTAATTTCGCTGTCTACGGAACCCTTATTTTAAAGCAATAAGTAGATCTATAATAGCATTAGGTCGCAGAGATGGACTTCAAACCGGTGGTTTAAATACCACCTAACCGATTTCATTAAATCGGTTTCAAACTCGGTTTGGCCATCTCTAATAAAACTTTCGTTTGAACCAATTAGACAGGTAATAACTTCATTTCCTTCTTTCTGGTACTTATAGCCCAGGGTTTCCTTTTTTAAGTGCCAGCAGTACATCATCTGTTCAATCTTGCACATAAACTTGCACTAAGCATGTATACCACCTAATTTGTGAAACAGTAATTATTTCCCTTTAAATATTTTATTCTAAGCGTCGCACCTGTTGTTTATAAACTTCAACTATCTCTAAGTGTAACTTGTTGACTCAGTCAATATTAATAAATTTTAAAACGTTTATAAAAGATTAATATCGATAAAAATTGTGTACCGAAATCGACCTAGATCGATACGTCAAGTGTACAGAGTTTATTTATATAGTAGACGTAAAACTTCTTAACAGATAAGACAACGAGTGTTATCTAAATAAGTTACGTAGGTACCTACTGTTAAGGAAAGCTATGATAACGATGTTGAATAATAAAAATAACTAGAATAATAAAGGGTGCTCTTAGATAGTCTCCATTGGTTCCATCCATGTGTTAAAAAAAATAATCTTCATCATGTGTTAAAAAGATCAAGTGTCAAAACGAAACCTTATTCGTCACATCACTTCTGCCAAAAGGTAGGTAGGTAGGTATGTGTGGCCTATGCTTACCGTGGAGCCAGAAAGGGTACATAAGCTTAAATTTTATCCAACGATTGAAGCACCAGCTGAACGATATGTTATCTATATGGTATATTTAAGTACCTTAGTAGGTTTTTAGCTGATGCGAATAAATTAACAAACAGGAGACTGCAGTTTATCATCGACTACATCCTGTATCTGGGTGTTTCCATGAAAATCTCTCCACTTTTGGTAATTTTTTGTCAACACTATATTTTGAATTCTTTAGTAGTGTATTATTATAGGTAATGTAATTGTTATATCATACTTCAACGGGCCAGTTAATGTATGAAGTAATTTATAAGAAATTTTAAAGTTTGTGAATTCGGCATTTAGGGACTGACATGTACCTACATATGACTAGGGACTGATGAACAATATGATATTGTTAAAACCAGAGATCGGAATAGGTAGACTATATTTACCTAAAGTTCGTGAAAGTAAGTTACATTCAGTTGATACCTCCTCTAAACTCCCTGAATCATAATCATAGGCCATTAGTATTACATAATAGTATAAATCGGAAACCATTTGTGAAAATATAAATTAAATGGTTTCCGAGATACTCATGCCAAAATATAAAGTTCAGGTTCAAGGACATGGCAAGGGACTGACGTTTGGGGTGGGAAAGTACCTATTTCCAAAGCGAAATACTTTATTATTCTGAAAACAAAACTTAGATAGTAATATATACGATAATTATATCAAGTGAAAAGTACTGCGGACACAGTTTTTTGTGTTTTTGTGGAAACACCCATCTAAGTAGCGATAGGCCCATTCTTGCGCGTGCGTCATTTTATTGATGTTCATTATCATCACAAAACGCAGTTTGCATCCAGTATCTTATCTCCAACACATACCTAGTTTTCACAATTATCTCGCCTCCTACGCAATTTTTACGAAGCACACGTATCATCGATTTTACCTACGCTTTTAATACCGATATAAAGTGTTAACACAATAGATAAACGGAAATCTTTAGAGTATGTGCTACGTGCTAGTCCGCATGTTAGCGGTGGCCGTATCAAGAACATTACTCGAAACATAAGCACATAAGTGAGTGGGTTCGAAGGAACAATGGCTGCTCTGAGGGTTGTGTTGTGTTGCTAGCGCAAACAAGAAAGCTACTGTTTCTCAGAATAAGTACGCGCAACCATTGAACCCGCTAGTGATGGGAGGCTTAGCCGCGAGTTGACATAAGCAGGATTTATTGGTTCTTGCGTTTAGAAACGCCGCTAACTCATTCGGTTGGATATTAAATAAGCTCTTTCCTGTTTGGAATAGCTGCGTAGGAGCTTATAATAATAAAGAGAAGGTATTTTCTAAGTCATTAGGAATGTTTAAAGTAGTAAGGAAAATATTTGACGTTTATGTGTGTTTTTACGATTATTCTTAAATCAATAAGTCGTATCTAGAACTACCTCCTAGTTCAAATCACAGCCTGAATATTCCTTTGTTTCCATCCTCTATAACCCGTCTGGTATAATAAGAACAGGCACTTGAGTCCAGCCTGACGTTTTAATGAAGTACTCGACTAAAAATAAAAGCACGTCCCATCACTACCCACCATATCAGTACTTGTGAGTGGAAATCACGCACGCCACGCACAGGCAATAAAAAAATATAATTATGTAAGGCAAAGGACCATACTTATACAGCCTTAACTGGTATTTGCTGGCGGAAATTAGTTATGGCACGATTTTAAAACGGACCTTTTTGAGGCCTTTGTAATTGAATCGGTTTTAAATACATTACTTTGTTACTTACGGAGAAGCACAAGAACAAACATTTGAATTGTATTTTAACTTGGTTGTAATTGTCTTATTGTTCTTCATTCACAAACCGATCTCTTTTGTTTGAGAAACTTATATAAATTGTCAGAATCGATAGTCAATTTAGTCACGCCAAAAACACATGGGAGCTGTCCCATGTGTTTTTGGCGTGTGTTTGAGGCAGTCACTAAGGAAAAATGTTTCGGCATAACCCGTGCCGCCATATTGTGAAGAACAACATAGCTCAAATCTAAAACATCATAAGTCACAAGCCGAAGCGTTTGTGTATTGCATTTGCATCTGTCACTCTAAATTCAGAAGAACAATTCGCTAAAATCAATCAGTGGTTGCCTTAACAAGCAGGTAACTTCTCTTAAATGTCTTAAGACACAAGCAGAAGCGACCATTGTACCTTAGTACTCACACAAATAAACTTTTGATGTGATTATATATTATGAATGATTTATATTATGAATCAAGTCGAACAAAGACATCGTAATAGAATTTAGCAAAGCAATTAAGAATTTAACTGTCGAAGGCAGTTAAATCTGTTGGTTTATGCATAACAGTATCTCTTAATAGTATTTCCAAGACCCTTCAAGGAAGGTCAGTATTGTTTTAACTGGTTTCGAGATCATTAGCAAACGCTCCAACCTGTTCCATCATCAGATAATGTTATGGAATTTCTGGTTTTACGCAGTGGCGTTTGACCTCTATGACCCATAAACAAACCTGGTTTTCGCACCATGATGTTATCAGCATAGAACAAACAGGTGGATGATGCGTTTATCATTTTCATCTAAGCAACAATCATTTTCATTTTCTTACTGTCATTTTTAGGGTCAGAAAAGAAAGCGGAAGGTTAAGACTCGTAAATCTATGATCAATAAATTAGCCTTAGAAGAGAGCAAAAGTGCTAGTTTTCTGAAGACACTCCAATGTCTCGCCGATGGCCATGGTGGCGCGTGTATCGGATCATTCAGTTCCCTTCCAAATGGTTGAGCTGAATGGTGCTGATGCACGCAACAGCGCCATCAGTGGAGACTGGTCATGTCTTAGTTGCCACTGGCTTATTTTTATATACGCAAAATAATTAATTTATGAGGCAAAATGTTGCTACTTTGGGTTAAATTATTGCAATTTTCGTAGGGATCTCTATTTTTCTCGAAAATAAAATAAAGTCTATGTTTTAAGTTAAGTAATGCATTTTGATTACAAAAATCCTTACCGAAGACATCCACTCACAAATGACATTTACAAAAAAGATAGATTACCATAAACGCATGACAAGGCAGGCCAATAACCTGTGTTAAAGAAGGCATAGAACGAACTACGGAAGAAAGAGTATTCTATATGATCGGGCCCAACACTACAACGAATTTTGATTGATTGATTGAATTACCTAAAGATATAAAAGAAGCAAAATCTCTGTTTAAATTTTAAAAAATATTAAAAAGCCACATTTTAACGGATTTTTCATTAATAAGAAATTGATATAAAGTTTTTTTTTATATACGTATATCTTATTAAACAATTAGTCATATATGAATATAATTCACATATGTACATTATTATAGTATAACGTATAAAAACCCAACCCACTTTCTAACAAACAAACATACAAATATAAAACACAACAACAACCAATATACACATAAACAAAATACATTATATCTACATAACAAATAATAACTTAAATATTTTAATAAACGTATTTGACCTGCCATATATTTAATAAATTAATACATAAATAAACTCAAGGAATCATAATAAACAAATTCTATGTATAACTACATCATCATGACATAACAATAATAAGTTAATAATATGAATTTACGAACACAAAAATAACAACCATTTAAGAACCTACTTTAAACGCTGTGAAACAATCATTGTGTCATGATCGGCCTTAATAAACATGTATGTATCCCTCAGTTCTTGGGTTCTTGCACACCTACCTGCAGTGGCGATGCGCATACGTCGTGCACTTAGTTTTGTGTGAATGTCACCGGAAAATTGCAGACTCCGTAAGATTGTAATAAATCTTTATTAGATTTTTCTCGATATGTTATGAAAAAAAAGTTTTGTATAACAAATCCCATCCAAATTCAATAGTTTCCAATATATCCGTGTCTTATTAAGAAAAAATAGTTTACAATTTCACGCGCTATTTTACAATCTTACGGCACTTGCTATTTTCCGGTGACATGAACATTTTTTCTACAACTACCCTTTTACTAAAACTGTTACGAAATTCTAATGTAATTTTGTCATATTACCTACTAATCCGCTACGCCAATTGGCTATTTTTAAGTTATATATAAATACTGTATTTTCTCTGTAAGTGATTGTGTAAATATTTTGAGAAATAAATGTCTAAAACAGTAATGTAGCTTTCTAATGGCGAAATATTTTTTTAAGGTTCAATAGTTTTTGAGCCAAACTGTAACAAACAAACAAATAAAATTTTCCTCTTTATAATATTATTAATATAGTTGAGAATAAATGGTTTAAAAGAGTCCGTGGAGTTTCTTGCACATTCTTCTCCATACAGATCTACGCTTCGCTTCATGTTTTTGACTGACGGCCTGACTTAAAAATTATTATAACCTTTTACAATAACAACGCCTTAGGAATGGAATCCTCAAGGAATGGCAAGAAGAAGAAGACCGAAAGAAATTGAAGGAACGCGAGGAGTCCTTTGCGCAGGAGTGGGACAGTTCCAGCTAATAACTAACGGCTTTTTCTATGGCAAGGCAGAAACTACAGAGGCCCACCTGCCGGTCCAGTGATCACGAAGTGAGCTGGCATTCCATGTTGATTACATGGATTGACAGCTCACTTCGTGGTCACTTCACCCAAGCGGCCAAGCCTTCACATGTTTACAGAATCGACCGGCTGGTACGATGCATTCATACTCCTTTTGCTTTACGCACGCACATCAAAATAGTTTTTTTTTCTTTTTTGTAACATTTCTCTGGAAACACTGCTCTGTTGTGCACAATAACAAAATCCGAGTCTTGCCTTTCCATACAAAATAATAAATCACATAATACCGAGTCTTCCGCTTACAATGCACACGCACGTGTGTTAGAGAGTTTCCACACAAGTATGCACAAAACTGGCGTGATTATGATTCGTAATTACCTAACGGTGACAAACTAAACAAAGGTGGGTTAGCTTTTACTATCATAGTTACTACTGGTGTTCAGTTTATACATTTACGTATATATTTTCACATTTAACATGTGCTAACATACGATGGAAAATTATTACTCATTTATAGCTGAACATATTTCTAGAGGACTTGCATTTTTATTTTCATGTATGGGCTCGTGTTTGACCACAATCTCACCTGATTGAAAGCGATGATGTGGTCGACGATGGAGCACGCTTGCCTAGAAGTAACCTATTCACTCTTGACTTAAAGACCCCCCAGGTCGTAGCTATCTGGAAACAGACTCCGACAGGGAACTACACTCCTTAGCTAAGTTACAAAATGTCCGGATTCTAGACTTATACCCGGAAAACTGACGAATGTCTATAATAATAATATTTTTATATAATAAATTAAATATGAATTCATTGACAGAACAAGGCGTAAAGAATGAATGAACCGATTATAAAATAAAATGTTCCAAAAAACATTTTACATTCGATTAGAGCTACTGGCCTTGCTTGTTATTTTGGGTCCAAACCCAAAAAAGGTGTACAATAAAAAGGTCGAACCGTAAGATTGGATAATATCACATATCACCGATTATAAGCTAACGGAGGAGCGAGGGACTTCACTCTTGTTTCATCTGATAGTTAAAATACAGTCGCAACTGGTTTGACTGGTCGCAGACCTAACAATAATGTTGGGTGAAACTTGGAGTGGGGCTAGGATTATCGAGATGCGAAGCGATTATTTTTGTGTTCGATTCGATCCCTAGTGCGTCAAACATACTTTTACATTACTCCTGTATTCCCAGGAGAGGAAACCAGGTCTGTAATGAGGAACTTCATCAGTGTTTTGACAGTTATTTTATTAAAATAAGTTAAAAGTAATATGGGGCAAGTCTAATTTGTAAGTTCATAATTTGTCAGTTTTGTGACACTACATTCTTTTATCTTTTCCTTCGTTTAACTGGTCATTTATCAAGCTGTTATAGTAGATTACTTTAAAATCTTATCTCAAAGCCAGGACCTCAGAATTAGCGTCCACCTACTTTACCAACAAGGCCACTAGTGCGTAAAAACTTAGTTATTCAACCGACGACCACCCGACATTATCCCTGAATTCTAATCTCTTATCAGCGCGTCTTACTGGCCTCTGACACTCACTAACAGAACTACAGACTATCTTTAATGAGAAATACCCACATCACTTTTTCAAACTAACGGTTCGATGGTTTCCATCATCCATCCTACACGGGTCCACACAATGGCTTCGGAGTTAATTGATTACAATCAAAGCATGGTATCAATATGTTTGGCCCACATTGTATTGCAACACGGCGGTAATGAATCAGCGTCATTGAGCAGACAATTTGCATTTATTGGTGGTTCTATCTCCGTAAATTAATACTTCGTTACGTTTTCGGGCACACTTCGTTTGCGTGATCGTGTTCACATGTCAAGGAGAGTCATTTCTTTTGCTTGTTTTATGCCTACAGCCTGAAGTGTAATGAAATGAAGATCTGAGGGCCAGATTCTGTTTTAAGTGTATAAAGGATACTGTTTTATATAGAAGGATTCGCGTTCGTTTCCCAGTCGTAACCAGTCCAAATGTAGGGAAGCTAAAGGTGTTCTTGACGGAATACGGCTGCGATGCGAATATTTCTTAAAAATACGGGAATTTTCCCTTAGATCTCTCAGTACCCACCAGTTTCTCGCTGAAACATCTGTATACCTCTAGAATGTCATTCTATTGAGCAGGTTTTCTACAGATTCTTAGTGTCTATGCGACTGCATAGGATATCTTTGTTCCTTAGTTCCATGTGCATCAGGTTTGCCGAAGGTAGGTTGCGATTGGAAGGCGTTCAAAGCCGTGTGGGCTCGATGACGAATACCTTTCAATTCTCGTGGGTTTAAAGAGATATAGCTGCAGCTTTCACTGCCAGGATTTAAGGCTTACGACAAGAAACACTCACTGGTGCCCTACTCTGACGTGCTAATGCCATCCAATTCATCTCTCTCTTGGAGAGGAATCTCGATCCTTTTAAGACTTCATAGTAGGGCCCCTGAGCCCAGTGCAGACAACTAGTGTCTCATTTAATACGATACGACAGCTAACTAGTATGCCCTGCCCTTACAGTTCATACACATTTTCAGGGTGGTGGTGAGCCTTCGTAATTTCGATATGTCGTGTATTGTATTTTTCGTGAAATGCTAATAGAGCTGATATTCTGAAGTTTAGTTGATCTGTTAGTTTCCAACACCAGTGGGTATCAGAACCTTTGGCAAATACAAACATACCCGATCATAGGTAAAATTGACCTATGATCGAGTATGTTTGATTTACTCACTCAGCATATTTAATATATTCACGATTTATCTCTTGGGGATAGGCTGAAACTACAGAACCCCACCTACTGCGGTCATAACATATCTACTCCTTTTACTTCGTTTGCGTTCCACATCTGGTCAGTGGGTCAAGCAGACCGGTAGTTATGATCTAAGGCGTCTTTTTAATATGACAAATAGGTTCTGCACAGTTTTTGGCAGAGCTTAGTTTTAAATCTCTTGAGGTCTCTGCTCTTGAAGACGAGTCAGCCAATACGTCCTTTTGATTCCTGGATAACTTTCTACCGACACCTGCCTCCACCGACTAATTTTGACAGGAAACGAATCCCATAAATAGGTTTTTGCTCATCTAGTTTCGAAGTAGTCTATTGACCCAGAACTTGACAGGTCGCTAAAGTATTGCCTGAGGTAATCTTTTAGGCTGTATTTATGATTAAAGCGGTAAATTTTATTGATCAGGTAGGTACCTACCTTCCCTGGAATGTATGGCTCAAAATCTTACGTTAGAAATGTAATCAATTTTTTTTATATTTTATTGCCAATACTTACCTACCTAATTACCAGGTAGGTAGGTAAGTATCCGGCAGCCAGCTAGACATCTGATAATAATAAAGTTACCTACTAGCAGGATAATCAAAAGATTTGAATGGCTTCATTAAAATTGCCCCACTGGTTCAGTAGTCGTAAGCCCGATTGCTGAACGCGGGGTCTTGGATTCGAGTTTCGGGTCAGGCAGATTTTCAGTTTCTGGATAGTTCTGGATTTAGGACATTTTCTACTGATGGGAATAACATAACTGACTACATAGATGTGTTTGTGGATGTATTTTCTTAGAGTTCCTTATGTCTGAATGAAAAACAGAACCCTTATTAAATAGGATCCCTCGTGTGTCCGTATCTCCGTTTGTCACACACGCCCTATTTTTTACGACTCTGCCTACCCTTTCGGAAAAAAACCTACCTACGGGCGTAATGTTACATTATGCAAAAGCAAAATTAAAATGTTTAATATTCCTAACATTCCAGGTAAATAGGTACCCAGATAGGAAACCGCACTATCATGATTTCAAGTAAGTAGATAAGTAGCTTGACTAATGGTAGGTTTGTAATTACATACGATCAGCCTTAATAACCTTGCGTCTTCTTGTATGAAAATTAATAATTTTATGCACAGGTAAATACTATACTAACGAATATTAATGAGTTAATTGAATAATTGCACAGTACCGCTAATTGGTAGGTAGGTATTTATAATTTAAATAAGTAGGTGGTCGGGTAATTTAAACAGGTGTACCAATAGAGTAAAATATTTCACCTGCAGCTTTATTGACGTAAGTTATACAGCTAGCCTAGGGACAACTATTATCAACTACAGGTTTGACAAACACAAAACAACAAAGTTTGCGTAGGCTAAATCCCATAAACGAAACTTCTTGCACGTAGGCATAATACCGCGAATTTCGCAACCCCACACCGCCTTTGCGCGGGGCAAGCGTGTTCTTAAAAAAAAAACCTCAAAAGACTTGCCCAACTTTCTTCGCAACGTAGGTACAAGCATAAATAAAAAAGCGCATCACGGCATCACCAAAACTGACTCGACGACCGAAAAAATAAAGTTGTAAGTTACGAAACAAGAAGTAAAACTTTTTTCTTACCATAAATGTTATGTAGGTGAGGTCGTAACAATATTCACGTTCCAATATAAGCGAACGAAACCCATTCTCGTCCAAGCTTTCCAGTTTAGAACATTGTTTAATTCATCACTTTTTGTTCGAACGCACAGTGTAACTTGTCCCGATCACTGTTTATTATTATTTGTTGACACAAAACGAGGTTATTGCCGTTTGCTCTAACATCTGGACCTCAGTCGACAGATTTCACTAGACGCAGTAACTAACAAGTTTTCGTTTAGGATCTAATGGAACTGAAGAGGAGAAACGAGTAAGATCACAGTTAATAACAAGGATTAAAACACTAGCAGGTAAACGGTGGGCATAGAAGCAAGTGGTCGTCTGTACGAACGAAAAAAAACAAAAGTTTACAACACCGCCGCACACAACTTCCACGTTCGGCGCCGCGTCACAGTGTGAGTGAATGGAGATACAAACAATATGCAACGCACGCGTGCGCGCGCTCTGTCTCAGGTAAGTATTGCCAGTTCTGAATGGTATTCTACTGACAAAGTTATATTTATTTATTTATTACAAGGCTTCTCAACAATGAGTAGTAGTAGTATGAGAAGGTAAATAATTGATATTAGATATTAGACTAGACATAACAATTACACATTAATTAGCAAGCGCGGCTTTTTTTAAAGCTGGTACCGATGAGTTAAAGAGTTCAATGTCCACTTCGTGCTCTTTGTATGCAGCGTACATTCTAGATAGTGGACAGTATTGCTTCAAGTTGGTATGACATCTTGACATGCAGAAAAGTCTCCTATTGAACTTCTTGGCAGATTACGTGGCACATGGAATAAGACCCTACTGAGCAGATCAGGACAGTTCAGAGAGCCCGTTACTAGCTTTTGAAGGAAAACTAAATCCAGCATATTCCTGCGTTTCTCCAGCGATACCACCTTAAAATACTTTAGTTGCTCTTGGTACGAGTTAAGCTTATTAACCATATTATTAGAATAGAAAAGATGCCATAAAAACCGTTTTTGCAGCCGTTCAATGCGCTTGATATGGACCTTATACTGAGGTGAAACCACACTGCAATACTCGAGATGACTTCTAACTAGCGAGTTGTACATAATTATTTTAGTGTTGGGTTTTTTGAAGTTTTTACACTCTCTGATAACAAAGCCAAGCAACTTTGATGTTTTTAATATAACTTTATTAATATTTTCTACAAAACTAAACTTTTTATCGAACTGAACGCCTAGGTCTTTATAAATGGTCAACCTTTCATCAAACGCAGTAGGCAGTGTTTTTCTTATGTTCTGTGTACCTACTGCAGTTTTAATGCAGTGGGCCCGCTAGGGCCAGAGCCTTCCAGGGGTGCGGAATTTGTTAGAAAGAGTCACCGCGGCCCTGGAACGCAAAGGGCTTCAGAAGAAACACGGATGGAGGCCACCCAGAGTGGAAGAAGTCATTTGATGATTTCCCAACCTTAAAAAAAAGGCACTGCAGTAGGATCACAAATCTTTTACTTTTTTTAGGAAGGAGTTCAACTCGTCTCACTATTTCCTTCACAATAGGGATGATTGCTGAGTAAAAAAAATATGATTCTATGTAGCCCGTCAGTTAGATTATCGTTTTTTTTTTGATTATTTTATACCACGTACCAATAAAATTGACGAAGATGAGTGGGGGCTTGTGGCGTCACATTCGCGTAACACACTGTATCGTCTTAATTTTTTGTTTACCTCAAATAAGAAAAAATACGTGTCCAATATTTTTGGAAATTTATCTGACGGACTGATGACTTTTTTTAGTCATTTATCACTATATATCATATATATAATGTAATGTAATATATAATGAGATTAAATAATTTTATCACTAAACAAAAGAATAAGTCTTTCAACCAAAAACCAGCACCAACACTAATAGGACCATTTCTAAATAATATGCAAATAAATAATATGTATTCTATTATATTCACTTCACCCCACATCATGGGCAAAACCTCATTACCTGGCAACACTACAAACCAGAGCGTACGAAGCAACACAGTCACACATAGAACGGCAGGTGCTGATTGGCCAAGAAGTTGTCGAACGCTTGCCTCCGCCCGCGCACCAACGTCCTTGCGAGCACGGGCCACCGACCGCGCTGCTTGCTTCGAGCTATGCTTACTTGAAACTTAGCAGGTAGATACAACCTTATACTTAAATTATTCCTTATTCCACTGAGCTTTACCACAATAGAAAGCCTTATTCATAAAAGTGTCTGAACTGTTTAGCAGTGTTAAGCTGATTCTTAATTCAAATTTTCTATAGAGATTTTGAATTTAGAATCAGCTACTTAATCACTATCTACCAAATCGTAGGGTTGTTTTTTATATGTGGCTGTCTATGGATAATTTGACAATGTGTGTCTCTGTCTATTATAGCCAAGTTTTGGTACTTATTTGCGCTACTTTATAAATTAGCGAGAGGAGTTAAGAAATAAATTACTTATTGTAAACATATTATGTTCATGAATATTTATTATGTACGAGAACAAGACATTTATCATAAAAGTTCTGGGAAATAAGCTTCGGCTCATAGCTCGGAGCTCCGTGGATAGTACCTGCTTTTAACCACTTTTAAAACCAAAACATCTTTTTACCTCGTATTAGTGTTTATTTAAACATACGCTTGCCTGGGTAAGCTAGAGGGTTACCTACCTATATTTCGGCAGTTTTGTCATACAGGGGACGAGCTTGTTGCCATTTACCGGACACAAATGCAGACGGGCGGCTACTAGAAAAATCTAAATGAAACAACTCAACAACGCTTGCCCGATACCCGATCTAGGAATCGAATCCGGACGTCATACTCAACAGTAGCCCTTACGACCACTATACAAAAGGAAGTTGCCATAATTATTTAAAGCAATTTACCTTTTGTTACACAAAATATCTATGTAGGTAAGATTTTATTTTAAAATGGTATTTTCAAGAATTCTTTAGAGCCTATGTGGGTGGCAAGTAGACACTCGCCAGTCATATAGGGTCACTTAAAAACTTATTTAGGGACCATATTACCGAGCTTAAATACCGAAAATATGTAAATCGACATTACATTGAGCTCAAGTATACGGCCCTTATTTGATATGTTAATTTAATATTATTTTGTACATACGTAGGTCGGAGTAACCTTATAAGAATATTTTTATCAAAATTTTAAAAATAAATATTATGAACATAATCGTTAAGTCAAATGAGATGTCGACAAGTTTTTTAAAATAAATGTCTGGCGTTAAAAAAAACTTGTTGAATAAATATTTAATTTTTGAGTCATCCATCAGCATAACACAATTTGTGGTGCCTTCCTACTAGGTAAGTAACTGTTTACTACACAAGATTACTTTTTATTATTTTAGATTGACTGTGTTATTAATATTATTTAGAGCTTCAAAATAGTTTTAGTTATTTCTTTCTCCTTTTTTTTAATTTAAATTTTGTTTTCATGTAGTTATGTTTTCCTAGCCTATAATGTGTACTATGTAATACTTTAAAACTTGTAACATGTAAATGCTGTGCACACCTAGCGGCGCCTAGTAGGCGCCAGATAATCGTGGAATAACGGTCATTGACCCACCTACATTTATTGACATTTTTAATTTGAAAAACGGAATTAATGACACAAAGCTGTCCCGAATCATCATCTCTCGTGATCCTTAACATTGTCTAATAATGAAAAACGATTCATATTTAATTGTTCAGGTAGGTACCTATGAACAGTTATTAGGGAAAGGTCAATATACTTTATTCCACATTTATCTGGCGCCTACTATAGTGAATAAGTCGTTGGAGTGCCATAAATAAATAAATAAATAAAATAAATAAATAAGATGTCCAATGCATGTCATGGCAATGCAATGCAGGACATGTCTTCCCTAATTTCCGTTTTCCCACCTTCAACGGAATGATATCCTCGAAGCCTGAAGGATACTTTTTTATTAGTACCCCTTGTCCCTTGCCCGGAACCAAAATACTTAACTGCATTGGAAGTCTTCCATGGCTTCAACTTCAGATATTTTTGGAGATCCGTACCTCAGTCGGCAAAATCAGAACCCTTATAGGCTCACTTTGTTGTCCGTCTGTCAAAACCCTTTTTCTCAGAAACGCGTGGAGGAATCAAGCTGAAATTAATATCAAATACCTACCCTTTGGAGCAGTAAAAAAATCAAACTTTTAAGTCAACGAAATTTAATGATAAGGCCGTTTATGCTCCGCTAATGGCGCATGTTTTGACGCTCGCAACGGATTCAAAACCTGTAGGGTAGGGCTTACGACGCTTGATCTGCCGGTTTAAAGGACTCTCGTGGCATTTCTCCAGCAGCTCCTCGTTAGAGGTGGTCTCGGGCCAGTAAATTCCGAGAATGCGACGAAGACGTCGGTTGACGAAGACCTGGATTTGATGTGAGATGTCCTTTGTTACCTTACACGTTTCGCACCCGTAGAGCATCACGGATTTTATATTGGACCCGAAGATTTTCAGTTTCACCCTTCTGATTAGTTTCCGTGATTGCCGAACAGGTCTCAACTGCGCGAAGGTAGCTCGGGCTTTGGCGATCCGTGAAATTATATCCTCTTCTGTTCCTCCAGTCTCCGACACGACGATTCCGAGGAAGGTAAATTGTGAATGCGTTCCACTGCCTCTGTGGCCTGTGTAGGTACAGCTCACCCATGTGAGCACTTTTCGAGAATAAAAAATCTAGTAACATTTTGACTACTTCTTAGTCATTACACAGTCTTTGAAAATTAAATCCCTTTCATATTGTTAATATTAAGATTATTTATAAAGATGCTGAGTGTAGAGATGATAAACATTGTTTTGCGTAGGCGATCGCACACGGATGACGACTTGCACATTATGCACCTTGTGTGTGTGTGTGCGTGCGATAACACTATTATTTATGTGCTACCATATGTGTATAATGATGTGAATATCATATCAATATTGTCAGACTGCCTGGAGCGTTTTATTTTGCCTTGACACGGAACTTCGTTTCATGAAATTATTAATTAAAAATAAATAACACACAGTTAGGTAATTGAAATAGGCTCCACTCAACCCACTAAGGAATTTCAAAATGGCGTAACTGGCGAAATGGCAGTGTGCTCTCTCTATATTAGGTAGGAACACCTCTAAATCTGTCTATCCATTTGGAGAGTAGGCAGCCGTGATGATCTTGACGTACCTATTGGCCTATTTTGTGTAACCCAACTTAATTTTTAAAGAAAGAAATAAATTTATTTAACGGCAGTCTATCAAGTTCACTGGGCGTGTATTTACACACACATAAAATAAATGACAAGTAATTCATTAAAAAACACACAGTGTGTGTTAGTTAACAAGCCAAACGTGCTGAATTTTTTTGCTGTCAACAATATTATTTATCTCAAACCCCTAAGACGCTGTTTCGTCAACTCCTGATGAATGACAAGGGTTAGTTTCAGGAAGTGGTGTCAATACTTAAACTTATCTTTCAAAGTTATTTCCATATTGATGTTTTGACGGGTCTCTAGTTCCACTGACGGCTATATTAGATCATACGAACTCTTAGGCTGTAGTCAGAAACATCTACTTTAAAGATAACATAACATCATGCTTATTGTATTCCCCGAAGGGTATGGCAGAGTACTTTAGTAGGTACACATTTCACCAGATATCTTTGACCTGGGAAGTGAGCTTATTGCCTCCAATCGGGCCCGAAGTTCGTGCTGCTACTGTGATATTCCAGATGGCAAAACCCAATTTCTCGGATTAAACCTAGTAGGTACCTCACGCTCAACAATATCGCTTACGACTACTACGAGACCAAAGAGGCAGTCTCCTAAAGATATTTTTTATAAAAATTCTTGTCAGTTTTGGTATAGAAATTACACAAGAACTTATATAAATGGAAATCAGCCATGTGGTGTGGGCTTAATCAGATTGGATTTTGCCCATCTTTGTTAACAATCTTCACTATGTTTTAAGACAACTTGAAAACACATTTACATCCACCCACAATTTTTACCTACGAACATTTAAATTAACTTATTACTCCCACTTTACTAAAGCAAGGAGCAAAAACACATTACCCTCCTTTGCGTCGCAGTCGGATATAAAGTCGAATTATATCGGGACATAACAGTGGAACAAAACAAAGAAAGAGAAACAGGGCCGCAAGCTAAGTCGCTACTCGCAGACAGCAAAAGAGTGTTAGAAGAATAGCGGGCCGGTATCACTTGGAGAAGACAAGGACAGTGTGGCAAGCTTTAGGATAGGCCTATGCTGGAAAGCAAGACAATCTTCTAGTACCGGTGTCAGATACTTGTAAGAAATCACATCACACTAATATTATAAAGGCGAAAGTTTGTGAGTGTGTGTGTTTGTTTGTTACTTCTACATGCGCAAACGGCTGGATCGATTTAGATAAAATTTGGTATAGAGATTATTTGAGTCCCGGGAAAGGACATAGGATAGTTTCATCCCTGGAGTATGTTCCCTTGGGATAATTTTCGACATTAACACGAGCGGAGCCGCGGGCGATAGCTAGTGTTAAATAAATGCTATTACTCCCACAAGACTCATTAGTAGACAACAACGTCATATTATCAATACCTATCAGATACCGAACAAGACTGCTTGGCACCAATGTGCAACAAGGCCGCGGCCTCCTCTTTTATCAGTTAAAAACGTTATCAACCGTCGCAGTCCCCTAAAATTCGATATACAAATTACAAAACCAAGGTTCCTCTTAGCTGGAGATAAGATACGACCTGATATCAATTGGTGATGCCATACTCTGATGTAGGGTTACCAAGCGGCCGGAAGTACGGTTGTAAAATGTGGAGAAGATGATGCGACGGTAAATGAAAATACTAGGAATACTATAATTGAAACTTAAAAAAATCACTCCAAAAGCGACAAAAAATGTTCCAAGCAAGTCACTTTTAGGGAGCGTTTCCACCATAGATGTGCGAGGATGCGTGGCGAGGTATGTTTATGTTAAGAACCAATAGAATCGCTGCGCTGAGCGCGCTTAGGAAAATGAAGCGTTTCTATTAGTTCTTATCAAACGCATCCCTCGCTAGGCATCCTCGCACATCTCTAGTGGAAACGAAGCCTTTGTGTTGAGAATTATTTGATAGTATCAAAAGATTCCTGTGAAGTGTTTTCATTGATTGTCGTGTTGTCGTCTCCACATTATAAATTTTGTGCCTAGATTTTACCGGACGCATTGGTTTCAATAAAAGAAAAGAAAATAATACATAATATGATAGTAAATAAAAAAGTCTGGCTTTGTATAGAATAATATAAATGTCATTATTAAAAAAGGAGGAGGTTCTCAATTCGTCGGAACCTTTATTATTTTTATTTTTTTTATTCGAAAGTCCGCCTAAAGTGTCTGGTGTATTCAGCTTTCCAGTTCAAGATCTGACAACCCTACTCATATATTTTAGCTTCAACCTTGTCTGTGATTTAGTGCACATACTCATTTACATTTTTAGTTTGTTTGTTTATGTATAAAATGAGGTATAAGACGTGAAGTAACTAGCTTAACTGGTTATGCGTATTACGTAAGTTAAATAGAACAATATTTGAGAATTAATGGAGCCAAGACCGTCTTTGTAGCTATGGACTACACCGATTTGGTTTTTATTTAAAGCTCAATAGCTAAAGAGCTTTTATTGGAATTCAGTCTCTACTTCTTCTATGACAAAATTACACATCTCCACCGTTTGATATTCAGCTACCGTAGGTCCGTAGCTGATGCAGTCATTAGGTCCTCACATGCACAGATGTCTGGGCTCGTGGCTGGCTAGTGAGTCTCAAATAAATAAATTTGTGCATAAAACAAAACTGTGACCAAAACATTAGTGAGAGTGGGTGGGTCATTTGTAATAGCTGCTTCACCTAAATATCACTTCAAAATATCGCCTCAAGTCAACAGAATCTTTCATAAATCATAATCCAAATAACCTTTTATTAAATTATAATATGTAATGCACATAATAAATCATTTTTAACACACATTAATTGTTTCAGATCACGCCATAGCCACCAAGGTGTCGAAATTCCCAAGTGACAGCACGAACGAACTACATAACATAACGGAATTTTATGCGCGTGGGTAGCTTGCTCCAACATGGACACAGCGACAATATGCACTTGAGAAAACTGCGTACGAATCTTGTCTTTTTCTTCATTATTGTTTTGTAAAGGCCAGTGCTCAGCTATTTAAAGTCAGGGCATTAGTGTCGCTCGTAATGTGGTATAATCGTTATACCACCAACGATGTTTGATTCTGTTGTAAGAAACCACCTGGTTATGTTGCATTTAAGTAAACAGTACGAATAAAGTGATTCATGTCATCGCTGCAGTGTATGACAGCTATAGTTCTTAATAATAATGTTAGTGTTGTGTATTCCTTTTATTGTTATTATATAAAGATTATTATTTTGTTAAAGATAATTATTTTATGATTAGCTATAAGTTGATTGCTGCGCCCTAACAGGGTAATGTATTCAAAAAGTATAGTTAAGTCTGTAACTGTGTGTACATTGTGTGCAATAAATAAATAAATAAGTATTGACGTCTTTGTTTTGGCTGTCTTTTCCGACCATTGTGATGACCCAGTGGTATCTCAATGGGTATTGTTAACCTCAAATTGTCACCACATTCTATCTCATTGTGGAAAGGGCATATGTCTTGCTTTATATGGCATTATTGTCCATCAAAGAGTCATAAACAGCTATCCAAAGCTGAATAGTCAAAGTTAACACTCCTATATTGTCAATCCATCGGTTATAAAACCTACTATAAGAATGAGTGCCACCTACCTAGTTCTATTAACTATTGATTAATGCACCAATACTTATTACTTATAATAATGAAAATGAAAGAAAGTTAGCTCAGTTATAAACTTTCCATCTCAGAAAATTTTATGCTGGCACTACACTTGACATGTTTGTCAAAATATTTGCGTCACTTGTGCAATACAAAATGTACGGTATTAGTTTCGTGATAAGATTTATTTTATATTGCAAAAGTGACAAGAATATTTGGACATATACGCCAAATGAAGTGCCAACTTTACACAAAAGCTTTCAGACAAAAGATATACAAAGTGCCAAGTTTATTACTTTGATAGCAGTAATTACTAAGTCATTAATATTCATAGGCCTTTGCAAAAAAGAACACTTAGTGAGCCTAGCATATGCGGAATTAAATAGCTTCCTTAAGTGTGGCGTTGCAAAGAATAATGCTTTAAAATTATCATCTGTGAGTAGTACAGCACAATGAAAAGGGACAATGTAAGAACTGATCATAATGCTTGTCACACAACAAGCTGTTTTTTGTTCAGAAGATAAAGCATGACTGGAGTACCTAAGTTTAGGTTATTGGTACAGATGATCTACACTTTCTTTTCTTCATATACTTTATAAACCCTATGACTGATGAGAAGAATGGTGGGATGCAGTGGTTAGCTTTCTAGTGATTTGTCGTGAAGAAGCAAAACAAAGTGAGAAATAAAAGGAATGGAAAGGGAGCCTTAACCCAAGCACGATAAAAAAAACGCTTTTTACAATAGACTATTATCTATACATAATATACTGTTGCCATAGACTACACAAATCATCAGTGAGATATTAGACATTGATTCCAATACGAAACCCTCAGTTAGTAGAAAGAGTAGACACCAGACACACACAAATGATGTGAAAGAGCGGAGCCTTCTAATACAGGCATTGTTTGCTTATAAGGAGGCTCCAAACACGTTAAAATGTAATGTAATTTTCTATTTGTCACAATAAACTATTTTGTATTTGTAGACACGAGGTGGACTGTAAATAATCTCACTTTGGTATATAAAATAACTAAAATCAGTTGGGCTTCTGAAACAGTTCCTGATACTATTTTACTTGTAGTATCATAAAACCATAGTCGATGTTGTCAACTTCTTCCTTCAGAACCTAAACAGCCGGCTTCGCGGTAACCACTTGTCTCCCATAGCACAAGTAGATGGTATGCCATCTACACAAGCTTGTATTTATTCATATCTCGGCACTCGTGCCACAAAGCCTTACTGAAACACTATCACAATCGTATGTGTGCCATATTAACAAAGGCAACTTTTATACGAACTTAGGGTCGGCTCACACCAAGACTGGCACTGCACGCTCTTTTTTTAGATATCGGATACAAAAGAAATAAAAATGACTTGATCGAAAAACCAGAATCCAAAACAACTTCTAAAATGTTCTAAACAATTTCCTTCATATTAGTGTGTTATTTATTTTAGTAACATGACTATTATCCGGTTTCTGAGGAACTTTATTGGTCGTTTATCTGTCCGTTTACGCTATAAAGTCATACAAAAATACAGTTAACGGACAGTACCTCAGAAACCGGGTCTATGTCACGAACAAATCTGACTTCATTTGCCCTGCTTCAGCAGGGCGTGCCAAAGAAATAGACATAAACCATACATACAGTCAAAAAACATTACTCCCCTTCTGGGGCAGTCGGGTCAAAAGCTACAGATTTCAGTGCATAAATATAAACAAAAGAAAACGTTCCTACTTAGCGGCGGCGGCGCGGCGTCGCGTTACTCCAACAGTCGACGCGTCCCGAGGCTTCGCGATGCATGCACCAAGCTATAGCTATATATAATATGTATTTGCCCTATCTAAACATAAATTTAAAAAACAAATTATTAAGCGCCTTGCTCAAAATTCCTAACTATTATGTACCTATTATTTAATTATTTATTTTAAGACTAGACAATTAGATTTTAAGTTAGCGAATAATTGTATTGTTGTTTTGATCTTATTTAGTTTAACCAAAACTGTATCTTATTTAACTTTGTAACATGTGGAAACGTAGTGGATTGTACATTTACATATAGCATACTATGTTTTTTTAGATATAATTTACAATGTACGATTGTTTGTTTTCCCAAATAAAATAAAATAAAAATAAAATAAAATATCTAGTCTCTCAAGCGTTTTCGTGTCGCCTCGCGTCTCGGTGTGAGCTGAACCTAATATCTCATGGACCTCACCGTGGTGTGGTCCGATAAAATAAAAACTCTCGACCTACGTAAACCGCAGCCATGTTGACATAATATTTTATTGTATTTTACGAGCCGGGGCACATTTCCCTGATTGTTACATACGCAGACTTTATGAGCTTAATTTTGTCACAGTTTATGTCATTATTACACTAAATTGTTTCTTTTATTCATTTTTAAACTTTAAGTCGTGAACTTTAAATTAAATGTTTAAGCAATTTACTTTCTAGTTGCACAGGGTTGAATTGTCACCGAGGAAGGTTAACGTAGCAAAATGCTGATTTTAATTGATTTTTAAATATTATGTAGCAATGCACCATTACTGGAAGGAAACTTTTATCTATATAATAAGGTATAGTCTCTCACACACCACTTGACTATCTGCGTTATCTTGTAATCAATAAAGGTATGTGAGGGACTACGTGCCCTGGGAGCCTAGTATCCTCTTCTAAGTAACTTTTGCTTTTCATCGCTCTTGACCAAAGTTTCACAAAATCCTAAAAACAACACAATTTTGCCACAATAAACATTGTTTACTGTGGCAAAATTCACTAAAGCACTATTAAGTTATTTATTACGTTTTTGTAAACTTACAAAGTAACATGTGGCTTTGCTCCATAAAATAAAAAATGGCGCACAGCGTAAGTCAACCAAAAGAAAAAAGTGAATTCACAATGGCCAACATTGATACAGCGAGAGGGAACCAATTCTAGTGTTGGTTACCTGGAACTGTCTAAATTCGAATTTGGAATAAAAGAACTTACACCCACGGAGTCGTAAAATGTCATCCAAACTTTTTGAGGAAGTTGCAAAACATAAAAATAGTTCTACAGTTTCTTTCGCGTCTGTGCGTATCGGTTTTATTACTTTTTTACCCACGGTGATTTTAAAATAGAAGAATTATTGTTTCTTACTATTTTTGAACGACATTGGTTATCTAAGCGGTCTCCGGAAAGGTTAAAATACTCAAGTAGATTTTGACACTTCTTAGAACGACGCCACAAATTAAAGCTTAGTTGGTATTAAAACAAAAAAAAGGATTGTTAAAGATGATTGATATTTAGCTATTAATCAAGGGCTTTTAGGACACGAAGCTTTTTCACTATGCAAATTACCGTAGTCGCTAGTCATAAAAATCTCTAAACTGTACAGCATGCAATAAGATGACAACGACTTGATAAGCTAAACAGTTCCGAGATTTTTATGAATAAGACTGATTACCATGTTGAGGCTGACAGTGACTAACACCAAACGCAGGTGGGTACTAATTCCGTTATCAACATCTGGATATCACTTTTTAATTGTAATACTTACTTTATCAACTTGCACATACAGGCGTATCTCCGTTACCAGGAACTGCTAACATCATAATACAACATAAACAATGATCTCACCTACACCACGGCACATTTATCTTGCGCTGACGCGGATGCATACACCGCGACTCCTGCGCTTATCGCGACAGCCGGTAGGTCGCGAATATATCGGTAGGAACACCCGTAAGTTGGTGTATGTTGAAATTGAAAAGCAGCATTTTATGTGCCACGACGTGGGAGGCTGTAAGAGAACTTATTGACGAAGACCTAAGGTACTGAACTTTGTCCCTGAGCTTTGCCTCTTATCTGGAAACAGAGCTCAAAGTAACAAACTTTCTGATTTTTCAACTACGCAAGTTTGTGTGAACAAGGCACTTTTAATAATAGCATACCAACGTTTAATAGTTTCACAGCAGCAAAGCTTAATTCATCAAAAAAACTTTGCAAAACACATTAAGTACTTATAGCAAACTTTCTATGGTCGTTTTTTTGCTGCAAAATGAAAAATTTCAATAACTGAACACAGCTGCTCTTACATTAAAACGTTGCAAAAAACAGTCAAAATAAAGCCAGACGCCAGACAGTAGGTAGATATTTGGACTAGAATTATTCACAGTTCAACTTTCTGTTTCTGGCATTTCTTGTTATTAAATCAATAGCATTGATGTTTTTTCTTAAAAAAAAATACGTCCTTACAAAATCGGATGACTCATGATAACATGTCTAAGTCCATGACATCTGCATATATCGACGTACAAAATCGTCTAGTCGTAAACAGCATTCCGTAACTAAAGAATTTCATACAAATTGTAACCGTTCATGATATAATAGTAGGTAAATATTTCAAAGTCACGCTTTACGGTACATTCGTGTGGTTGAGAAATTAATGGCAGTAATTTTATTATATTTTATAACGTTCCAGATTGCATGCTTACACACATATTTCGGAGGTATGTATGTATGTCATAAGCATATTATCATCAGCGTATAATGTTCCCACTGCTGGACCACAACTCTCCTCTCCATAGAGAGAATACATACTCAGTAGAGTCACTTTATTAATGTAATTCTATTATTTTTACTGAACTGTAAACGATGACGTTCAAAAGTGCCGTTTAATGGCCTAATTGAAATAAACGTTTTGACTTTGACTTTGACTTTTGACTTTGAATAGGGGGTAATCAACCACTCAAGTTCAGTATAAAAAATCCTGTAGTCTTATAATATGTCACCGGAAAATGGCAAACTCCGTAAGATTATAAAATATCTGGATAAATTGCCAACTGAAGATTTGGAATAATTTTCACGCATCAAAATTTGATAGTCTAATCTCTCGAAGTCATTCCGAGAAATCCACTGACAGCTTCGGTGTGCTACGGTTTGCACCAAGGGTGGCACTCAGCCTTACCTTAGATGATAATGGACGCCCTGACGTCGGACATCCAGGAAGAGACTTCCTGGTTTATACTATTTGCTGTTGGCATTGTGCTGGTCACCGAAAGCGGCTTACAGGTCGAGAGCAGATTGGAGACGTGGTGGCAAAGATTGGAAAATGCTGGCCTGCAATTGAGCACAACCAAAACAGAATACCTGTTCTGCGATTTCGGCGGTCTCTCCAGTCCTATGCCTATAGCTGTCACAGGAACACCTATATTGATCTGCTCCGTCTTTCGGTACCTCGGGTCGCTTATCCAGGGAGATGGCAATATAGATCGAGATATAATGCACCGGATCAACTCAGGATGGATGAAATGGCCACAGGTCACTGGAACAACTTGCGACCCACAGATGTCCCTTAAGCTAAAGGGGAAAATCTATAAGTCCGTGATAACACCTGTCGTTCTATATAGATTAGAATGTTGGGATGTGAAAAAGACGGATTAGAATATATGTTGAGATGTGTGGAGTAACGAGAATGGATAAACTGAGAAATGAGTACAGGTACATAGTTTAAAAGTGGCGCCAGATACGGAAAAGTTGAGAGGGAACTGGTTGTCTTATGATGGTCATGTGAAGAGGAGGGATGAAACGTATTGAACTAAAAGACTCATGAATATAAATTTGGTTGAATGGACAGGGAGAGGGAGGACAAAGAAAAGATGGATGGATTGTGTTAGGAGCGATATGTAAGAAATGGGAGTTAGTGATAGCGTGACGGCTGACAGGACAGAATGAAAGAAAAATACTTTATGCGCCGACCCCAAGTAACATGGAATAAGGGCAGGAAGATGATGAGAGGCGAATAGTGTTTCGGGCTTATCCCAAAAAGAAACAAGACTACATCTGTTTTTGAACTGAATCTCGACTGATGTTTTGACTAGCGCTCGATAAGAGGGGTTGTTCAGCAGTCAATGTTTACCTTTGAGCAGTCAATATTTGACCATTAGGTAATGCAGTTCGGTACCTACCTTAGCTTTAAATAGTTCACGCAAATAAAATACAACCGACTTCCAATAAAATACAAACCACTCCAAAGAACTGTAGTGACACAGTACTGTCTCCTTTACCAGTTTTACCGTACCTCCTTCAGAACCGAAAATAACTTTTAATTTCGGAAGTCGTTGTTTTTGGTTGGAACATACATAAACAAGTACGCAAAAATTACATCATCTAAGTAAGCAAAAATGCTCATAAAATAAAAACTACTGAGCCAAATAGACTTAAATTTCTACGGGACTAAATGGCATGTATGTATACCGCATTTAACTAGAACAAAATAACAGAAATCGGGTCAGAAACCACGGAGTAATCGGTGTAGGTACATATTAAAAAATACAACCTACTTGCAACGAATTAGACCCGTCTAAAAAGTCTATTTGCTTTACAAAATATAACCATCAACACTAAGTTGATTACACAGTAGATTAGCAAGCTGCCATCGCCTGCAGGCCTACCTGCCCACCTACTTATCGACATAGCGTGATTAAACCTCATTAACCTTAAACTAAAGATTTAAACCATATTATTTTGTCCGCCATTTTAGGTGTGACCTGTTTCTTTATGGTTTAACGAGAAAATCGATTTTCACGGCTGTCTTATTGATGCCAAAGGATGCAATTTTAGTGTTGAATAAAATTCGTTCTTAGAGGCTTTTTGAATTACAAGCGCGGAGAATGACTGACATTTATTTAGTTTTGGAAATTGGAACGAATGGGGTCACTTAATAACGGTTTCAGAGGATCAGTCAACCTGCCTAACCTATTCCCCCAAAGATGTCGGGATTACGCTTCGAGTTTAACCGGAGGCAGCTGAATACTGGTATTTTTCATTGAGCGATCAACCCAGTTACTGGGTAACACGAACCTATTGGCAAGACTGGTGTAATTTTTGAGCTACGGGTAACGACTGTCAAAAATCTACCAGTTGATAAATAGCCGGAATTAAGACTCGATAAGCCACGTAATCTCTTCTGCCACTGATTATGTCATGAAGCTATAGCACAATAGTAGGTATAGAGGTATGCAATACAGAGAGCGAGCAACTGCCCGATAGTTGATATTCGGACTATTGTATATGTTCAAATCGCACGGAGAACTTTGCTTGCGCGATGCAGGATTTCGTTGGTAGTTTATCGCTGATAGGATAGATAGCGTTGCGGTTCTTTTTGGTGCCGTACAAATTTCGCGTCTTTTTTTTTCATGTGGCGGCATTGATGCCGCTACAATAGCATGGCAGCATCTTTCTGTTATAGATCTTGTTAACAGTATTTAACTTCACCATTTTCATATAGGTACACTAGCAAATCCTTATTCTTGTAACAAGTTAGTTGAGAACTTCTTCGATAATAAGTTTAGAGAGCAAGAGGGAGCAATTTAAAGTTTTCTATCGATAGTGAAAAATCACTCTCTTTCATTCCAAATTCATTTTCGATAAAGTTGTCAACTAAGTTTTTAAACCTAAATATCGTGCCGATGCGTACGCGCATTAAGTTTATTTAAAATCGGTTCATAATTTCCAAGAATAAAGACGTATGGAATACCGTGAGGAAATCATAAACGATCTGAAAAAAAAATACCTACCGAATTGAGAACCTCCTCTTTTTTTTTAAGTCGGTTAGTAAAACAGCCACATGCGATCACTAACCTGTTTCGTTGATATCCCATAACTGAGTTTACG
This sequence comes from Mamestra brassicae, assembly GCA_905163435.1. Lineage (NCBI taxonomy): Eukaryota > Metazoa > Arthropoda > Insecta > Lepidoptera > Noctuidae > Mamestra > Mamestra brassicae. Next base: position 7,805,392 of record LR991009.1, on the reverse strand, counting down.
AGTTGACAAAAGGATGAAACTTTTCTACAAAGTAAGGAACAGTTTCAAACGAAGTAGGTTAAGAGAAAAACGTACGGAAATGCACCGTGTGCACATACAATTAGTGTCCAATAAGGAATCTAGCGCGGCCGGTTAGAGGCGACGTCATAATTAAATTAATGGAGACTCCGCATCAAGCGTAATGAGCACTGAGCAAACTGTACGTACGTGTTGTAATAGCATTACTTGAATAACATAGGTATAGTGCGATTCAAACTTAATGGCGACCGGAAAGATGAGGCCCGTGGCTGCGCAGTAGCAAATTCATGCGACAACGGCAGTGAGGCATAGGACACTGCGAAGCAGCCATTAAGTTTGAATCCTTCTATATCGCCAGCTCATGCCTCATCATTAACCCCACATAATCTCCCAATTAAAACCAAGATTTCTCGACAAAATTGCAGACGTTGCTGTCATCGCATTAAAATTAAGCTTTTTGATGCACGTATCGGGTGACCCCTCTTCATTCTTAATTAAAATTGAAGTTGGACAAGCTTTTACAGAAGTCTCCGATAATTGCCACCACCGAGTAGTTTATCAAAACGATGATTATAATCAAGTTTGCTTATCCCCCATAAAATGATTATTAAATATGATATTTAATATGGAACTGGCGTCGGAACAGCTTGCTTGATATGGTAAGCTCACAACTTTCTACGTGGCACTACCAGTCTCGCTTGACCTGGAGAATGAAGTTGCTATACGGAAAACTGGAGTAAGTGATCAAGTTAGTACTGCGGTTAAGGATCAGGTTATGTTGGTGGGTGTTAGTTTCACTTTGCTTCTGTGAGCCCGAGGCATGGGTTTTATTGCTTGTAGGTGTTTTGACGACGTTCATCCGCTTTGTTACGTCGTGGTGCTAACATCTTTATGGACGTATAAATCACTTGTGATACCAATATTCTGTTGTAAGATATTGATTAAAAATGTTTCCGTGACAGTAAAAATAACTGTAAAATTATTGTTGTAAAAATTTCTTGTTGATCTATGGATTGAGGGCGTCCGTGGACTACTGGTTATGGACAAAGATTTAGCAATATCAATGTGTTTAATCAAAGTGTTCCCTTCACGGTAATCATCGCGGTCTTATATGGACAATATCTCTTGATCCTAATCTACTTACAATTTTCCGCTCCAGTACCAACAGGGTTTACAACTAAGACGCCGTCAGGTACAAGTAGTTGAGAGTTTGAGAGTTTTAAGATCAAAGTAAAAGCGCAACCAGTTAGTCCAACCTAACTAGAGTAATTTCTAGTTAAATGCGTGACAATGCTGTTAACATCCATCTACATAAGTATCTTTATCATTAAAGTTATCAAAACTTTCAGTAAAGGAAGGCTAAATACTAACAGTCGCAAGGGTTGAACTTCCAAGTTAAGCAGCGCTTGCCAAGGTTGATCTAAAGATTAGATTCATATTGAGACTCCTCCGTGAAAACACGTTAAGCAACTAATCCCGGCTGTCATTTGTAAATCCATGACAATCGTTACGGGTTGTAAAGAAGCCAGAAAATCTGACACCAGTCTCTCTAAGGGCAACCGTGTTCGCTGTTACCCAGTTACAGGGTTGAAAATAATATTGTTCCTTAATGGATAATAAGCTTGCTTAAAGGACTTCATGGTAGGAAAAGTCAAAGTAAGATTATAATAATACTGTTATAAGAGCAGTTGGAAAAAGGCTATGCAGATTGATTGATTCCAGACTCTCAATAACACTTACTCACTAGATGAGCCAAACCAGACTTAATAAACAAAGATTTTATATTTAGGTACGGTCACAAAAATTTCAAAATCGACACTAAAGTTAAATATGATTTAGAACTCGTTTCAAAGGGTACCGAAGAAGGGGCTCGTGGTTAATTTACAGCCGTTGGCTTGACCTTTGACACAAGCTAAAAAGAGCATTATGGTTATCATAGGTTAACTTAGTTAATTATAATTCAATTAAACACTCCGTTATTATTTATAATAATTCACGCTCTACGCTGGTGGTCGCATGCGCATTAAACTATTGGTTGTCTTGACCCTGGCAATGTTCATTTTATAGTTGTTTTATTACTGGGATTGATTTCTCTATAATGGTGAGTAACCCTGTAACTGGGTTGTCGAGGTCATATAGACAGGCGTTCCTTGTAAAATACTGGTATTCAGCTGCATCGGGTTGGATTTGAAGCCAGGCAAGCTTGGCAGATGATGATGATGATGATGAAGAATGATCTCTCTATTACAAGTTTTGAAATGAAATTCGGTCGGGAGGTTTATAGTTTATCAAAAACGCAAGAAGAAGAAGCATGATGCAAAGCATTAAAGAGACCGCAAAAGCTACCACGGGCGCTTACTAAAAGAAGAATGCCAATTCCCGTACCTAAAAAGCATTTAAATTCAAGTTCAAGTCGTTGACAGTTTGCAACTGCGATACGAAAGCGAACTCTCCTTAATAATACGTGAACTGCACACTGTTTACAACCGAAGCTCTTCTTCTATTTTTTTTTTTTTTTAAGGATGGGAAATCATCAAAAGTCTTGTTCCGCCCTGGATGGAGCGGAAGGGCGTGTCAGACTCTTACTGACTAAAACCCATCCGTGTTCCTTCTAAAGCCCTTTGCGTTCCAGGGCCGCGGTGACTCTTTCGAACAAATTCCGCAACAAATACAGGTGTACCTGGGGTACTGTAACATATGGCCACCCAAGCTCATAATCTTGATAATACAAAATATTTCTTTACAAGCTATCGTTTGTAATATAGCCAGTACAACTCGGTATGTAATACGACTCCGTGGTGCAGGTCGTGCGAGGTGCTATTAGGTCAAGGCGCGCGGATAAACCGAGCTAAAGCTGTATGATTGTTTTAAATGAGTTTTGCCATAACGGATAACATAATTGATAGCGTGTTTTGCCTTTACGACTCGCTAAAAATAGGAGACCCCTTCTCTTGGTGAAAGATGATTGTAATACTAAAATGCTGGTGGATTGATGGAGAAATCGTATGCAATCGGTGCAGGTGTCCCACCAAAAGCTGATTTAAAAGAAAAAAATGGCGAAAAATAAATCTTTCTAGATTTATGTGGTACTGACGGAGGACAAAGGACATGTTATCTAGGTCAACTTCCTTGAATGAAGACAGTGCAGTCCAATATTTTGTTGACAGTTGGAGCACGATCTGATATTTTTGTTGTTACAGTTATGTATGTAGGTTGGGAGACTATGATGAAGAATGAATGACAGCATAGTTTATTTTTTATTGGGACAAGCCCGCAACAATATTCCCAAACACTACCTACAAGTCCTGAGAACCAGAATCAACAATAGCGACCATCAGAAAAACGCCGAGTCAATGAAGCTCGACGAGTCCCAAAGAAACGATTCAATTGTACCTATTGGGTCTCGCCACTAAATTAACCAGAAAGAACAGCGGAGAAATTACAAAAACATAATTGAACAGAGCCAGGCCAAGAGGCACCAGCATAGTTGGAAAGTATGACACTTGGTTATTAAACAACTGCACCTCGCAGGCTCCTCAGTCCACCACTGGACATAAGCATTCTAAGTTGCGCCACAACGCCTTTTGAATCCAGTCCAATCATATCAGCTGTCTTTCCATCTAGAAGGCTTAACTGGCTTGGCTAATTAGCTTTGGAAAAGTCAATTTCTCTTTTAAAAAACTCGACATCGTTATAGGAAACCTTCCCGGTATGATGAAGATCTACTTAACATAACTTAGCACCAAACTTACTTTCTAGTTTCTACAAAGTTAGTCAAATATTGTCCCTAGTTGATGTCGTTTGAATATTCATAAGTTAGTCAAGTCTAGTTTGACCGTATGTTTGTCTACTGTTAACATCGTTTCAAACATGTTTATTTTAACCATTTTACAGGTTTCGCAGAACTACGAGTAAGTAACACGTGCATGGGGTATTAAGTTATGCTTTACATGTTTTAAGCATCGGAACTAAGCAGGTCTTGTTACGAGCGCAAGGGGTAAAATCTGCTGGTTAATTTTTGGGAAGATTATATTAGTAAACAATAATACGTAGGTACAGACGCCAGCACATCAAGCTACACGAAACTGTCAAACTTTCCCAATCAACCTTGAACTTAATACTTAAGCGATAAGACTGAAAATCTATTAAAGAAATTTGTCAGATTTTTGTAGCTTGGCTAATCACTTGATTTCTCGCTCGTTCTTCCTTATTTTTTTTTGGTTTGTTTATTTTTCTACCAATATTTTCTTCATCGCCGTCTATACAACTCGTGTCTCACAATTCTCGACATTTTCATTATTTTTGGGCTTTGGCTTACTGTTTGTTTTGGCTATAGGTATATTATGCATCTAAATAATAAATGTTACCTAGGTACATATTAAAAAATTCTTAACCTTTCAGACCATTAGGGCCCAGGAGGTGGCCTCGCCAGTATTAGCATCAGTGACTTTCATTATAGGTCCTCAAAAGTGTAGAAATATGGGCACTTGGAACACTTTAGCATGTCGGCCATGTTCTGTGTTTAGTATTCAATCAAAACATAGGTGTAATTGTTTGAAGATACTATTATAAGTAGGTACTGTTACTGGGGCGGAATCAATAAAAGGCGTATTCGCGATTATATTGAATTAATTACTTTAACGTGCTCATTAAAACCGTCTATGATTTCACAGCCGTCCTACATCTGCTTGATAGAAGATTCGAATGACTGTTTTTTTTTTTTTTTCTTCTTCTTTGGCTTCGAATGACTGTTTATGTCTTCTTATTCATAATGTGTCATTTAGTTTCTAAACCTCTAAAGAGGTCCTGATGAAAGAGGTCGACTCTACAATACCTACCTTCTTAGTTCCTTGTTACCTTTCAAGGTCTTTAAAAACAACGGTTCACTTATTACTGTTTATTTTATAAAAATTATGCAATTAACAATGATATCATACAAATAGTGATGATGTTCCGAAGCTAAAATAATTACGTTCACAATAATCGTTACTTGTTTACTCACGACTGCAGGGAAGCGAGAAGTAATGTGTTTGACCATGACGCAGGCCGCTAAGGTTGCTGTATCCGTTCTATAGTTCTTATGGAATATAAAAAAGAAAAGTTGTAGAAACAATCCTATTGTTATTTTTAAAAATACGCTTCGCTTTTGTTTTTTTTATCGCCATTTGTACTAAATAGAGTACGTATTTCGCTGCAAGGATCTTTTGAGCAGTGGTACCACTGCTGTGAAATTGTCTGTAAAAATTGTATTGAAAAAAAAAACAATATGGAAAACCCAGAAATATACTTGTTTATTGTATCTATGGAAGCAAACATGGCAAAATATCTCGAAACGCACATGGCTACAACAGCTTTATAATAACTGAGTAGGGATTGAATGAACTAATATTACATTATTATGACTCGCTCGTCAATTCATAATATTCAAAATTCAATTTCATTTGCATGAAACTTGGTAGGTACAGATGTTAAAAATAAATTTAGTGCATAGACACATTCTGCCTTTCAGTGATGGCATGCAAATATTAGTCAATAAAAGTGTTATATTACTCCAAAAATAAACCAAATACCATCCACTTACACCAATGGAATATGGACAAATAAAATGGAATATGGACATTTATATATTTATTTATTTTTTCCATTGGTGTAAGTGGATGGTATTTGGTTTGGTATTCTAAAGAATGGCGTTCATTTCATGGTCGTTCCGGCGCCACTGGCTGAGAGGGAAGACCTACATTTTGGAAAAGCACTTAACACACTCTGAATTTATTATCATTTCGAGAGCTAAGGAAACTTGAAATTTCGAATTCCCCGAAAATATACCATCGTTGCATATCTAATCTGTCACTCAGACAACTCATAAAACACTTACTTATGTCCTTTTAGAAAAGGAGTTAGGCTAACCAAAATCTTCGAAAAACGCATTAACCTGGATTGAAGTAAACAATTTTAAAATTCTCTAGGTAGGTACTATCCTTTTGTTTTACGGTCGGTCACAAAAGGCTGTAAATCACATCGAATGTCAATCATTGAATGACCTTACGGCGTAAAATATATGAGCAGATTATATTTTTATCGCAGAGTAGGCACCTACTACGGAAGTAGTTAGTTAGGAAGCTGTATTGATATCACGGTCTGCAATTCCTTGTTGTGTTTTTTTTTGCATTTTTGTGTTAATGCAGTTTGAAATGGTAAAAAATGTGAACTAAACAATCTGGCTAAACCAGATCTACAAGGGACTTCCTACTTGGATCGATACAACACGTGGTCATCATTATTCATCTTTTTTTTAAACTTTGCCTCACACTAGGTATTTCTCCTGTATCGTGGGTGCGTTTACAAACATAACTGTGTTGCTATGCGTTTACAAATATAAAAACAACTTAGACCAATGCCTACTCGGATACCACTCATTTGTTCTTCCAAACATTTGGTTCCCTAACATATGTTAGGAACTTAGACCAATGCCTACCCGGCTACAACTCATTTGTTCTACCAAACATTTGGTTCCCTAACATGTGTTAGGAACTTAGACCAATGCCTACCCGGCTACCGCTCATTTGTTCTACCAAACATTTGGTTCCCTAACATGTGTTAGGAACTTAGACCAATGCCTACCCGGCTACCGCTCATTTGTTCTACCAAACATTTGGTTCCCTAACATGTGTTAGGAACTTAGACCAATGCCTACCCGGCTACCACTCATTTGTTCTACCAAACATATCTACCAATCCTGATTTATTCGTCGCAGATTAGTATCTGTAACTACATCATTATTACGAGTAATGATGATGTCTCAGATAGGTACTAAACTACTACGAATTAAGTAAGCCTACCAGCCACAATACTTAAAAGATTTCCTGGTACTTTGATGTCATTGGTAGGGAGACGCTGTTGGGAAGCGTTTTTGAAATTTTTATGAAAAATGTATTAAAAAAACTCGTTCGAATTATGGCCACGCTCTAAAAGTCCTTGTACCTACGTTTATCAGCGCAAACGCATAATGTCATATCATTGAACGTTTTCAATTCTCTTAATGTGGTTCAACAGCTCAGTCTTACAACACTTAACTTGACTACCGTACCGCGTAGGAAGTAAGCGGGGACTTATGACTCTTAAGTTATTTACTAATCGTTTCCCCCTTATCGGTAGTGCGCACTTAAACGATACATTAAGCACTCGAGGATCTTTGTCAAGTTCCATTGTAGTCGCTGCCGACGGGGATTTGGGTTATTAGGACGTTAAGGTTGACTGCAACCTGTTGAAATTATTGTTGACTGCATGCTTACGTTTTTTTTTGTGTGGCGTCTCGCAGTTCAACCTATTGGCTTGCCTGTGGTGGTCTTAATATAAATATTAGCGTATAGTCGCTTAGATAGGGCACCCCCTGTGGGGTACAGGCCTCGGCTTAGGGTGTCGTTGGGGGAGGACAGCTAGGGACGGGCTGGATCGAACTAGGCATGCTTACGCTTTGTTGGGTTTATATTTAGATAAATGTTGGAACCTTGGCCGACAGTGGCAAAAGGTTAAAAGAATGTCAGGACGAAGACAGGTTCTCTCCAGCACTAGTCTGTGGTGGTGTTTTCGATTGTTTCTTCGTTGTTTGACACCGACTTCAGAAATTTAAGTTATTTTATACTTTGTGGTGATCGATTGTATTTTTTTAAGCTTTTTTTACTTAACGCTTTTAGTACTTTATCATTTTTCGTAATGCGTAACCACCACTGGGAAATTACAGGAAAGCAAAATACGCAGTTTCGTTTACTTGGATGATATATTTAATCCAGCTATTTTGAAGAATTTTTCAAATCATTTTATAAATAACAAACTCAAAAAATAAATAAAACCGAATTGAGAACCTCCTCCCATTTTAAGGCGGTTTAAAAACAGCATCAGAATGTGTAAGATAACGCTGAAATAGACCGTTTTAGCGCAGCCGTGAGGCACACACTTAGTTTTGGGCATACCATTTTTAGGGTTCCGTAGTCAACAAGGAACCCTTATAGTTTAACCATGTCCGTCTGTCTGTCTGTCCTAAACCACGGACAGGCTCAGAGACGCGTCGCTCGACACGCACTTGGCCGGTTTTTATTATTATTTCTATGTACCGTGCGTGTTCCATTATGTGCTTCATACATTTTATTCTTTCTGCCTCTCAGCACCTGTTATTATCATTAACTTACTTGACCTTTTACTGACAATAAAACGAAAAGTATGGAAATAAAGATAAGCCTTGAAAACTCTTATGTTTGCTTCCTCCCGGATCATACCCAAAATAAACCAAATATAACAATAGAGATTTTTAACTAACAAGAACTAACCTATTTAATTCTAATAGTCTTCTCTTTTTGCAAAAAAAAAGAAGGCAAAAAATTGGACAACCCACAGATTGTAATTATAGCACCAAACGGATACACATGTCTTATGTAAATGATAATAATGCAGCGCCTAGAAGGCCTTGTGGAGCCTAATAGGCAAAAAATACCGAAATAAAACCTTTTTAGATCTAAACCATCTGGTTCGACGAATTCGCAATAAAAGGAGATCTGGCCACACCTAACCTGTATAGTGTCATAGAACATAGAGCACATAATTTAATCTGTCAAGGCAGGCAGATCACAAATCTTAAGATTACAGCGGCGCGGGCGCCGGCGCCCGTTTGTTCGTCTAATCCGCCATTTTATAGTTTACGACCATAGTTTCACCACATTCAATTTGTCTAGAACTAAATACAAATGATTATTCGTTTTGCTAGTTAACTTTCGTAATTCTAATCTGTAAATGGATGCTAATAGGATATTACACTCATAATTTGTTGTTAATGTGTTTGATTTTAATAAGTTTATGTCGGGTTTCTCAGTTGGGAATAAATGAAGGAAAGTTGTTGGGTGAGGATTTTGTAGAATGGAAATTGTTTCTTGATATTAAAAACGGAATTTATACTGTTTGATGATGATGACATTGAATTCTTACGTACTTTTGTTTAGGGGGCGTTCAAGGATTACGTAACGCAATTTGGGGGGAGGGGGGGCTTGTAAAACGTTACGATGCGTTACAGGGGCGGGAGGGGTGTTCGAACAACGCGTTACGTAACATTGTTTTTTTTATTTAACGCTAGCTCACTAAACATATTTTCGAGTTACACAGTCACTAAACAGTAGTAATTTTGCCAAACAAAAATAAACATCAATATTTTTCTTGAAATGACATTTATTACTTAATTAAAAAATTTGGTAACATTATAGTAGTAGACATAATTGTGACTTTTAGGTAAAAATTGTCACTTGGATGATACGTAACGTTTAGGGAGGGGGAGGGGGGGTACAGGTAACGTTACGGCGCGTTATATGGGGGGGAGGGAATGTCAAGAATCTTCAAAAATTGCGTAACGTAATACTTGAACGCTCCCTTAACACAAAACTACATATTCAATCAAACAGTCTCGCGGCAAATTCTCATGGCCAACTTATGGCATACATAGTTATACATAATACTAGTAGATAAATTATATACTTAGTAAACATCTACAAACAAAGGATACTTGTCAGTTGTCTAGTAAAATACAACCGTTTACTTTACCTCATTAGACTTTAACATGCATACTAGGTAACTAAGTAAACATATACTCAGTTGAAATTATTTCAAAGGAAAATTTCCGTTTTGGAACCAAAACGAAATTGAAATATAACGCTGTACGTGAGAATGCATCCAAATACATTCATAATAAGGTTTCGTCTACCGTGTGATTAGAATTTATGAGGCCCTTATTTATAATCTGTGCGTACAGTGAAGAGGATTTGGAAACAATCAAACATCAACCAAACGTGTGCAAGCACAAATTTTTAGGGTCCCGTAAATTGCATGCCCTGTTTCGTTTGCCTAAAATAACTTCATAAAATCCGGAAATTTTAAGTAGGTATATCTTGAAGAATTTCAATCATTTTTTTGATAAATAAAGTGGGTGTATTTTTTTGCATTTAGTAAATGATAAATATATTAATTTTCTATTCTACCTTTGATGAGACTAACATTGTGCAGGAATTCTATCACTTTTGCTAAAATTTATTCCTCAACAATTTCTTGCTAACTTGGGGTTCATTGTGGGACCAGTCAAAGCCTGTCAGATATCTTCCGTTTATATTGTACAGAAGAATGCTGTACCTGTTCAGTTTACAACAGTTTGTGAAGTTTATCGTTTACCTACTCTACCCACTAAAATCATTGCTCTATAGACACTTATTTCTCTAGGCTGACATTTACAACTTGCGCTTTAAGGCAAACGCCTATACGTTCTTTGTTACGTTTACAACACTGTGTAAATTTTCCAAGTTTATATTTCAATCTTATTTATTCGCTATAAATTATTCAATAAGTTTAGTAGGGCCTACAATAAAATTTGAATTGTCATCTTTGTATCACGGAACCTTTGCGCAGCGGGCGGTTCCAGCTGAACTTTATGGATAATTTTAATCTATAGCAGTTGCGTAGTTATTCTGCCAACACTAAAATAAAGAACGTTTTCAGAATACTAAATGTAATGTACTGAATATCTAAGTAATGAAGAAGTATAGCGCGTAAATCTACACACACATAATTAATAATAAAATAACGATAACATAACATTCAAAACAGAACCTTACAGTCGAAAATTAAAGACCGAAATTGCATCTTCTTTTACATGTATCAATGCAAGTACATTCACGAACAGAATCCATTCGTGACCCATTGTTTTAATCCGTTAGCAATAAATATGTAAACTGAATAAATATATCCCTCTTACAAGTTGAACAGACGATAAATTAATATTACATGATGTAGTATAAATAACTTTTTCGTATTCTGAGTAAGTACTACTGGAAGTTTTTGTTTTAAGTTGCGAGCCTTGTATTTCTTATTATTTTCGGCACTGTACTGAGAATTTATATGCCAAGGAAGTCACACTTCAGACGCATTAGACAGCTTGGTTTTTTGCTAAGAGCATTTTTTGTATTATTATTTGGATCTCCAACAGAGGATATACAGTTAAAACAGAAATACATGTTTTTCTATTGTACACCAGCATTAATGAAAACTTAAATACTTCATGGTCGCAGGCCTGCTTTTATTTGGCTATCCTATATAAAATTAGATACTTGCATCCTGTAAACACCGGCGTCATACAAAAAAAAAACTACGCTTTTTCCTATGGGGCAGAGTCTACAAGTGCTTCTATCCAAAACATACACGAACGAAAGCCAAATCGGTTAAGTTTTACTCAATCTTCTATCTATAAGTAGTAAAAATACAATTGCCTTATGAACTCGAATGAATGATCATTGGAGAACGGCTCGACCGATTAGGCTCCTTTTAAATTGTTAGACAAGGTTTGTATGGGAAAACACCGCAAATTAAATTGCACCCGTGAAAAACCGGGGCGAAGCCTTGTTATAAAAATCTCTTCACAAATTCTCTCACTAGAAAACTTATAGATTCTTCTCAGACATCGGAATTAATAAATTTAGCTTCAATCCTGTCAATCCCAGCATTACTCAAGACAGGTCAAAGACGAATGTGTTCCAACATGTTTACCCGTGACATATTGCTACACCGGCGTGGGAAAAGCCGCTGTTTCCCAATGGGTTCACAGAATGTGCTGTGGGGTCGCATAATGACGATTCTGGGAACAATCACTGCCTATCACGATGGATAGAGACGTGTGCGCAACATACAGACACTTGTGAGGTATCTGCGATTGCTGTTATTACACTGAAATTAAAATGGAGAAATTCTTGGCTGAAATTTCGACGAAATGGGATATTTAGAGGCTTCATTTTCTTTAGAATTAATAGTAGCTTTAGCGGAGGTACAGGCATACATAAAATAAAATCAATATCAATCCTTTATTTCCCAATGGGTCAAGCAGATCCCACATTGGAATCACAGTTCACCAGGTGAGCCTGCAGCCATCAACCCGGCCCAAATCCAGGAGCGCTGACATCATTCATTATTAACTGACATGGATACCCGGTTCAGCACATAGGAATTCTTACGATGCGCCAAAGTAGGATAGTAGACTAGTGCAATTTCCCGAAAGCTTCTAGTCTTGGCTCTCGTTATCGTTGACATGTTTAATAAATCAGTCTTCTTTCCACTCACTTCGAAGGAAATCATAGTTTCTTAATTTTGATAAAGACATTCGATCGTGGACTTTAGATTGCAACAACCTGTTGTCTGAGGACCACACAGCACACCAAAATCGTCGAGCCACAATTACATATTTCTGCGTAAGCCCCGAAGGACACAGAATTAAAATCGAAAGCTACAATTACAAAATGATCATACAATTCATCCGTGTCTACCTACCAACACAATTTGACTTATTGTATTGTGAAAGGTTATCAGTAGGAAGTTCCTGTTCTGAATTAAAGACTATGATTCACTGTTTGTCTCGAAAAGCACTAATTAAGTATTCAGAGCTTTAACTGAATTTAATTTCATTCAAGGTTCATAAACTACTATTTATAGCATTTATAAGTACTCGCAGTACTATCTGCGAAAATCAACGTCGCAGTTTTATCGGATAGTCTTTCCTTTAATTTAAGTATATGAAACTAGCAACTAACTAACTTTTCTTTCTTCTTTCCAGGATTCAAGTAGCCCATACAAATTTTACCTCTGTACAATATTAGTTTAAACCACAACCTCTTTTCATTAAAAACTAAAGCATACTCAGGCCATGCTTCTCAAACATTTTTTAAGATGCCATTCGGTTTTCTTTATAATATTTTTTTTTAAGTTAGTAAACGGCTTTTATGTTAAGTTTTAGACAGTATTTAAAACTTTTTCGGAGATCTGACAAAACTCGTTAACTCTCGCCTTAACAAATGTCAATAGTAGTGATTGTTACAAAGTGTTGAACAGGGAAAAACTGGAATATGTTAATAGAACGGTTTTCCTGGGGATTACGCTTGGCTCAAGGCTACAATGGGGTCCTCATCTAGTATCTCTTGCAAGACGGCTAACTTCAGCAGCATATACTGTTTGTAAAATCCACCAATTTACAGATGTTGATACCGCGAGACTAGTCGATTTTAGTTACTTTCATAGTATCATGTCTTACGGTATCTTACTGTGGGGATGGGCTGCAGACATTGACTAAGAGCCGAGCCGAGAAAAGACCCATAAAAGCCATATACAATCTTCGCCGACGCGAGTCTTTAAGGGAACTGTTTAAGAATATTAACATCATTGTGGTACCTGGTAAATATATCTATGAAAATATCATGTACGTTAGAAATAATCTACATCTTTTTAATAAACGAGGTGACAGGCGAACTATGTCACTAAAACTAGGAACTAATTGGGTCAACCAGGTTTCAGATTCAAAATGTTACACTAAAATACGTCCCCAGATATAAGAACTAAATAAAAAATTAAAAAAATCTTGTTTTAAGCTTTCTTGTTTTAAAATGCTTGGCTCAATGCTGATCCTGCTCCACAGACAGGGCGCACAAACCAATCTTGTAGCAGTTGTTAGACCCTGCCGGGGTTGCGGCATTTGTTCGAAAGAGTCACCGCCGCCCTGGAACGCAAAGGGCTTTAGAAGGAACACGGATGGGTTACAGTCAGTAAGAGTCTGACACGCCCTTCCGCTCCACCCAGAGCGGAAGAAGTCACTTGATGATTTCCCATCGTTAAAAAAAGCAGTTCTTACACCCGCTGAATATATCATATTTTCATTGTTTAGACTCAATTAATTTAGCATTGTATAATTTCATGCGTTAACGGCACATGTGTGAGTACTGTCAGGATGATCTACTTGGATGCAGGTCTCTGGCAGACAAGGTAGAGCTTTGGAAGCGTCTGGTAAAAGTAAAAGAGTATTTAAATTAAGAATGTGAAAATATGTTTTGTTTTATATGGGACTCTTGTACCAGTTCTCTTCCTAGACAGATGCCGAATATAACACGAAGTTAAATCACAAACCTTGTTTTAGTTGAATAATTCTTAAATAGTACCTACTAGCGTGAGGTCCGCTAGTGCTACAGTACTGTGTACCTTAAATGATAATTTTATTTGACTTGAATGTGCCCTGGCGGTTGGGAGTGTCATTCTCACTCAAGTCTGGCTGATGGTGCTGGTGGTGTGGTCCTCTCGTCTCCGCTCCTCTCCGCTTTGGTGGAAACGGGCCTTAATGTGGTTGAGCCGAATAGTGCTAGCGCAGGCGTCATGATTGTGAGCGAGCGCCGTCAGTTAGAACTGGTCATCTCTAAGCTGCAACGGTTTATTTTAATTATTAGTTCTTTGAATTGTTGCTTTTTTTACTACGAACGCTTGATCACAAGTGTTTCTACATCGTTCTCACACATGTTTGTATAATTTAAATACTGCATGTTTGAATCATGTAACCATATCATTGTAAAAAAATGATTTAAAAGTGTGTTCGTGGAGTTTCTTGCACGTACTTCTCCATAGAGATCTACGCTTTTGAACGTGCAAATAGCTTTATTTCTTTTGACTAACCTACCTTTGCAATTCAAAATTGCCTATAAATTGTTTAATTGAAATAAATGCTTTGAGTTTTTCAGTTTTCTTGAAGCTTTTGATAAATGAAACTCTTTTCGGTTTATTCCATAGCCGCCCCAATTGATTGCTCCTCTTTAAAAAAAATCCGGATGAATTGGGGCGAACACTGAACAAATTATTTTTTCGAAAACCTCATTAATTTGATCATCGTGTTCATAAGACAAAAATAGGCAGCAATAGAAGCTTTCTTATAACATCAACAATTCACAAGACAGTTTCATTTAATAAGACCAGGATACGGACAATTAAGGCGAGATCTTTGCCGACAAGCATCGGTCTTCTACTGAGCATGTCTTAGCAGTCAACCAATAGCACTTCCAAGAAACAGGTATCGCAATCTAGACCTCGTACTTGACAACCATAGACACGAGCACAAACCATAAAATAAACAACAGAACTAATTTCCTAAAACCATAAATCAGGTGAAAATAAATTGTTTTATTAATACAACCCGAACGGTGCCAGTTAGTAATAAGCGTAAAATCTAAAGGAAATTAAATGGAAACTTGTATGTTTATGAAAGGTGGAAACTAGGACGAGTTTCTAGCAATTCTACGTGTGTGGAGATTATTGGCACTTCGACTTGTCAATATGGACACGACCGATGGATTGATTTGTGATTGCAATTCGTATCTAGTTTCTATTACTTTCTAATCTTGGACTTGTAATGTATGAATGGCATTTTAATTTCATTAATAATTACATCATCACATACACTATAATTCGCAAGTTTCCGATCGCTATGATTAGATAATATACATAGCAGAAAGACACAATAAACCGTTGCGTGCGAATTGCTAAAGATTCTTAATTTCTAAGTACAAAATCAGTATGCAAAAACTGTCTTCTCCATCTATAGGCGTACAAAGGGGGGCCGTCGATCTCTCGATTTTTTTGTATTCGATTAAATACACTTTTTAGTATTTTTTCTAATTAACCTAAATATTCAAGGACGTGGACAGTGTGAAGAAGAGGATAGTAAAAAGCGGCTCTTACCCTTCCTGGGCTGGGTAAAAATGTTTTCGAGCTCGCTTCGCTCGCTCTTACATCCTAACTTTATCATAAGTCGATGATTACTTTTATATCTGTATGGATAGCAAAAAGAGGATCTTACCCATCCGGGGCGGGGTGCGCAAATTTTCGAGCTCGCTTTGCTCGCTCTTGTATCGTTCAATGTCAAGATTTTATACATAAGTCGACAACATTACTTTGATAGCTGTATGAACAGTTAAAAGAGTATCTTACCTATCCGTGCCACATTCTATCCGAGAACATTTCTTCCTATCGTTTAGGTATGCATTTTTAGTTCTTGATTCTTCGTTTTAAGTCGACAAAGTAACTTCTATATCTGTAGTTGGTAAAAATAATCTAACCCAGATTCCCGGTACATGCAAACAGTTTTGGATAGGTCAGCGAAGAAACATCTGTTTGCGTGATGAAAAGGAAAATCAAACTTTTCCAAGACAAGGTTCTAAAAAAATTTGAGTTTGCTTCGCTCGCTTATACATTTCCAATTTTCTTCAGGCTTTTCAGCAAAAGTCATCACCGTTACCCGCGTTGTTTTGCGCGAGAACTAGGTATTGTTGGCCGGGGCATCATAATTTTTGTAAAGGTCTCCTTCGTAGGAATGCAATGGTATCCATTACTACTCATCGATCGTAAGCTAGTCCGTAGTCCGATTCTCTCAACTTATATTATAATTTGAACCCTAACAATAACATGAAACCCAAAGTTTTAGGCTGCGACTGCGACGGGCGACGACGAGCCTAGAATTCCATTCTTTGATCGTGATCACCGACTGTGGTGTATCTCAGGTTGGGGCCAGGCCCCCCCTGGAAAAGAATCCTAGATACGCCAATGTCTCCATCATTCCTTTTGAGACCTACATTCCTGAAAAGAACACAACTCTCGAAATTTTATAATAACAAACATATTGTTCAGATCAGAAACAAATCAAGACGCCAATAAACTGTTTCGCACCAAAAAATTTAAGCAGAACAAGAATTAAGAATTATTAATATGACTTATATGTATAACACAGATAAGTATATAGAATACTTTCAACGAGAGATGCCGTCTCCCCTGGTGTACAAGTGGATACAATTGCTATAATGGCGGTTTCTCGGTCCGTAATGGGCCTCGTCCGCGCGACGCAAGCGCACCTATCATTCATATGTGACGACGCTTTCAATGACTTACGTTTAGTGTCTGATCGAAGCTTCGGCTTCGGGTAGTTTCGGCTAAAAATAGTACCTTCGGCCTCAGCCAAAATAAGGTTATATTTACTATATGGTTTCTTGCCGAATTTGATCGAAATCGTCATAATTTCAAAGTGTTTTTACGAACTCGTATTTTGAAACTGGTCAAAGGCAACGTAATTTTATTTTAATTATCTCCTTAAGCAGGTACCTTGGTTATGATCAGTGAGTTTAAAAAAATAAACAATTTTAGCCAATCTCAAACTGAGTTTAGGCCAGATAAATCCTAGTGAGAGGATTTCTGGTGCCATGGGATCCAGGCTCAAACTTAGTTAAATATGAGCTAAAAGTGTACAATAGGTGTAATGATGTCCAAAAATTCTACCCACACAAAAATGTAATTTCTTACACAATTAACTATTCTGCTCTATAATTTTCTAATTTCTCAGGGCCATAAGACCTTCGGCTTCGGCCAGAATCCGCCATCGGTCGGACACTACTGACGTTGCACATCATTACCTCGACAAGGAGACAACTCGCTCGTTTAGATCAGGAAGTGTCCCTTTTTTGTGCACACTTATGGGCATTTTAGTTTTATAAACGGGGAGAAAATACTTACCACTCTATCTGTTCATTATCCTTGGCGGGAGTTTGATTTGTGATTTACACTTAGCTGTAACAGTTTAAACTTTAATTAAAGTAGGTACTTTTAGTTACTGCAAACTGTAATTTAACGACTCTGAACTAACTTTAGGAATGTCATATCATAAAATACAAACACTACAGTCTGCTTAATTTCAAGAAACACTGTCACTACACAGACAAAGCTTTCAGAGTTCGCAAAAATAAAGGTTGTATAATGCTAATTTGTCACATTAGTTAAACAAGTCAGTATAAAAACTTTTTGCAATCACAAATCCTAAACCACCAATCACTCACAAAGCCACAAACATGTCTAAATGACCTAACAGGTTCACTTCACAACAAAAAAGGCCACAACCGGTACCTTTAAAACATTCGTTCGCATGAATGGAAGCTATAGTGCCGCTAAGTTGACCGCGGGCTCCGGCAGCGGCACAGCGGCGCAGGCGACGCCGGAACGCGGCACTATATCGACGCATTCCGCCGGGACCAGGCAAGTCTCCTTCTAAGGAAAACGACCTGGACACACTAACTGTACAGCGGCCCAGCAAAAACGCTCCTCTAATTGCTGACAACTTTGAATCGAGAACCATTCGACGTTTGACGATTTACGCCACAACAGCGATCGATGTTTTTACGGTGAAGTAATTCGATTAAACATTTCAGTGTCTTCTTTAGAAAGATTATATACCAGTATGTCTGTTGCTACTAATGACAGGGAATTAGTTTCTATTCTAAAATAAGTAGCTAGAGTTCGTTACTCAAACAATCACTTTCGAAACGTGTTTTTAACTCCACTTCCGTTTATAAACCAATAAAAAGATCCATTGTAAACAGAACGTAATGGCAACTATTAATTACAGTAAAAACTTTGCTACAGTCTATAATTACGCTTTCAATTGATCCACATACACGTACGTTTATTAATTTACTGGAGAAAAGGCCCGTTATTATCTATGGTTTAAAGATAAAGAAAGCAGTGTGGCCAGATTATCTTGGCACTCTTTAGCGCGCTGTTTGTTTATGGCATCTGTCAAAATGTTTCAAATTCAGAACGCTGCCATGTTTATTAAAAAATTTGCCGTGTGCCAAGTTTCACTGGTCACTCAGTATTTAATTTGGTTTAACGAGACAGGAAGTCCCACATCAAAGTTTAATCAGCCGAAACAACGGTCGATAATGCAAATTATCTGCTTTGATGTGAAAAGGATGTTATCGATGATTATGATCGGAGACAAACTGGCTTATGAATCGATGTTCCCACGATAAAGACATGAAATCAGATCATCTATGGGTACAATTATTAATTTCACTTTTCATTTTTACTTTGTTATTTTTTGCGAGCTTCAAAACGTGTGGTATTCGAATCAAGCGTTTACCTGTGGTTACATGTCAATTTGCAACTTTCAACTTGATTCGATTAGATCTGCATTCACATTTCACATTGATTGCAAGCTTTCAAATCCAGTTTTACTTGGGTAACATTTTTTTGGGGCCAAACTTTTAGACGTCAGTTTTAACTAAATCTGACTTCATTACACAAAATGCGAATTGCAAATTTCAAACAAGCGTTTCCCCACTTTTTCGTTCGCGCAGTACTTTGGCCTATCCCACAGGATCCGGTAAAAATAGCCTATGACAACAAAAAATAACGCAACTTCAGTTTTCTGGTGCGGAATTTGTTCCAAATAGTCACCGCGGCCCTGGTACGCAAAGGGCAGGTGTCATAAACAGTTTTCTATTAGGGTAATATGTTTGTAAAAAATTGTCTCTGGAAGTACTGATACTTCCATAGACAATCTTTTACAAACATATTTAAACCCCTTCACCTCTTTATTATAATTTTATATAGACCAATTAAGACCGTATTTAAAGATGAGAATTGCCTAATCTAAAACGAAGCCTCTCAGGAAGCTAGGATAAATCGAAGTGCAATCACAATATAAGTAGTAGTCGAAGTACCTTTTCTAGTAGTAATCGAAGTACCTTTTCTAGTTCTATCTTCTTTAACCTGTATATACCTCCAACCAATGACCGCAAAAGTATGATAGGCTGGGTACCGCGTACCTGCGCCTGGGCATGTGGTTATGCAACACTTTTTACTATTAAACCCTGGTTTAGCAATTTTGTACGTGCTGAGCAGACTAATAGCTTTGTGCAGACGTCCGCCTTTTTAATGAATCAAGGAACTAATGAGCCATTGAAGAAATTCAACACGATCGTTTTTTGTTTTTGTTTGGAATCGGAGCCGGCTGAAAATTGTTGCGTTGTTTTTTTAAAAGAGAGAGAATTTAGACGGCTTTTATTTTTAGGCGTTGATAAAACAACATCCTGTGATTGTTGTGGTGATGATCTTAGTTTTAAATTTATGCTGGTTGACGATTTTGTACCTGTAAAACACGTGAAATATGTTTACTTTTAATTAATCAATCTATATTTCAGATTCTAACTTGCGGAATAAGTTAATTGTGAATTTGAGAAAGGTCACGTCTGCTTTTTGTTATGAAAAAGTTCTCAACCACCTTATTCTCAATTCAGAAACCTCGCGTTATGTAATATATTCAACTTTTATATCTGAGACTGTCTGAGAGTAGTTCTGTATGGTGTCGGACATAAAAGAATAGCACCATTCCATCACTTCTCGTGGGTGTCGTAAGAGGCGACTAAGGGACTCACCAGAAAATGGGCAGCAGCATTCTCTGTACATTGCAACAACTACACTGCGATTGCCAACACGCCTGCCCAGCGTGGCGATTATGGCAAACCTTTGGGGGAGGCCTGTGTCGAGCAGAGGACGTCTTTCGGCTGATGATGATGATGATGATGATCTGAAAGAAGGTATACCTTCCTACCGGTCAAAACCCAAATAGCTATGTAAATAAAATTAACATTTACCAACCTAAATATTAATTCAAAATTAAAGCAACTAAAGACGGATGCTTTTATTATAATAATCTTCATAAGGACTCGTTTGATGACATTAAGTATAGTTTATGATGAGCAATCAAGAGGACATTCCTCATAAAATCAGATTATACAAACCATTTGTACCATTCATTCATGTGAATGAACTTTAGTTAATGTTGTAGCTCGTTCTTAAATAATAACAGCAGCACGGGTCAATCTTCAAGGTTAAGCAGCGCTTGCCGAGATCGTTTTGGCGGATGGGTAACCCGAAAACTGATCCGGTCATTACATGCATAAGTAGCGGGACTCCTCCGCGCCTCGGAAAGCATGTTAAACTATTGGTCCCGACTCTCGGCTGTCATTAGTAGACCTTTGACAGTCGTAACGGAGTATTGTGTTGCCCAGTTACTGTATTCTGGAGGTCACGTAGGCAGTCGCTCCATGGAAAATGTTGATATTCAGCTCCGTCCGGTTAGACTGTGAGGCGATCCCAACGTTGTTGAAGAGGCAGACCGTTTTATGATCATTTCTCCAATTGAAACCTTTGTTAATGTAATAACATACCAAATCCGACATTTATATTGAATTAAGACAATTAATTTCCAAGTACCTATGTAATGGATTGTTCCACAACATAATGATGTACTTGGAACTCTTCGAATATGTACTTGGACACTAATTTAACGACCACGACGACGACCTTCAACTTATCAATAAACCCTTTGACTCAAACTAATAACTTTTAATTGCTAACAAATAAATAAACGAAACATAAAAAGGTTCCGCCTATCTACTCGTAACATCAATCGTTCATCTGTCTGTCAGTTGTCCGTCAAAACTAAGGGTCTTCTGATAAAAAGAGGTATCTTTGACCTTGTGTTAAACGTCGGATAATAAGCGGTTCCGTGTCGAGAGTCTTGTAATACATCATTTTCACGTATTCGTCAAAATGAGCGAAAGTAGGACATCGCTGCGTATACGCACTAAATGAATGTTGTCGTCTTTGTCACACGTGTGTGATGTGAGAGAGATGAAGTGTTACAGTGGTCAATTGTGAACTATTGAACCGTTGTAGGTTCCGTACTAGTATTTTGATTAGCGCGCTTGGCCCACTTGTGGTTCACAAAGGGTTAGGCTACCGGTAGGTCAATAGACTTGTTCATCTACATATTTTACCATAAATAGAGAAACAAGAATTAGCCAAATAGTACCAGCCCGCTGCTTAAGCGGAAGAAATACCTACTGTAGACATTAAAATTTAAATGAAAAACAATATGGCCATTATTTAAAAATGCTGAATTCCGATACACACTAAACTATTTAATACACACAGTTCATAACGGTACATTATATAACACAATATGTGCAAGATATGTTAATATATTGCAAATTATTTTACATTAATTGAATATTTGCATATGCTAATAAAGCGTGTGAAATATTTAATGTGTGGAGGCAAAATTGTGTTATTTTTGGATGCACGAACACCTGTGTCAAATACCTTGAATTCCTAGGTTCTGGTCTAGACCGTTTCCAACGGGAAAGTGGACTAGGCAGATAGATTTATAGTTTTGTTAAAATTGTGTTTTACATAGGAATGTGCGCCTGAGCAGTTTTCTTTCGATGCTTAAATAATGATGTAGTCCTAGTAACCTAATTTCAGTCATGGCGGCCAATTTCAATGGAGATTAGTCGTTAACGTAGGAGATATATCGAACTATGAGAGTGAAGGAAACAAGAGTGCTACTAAAAACTGATCTTTATTTTCCACCTCAATTTCCTGACATCCACGACACAGCTCTACATTTACAGCTCAATTTCCCGACACCACGAGACTTCTCCACATTTTCCTGCTCACTTTCTTGACAAATGACTCGATTGTCAGTACTTTACTACTAGATGATACACTGAAACTAATAAGTCTTACGCTACGCAGATTAACTACCAACTACTAAGCAGTTTAACTACCTTCCTATAAATACGAAGCCATTATTAATTCCAAGGCAGACTCGCAAAATACCAACCATTCTAAAATCGATCAATGTCATTCGTTACGGAACTCTAAAAGCGTCTTTCCACACGGATTACTCGGAAGACGATAAGTGATAATTATGGCTCTGCTAACGAGACTAATGATAAGGCAAACCGTGTTTTTGTATGCCACGCTGCCACGCTCGAAGCACGCTGTTTTGAAACACGAACTTTTATAATTATATGTAATTTAATAACTATTAAAAACTTTAAACCTCGATCGCGCATTAACGGTATTACAGGTCATAAACTTTTTTTAATTTTGTCTTTGGAGACCATAGATAAAAAAGCTGAGATTAGGCACTTCTCTTGGCATCCTATTCCAAAATTGAATTTCAAATTGAAAATATCAATAATGGAATGGCCGACATGATCGTAAGTCTTGTTTTCAAATGCTAATCAGGATCCTTTGTCTCGAATGTCGCTTATGCCGTAAACCAATGATGTATTTGATGTTCGCAAATTAATCGTGAATTTATTGCAGAATAAACAAACAATTATCACCGGCTTCGTATTGGTCTTGAAATCGGAAATGCTGCCCTTATAGTATACTTAATAACTATCGACCTAAAAGTCATAGGACAGTAAATGCTCCAAAACTTTCATAGGTCTGCTAATTATGTGTAAGTTAACTTAAAAGAGGCAGAAAAAGCCTGTAGATAATGTTGTATTGCAGAGATATGAATCTACTTTGTACCTAAGTTTAAATAGACCAACAGGTCGTGTACCATAAGGGTTTTTATTTAACCAAAGGTCAAACACTTGTCTATCTCAATGTACTTACCTAAACTTTCGTTTTGACGCAGCCTCTGCCTACATCAGATTATGCTTAGCTGCTCGCTGAAATCGGTGGCCTTACTATAGTAGGCGCCAGATAAATGTGGAATAAAGTACATTGACCTTTCCCTAATAACTGTTCATAGGTACCTGAACAATTGAATATGAATCGTTTTTCATTATTAGACAATGTTAAGGATCACGAGAGATGATGATTCGGGACAGCTTTGTGTCATTAATTCCGTTTTTCAAATTAAAAATGTCAATAATTGTAGGTGGGTCAATGACCGTTATTCCACGATTATCTGGCGCCTACTATAGCGAGTTTTTATACGTGCTCGATCGCGTTAACGTATCAATTTGTATTGAAAGTGTGTAATTGCCAGCTTGTGACAATAAAGGAAAACATGTTTTTTTCTGTACAAATTTACATAAGTGTATAGAGGTATGCGGTACAGAGAGTAAAGTCCCGCACACCTCCACTGTAGTGAGAGGATCCTCCTGCCAGACGATTGATGTGTCTGGTGGGCAACTGCCCGATAGTTGATATTCGGACTGTTGTATATGTTCAAATCGCACGGAGAAATTTGCTTGCGCGATGCAGGATTTAGTTGTTAGATCGTTGTAGATGGCGTTGTGGTTCTTTTTGTTTACAAATTTCATTTCTTATTTTTTCATGTGATGGCAATAATGCCGCCACATCACTCCCCTCCGGAGACCGGAGGTCGATAGTGGATGAGTTGTCCGTACATCTTGAGATGCTTGCGACCAAGCGCTTCTAAAAACTCTCACTAAGCCCTCTGTAGAGAAGAATTTTAAACCTCGATCCTTCTCTCATTCACAGAAAAATTTTGTTCGACACCACACCAACCACATTTAGTACTAAGCCCAGCCCAAAGTCTAAACCCAGCTGAAATGTCGTAACACCCAGCCTTAGTCTAGTAACCTGTTGAGGAGTATCGCTTGATAAGTTAAAACTGGTGAAGGGATCGCGTAGGCCGTTCCTATTACGTTACAAACCAAATTGATGGCAGCGACGATAATATCGAGTCGAAACCCGATTCATTCATCAATTGTAATGAAATGATTTGGTAATATCTCTTATATACTGGACTAGTCGTTCGCAAATGATAAATTTCTGTATTGGACCCGTTTGAAGTGGGCATGGAGTTATCGGTATTCGGACTGGTGAATAACCAGCGAATGTCTGAGATTTTGTTGAGTAATTTTAATGGTTCAGTGCCGTTCTGTGGTCTGTAGGGCCAGTAGGTGATGCCAGAAATAAAGATGATTGAAAGAGCATGAGAACCGATGGCTGAGCCACTTTGTTAGTCATTACTGGCATTAACTGCAGCATTGGTCTAACTTTTCTGCTGAGTATTGGGTCCTGGGTTGAATTCCTGGTTTGGGCCAAGATTTATTGGGGTTTTCCGTCTAGCACTTCTTAGTAGCAGCCCGGAATCTTGCGACTGAAACATATACATAACTTTTATGGCAAATTGTGGGTATACATAAGATGCACTTCTACCGAACGCTTGAGGAATACAGCCGTGATGACAACACCATCAAGTGCTACTTACCGCCAGTTCCAACGACAAAATATCTGGTATCGTCACACACCAAAAGTATACCTAGTGATAAACCCATCCCCCCTAAAAGCTAAACTTCTAGAATAGCATAGGCAAGTTATGTAGAGCTCCCTGGAAGCAATCCTGCGGAGCGATGCCCATGGTGACCACCCCTGAAATCATAGGCTGCGACCGCGCTTGAACTTAAATAGGTACGCGATTTACACACCTTACGCGATTTACTATAAACTTAAGGTATTTGCAAGATATTGATCTTTACTAACCGCATGCGCACGGGCACTCTTATGTTCTTGTAACGATCTCCAAACGCCATTTCCATATTAAGTGTAAAGAGAAAACCTAACTTTCCGTCGAATTAAACTGTTAATCACAGTTGTTCGTTGCATTATTAACAAGTTTTATAGCCAATTGGCAACCTAATGAGTAATTTAACGATCTATTAATATAACTGAACTAGACTTGAAAGGAAGTTATAAACACTTAACAATTTACTGCGAACCAAGACGAAATCAAAAGACCCAAGTCTTTATCGTAACATCTCATACAATTTAGTTTTCTGTCGGAGTAGCCACCCAAGAACATATGTAGCATACATAACTATTGTTTTTCTTCATCTTGATTAAGTTTTTTGCGCGGATGGTTCGTGACAGGAAGCGCAAAAGTTGGTAGGTTGGCACACAGGTATTATTAGCATGTTAAACTTCTAGCATGTTTTCCTTCGCCGTTTATCATGTAGTGACAGCATCCGCGGTAACTAATAGCAAGTGATGTCATATATTAGCTGGAGGAACATCACTTGGTGATGTAAGATGAATTATGGAGGATGCATAAGATCAGAAGTGGTCACGAAGGGGTTTTGAGTTCAGAACAAATATTGAGTCAGTTCAAAATATCCTGTTCAGGTTAGTATTTTAATGTGAATAAATGTTGTGTCATTGCTCTTCAAATCTATGAATATTCTGGTACTAATCCATCACGAACTCAGTAGCTGGAATAGTCGTAGACCTAGAAATAATCCTATTCATATCGTCCAATTTTGAAATAGGGAGGAGTAGTTCTCTCTAGCATGAGCTATGTTTTTACTACATCACAGGCAGCTTCCCTGTGTCTTCTACTCTCTTGATTTCAAATACAACTTCATGTATTGAGGGATGGACGATGTTTTTGAACAACGGCGCTACGCCTTATCTTATTCTTCCTTTCTTATAATCTCCATTAAAAATTGTCGGGGAAGGAATAGGCAAATTGAGTTATATTACAATGGTATATCATCTAAGCTAGGGGGCTTAGATTATGTACCATTGTAACTCAATTTGCCTTTTCTTTTCTGAATTGTTTTGGGGTCGGCTTCCAGTCTAAGCAGATGCAGCTGATTACTACTGACCTCAATAACCAAGAAGCGGGGTGGGGTGGGGTAAGACGATACCCCTTGGGAGACTGTTGTCAGATCTGGCTTTTGTCTTCACGAAACCACTGTCAAAGCTCTAAAAATTACAGCCTGAACCAACAGCTCATAGTCAAAATTGAAATCAAAAGTCATTAGGCTAAGAGCCAGCACTTTTTGAACATCAAATTTTATGTCAGGAGAGTCCCTTAAAATTCCGCCCGTCAATGTGCTTTTAGAAAATTGTAAGGCATTCTGGAGTCTCGATATAAAAGATCTTGAAGATCGATCGTTATTATTTAGCTTCGAAAATAATTATTAATTGCCAATTCGTAGCTTCGTGCTCATTTCCGTAGACGAAACAGACGTAAAATATTTATTACTATGCTACTAACTTGTCGGGTTTAAAGATCACATCAGTCTAGTGACAGTGATGGAGCATCGCTACTTACAATAATATGTATAACCCCTTTCTTCGACTGACTCATACTACTCGCGTACAATGATAACAAGTTTATAAACTACAATATAATGTATAATGTTATTGCATTTCTTGTAATGATAATAATGTCACCGATGTGAACAAATTTGCTATTTAGTGTAAGCTTGAGAAAATGCTTGAAGTATGAGCTGTTTGTTTGGGAGAGCTCTGTGTCTAGTCAGAAGATTATATTCTTCGATAAAAACTAAAGATGTTTGAACTTGGACAAACTTGGTCCAAAAATAGAATGCATAGAGTTGCCGCACTTATTATTTGTTTTTATAGTTGCAGTAATAGAAATACATAGTCTATGGAAATGCCAATTATCCACCTATTACGGCTCATGAGATCCAGCCCGTTGACAGACAGGTGGAAAGACGGGCGGATAGCGGAGGTTCAAAAACCAGCCAAGTGCGAGTCGGACTCTCACATGAAGGGTTCCGTCCCATTTACCGAAAAAACACTTTTTTTTGTATGGAAGCTAGCCCTCTTTAATTTTAATTTAAGTAATTTAATATTTATTATTTGTTGTTATAGCGATACGATATAGAAATACACAGTCTGTGAAAATTTTAACTGTCTATGTATTACGGTTCTTGAAATACAGCCCGCTGACAGACAGATGGACAGACGGACAGCGAAGGCTTAGTAATAAGGTTCCGTTTGTTACTCTTCGGGTACGAAACCCTTATAATACCGTTCGGGTACCTTTCGAGTTCGCAACCCTAAAAAATATGAAAGAAATGCGATTTTTACCAACTCAAATTTTGAAATAGACACTTTTTTTAAGTGTCGAATAGTCAGTCAGTAAGATTAAGCAAGTTACACGACCACGTTCTAAAACATAATATCTCTATTAAGAAGAACGTGCGAGATTACAAGATACTCCTTGATTGGTTCTTAAAACAATTGTCTATCTTAGTTCACTCATTTATGGTTTCTCATGTACAAAGCACATAAGAGCTATTGATTACGGCTGTGCCCACACTTACAGCAATTACCTGTAACGTATCAATCACCGGGTCATAAAGGCTGGGTACCTATGTCTAGACCATTGGTTCCCAAACTGTGGTCTGCAAGCGCTAAAATAAAATAAAATGTCAAACTCACCGACTAAAAAGTAACATAGAAACAAACTGATTTGAAGAAATATTGTGTTTTACAGGGTGATGCTCGTTGTACTGATTTTAAAGAAAAGGTATTCAACGTTGAATTTATGATATACGTAAGTTTTTTTTTTTTTTAGAGCGGACGGCGAGCTTTGGGTGGCTCGCTGTCTGATTACCACTAGGCCCGGGTCGATGGCGCGTTGTGTTTCACGCGCGCCTCAAAGAGATGTCAGCATAGAAGACGGGGCCCGCCAGGGCCAGAGTCTGCCAGGGTTGCGGAATTTGTTCGAAAGAGTCACCGCGGCCCTGGAACGCAAAGGGCTTTAGAAGGAACACGGATGGGTTTTAGTTAGGAAGAGCCTGACACGCCCTTCCGCTCCACCCAGAGCGGAAGAAGTCAAAGTCATTTGACGATTTACCATCCTTAAAAAAAAAAATTTTTTAGATGTACACAGTTAAATTTTCTTCTGGGAATCTGGTCCCTAAAACTCAAAATGGACCTGAAGACCTGAAGGTTGGGAGCCACTGGTCTAGACACTGTCCCACACATTATGCAAGTATTTAATTATGTCACTCACTTAGCTACGTGTCAGCATTCGCGTTACAGTTTGAATGGCAAGTAGGTGATCTGCATAATTAGTCTGTTTTTAATATCGGTAATGGCACATACATAATACATGGCAGTTATCATTAAACAGGAAGGGAATGCGAGCTTTGGAATGAGTTTTATCAATTGGTTGCAGTGAATGCTTGCTTGCTTGCAATCCTTGTTGTCTTTGTTATCCTAGTTGGTTACCAATCCAACTACTTCTAGTTCTTAGAAGACTGACTAAGAAAGTCAGATCAGTGGCGGCCTTAGGGGGTGGCGAGCGGGGCAACCGCCCGGGGCCTCGCTCTTACAGGGGCCTCGCGCTACCCGAGTTCTAAAAACCTCACATTTTAAATATTATATACTTTTAGCATCAAAATGAAATTATTTTCACAGTTAATTATTTAATAATATTAATAGTAATAAGTGCCATCGATTTTGAAGAAGTCGATGACACGAGATTGGTTTTCAGTTTTGGAATTTTTTCAATGTAAAATTTCTCATTGACTAAAATTAATAAAATCTATTTATTTTAGTCTTAGGAAACGCCGCAAATAGAAACACTTACTTAAATATACATTTTAAAAAGATCAAGGGCCTCGCAAAGATCTGTCGCCCGGGGCCTCGCAGTGGTAAAAGCCGCCACTGAGTCAGATCATCAAAGCAGAGTCAAGTATCTAGTTATGTAGGCCACAGCTAATCCTCTAGCTAGAAAAAACCCTTTAGTACCTAATTTAGTTAAGGCTACGCAAGAATAGGACTGAACGTCATGTTTGCCTTTCAAATATGACGTTTCAGCTACTGTTGGTAGCTAATTTGACAGTTGGTTAAAGGTAGATACGTCCTTGACACCGACCGGTAGTCAAATCTTTGAGATTGAATTGTCAAAGGAAATATTCTGAAGTTTTAAGAAATAAAAGCATGAGGTGTTACGGGTTTTCATATAATTTTATGGACTTTGGGTGGTATGGTATAGGAGCCAAAGGACGGAATTTTGAGGGCCCTAATTAGGACAGACTTCTATTTAGTATAGGACTGCAATACATGACAAAGATTGACTGGCAGAGGGTGCCTTGTTGCATTAAGTCCACATATGTACCAGAACTTCACATACAGTTTTAATAAATATATCTTACATTGTAAGGTAGATACCTCAATCCAGAAATTAGCTACGATTTCTGTCTTGATTGATTTGTAACAAGGGGAGGTTCTCAAATCAAATATTTCAGCCTGAGCTATGGATTGCAGTTTCACGTAGGTAGTTGATATGATAATTTAATCGTAATTATGTAGGTCAAAATATAACCTAAGACGGATAGCAAGGACGAGTAATATGACACTGCAATAGATTTATGTTTCTACGACTATGGAGAACTTTATTGGTTAGTTACATTCGCAGAATGATTTATAAATCAAATCTTAGTGGGATACCTATATAATTAAAAGTTTTCTATAAAATTAATATAAAGTACCTATTATATAAAACTGTGATGATTAATATGTTGAATGACTGTAAAGGAGATATCGTAGGCTTTATTAGTGTTCGGAAGAACATTAAAAATGCAATGTAGGTGTGTAATGTAATGAAGAAGATCTTTACACAATCTCTTGAACATTGCAGGCGGATCTTTGCTGTCAAGTTATCCTCAAAATGTCATAACAGGAAACATAAGTAATTGTGCTTAATAAAAACACTTTGAAACAAATAAACGTTTAGTCACACACAATGTTTTCGGAGACATATGGAGCGAAGATAGGATACAACATAAGAAGATTATTGAGGAGTAAATGTGCAGATTGATTACGTACTTAATTTAACTACTGTCATATGTAATAAAGTAATAACATGTAAGTACGACTTATTCAAGTTTCCATCCCTGGAAATCTAAACAGGAAGTACTTAATAACTTGTCCCTTCACTAAAAACAACAACTGCTAAACATGAATAACATCATACATCTTCGCGGAAATTAAAAGTTCAATGAAGCCCTAAACGAGTAAATACTGGTATTTAGCAACAATACAGCGATCATTAAAAAGGAAACAGCAAATTGTGCGAGTAACTAGATACATAGGTGCAGCAGCGGCGCCGGCGCACCGTCCGGTCTAGCACATTACAGAAATGTTGAGAAGGCTAACATTAACCAAGAAACAACAGGAACTCAATAAACAAAGAGCACGTTTTATTTTGATAAAGGACACTACCCAGTAACCGGACAATTTATAGCATTGAACTTTTAAGGGCGTGCAAGAATTTAAATTAAAGAGGTGGTGAAATACGGAACTTGATATACAAAGCGGACAGGGCGCGCGGCCGGGGCGCTTACAAGATGACATGTAAAGAAAAGAAATAAACTTAACGTCGCGGGCGCACAGACAGACGCCATCCCACCATACAGCAGTTAATGAAACGCATAGCCAAACGTTTCTTCGTTACTGCTGTAAATCACCGTAACCCCCTTATCGCATCAGTCGTCCCATACGAACCCTCCTGCGTCACGCACGATGACTCCACCACTTTCCTCCAAGAGAGCTGGAAAGAAACCAGCCCAATGTCCGTCCCTACCCTTGCTCGAGCCAGCTGCTGCTGAGCCAGTTTTAAATTTGTCCCTTAACAATATTCTTAGTTCGATTCAGCCCCTAGCTGTCCTCCTCCCAGTGACGCCCTAAGCCGAGGCCCGTCCCGGCCTAGTTTTTTATAAACCCTGGCTGGAGGCTTTAATATTTATATAAAGGCCGCCACAGGGAAGTCCGATTAAGCAATCCATAACCTCCTAGGTTGAAATGCAAGAGGCCTTTTCGTCACAGCGCTCTGGCCGCGCGCCCGCCGTGCGCCCGGAGCGCTTTGTATTTCAAGTCTCTAAATGATAAAATTCGCTAAAATTATAAAAGAGAGCCTGAAAAGGAAGACCCGCATGTAGTCGTTTCCTGAAAAAAGAATTCGGTGAACGACGAAATTCAATGTCAGTGAAAGAGAGGTTTCCGGAAATATCCTTGAGATGAGGACATTCATGATTTATAATACCTTAAACCCTGAATTCTAATCAGTAACATAACAGATATATCACTATGCAGTGCTTTAGGGTTTTCAACCTTCAAAGTGCTTGTTTGAGTAAGCTACAGAGCCTGGAACCGTAATGTTCGCTAAGCCTATTTTCACCTGTCAAAGTTTTCTAATAATTTTCGTCATTCACGCGGGCGGCAGCTAGTACCTCATATGTTTAAATTCTGAATGTAGTAGACCTTCTCTCTTACTTACCTAGTGGCCAGGTAATGAGGCGAGTATTTTAATTGCGACCCAATATCCCGACACGGCGACAGGCTACGACGAGCGACTGTACAAACTATTTGCATAGCTTGATTAAAGCCTAATACGCTTGTCCTGCCGTTTTTCAAGCGGCTGCCAATAAATCTGCACTGGTTTGCTTGAGATCTTGATCTGTTTAATAATATCTTGGACTAATTTTAGGACTTTGGCTAGAATGGAAAGAGAGCGAAGTCTGAAAGCAGAGCTTAGGGTCAAGACAAATCAGGGTTGCGGAATTTGTCCGAAAGAGTCACCGCGGAACGCAAAGGACATTAGGAGGAACACGGATGGGTTTTAGTCAGTAAGAGTCTGACAGTCCCTTCCGCTCCATCCAGAGCGGAAAGAGTCATTTGATGATTTCCCATCCTTAAAAAAGAAAAAAAGGAGTGACACCCGATCTGTGATAGCAATTTTCGAAATGCCAAAATAGTTGAAATTTACCATGTAATATTTCGGTAGCGCATGTCAATTCCATTTAATACATTTTTGACTGATCGTCATCCTTGTTAGAAATTCTTCTATCTAGAGGCTCTTGATAGTCTTGAATGTCCATTACGTTTTGACCTTAGCCTCCTAGGCCTTTTTTGGTAAAACTACTTTTGAATAAACACAGCTTTTTCTTTGTCTAGAGAGCTTTTGTTTAAGGCCAACAGAAAGCTCGTTGTCAGATTTTTAGTCAGAAATCTCAAATACTTTTCAGATGGAGAGCATATTCGAAAAACTCTCCTCATGGGCGCCGGCAGGACTATTTTGAAGGGGGTGCATCTTCAAAACCTCGCCTTGAAAAGGATAGGTTTTCTTTTGCCCATTCTCACAGCGAGCAAGGGAGCTCAAAATAAAAAAAAAAACAAATAAACCTAGGTTAGGCTAGGTTCTCTTTTCATCCCGTTACTCTAATTTATATATATATATATTTTAATTTCTTCATATTTTCATATGTATTATTGAAAGCCAGGGAGGTGTTAGTGCACCTACTCGCACCCCGCTCCCGGCGCCCATGATTCTCCTGATACACAGACCTCTTAAAATAGACAAGATTCAATTTAGCAACAACGTCAGTTCTTAACGATTAGACCAATAAGGCTATTTTGGTTAACGGTCAACAGTAAAACTGATACAAGTAGATAAGTACCATACCTTCGTTATACAAGCTGCGGACATTATAACAACCAGTTTGACCAAGTAAGAGGTGCCTTAGGATAACTTTAATCCAGTGTAGTTATTATCATAACAGTGTAATGGGCGTTGACGAATATTTTGACCATTTGCATACTCCTCGGACCTAACAATCGCCTCAAGGAATGTTTGTTTCGCCACTGATGTACCTTTTGCAAGTTTGCAGCTTTAATAATCACCCACGGACCAATCCTGTTTTACTTTAACTGCTATTTTATAGCATCGTTATGGATAACAGTTACAAAATTGCTGTCTTCAATTACTCGTACATTTGTCGATAGATCGATAACACTCTTGTAGACTCGTAGGTAGGGATACCAGTTTAGGGAGTGTTAAAACTTAAATGTTAATGTTAATATTAGGTTTTGAATAACATTGACCCTAATTGGCGTTGCATGTCAATGTAAGTAGTTTATCTTTATCAGTTACAATCTTTATTAATTCTGTGACACGCTCAAAGATAATTTTAAATAACTAAATTGGAATAGGTGTTAGATATAGCGTGGACAGTGACGTAATTGATGTATTAATATTCTTCTCAGTATTTAGAACTGGCTTGCGTCTCGTTGAATGAAGTAAAGAAGCACACTTACATACGCATTACCATCAGACTC
Organism: Mamestra brassicae; assembly: GCA_905163435.1. Taxonomy (NCBI): domain Eukaryota; kingdom Metazoa; phylum Arthropoda; class Insecta; order Lepidoptera; family Noctuidae; genus Mamestra; species Mamestra brassicae. Next base: position 7,772,002 of record LR991009.1, on the reverse strand, counting down.
ATCGATTCTAAGAACAAGAAGGAGACAGCCTCAAGCAGGAAAAAGTAAAAAATATACAAATCCACTAGTTTCTGTGCCGTTGCTCGCGTGCTGGTTGAAAATTATCCTTTAAAAAGTAATACCCAGATGAAAAGCATCCTATCTAGGTTCTAGACAATGTTTGTACTATCTATTCAAACTGTGAAGATTGACATCGTATGAAGAATCACAGTCCATACAAAGTTAACCCACATCCTACGTTACAGAGAAGTACTAAAATAAAAGAGCAAATATGAACAAATAGTTGGAATAGGTATTCACGAACACCGTCCGTGCAATCTAACAAATAAAAAAAATGCCATGAAAATTCGTTCAGGAGCAATCCCATTGAGACATATGGTCAATCCCTGGTTATCGCTGATCCAGAGTCTGTCTACTCATGTGCCGTGTTTCGTCCAAATCCAACATTCATTTACAAACGTACAGACATTTAAGAATAACATTAAGTACCTAGTAGTAGCATGACATCGTACTTGAACTGTTCCGAATATGCGGGTTTTATCTATTTTTTTGTCATTTGCTGCAAAATATTCGCTATCAGCTCGGTGGCATCCTGTGGATTATGCTACATTATCGCTGTGGTATCCGGCCATCCGACCCAAACGGTTGATACTCCACAATCACGTCGTCCTCCGTGGACTGATCAGTGAGCATGTTGCTGCTTTTGTTTTTATTTGGGACTATTTTGAGTGCCTTTGGAGATGATTATAAGTGTGAGTATTTGTATTAATATTAGTGTTGTTCTTTGTGCAGGGATGTAATCTTGTTAGGGTTTTTTCGTTTGATTCATCCGTCGTTTGTATATAGTCCCTCATTTCTGATTTCACCATCTTGTATAGCTGGTTTATCTTCTCTGCCTCGGTGCTTGACAGTGTTTGTGTGTGACCTATTACATTTTTTGTACGAATTATTTTATATTGCTCTCTGACATTTCTCCCGGACTTTTGGAAGGCGTATAAAGGTCCAAGCGAGTCAATTCGCATGGAGCCTCCGTTAGACGCTTTCAACGTTCAAGTATTATTTTTAACTTTAATTGTTCTATTCTTTTCATTTCTGACCCTATCTTGCTAAGGCAGACTGCTCCAAACCAACTGAGACCCAAAATTTGTTAGCCACTTTGTGATAGCAAAGCAAATTCTGCAAAACAGAAGTGTAACACGAAAATGAATAAATGTGTTCTAATGAATGAATTTGATTGCCTACAGCTCACTTGCTAGACCCGTCATGGCAAGAGGTTATTGCCGAGGGTGGGATCCACATCGGCGCTGGCAGAGTGAAACGGTTCATTGCCATTAACGACAATCAGGTAAGAGTTGAATTCCTCTTCATCTTTTAAAACCCACTATGATGCATAAAAATCGGTATATATGTGTAGTCCCCACTGCGGGAACATAGGCCTTCTCTCTGGAAGAGAGAGTAGGCTGTGACTTCCACCACGTGGTGCGTGGTGGAAGTGAGAGAAGAATGAGAAAACCATGTTGGCTTTGTAGCTATTCTGTAATCCCGCTTGGCCCACAACACGGATGGGTTTTAGTCAGTAAGAGTCTGACACACCCTTCCGCTCCACGCAGAGAAGAAGTCATTTGATGATTTCCCATCATTAAAAGAAAAAGCTGTTCTATAATATTAAAAAACGTGAACCTAATTGCGAATTTCCAACTAATTTAACTTGGTGGCTGCTACTGCCTTGGTGAACTATGAACTACGATAAGACACTGAAGGTCATTTGGAAGCGTTAGAAAAATATGAATATTAAAAAAAACCGGCCAAGTGCGATTCGGACTCTCACATGAAGGGTTCCGTACCATAAACTTTCATTTTTAATTCAATCTAATTTTTATTATTTGTTGTTATAGCGGCAATCGAAATACACACTCTGTGAAAATTTCAACGATCTACCTATTAAGGTTCTTGAGATCAACTCGTTGACAGACAGATAGACGGACGGACGGACGGACAGTGGAGGCTTAGTTATAGGGTTCCGTTGGTTACCCTTTTAGTACGGAACCCTTATAAATATTAAATTATGTTGATTTAAAAGGTCTTTCGGGGGAACCCCACGTTTGATAATGACTTATGAGCTCCTTATATTAGGCTTGTAGGTACCTACTGAAACAACGATATGACTCCAGTTCTCCGAATACCCTTTTGACTCTGGCCCAAATTGGGATTTCAATCGTGCAGTTATCGTACCTAAAGTTCCAGCAGTATTCTGGAAAGATAACCTAATTGGAAACATAGCTTTTATTAAACACTAATACATTTAAAAAATACCTACTTTTACGTCAGTGAAGTGATGTGGAAGTATTTCTAAATATTAGTAATTTGACCTAGGTACCATAGGTTTAGAATTCCATTCAATGTTTTTGTATGCGCCTGCAAGTAGGTACAATAGTACAGTTAAATATAAAACATAAGTATTAGGTATTCAAATATTTTAATGAGTACCTACGTATTGTAAGTTTGTTTGTAAAATTAAGGGCCTCGATAACCGATTCTCTATTGTTTCTGTACATATTTAGGAAAGGGGCACGTGCGTATGCGCACTGCCTTCGATCTACACAATTCAAAATATTGTTAGAAAACATTTGGTAAGACATAATATATTCAGGATTATATTTAATAATTTTATCCAGATACTTAATGAAATATCTAAATACAGTGAGAATATAACTTAACATGTGGTATCATTTCCAACAACAAACGGTAATCACTCAAAATTCTGCTTTCATGGTGGATCTGTCACTGGAAAATTGCAGACTCCGTAAGATTGTAATAAATCTTTATTAGATTATAATTTCTCTATATATTACTCGTATGAAAAAATCGTTTTGAATAGAATTAGTCCCATCCAAATTCAATAGCTTCCAATAAATCATTGTCTTATTAAAAATATTGTTTACAATTTCACTTGCTTTCGGAGTACCTATTTAGAGGAATGCGGAACAGGGTCCCTCCATTGAAAACAGACTGATGATCCCCCGACCAGACGGTTGTTGTGTCCGGTAGGCAACTGCTCGATGGTTGATATTTGGGCTTTTGTACCTACGTAAATAATAGATACCTATGTTCAAATCACACGGAAAACTCTGCTACCGCAGTGTTTCTTTGACATAGTTCGATGGTGGCGGTAAAAATGTCGCTGAGTTACTTTTTGTGGCAGTATAGATTTCACGACGTTAGTTTTGTGGCGGTAACGATGCTGCATCGCAGAATTATGTCCAGTGCATATATTTTTTGGCTCTTTCTCTGCAGTCATTGTTGGATGTGGTAGCGTCGGTGGATTTTTCCAGCGACTTTTGTTTTCGCCGTAGGCTGCTGGTATAAGTCATTACTGCCACACTTTCAGCCGTTCCTTTCAGCCGCTTTCAGGGTCGATAGTAGCCTATCCTCCTCCCATCCCATACTATCAAATGTAACCTATCTCTAGAACACGAAACCCCTCTTCACAAATAAAGCCATAACGCCCACAACTTCCCACCCACGAAATAGCCTTCGAAATCTAGATGAAAATGTCGTATTCAATTAGCAGTTACTCGCACGGCTGCGCAGGCGCCGGCGCATGTTTAGCAACCGACGCGGGATCAACAACATCATTATGGTTGTAATACATGAGCAATTAGGCATTATTTCCGCGACTAACCTTTGTGTAGAAGAGGATAGGCATACAAGATAGACGTAAGGCAAGTCGGAAGGATTTGAGAGCTTTTATTATTTAGTTGCATTTGTTTAAATCTAGCAAATATAAAGTAACGAACGAGAACACCGACTGTATGCTGTATGCAGATCGATAGCTTTATCAGCATGTTAAACCCACTACTGGGTAAAAGCCCCCTGTGTCCCAGCAGTGTTTCCCACAAATTTGGCAGTTCAGTAATTGCTGGTACTCAACATGCAAGCCCAAACAATCACAACGATAAACGCACTTATCATAAGACTTTTAATGATCCCAAAATTAGGCGCATGATAATGTTTTGTGTGAATGTTTTCCCATAGGTCGATACTTCACTACAGTATTGTACATTTGTTCTTGATCATCATTGATCATTGCATTGTATTTGACAAACATTACCTATCCGGTCGTGAATCCTAAAAAATGCCCAAAGACATCATGGAAGACACAGGCGCAGATTTGAAAGTGAGAAGAATGGGGAGGCCTTTGACCAACATAGGTCGAAAATCAAAGCAATAAGAAAATATGTTTTTGGAGCTGTTACTTTTTGGTATCCAAGACCTCGGAATTCAGAAAAGCAAAGGAATACATATAATTTATTTGCATAAAATATGGTCTTAAGAAAAAATTGTTTCGCATATTTTGCTTTCTTATTTTCAGCATGCAAAAAAAACAATATCAAGATTAAAAAACTAACAATTACTAGATACTGAGATCATTTTAAAAAAGCTAACTAAAATATGTTAAATATCTAATACCAAGATCTTTTCTCAGGCTAATGCTGCATATCAAGGCTGTGTCCTACCGAACGGCAAGCCCGGTCACTGCCGGCCCCTTCGCCACTGCATCCAGGAGGAGTTCCGATCTGACTTCATCAAGTTCATGGATTATGTCTGCATTATCAAGCAAAAGTGAGTATTGATCATTCTTTATACTTATCAAAGTTATCATACCTATTTATTACGATCGTAAGTACCCAGTTCCGTACCGATGATAATCTCATTATGATATTACGACGCCAAATCCAAAGCCAATTTTAAGTGTCCGAAATTTGTGATCACTACAAATTCATATTTTTTTGTACAAACATGCAGAAACCCCAACCAAATCTTCCATGTCTCTTCTCTTAATAACTACATACTGCTAGAGTCATGTTAATCTGTTTAATTTATCATCCTCCAGTACTGTTGGAGCTTGTTGTCCTGACCAAGAATCTCTGAGTGGCGCTGAAGGGTTGGCAGGGGACTTGCCAGCGACCGCACCAAGAGAGGAACAGAACGAAGCTGTTATGAAGGTCACTAGGGCTGAGTCTAGAGGTACGTATAAGCATTAAACCTTGTCCATATACTGAACACGATTTCCAAGCTAGATTTCTTTAGTAGTTTTGATTCAGCAGGATATTCGCAGTGTAGGTACAGCACAAAAATTAATTACTTTAAATCTTCCTGCCATGTGATCCTCTTACGCCTCTTTGGCTCTATATGGGATGAGAACATAACTCACTCTTTCTTCTTCTTTCGGCATAAGCTATACGGTACATTTTGAGCTCAAGCCGTAAGGTATAAAGATTACCTAGGCAGCAGGTAGGCTGATTTGAAATTTAAATATCAACTTCTTCCTTATTCCACAGGTTGTGGTCTAAGCACTCGTCAGCAAAGCCGCGTGCTGGGCGCCCGCCAGGCCAATCCTCGCGAGTGGCCGTGGATGGCCTCCATCACCCCTGAGGGCTTCGAACAGTACTGCGGCGGAGTGCTCATCACTGACCGACATGTTATGACTGCTGCTCATTGCACAAGAAGGTCACATATTCCTTGCAAGTTTACTTCGAAATTAGTTTATTATTGGATGCAACTTTCATTTGAACTTTAGAAAGCTACTTCTTTTGGGTTAACAAGAGAGACTCTTGTGTAGCCGAACACAATTGAAAAAAATATTACTCTAGAAATCCTATAACTACCTCTTTTGTTCTAAATCCTTTCTCTTTTGTCTGGCATTTTATACTCGTACCATGATGATTCTAAGCTCTAACACGCTCCTAATGAAGATCTTATTTCCCAGATGGAAAGCCGAAGAACTCTTCGTCCGTCTCGGCGAGTACGACTTCAAACGCGACAACGATTCCCGCACCTACAACTTCAGGGTGGCAGAGATCCGGCAGCACGAGGCCTTCGAGATCTCCAACTATAAGAACGACATCGCTATCTTGAAGCTGGACCGACCCGCCGTCTTCAACACTTACGTATGGCCCATCTGTCTACCACCCCCCAACTTGCAGCTCACCGACGAACCTGCAATCGTTATTGGTGATTATTTTGTTTTTTAAATCATCATCTTCAGCATCATTATCATTTTCTTGTTCTCAGTCATTTGGAATCGGCACAATATGTCTTGTTCGACGTTCAAGATCTTTAACTATTAGAACGACATCGCCATCTTGAAGCTGGACCATCTCGCTATCTTCAACACTTACGTGTGGCCCATCTGTCTGCTGCCTCCCAACTTGCAGCTCAGCGATGAACCGGCTATTGCTACTGGTTATAATTTAGTGTTTTATATCATCATCATTATTCTCTTATTTTTTTCCTTATTCATTTGGAGTCGGCACAACATGTCTTGTTCGATGTTTAAAATCTTCAACTATAAGAACGACATCGCTATCTTGAAGCTGGACCGTCCCGTCATCTTCAACAATTACGTGTGGCTCATCTGTCTGCCGCCCCCCAACTTGCAGCTCGCCGACGATCCCGCTATAGTTATTGGTGTTTTTCTATTATCATCGTCATTATCTTACCATAAGGGCAAGACAATTTATTTGCGGTGGGTGCATGTCTTGTTCTTTCATACCTCTCTATAATCCGTCATGTCAGTAGTTACATGTAGATAGTTAGCCCCTTTCTAGACATGTTATCATGATTTATACTGTACTTTCATCACTACTTTGTTCGTCCCTTTTCTTTACCATACTAATATTATTAAGCTGAAGAGTTTGTTTGTTTGGTTGAACGCGCTAATCTCATGAACTACTGGTTACAATTTAAAAAATAATTGCGGTTGGATAGCCCCCTCATCATAATAACAGGAAGGCTATATAACATTACGCTACGACGAATAGGCGCGGAGCATTAATGACAAATGTTAACAAACCTAATGTTAGCATGTCAAACGCTACTACTGTTTACCCACACTACTTTTTTCTATAGGTCGTCTATCACACCATCCACTAAAAGGGAGAAACAACGGAAACCACCATAATTCCGACTGATAAATGACACTTAACACTTTCTGTTTTTTGACAATTTTCTAAAGGAACACTACTTACATCTATTAGGTACCTACCCGACGTTATGTCAACATACCAGATGGATGCAAATTGTCGCACATTCCATATCATATGCAATCATAATTTACCGTAGACACTATTTGGTTAAGTTTGTTTCATAATTTACGTAAATTTACGCAACGAGAGACGACTTCTTTGTAATTCCTATAAACCGAACTGTCAGGTCAAAGCTGTGCCAGGCACAGTTGTCATTGCGGAAGTCGCATACGTTCCCGCGATCCCCGGCGTAGGTGGCAGATGGAACACCGGGGTGGTTTTAGTCAGTTAGAGTCTGACAGACCCCTCCACCCGCCCCAGGGTGGAGGATTTCCATGAGGATTTCCCCCCGAGATAAAAAAAAAAAAAAAGGCACAGTTGTCAGGATCAAATTCAAAAGTTATCGGTCCCGTCTAGTCTCTCTTGGTGCAGGCAGAGACAACCAAAGTGCGGATCCCTCTACCTGCACCTGTGTTTGCTAGCCTAATCTAACCAAGCCTTCAAAGCAAGAGAGATAACAGGCATCTTCTTTTTGTTTCTCTTCTTCCATCGTAGAGTAAAGAGCGGTCTCATTATGGATTTAAAACAAATATTTACGATTGAATTGGCCATTATTGACATGGACATAGACAATCATTGAACATAAGTAAGTAACTAATTGGTGAACCTCGTGACGTCTCCAGGCTGGGGCACCCAATGGTACGGCGGTCCTCACAGCAACGTCCTGATGGAGGTGACGGTGCCGGTGTGGGACCATGACAAGTGCGTCGCGGCCTTCACGGACAGCATCTTCAACGAGACCCTCTGCGCCGGAGGACGGGAGGGAGGGAAGGATGCTTGTCAGGTAAAAGCTTTTATTGGTTAAACTCGTGATTTCTCATAAGAAGCAAGATAATGCCATTTAAGTGTAAGTTCCTATTGCTTCTGGTATCGTTAGTTACACTTTTGAAAGGCAGCAAATAGTATGGCAAGACAGATTTGATCTTTGTCTCCATGTTTGTCCTCACATCCGCAAACGCCTAGCTTAGCAGATGTTAATAGGCAGTGCAGTGAATGTCATGTTGACTGTTTCAATCTTCCTACTTTTTCCCAACCATGTTGGAGTCGGCTTCCAGTCCAACCGGATGCAACAGAGTACTAGTATTTTACAAGCAGCAAAAATACTCCACTGAATAGACTCCACAACTCGGTAACTGGGTAATACGATAGGTCCCCTTGGCAAGACTGGTACCAGAATTTCTGGCTTCTGATTACCCGTAACGACTGTCAAAGATCTATAAATGATAGGCGGGACCAACGGCTTTCCGAGTCACGGAGGAGTCCATCCAGCGACCACCCTTGACAAGCACTGCTTAACCACAAAGATTGAACCGTGTTGTTATTATTTAGCCACGAACGCCACACACATGTTGAATGTTTCATAGAAAAATATCCATTTTTATATCCTACTGTAACTGTTCGCAGGGTGACAGCGGTGGTCCGCTGATGTACCAGATGCCCAGTGGCCGCTGGACCACCATTGGTGTGGTGTCTTGGGGTCTGCGCTGTGGGGAACCCAACCACCCTGGGCTCTACGCCAGGGTAGACAAATACCTCGGGTGGATCGCTCAGAATGCGCGCTTCTAAGTTGTGTGTGTTTTAATGGCATTTTCCTTTTTTTTGGATTGGTTGAAGCCGGTAGTACCTAATTAATCGAAAGAAACACCTGTTCCTGATGTACCTATATGTTTTTTAAGTAGGTAGGTAGGTATTAAATTGCTTTACACACCAATTTGTTTTAATAAGAGCTTTTTACTATTCCACCACCACATTCTTATTTACCTAATTTTCAATTGCATCTCGATTGTGTAAGCTTAGGTAAGTACTTACCTAAACAATTTAAAAAACTGGTTCACAAACAAACATTTTTCCCTAACAAATTGACAATCAGATAGTTATGAAGAACTATTTTTGGAAGAAACCACAAAATAATGGTTAACTCAAGTTATACGAACTATTAGTGTATGTTAAGTGGTGAAAATAGTCATAAGTAACTTATCTACATGCCGAGTTCCACAGAGAAGAAACGGTGTTGTTGTGATTTTGTGTGGAAGTGCTGGTAGGGTTCTCATCTACTGTCTGTCTGAAATCTGTGCAATAACTGATTACTAACTATGAATACACCACTATAAATGAGACATTTATAGTATTTTTGTTCAATCCATCCAAAGGTTGTCTGGAAGAGATTGCCTTGTGCGATAAGACCGCCCACTGTACACTTATTTTATGTTTGATTGTCCATTATGAGGTGTAGAATAATGTATGTAATAAATAAATAAATAAAAGGAATGTCAAAATACTAACATAGCTGGAATCCTATGCTTTATGGTGACATTGCTGTTTATAAGAATGTTTAAATCTCTAATACGAGTACTAACTTAAGTACTTACCTAACTATGATTATACTTACCAAATATTAATATACAGCGTGAATTTTTAATGGTTGTTTTCCCGTAGCGAAATGACTTTGTCTTGGTAATACAATCGATTTATGAAAAATAATAAATTTAAAATCAAAAAATGGCAGAATAACAATTGGGATAAACAAAAACTCGAAAGCGACTTCAAACGAATAGTTATACATCGCGATAGTTTCGCGCAAAGCGGCCGCCGTCGTTGCCCGTCGCGTATCAACCGGCTGATAGCTACTCCTCCTGATTTTATGAAACACAATACCGAATAAGTTAACATAAAAGGATGCCTCACTCGCCGCGTGCTAGCAGGCAAGTTAATGCCGTATTACTACGCGCAAGACCTGTTTTGTTCTGAACATTTATGAATTGCTTTTCACTTTGTCGGCAGAGCGGAGGCGCGGCGGCGCGCCGCCGCGAACGGCGGTCTACGTCACGTCTAGTGAGTTACTATTGCTTCTCACGCTTTCGAGTTTATAATGTTTTTTTAATACCTATTTGAAAACAAAAACATTTTTTTTTTTTAAGTTTAATTTTATGATTCGATAGTACAGTAGTAGATGGCTAATCGTTCTGTCGCGGGAAAACAACCATTGAAATTTCAGCGTGTATAGGTACCTACTTAGCTAGAATTTTATCTAAAATACCATTTGTAGGTATTATGCTTCAATACCTTATCGCTTTGTGGACAACACAACATGCTGTAAAGATTATTTGCGGTAGGTACAGGTACCTAAAACCACAGACCTGATAAGTTAGGTGGTGTCCACCTATGACCTAATTGATTCCTATAAAAGGGTTCAGAGCAGTGGAATACTGTTTGTATTGATTGCATCAAAGTCAAGTTGGTAAGTCATTTTTATACTGTCAACTTATTTTTACTATTAACGCTGCGATTGACTCAGTCTAATTCTGTGCCACGGATCGCGCTACTATTTCCATAACCTTGATCATACTCGTAGTTCTTATGAGTCTGGCTGTTTTCGCACGTGAGATACTGGAGGAATTCCTGTATGTTTATGATATGATTTTTTCCCTCTTATTTTTAGGTACGCATTGAAGCTTAAAAGATGCATTCCGTAGCCGGTTGGAAGCTCGCGCAACGTCCAAACTACATCACCAACAAAGACAAGGCATACCCTTACTCCGAGTGTCCATTCCTGGGAAAATACTACTTACAGAAGCTACCTCCTTCCCTCAACAACCTGATAGAGCATGTGGACTATTGGGGAGAAGGCAGGATAGACTCCGAACACGGTATCAGTGGCTTCTCAGATTGCTACAACGTCAATCATACGTACCAACTTGTCAGCAATGGCCCCGACAAAGGTAGGAAGATACCTAACAGGATACCAGTCGTGAATTACACTAACTGTGACACCAGCGGCTACATTAAGAACAATTCAGTCAACACTGTCACTATCATGGGAGCCCCTATCAACTCCAGCTGTGCTAAAGACATCGCACGTATGGTGAACCCAGACTTAGGCAAAGTTGTCGCGTACGGATTTGAAACCAGTTCAGCTGACATAAGAAATCTTACCACAGAATTGAAAAAGAAGGACCTATTTTTCTGTCCGAGGTACATCTTACCTCAGGAACTTCGAGGCTTATCGTTGTTCGACAGTGATTTGACTTTCTTGAATCTGACGGCGCTTAAAGACCAACTTTACAATAACGTTGCTGAAGGTGTTTACGATATAGCAGTGGATCTGACCAAAAACATGGACAACGAAAGTGGTTCTGAAGCAATAAGTGAAGTTGTTATGAAACTTTTACGTGCAGGTTCGACTAATATCATGGCATATGCTTACAAACTATGGAACAATGGAGGTAATGAAATTATCCGCAATAATTTCCCAGATGCTTTTCAGCATATTCTTAAAGGCGAAGTTGTGACAATAGTCAACAAGCAATACCAACAGGCTTTGAAACTTGATGCCAACGTTGAATCTTATAATGATAGACTTGCTTTGGGAGATAGATCTGACAAAACAAGCAAGCGAGTAAGCTGGAAGTTCACACCAATATGGGAGAATGATAAAGTCGTATTTAAAATTTGTAATATAGAATGGAACATGTATTTAAAATTGGATGTAAATACAGACAATTTGGGTGACAGAAAAGGCTGGGGTTCGACGAATGATAACGAAATCAACCATGAGCATTATGTGGAGCCATTCATGGAAGATGAAGCTTTAGTCTTCCGTATAATAAATTACCAATATAATCAAGCGCTAAAAATGGATAAGAATGTGGATTGCGATGGAAACAGACTGCTTTGGGGACATAATGGTGATCCTCATGGTACCACGACAGGAATAAACTGGGTTATTGCTGCAAATACGAAGACTTTTGAAAAAGAAACCGTTACCTTAACGCTACACGTTAACGCTAACGTATAGTTATAGAGTATTTTAATAAAATAAAAAAAAATGTAACGATTTCAATTTCTCATAATCTCATCCCAGGCAAAACATTTTTAATCAGACTACACGCTTTTAGTGTGGATCATGAGTGGATATAGAGGAGAAGTATACAAATTACATAACAGTAACTTAATGCGACTGCTTGAGAAATATACCATTTGTTATCGATATTGTTAGAAATGTTTATTTTTTAAACAATAGACAATTCCCGTCGCGTCTTCATTTTCAATTCGAGCAGAAGTTAAAGAAGTTATTTTTTTTAATCTGCAAATTATTTATCCAATTTCGTAAGCCTAAAGTTATATACAGTTTATTCCCACAAAGATCTAACTCTACGATATCATGGCCAAGGTCACAGTTTCCCCACACTCCTCAATTGACTGAAGCATACCCAGGACCTGGTCTTCATCCACGGCTGGGTGGAAGGTGAACGCGAACCGGAAAAAGTTCTTATACTGTCTTACAGGAGAGTACGCTACCATTAGCTGGGAGTTCAGAGTCAGCAGTTCCTTAATTTTTGGAGTTACCTGGAAAAAGAAAATGTTAAGTTAGACTAGACGAGTCTTTGCTTTGATTCTAGAGATTAATAAAAAAATAAATGGTGGTTATTGTTACGGATAACTCGACTTACTTCTGAAGTCGATTTAGTTCCGTTTGTTAGCAGAGTTTTATTTAAAGTAACAGATGATTTGCACTGACTAAGAATTTACTTGACTGTTATAAACGATCTATATTAGCCCTATCGGTATGAGACTTTTTGTTAGTTCTAAGTATTTAGCACAACTTAGTTTGAGGTGATATTGTTCATATTATCTCTTTTATTTTAGCGCAACACGAACACACGTTTTTTCTTCAACAAGACATGAACAAGACACACAGACAGTACATTGTTTATTTTCTCATGTCACATAGCATTTCATATTTTATTAATCTCTAAAGAGTTTTTAACCTACACTTGATGCTATGCAACCTTTAACAGTTATTAGATGTGTGTTGCTATTGTGGAATCCGTACGAGCATTTTTGGCAAAAAATATCACGATTCTAAATACGAGTATTTCTATCGGTCTAAAACGTGAATTGTAAGATAGGTACATATGTCTAGAACTTACTATATTTTCAATTTACTATCTCACCTTATGCATGATCTCCCACCAGTACCCATCCATCTCCTGTCCCCTCATGAAGCTCGGTATGTACCAGAAGCACACATTGGGGCACTGCAGCTCGTCCGACACCAGCTTGAAGCCCGGCCTCCTTGCGACGGCCTCTAGACAGAACTGGGCTGTGGCCATCGTTTGGTCTGCTAGTTGACTCAGGCCGTGGTCGCCTCTCGCTTTCCACATCATCCATAGCTTGAAGGCGTCGATCTGGGAATAGTAAAAAGTTATTTGTTAGTGAAATCAACTTAATTTTTCCTAACAGTTTATAGAATATATTAGGTACTCGTAATTATGCATCATTGCAGAAAAGATAGAAGAATAAAACATTACATAGGGTGACACATTGAGCGGCGTTTTCACTAAAAGCGATCTTTTAAGGACAATCTTAGGATAGCTTAGGATTCTGGAGTGCATTGCGCGAAAGAATTACAACAGGGATAGTTATTTTTCCTAAAAACACATTCTTCGCTAGCTAAGTCATTATTCGCTGTGCTTATATCAGAGTGGCCTGATCAATGTGAATAGTCTCGGAACTCGGTCTTCTGCCAGCCAGAGCCGTATTAGTTCAGACCCAGCCCTTCAAATATAACACTACTATGAATACTATGTACAGTACAGTACATATAATATATGACTATATTATATGTACTGTACTTCTTCCCGCATTGCACACTCTTGTCTCCGTTGTCATAGAACTTGTCCTGTTTGAACAGGTACTCCACAGCTGCGGAATTTGTTTCATGCCTTGGCTCGCACCATCAATACTAGTATTACTATAATTTTGTTACCTTCTTGCCACACTGCACACTCTTGTCTCCGTTGTCATAAGACACGCCATAGAACTTGTCCTGTTCGAACAGGTACTGCAAAGCTGCGGAGTATACTCCATGCCTTGGCTCGCACCATGAATACTATAGTAGGCGCCAGATAAATGTGGAATAAAGTATATTGACCTTTCCCTTATAACTGTTCATAGGTACCTGAACAATTAAATATGAATCGTTTTTCATTATTAGACAATGTTAAGGATCACGAGAGATGATGATTCGGGACAGCTTTGTGTCATTAATTCCGTTTTTCAAAATAAAAATGTCAATAATTGTAGGTGGGTCAATGACCGTTATTCCACGATTATCTGGCGCCTACTATAGTATTAATATATTTTTGTTACCTTCCTGCCACACTGCATACTCTTGTCTCCGTTGTCATAAGACACGTCATAGAACTTGTCCTGTTGGAACCGGTACTGCACGACTGCGGAGTTCGCTTCGTGTAATGACGAGATAAATAAGTACTAGTTATAATATTGTTACCTTCCTGCCACACTGCACACTCTTGTCTCCGGTGTCATAGGACACGTCGTAAAACTTGTCCTGTTGGAACAGGTACTGCGCGGCTGCGGAGTTGGCTTCGTGCAGTAAACCTTTTTCTCGCACCATGAATATAGAACATTGTAAGGGTGCGCCCGCCATCTTGTGCGGGTTCCACGATATTGAATTTGCTCTGGAAATGTTAAAGGGTTTTTTTATAATTTGAATTGAAAACTCAGGATTCCTTGGTTCTATCAAAGCCTTGAAACAAATCACGCTAATTATTGACGAAGATAATTATTATATGTATTATAGGTATTTCAATCATAATTGGCTTTTTTTTCGGCCCAGCCCGCCCCCTATTCCCAGCACTAACACCTAAACCCAAATCTTGAGAACCAGAACCAACAGAAACCGCCGAGTTAATGAAGCGCGACGAGTTCCGACGAAATAATTCAACTGTCTTGGAATGATCCGCGACGAAATATATTAGAAAATAATAGCGGAGGAGTTAGAAATACATATTTTTTACACTTAGTAGCCTATTTTAAAATGAATAAAAGAAATTGGTGCTGACCTTTCTATGCCTTTGAGCTTCGTCTTGTATCTAGGTGACAGCAATAAACTACCTCCCCAGCAAGCCTGGAATGATAAGATATATAAAAGTTATTAATCTGGATTCACATTTATTACGAAACAGAACCTCACTTTGGTAGTAATCAGCAGGCCTACTGGTGAAAGGCCTTAAGTCAACGGTTCACCTTTACTTACGATGTGACAAGATACGGGAGGCTCTCATTATGAACAGCATTTTGTAATTCTCGCTATACATGTCGGGACCTCTGTAGCCTCTAGACCCGTATCACTGATATGGCGGTAGCTAAGCCCCTGGCTGAAGAGCAGTGTCTTCATTTCATAGATTTTGGGAATGGTTTCATTGTACGTGCAGCTAAGGAGTGGAATTCCCCGTCGGAGTCTGTGTTTCCTGATAGCTACTACGTTGGGATCTCTAAGGCAAGAGTGAATAGGTTACTTCTAGGCAAGCGTGCTCCATCGTTGATCACATCATCGCTTACCATTACGTGAGATAGTAGTCAAACGCGAACCTATCAGTAAGAAAATTGAATAAAAACGATTATGATAGAACCGTTTTTGGTTATTTCACGCTCTTAGTTCCATAAAAGTAGGTAGGTAAGCTACTGTTCAAAATACTCACATCAACATGCATCCAAACGGCATGTTTCTTGCAGACATCAGCAACAGCTTCCAGGTCATCGATGGCTCCTAACACCGTGGTTCCGGCCATGCCGTTCACGAATATTGGGCATCTCCCTAGGTCCCACTCCTTCTGTATAGCTTCATCTAGCTTGTTTACTAGCATCTGTCCCTTAGCATTGGTTTGTATAATTCGGATGCTGTCGGTCCCGAAGCCGAGCCAGTGGGCGGCTTTCTTTATGGAGTAGTGACTCTGGAAATGTTAACATAGTAATTTCATTTCTGTTTTCACCAATGCAGAAGGTATATGTATTTAGTACACCGGAATTCATCGGACAGACCAACACAGGCCAAATGTTGCGAGTTTCATGTCATAGGAGGGTGCACTTTCTTTCGTGAACAAGGCTTTGGAATTTCCTTTTGGAAAATACAATAACACTGCTGTCCCGGTTATCAAACCTACAGTGTCAACATGTTTTAAAATCGCCTTGGTAAGACGTGTTCTAAAGTACCAAATGCACACGCAATTACCCATTTTAAAGGTAAGTATTTGATTTTTAACGGTTTTGAAAGCAGACACCAATGACGAACAAAATACCAAATACCTACTTACATCCTCAGAAGTAAATATAACCATCTCAGGCAAATTCCTCATCCCTTTAGCCTTGATGTCAGGGAACTTCTTATACCTGGCTGCGACCAGGCCGTATAGTATGGAGATACTGCCTCCAGGGCTGAAGATACCGTCCCCATTGGGAATCCCAAAGAGCTTGAGTATATGGCTCAGGAGTTTTAGTTCTATGAGGGTGAATACTGGACCCACTTCGAAAGTATACCTGCAATAGGAATAAGGTTTTGTTAAGAGTCGAAAGAAAAATCCTGCCGACCCATTACAGGACGTTTCTCATCGTTTGATCTTTTCATTTCGAGGCCAACAGCCTTGTAAACATTTGGATTAGGAGTCGTACACAACGCAATATGCGCTACCTACCTGTCGGTGTCGAAACACGATGCAATTCTAAGTTGGGATATAATAGCATAACTATTGTTTTTCCCGGCAGTATGTTCCCTTGGGATAAGAAAAAGAAGAGAAACAAAAATCTTGTTTCAATCACGTTTTCAACAACCATTTTACACTGGAAAGTCTCGAGCCTCGATTCAAACATATTATGACATTTCAAGTGCTCGGTCTTAATTTAAGTAGGTTTTAAAAATGTAGGGAAAGCGCCAACTAACATCTACAGGTCATGTTTAACGAAAGACTTGAGCGGTACCTACAACGTTTTACGACTATTGAATGACAAACCAAGACAAGTTTTACTTGTTCACCAATATGCGAGTAGGTAACACTGTTGTATTGGGTTAGGAAACATTTCATAGTTAGGTAGTACTGCACACATACTCGTAAAATTAGAAACTGCATTCCTGACCTAAAGATATTGCAGTTACTTAAGTTTAACGGCGTTTCTTAGCAAGTTGTAATATCAAACGGGTGATTTCTGTTTAAAAGTGAACATTTTACAGATATTCATAAAAGAAAACAAGATCTTTCTTCGGTTTGAAAGCAGGACTAGTTTTTGTGTATACACCAATAATTATCCAACCATCTTCATACACAGCCCGACTTGGACGCCCACTGCTGGGCTACCTCTGTTTTCATGTCGATCCCCTCACCCCAGTGATGAGGGTGACCCTCATCCAAGCTCTACCCGCAAACAGCAACTATGTCGTCTGCTCATCTCACTGTCGGACTACCAACATTCCTTTTATCAGTCTTCGGATGCCACGCAATCACTGCCTTATTCCACCTGCCATCACCGCGTCTTGCCATGTCTCCTACCCAAGTTACAATCAAACCCATTATATTCCAGTCGCATAACTATGACAACGGGAGAATCGCCATCATTTCACTGCTGAATAAATGCCTCCCCAAGCGTTTTCATATCGTCCGGTCCTATGCTTCATCCAGCTGATTCTCGTGACCTTCACCAGGAAAATATCACAACCAATTTATAGATAGTATACCTACTGACTAGTATTACAAGCTTCAGTGATCCACGCTCCAGCCAGTCCGTAAGGGTCGGTGGCACAGAATAGCTGGTTCCTGAACGTCGCTTTGTGAGTCTTGACGCTATACTTTAATACTTCGCGCACACATTGCTCCAGCTCCTTGTCACTTACACCTTTTGAAACGTCGAGGTCCAAAATAGCCTGGAATGAGAGAACATTTCTTGTTAAGGCTTGGTTGGAAACCCAGTGACCTAAAACTTTTATTAATCAAATCACGTCATGCCTAATGCCTTGAAGCAAATTGGTGCCTAGAACAAAATTCTACATCGAAATCACCTACTGTTTTATCATTTTGATCTTACTAGTACCAATGTCTCAATAATGGATACGCCACACGCCTAAGTTAAGTAAAAGAAGTAGAAATCCCGAAAACGGCGTAAACCTTTGAGATGGTCACGATCTGAACAAAGGTCCAGGTAGGGTCACCTATGGCGGTAAAGGAATGGTTGCAGGCTCATAACTTGGTAAATGTAGAAAACCATACAATCATCGGTTAAAGATTAAATTTATCAGTGGGCCATCATTACCCTCAATTCATCAGAGTGAAGTTAATTTATGCAAGACGAAATTCATCATCACCAAAGAAATAGCAGAGCTAATCAGATGGCGAAGTAACTAGAATTTCAATGAACATGTGAAGGGCTCGCTACTTATAAAATATATTATGGATGCAAATGTGGAAATGTGCAAATGATTTTGCAACACGTTTTTACTCCAACGCTTCGGAGTAGAATCTTAGTAGGTACCTATTTTAGTAGCAGTAAAGGCAAAACCAAGCTATTAGCATACTTGATTAACCTTTTAATCAGGCTTTACTGGTGTTCCTACGATTAAGTTTATAAGTGTAATATTCTTCTTATATGCATTGTTTGTTTGTGTAAACCAGTTTAAAGCTTCCTTTGCAGCAAATGCAGTACCAAGTAAAATGAATATCATTACGGCACAATATATCCACAATCCATCTTTAACAAAACCATATTAGGTTATTCCTCATTACGTAGTCAACAGCCGTGTCGTGGTGCCTAAGATGGTCACTGTCTTGTCGATAATCAATCGACTCAAAGTCAACAGGTACCTAATTATATAACTACTTGCCTACATAAGTATATACTTCACAATTATCTCTATCTATACTAATATTATAAAGGGAGAGTGCGTTTTTTTAGATCGTGTTATTAAAACATTTGAAATTATTTTTCAAATAGGTTAACTGCTGATACTGCATCAATACAAAAAAAAATGGAAGCCCATGCAAGCAGGTATGCTTTATTATGTATATTTTACAATTTTTTTTTTAATGTGGTGTAAAATAAAGTATATATAAATAAATAAATTATGTCTGCGGGCTCTAGAATCTTGCTATATAAAATATATCAATCGTCGCTCTATCTACGATAGTCATACTCAAAATGCTACGACATTAAAATATTTTTTCCGGATAGAGAGAAAGATTTTAAATCTACCAAGCATGATTATCTGAGTTATTGCAACGTTAGAGTTGATATCACTTTATTGTACCACCACGGTAAGTAACACAATGAAATCATTAAACAAAAGAAAATGCAAGATTAGGCTTATCGCCAATACCTGGCGATTTCACAAACAAGGTCGTAGGAATATGAAATTAATAACGCAACACCGGCTACAGTTTTTCAGACAGGACGTACTGAAGTTATTGCTGAAATCCCGGCTGTCATTTGTACATCTTTGACAATCATTTCAGATAGTCTGAAGCCAGAAAATGAAACTCCATTCTTGCCAAGGGCTAGGTTTTGGAAGTCTAATGCCTACCAGTACTCTAAACCTAGCAACTGCCTATCATAGGCAATCGCTAAGTTGCCAACCATAGGCAGCCGCTCCACATAAAACAATTCGCCCCTTTCGATTCAACTGGAAAGCCGACGCCAACAAAGTTAGGAAAAGGCTAGGCAGATTGGTGAATTCATAATAATTATTGGAAAACATAGTCAGCGTCACTCATCATGTCATGTCAGTGATGAGTCATCATTTCATCAGTCAGTCATGAGATAAAATGGTTGCAATGTCTCTTCGTTTGAGATCCACGTCTTGAGAGTAGAAGCTCTCACTTCCGAAAACAAAAATTTCTTTTAATAATTTCAGCTATCTTCAAGCTAGATAGAGGTCTTTATGGAAAACGCTATCCAGCCCACAGTTGATTTGAAAAAGTATATGCAGTATAACTTGATATATAGGTAGATAGAACATTATTTATAGTAGAAATACTTTACAGCTTCATCTTTTGACTAAGTGACTCCTTCCTTGACAATTCATGTGCCTGAAATTTTAATTGAAATAAATGCTTTGAATTCAAATTTTAATCTTAGCTACCTTCATTAAAATACTGGTACTTACTACGTGTGCATTTATTATCTGGTCTGTAAAACCAAATTGCGACTGGCACTACTCACAAAATAACAAACTCGTTTGTTATTTATTCTGTTAAGTAATCATAATTAAATAATATTACGATTCTGTTTACCAACTAACTCATTGGTATTGTGTTAGTGGTACTTGGTTAGGGTTCCGCTCCTCAAAAGGAAAAAACGGAACCCTCACTTCGTTGTCCGGCTGTCTGTCTGTCAGTCTATCACGATCCTTTTTCTCAGGAACGCGTTGAGGTAGGTATTCAGTTTAAATTAATACCAAATCCCTAGGAGCTCTGGTTTTGTAAACTCTATGTCCGCCATATGAAAAATTATGAGCTGAAAGTGCAGCTCAAATAATATTAGCACTTTGTTCATCAAATTATTTTCCGATCTTTTGGAAACTATCTGATCTGTGCTCGGTAGATGGCAATAAGCTCTACCCCTATTACCCACATGAGGCTTAAACACAACTGACAAAATGTGGATGTGCTATAGGTAGGTACAACTCTGCCGAACCCATCGGGGAATTTAGGCGTAGTGTTCTGATATGTCTGTCACTATTGTAACAACTAGGTAAACAATCAAGATGATTGATGCTTTTAAGTCAATGCGCCTTGCATTGGGTAAATTCGATTAGATTTAGATTTTCTCTTTATTTTACACCTTAACAATTATTGCGTGGTTTGAGGTGGCGCGGGAAAAGAATCCTTGAAAGGATTTGGGGAAGGCCTTTGTTCAGCAGTGGGACAGTGCAGACTGAATTAAAACAAAAAAAAGTAGGTCAAAGTAAAGTGGGCTTTAATGATGTAATTAGAATAGAGGATAAAACAAATCGTGTTAATAGGCTTAATGTAGGATGAGGTTCCCCGTTACTCTACTACAGTATGTCCCCGGCTCAGACACTGTGGTCTATGGTCATGCGATAAGTATTGCGAAGGTGCTACCTGAAGAATTCGGAATGTAAACAAAGGCTCATGTCTCTCAGACTTCAACGTGCTCAACGCAATGACTTTTAAAATCAAATCTGTGACATCTGATTAGTTCAAGAGATTGATGAGTGAATGAAGAGTATTTATGTATAAGAAAGTACCCTCATTAAATCAAAAAAATATTTACAAATACCTCCAATTCCTTCGGGTGTCTGAATAGTATAAGCGGCACACTTTCATCCCTGTCTTCTTTAACTAAATTTAGCACTTTATCCAAGAACGAGGTCCCGTTCGGCTCCATCGTTATTCCGTCCACCGTATGTACGCGTGTGCGCAAAGCAATAGAGAGCGGTGGACTGAGCTGGCGTGGCCGCATGGCGGCAGTGGTACAAGGTACAAATGCAGCTCATATTACAAGGGTCACTCTCATTTATTACACAAAGGTCGAATTAAGTTACTACAATACACGCTTAATAACACCTAATTAAGATCTCAATTAATGTTTACACTTTCTGCGCCACAGAGAAATGATGTTAATGGGTCAAAGGCATTTAATATAATAAATAACGGCAATTAAAAGATTGCCTCCATATTGGACAAGGAATCAAGACAGGGACTTGGTTAGTTATCATTCTGGGCAGGTTGTAAATTGACGGAATAAATTGTAAACAATGGGGCGCAATCATAAGCCATTCTAAGTATAACCAGCAAGCAATGGTGTCGGTCCAAGATTATTAATAATAACTAGTTTTTACGTGCCAAAAAGTTTGATTATGCTTATTTAACCAGAAACTTGATGACACCACGGTGACAGTAATGATGCAAATTAACAGTGTCATAAAACCAAAATAAAGAATCCGAGCACGACTCCGAGTGTAATGTTGGATTACATAAAGTTCTACGAATGAATGAGAAGGGCTCTAGATCGCAGCCGACTAGATTGCTGATTCCACTAGGTTCAGTGTTAAGTGACTGCCAAATCATCCGGACACCCCAACCTAAAATTCACGTACTCAACGCACCAAACCCACCACAAAAATGAATTTCCTCAAAAACAAGCAACGGTCTAGGAAAACCTCAGCAAACGTCATGGTAGGAACCGAAAAATGGCGGAACTATAGCCGAAGAATGTCTCGGCGAGAACACGAATTATTTGACGAAGAATTAGATGAATATGAACCACGATACAAAGAGGTGAAGAACTGGGTGGAGGAACTTTTTGAGAGGAAAAGCGATGCAGACAAGGTCGACCAAGATATTGATATACAACTGACCAAGAAACAGACTCTTATACTATCAACTTTAGTTCCCGATGAAGTATTGCTGATGGACAAGTAAGTTTGATAACATAATTTTGAGAAAATAATATCTTATTTTGTAACGATCGTTATGTTATGTCCCGTACTTTATAACCTTACTTAATGCTTAACTACCTTTAAGGAATTAAGTATATTAGCATAAATTACAACAAAACCTGGTAATTATCAGGCCGCGTACATGCCTAAATAATTATTAAATGCTTTCAGGTTTGATACATCCAATTCAAAACGTTTCGTCGGCGTTCTCCTCATGGCTGATGTTTCTGGCTACACAGCATTGTCAGAAAGATATAATAATACCGGCAAAGGTGGCACCTACAGACTGACTGTTACTCTCAACACATACCTCGGCTCACTTATCGAGCTTATCTATGGCCACGGTGGGGACATCATCAAGTTCGCTGGCGACGCTTTCCTAGCACTCTGGAAGACCGACAAAAGTTCATTTTTGTGCCACACCATCCACACAGTCATAGCCTGCGCTCTCATTATACAACACTCTTACGCAGTCTATGAAACCGATGTTAAAGTTAACTTAAAAGTAAAACTAGCGATATCTGCAGGCAACATCATATTTGCACCTATCGGCACTGGAATAGATATGAGTTATATTATTTTTGGCTTACCTGTTATAGAAGCTAAAGCTGCTGAAAGTGTCTGTGCTTCAGGCGAAGTAAAACTTACTCCAACAGCGTGGGGGCACTGCTATTCGAGAAATTACGATCATATTATACATGAAAACGGATTTGTTACAATAAAATCTATTTTGTATGATCCACATGAAAACAACGTTACAAAACCATTTTCGGGCTTTGGAAATTTGGTCAGGCAAAGCAAAAAGCCATTTAGTGCAATAGAGAGCCTTCCTGATTTTATATTAGACGCACCTAAAGGTCTGAATGTAACTGATGCTTTAAGGAAATCAGAAGCTTTGAGCCTACGCAAAGCTATTTTAGTCGCTGAAGAAAAAAACAAAGGATGCGAAATTAGAAAATTTATGATAAGACCCGTTCTAACCCAGGTTGATGCACACCAACCACTGGAATATCTGACTGAAATGAGACAAGTTTCAATTTTGTTTGTGACCCTCAAGCCAAGGAACTGTTCATTTACGCAATTAATAACAATCGTCAATAATTCTTATCAAATTACATGTGGAATAGTATATAAATCGATGGGGTGCGTTAACAAAATAATTCTCTTCGATAAGGATGTCATGATTTTAGTCGTATTCGGATTACGGGGCTTCAAACACGAATCTGAAGCCCAAGCTGCACTAAAATGTGCGTATAGTATAAAGAAATCCTTAGCCGCTCTCGATGGAGTATTAGAAGTGTCCATTGGTGTAACAACGGGTCAAGTATACTGTGGAGTGGTAGGGCATCCCCTACGAAGAGAATTTACTGTCATCGGTGCTATTGTCAACAAAGCCGCAAGGTTGATGTGTGGATTCAGAAATAAAATCACATGCGATGAAACCACTTTTGTAAAAAGTAAAATGTCTAAAAACGGTTTTACACTACAACCAGCAATAGAATTAAAAGGTATTGTAAAACCAGGAAAAATATATGAATACTCGGAAGATATTAGAGTTAAAGAATTATATGACATACCAATGATTCCTCCACTTCTTGACCGCTGCGATGAAATAGATTATTTTGAGAGCTGGTTGGCAGAAAATAATGCAAAATATAGAGATTTCGATGCTCTTTTAATGGTAGGTGAATCGCGAATTGGAAAGAGTCGGTTGTTAGAATGGATGGCTCGCCACGCAAAAAATAAAGACTTTCGGGTATGTTTCCTAAATTTAACTTCTATACATTCCGCAACTGCATATTTAGCATTAAGCCAAATAATAAATCAAATTCTTGAGCTGAAGGAACCCATTGAAGGTTTTGCCAAAGAAGAAAAAATTATAAAATTGTTAAAAGTTTACTCCGACGACTTATGTTATTTAAACAGCATACTTAAAGTGCGGTTTGCTTATCATGAAGGGATTCATTCCTTAGACGAAGCCAAGCGGAAAGAAAAAGCTAAGGCAATGTTTGAGACACTAATTAAAGCATTAACATTTACAATTGTCGTATTTTTAGATGATTTACAAAATTTAGATTCATTTTCTTGGGAGTTCATATCAATGATGTTCAGTTCATTGAAAATATTTGTAGTGCTATCCGTCACACGAGGTAAATTTAGCGCTGTTCACAGTTGGCTATACAGTGTATTCATTAACAATAATATCAGAAAAATGTGTTTAGGGCCATTAAATCCAGAGTGGATCCCGGCCTTAGCTTGTCAGATATTAGACGTAGACGGAGTCTCGAATGACATATGTGTGGCCTTGCGAAGTAAATGTAAAGGCATGCCAGGACTCGTTGAAAGCTTCATTACTCATTTATTTTCTACCGGAGCACTACAAATAAAAAGGATACATGTTGATGAACTAGAAGACTGGGAAGAAGAGGAATTACAGTTTCCAGATCCAGCTCTACTACACCCGCAAGCATTGGATGGTGACAAACAAAGCATCCTTGATAATCTAATACTAAATGATTCCACAGGAGATATAGGCATATGTATAGTCATTGAAAAAGGAGAGCTTAACGCCAATATAAATGTCCATAATTTAGATGCATTAATTATGATACAAATAGACTCATTGACGCCGTATCAACAGCTACTTCTGAAAATTGCATCAGTGATCGGAGATGTAATACCAAGGGATCTGTTAGAAAATATTATGTATGAAAACAATGGCTTGGTAACAGCAAAAGCGGTTAAAAGACTATTTGCTTTACGAATTCTCTCTTGTGCAAACGCCGACTGTCTGAATAAATTTGGTCGCAGAGGCACATCTACATTAACTATACTATCAAGCCCTTCATCTCATAATACAAATCTTATTTGTGAATGTTGTTTTGAACATGATCCGGAAAACTGCGAAAATCTACCTAAGTACGCATTTTGCAAACTAATGAGATTTAGAAGTAGAAACTCAAGAAAAACATGTTACGAACTGTTACCAATGAATCAGAAAAAGGAATTTCACACACGGATTGTTAATTACTTAGAAAATAATAAACAAAAATGTGCTAACTGCGGTGGTACAGTTATGGTAGTCCAGTCAATGATAAGTTTAGACGGTGAAGCGCAATTGAAAAATAGCTACTCAACTAATTCAATCGATAATATGGTGGCTAAAGATGAAAGCTCAGATGAGTCCGACATAACGTTAGAAAAAGAATCTTCACCGATAGTAGTAAATAAATCAAAATCAGAAGCAGAAACAGCAACTCTACCAAAGGAAATTTTAAAGCCAACAAAAGCATCTAGTGAAATAATGCCATTTAATAACACATTGGACAGTAATCAATATGATGAGAGAAATTCTCAAGTGGCACCTATTTTAAAAACAAGAGCCAGTATTGATAAGGCTGGCCCGAGTAGCCAAAGATCAGTTAAAAAAGTAACTTTGACTAACTTTGATCTTGAAAAGAGCAGCTCGGAAGAGTTTGAAAGTTATAAGATTTTTGACATGCTGCGCGAAGTTACTGAAGCTGATAATCCTAGAGATTGGCAGGAACTCGGCATCGTTGACAGTCAGGAAAACATAGAAGCAATGGGAAATGACCAAACTAAACTAACTTTTAGTGTAAAAATAGAAAAAGGGGTTTCTGCAACTAATTTTGCGAGATGTACTTGTACAGAATTAAATATAACGATTTGTGAGCAAGTCGTGTACCATGCACAACACGCAGAATTGAAATTAAAAGCCATTGAATTCCTGATCAAGTACTCTCATTTGTGTGTACTAAGCAATAACGTTGAAAACGTATTTTCGAAACTAGATGAAGCCGAAGGCATGTGCCACGCGATTCCCGACCTAGATTCATTTGAAAAAAAACGATTTTTAGGCAAAATACATTCCGTAAGGGCTGCCACGTGCCTGATATTGGGAAGACTTTCAGCAGCTAAATCAGAAATTGAGCAAGCAGCAGAAATTTATCGAATAAATATGCACAAAGTACCTGAATATTTAAAGTTGAGAAACCTAGCAAAGGCCTTCAGATTCGAAAGAGAAAAACATCGTATACATAAACAAATATTGCAAGCGGACTCGGTGTTTTGTTTGAACATAGCAACTTTATTGTACACCTTGCTTGGGGATGAAAGAGTAGCAAGGATGACAGCTCTCCGTGCCTTGCATATAGTGCAGACTGTGGAATGTCCTGTAGTGAATATCTGCGACACATATTGCAATGCTTTGCAAGTAGAATTGGATCGCGGTGCGCCGGAAGCTACAGCAGACATAGAACAAATGGCAGCTCACTCTTTGAAGAAACTTCCAAATCCAGTTCAGTCTGATGAACTTTTTGCTATTGGAAAACTTTTTATGACATCCTTCCATGTTCGTATGGCCAGAGGAGAACTTGCACCAACAGTACGTGCCGGCTTTCGTGCATTAGCTGTTAGTCGCTTCCTGCTAGCTGAAGACGTTTCTTTGGAGCTAATACCAGACCTATTTTACATTCTACTGACCCGGCGACGAATAGCAGAAGCTGTCGACATCTTGCAATTCGCCTTGCGCACAGGCCAAGACCATATGTCATATGATAGTGAGACGTGGTATCATGCGTTGTGTATAGACATGATACTGGACGCAGGGTTTCAACTGGAATCGCCACAAGATATAAGCCGGTTTGCCGAATATGCAATAAGTAGAGGTAAATCAGCAGGACCTAGTCGACGACGGCTAGTAGTAGGGCTATGGACCTATTGGCTCAGGGCAGATTCAGAAAGGAGGGCAAAACGTTTTGAGTCCGAAGCGCTTAGTTGGGCCTCACATGAAGATGATGGTTCGATGACCACTCTTCTAAGTGCCATGAGACTTGCAGAAGGGATGCTTGAGAGTTTAGCAAGAAAAATGGACGATTTACGAAAGGTAGGTAGGTAAATAATAAATAATGTTTTGCAACATATTTATGACAGATGAGCTAATAAATCTCCAATTCTAAAATGCGCTTAAATTGTCAAAAGTGTTCTTGTTTGTCAATTAGGTGGTGGACTTGATGGAGCTCCGTTCGATAGCGGATAGGGAACTAGCACGATTAGAAAAGGACGCCCGCGTGCTGCACGCCTTATATCCCCGTTGGTGCTTGCTAAGAGCCAACTCATGTATGTTATCTGGACGACTAGCAGCTGCCAATGGTTTCTTCAATCAAGTACGTTGTTTGAAGTTACACTTGAGTAATCACAAATGTTGTTCGAATTTAATTTTTATTATGTCCTTCAGGCTTCAGAAGAAGCAAGGAAGATGAACAACCGGCTCGAAGAAGCCATGGTTAGAGCCATCAGCTCCAACTCAGTATTCTGGATTCAAAATGCACGCACGGGACGGTTCGTCCATTGGCGCGAAGGAGAAGAACACGCGCGCGCCTCCTGGCACGAGATTATGTACAAAATAACTACCACTAGGCGATAAAATTAACTAATCTAACTTTATATAAGTAAACGAAAACATAAATCAACATGATTGTAGATTGAATAATATACTTATTGAGCTTCATTTAGAAAATGTGGACGTCAACTTATCTTACTTTTTTTGTATAATTTAATTAATTTCATGGATTTTTTTTACAATAAATAAGCATAATAAGTTTTTAAAAATAAAAGGATTTTTATTACAGCGTATCTGCTTAAAAATGGAAAAAGAAAAATATTACTTTTAATCGCCATCTCCCCAGAATTGGAGCTCAAAAGCCAAGTATTCAAATATTACAAAACCATAAAAACTCAAAAACATCTGTGTCATCGGTGATTATTGGTCACAGAGTACATTATACCATTATACATACGGTTATTGGTAACGAGAGGGTTATTATCAATAAGTTTTAAAACTTTTTATCATTAAGGAACTTGTGATTGATTACGTAATTTAATACTGTTATTATAATTATTTGGTCAGTAGCCTCAGCACGTGTAAAATGACGGATAAAAATATCGTGTTCGTTGGAATAATCGCTAGTTCGAGTTCTTTGGACCAACTTAATATAAACTCCGGTTACATTGCTGTTAAAAATGGAAAGGTAACATTACACTTTTATTATTTAACTCACTCTTTTATAAACAACTTAGTTTAATTTTACATATTTTGAACTTAAACTTAAACTTTTCACAATAAAAGAATCTGCTGTTTGAAAACTTTTTTTTAATTAAGTACTTTCCTATTTAAAAAAAAAAATTACAGATCTCTAAGACAGGTTCCACAACAGAGTTTGAAAAACTTGAGAAATCTGGAGAGTTTTCAAGCTTCAAAATTATAAAATTAAGCTCGGACCAGTTTATCATTCCTGGGTTTGTGGACTGCCACACACATGCTCCTCAGTTTCCTAATATTGGCCTGGGTTTAGACAGACCGCTATTAGAATGGCTTGCGAAGTACACATTCCCTTTGGAGAAGAAATACAGTGATACAGAGTTTGCCGCTAAGGTGTATGACAAGGTTGTGGTAAGTAACTTTATTTATTTATTATATACTTTATTGTACACCTCATAATAAGAACAGGACAATCATACATAAAATAAGTGCACAATGGGCAGTCTTATCGCACAAGGCAATCTAGAAGAAGAAATCATATAGAAGTTATTTATGATGCTTAACAATTGATTACTGTGGGTACTAAATTATTTTATCTCGGAATGTGGTTTACATTTAATTCATTAAGTATATATTGAAGTGTAATTTTTTTCTTTGATAACTTAATAATTATTAAGAGTGATCCAGATAAATTGAAACATATTTCCTATTTTTTTTAAATCTTTATTGATTTTAAGGGATTTTTGTACATAAAAATGAATATTTCCTTTCTCCTACTTAGTTTAATTTCTTTCATCGGAAATGTACTGTTTTTCTCTATTCCTTCCAATAAATTGTGTACTTAACATTCAATTTCATTTGTATGTATTAATATTATTTAAAATTTTATGTATTGTTTTCATTTATTTAGCTGTTTATTTCAATTTATTTGAATTTTAATTATTTTTAATGCACTAGCAGTACACTTGTCCTACACCTGTCCTAAAGGTTGTTTGGTGGATATCGCTGTCAGCAATAACACCGCCATTATAACGGTAATATTAAAGTTGTGTAAAAAATTGTGTAACTATTTTTGGTGTACATACAATAAAGTATCTATCTTGTAGGTACTTTAAATTATTCAAACATGGTCAAATAAAAAACAACCTGTTGATTTCTGCTCATATTATAACAGACCCATTTACTATTTCCAGCAAAGGCTCCTCAAAAATGGAACCACAACCGCTTGTTATTTTGGATCTCTACATGTTGATGGGACACTTGAACTTGTCAAAAGTGCCGTCAAGCACCACCAGAGGGCGCTCATTGGTAAAGTGAGCATGAATAAGGAGAATGATGCAGGGTATTATAATGAAACCAAAAAAGAGTTGGAAGATGTTGAAATATTTGTCAAACAAGTACTTTCTTATCAGGTTTGTGCTCCAATGTGTATGTTTATCAAATGGATTGTGCTTATTACTACATTTATCTTTTTATCAGTGAAAGTTAGGCTATGGAAGGACAAGCCAGTCAGCCGGGTCTCCCTTGTTTGACCGAAAGGAATTTGACAAATTTTCACTTCCCAAAAAATTTTTCGCATAATTTCATTTGCCAAATTATTACTTAGCAAAAAATCTATTCACAAAAAATTGTAACGCAAAAGTCAAAGTCAAAAGTCAAAACGTTTATTTCAATTAGGCCATTAAACGGCACTTTTGAACGTCATCGTTTACAGTTCAGTAAAATAATAATGTTACATTAATAAAGTGACTCTACTGCCCATTTGGAAAGGTAGATTCTTATGGAGAAGAATGGACAAGAAACTCCATTGTCATCTATAAAGTCAATATATAAATCAACCAGTTTGACCTTCACCCTTGATTGTCCTATGGAACAGGACCAGCATGTTTCCAAGCATTCTTATCCTGAATGTAATCTTCTAATTTGTAATATGCTTGTTCACAAAGTGTACTTTTAACATGACTTTTAAATTTTATTTCATTTAGTTTAAACATTCATTTCGCAAACGTAATGTTTGGGAAATGAATGTTTAAACTATAACTTGTTTACCAACTAGCACTTTTAACATTTTTTATTTAGTCAAATATTTCATTTGGAATAACAGTTTATATGCAAAACCAAATAAGCCAAATATTTAGTATCCGGGTAACCTACTAAAAACATTCTCTTTTTTCTATTAATACAAGTCGTTTATCTTTTCGGCAAAACGGCAGGATCCCCAGTCATCCTCATGAGGGATTTCTACTCCTTCTGCTATAAATACTAGAAAACTGCTTATCATGGCTCTGGAGCTGATTGCAGATAGGCAAAAAGGCCCTCAGTCAAAAACCTTCCATCTGGGCCAGTGGGGTAATAAGCATCTCTTAGATCTAATAATTCATTAATTCTCCAGAAGATGTATGTCAAAAACTCCTTCTCTCCCCTTTTTACTGAACCCAGTAATGATGAAATATTGTCATTTCCAGAACGAGCTAGTAGAACCTGTAGTGACTCCTAGATTTGCAGTCAGCTGTGATAAAGAACTAATGGATGGTCTGGCCAGTATAGCTAAGAAGTATGACTGCAGGATACAGGTATACCGACATTTACCCGTTTTCAATCCTAAGCAGCATTATAAGTACTGTAGCTCTGAAGGAGATTACCATTTTGTATTGTTATTTACAGAGCCACATATCAGAAAATCTCTCAGAAATAGAATACGTTTTGGAAACAAATCCTAAATGCAAGACATATGGACATGTTTATGACCAATGCGGTATTTTAAATGAAAAGGTAAGCTGCAGTTTGGCTGTTTGTGTGTGTGAATTTGTATGTTTGTAAACGCACCCACAATACAGGAGAAATTTGTAGAGTGGGGCAACATTTAAAAAAAAATAGTTTCTAATCGCAAAGCATATAACTGTTGGTTTATCTTACCTAGGTACTCAATTTGTCTTTTTTCCAGTGTATCATGGCTCATGCTGTACATTTGACAGATGAAGAGTTGATCTTGTTGCCAAACAAAGGAGTATCTATAGCGCATTGTCCCGCTTCCAACACACGGCTGAAGTCTGGCCTCTGTCCTGTCAGGAGGATTATCAATGCTAATATTACTGTTGGATTGGGGACAGGTACAAATAGTTTTTGTTCTACTAACACAAGTATTTTGCAGAGCAGTGACGGCCCAGAAGTTAAGACCTCGACTTACGGAGTTGAAAGCGTGGGCGCTTTACTTAGTGCTATTTATTTCGTCACTACTGCACTCAAAACAAGTGAAAAACGCTGGCCAAGTGCGAGTCGGACTCTCACACGAAGGGTTCTGTACCATAATATGTACCGAAAAAACACGTTTTTTGTATGGGAGCCTTTAATATTTTTTTTTTTTTTTTTTCATTTAGCAGCAATAGAAATACACTGTGAAAATTTCAACTGTCTACCTATTACAGTGCTTGAGATACAGCTTGCTGACAGATAGACGGACGAACGGACAAAGGAGGCTTAGAAATAAAAATAAAAAACATTGTGGCGAAACCAGCATGACCTAAAACCAAAAATTCAAAGACATGTGATATCGACCAACCTGCACTGGACCCGCGTGGTGGATTATAGATTATAGCCCACTCTCTTCTACAGAGAGGCCTGTGTCCCAGCAGTGGGAACATTGTCACGCAAAATGTTCTGGATGGCGCAAATTCACTATGTCGTGACTTACGAATGACGTCAAACTCAATATACCTTATTGTGCGACCGCGAATATTATTTACAATGATCTTTCTAGTCTTTAGCCAAGAACGCGCCAGCTCTCCTCATCATATGTAAAAAAAGTCCATCGAAATTCAGAATATTCACCTCTTTCATGTTATTTTTTTCAGATTTAGCCGGTGGCGACAACGCATCAATACTAGATGCTATCCGCAGAACCATGGACATCTCCATGTGTTTAGAGATGCAAGGCAGCCCCAAATATGCACTGGACTGGAAGGAGGCATTCTACCTTGCTACACTGGGAGGTGCTAAAGGTAATTTCGTTGAAAACCTCCTCTATTAAAAACTAGCTTTTGCCCGCGACTTCGTACGCGCATATCCCGTTTTTTCCGTTCCCGTATAGCCGTATATACAAAAAGAATTTTAAGATTTTTATCGTATCAGTAGATCCAGATATTATCCCCTGCAACCTCATAAACTTTACCTCTTTTTAATATTAGTATAGACTAGCTGTTGTCAGTACTTTGACTCTCATTCTAGGAGTTATTCATGGACCTGTAATAAAAGTATCCAATGGTCGGTCCGATGGGTTGTGTTTTGCTATTAGCCTTGTGCCGAATTTCATTGAAATCGTAATAGATAGTTTAGGTGTGACAACAACTACCTACACTTTAGAATATAGGTAAGATTAGAGGGCCAAACTTAAAATTTTACCACAATTATCTATAAGTACACATAGTATAAATGCGAAAGTTTGGATGGATGGATGTTTGTTACTCAATGCTGTCAGAACGGCTGAACGGAACTTGATGAAATTTGGCACACATGTATTAAAAAGTATCGTATAATATCTGGATTAATACCTATATAGGATACATTTTATCCCGAGAGTATGTTCCCTTGGGATAACAGAGCCGCGGGCTATAGCTCGTAGACCTATTATATTATATACTAGTTGCCGCCCGCGGCTCCGCCCGCGTGATTGTCGAAAACTATCCTAAAGGAACATATTCCCGGGATAAAAAGTATCCTATGTGTTATTCCAGACTATAATCTACCTCTGTGCCAAATTTCATCAAAATCCATTCAGTAGTTTTTACGTGAAAGAGTAACAAACATCCATACATACATCCATACTTACAAACTTTCGCCTTTATAATAGTAGTAGGATTTCGCACGTAATATTTATTTGAATTGGAGGATACAAATTAAACCAAAATACTATGAGGCTGTATTATTTTTATATTCAAAATTCACATACGTTAACGTTACTGTAACGTTACTATACGTCAAAGCATTCGTGCTAGGCCCTATGTATAGGCTTGCTAGGATCGTTGCGAAACGTGACATATATCGCCACTTATTCCTTTTTGGATTTTCATATTTAGCCCGCGGTATGAAAATTTTATCAGGAGTAAAATCGAGCGTTAACTAAAAGTGAGGCGTTACATTCCTTTGCGCAAAGTACTTTGCGCACCTTTCACTTCGAGATTACACACAACATAATTTACAAAACAATAGTTTTGACTCGTGTTTCAAAGAGGTAAAATTGTTAAGTGTCTTTCTGTCAATCTTATGGAGTCTGCAATTTTCCGGTGACATATATATTGATTCCAGAAATACTGATTCACTGAGAGAAAGCTACACTAGAGCCGAGTGCCATAAAATTAATTTTTTACCCAAAAAAAATGTCGGTACGGGCCACGGCAGCAAACCCGCGCGCGGGAAAGAGCCATTATAATATTGAGCGTTTCAATCGAGAAATCGTTTTAATTATTAATTATATTTACCTTTGAATGCCCACAGCTCTAAACCTGGACCACAAAATTGGCAACTTTGACGTCGGCAAAGATTTCGACGCTTTGCTTATCGACGTTTACTCAAAGGGAGGTCAGATCGACAAGTACCAGGGAGCCCTACCAACTACCACTGAAGAATACGCCGTGGAACTACTACAGAAATTCATATTCGTTGGAGATGACAGGAATATTGCGCAAGTATATGTGAAAGGAGAAAAAGTCAAGGATATTTTGTAAATATATATGTAGTGTTAAATAAAGTCGGAGACTGACGTGTAACCTTTTTTGGAATGTATCATTTTGCCGGTTACAAAACAGCGATACACAAGACGCGGCGAACGCTTGCTTCAAGCAATGGCTCAAGCTCACTCTATTTCTCGTTACAAAACGAGGCGGACGCTCGCTGTACTGACTCAATGCAACGCGTTACATCTTGATAAATTACAAGGAGTCGTTGCAAGTCAACCTCCGCCTTAATATTTTGGGTTATCTTTATTCTGTGTTATCAAATGTCAATTTTCTGCTAGTTATTGTGATATTTACTGCTCAAATATTTTTATTTATACTTTAAATCTGAAATATATACAATAAACGATTTTTTTGTTAATCCGTTTTTTTTTAGCAAGCAAATGCTGGGTTAATCAATTAAAACGCAATAGTCATTTGTTATACTTTTTATTCTTGTGTAATTCTTTATAATTTGTGTAGAAAAAATGTGCAAATATAATGTGAAAATACAAACTGAATTTACATAAGCAAATACCGTAATACAATAATACTAAAGGAATTAAATTGCAGTTTATTCCCATAACACACACAAAGAACATAAATATGCAATTGTAGCCACCCTACAGGGACAGGCTATCATTGCACTCGTTCAAAGGCTTGTTACATTTTCCTAATAAAATTAATATTAATTCACTATCAATGTATAACTGGCTAGTAACACTGCTGATAATTTTGTTAAAGCTCCGAGATCCGTTACAATATTAATGACAGAAAATAATACTCAAATGCAACTGGTGTCGTTATATACTTAAGTCGGTGGAATGATAAGATATAATGTATTCGAGGGTTAGAAATAAATAATAATCATAACATATAAACAGTCTTATAAAGTCAAAAATAATATACTATCTAAACTTTAGAGCAACTAATATTATTGTACAAAAATGTTACTAGTATTTAGTTAATAATGTTATACTTTAAAAAATGTTAATTTATTAAAAAATAGGACGCACTTGAATAAAGACGAAAAATATAAGCTAACGTTTACAATTTACAAAAATGTAGTTTGTCGTTATTGCTATCACAGGAGAGGTCGCGCGTTTGACGCTGCCGTTCAGATCGTGTGAACACAACAACGACAAGTCTTTCGATCTCAAAATCTACACATTAAACTACAACATTCGTTTATTTTCCTAACGCTAATCAATGAACACAGGAACTTGGACGTGCAAATCCAAAAATGCAAGCCAGGTATCAATTTTTATTTAGGTTCCTTTACTATTTGGCAACTATCGGGACCACGTGACGCAGTGGTCGCCACAGCCCTAGCTTCTGTATAAACATATCTTTACCAGTAACATGTTCGTATACGACATGGGACTCGTCGCCAACCATGCCATTGATGGGTAATACTTCTATAGTTGACAACAAATACCTCACCGAGGTATTAAAATTTTAAGATGATAAAAATAAAAACGAATTTAACAAAAAGTACTTCTTAATATGGCCATGACGTCGCCGTGGGGTAGCAGCGATGTAACCACTAGCCGAGTGCTAATACTTATGAATACGTAATTACACAACGAATATAAAATTACTTTGAGCTGCCTTCGACACAAACCTCTATAATAGCAAACAGGCACTAACACCCGGACACTTGTGTACATTATCAATTATATAACATAACGAAAACTGCTTTTGACCTGCATTGAAACAATTTAACCTAAAACAGTCTTAAAATACACTTACAAATAAAAGGTACATTTTACAAAAATAATGTGCGAATTATGTGCATATAAACACATGTTACTTCAATAATAACTAAAGTATTTACATTCATTTTTAACAAAAACATTTGATCCATTGCAAGTCTTATAAACTTATAACATTATATTTAATAGTTACCTACATTTAATGTGAAAATAAATGATGTGAGGAAATAATAATAATAATATATTTAAATGTCCGTTAGGTATAACTAAATGAATTTTCTCATAAGACATTTCTGAATTAACTAGCACCTATAATAATTTATTAAGATCCAATTGTAGATATTTACAGAAAGTTACAAAACAACCATTATTCAAAAATTCGACAACTGTATAATATGTCATTTTGTACTATTCAATAATAGACAACATTATAATTGCAATATGTGAATGTGTTGTATTGATAACTATCTACGCATAGTACTCAATCGTGTTTGTTCGTTTAAGGTAAGATAAACTTTTCTAAACATAGCTCAGTCTTCTCTATGTGGCTCAATTTGGCGGACACCTGTATTCAATTTCTAGGAGCCAATCGTTAGCGGTAAATTTTGGCATGACTTGGGATTCGCAGCATTTACTATCTATGTGTGAACAATATTATAACTGCAAAAACTAAGAACTGTAACTGAGGTAGAAAGAAATGCAAAATGACAGTAAAATAACCAGTTTGTTATCATTAGGTTCATGACACATTAAACTTGAACGAAGTTGGATAAGTAATTACTTTAGTTAAATAAGAATTAAACTAACTATACCATTTTTATATACAGGAATGTTTAGTCGTATTCATTTGACATTTGCAACACTCTTGTCCCCAAATGATAAATTTGTTCCTTCTTATTTTGATCATTGAGGTCGATATTTAAAACATTCTTGTGGAGGTACATTTTCATGGCACAGAAAAGATTGCTTATCTTTTTATATCCCAATCACGTCTTGTGATGAAGATGTGTGATGCTCTAGCACGAACGTAGTTTTAATAACCTAGATTGTGAACATTTTGCACACTGAACTTTA
The DNA here is from genome assembly GCA_905163435.1 of Mamestra brassicae. NCBI lineage: Eukaryota > Metazoa > Arthropoda > Insecta > Lepidoptera > Noctuidae > Mamestra > Mamestra brassicae. Next base: position 7,735,109 of record LR991009.1, on the reverse strand, counting down.
TTAATATTTTGTGTACTAATGGTCACGCAACACCAATAATATTTTATATAAAATAGAGAGCATAATAATTTTGGGTTGACATTCAATTCGAATCGAATATATAATAATCGAAAAAAGACGTGATTTACATGAATATCGTTTTTGAGACTAAACAAAAATGAAAATATGGTCTAAAGCGTACAACATCAGCTATAAAAATGTACAAACTCGGTAATCGCACAAACTACGCTCTATCACATATATTTAGTAAATCAGCACAACACCCACATGACTCCACGAATATTAGAAAAAAGTTATCGCGCCGAGCTTCGGTCGCGCGCCGGACTACCCTAGCTAGAGGTGGCGAGCCTCGGATAATACTGACGGAGAACGAACTCTTCTATCTAAAGGGTATTCCTAAAGAAATTCATAGCATTTCATAACACGGTTTTTGCGTCAGTATTTTTGTTCTATCATCCTCAAATGGCAGTGACACATTATCAAGATTTCTGATATTTTTTCACATTTCTGACACACAACTTTAAAGGAACAGTTTTTAAGCGTTTTCGGAGAATAGCTCTGATACACAAAGTAGCTATCAGATGGAGTGTTACAATACATTCTTAACGAAAATGCTAATATACTAACTAACAGCTTTGCTAAATTCGTGTATTCCCCCTAAAGTCAGGTTCACTAAATATGCGTACGACAAGAGGGAAAATAAACGTTATATCTGTGGACAATCCGCTCACTATTAGCGCTAATGAGCTGAAATTTAGCCAGTTTATCATCACTCCATTTGCTACTGTGTCCGAACAAGATAGCAGTTCCCAGAGGTTAAAATTGACCCAGAGTTTCTACTCTATTCGAACTTCGAACTCTATGTACAGCCAGGGACATTGATTGCTAAGCAGATTGACATTTAGAGATACTTGTCTTGTTAGAGCGGTTACACACTTGGTGTAGTACTACTTGTAGGAAGGATAACGCACTAGATTTGAACTCCGAATTAAGAACAATTAATTCGGATAGAACTCGAAACTCCCGGTTCGGATCAGATCGTGTAGATCCACACTTTTAGCCATTCCATACGACTATGAAAGACAGTTGTAATTTCATTTGTGGACGAGACAATTTACTTATAGGTTACACATACCTGTAATTTGCACAAAATTATACAAGTAGCTTGCATGCACATTGACATTGACTAAGAGCTTATTATAGCAAGATACTTGCATACTTGTGTGCGCGTTACAGGCATGTGTATGTGTAGGACTTAAAACTAAAAAAGATGGACAGTTGTAATCGGGTTTGCGGGCAATTAAGTCAATTAGCTGTACAAAAAAAGTCCCTGACCGAGCTATACTGACGGGCGTCTGCAGTAGAACAGATGAAGGTTACCTCGCTGCCGGGCTCCTCAGCGGAGTGCGCGTGCCGCAGTCAGGCGGTCACTTTACGAGGCTGGAGAGCGAGCGGGATTTCAGTGTCGGAGTGCGTGAGCGTGCGGCACGCGGCGCCGCCGCAGCACACGCGCGCGCGCCGGGACCGACGCCGCGAGCTGCGCCGCTCGTTACCTACGGTGGGGGGGGAGGTTACTCTTAGCTCTTCTGGGCTCCTGGTGCTCGCCGACGAACATGCGTGTTTGTTTTGATTGAAATTCTAATTGAATATTAGCTTATTTTACATTTCTTATTTACTGATTTTTCAAGTCTCGTTTTTTGAAAGTGAAATTAGAAAATATTATAAAGTTCATTACTTAAAATACTGCTGAGAAAGTTATTTGTAAAATTAAGCTTTTTTTTTTATGAAGAAACTCATTGAATTCCATTTGAAAAAATCTAAGGAAATACATACATTATCATTGCTATGCATAATTTTAATAAGCAAACACGCGTGTACGTCTGTGTAATTATTTCTAGTAGTGATAGCAAAAATTAATAAAATGTTGTCATGTCTTCAAATAATGACAGAAAATTGCTTTTTATGTCAGTTTATAATTTATATTTCGTTCAAAATTTTAATCAATATTTGAAAACATCGTTTAGAAAGCAAAGACTAATTTCCAATCATCTTGTAATTTTGGTAAATTAATCTTCATAATCAATATCTTTTACACTCAAACCAATTAATTTCCCATATTAAATAAATACAAAAAAAAAAAAAACTATTTCCATTTGTAAAATAGGCGTTGCTCTCTCATTGAATAAAAAGCGTTGACAAGTGGATATAATTTTCTTGCCATAACACAACAACATATAACACAGTATTGCATTCACTGCATGGTACGTATATAATAGCATTGCTATACAATGAACGTGTCACATTCTGGCCTTGTTCTCAGAGTGGAGGCAATGAAGTATCGTTTAATGGTTCGTGGCGGATGTCCAAGCATGTGACGTCACAACATCGAACATGCTCGACGCACAATATCCGCAGTTATATCCACACATGCTTATGACATTCTTGATGACGCACAATGTGCTGGAAAAGCTGCGTAAACCATACAGTAACGTCTTTTATTGTTACTGCTACTGTTTTAAACATCAAAATTATCCATTAAGAATAGCAGAACTATTTACATTATAGAAATTTGATATAGAATACAATGAAAAGTATTAATCATAGAGACTAAAATTGAAAACAAAACTATTTACAATAGAAGCGATATCTACAATCTAGGTTTAACATTTTAGGTGAAGGTAAATATTTAGATAAAATTGTATTATAATTATGTACTTAGTAAGAAGAAACAATAAAAAGGACATAGAACACATAGAGCGGGGCATGCGATGCAACCGTGACGTGCGACATGTAGACTATCTGTGAGGTGACACATGCGTTGCGCCCAAGCGTAAGCCGCACAAAGCGTTGTCTCGCCCTGTGACTACAAGCACCGGAGGCTTTGCTTCTGCCGACCAGACCCCTCGACGAAGTCACGCGTTTAGTTGACATCAATCTAAAACTGTTCTAACAAATGTTGAAGTGACTTCGTCATGGGTTCTGTACGTGCCAAAATGGTTTGACATTAAATGAATAGTTTTTCTATTAATACCCCGAAGTCTTTTGCTATGGGTCTTTTACTAAGACTAGGCCCAGACTCGACAAGAAAAATGTAGCCGATGTCGCAATGGGAGCGAGCAAAGCCTCCGCGGCAGCTAGTTAGTCCTCTCCGCACCGAAGCGAACGAACACAGTTTCACAGTACCGGTGCGCGAGGTCAAAACAAAAATTCTAGGCAGGCGACAAGCACGTAGAGAGCGGTGCTCTCGCGGCGAGCCTCCCCCGCGCACGCGCGAGTGGCGAGCGGCCGGCGCGGTGCGGGCGGGCCGGGCGGCGCGCGTGCGGGCGCGTGCGCGGGCGGCGCCGACTGCGTACCCGCGCGCGCGCGCGCCGCGTCCAGCGACGCGGCCGGCTGCAGGAACCACTCCGAGCGCGTGCGCATGCGCGCGCGCTGCCGCTCGTGCACCTGCACGCACCACCACGTCACGACGCGCTCTGCCCCGAGCCCTCGCCCCGCGACCCCGCACTCCCCACCCGAGCCTACCTACCCCCTACTCACTGTGTTACTGTTTCCTCTCGACACCCGGGATGGTGTGCTAATGTATTTTTTTAGGTGAACCACTAAGCCAAACGTCCTTCGCACACCGTTCGCGTTAGCTGGTAGTTAAAAACCTTGTCCATTCACGAACGGCATACGGAACACGAATGACTTCGAAGTAGTTACTGAGCTCTGTCCAAACTGACTCGATTTTGCATGTAAAGAAAAGTACTGAAACGAGTTGAACTAATTGATATACTCACCTATTTCATAAGCTTGAATAACATTTTTATCATTTCAACCATACCTAAGAATTACGACCCTTGCGTGAGTTTAGCAATAAATTAGTCTTTTTTTTTTAAACTCACGATACAAACACACACACACACACACACGATAAAAAATGGCCCAGGTCCACGAGCGTAATTCATGTTCCGTGGCCCAGCGGCTAACAAAAGTGAGAATTCCTTACGGAGATTTAAGTCAGTTTAGACCAGCGTCTTTATCAGGGACAGACGGTTAAATAACGACAACTTTTTGGAAGCGGGGGTCGCGACAAGAGGCGGGTGTATACAAACGCGGGCTAATTTAGTACAACAGATTAATTTCGACCGGTAACAATATCAAGTACCCTACTACTACTACGGAAGATGTTACTAATCTGGGGTTAATTACGATAAACATGAAGCTAGTGTTAATATTTTATTAGTAACTAAACTGCTACCATTAGTCGATAATAATGGATTGAATATTAGCTTGCCTACGGGGCATTACCACAGAGGTTTACCATAACCGAAAAGATGATTACAGTTTTGTTACATTTTAATGAAAGAAATATCCGGTTTGGTTATTGAGTACACTGTTACATTGACATATAAGTACAGTAATGTAAGAATAAGGAAGAGATCACAAAAATTATGCCTAAGGTGTTCGTTTTGGGGTGCTCACACTGCACCATCGAGTGCTGCTAAAAGCATCTGTGTTGTGTGTGCGTCGCCACACCGAGTTCTTGAGTAAGCACATTGTGTCAAACATTCTCTCGTATGTCACACGGTGTATACCAGTAAATTATATATGTAAGAGGAAATCTAAGAACTAACAGATCAGCCACAAGTTGTCCTAAGTTATCAGGGATACAGACATCACTCATGCATGTAAGAATCAAACGTGGACCACTGGCGAATCGCGATTCTTGTTACATCGCTTTTCAATCGTACTCTTTGCTATACAAAAAGTACTAAGTTACCTATGCCAATTGGGGCCCGATAAACACCTATTTCAACATTTAACTACAGTTTTTAATTGTGACATCAATCCTACGATAATTTGTACTACAATTTAGAATAATTTTCTTGTTATATTTAGCGAGCGGTCCACGTTACTTCATAGACAGAACAGGGGAAACAGACTTAGAATCTACAGGTGGATACTGAGAAAGTTCTCGTCACCATCACTTAGTCTTATAAAACATGTTCCTCAGTGAGCGCTAGAATTGAAACAATACTCTTTATACAAGTTATTTAGATTATAGGGTTCAATGATGTCCATATACGATGTGATTATTTCATGTACTGGCAGGGTGTTTTGTGAATTTTTGTGTTGGGAACACCATGTTTGTTGTGACAAATAATTATGGGGCATAGAGAATTTAATTTGAAAATTTTGTTTATCATCAGGTAAAACACATACTTATATGGACTGTAAGAACCATTTCAGAAATCATTTTTAGTCTTTCGTGAATATAGAATAAATTAACATTATAAAGCAGTTTAACCAAATAGTTTATTTAATTCAAGTATGAAAATGATTTCCGAAACAACATTTAACAAAGATAGAGACAAGAATCGTTTTAAGAACATAGTCAAAGTCATTGGAAATGAACAGTTTAGGTAGTAAATGAGAGGTTGTAGTAGTATAGCGGTTGATAACGTACCTGGGGTAGGTAGGAGAGGCTCTTGGTGCTCTCCGCGTATTTGTTGATGGCTCTTAACTCCTCTAAAGTCATGTGGGGACTCGAGTTGCTGCGCGATGATTGAGATGACGAGCTCACTGATACCTGGAACATTTTGTAGAATAATTATTAGATAAAAATTTGCTAGATGAGTCGTTTTTGAAAACAACCAGGCTAACAAGAAATTAGGGCATCCCAACCAATAACTAAATAAAATCCAAGGTAATTTCAAATGTTCACATACTATACCACCAATTACATAAATACCTAGGTCTCTAATACAATCTCTAATGATTAACAATTATATTAATACATACTTTTCTGGAACCTTCCATTTTCAGTTGCTTCCACAAAAACGATGTTTTCGGGCACCTGTCTCGTTGCAAACTGATTATGGGTTGCATTATCGAGTCGCGAATTTACTTGACCTTATTATTTGAGATACTGCTTTAGTTATCGGTTCAATTTTATGAAGTTTAAATTATTACTGTTAAGAAAACAGCAGTAGGAACCTTTTTATCTTATCTATAACACTTAGGGCCGGGTGCCACTTTGAAGTGACGATTTTCCTATATTTGAAGGACTGTACTTTTTGTAAAAACAAACCACAGTAGTGTATGCAATACCGTGATCCGACAGTTAAGGCCCTAACCCAGGGGTTCCCAGTCTTTTTAATACTGCGACTCCCTTGAGTGGTTTCATTTTTTTGTGACGCCCTTGTAAGTGATTAATGATAAATAATATTTATTTTGTAAGTAGGTTAAACATAACACTTTTACAAGTCAATCTTTTTTGGTCATTTTTAAACTAGATCAGGCTGGTGTTTCCTAGCTACCCTGAGATGAAACACGGAAACAAACTCACGAGGTCAAATTCTCTTATTAAAGTCCATACAATCGTACTGGTCAAATCATATGAGAACCATGTAGGTTAATGTCTGAAGTGGTCTTTTGAGGAAAGAACCACACAGATTTGAGTGGACCTGTCCAGTCAGTGTAAAAAAAGATACCTACGGAAGCTCCGTTTAGCATAACGAGAAGGTACGTCCAATGAAACGGATGAACTTGCTTTTCTGATTAAGATACACTGAACAATATTTATAAAAAGAAATGTTCGACAATATATTTATTGCAAACTTAGCTACAGATCTTAAAGATTTTTTTTTTGCATAAAACCTTTAAAAATTGCGACGCATAGTTTGGGAACCCCTGCCCTAACCGATAGGCGCAGTGCGATAAGACGACCACTTTCCAGAGACAAGTCTGCAGAGGCCTTTTATCATGCCGTCGGTATAAGTAGTTAGCCGGAGCCTTTGGATGGCTCAGCTTACAGAAAATATGCGATTTATTCCTTGAGCCTTGAGTGTTTCCATTCCCTATCTAATCTGTCTCTTCTAGGCAACTTCATTATTGGTAAAATCGCTATGCTACCTTTCGGTCAGCTAACTACATGGGAAAAGGGTGCAATTTTCACCTCGAGGATCCTCTATTGAGAGAGGAGGTTACCCGACCAGACGGGTGTTAGGTCTGGTGCGTAACTACCCAATTGTTTTTGTCAGGCTGTTGCACATATGCTTGTCGCGGGGATAAAACGGCTTGAGCGTTGCAGGACTCGTGTCACGTTAGGTCTTATTTGTCGTTCGTATGTGATGGTAGAGATGTCACCTCTAAATAAATTCTAAAAGCTTTTTGTCAGCCAGAACTGTCTCAATCTTGGGCAAAGGTCTCCCCCATTCCTTTCTGTCTTTGTGAGTTTTCTTCACACCAACTCACTAAGATGTCATCGACCCCGTTAAACTGTGTCAGGGCTCCATTCTTGCGATATCCGGGCCCACAGATTTTGCGACTTCTGGCAGATATAGCCTGCCCAGTCCCACTTCAGTCTTGCAGCTTTCTGAGCTGCATTGGCAATTTGCGTCCTGGAGCGCGGCGTGGAAAAAGAGCTTTTCTAAAAGGTATTAGAGGTATAAAGGTACACGTACTTTAAAGACGCTCTCCTCAAGCGATATGGACAACCGGGTGCAGGAGTCCAGCAGGCTATGCTCGGGGATGATGCCGAGCACGCCGCCCGCCGCGCCCGCGCCGCCGCCGCCCGCCAGCGCCGGCATGGACTGGCACTCCTCGGACTTCGACAGCCCTGCCAGACAATCCACTGAACTCTATACAATCTACTGGCACGTTACACGACCCAGGCGTTCATTCATATGGCCACAGAGTATTAGAAAGAGCCTACCACTGTAAGGTGTCAGGTGAAATATTGGTCAAATGCGAGCCTATCAATAATTAAAAAAAACTCAGTTCACAAAGATGATAAATTTTCCACACAGTCAAACTTTTTCTAAAACCCTGTGCCATATTAGCGACCGCAGTAGGTAATATTTCTTGTATCGAAGGGGGTTACAAAGAAGGTGCTGATTGATTTAGGTTGCTATGAATCAATGATTTTGAATTTTGTTCATGAATGTAAGAATCCGTAATGCTTTCTTATATTGGGATTATTCTCGCGAGTATTCAATGATAAAATTGCCTAAATAAGAACCATTAACTTTGGTGCTATGAATTAACGTCGGTCGGGATTTTGATTTTGAATATATAAGCCCAGATTAAAATTAGGAAAGGCCACAAACATACGGAAAAATTGCACCGCGGCCTCGCATTTCAAAATCAAAACAATTAGATGTTTTGGCTTTCATTTCCCACGTTGAAATATCACTCCAAAATCACAGTTCATGAAATTGCTTGAACATTCGAAGTTTTCAAATCAAATCGTTCTAAATATTGACTAGTACCTAAGTATGTAGTTTTATGAGATAAGATACAAGTTCGGTGAGTTAATAATACTGAAGATTAGAAAACAGTTTAAATGATCCCAACCCAGTTAGTAAACCCTGGTACTAACTATTACCTACTCAAAGATGGAATCAAACGCTTACGCCTATGATTATAATATACACCAACGTTCGTAGCAGCCTTGGTCACAAAACGAGAGTGGGATGGCACAAGCCGGCCTTCTCACACATTTCAAGACCACGACAGCCACAAGTCATGGCGTTTAGAGTGGTGGCTTCAAAACCCTAATCTACAAACTCGGTGCTACCAAAACCCATGTTTAAAACAAATCTTAAGTACGTATATGAAGTATGAAAATCAACAGTGGATGTTATATTCAACTCATTCACAAATTGTCGTTCAAAACTCACCAAAAAATTTTATATTATTTGCTATGAATTTTCTAACTTGACTATGTATTTTTAACAACTTAATCGACTTTCATTCGGATGACCTGTGAAAAATGTTCTATTTATTAGGAATTAATCCTGTGAAAGACTAATTTAATTAAGATAATTTTAAATATTTACCTTCTAAATTAAATTTATTGCCCCAACGATCACATTCGCATTGCAGCCATGTTTTTTCTGCCTCCAAAGATAATTGTCCTGTGAACAAAAATAATAAAACGAATTATCTTTAATGTAATGCTACTCTTCTTGTTTCCTAATGCATATTCAAATCATGATATCAATCTTAATTAAGTTTTAATTATTATGCTGCCCCGAGTCTTTAAACAAGTCTACAAAAACCTTAAAATCTTGATGTTATGATTTTTTTCAACAAATACGTAAGTTTAGATACATTAGCAGTATTATTGTGATGAGCCAGCTCTGGAACTCGATATCAACTGATGAAAAACGATGGATGGTCTACGGTGATTCGAGCATGGACTGTATAATGCGGTTAAATCAACTTTGATTTAAAAAGAAATGTGTGTTTGGTCCTTGGATGGTACAGATTCACGATTGGCACAGCACTACCCTGTAAGTGGGGCTTACAGGGTATTGGCGCTGCAATCAAAAGGTAGATTTTGCTTCTAAGATAAGGTTCGAGCGGGATCGGTCCGGATCACTAGTCATGGATAAATACGCGATAATTTTCAAAGTATAGTATGGATTAATCTGCGTCAACCATGTTCATATTACCATCTAAAATTTATTCTTATAAAGCGTCCTTGATACGGAGAGCACAGTCGATAAAACGTTTTGAACAATGTGTGTTGTGGCTGAAGCCTCTCATAACAACGAAGCTCAGTTTCCGTGTTTTACTAACAATGTCTGTTTAATTTTCTCATGCATGTTCATGCTAATATAACTTGATGTTATTATCTGAGAAGATCTTCTTAATTTTGAGTCGAAAATCTGGGAAGGTTGATTTGTGTTCAGACTTTGTTTACTTACTGTAATCAAATTAAAATAGGTCATGTTTCAGTGAACAGATATTTATTGAATTAATAACATGAGTATTTCATATTTTCAGTACTTATCTAACTATATACACTTAAAATTAAAATAAAAACTCCTAACTAAAATATGGCGTCAAAAAATTCGTCCGCATCGCTATCGACTGGAAGTGAACCCAAAAGACTGGCGGCATTGCCACGTTATATGGCAATGCTTATCCTCTGTTCGAGCCCTTGTCACGCGAAGTGTCAACTAAGCGTTTAGCAAGTTCTTTAAATATAAAGAACTTGCTAAACGCTTATGCAAGTGCTCATTCATAATAATGCATGAGCACTCGGACCCGACGGTCCAAGAGAACAGCAAATAGGTAAACCTTTTTGACTTTTCGGAAAAACATCACCAATAAGGTCTTTAGAAAGGTCATGTGCGTAGTACTCACAACCGGCGTGCGTGTATAACCAGGTGTATGAACTTTAACAAAACAAAAGGCGTATCCTAGCCGGTGGCGTTCTATAATTTCTGCCTACAAGCTCAAGGGAGAAGGTATAAGTCATGTCTGTAATATAACTTCTAGGGAGCAATATTATGGTGGCACTTCACTTGGCGTATTCGTAAAATATATTCGCGTTACTTGGGTAACAGAAAGAATACACTGAAGTCATCGTGATACAGTTCATTTTTCAAGCGAATATTTGCGCAAAGACGCAAAGTGCCACCTTTATACACATGTGTAAATAAATACTATCTTATAGGTTAAGTATCGCTACAAAGTAGTGCTATAAGCCTCTAATGACGTAAATGAACGAAATACACTGCAGCCGTTATCTACGGTTTAACGTTCATTAAAGTAGTAAGGACGACAAGTGCGGCATTGTAAAGATATACTAGAAAACACACGTTAATTGTGAATTTGTTAACGATAAGGGAAGAAGAAGCCAAAGCGAAAAAAAAACAGCACACAAAAATATCGATGAGTGAAATGAAGTCTGCGATTGCCAGATCGCGTCAAGTCAGCATTTCATACTAATAACTTAATAAGAACCTTTTTTCTTAAGGATGGGAAATCATCAAATGACTCCTACTCAGAGACTAAAGCCCACCCGTGTTCCTTCAAATGCCCTTTGCGTTCCAGGTCCGCGGTAACTCTTTCGAACAATTTGGGTGGTACCGCACCTGGGATGCCTTTGCAGTCGCAGGTGTCTGAGACTGGTGACCGCTTGTGACCGCGCATCTACCATCAGATGACCCACCTGTAGCTTTATCATTCAAATCCTTTGTACAATAGATACTCACTGGCATAAGCCTCTTGGTCGCGATGGTGCCTCGGCGGGGGCGGGTCCCTGAAGGAGCAGATCCACTCGTCCTTGACCCGCAGGATGCGGCCCGTGACCCGCGCGTAGTACTCGTAGTTGTCTCGTCCGAACAGGTCGCCCGCACTAAACTGCTCGATCAGTTGGCGCATGATGCGGGTCGCCACCTGGTGGGAAAGTGGAGATTTAGTATCTATAGGGTAGATTGTGGTAGTTCAGTTGGATTTCTACATAATGTAATATTTCGTTCACAACAAACCTCTTTTGAAAAAGACTTCACAAAGAAAATCTTAAAGCAACAGTATGAGAATTACATTAGCCTGTTTTGTGAGAAACATGCATTGTGGATCAAAATAATCGTAAAAGAAAGTTTTAGAAGAATGATGTATAATTACGTTGGGAACTAAGAATGATCAATTTTCTTCTAAAAATATAAACGTCCTTTACCTGGCCTTTGATTAGGACAAACTCAAAACATTACTCTACCTAAGTAGTAAAATTACATAAAAGTTGCCTTCACACGAATAACATGCAGTCACTTCATATTATAAAAATAAATAGTATTTATCAACAATAAAATGCAATAAATTCTAATTAACAGGTGATAGATTATCATGCATGACTCACACACACATATAACTAGATAATAAGCATTATATTTCAGTAAGTGTTACAACATTTCATTAGATCGGTTTCGTCAACCACATGCAGGAAGTGAGTAACCCCCAAGAATCCATGAATCAAGCTTATCAGTGTGGGGTCGAAAAAATAAATAGGTGATGCTACTCCGTGTACTGATAAGGAACACAACGCAAGCATTTCGTGAAGAAATATCTATTCTTTGTAAGTTTACTACAAGAATAGCGTACATAAGAAAGGCGACATTAAAATCTTTGTAAATTTTCAGGGGATGAAAGTACACATGAATGCAAACAACTTTAATAAAGGGATCTTTCTAGTGACGAAAAATAAAATCAGCTGTTCAGTGCACACTTTTCTTTTCGTTTTTACCGATAAATCTGCAGTAAAATATCTACTTCAGTGTTGAATAACAAATACTTCCTCATATTCAAGAACATATGAGGGGTTTTAGAAAAATTCCAACATTGAAAAGCGTCGAGTGCTCTATCGCTCATATTGTGCGTTTCAAAGTCAAAGTCAAGTCAAGTCAAAGTCAAGCATTTATTTCAAATATATCAGGTACGTTTGAATTGTCAAAGTCAGTCCGTCAAAAACATGAAGCTATTTGCTAAATCTCGTTGTGGTTCTCTCGTTTTAGTTTCTGTTTCTAAATCTCGTTGTGGCACATTTACATCCAGGTACTGCAATCTTATAAAGCGTAACACAAGTACCAAACTAAACAAAAGCGTGCAACCTCACCAGCAAGCATGTAATGCGTAAAACATAAATTATATGAAGCCGGTAACGTATGATGAGCTACAATAAGTAACGCAGTGGGATGTAAACTGATTTCTTGTATAATGTATACTCACGCTCACTTCAGCCTTTGGACGCATGTTTAAATACAGTTTTAGTGAACACAGTTATAAGCTATTTACAGTAACGCTCTTATGCTGGCACTTCACTTGGCCTATTTGCACAAATATTCGCCTTACTTCTTTGTTAAAAATATTACTTTATTTCAATCAGTTTAGGGTATATTTTCTATGGTCCAAGCAACGCGAATATTTGGGCAAATACGCCAAGTGAAGTGCCTCCTTCAGATTTATAGTTTTTTTTCTTTACATTTGGTACGATCAGCCGATGTGGGCAATCAACATACATAGTATAATCTGCTTAAAAATGTATAATATTGGATTGCTAGAGTGTAAACATTTAGATTTGGTTAGTCGGTCACTCTGATCCCAAAAATCAGTGACAAATTAAAAATTATTTTCAATTTTAATATGCTCAGACTCAACTCGCTATGGTAGTTGTTTTATTCGAACGTGTTACCAACGAATCATTCGGATAAAAATAATTAAAACCGTATTGCATATCAAAGACAATTAGAAAATCTCCGATACGAAAAAGGTTAATTAATGAACTATGACGTCATTTTCAATAGGCAGTCATGAAACTTTGCAATGTGTCATAAAAAACGTGGAATGCTCCGATCCGACATAGTCATACGGCTTTGATGAGATAAAGTTAAGTAAGGCAGAAATGTTCACACACATGTTGGTAGGTGTCTTTTTCCTTTCGTCCTTTCAAAAACCCGATGTGATGAAAATTCAACTCGGAACTAGCCATTGAAGCAGTTCGAACATTTTCCATGATTGCCTTGCCTTAAAGCTGTTTTTTTTCCACCTCGAGTTGCAAACAAGCAGGTGGTTCACCAGATGGTGGTCACCGCCGCCTATGGAAAAACACTGTAATACCGTCAAAAATATACATAAAAACTTGATACCAGCAGTTCTTTTCAGTCCATTCGATATTTACTAAGCCAAAGACACTCAAGAAAAGTGCAATGTTAAACGCACTTAATAGACGCAATAAAACCCCCACAAGGGGTATTAAATAAATGCAGATACTTCGGGCGCACACTGTGCAGTTGATCGAATTATTTTCACCACTGAGTTCATATCTGTAGTCAACAATTCAGACAGCGACTCAGATGGCGACACAAACTAGGCTGCTTCATGAGGAATTGGGCCACAACTGCAAGCAGCCGTGAGGAGTGGAAAGAGTGGTGGGGGGCCTTTGCCCAGCTCTGGAAAAATCAATCTGCCTGCCAGGCTATTCCCAAGTATATTGGGGTCGGCTTCTAGTCAAACCGGTTGCAGCTGGATACCAGTATTTTACAAGGAGGGACTGCCTATCTGAACCTCCACAACCCAGTAACTGGGTAACACGGTATCCCTTGGCAAGACCGGTTTCAGGTTTTCAGGTTCCAGGAAATCTGAAACGACTGTCGAAGGTGTACAAATGTCAGCCGGGACCAACAGCTTAACGTGCTTTCAGAGAAAAGAGAAGTCTCGGTATGTTGAGATGGTCACCCATCCACAGACCAACCTTGGCAAGCGTTGCTTAACCTTGAAGATAGATCCGTGCGGCTGTTATTATTAATTAGCCACGAGCACATCACCTTCAGCTTATGGCCTGATATAATAACGATTAATTTGTACGAAAGAAGAAAGTAAAAAATCTTAACAATATCAAACGCATTACAATGCGCTTACAAGCAAGCGAAAGATAATTTAAATTCAAGTCTTGTATCAGATAAGAAACACTATTAGAGTCCCACTCGACATTGCTGATAAAAAACTGTTTATTGACTATGAATTTATGATAGCAAGATTATATTGTTGGCTTTCTTGGAGTTCGCCTTTATTGTTACCGTTGACTTGGATTGATTTCTTTTTCAATGACATTAATGTGAGTCACTTTCATACACATGTCATTCAACAGTTTGGATTACTTTAACCTTTTGCGTGTCTTAACAGATTTTTATCGTCCAATCCTGACCAAGCCCTTATGTGTAACTGTCCGACTTAAGACATTTGGAGCATTTTTTCTTATGTCGAACTGTGTAACTTAAGACACGCAAAAGGTTAACGCAAAAGATGGACAGGGTTCTACGACCTTGCTATGTATGTACTTAAAATAAAATGATAAAACACTATGCAGAAGGCAATGCTTTGTAGCTGCGTACGTACGAGTCCGAAATTAGTCTGGTTTTGCCGAACAAGTTACGGCTAAATCCGTTACTTTTCGGGTTTGCCCGACTACGAAAATGTAGTTTAGATGAAAATTCCGCCAAGTTGAATTTACGATAGGAGTACACCATTTGACATAGCCATAAAAGATAAAACACCGCAAAGTACTTTTATTGTAACTAAGTACTCAATAAAGTCGTGTGATGGGCGACCGGCGACCGGTACCAAAACTAACGTACACATAGAACATATGTCCACATCAGGTGATTACACCGAAACTCGATATGTTTAATCGTCGATAATGGTGCAGCTATCACGCCGTGCGACACATACATGTATCACTTTACAAAGCGCATTCACTCCCCTTATACACACAGTTAACCGTAGTTTAGTGATCATGTCAGATCTAACTAACCACATGGTATCATCAGCCCCTTTTTAACTTTAAATTTGAACAAGCTGCCGTGGTTCCAAGAAATGTTTTGTCCAGGAAGCCTGATAATCTGGAGTTAGTCATAGTTTGACGAGATATTAAATACTTATCATTTCATCATACAGTGTATTCATGAAAGCAGCAAGTCGCCTATGACTCACTAGACGTAAGGATGCTACAGACAGTGTATATAGTTCATGGGACGCCATGGCAACGTCGAACAAACTATCGCCAATCAATAACATCATTACACATTTAACGTTTCCACCTACATTCTACGTTCCATGGCCCATTAAATCATATGAAACCTTTTTCTGTATTGTGTGACATATGACAGATAATGATTGAACCAACCTTGAATCTCTGAACGTCCTCCATTGTCGCTGTTTTGCCGTCCGACACGCAAGAGTGGAAAAATGATGGGGCCACCGACACGCCCAGGGCTTCGGATGTCATACCTGTACCTAGAAACAATGCAACATTTGTTTGAAACACGTTATTTGGTAACTAATGAAACCTTGATGATCCCACCATAAATACTGATGATTTCGCTCGGCAGCAAATGATCTTTTAAAACCATTCAATTACAAGCTGAACGAAATACCAAGCAAAATAAATCGCACAGCGCAAGAAATTCGCGGAAAACAAATTATCTTTTTTCCCTTCTTCGTTTAAAACAGTGAAGTCGTTCAACTTGGCTGTTTTATCTAATTAACGGATACAAAAAAAAAACTATTTAAGCGGCAAATTACTGTAATTAAAACTACAGACACCGAATAAGCCATGTTTTATATTAATACAGAAGTCGTAAGAGAATGCATAAGTGATATTGGACTGCACGCAATGGTGTATGAACGGACAATTTTCTTGGTATTAAAAAACACAAAAAAACTTAACATCATAATTGTTATACATACATAATTATAACATAAATCATAACTGGATTGAATTGATTCGATTCTTACACTAAATTGAGACTAAAATAAAAAGAACTAAGTACAAGACAAAAGGGGTTAATCACAGCTCTGAAAGGACCTGAACTTGATTACACAGACTAAAAAAACAAACTTAAAAGCCAAAAGGTCATTCAACAGCTGCCTTTTAAGCTGAAGTCAAGCGAGAAGTCTTAAATGCGAAGTTCCTGTCACAATTGGAGCATGCAACGACGTCTGGCGTCCATATCTTGAAACACAGCAGTAATTATCATAATATTTTACATATTAGTACCTGCGACGACAATGACGTTCCGTCGGACGCACGTCGCATTAAATAAGGCTCGATAAAGAGCCCAACGTGAACCGTATATGCGCCTGACAATCGCACACGATGCTTTTGTCGGCTACGGTGACATTGTGACGGAAAACTCTATAGATATTAAAAGGAGACGTGTCGCACGACGATTGTGTCTTGTCATCTTGTGGCTAGCATTCATACGATCGGTTACCATATGTGTTTATAAGATAGAAGAATAGCAGAAGGCATGGGAGTAAATCATTGTTGTGCCATCAGCCATTTAATATGCAAAACACATACAACGTTGTGCGAAGATCGAGAATAGAATCGTGCCATATTTTATTACTTCAGACTACCTTAGCTGTGTTTAAGTATAGGCAAATAAGAAAGGTCGTTAAAAGCGGAATATTTTCCGTCGGATGGAAGCAGTGACATTTCCTGTGAAATCGCGACTTTTCGCAGAAACTAGGACAGCACAGCGCGACCCAAATAATTAATATAAATATAATAGATCAAAAAGGTTACGACCAAAGCTACTAAACCGAAGACGTCATTACGAACTAGGCCAACAAATAATCCGCCGAGACGTTCTGGAGAAACATTAAATAATCGCACAATGAATGTAAAGCCGTTGAATGTTGCATCACGCGTCCCACGCACGCTCGTGTGTAATTGGCATAATTACCCCTAATTACTTTCGTCAGGCCACTGCCAAATGCCGGCTATGTATTGTCATGTACATAACATCATAATCAACCCTAATGAGAATATTATTAAATCTGTAGCATTTGAAAAATTCTGCATTACTATCACGTAAAAACTTCAAGTTACTCAAGTCAAATATTTGGTTGCCACATTTTAGTTTTAGTTTTATTTGCAGTTAGTCATTGCGTTAATCTTAATTAGATTATTTCGCGAGTGGCCTCATTGTAAATATTGTGTGAAACTCCAAACAAAGTCTGTGAAGTAAGCTCACTGTGTCGACAGCAATTTTGAGTGACGGCCGGAGGGATACATATTGTGAGAGTTTTGAACAAGAAATGTCGTGCGAAATAGAAAGAACTTGGCTCTTGTAAACTTCAAAACATTGGAATTTGAACTTATTTCAGCAAAAGGGTTATCCTGGTAGTCACAAACTGGTCGGACAAGATTTGATAAGTTAATCGGTACGAAAATACGAAGCAAAGGAGCGAAGTAAAGTTATAGGTCTAATTAACCATTTCATTCACCCAAAAAGACCTATAGTACCTAATTTAAAGTTCCAACCACCTATTATAGTCAACGAAACCACAATTCCTTTGGCTGCAGCAAATTAGTTCAATATCAACCCCTTTTAGTCCAAAGTAAGTGTGATAAATTCGAGGGCAAACGACCGAGAGGATGAAGTTCTACACGCTGGTAAGACCAAATTCGAACATCGTTGAAAATTAAAGCCTCAGAAACCGAGGTCATCGCTTAAATCTGCTCCTAGCAAGTGGAGAAACATAATAAAAGATAAAGTTTTGAAACCAAGATGCGATCACGACTAGCATTGGGGAAGTGATGCAAGGAGGGAAGTATAAAATCTTACTACTATTAAAAATGCGAAATTTTGGATGGATGTACATATGTTTGTGACTCGATCACGCAAAAAGGGCTCTAGATGAACGGATCTAGATGAAATTTGGCACACGTATAGATTATAGTCTGGAATATCAAATAGGTTACTTTTTATTCCCGGAATATGTTCCCTTGGTATAATTTTCGGCATGCAGGTGGGCGAAACCGCTGCCAGAAGATAGTAAAGTAATATCTTACCTGCTTTATCAGCGTTGGAGGCCATCACCCGAAACGTGCCGAAGAGTAGCACCAGCAACCTTTGCGTGCACACTGGCAGCGATAGAAGCAGTCTGTGGACAAAGGCATGCATTTACAAACGTTCTAAGGATATTTTGCTGGTCACACCATAGTTGGAGGTCTGAAAAAAAGATCACACAAATTGGAATTGTCCTCCTGTATCTTTAGCCTTTAGCCTCGAACCTAAAGTAGCTGTATCAGCAAAAATACGAAAAGGTGCTTTATTTTAGAGCTCCCTATTTTAGACGTCGAAACTCTCGTGTTATACTGTTACTGCACTTAAGGTTCGAGAGCGCTTAATAAGTAGTGGTCGCAAGCGCTTCAGCAGAGCATGATGGCCTGGGTTTGATTGCCGGGTCGGGCAGTGTTATTAGTGCCCAGTTGGTAGCAAAAGGCTCGCCCTCTACTACCTACATAGGACTTAAACATGTATGCACTATAGGAACCCCTCTGACAAACCCTTCGGCGAATACGGGCGTGGTGTTATGTCAACTTGGAAGTTATTCAAGCTACTAAAATGCACAGCGTATAAGTAAATAACAGCAGATCAAAAAATCAAACCTGTGCCACTCTGAGATCTATTCCTTTCATCGTATGTTTCATTTCCAGTTGGTCAGACAACTGCATTGGACCCAGTGAATCAATGAGGCGGCTAAATAAAGCTTTGTAGGCACTAGCCAATGACGCGGGGACCAGACGACTGGCGCAGCGTAAAAATGGAACATTCGATGTATGAATAATTTATTTAAGTTAGCACTAAGTTTAGCGTCCAATTTAGTTTCGAGGCTATGATGAACAATTTAATTTTGGATTGAATGCCATTTTATTCACAGAAATGCTGTGAATCAGCAGCCCTTTTTTAAGATCATACAAAGTGACGAAACACAACCCTCCTCGCCATTTTTTTTGGCTTCTTTACTACCTAATTTCTAAGCTGGTAAGAAGTGACGCACAAGTTTTTGTCTTTAAAACATCGTAACGGACATCCAATCGTCAAAAAGACCGTTCCTTAAATCTTCATTCATGCATAGACCCAATTTGATCTGCTATACTTTACTACCTCAATTTTAATATTTTTAACTGCTAGCAACACGCAAGTCCGCGTGCACGAGCCAATCTATATAAACAAAACAATCACGATGAATGAAAGCGAAACCAGAAAAAATATACTATTTTATAATACCGTTGAATTCTGCGAGACGATTGAAAAGAATCGCATGCTCGAAAGAATGATAGTGATCTAAAACACATAGCTAATAGCTATTATATTGTGGTACCCCACGCGATCAAGAAATATTTCGTTACGCGATTTGAAAAAAAAAACAAACATGTTTTCAGGTAGGTATTTATAAAAGTTTCATCAATATAAAACAAAAGTAAAAAAACGCGATAATTGAGGAAAATAAACTGTCAACTCAAATACAATCTATAAATAAATTAAATCCAATTAATAATTTTACCGATATTGCGGTCACTGGTACCTACTTCAATGGTGTTATCGAAGTGACCCAATTATATAAGAGGAAAATTAAAAACGCGGGGTTATTGACCTACAGCGCGTAATTCATGGTAAAACCGCACGAATAACTCGGTTGGCTCGAGATTAGGGTTGGCATTCATTCGGAAAGTCGGACATAGGCTTGTTTAATACGTTTCTGGTTGAATTAGACGATGACTGCGCCTATTCGGCTTTTGTTAGGCCTAGGATTCGTCAAGAGTGAATAGGTTACTTCTAGGAAAGCGTGCTCCATCGACGACCACATAATCGCTTGCTATCAGGTGAGATTGTGATCCAACGCAAGCCTATCAATAAAAACACCAGTCAATTTCCATGCATAGAAGACCGATTGACTTAATTTTTTGTTGTTTTTGCATTAAAAGTTAAGACGATTTTTATTATGCTGAAGGAAAAAGCCTGAATTCAAATACAGTATGTATTATTTTTCGTTTTATGAATGGAGTGAAATTTACTGGTCTGTTCGGTTTCCGGTTTAAATACTTGGCAACCCTACTCAAGATTGATATCAATGAGTTGAACGACGGCATTGTATAACGTATGTATGAGGCGTCGACTTATCGCTTGAATAACGAACGATTACGCTAATACACTCATACTGTCCCGATTATACAATGCATTGGACCCTGGGTTTATATATGACTGTTGCAGCGGTTTAGTTATGTAAAGCAGAGTTTAAATTACAGCCAGTCATCGAAAGACAAGTGTTCAGTTGACCGAATCATATTCAGCGATTCATTGATTTAAAAAAGAAACTTCAATAGTTAAATGCTGACCATGGCTTAGAAATCGGAGGTTCACGGTCAATGAATTTATGGTACAGCTACTTTAAAGTTGGCAATATCGGCGACAAATCCGTTAAGAGCGTATGTCATTAATTTGTCATGGTTCAAAAGGCGTGGCTCCCCGAGCGCACCGCACAGTCCTCGTATTATGAGGAGACTATGCGATGCGATTTTTTTAACACGGAAAGTTCATAAAATTGAATACAGCGACACCCCGTCAACTAATTCAAACCGCCATTTTATTTTGGACAGTTTTCAAGACATTGATCATTCCATTAACTTCGGTAATTGTGTTCGAAAGTTCTGATACAATTGAAGAAGTTCCAACTCATTAATCGCCGACGGTATGAGAAGGCTTTTGACTTGCGTGCAAGCCGACGGCATGTGTAGATCCTCCATTACAGTCACACATTTCGAGAATAAGTTTTCCTTACATATAAAATCTGCATCAAAATAGAATGCCCAATACAAAGAGAATTTGATGGAGTACCTAAACGAACCCGAGGCTTTGAAATGGCAAGCTTTGTTAATACCTATTGATTGGTTTCGTTTAATTCTACTAAAATTAGACAGTAAAATCTTATATATCAAATCATCTGGCGTCTATGTTTAATAGAACCACAAAGAAGTATTTATATTCGGGGCTGGAACCATGAGCAGTAGAAACTCGAAGACTCGCAAACCATAAGGAGGTCAGAATCATGAAGGAGTAAAATTTTCGGAACTAACAACTATTTATTAACTTTTCATTTCTTCTGAGTAGGATACATATACATTTATTAAATTATTCTCGTCTCCCTCTTGACCTAGTTCTGAAATTCGCGCAGATAAAGTCGCGAGGAGAAGCTAGTTACTAAACTCAATTTTTTGCCTGTGATATGACTCCATTGTTGCGTTCAGGTATGTCACCCAAACGTTGTGCTTTATTCAGTTTTAGTTTTTTATTTCATACCATTTTTAAACATCATTTCAATTTTGCCACGAATAAAAAAAATAAGTACTACGATTATATACTGTTCAAGGCACAATACACACTCACACGGTGGAAATAATTTTATAACACTAATTTTAATAAATAACAACTTTAAGCTGCTGAACTATGTATAATATTGTTAAATAACTATTTAAATAACGAAAATCTGACAGCTTGGATCTGCAAAAAAATTTACATAGGTGTTACCTTGACAAGGCCCAAGGACCATCTGATTTTGAAACGACAGTGGTGCAAATAACACAAAAAAAATGAAATGGCGATTGAATGAGGGCTGCTCGAAATAAATAACGTAAGTGCTAAAATAAATTTTCGGGTTTTATAACATAAAAGTATAATGAAATCAAAAACTGTTGAGTTTTTGGCTAGATAAGGTTATTATATATACATATATGTTTAAAAGCAGTTTTCATAAAATCAATCTAAAAAATGCACTACGCTATGAAAATGAAAATGGCAAAAAGACAGATCGAACTTTGGAATTTTATTCTATCGAGAAAATTTCTTCGCATCGTGTATTTATAATTATTTAGAATTTAGGCAGATCATACGGTCAACAAACAAAACCAAAATATCGAATCAATATTACTGACACCTTAAAAGAAAAAAAATGTCAAAACGGCCTTTCTATTCACATAATTATCCTCTTAAAATTTGAACGTGGAACTGTCAGTGTACGCTTAACGCTTATTCATCCGAATCTACATCATAGAGGTTTGAGGTTTTATTTATTTATATCTATGGCCGAAAATCTATCACGCCTGTATTCCCTAACGGGGTACATGGTCGACTGGCTTCAAACAGTTCAAACACGACGTGTCCATATTGAACCCGGAGTTCACGCTCAATATGTCAGACACGCCTACCTTTAAAAATATTTAGGGCAACATACATTTTAAAGTTCAACGCGTTTATGGACCTATAGTTACTTAACAAACGTGATGTTTATCATAAACTATAGTTTATTGAAAAAAAAACTAATGTTGGAAGAAAAATATGTAAAAATTAGCCATGTCACCCATATTAAAACGAATCATTGTAATTTCCACATCATTCATGAAAATCCGCTCAGTAGTTTAGGCGCTACTTAGCACTAAGCAGTAGCGCCTAAACTACTGAGCCGATTTTGATGAATGATGTGGAAATTTAGTAGTCTTTGTATGTACACAAAGACTACTTAACTCATTAACATAACCCTTCATTTAAGCTTAGCCGTAGTAGGGTAAAAATTATGGTTTCTAAGCACTAGTTTTTATAATGACTCCGAAACTAAATTGTCATGCTATGTCATCTACCCATGACAACGAGCCTTATCCATTGCCATCTAAAATGATTCAACAAAAAACTTGGAAAATTAGAACACTGCTCGTTTTTGGCCGTGACATGTCCAATTACATTTTTCTCGGTTACGAATAAGTCTTCTTTAAAGTTGGAATAAATACAAAGACATTTTAGTCAGCCGGTCAAAGTCAGACAGCAGTTTTAGAACATTCATATCTTTCTGAATCTTTTTCTTTATGGTTGCGAATTCATCAAATGACGTAACGGAATGTCAGACTCTTACTGACTAAACCCATCCGTGTTCCTCCTAATGCCCTTCGGGTTCCAGGGCCGCGGTGACTCTTTCGAACAAATTCCGCAGCCCTGGATCTTTCTGAATTTAGCACCATCATTTGATAGGAGCCCCTTAACTATAAGGGTTTTTCCGCGGATTCGAACGATTTCGTGAGAAACCGTGCATTTTTCCGGGATAAAAAGAAGCCTATGACACTCAGCGATAGTGTAGCATTCTACAGATGAAATAATTTCCGTAATCGCATCAGAACTTAATGAGAGCTACAAACAAACCATTATACCTCTTTATAAAATTTGTTTAGATAATGGAGGTTTTATAGAAGTCTAGCTTTTGCGTAGCTCGCGTTGCCTATAACCGTTTCCAGAGTCCCTGTCAATCTATCTCTGTACCATCTGTCACATCATCAAATATCGTCATCATCATCTGTCGGCGATTTAGGTGATAGCGTAACAAACAAACAAATATTTTTTGGCATTTATAATATTAGTTAGGTTGATAAAAGGAAGCTTGTCATATTATTTAGATCAAGAATATTTCTAACCATATATTTAGGTACAATATCAGCTAGTGGCGCAGTTTTCTCCGCATATAAATATTTATAGCGTCTAAATATTTGAGCATGTATTTAGTCTAGTATTTACACCGGCTCATAATACTAAAAACATAATTTATTTGTTTACCGTCATGTCCATGGCAACCGAAGCACACCGTTACCACGCGTGTGCGCATCAAAATTCAGGTCGGGTGTTCTATAAACAACCATTGTTCCCATCCATAATACTGATGTATTGTGAAAGTCCTATATACCATGGTGATGCCGATGGCGGAACAAACGGTACATTATGACAGAGTAAATATTACTTTGGCAACATTTGGCTTGTTAGTTTAAAGTAACAGAATGCACAGAATAAGGAATACGGAATTTCCAGGGAAAGCACCGGCCTATCTTCTCCGGTGCTTTCCCTGGAAGATCGTCGATCGAAGACATTGATTGACGTTGCCGCGTTGGTCGATTGGTGAAGTAGGAATTATCGACCGGCATCCTAAGAGTTCGGTATTACTTGCTTACCCTAAAGATCGATATTAATTCCATACCCCAACCGGGACTATCAATGATGATTTTGCCACGGAAAAGGTACATACTTATGTATATATTCTCTATTCTAATAGGTCATAGAGTTTAAAGATAACTCAGTCAAACACCGTCAACGACTTGTGTAATGAATGGAACCTTTATACAATACAACAAGACTCAAATATCGTCTTCTTGTGTTTCCGATTTTTTAAACTTCCCAGACCGTTTCACAAAATGAATGCACTTGCTTGCAAGAAAACAAAGCGAAAGGATGAACTCCGCTGAAATGGTTCCTGAATTTAATTTCCGGATAGTTTAATTACTATCCAATCACGCCCCGACAAGGCAGGGGCTGTAATGTAATTTTGCTTGGCAGGCTATTATTGTGCCAGGTTAGAACATTTTGTCCCCAAGGAACACCCCTCTTGGTGTTCCTTGGGGACAAAATGTTCTAACCTTATGAGGACGGACTTGGTCGCTCACACAGTAGGTTTTTTACTCTAATTTCGTCATAGAAATCCGTGGATATATCGATAATAGGTTATTTGACTACTATCTACATGTCACAAATCTACATGAGTTTTATTAACTCATGTAGATTTGTGACATTTAAAAGAATAGCATAGAATACTCTTTATTATTGTTACGCGCCAGAATTAATGTCGGGTACATTAAGTTACTACTAGCGCCATCTAGTATCGAGTAGCAGAACTAGTAGAGTCAAGTACCTTCTAGACATTTCTTTGCTAGAACATTCTACACTTCTCGGTATCTGGTCAGTCGGCAGCGGTAGTTACGAGTACTTTCCAGATGTTTCGAGAATGGAAGTTTCTAGAATAAACTGACCTATAAAAGGAGCGCGTATTCCGCGACCGAGTCAGTATTGGATTAGCGATACAAGCGAATACTTCGAAAGCGAACTTTAAGTGCGAATAAAGTGATCAGTGGTGAAGTTGTGTGTTATAATTAGTGAGTTTAAAGTTGTAATTAGTGTTGTTAAATTAAAGTCATTTTTGGTTATTTCATCGGCTGTTTTTATTGTCACGAACCCCAAGCTCGTAACAATTGGTGTCAGAAGAGTGGATATTTAAATCATGCCGATTCTACCAAAGGACGACACGGAGGGTATCCGTACCCGGAGTCAACGTCAGCAGGAGACGGACCAGAGGCGTTTTGGAGGTACAACACCGCAGACGTCGGAGGGCCAGTTGCCGATTATGGAGGCCGGTCCATCCACAGCAGCTCCAGCATCTGCAGCACCAGACTTTGCTGCTCTGATGCTGATGCTGCAGGAACAGGCCCGCCGTCAGGAGGAGCAGGCCCGCCGGTTAGAAGAACAGCTGCAGCGTGACAAGGAGGAGCAGGCGCGCCGCCAGGAAGAACAGATGCTCCTTATGAAGGACCTTCACGCTACCTTTGGAAAAGACATGAAGGAGGTGAAGGATAAGGTTGCTCAGCATGACAACCGCCTGTCAAAAGCTGAAACCCAGATCAGCAAGTTTAATTACGTCATTGCTGATGTTAAGAAAGAGTTGGGCAACCTTAAGGTTGGAGATGGGATGGCAGTTTCCGTAGCTACTACACCTTCTCAACGTGGATTCAAAGTGCCGCCGTTCGATGGGACATCTTCCTGGTCAGCCTACAAAAGACAGTTTGAAGCTGTTATGAAGGCGAATGGGTGGAGTAAAAATCAGGCCATGACTGCTCTCACCCTAGGCCTGCGCGACCAGGCCTTAACTGTCCTGGAAGCTCTCGATAAGGAAGTGACTTATGAGCAACTCCTTGAGGCGTTGGAAGCTAGATATGGCGACGCTCATCTGGAACACGTGTTTCGTGCGCAGCTCAAGGATCGCGTGCAACGCAGCGGTGAAAACCTGCAGCAGTGGGCCCTTGAAGTGGAGAAGCTGGTTCGAAAAGCTTACCAGTCCATACCTGCGCTCATCGAAGGGAACCTGGTGCAGGCATTCACCGATGGAATCCGCGATCTTGAAGTTAGAGCTGCTGTGAGGCTCGGGCACCACGGGACGCTTAAGGACGCTTTGGCTCATGCACTGGAGGTGGAAGCTGTACGGCAGGATCATCGTTCCCATCGCGTCAGGGAGGTTACAGCGGCTACAGTTCGCGACCGTTTAAAAGGATACAGCCCTAGGTGCTACGGCTGTGGGGAAAGGGGCCACCTTCGATCCAGTTGCCCTAAGCGGACTGCAGAAAGGGAAGGTAGCCAATCTCCAGAGGGTAGGGCGGCTAACAGCACCGCCCAACAACAGCAGGGAAACGAGTGAAAGCCAGGACTGCGGGGCGGGTGCTGGCTGATGTTCGAAGAGCCCCAAGGATTTCGATCTCACAAACCCATGACGGGAATAGCCTTATCATTAAGGGCGAGGTCAACGGAACGCCATGTAAGCTGACGATAGACACTGGAGCTTCTCGCACGGTTGTCAGTTCCCAACTTGTAAGTCGGTTCCTTGGGGACTCCGTACACAACCGAGACCGCATAAATTTGGTAACAGCCACTGGTCAGCGTATACCCGTCCGAGGAGAGAGAGAGATGGAGTTGAAACTAGGCAACGGAATTTACCTGCATAATGTTATCGTGGCTGATATAATGGACGATTGCATCCTGGGCTTAGACTTTATGAGGAAGAATTTTTGTGAGATCGACGTTAATCAAGGAGTTATGAAATGTGGACAAGAGGAACTTTTCATGGAAGGGGCGTTACCGGGAAATGTGTACAGCCTAAAGAAGATTGTTCTTCCTCCGAGATCGGAAACGATTGTGCCGGTAAGTCTTCCTCGGAATTCTGGGCAGACTCATCGTTGTGTACTCGTGGAAAAGGTAGACAATGACCTTCCATGGAAAGTGGCACGAACTTTGGTCAGAGCCACCGACATCTCAGGGGTACGTGTGCTGAACCTTAGTGATAAGGAACAGATGATAGAAAAAGGCACTCTGATTGGTACTTGCGAGGAAGTGGATTGGTTGCGTCGATACCAATATCTATCGACTGGGACCCTCAGCAAGAATGCACAAACGAAAGTGACCACACTTTTAGACGACTGTCGCAGCGCTCTGTCTGGAAATGAACTGGTCAAGGCAAAGAAGATGTTACTGAAGTACGCCAGTGTTTTCTCTTCAAACGATAGTGACATTGGGAAGACTGGCTTAGTTCAACACAAAATAAACACAGGAGAAGAATTGCCTATCCGTCAGCGACCAAGGAGATTGCCGGTAGCACGTGAAAAGGAAGTGGAAACCATGATTGAAGGAATGATGAAGGATGGTGTTATAGAACCTTCATCCAGTCCATGGTGTTCACCAGTAGTGCTGGTAAGAAAGAAGGATGGCAGCATGCGGTTTTGTGTTGACTATCGTCGTCTAAACGACGTCACGAAGAAGGACAGCTATCCTTTGCCAAGAATTGATGACACGCTGGACATGCTTACTGGAGTGAAATGGTTTAGCACGCTAGACCTAAAAAGTGGTTACTGGCAAGTTGAAATCGACCCTAAGGACAAGGAGAAAACTGCATTCTCGACAGGAAAGGGCCTGTGGCAATTTAATGTTATGCCGTTTGGATTATGCAACGCTCCGGCAACGTTTGAAAGATTGATGGAACTTGTACTAACCGGGTTAATTGGCGATGCCTGTTTGGTCTACTTGGACGACATCATCATTGTAGGCCGTACGTTTGAAGAACATCTTCAAAACCTGGAACGCGTGCTCATGAAGATCCAGAGTGCAAATCTCAAGTTGAGTCCAAAGAAGTGTTCACTTTTCAAACGTCAAGTCAGCTTTTTGGGATATGTTGTGTCGGAAGAAGGCATCCGCACGGATCCAGAGAAAATCGCCGCTGTTAAAGATTGGCCAATTCCAAAAGACAAGACGCAGGTCAGAGCATTTTTGGGTTTGTGCTCCTATTATCGGCGATTCGTCAAGAACTTTGCGGACATAGCCAAGCCCCTCCACAAACTAACCGAGGAGAAGCGACATTTCTGCTGGGATGAAAGTTGCGACGTCGCATTCCAGGAGCTAAAGAAACGTCTGTGCAGAACACCTATTTTGGGGTATCCTGACGCGAACAAGGAATTTATAGTTGACACAGACGCTAGTGATATCGGACTTGGCGGTGTGTTATCTCAACGGAATGGCGATCAAGAGGTTGTGATAGCCTACTTCAGCAAGTCATTGTCGAAACCAGAAAGGAACTATTGTGTCACGAGACGGGAATTGCTAGCTGTGGTAAAGTCATTGCAGCATTTTAGCAAATATCTGCTGGGACGGAAATTCCATTTACGTACAGACCATGCTGCACTCAAATGGCTATTGCAGTTCAAAAATCCAGAAGGACAAGTTGCGAGATGGATTGAACTACTTCAGGAATACGACTTTGTGATTGAACATCGCAGCGGAAGATCTCATGGCAACGCCGACGCATTGTCAAGAAGACCTTGCCCTGAAGACTGCAAGCATTGTACTAGGCAAGAGGGTAAAGAAGTCGTACCTGTGAGGATGCTCAAGACAGACCTCAGCAGCGAGTGGAAGGAAAGCCTACAATGTGCACAGCAGGAAGATTCGGACATCAAGCCGATTCTGGAGTGGATGAAGGCCAGTGCTCCTAAGCCCACGTGGAGTGACGTCTCAGCGATGAGTTCGATCACAAAAAGTTATTGGGCCCAATGGGACAGCTTAGTGATTCAGGATGGAGTCCTGTGCCGTAAATGGGAAAATGCTCGGGGAGACAGCTGTCATTTGCAAATGGTTGTCCCTAAAGCAAAAGTACCGAATGTCCTACAGCTGTACCATAATGGTTCTTCAGGAGGCCATATGGGAGTAAAACGGACTCTACTGAAGATAAGAGAACGGTTTTACTGGGTCCACTGTCGTGACGATGTCGAGGACTGGTGTCGCAAATGTACAAGTTGTGCGGCTGTAAAAGGACCTCAGACTCGCAGTAGAGGTGCATTAAAATTGTACAACGTCGGTGCACCATGGGAAAGGATAGCCCTAGATGTTGCGGGACCTTTTCCGGAAAGTGAAAGTGGTAACAAGTATTTCATGGTTGTAATGGATTACTTCACTAAGTGGCCGGAAGTCTTCGCCATTCCAAATCAAGAAGCCTCAACAGTTGCAGATAAACTAGTTCATGAAGTCTTCTGTCGTTTTGGAGTACCCTTGGAGATTCACAGCGATCAAGGAAGGAATTTTGAGTCCCAAATATTCCAGGAAACTTGTCGAGTTATGGGTACTCATAAAACGAGAACAACTTCTTACCACCCACAATCGGATGGAATGGTGGAACGATTTAATCAGACATTGGAGAGATACCTGGCAAAAGTCGTGGAAAACCGGCAACGCGATTGGGACAAGCATATACAACCGTTTTTGCTGTCATACCGAAGTGCTGTTCACGAAAGTACATCGGTGACACCAGCCTTCGCCAACTTCGGAAGAGAATTGCGGCTGCCTGCAGATCTGATCACCGGAATACCACCTGATGCCCCACGCAATATAACCGATTATGCGAATGACTTGCGGAACAAAATGAATGACATTTATGAGCACGTCAGACAATCGGGCCAGCAAATGTCTGAAAAGATGAAAACCCGTTATGACCGCAAAATTAACAATAAAGGGTTCGACGAAGGTTCACTAGTGTGGTTGCACAATCCAGTTCGCAGTAAAGGGAAATCTCCTAAGCTTCAAGCTAAATGGGACGGGCCGTACCGGATTGTGACAAAAATTAACGACGTGACCTACCGTATACAGAAAGGTACAAGAAGTGCTCCCAAGATCGTCCATGTGGATCGACTGGCGCGTTATTATGGGACCGATAATGCTCGGGACGAGCATGTCTTAGGAGGGGGCAGTGTTACGCGCCAGAATTAATGTCGGGTACATTGTTACTACTAGCGCCATCTAGTATCGAGTAGCAGAACTAGTAGAGTCAAGTACCTTCTAGACATTTCTTTGCTAGAACATTCTACACTTCTCGGTATCTGGTCAGTCGGCAGCGGTAGTTACGAGTACTTTCCAGATGTTTCGAGAATGGAAGTTTCTAGAATAAACTGACCTATAGAAGGAGCGCGTATTCCGCGACCGAGTCAGTATTGGATTAGCGATACAAGCGAATACTTCGAAAGCGAACTTTAAGTGCGAATAAAGTGATCAGTGGTGAAGTTGTGTGTTATAATTAGTGAGTTTAAAGTTGTAATTAGTGTTGTTAAATTAAAGTCATTTTTGGTTATTTCATCGGCTGTTTTTATTGTCACGAACCCCAAGCTCGTAACATTATGTACACCATATAAGTTAAACCA
Organism: Mamestra brassicae; assembly: GCA_905163435.1. Taxonomy (NCBI): domain Eukaryota; kingdom Metazoa; phylum Arthropoda; class Insecta; order Lepidoptera; family Noctuidae; genus Mamestra; species Mamestra brassicae. Next base: position 7,704,679 of record LR991009.1, on the reverse strand, counting down.
GTACATCATCATCTGCCTAGCCTTTTCCCAATTATATTGGGGTCGGCTTCTAGTCAAACCGGATTCAGCTGAATACCAGTATTTTACGTAGAGCGGCTGCCTACCAGACCTCCACAACCCACTGGGTGACACGGTGATAAGTTAAACCAAAATAAAAGAGAAGTTACACGCTTCTGAAGTAATTCTCCAAACATACCTAAAGGGAATAGGATTCGTAAGTATATTGATAATGTATATTACAAGTAAAAAAGGTAAAGACTCAAACGAAGAAGAAGAGCGGTTTTCGCGGGCAGAAGCTAGTATTGAATAACGGCCACATTGCGTGAATTGATCGCGAAAAAAAATCTCGATATTTACTTATATCTAAACAGTAAAAAAATTATATTTATGTAAGGTATGACTGTTTTTAGGACGTTCTGCTAATAGGACGTATCCACATTATTCTAAATATACCAAAAAAATATTGGAAAATACTATTGAAAACCGAGTTTCCATTTAGTTACAATGCAACAAGAATGCATATATGAGGTGCTTATCATCCTACACAATTACATAAAAGTCAACAGAGGAAATCGGGTTACTTACGAACGTAACACTGCGATGAGCTAACAAAGTATAAATACTAGCACTAATGCACACCTGCATGAGAAACTGACGCTTCTATGACGGTTTCTATTTGTATTTACAATCCACTTATTAAATTAGAAAGTATCCACCCCAAAGACAACCTATTCATTTTATGTCCGTATGAAAATACGGAACCCGTTTATGATCGATCGTGTGTAGGTACTAGAGCGATCCAGTTGAAACGTAGATAATTTTATTTTCAAACTGTGCTGTGTGACATATCGAATGAAAAGACTAGTCTATACCGAAAGAGTCCAGCTCATCCCGCCATCTCCACTTGAGCCTGCCGCGACGTCCCTTGCCATGTAAAGGACAAATTGGGTCTTGCGTATGATCCATTAGTTGTCCGACATATGGCAGCCGAAGGACTACGCTAGATAATCTAATATCACTGTTAAGGAACGTAAATTGTAACTCCATACCTCCATTTATTACATTTTTCTACGGTTGGTACTTATTACGATCAATCGCCTGAAAGCATTCAACAGAACCTTAATAAGTAGCGAGGATATATAAGTTTATAGCAGTTTTGTAGAAAATAGAAAGGAAGTAAATAAAACTGCACCGATTGTGTAGTGGCGATTAAAAGACAATCACGTAAGTTGTGGTGAAGGTTTTCCTGTTGCAACCTCTTTTATATCTAGCGCTCTGGAACTTTCCTCTACATTCAATTTAACTTTTCGACCCAGATTTACAGCAAAGTAGTCAGTTTATCTGACGTATCACTTCTGCCAGCCCGATCATACATGTATAATCCGCGAATGAGCTTAGCCACTGTTTTAACATGGCTCATAAGCTGGCTAAAAAGGGCCTTCATATGGATGGAGCCGTATATTTTTAAGAAAAAATTCGACGTCGATAAGGGTTTCAAGATAACCATTCAATGGATCAAGGGACGCAGCGAATCCCGAGGCAACGATGCAGCGGACGAACTCACCAGAAGGGGTTCTAATATGGCAGCGATAGGATCTGAACCCATCCTGCCACTCCCCTTCGGGTATATACGCAACCTGGTAAGGAAATACTCGCTTAGTCGTAGAGTTGCGGAAACCAGCCCGATTTACATTTACATAAGGGTTTCAGGAAAACCTACATTCATAAGACGTAACGTTGGAAGGCCTCATAAAAGGCGGACTGATGTTGATGAGCTAGTGGACGTGGGTAACCGCTGAAAGAGAAGCGAAGATTGGTGAGGACTATATACAACAGTAAACATATTTTGCAGTGAATGATGAAACATGTGAAGTACAAGACACTTAGTTTGAAGATTTGTCAACTGAACTGGATCAATAATAGCAACGTAAGCTGATTCGTCTTTGTCACGAATCGGAAAGCTTATGTTGGGTATTTGGTCCAAATAAAAACAAATTTTACTGCCATATTGGTACGAAAAGCACTTTTCTTTTACATGGAATAAACAGTAACAATACTTTCTTTAAGCTGTGTGATTCTGATGCGAAATTCGAGAAAACTTTTTAAAGGTGTATGTATCTGTACACCTACTCTATGTTTTCTTTGAAAGTAAACTTTTAAAGTACTTATAACAGTGAGCAGAGGGTATTGGTTCGAACACACCAGCTCAGGACAATAGACAAGGAAGGAGGTGGGTTGGTAACCCTACATTAGCATACTGTGACCACACATTTGCAGTTTCTTTGGACAGAAGATATGAGGTTGCAAACATGTATAATTATGTAAATAGGTTTGTTTGAAGAAAACATGCCACATACATTTGCTAAGTTGACTGATTAAACAATTCTTATACCTGTTTGTTAATTAGTCATTAAATGTGCCAATTGATTACCTCAAAAAGAGAACGAAATTTGCATTCATATCTTACTTATATTTACTTTTTCTACCAAATTGGAACATTTGGACTGAATATTATCATTTTATTGCTGGGTTAATGGTTGAAAATGATACCTCTCATACCAGTTTGCTTGGTCTATCCTTTTTTCATTTTATTTATATGTTAAAATGTTTTTCAATGGATTTGAAAAAAAAATGGATTGAGTTTATGAAAGATGATTTGTCTAGAAAAAGGTTGGCTACTGAGATGATTACTTATAGAAGAGTATGGAAGACAAACTCATGTTGTACTGACCGTAAATAAATTGGGATAGAAGAATGGAAACAATAAAATGGGATAGATACACTTCTTCTATCCTAAATATAAGTATGATGATGATGTTAAAAGAACATTGTGACATGTTCACTAATTGATTAATGACTATGCACAGCTGTTTGCAAATCATTCCATTTTATATACCAAGTTCAGCATTCACATTAATGGAAAATAAATAAACACTAGGTGAAGCAACTAACCTGCGTATTTCATCAACTTGCTGCTCCTCTGGGAGCTCTACAGCAGTGAAAAGATGCATCTCACCGTCTCTGCCAAACACTCCACCTGGGATTTTCCTAAAACAAAAGTTAATACATGAAATGTAAATTTGAATTACCTCTGCTTGGTTTGAGCATTAAAAAGTATGATAGTAAGTTGAATTTCCTGAATTCTCTGTAAAAGTATTGTTTAACTAGACAAAAAAAATACATTGTGGGTTATGGTTTCCTAGGTTCTGAATTTCAGATAGGCAGTGCAATGTAAAATACTGACATTCAAGTAGGCTTGAAGTTTCCTTCAACATATTTAGGAAACATTTGGGCAGATTTATTTTTGACTTAGCTACAAAGGCTGCCAATCTCTGATAATGACAATGTAATGCATAATAATGCACCTGATTCATTATATGGTTCAATAGGAAAATCTTTGAAGGCTCATCCTGCCTGTACAAAGCCTACATCATAGGCACAAGATTATAGTTACAGGCTCTTTATTAGACAATTGTAATGGTAATTTTATATTCTTCATAAATTTATACAAAGCACACACCTTCAATAAGATGGCACTAGAGTACACTTCAGTTAACTTTCAATTGAATTATTTTACTATAACAATAACCAGGAAATGTGTTGTACTTGTAAATAATTTTTACTGATAATAATCATCAATTTATTGACAGTGAACCAAGTAGATGTCAAACATTACTATCACTTCTGATAGTGTAAACAAAAATATTTACATTAAATCTTATCAGATTATAGAAAACTAGTGTTTAATGTTTGTTTTGATAAACATGCTACAACAAACTTTTGAAGCTTATTGTTTAACTGGATATCCTGAAAAACCAGCTAAGTTTTATTTTCATATAATTTAATAGCCAAGGTTTTTTTATAGAAAAATCATGTCACAAGTAAAAGTTATAAATAGTAGTAATAATTTATTATTAATGTATTACCTGAGGAATTTTTTGAGCACACTAGCAATAGTATAAACTGAGTAATTGTCTACATTGACCAGGCGGCCAGTCTGCAGGAAGTGTATGAGTTTCTTCATGGCCCCCTGGTGGCCGGGCGCGCGGAACACGTCGCGCCGCAGCGGCGCTTCTTTGTTCAGCTTCAGTATCAGCACCTGCACATCACCACAGCTTTAACTCCTAAACTAATTCACAACACACTCTGAACACTTTAGCTTTCTTGACATTTAACGCTCCTGACATTTCATACTTTTAAGGCACCTGTCGATAACTATGAAACAGCCGCACAATAGCAGCGAAGTTAAGGTTTCTACTACCAGAAAAACCTGTCCTTATCAATTCAGCTCTAAAAGACACGATCGTATTTATAATAATCATCAAAACTAACGAAAATCTCTGGGGCGTTGTCAAGAACTCAAGTCCCAAAAATACTAACAAGCAAGGGTCCAGGGATATCATCCTTGCAAACTTCATGTAGCGGTACACCAAACTTCACTTTTTCTAATCTCCTCGGATATGGCAAAGAGTTGGGATGCCCGCAAGACGTAACCACATTGCTCAATGTAGCAGCTCGTCGATGCATCCTTCTAGCCCAGTTACTCATTTTGCCTGTTTACGGGACGTCTGGCTAGGGGCAAAACTAAAAAACAATTATCATACAAGCTACGCGCATTTTTTGTAGACGTATTTTATACCGTATTTATTTTAGATTGAAATTTATACAATAAAATTGAATTATTTTGGTAAACTCGCGTTCCCCGTTCGTTCGTTTGCCTGCCGTCGAACCGCACGCACGCACAAAACACATACAGATGATAAATAACTAGGGTTGTCCGTTCCGTTGCCGACTTTATGTAGTATAACTGTTACTCTAAAAAAGGAACATAATATGATAATCTTGATTGCGAAATACCCATGGTCGTATTAGAAATACCGTTGCAAGCAGTGATACCTGTCTTCTTGGATTCCTGATTCATATTTTGTGGAATAGTAATAAAAATATTTTTCCTCAAATTATTCTTTTCAACCTCACACTTAGCAAAAAGTCAACGAACAAATCAGAGGAGAAGATGTCATGTTGAATTCGGATCATTGTAATAGTAAAAGGAGGTCAATACCGCACACGGGCACACACGAATCCAACGATGCGTTGCCACCTCAGACATAGTTAGAACTGTTGGAAGTGAGACATTAGGTCAAGAGGCAAGAGGGCCATGGCCCTGGTATCCGAGAGGTGGTATGTGGCCTGTCGATTTTTTTATAATACTCTTCTTGCCTGTCCTCTTGTTATTTCTTGTATGTGATCCAACCATTCCTAGGAAATTTTTTGAACAATGTTTATCGAGAATATCGCCATATGGGCGGCGGCAGACTGAATCCCAAAACTCTTTTAACAAATTAATTAACCTTTTGCGTGTCTTAACAGATTTTTATCGTCCAATCCTGACCAAGCCCTTATGTGTAACTGTCCGACTTAAGACATTTGGAGCATTTTTTCTTATGTCGAACTGTGTAACTTAAGACACGCAAAAGGTTAATGAGATGAACATGAGATTTTTTTTAAATTTCTGTTTTTTAATTCGTTGTTACCACAAAAGTCTAGCATTTATGTATGTTACTGGTTCAAGCAACGTTATATTTCACTGATATTAACAGTGACGGCTCTTTTGGAGTTTTTGACTCCATCACTACAAAAGCGTTTCATTTCACTCAACAACTAAAGTTAAAACAAAAAGATCAGAAACACGTTTTTTTATCATATCAAGAAATCAATAATTTTAAATTAAAAGATTGATTCCGCGTAAAAGTTCTATCCGAATTGCGAATTTAAACCAAATACCCACAAGATTAAGTGATAATACCGGAAAAGGACATGGTGAAAATTATTGTTGAGATTGGAAAATTTTGACAATTCAATCAATCACGTTGTCGATTTCAGGAACAACGCGATCGTTGTTTTGAAAAAGGTTCTTAACTAACATTTGCTTATTTACAAGTAATATTTCTTTGAACGAAAATATCAGCTAGTCGTGATAAATAAATTTACATAAAATGGCTGAATGGGAAGAGGATTGGAATGAGCCGGCGGGTGTTATACCGGCTTCGGCACCATCGGCTCACGCGCCCCCAACTCGGCAATATCGTGGAAGAACGTTCAGAGGCAGCTCGCGCGGTTCCAGCTCCTACAATGATACCAATTGGAGGGAACGTGGTAACAATAGCGGTGGCGATTATCGCCGCAACTTCGATCGCGACGGCGGTGGCAGCGGAGGCGCGGGCGGTAGACGCGACTTTCAACAGCGGGATTCCGGCAACAGGAAAGTCATTTACGTTCCTTCCCACAAAGTCGGCCGTATAATAGGTAAAGGAGGAGCTAAAATAAAAGATTTACAATTCGAATCTGAGGCTAAAATTAAGATCGGTGATTCTAGCGGTAATGAAGCCGATGTCACCCTGACAGGCACAGATGCAGCCATCGCTAAAGCAGAAGAATTGATAAACAGCCTGGTTGAAGATTTCCGACCTCAGGAAAAAGAGCACAATGCAAGTGACAGCAGTGGTCAGTCTTCTGATTTTTTTAAGACTTCTGAGGATGGGGTTCAGGTCATTGATTGGGAAAAGCTCAATGCATTCCACACTGACGCTCAAAACAGCAGATATGAAAAACTGCCACCTATTGTTAAAGATTTTTATAAAGAAGATCCAGAGGTAGCAGCCATGTCAGCAGAGGAGGTGAAACGCTGGAGACTTGAAAACTTTGACATACAGGTAAAGCGTACATTTGATGATAAACCTGGCCTGCTCCCTATACCAAATCCAGTATTGACTTTTGAACAAGCATTTCAAAATTATCCAGAAATCTTAGAGGAAATATACAAGCAAGACTTTAAAACTCCATCGCCAATTCAAAGTCAAGCTTGGCCTATTCTGCTGAGAGGAGAAGATTTGATTGGCATAGCTCAGACTGGTACAGGAAAGACTCTGGCTTTCCTACTGCCAGCTCTCATTCATATTGAAGGCCAGACAATTCCACGAGAAGAAAGAGAGGGGCCAACTGTTCTCATCATGGCCCCTACCAGAGAGCTTGCACTACAAATAGACAAAGAAGTGTCCAAGTACCAGTACAAAGGTATTAAGTCAGTTTGTGTTTATGGTGGAGGAGATCGTAAGGAGCAGATTAAAGTAGTTGCTAAAGGTGTTGACATTGTAATTGCAACTCCAGGCAGATTGAATGATTTGGTAATGGCTCGCCACTTGAATGTCATTAATTTCTCTTACATTGTCTTGGATGAAGCTGACAGGATGTTAGATATGGGATTCGAACCACAGATCCGGAAGTCATTGTTCGATGTAAGGCCAGATCGACAAACGGTCATGACGTCAGCTACCTGGCCCCCAGGTGTACGTCGTCTTGCAGAATCTTATATGAAGGACCCGATACAAGTAAATGTCGGATCTTTAGATCTTGCAGCAGTGCACACTGTCACACAGAAAATAATGTTTGTTGAGGAATCTGAAAAAGAGGAAGCATTGTTTGAATTTCTCAGTACTATGGATCCTACTGATAAAATCATAATATTCTGTGGCAAAAAAGCTACTGCAACACACATTACAACAGAATTATGTCTCAAAGGCATTGAGTGCCAATCTTTGCATGGAGATCGAGATCAGACTGACCGTGAGGCGGCTTTAAGCGAAATGGTGGATGGAACAGTCAACATATTGGTTGCTACTGATGTGGCATCACGGGGTATTGACATAAAAGATCTGACTCACGTTATTAACTTAGATTTTCCACGCCATATTGAAGAGTATGTGCACAGAGTCGGTAGGACAGGTCGTGCAGGAAAAACAGGGATATCCTTGACATTTATATCAAGGAGTGATTGGGGAAATGCTAGGGAGCTTATAAAAATCCTTGAGGAAGCAAATCAGGAGGTGCCAGATGAACTTGAGCAAATGGCTACGAGATTCGAAGGCATGAAGTTACGTCGGGACAAGGAGAGGAGTGAGGGAGGGCAGGGTCGTGGTCGCGGCGGCGGCGGCGGCCGGGGCTACGGAGGGGGCGGAGGCGGCCGCGGTAGGAGAGGAGATCGGTGGTAATCCGATATTTACGTACTAGGACTCTCTTCAGGATAACATCAGACTAAAAATGTTAACATTCCATCTAAATCTGTTTCGATCGTAAAAAAAAGTTATTTTTCATGACAAATGAAAAGAACTATACATCAAATTATCAATGTGTTCATTTAATCAATAAATTCAACCATTTCAAAATTCTTATCCTGAATGGAGTTGATGTTACCAAACTGAAACTGCTTCTCATAGATCGCAGTGCAGCATAGAAAGTATATACAAACCGTATTTTGAACCTACTTCTTATACTATGATTTTGAGATAGGTACTTAACTTAAAATAGCTAAGTTGTTGATGATTTCTAATAGATAAGCTGTATTACTTCTGTTCTGGCAAAGCGGAGATTGTATGGACAGATATGGCCTATTTATCAGTATTATTATGTTATATTATAAGGTAGGTGTGCCTATTTTATGGACCTACTGGTAGTTTCTTTAATATTTTATTGTAGTGAGAACAATAGGTATGGTTTAAAAATTTAAAAGTTTAAGTTCAATGATAAACATTTAAAAATAAAACTTAGGATGCACTGTGTAGTTTCGGTTATATGGTGAATGTCTAAAATATCAAGTAAATTTTCATTATAACTCATACTCTTTCCATAATAATATGTGTGCATTTTGTTGTCTTTGTACTAAGTACGAGGCATGAGATAACTAATTTAAGAAAAGTAGAACTTAATTGTTTAACAAAAAAATATTTAAAACTAGAAATAAGTTTGACCTTCATGCTGTGATAGAAAGTGAAATACTAAATTCACTGTCTATTTAATTGTAGTAGTTTGTACTAGATTAAGCGCTTTTAAATGGAAGTACTTATTTTCTTTTAAAAGCGAATTCTAGCAAAGGTGTCGTATTTATTGTGGTATTTATGCATGATTTGTGTATAACTACTGTTTTACAACTATGTAATGTTAACGATATTAGATATATCGTTAGTATGTCTATTTTGCCATTTCTTAATACAACGTTTATGTGATCAATTTGTGTTTTATTACTATACCAATAACTACCAATTAAATAATGGTGTAAGTAGATTGTGATTTTAGGTGACGGGGACTCGAGATCTAATCCAGTCGATATTCATCTAACTATTAGTGTGATTTTTAATGTGTTAGATTCTAACACATAAAAAAATCGCACTCCTTTATCCCATAGGGGCAAGCAGTCGACTGGTTTCCCTTAATTGTAATACAAACACTGGAATCCTAGATATAATGTAAGAGTCTGGACCAAGCGCTAGCCCATAATACATGGATAATGTCTCAATCTCCTCAAAACAGTATTAGGATATTTTACTGAAAAAATCTAATTAGTCCGTCAGATAGATTTCCAAAAAATATTGGACACGTATTTTTTATTTTTTCACAAAAACAAAAAATTACACAATGCGTTGAAAATATGCGTGACGTCACGTCGCTGGTAAGAATTGTACCTTTGTGCCCATGCATCGTGTGCATCAGGCGTCAAAAAAGAAAAAATCCTACTTTTTGGGAATCTGACGGACTAATTAGATTTTTTCAGTAAAATACCCTATTACTGTTTTATTTGAGACATTATCCATGTTTTATGTACCGGATTACCTGTATTGTCTACTGAATTCAGAACGATGGGGTGTAAATATTCATGCACAAACCGACCCCCTCCTAGTGCTACGACATGGTCATATACCTACAGTTGCCTTAAGGAGCGACTCTCCTATTGGTTTCTCTGTCTGTGCCCAAAAAGAACTACCTACATGCGCAGTTAATATTTCTCGCATGTTTTTACTTCTTGACCCACCCATAACTAGTCCTATTAAGGACAGCATTTATTTTTATGCCTATGTTATTCAATGATTCGATAAGCTCAGATAAGCTACAGTCCGTTCTATTTATTTACTTCTGATATCGTACCTTTTCAAGTGAACTTTGTTTTTGGAGTCGTAAGACTGGACTAGGTACTCAAAGAGTAATAGTAATAACGCCTTTAGGTTGGAACAATTCTTTCAGAATGTCAATAAAAAGTACTTAGTCGGATAGTATGCATATATTTCGAGTTCACAATATTTGTAGACACAACATCGCCAAGCGAAACGACCAGAAATTCTAGAGTATATTTCATAATGTTTAATTATCTACCGCCGAGTCGATTTTGTTCGATTCAAACGTAACGTAACACTTAGGTATAACATTATAAATATGAGTTAATACTAGGAGTGCTTCGCTAACGATTCGTGCGTAACCACCAGATAAACAGATATAAATATATTTTTAATAGAAATTTAGATTTTATAAGTATAAACATCAAGATTCAGCGTCACGAAATATCCTTCCTTCCCGTCCGGCGAGTAAAACTGAATACAAAGACTGTTGGTTAAAACAACAGCGCAAATAAATAATAGCAAGTTTTTCATAGGACTATACATACGTACACACGTAATATCATGCGTAGATGCATGTTACGTCAAATTACATCATGTGTTATGTTTTCAAAACGTGTTGTTTAATTAATAATATCTAATCTCTTCATTTCAGCTTTGAGTAGCTGACCCATTTTGGCTGGAGAGCGGGAGACGATGACGTTGGCCTTTTCTAAAGCCTTTATTTTGTCCATTGCGCCTCCCTTTCCGCCAGAGATGATGGCACCGGCGTGACCCATCCGCCTGCCGGGAGGGGCTGTGAGACCTGCGATGAACGCTACCACGGGCTTAGCCTTCTGACCCTGGAATAACATAAAAATATATTATTATATTATATACAACTCATTTTAGTTTCGTGACAGGAAAGTCGTAGCTGTCATTTGAAGATCTTTGACTGTCGTTACAGGTAGTCTGAATCCTGAAATCCTGACTCAGTCAGAGGTATCGTGTTATCCAGTTCCTGGGTTGTGGTTTGCAGACAGATGATGGATTTAGCTGAATCCGGTTAGACTGAATGCCAACCAGGTTGATTAAAAGAAAAAAACGTTTACACCTTCGATTCTTATAGATGCTTCACGTGACAATTGTTTGAAAATTTAATAAGGTACTTGTAAACCTAGAACATGATGATTATATACTGAATGGGACACCTACTTAGAATTTACTATTGTTTAATCGACCTTGTAAATTGCTTTTACCCAACACTTTACAGTGGTACTTAGCAATTGTGAATTCGCAATTTTGCTCATTGTACCTACCCATACTGAACTAGATTCTAAGTTGACTAGGTACTGGATATGCCTGGTTCATATCCTGTATTCGAACCATTTTAAACGATTAAGTAGGTAAGTACTCACGTTCTCTATCGGAGGATAGAGATATTCTTTATAAAGATTTTCTCTCCAGTTCTATTAGCTCATGAGACTTTTATTGCTACAAGCAATAAAAGTCTCATGAGACTCTTGAACGACTATTAACTAGTAACTGGAACAATCGGCGATAAACTAAAGTACAATGCCTTTTACCTAGGGACTGATTGCTTTAAATGAGAACAAATCGATTAACTAGATGTCTGCAATTATTACCGTTGTATGACACTTGCTACATTTCAACGCAATCAGAACTCAAAATAAAAAATCATGATCTACGTTACTATGTAAAATCTAAATAAATATGATGTAACTTCACGTCACAACGCGGTCGTGATATGATAATAAAAAAGATGCAAATAATACCTCAAGTAGGAGCTACGTCAGTAGTAAAAATATCTGCGTTATGATAAACTTTGATTTAAGTACAAGTACAATACCGATACTGCCTATTTTACTGCAAGTATATTTATTATTGTTTGTCTTGTGAATATACTACCTACTATATTCAACCTGACTATCTACAATTAATACATTACAGATCGATATCCATGTAGCTAACATCGTTTCTTACCCGTTTTACACTCTGTATCGGACAAAATAAAGAATAGATAAATTAAGGATATAGCACAAAAAACAGTTACAATGGTTAAATGGTTACAATGGTTACATCCACTACCCCATTCAAAGCCAATGCGCGAAAATGGGAATGCGACGATTTGCGACGTCCAGGTGCCGTATTATGATTTTTAACACCACCATGTTTCCATCGCAAAGGTCGAGAGAGCTGGAGCTATAGATGACCGATAGACCAGCTCTTTTTCGAAACAGAATCATGATGGGCATTAATGCTTAGTTATTCGGCCCAGATCACCCAATATGGCTAGCCGGTAACTCTATAATGGACAGTATAATCGTGTTTGAATGCCTTTATGCGCGATTTGGCAGCATACAATCATACAAACACTGATTGCAACTTGACTATGCTGGCTGTGTTTACTGTCTGGGATAGTAGGAGCAGACCATTTATTAAAATAAGGCATGAGACAGTGGACCAGTTAGTATAACAAAGAAGCATGCACCATCATTTTAAGCATTTGAATATTAAACAATATTTGGTGTACTCATTGTGTGTCGATTGATGAATGACTCCTCATTATTCATAATATTAACCATCACCAAATATACGTTATTATATTTGACTTTGGTATTATTTGAAAAAAATTAAATACCCTAGAAAGAAGTTAGGAAGTTATTTGGAACCAAGACAGGTAGAAAAAGATAATTATAAACTAGAATTACATACCTTGTTCTTTTCTATGAGGAATTCGGAAGCCATCTCCTCTGCATTGCCACCAATTTCTCCAATGAGCACAATACCCTTTGTATTCGGGTCCTTCAAGAAGAGATCTAAGCAGTCGATGAAGTTGGTTCCATTGAACGGATCACCTCCAATACCAACGCACAAGGTCTGTCCCAGACCTTCCTGTAAATGATTTACAAGAATAAATAGTACACATACTCAGTAAAAATCATATCATATCATAGTAAGCAATCATATTTTATATATATACTAGCTGACCCGAGCAACTTCGTCTGCGTCACGTTTTTCATGAATGCTTGGCTCTTATTGGTCGTAGCATGATGTTATATAGCCTATATTTATTCAAAAAATAAATTTTAGCGGTGGACAACCCTTATCACTTAGGGGTATGAAAAATAGATAGTAGCCGATTCTCAGACTTACTGAATATGCATATAAAATTTCATAAAAATCGGTCAAGCCGTTTCGGAGGAGTATGTAACTAACATTGCGACATGAGAATTTTACTTATAAAATATATATTTAATATGATTTCTTTCAAATAAACCAGTTAATCATGTCTTCATATAACTTAGACAAAGAAAAATAAATTGTTACTGTTACATAAATCAGATACAGTTCCGTGAAAAACAATAAGTTGAAGAAAGGTACTCATTTACTCTTCTGCTGTGGAAAAATCAGATCAGGATAGTGAAAGCATACAAAGTTTCAGGGTGAACACTCACCTCAGTAGTTTGATGGACAGCCTCGTAAGTGAGGGTACCTGAACGAGACACGACACCGATGCAGCCAGCCTTGTGGATGGAAGCTGGCATGATTCCAATCTTGCAGTTGGCAGGAGGGCAGATAATGCCAGGGCAGTTGGGGCCCAGGAGACGGGACTTCTTCTGACGCAACAATGCATGTTTGACCCGAACCATGTCCTGCAATATTTATTATAAAAAGAATTTAGAAGTGGTAACCATTTATTAGTAGTGTTACTTCTTGATTATGCAGATTAAACTGTTTGAATCTACTGACGATGATGTCCTGTAGCATTATGTGTGCCTTTAGTACCATGTTTCTTAAAAGAAGAATGGAAAAGTTAAATGCTGAACTTTTTAAAAAAAGGTAGATAATCAGAAATATAAATGCATTATCAAATAGAATGCATTTTTGACTTTCTTTCATCTGCAATCCTGATTTTAATAGAAAATATTATTCTTACATGTTGGGGGATACCCTCCGTGATGCAGACAATGAGTGGAACTTCAGCTTCAATAGCTTCAAGGATTGCTTTAGCTGTTCCCGCAGGAGGTACGTAGATGGCTGATGCTGTAGCTCCGGTAGCACTCATAGCTTCTTTCACTGAGGCAAATACTGGTTTTCCCAAATGGGGTTTGCCTGCCTTTTTTGGTGAAACTCCACCAACAATATTTGTGCCATAGTCTAGAGCTTGCTGGGCATGGAATGTTCCCTGCTTTCCAGTGAATCCCTGTACAATTACTTTTGTATCTTTGGTCAGCAATAAGTTCATATTAGTTCCATCATAACATGAATCAACTGATGCATATCTGACAGAGCCCAGCCTTACTACATCTGGAAGAAAAAATAAAGTGTTATTTTCTCAAGGTATTACAGATATGCTTGAAGTCTTAAATATTGTGATTTTTCATACTAGTCTCACCATTTACATAATCAGGGTGGGGCAAGATAAAATTGGGATGAGATTTTGCTCTAAGAAATTCTTATACAAAATTAGTTTTGCATTTAAATAATGAGACAATGTAAAAGAGTTATGGACTTATTCTTGTTTCCTCAAAAAAAAATATTTTATGAGTAATGTTCTGCATAATTTTGTTAGAATTTTCATAACTTAGCAGAATGAGCAAAAAATATTGTCATTTAATACTAATCCAATTAGTAATTATATCAATAATGAAAGCTGTGAATTCTTAGGATTTTTTCTGGCTTGAAGAGTAAATAAGCTAAATAAAATGAAAATAAACAGATTAGCTACTTAAAATAATCAAACAATACCAGGCAGATAGTTTATAAATATGTGAGACAGTAATTTAGATGGGTTCATATCAATCATGTCTGACCAAAGGTCAAATATTCATTCCTTGTAATAATGACAGAAAGATAGATGATAATGCAGTTAGGAAAAGAGATGTCTAAGTATAATTTATGGTTTATATAACACTAAGATATTTGCCGAAACTTATCACAAGCAGCGACATTGATTGTATTTTTAGATGAAGGTCTCGGTTACATTATATTGGGCCTAATGAGTACGACATTGGAAGTCCACTGTTTAAATGATCTGCTCGTCATTTTAACATGTAGCATTTGATCTAGTTCAAAATATGAAATTTGTCAGAAGCCAGCTAAATTGCAAGGTTATCATCGTAGGTCGCAGTCGAAAAAATTGCGTGACGTGATGAACTTTCATTGCAGCATGGATGTTTTTTAATAAAATACAAATCTACGGATATCACTTAACAGATAACAGTCTTTCTAACCTTTGAACCGACATAAATTCCGGATGGAAAGAGCCATGTTTTTAATCTGAAAATAAAGATTTAGAAAAAGGGAAGGACTTCAGAATTTAAATAATCTACAATGACACTGACAGGGGTGGCTGCTGTTTCAGCCAGCCATTACGTAACTGACTGCTGACCACAGAATAATAAATAAATAGTTACAGTACAGATATTAGTCACAGCGAAAAGTTATAGTGTTACAAGTATTGTAAATAAAAAACGAGGGTTCCTCATACTGCCGCAAGGCAAAAACAGAATACGGGTAGCCCAGACTTGCTATATAAATACATATTAGTAATCTGTGACCAGACAGAGCAGCCAGACACTCGAGCATATTCATTGATATAATTATTGATTTCAACAAAAAAACGTTTGAAAATAAACATTCAGCGGGGAAATTCTAGGTAGGTAGAAAAAGAGAGTTGAAACTACTCCTTTCTATCTTAAAGAACGCTTTCAGTTCCTCTGTGACACACATTCTAGGTCTTTGAGATCATCGGAGAATCTTAAACTAAGTATTCGTATGCATTCCACTTCCTTCTTTGACAAATCTTTCAGTATACAAGCGGCTCGTTTGTGGAATGCATTACCCATAGAAGAGAGGCGTGCCCAAACGCTACCAGAGTTTAAAAGAACGGTGAAGGAGCATTACCTTTCACTTTAACTTTTCCGCTCCTGTCTCAATTATATATTTGATATTTATTAGTATATAAATTGGTATTGTATTTATGTATTTTATATTATTATTTCTAATTAGTATTGTTTAAAACGTTTGTACACTGACAGCCCTAAATCTATCTCCCTTCGTTCAATCCATCCAAAGGTTGTCTGGAAGAGATTGCTTTGTGCGATAACACCGCCCATTGTGCACTTATTTTATGTATGATTGTCCTGTTCTTATTATGAGGTGTACAATAAAGTATATCTTAAATAATAATAATAAATAAAATAGCTTGATCACTCGTGTTCATTTTTTCGGCAACATCGATCACGTCAACGATTAGCTACGCTACCATCTAGACCTTAGTGACAGAGGGACAGATGAGCGAGAGCATTGGATCCGTACAAAACCCTAAAAATACCCTACTCTCTTAATTTTCAAATGTAAAGTGGAAATTTGATAAAAAGAATGAAAGTGAATAAAAAAAAACCATAACATAACTGGAAATATTTTTCACACTTTGGAAATCATTGAAGACATTTGTGGTGTTTTCTGTTCTATAATCGACTAAATGCTTGTGGTTCAAGAGGAAACAACAATGACATCATTTAACAGATTGGTAACAATGTTCATGCTCTAGTTGTCGATTGACGACCACTGAAAAGTGTTTATGGTATCTTTATGACAGTGATATGACGTGTAATTTAGCACAAAATTGGCTTTTTGTTTAGTTTACCACCCAGGTTTATCTTGTGAAAATAAAATCATTCGAATTTAATTATTATTTGGAAGAAGTCGTAGTAGTTAAGAAACGTACGCAAAACTTGAAATTAATGTACTCCTTGTGTTGTCTTTGATAACAAAAGTTCCGGCTAACGTTGTGTTGTTTATTAATTTTTTTTTAAATATTATTGAAAATGTGTGGTTCCGATAAGAAGCTGGGAGAAATTAGAGCCCTCATACTGGTTGGAGGATATGGAACTCGTTTAAGACCTTTGACTCTAAGCAGACCGAAACCTCTCGTCGAGTTTGCCAATAAACCTATCTTATTGCATCAAATTGAGGCTTTGGTTGAAGCAGGAGTCACACAGGTAAATGCTCGTCATTCAATTGTTATTGTATACTATTGATTGGACAATTATAAGTAATGACAATGTTGTTTAAGTGAATAATAGTTACAAATACTTTCATTTACAAATATTCTGTGGAAAATGAAGTGCTTCAATGGTGCTTTTATTAATAGGCTTTATGCTTATCATTATATTTATGATGTTTGCTGCAGGTTATATTAGCAGTGTCATACCGAGCTGATGACATGGAAAAAGAGCTCACGGAAGAGGTTTCAAAGCTTGGTGTATCTTTGACATTCTCTCATGAAAATGAACCACTGGGCACTGCTGGACCCCTTGCGTTGGCACGTGAACTCCTCAGTGCTAGCCCAGAACCTTTCTTTGTATTAAACTCAGATGTGATTTGTGACTTCCCATTCAAAGAACTTGCCAAATTCCACAGGAACCATGGAAAGGTATGAATATATTTAATAACCCTTTGTGTATAACAATATGGTTTTTTTAAAAAAAAACCCCCAAGCTTGCTTATCAAAATTATTTCCTACATAATTTTTAAATGAAACAAAAAATGTAGGTAATGAAACACAAGAAGTTTAGCAAAAAGCACAAATTCTTTCTCATTCTTAAAAAAACATTATAAGTATCCAGAAAGATTTAATTTTTTTCCTGTTAATCGATCAATAACCAAATAAAGTTTAACATAGATAGAAAAATTTTACTTGGCTAGAAAAAATAGTTTTAATCCATTCATCCATCAGAGCTTTTAATCGGGTTTGACGTTATTGTTTTTTTTAATTTGCCATTTAAGGCCGCTGAAGGTATATAAAATGATCAGTAAACTGGACATTCACTTCAATGTTGATTCCTCATACATATTTATTTGAATATTGCTCTTTATGAACATTTAAGTCCCACTTAGAACACCAGGTGAGCATTAAAGGGTTAATAAATAAGTAAATCAATATGACATAGATAAATACCAATATCATTGATAACACAAAATACTTGAGCATCACTTTATGTGATAGTTATTTTCCCTCATTGAAAACATGAAGCAATCAGTAATTATCTATCTATGTTGTTTGTTTAGTGCAGTACATTGTATGATGTGCTAACAACACTATCAATAGGAATCACTGGGAAAAGGGTTTGAAATACAAGTAATTGAGTAATTACTAGCTGCACTGTCAGGTTTCGAAAGAATGTTGTCTGAAGTTAATGGGTAATTTACACAAAAACTTTATTCATTTATTCCTAATAACAATCAATAAATCTATAAGACCAACTGAGGTTAAAGTATATCAAGCTACAACCATCTGTCAAATTACTTAAATAGATTTTCAACTTTATGCTATATAAGTATTAGGTTCAAGGTTAATTGGGAACATGGGCAGCTTGATGTGCTGGCGTCTGTACTAGAAAAAGCAGAAATCGCAAAATCATTTACTCATACATTACTCAAGAAATTCTTTATGCAAATACACATTTGGCTGTGGAGTTGTGGATACCAGCCTGAGATACTCGAACATCAAGAAACTAAACTTGGACAATTTAAATCTCATCTATAAATGTTTTCCTGTAGCTACAATATTTTAGTTAGTACCTGACCTCACTGCACTATCCCAAAAATCCACTTAAATTAATTTGACTTTGGTTTTCTAGTATAACTGTGCTGATTTGTTGTCCTGATTTTGGCTGTTTTAGGAGGGCACTATTGTAGTCACAAAAGTGGAAGAGCCTTCAAAGTATGGAGTGGTTCTTTATAAAGAGGATGGTCAGATCGACAGTTTTATTGAAAAACCACAGGAGTTCATCTCAAATAAAATTAATGCGGGTAAGATTATTCACTGTTAATTTCAGATTATTGCAGAAACGATTTTATAGTGTTTAACGAGTTTATATTTTGGGGTGGTTTGGGATCTACCTCCTAGCGGTCCACCCCGGGCAACGGCACCACAGGCTTGCCTGTGGTACGGCTGAACGATCTCACTTAAGCGGTGGTAGGCTCCGCAAGGAGCCGCCTGGCTCGCGACCACCATCCCACCGGATTCCGGCGCCAAGCAGCTTGCTGTGTTCCGTCGGTGTGTGGGAGTGCCAGTGCCTTTGGGGGGAGAAGGAAGTTGTCAGTTGCGCTGCTCAGAACCGGTCTTGGTCTCTTGGCAACACTTGCCGGGTAACTCATTTTGGAGGGTAGCGGGATCCGAAGCACGGTGCCAGCCGTTGGCCGACCGCAGTCAGTAGGGGGCCCAAGTAGCACGCCAGCCACGTGCCAAAGGCTGCCCCGCCAACTCGCGAAAAATCCCGGTATGTTCCACCGTGCCAGCCGGCGACTGGATGGGAGGACCCGGTGGCCATATCCGGGGGGGTTCGGGCGTCCCCGCAGTCTCCATATGAGTTCCCCATAGGTTTGATTAGCTCTAGTGTTCCACTTGGTTCACTGAGCAGCGCCTCGACAATTCGACTTTTTCCCCCCAACTACTCGATAACATGCCAAAAGTTAAACAGAAGAAAAAGGGTAAACAACGGCTGCACTTCCTCCCACTTAAAGTGCACCTCACTAATATCAGGGGGTTGCACTCCAATCTCGATCCGGTCCATCATCACCTTGAGGCCGAGAAGCCGCACCTGTTTTTTCTGACGGAGACGAAGATAGCAACCCCGTTGGACGTGGCGTACCTCAACTACCCGGGTTACTCTCTTGAACACAAGTTCAAGAAGCAGGCTGGGGTCTGTGTGTACGTCCGCGATGACATTTGTTGTCGTCGTCTCCGTTGCTTTGAGAAATCGGGTTTTTCTGCCATATGGCTACTTGTGGACACTGGCGTGGAGAAATTTCTCTACATCGGCGTTTACCGATCGCACAGTGGTGACCAGGAGACAACAGCACTATTCAATTTCCTCGTGGAGTCGACTGACGTAGCCCAACAACGGTACCCAACAGCGAAGCTCATTTTTCTGGGGGACTTCAACGCCCACCATAAAGAATGGTTGTTCCCGTACCAGAGAACTGACCATGCTGGGTTAGAAGCGCGCAAGTTTGCTTTAACGCTAGATCTAACCCAGCTGGTGAATGTGGCAACTCGGGTACCGGATGTTGACGGCCATACACCCAATTGCTTGGACCTTCTGCTGACAACTGATCCGAACAGTCACTCAGTATCGGTCTCAGCCCCGCTGGGAACATCTGACCACTGCCTGGTGAAATCCGTGTCGACCTGCTCTCCTCCAGATGAGAGCCCTAGAGGCACGAGACGAGTATGGCGATACGAGTCAGCAGATTGGGATGAGATGCGGCACTTTTTTGCGTCTTATCCATGGCGGCATGTGTGCTTTTCCTCGGGTGACCCGTCTTGTTGTGCCGACATGATTGCGGACGTGATTCGGCAGGGGATGGAATATTTCATTCCATTCTCCGACATCCCGCTCGGTCACAAAACCCGGCCTTGGTATAATGCAGAGTGCGCCCACGCTGAGGCCCGAAAAGAGTCTGCCTACCAAGCTTGGGTCAAGGCCCGCGACCAAAAAGTTAGAGCACGCAGGGTTCGCGCGAGGAAGAGAACTTTTAATTCTGCCGCTAAGTTCTGCAAGCAAGTTCTACGTGGGGCACGTTTTGACCATGTCGGACGTATCGGGGCCAAACTAGCATCTCACCCTCCGGGTAGTAAACTGTTCTGGTCCCTTTCGAAAGCGGTTGAAATGAACTTTTGTCGGCCCACTTTACCACCAATGCTGAAACCTGATGGGTCACTGGCCCACTCTGCAAGTGAGAAAGCAAATTTATTTGCATCTTCCTTTGCTAGCAATTCACGTCTGGACGCTGGCTCCAAGCAACCACTAACTGTACCTCGTTACTGTGACTCTTCGATGTCGGAGATTGCAGTTCACATGAAAGAGGTACGAAGAGTATTGTGCAGTCTAGACGTGAACAAGGCCAGCGGGCCTGACGGCATTTCAGCGAGAGTGTTGAGGCAATGTGCGCCTGAACTGTCTCCTGTGTTGACACGCTTGTTCCGCCTCTCTCTTGAAAAAAGAACGGTGCCAAAATCCTGGAAGCTTGCGAATGTACAGCCTGTGCCAAAAAAGGGCGAAGAGCTCCTAGGCATGGAGTTGACAACCAGTCTCAACTTTGGTGCCACCATTGAGCACAAAGCCCAAACTGCGGCCAAAAAGCTGGGCATCCTAAATAGAGTGAAGCGATACTTCACGCCTGGACAGCTTTTAACCCTCTACAAAGCACAAGTCCGATCCTGCATGGAGTATTGCAGCCACCTTTGGGATGGCTCAGCTAAATACCAACTTGCCGCGCTTGACTCGGTGGAACACAGAGCTAAAAGGCTCATTGGCGACGTAAGACTGGTGGATGCCAAGCTTCACAGCTTGGCTCATCGCCGCAAGGTTGCCTGCTTGTCGGTCTTCTACAGATTGTACTTCGGGGAGAGTGTCCAGGAACTCCACGATCTCATCCCACCGGCCCCCTTCTACCATCGGACATCTAGACGCACTGCAAGTTACCATCCCTACCTTGTTGCTATTCCACCAATTCGCACTAAACGTTTCCAAACGTCTTTTATAATGCGCACAGCAAAGGAGTGGAACTCTCTGCCTGCGTCTGTGTTTCCGAACGCATACAACCCTAATCTCTTCAAAATTAGAGTGAACAGGCTTCTTCTGGGTAGGCTCGCTCCATCGTCGACTTTGTCTCTGTCATCTATGACCTAGACTAGAGTCAAGAGCAAACCCATATTAAATAAATAAAAAAAAAAAAAAAAAAAAAAAAAAGAAATGAAAATAGTTTTATTATTGGGTCTTCAAGCTGACTAACTTTATTTTCCCTTTGTCCTAGGAATGTACATTTTAAATCCTTCAGTATTAAGTAGAATAGAGTTGCGACCAATGTCTATCGAAAAGGAAGTATTTCCTTTCATGGCCACTGATGGACAGCTTTTCGCCATGGAACTCCAAGGTTTCTGGATGGATGTAGGACAACCCAAAGACTTCTTAACAGGTAATAAAAGTATAAATGTTCTGTTACAAACTAGTATTATATTGTTGCCGTGAGTGAAGTATTCATAAACATTCAATTAAAAAAATAATTGACGCATGCCTATTATGGTAAAAACCTTGGTGCACAAGTACCTATTATGACATTTTTAAATAATCGCAACAGTAATGATTGGAACTGCCGGGAGAGAACGCGCTGGGCCTCACAGATGGCGATGTTCTTTAGAATTCATAGTACTCACAAACAGCGTGTGTATGACCCAAAAGGATCACAGAAAGTGACTTTCTATAGTTTCTGCCTACCTGTAGCTCTATGTGAAAAAGGCGTGAGTTTATGTATGAATGTATTTCTTTCAGGAATGTGTCTATACCTCACCAGTCTACGACAGAAGAACTCAAAACAGTTGTATGACGGGACCGGAGTGGTCGGGAACGTGCTGATTGACCCCTCGGCGACTATCGGCAAGGGGTGCAGGATAGGACCCAACGTCACTATTGGACCAGACGTCGTTATTGAAGATGGTAAGAACGAAATGGTCAAATTGACCGTTATTCTATTCTATAGGGCGTTTTGGTTTCCGTACTTAGTCTTTATGTTGGACAATTGTGCATGCGCCATGGCGGCAGTTATTCCATCCTGCCTGTTCCTTCCAGAAGCAGATTAGGCCCAAATTGCCCCTTTCCACCCAAACTAATATTATTACAAGGTAAAATTGTTTGTTTGTTGAAGATAATCTCAAGAATTACTGATAATATAATCTAACTGGCCTGTACTGTACTACTGAAGGCAAAGGCTATCCTTTTTCCACACAGTTGTCTTCTACTAGTTCTAGCAGAAGTATTCTCTGATCTGATTACAAACTCTTATTGAGATACAGCTTAACGATAGCTGAGTGTCATAGTCTACTTTATCCTGGACAAATTGCCTGAGGCAAAGGCCCAGGGAAAGACTGTTATGAAACAACTACCGAGACTTACTTTTTTTTCAGTTAATTTTTTAGAGCACTACCGTACCGTGAAGCGCTAGAAATCCTATTTCTACGCTATTTCTGGATTGACCTAGAATTGCTCTCATTATTTTGGAACAGTATTTTTGTGTAAAGTCTGTGTTCATGTAATTTATTACTGTCTTACATTCTACTAGCTTCTGCCAGCGGAGTCGCCTGCGTGAATTTCGAAAATTATTCCATGGGAAAATATTCCCGGGAAGAAAAGTAGTCAGTCACAAAGTATTCTCATATCCGTTTAGCCGTTGATACATGAAAATGTAACAGACACACAGAGTTACTTTCAAATTTATGCTTTTGCCCACGTCTTCGTCTGCGTGGAAAAGTTACTTAGGGCAGCCATTTTTATTTTTCAAAGACGTTTAAACATATTTTTTATCAAGTGTTAGGCACTTGATAAAAATATGTTTTAGCGTCAATACCTACAAAGGATCATGGTTTTAGCTTCAATAATAAAGGACCCCCATTTCACCCCCTAAAAGGATGATTTCTGGGATAAAAAACTATCGTAAGTCCTTTCCCGGGACTCAAACTTCATCTAAATCAGTTCAGCGGTGTAAACGTGAAGAGGTAACAGACAGACAGACACACTTTCGCATTTATAATATTAGTAAGATTAGTTTGAATGGATTTTCGCTAGCGGTTGGATCGATATTTTTCCAGCAACCACGGTAGGCCACGATAAATAACCTTTTGAACGCCATTGTCACATAGTTATATGTGACAAATGAAAGCCCACCCTGTACGCCAACGACACAAATATTTATGTGACAAAAATACGAGGAATTTGTAGCTTGGTGTCATACGCCTGCGCATTTATGCTCCGGCGTTTAAAAGGTTTAAGGAATTATCCCAAAATGTGACCAAAAATCTCACTTCATGAGAATACTGTATTATAAATAATATACTGCGGTTTCTTGTAATGTATTACTTATCAAGATTACGACTAATCTATTATTTTTAAAGAGAGTTCCTCAAGGGGACCCCTAGTACACATCATCATTATTAATACTTACTTATATAACTCATATTTACGTGTATCATACACGTACAAATAATTAATAATTAAACACCAGCTGTGCAAGTGTTTCGCGTAAAAGATATAGGCCTTTGTTGTTCTGCATGCTCGCTTTTCGCTTTCAATGGTGCACATCTATAAATATAAACAGACATAGACCTAGGGCTGTCAAGGCCTAACACTATAAATTCCAACAGATCAACCAATAACAAGGATTTTTTCACATGATTGTATGTAAATTTAGACTATTATCATGAGATCTTAACTTCTTAATAAGAATTTTAATAAATCAGTTTTCTTACTGATGTAAGTCTCAGTGAAAATCAAAATAACTAGGAAATTTTTAAAACACATCGTCTAGTTTGACCGGACACTCATACATAAAACCTACCTATACCTTATCCGGACGCCTGCCAGTGCCAACCCTGCATAGACTGTACGGAGCATAAGAGCGTATCTTAAGTGGCCCCAACGATATTTCAATCATATTGCACGAGTGACAGACATTTATGAATGTACAAGAACAATAAAATTGCAATGTAGGTACTGGCTTTATCATGTATGTACATAGTTAAATGTTTTACCACGTGAATGCTTGCCATTGGATATCTGAGTGGGTGGGGCTAGGAAGCAATTTCATTAGTGGGAAAAAACGTTGAAGGCCATACACTTGAGGAGATGATGATTTAATTTTATTCCAGACTAGGCAAAAGCTAGTTTGAAATAAAATTATATTCATTAGGCTTCGCTCGCACTGATATAGATTTTCTTACCGTCTGCAGGGTCTATCTCTGAAACTACCAAAATTCATCAAAATCGGTTCAGCGATTTAAGCGTGGAAGCGTAACAAACAAACTTTGCATTTATAATTTATTAATTAGGAATAAGGATACTTAGCATGATTTGTTTACTTCTAGAAGCTAGACCAGTTCAAGGTTTTTAACATTGCTAATTTAAAGATAATCTTAAACTAAACTGTCTATCCCTTTTAGGCGCATGTATCAAACGCAGCACCATCCTCCGCGGGGCCTGCGTCCGGCAGCACGCGTGGCTGGACGGCTGCATCGTGGGCTGGCGCTCCGTAGTCGGCCGGTGGGTCCGCATGGAGAACTGCACGGTGCTCGGCGAAGACGTCATCGTCAAGGATGAGCTCTACGTCAACGGTGGGCAGGTCCTTCCCCATAAATCCATCGCCCTGTCCGTGCCGGAACCACAGATTATTATGTAAAAGACTGAGGGTATATCCATACTGCCGACTTAAGATAAAAAGGCGCATCTGACCAAAATGCTTGTCTAGCCTTTTCCCAACCATATTGGGGTCGGTCTCCAAACCAACCAGTTAACTGACCAAAATGTACAACGGAGAAAAAAAAATCTGTAATGTTTACCATCTGTTCTTTGAAACTCGTAACTCGAGCATGGTTGCTTGTAGAATAAATATAAGAAAATATTAGACTACACGCGCCTTGTTATCCTGCTTTCAAATTATGTAAAAAACTGGATTTTGCATTAAAGGGCAAATGCGCCCCTTTTTTTTTGGGCGGCAGTGTAGTTGGGGCTAGTTTTTTAAAAGATTATACTGTAATTTTAATAGTTTTTCCGGCACCCATTTTGTGAAGAGTTGATTCTGTATGACTTGACTCTGCATTTAATTGGTAGCGACGTAAGTTCCTGTTTTGTCACCTACCCGGACACTACGGCCGTGTGTTTGATCACGTAAGTCGATGTGGCTTTCCGTTATGACCTCAGACGTGCGTCAATAGATTTAGGCATTTTGTTGCCAAGATATAATCTAGTTTTTTTCATAATTTCCCTTTACAATCTTTAAAATGATTGTATTAGTATAACAAACATATTGGTGACATAATCTTCGTATAAATAATATTCTTATCTTCTATTTTACAAAAGATGCTAAGGATATAAACACATCCGTATGATAACACTAATTATATAGTTTTGTAAAACATATTATTTTCTTATATCTTAATCTAATTAATACTTTATTTTGTTAGTACGTAGGTACATAGTTGTAATTTTGTTACATAAATTGATATTTATTTCATTTTATAGTGTTACGTATTCTGTCATTGATCAAAATTTTGTTATGATCTTCATGAAATTTTATAAAATATTAATTATTTTATTACCTAGGTATATGAAATTCCAAATTATTATTTTTTGAAAATTTAATTTTCACTTTTACTTGTTCGACAGGAACATTCCACTGCGTGTGAAGCACGCACACATTACACAAACGAGTATATATGTATTTAATTTATGCGCGTAAATCTTGTCATTTTGGTTCTGCAATATCTATGGGTACAGTCAAGTGGGAAAGGAACGCTTATGTTTAAACTTTTCGCTCCTTGATTGTACGTATTCTGGTGCTTGTACAAGGTGTGTACAAAACAACGTGTATATAGAGTTCTGCTGTATCACTGCACGAGAATATTCGCGCGTAGAATAACCAATTTAAGTTCTATACTTGCACCCAATATTGTTATTTTCTTGCAAGATATTTTCACACACGCGCAGCCTAACTTTCACTTTATGATACTTACACCTCGGAAATAATTTCTAGAATATATTTGTTTTTCTAATAAAACACGTCTTACCAATGAAAAAGCTGTACATTAGCAAGATGTGTTAGGTACTTAGAGATATATTACATAAACTAAAGCGTACAATGTGGTAATGTACTGCCATTTTACACCAAACCCTTTAGAATAAGATTTGTTGTCCGTGTAAACTATTTTTGTGAATTTAGATGATACTTCTTTATTACTTAGAGTATAAAATAAGGCAAAACAATATAAAAGTAATTACATACTTAAAAGTTGTTTGATTTCTCGAGGCGGAATGGAGCTAAGCGGCGAATAGATTGACCAACCACAAAAAAAAAAGAGTGTAAGCGGATCTGAGCTGGATTGAGAGGACTTATAAAATGCTTATATGAGCACGCGGATCCTAGGGGGATACCCCAGCGACTCCCTAAGCCTTCTTATATGAAACTAAACACGAAGTGTTATATTTTTTAAGCCCTGGCTGTAGTTTCTGGCTGTGGTTGTTTTGTAAGTCCAGTTAAACAGACGACAAGTTTCTAAGTTGAGTTGCGAGAGGCCACTAGTCGAAAAGAGAACGACGGGCAGCGAACAGAGTTTATTTTCTAAATTGTTTAGAATCGGTTACGCAATCAATCCAATTACCCAAGGATAGGGTTAATCCACTTCAAATCCAATCAAAAAAGTTATTCTAACCCATTAAAAATTATTCGATCTACTCCACTCCACTATGCTCCTCCCAGCCCGGCCAAGCTCTGTCTCAGCGGAAACGCAACCTCACCCCTAACCCCCCTTCGATAAAAACGGAGTAAAATTACAACCAGTATTGTAGAGTGCCTTTCCATTAAAGTGGTGCGAGGATACATTGAGAAGCTGTGAAATGGTGGAACTATCGCGCTCAAGACTGTTCGTGAAAGCTGAGTGGAAAGGTATGAAGTGGCGTACATTAGTATGGATCGTATATTAGTATGGTCCACTTCTACAATTGTATCATAGCTAGATATTTGTTATTATTTTCAAGTAATTCTGTCTTTCACCGGGAGAAATGAAAAACCGGATAATCGACTAAAATTGCTTGTATGTTTTTGTATTATTGCCACTGCGAAAATAAGTCTAAATAGACAATGTTCAATTTTAGCAATAGATAAAAATTGACAGAACTAGTGTTTTTGACAATCCGTTGACGTATTTTATTTGTCAGTTTACTAACATTTTGCGCCAAAACGATTTTATTTTGTCCGGTGCCTGATTGTTTCAATAAATTTTGAGTAAAATAATTCGAAAATGTCGAAGCGTAACAGCGTAGGTGCGGCAAACACCTTGTTTAATTATTTCTCTAAGACACCTCCTGCTAATAAGAAGGTAAAATCAGAAATAGAGGTCGACAAAAGCCCGAAAGTGAGTTCGCCAGTACAAAACGGTGACAAGGAAACCAAAGTTGAAAGTATGTATTTATCAGTTACCATGATATTGTTTCACAGCTGATACTAATGTCACTGTAATTAATAAATCACTAATAATTCAGTCAAACTTCCTGACATAATTACTTCAGTTATGTGTTTGAAACATGACTTCATGAGTGAACATTACGAAGGGAGAAGTAAAAAGCTTTCCGAACTGTCTTCCAAGTCCTATACGCAGTCAATAATTCGGTAAAAACAATACTATTTTCACTTTAATGTTTCGAAATCTCTTGCACGAAATGTATCTAGTGATCTATCATACAAAAACGAAAATATCAATAACTTTCGAGATCAAAAACTAAATCCATATATTTATCTTTGCTATGTTCTTCGCAAGCCTAAAACTGTACCACAATATGTATAATTACCTAGCCTAAAACTTAACCATTGTAACCATTTTCAATTTTTAGAGAAAAAGAGAGAGAGACAAGCAACTCCGTCACCTGAGGCAAAGCAAAACAGTGACAGTGAGGATGAGGTGCCCATTGCTTCCAAACGCAGGAAGAGGATCAGGCTCAACCCTGTGGACTCAGATGATTCTGATGCTGAAAACAAAAGTGGGTAACAAGCTTGAATAGCAACATGTACTAATCAAAGTTTTAGTAAGGAAATCTGCTAATTTAACGTTTATTTGTAAAAAAAGAATTGATTAGTAGAGATCTTGCCCTTATCCCAATTTGTTTACTTTTGGTGCGACATTCTTCTTCAAATCTCTATTAATCATGTCATCTTTTACACTCTCCATCCATTGTTTATTAACTCTTCCCCTCCTCTAATATTCATCTACATACATACTCAAAACTTTCAACTGAAAATCTGTTAAAGAATGTAGCTTATATATATAATTATAGAAAAGTATGCTTCTGAGAGTTTTCTATAGTAAATGTTCAATTTTGTAAATTAGAGAATGTTTTTAAACATTGTTTTATTGCATAAATACTAACACAAATTACCTACTACACTATCAGCAAATGCTCTAATTCATAAATATTCTAACCTGCTGGTTTATTTGTATATTTTTGTTTTTCAAGCTGTTGTTTTAATTAACAAAAGTAATTTTTCAGCAGATAACAAAATGGATACCTCCGAAATAGAGAAGCCATCTATTGAGAAGAAATTGCAGGATAGCTTTAAGTTTGAGTCCCCTAAGGCTAAGAAACCAAGTAAACCAGTAAACAAATCATCTAGTAGTGGGTAAGTATTCAACAGCTTTTAATATAAAGTTTTTTTAGGATTTTAGCACACTCTGTATTAGTCAATAAGCTAAAATGTGAATAAAGGATTTCAAGGGAAATATTTTTATTTTGGAAGAAAGTCTACAATGTTCATAAAAGCTGTAATTAACAGACTAATGTTAACTTAATGGCAAATACATTAGTTTTCACCCACATTGAATGTTATTTAGTCATAGTCAGTCAAGATTTTGTAGATACAAAAATAAAGCTCTGTTTGAAATTTTAAAAGGTCCAATTTTAAAGCTCCCATTAGATTATAAAGCAATCTAAAGTTAGTCAGAAGTCTAGAAATCTGACATCTGTCTTGCCAAGAGTTATAAGTGTTACCCAGTTTCTGGGTTGTGGTGATCCAGCTGTATCTGGTTAGACTCGAGGCTGACCCCAAAATTGTTGGTAAAGAGATATAGACATAGATTGATTTATTTTATTGGGCCAATAAAGGCTACATTAGTACATAATGATCCCAAATAATCAAATACGAAACTTATTTCAGCCCAACACCTTCACCTCCTAAGCCAGCAGAAGAGAAGCCCATAGCAGCTGATGAAGGGAACTGGGTGCACTGCAAACTGGACTGGCTGAAGCCTGACAAGATCAGGGATGCCAAGAAGAGGAGGCCGGACCATCCTGAATATGATCCTTCTACTTTATTTGTGCCTCCTGATTTTCATAAGAATCAGACTCCCGTAAGTACTTGAGCAAGTATTTAAAGTTAACAAAGATTCTGAATGGGGTCCAGGGTTCTTAAGGTCAGCCTGGATTATTTATTTAAAACTTCATGCACAAAGGTACAATAACTGACTTAATATTTTAGTTATACTGTATTCAGATTATGTTGATTCTTTTATTAAGAGATTCTGGGTCTGGATTTGCACCTAGTTCATGTTATACATTTGGCTCTTGACATGATATCAGTAATGAAATGTGGTTCTGATGTAAAGCCAAGTTGAACTTTAGCAATATGTTTTTTAGTTTAGAATATAAACCTAACATCCTTGTTTTTACATGTTAGAAAAGTGTTATGTTAAAGCTAACTAAACTCGCTCACACGCCTAAGCGTCGAGGCGCGAGACAAAGCATGCAAGAGGAACCTGGTCCTGTATCTCTCCATACGGTTTTATTAGTGACGCTAAGACGCTATAGAGGTTATGCGGAACAGAAAGTGAATTCTTGAAAACCTCTATTGAAAAGGGAGGATCCCCCGACCGGACGGGTGTTGTGTCTAGTGGGCAATTGCCTGATAGTTGATATTTGACGGAAAACTGATACCGTGGTGCAAGATTTCTTAGACGTGGTTAGTTTTTTGTGGTAGTACTAATGCCGCTACAACGCGCCTAATTTCTTAATGTTTTTCAGGCGCATCGTCAATGGTGGGACATGAAATCATCTCACTACGACTGTGTGCTGTTCTTCAAAGTGGGCAAGTTCTACGAGCTGTACCATATGGATGCTGCCGTGGGGGTTAATGAACTTGGGTTTTCCTATATGAAGGTAAGAATCGACATACTAGCACTAGGAAAATAGTAATACTCCGTAAGGAAGCGAATAGCCGTATCAAACGTCTCCCCTACGCAAATACGCGCTTTGACGTTGACTTGCGGACACAAACCCAACTTACATATGCACATTTACACTTCGAAAGAAAAGGCTAAAGCGCTTCGCGACATCCAATCATTCGGTACAACAACAATTCTGCCCATGTGAAAGTAACTTCCCGAAACTGTACCCACCCACATACAACCAATAAGGGTCAATTTCGTAGTTCCAATGCTACCAATGATGCCCGACTGAATGTATGGTAAGGTGCGTAACTTTTTCTTCTTCATGAGGTTATGTTCCTCCCTACAACCAAAACAGGCCTCTGTGTGATAAGATAACTTAGCATTTTTAAACATGTTGTATACTGCTAGCAAACCATCATTGCCTCTCTGAAGTTAGCTGTTTGTGACGACCGCGCGGGTGCAATCGCGTAAAAAAGTGTTAGCGCGTAAAAATATTTTTGTTTTATACGTATTATAATTATTATGTATGTTCTTGAATAGTGTTTTTTTTTACTCACTTGAATAAAGTTGTAGAAGCAGTTTGCGATTGACCTACTTATCGTAGGTAGAAATGCATAAGAAGGTAATAAGTACAGGTAATTGAAAGTGAGGGATTGTGTTCGCACCAAATAAATGAAAGCTAAATTTAAAGGTACATGCACTCACTTGAAGTATAGCCAGCTAACTCGTTGTCGCAGGTCGAAGGTGGATCACAAACACTGACACAAGCGGGGGCACAGCGCATTACCCAAACTAGTTCAATGTAAAGTTTATTAGTCAATATAAAGTCTTTTAGTATTAACTCAGTCACTATCGCTCAAAATTTCCGAAACTCCTTCCATAAATAAATTTGTGGGGCCATTAAAGGCATTAGTAAGAAGATAACAAAACAATAACAAAAACAAGTAATTAAAAATAATAACAATGTGTAACACTTATGACATCGACAGTCTTATTGCATTGAGCAAGCGAGACACAAGTAAGCATCGAACGTATCCGAGCGACTGAGACGCCACTACACGCGTCAGCTTCCGCGAGACCGCGCATGCGCGGTGTTATGATCGGTTGTAAAATAGACTACTGCGCTGCGAATTGTGACTTTAGAGTGGCAAACTTATTTGACTCTTAGTATAACATAAAAATAATAAATATTTCATTCATGACGTAATTCTTAATTCTTCAGGGTGAATTCGCACACTCGGGATTTCCTGAGAGTGCGTACGGCAGAATGGCGTCCACACTTGTGTCCAAAGGCTACAAGGTGGCCAGAGTAGAGCAGACTGAAACACCCGATATGATGCAGGAGAGGTGTAAAAAAAGTGAGTTCTTTACTATTTATCCGATTTCCTCATTTAAGTAGTCAACCTTGAATTAAAGATGTAAGTTTACAGGCAGGATTGTTTGCCTGCAGACTGCTTGAAAAGTCATTTCTTCGGAACTTTTTAGTCGTTTTTGTGACATGATTAAAAAAAAAAAATCTCTAACCTCTTTTTTAAGGTTTTGATATTTTCCCTTAATGTATATCAGCTACCCAACATCACCCTTAAATATATCCACGCACTTCTGTAACACTCTGTATAATGTCAGTAGAAAGTTTAAAAGGATGTACAGAGTAAACCCATCTGCCTGTTTCAGGTGGTCTAACCAGCAAGTTCGACAAAGTGGTCCGTCGCGAGATCTGTCAGGTGTCGATGAGGGGCGCGCAAGTGTGCGGGCTGCAGGACAACGGCCCGGCCGACCCTTCCGCCGCCTACATGATGGCCATCACTGAAGAGGTACTGGCTCACTACTCGCAATCCTTGCTTCTAATTGATATTGATAAACAAATATCAACCTTAAACTAATGTAGATTAAGTTGATTTCAAATTGGCTACCAGATTTGAAAATATAAGCAATGGTAGTGGTTGATGTACAAACTGAAACTAATGTGTAATACTGGTATTCAGCTGAATCCGGTTTGACTGGATGCCGACCCCAATATAGTTGGGAAAAGGCTAGGCAGATGATTATGATATACATTTATTTACCTGTTTGGAAACTATGCCACGTAATGGCCAAATTAGCCAATCAGCAGTATTATAGCATAGAGCGGTTTCTTGGAGACAAGCTATAGTTGTATTGAAAGAAAGGAGATAAATTTTGTGTGATAGATAAACTGTCAGTGTACAAGGATAAAGTACATGATATTGCCTATTTTAACCATAGATACTAGAGAGAAATCGACTTGAGATGAGATCTTTATTTGGTTCACCATGCATCAATGTTGTACCTAGAACTGCTAGAACTGACGTATTTCACAGGAGAGCAATGGCAGCAGCACGTACGGCATTTGCTTCGTGGACACCTCGATAGGTCTGTTCCACATCGGGCAGTTTCAAGACGACAAGCACTCCTCCAGGCTGCTCACCACTTTGGCGCATTATCCTCCTGCATTGGTAAGTACGGCTCGTGGCTAATGAATAACAGCCCACACACGACGATTATATACCTATTTATTGCCTATTGCAATTATAGCTGCTACTCATGAATGTCTCGTGGCTAAGTAATAATAGCCACATAGGTCTAAGATATTCAACGCTTGCCGAGGCCGATTTGTAGATGGGTGACCATCTGTTTAAGGACCGAAACGCCTCCGTGCCCCGAAAAGAAACGTAACATAACATCATTGATAATCGTTACGGGTAGTCAGAAGTTGGAAAGTTCACAGAATGATTATTCATATATTCTGACCCCTATTCCGGAACAAAGCTTAATCAATTTCGAATCGCTTTTAGGCTGATATCACACTGGCGATTTGCGAGCGAGTTCAAAGCGAGGCGAGTGCGCAACGATCGCGCGCCAAACATGCTACGAAGACTCGCTGCGAACTCGCGGTTAGGTCGCTGTGCACTCGCCTCGCTTTGGACTCGCTTGCAAATCGCCTGTGTGATAAGGCCCTTACTGCTTGACACTGCTGAAGTGCTTTCTAAAAAAAAAATGAAGTCATAATTTTATTCATCCTCCAAGTACTAACTTTAGCACTTAATTTTCTCATTTGTTTTCCAGATAATTTATGACCGTAAAACAACGCCTCGTACGTCCAAGCTCCTCAGCACCCATTGTCACAACGCGCGCAGAGAGGCTCAAAATATATGGTCTCCTGAAAAGACGCTCAAGATACTAGCAGAGAAGTACTACAGAACGAATGCAGATGGAGAGTGGCCCGAGGGGATCAAACCGTTCTTACATGAAGGTAAGGATAATAATGTTATCAGCTAAAATGGTCTCACTGCAGGGAAAGTAGGGGCTCCGTTATCTGCACTTAGACACTCCCGTTCAGTCCGGGGAGAAGCACAAAAGCTTCCTGAAAGATTCTAAGGCTTCGTGGAGCGACGTCACTGCTCCTATATAAAGGCCACGGCTGATTCCTCGGCTCCAAAGCATCCTGTACGGAGTGGGCTGTCTGTGGCGCCTATGTCGCACTGCCATGTGCCACTGGGCAAAGGCCTCTTTCTACTCTAGTGAAGGCATAAACATTAATCACTACACATGCTCAAAGAGATTTGGCAATTTCAAATTAATATTAAGTTAATATTGCTTTTATATTGGCAGATCTAATATCAACAACAATTAAACTGGGGTCATGTAAAACTTCCGTAAACCACGTTTGAGTCTTTCTTTTTTTTTTTGATGGGAAGTCATCAAATGACTATTTCCGCTCTGGGCGGAGCAGAAGGGAGTGTCAGAATTTTACTAACTGAAACCCATCCGTGTTCCTCCTAAAGCCCTCTGCGTTCCAGGGTCACGGTGACTCTTTCGAACAAGTTCCGCAACGTTTGAGTTTTAGCTTGACCATTAAATTAATTATACAGCGCAAATTCCTCTATTTCAGGCGACGCTCTCGGTCTTACCCCAGCTGCTAACTGCTACCTAGCAATAAAAGCGCTAGGCGGCGTGGTATCCTGCCTCACAGACTGCCTCCTAGACATACAAGTGCTAGGCATGAACCAGTTCACCTCCTACGCACCCCCCGACGTGCTAAATAAGACCTTACCGCCCGAGGTTAAGGTTGAAAATCGCTGGGAAGGCGGAAGCACTATGGTTTTAGACGCGATTACTTTGAGGAATCTCAGGATCGTTCAAGATGAAGGGTGTTTGTATGAGAGATTGAATTTCTGTTCAACTCATATGGGGAAAAGGTTAGTGTAATCATTGAAAATATGTAATTTGAAGAACTTAAAATTTAACTCTTGTTGTATTTTTGCGCTAACTGAAAGATTATACTGAAGAAAAAATAATGTATCTCAAACAAGAATTTACTTAGCCCGTATGTGTTGTGAATGCTGTACGCTTACCCTTTTGAACGCCGGAGCATAAACGCATCGGCGTGCCCGCGACGCCAAGCTACAAATTTGCCGTAGGTACTTTGTCATTTGTGACGTTTGGCGTACAGGGCACGCGCTTGCTTGTCACGTATACGTGACAATAGCGTTCAAAAGGTTAAAGTCTGTGTCTTTGCAACAGTTCAACCTTAGTGGAGGATTGATTTCCTGCAAAATGTTGTAAAATAGTGATAGACTTAGGTCTAAGATGAACCTCAAGAAGATTCGGAGGAAAAGCTCTCATATTCTCTAGCCAATCTTAAACATATATCAATATTTTTGTTTTATTTTCAGGTTACTATACCAATGGGTTTGCGCACCAAGCTGCAATTTAACAGTGATAAAGGAGAGACAAGTAGCTGTGAAGGCTCTGTTCGAAAACCAAGAGTTGTGTCAAGATGCTAAGAGTATTCTAACCACATTACCAGATCTAGAAAGGCTATTGGCCAAGTAAGTATTTCATACACTGCTTTCAATACGAAATTAAAAACATAAACTTGTCGATGAACACCAAAAACTGTTAGGCGCCCTATACGACAAGCCATCTAATGTTTGAGTTGCTTTGTCCACAGTCTATACCTAGACCTGTCCTGATCAACAGATCATAGCATTAGGCATAACTAGCTTTTGAAATTCCGTATTATCCCGTTCCCGTAGGAATTTCGAGAAATCCTCTGTCTTAATGTTCCACTACACTCTCCAAGGAACATACATGCCAAATTTCAGTTTACTACGACCAGTAGTTTCGGCTGTGCGTTGTCTGTCAGTCACTCTCTCAGTAACGGAAAAATTTTATATATTGGGTTATGGCAATTTCGTTAAAAAAATGAGGCTACGTGACGACGAATGTTTTGCTCTCTCTTTCACTCACGAGCCTTGTGCTCACAGTGCATTACTTTTAATCAGACTGCCCCAGCCAGAAGAGCTAAAGTAATGTTCCATTGATATTGTTACGAGCTTGGGGTTCGTGACAATAAAAACAGCCAATTAAATAACCAAAATAACACTTTAATTTAACAACACTAATTACAACTTTAAACTCACTAATTATTAAACACAAGTTCACCACTGATCACTTTATTCGCACTTGAAGATCGCTTCCGAAGTATTCGCTTGTATCGCAAATTCAATACTGACTCGGTTGCTTTTTTTTTTTTTTTATGTTCGGCTTCTCGCAGTTCAACCTATAAGGTTGTCGACTGCTCAACCGGGCTTGCCTGTGGTGGCTTTAATATAATATTAAAGCCTCCAGCCAGGGCTTATAAAAAAAACTTACAAACTAAGCGACTACACGCTAAGGGCACCCCCTGCGGGGTACGGGCCTCGGCTTAGGGCGTCGCTGGGGAGAGGACAGCTAGGGACGGGCTGGATCGAACTGGAATTATTATTTAGGGGCGAATTTAAGACTACAGGCGGGGCGGCGCGGGCTGGCTCGAGCAAGGGTCGGGGCGGGTGTTGACGGACAGGTCGCGGCGGGCCTCGGCGGCGAGGGCGGAAGGACGGCGGTCGTGGTTTGCGAAGAGTGCTGGTCTCTTTGCGACTCTCTTGGAGGAGAGTGGTAGAGTCGTCGGGCGTGACGAGGGTATGCCTCGGTCGGCGTACCTTGGAGATGCGGGAGGGTTCGTATCGGGCGGCCGATGCGATAAGGGGGTTACGGTGATTTACAGCAGTGTCGAAGAAACGTTTGGCTATGCGTTCCATGAACAACAACCAAAACAATGTATGGTGGGCAATTTGAGATCTACATGTAGTCTCATTTCGGACGTAGAAGGGGGCACCCGTAATTTTGCGCAGGAAACGGTTTTGGAGCGTCTGCATCCTGTGGAGATGACGTGGCTTTGCGTGTGCAAAGACGGCGCAAGCGTACGTCATGATGGGACGGATGACCGC
Source organism: Mamestra brassicae (assembly GCA_905163435.1). NCBI lineage: Eukaryota > Metazoa > Arthropoda > Insecta > Lepidoptera > Noctuidae > Mamestra > Mamestra brassicae. The sequence goes on along the minus strand of LR991009.1, from coordinate 7,667,672 downwards.
GGTGAAGAGTCGCAATTTGCACTTGAGTGACAATTTGTTACGGGCGGTCGTGATATAATGAAGCCTTCCCTGAGCGAAGGCGGCGCGAGAACGGGCCTGCCTTATGTGCTCAGCAAAGGTGAGGTGGCTGTCCAGGATACTAACTCGGTTGCGGACTACGTGCTCCTTTTATAGGTCTGTTAATGCTAGAAACTTCTATTCTCGAAACATCTGGAAAGTACTCGTAACTACCGCTGCCGACTGACCAGATATCGAGAAGTGTAGAATGTTCTGGCAAAGAAATGTCTAGAAGGTACTTGACTCTGCTATTTCCGCTACTCGATACTAGATGGCGCTAGTAGTAACTTAATGTACCCGACATTAATTCTGGCGCGTAACAATATTATATAAAAAGCTACTTATTTATCGAAAACGCGTACGCACATCTCTGGTTTCCAACTGCCTTGTTTTTCCCGAACTATAGCGCCGTGTAACCTGTAACACAACTGATTACTTTTCAGAGTACACGCTTTAGGTAACCTCAAACGTTCAAAACAGCATCCCGACTCGCGCGCAATATTCTATGAAGAGAAGACGTACTCTAAGCGGAAAGTGCTGGACTTTATATCAGTACTGAACGGCTTCAATGCTGCGTTGAAACTGGTCGATATGTTCGCTGACACGGACGCTACGCTGCTGAAGAGGATCATGCAGTTCCATCCTGACGGAAAGTATCCTGATTATAGGGATACGCTGAAGTTTTTCAAGGTAACTTAGTAATTTGAAACTGTATGTGTAACTTAGTAGAAGAGCTTGGCACATCATGCAGCCTTGGGCTACATTAGATTGAGAGAAGTGAACATTTTTTTTTGTTAAGATATGATATGATATTTATTTGTTACTAGTCTATTTTGTGTGCCATTGCCCATTGCTGGGCTAAGGCCTCCCCTTTTTCTTTCGATCTATTCTGAGCGATCTCTAGCCAGCAAACGTTGTCAGATCGTCGCACCAGTTTGGACATAGTCGACCACGACGAAAATCAATTAAAGCTTGTAAAACAGCCTTCTGCAGCGGTCTGCAGTGGGATAACGGACAACACAGGCTCAAAATAAAATAGTGAAGTTTTAATTCCTACTCTTGTGGCTCCTTGTTCTTCCCAAGACCCTCACAAAAACGATGGTTTCAAATAAAAATATCGTTAAAAAACTTCTAAAGAAACAATATTGTGGTTACTTTTCGATTTGTATTGGTGGCAAGCATACCTGCATGTATGTGAAAATCGCTCGGAAATAGTGCTCTATTTCCGAGCAATGAAGTCTAGGGTTCGATTCCCGGGTTGGGCAGTCTGTTATTGGGTTTTGCGTACATTCTCATCTGGATTTTTGCCCGGTAGATGGCAACAGGCCCACTCCCTATTATACATATTTGGGACTTAAATAAAACTGCAAAAATGAGGGTTTACTATGTCTGATCCTTTGGGGAATACAGTTGTGATATTGTTATTCATATATCCTTATGTTATATTTTAGGAAGCGTTCAACCAAGCAGAAGCTGAGAAAGAAGGTCGCATCGTACCGGGCGAGGGAGTAGATCAAGAGTATGACAACACGCTGCAACTTATAAAGGAGATAGAGGAAGAATTGAAGGAGTATCTCAGTGAACAAGAAAAGTATTTTAAATGTCGCGTAAGTCTTTCACACAATATTATGAGTCTTTTATTGGTAAAAGGGCAATATAAAAAAACCGTCTCTGTGCCTTTACCCTTTAAAAATGCTAATAAGTTAAGAGATTTCATTCCAATATGATTCATGCATTTACTTTGAAAATTAATGTTTGAAAGGGACAAAGGCATCGCCTAGGTCTGAGACATATCTTGTATCTCGGTGACAAACCGAAGTCCTATGTTGACGACAAAGGGTATAGTACTTTTTTATCCCGGTAGTATATTCCTGCAGGATAATTTTCAACTTTAATTCAAATGAAGTCACATCACAAACTTGTAATCAAATAAGCCTTTTTTATTCCAGTTATCATATGTAGGTACAGATAAGAAGAGGTATCAGATCGAAGTGCCGCAGGGCGCCGCGGCCAGGGCTGGCTCCGACTACAACTTGGAAGGAGCAAGAAAGGGATATAAAAGGTTCTCCACAAGCGAGACGAAAGTATGTTCAATTATTTTCATTTGACAGAATTATTGTAAGAAAAACTATTAAAAAAATATACAACCAACTTATAAAATAACTTTAATTTTGGAAGTCGGTGTTAGAATACGAAGAAACAACCAAAAACACCGACTTCCGAAACTAAAGTTATTTTATACTTAGTTGTTTTTTATTTATTTGGAAGTTGGTTGTATTTTTTCACACATTTTAGTGGTAGATACCCCACACCTAACAACACCATAGGAAAGCAAAACGCGCAATTTCGTTTACTTGGATGATATATTTTCTATTTCCTCCAGATATTTTGATTGAAAAACCAAAGTACTGAACCGATTTTGACAAAATTTCTATGGATAGCTCGATGAGTTGGTCTCTATAGGATTGACCTGCTGTCACAATAGACCTGAAAAATATGGAAAGAGGGAAGCAAAGCCTTCGCTCTGCCACGGAACAACATAGGGTTATTATAATAATGGGTCCTCTATGTAGGAAAAATATTTTTTTAGACCTCTGAAAAAACTGACATCTGTCAGGTATTATAACATCTTCAATTTTATTTTTTTTAATTATAATTGCAACTTGAAGAATCTAATAAACCAATTCTTGTCCTAGGACCTCCTAGCCCGAATGATAGCAGCAGAAGAACAAAAGACGAACGTACTAAAGGACCTCAGTCGTCGTATATTCGAGAAGTTCTCGTCTCACTACAACCAATGGGAGACCGCGCTACAGTGCTTGTCTACGTTGGACATACTGCTGGCTTTCACGGAGTTTGCCAGGCAGCAGAGTGGGGATGTGTGTCTGCCTGACGTCACTTATGATGAGGAACAAAAGGTATTATTGAAGGATATTTTATTTTATTCTTACTTTCGAAAATTTTCAGGGATTTTGCCTCGAGTGATCGCAATAGACGACGTGTGGGTATTAAACTATATATATATCTTTGGCTATCCCATCGGTGTCACCAACACAACGTAACATTACGCCGGTGTTCACCAGACGGTTATGCGGATGTGGACCTGTAGGGCTGTAGCACACCCACATTGCGCCAGTTACGCTTAAGTTCCATGAGAACAAGCTTTTTGCTATTACGCTTTGCCATTCACTTCTTTTTTTGGATTGGAGATCATCAAATGACTCCCGCATGGGGCGGAGAGGCAAGCTTAGACTCTTAGTGACTAAAACCCACCCGTGTTCCTTCAAATGCCTGGGCATCGAACCTAGGACCTAATACTAAGCAGTAACGCTTGCGACCACAAGACATGAGGAACAAAAACATTCAAATGGCACTTTGCATTTTTTTCAGCCGTACATAAACATAGTGGAAGGCCGTCATCCCTGCATACCGAACCTAGAAGACTTTATTCCCAATGACACACAGCTGGGCACAGAAGATTCTAGCTTACTGCTACTGACAGGCCCTAACATGGGCGGTAAATCTACGCTCATGAGACAAGCGGGGCTCCTCACTGTGTTGGCACATCTCGTAAGTAACTTATAATTTTATTGTCTTCGCCATGATGGAACGGATTTCGAGGTATAAAATTGGGCAATTCACACGCACATTTCCCGAAATGTCATCATCATCATATCAGCCAATTGCTGTCCACTGCTGAACGTAAGCCTCTCTCAAAGAGCGCCAACTATCCCGGTCTTGAGCAGTCCGCATCCATCCGCTGCCAGCCACCTTCTTCAAATCATCGATCCATCGACCGTCTGTCCGTCTACAGACATGGCCGGTTCCACTTCAGCATGCTGATTCTACGCACAATATCAGTGACTTAAGTTTCTGGCAAATGACTTTGTTGCGAATTCTATCCACCAGAGAATTCCCCAGCATTGCATTGCTCTCCATTGCACGCTGAGCAACCTGGAACTTGTGGACCAAGCCTATGGTGAGTGTCCACGTTTCGGTTCCGTAAGTCATTAAGGGTTGGACGCACTGGTTATAGACCAAAAAGGAATTGTGGGATGGCCGATTCAAAGATATCACACAACTTCCCGAATGTCCCCAGCCGAAGCGTATTCTTCGGTCGCCTCCTTCTCAAAGTTGTGCCGCCCCAATTGTATAATTTTGCCTAGATATATGTATTTTTGCACAACCTCTAGGGTAGCGCCATTTACGATTACAGGTCTCGGGGTGACATGACCATTGCACATGACTTTGGTTTTGTCCAGATTCATCCCGAGACCCACCCGCTTTGAAGAATGGCTCAGGCTGTTCAGCATCACTTCCAACTCCTGCAAAGATTCTGCCATGATGGCAGTGTCATCTGAGGTGTGTGATGTACAGACATCAAGCTACCCGAAACTGTCAAATTTTCCCAATGAACCTTGAAATTTGACAGATTGTTATAGGTTGAAGTGCTGGCGTCTGTACTGACCGTTGATATTTAAGCCCCGTCCCTTACAATCAAGCGTCTTGAAAACATCCTCCAACGCGTTCGTAAACAGTTTCAGAGAGATGACGAACTATCACTGATAGAAAACCGACTGTGGAAATCCAAGGCTTTGGAGCTTTGGCTCGACTTCATTGCTGATGAGCTTCTTGGCTTGACTGAAGTGCATCCTAGTTGGTATTTGGCAGATCTGTCCCAGAGATGAGAGCAGTACTCCATACATGATCGAACTTGTTATATGATGAGCTTTGCTTTTTTTACTTAATGACTCAAGCAAAAACCCAATAAAGATGAGCTGTTTGGGGTTGAAACTGACCGTGGGGTCAGAGTGCTTATGCGTCATTTAAAGAACTTGCTAAACGCTTAGTTCACACTTCGCGTGACCCAAGGGCTGGCTTATAACTCGGATAGAAGATAAGCATTGCCATGTATACAACGTGGCAATGCCACCAGTCTTTTGGGCATACTCCCAGTCGACGGCAATGAATTTTTTGACGCCATTAATTGTACAGGTTGTCCCAGTTCAACACTTACTTGTAGTTATGGAAGATCGTTGCAATCTTAATCTGTACCCTTTTACGAACGCTAAAGTCTATAGTAGCACATTATCGTTTACTTTCGCCAGGGCAGCTACGTGCCCGCGTGCGCATGTTCCCTGAGCCTGGTGGATCGCATCTTCACCCGGCTTGGCGCGTCGGACGACATCTTCTCGGGACAGTCCACGTTCCTGGTGGAGATGAACGAGACCGCCGCTATCGTCACGCACGCAACTGTACACTCGCTTGTGCTGCTGGATGAGTTGGGTAAGTTATTTTAAATTAAGGGTGACTAGCTTCTGCCAGCGGAATCGCGCCCCTGGAACGCAAAGGGCTTTAGGAGGAACACGGATGGGTTTCAGTAAGAGTCTGGCACAGCAGAAAAAGTAATTTGATGATTTCCCATCCTTAAAAAAAAAAAAACACCGGTCAAGTGCGAGTCGGACTCGCGCACGAAGGGTTCCGTACCGTTATCTATAAAAACGGCAAAAAAATCAATGTAAGGGAGCCCCCTTAAATATTTATTGTATTCTGTTTTTAGTATTTGTTGTTATAGCGGCAACAGAAATACATCATCTGTGAAAATTTCAACTGTCTAACTATCACGGTTTATGAGATACAGCCTGGTGACAGACGGACGGACAGCGGAGTCTTAGTAATAGGGTCCCGTTTTACCCTTTGGGTACCGAACCCTAAAAAGTAGGTGTGTTTCATCCAAATCCGTTCAGCCGTTAAGATGAGAAGAGGTAACAAACAGACAGAGAGACCGAGTTACTGTCGCATTTATAGTATTTGTAGTAGTACAGGCTTACGTTTGACCACTTCCTTATCTGATGGTAAGCAATGATGTCGGCGACGATGGAGAACGCACGTCTAGAAGTAACCTATTGGTGGGCCCTTAGAGTGTATAAGTGGCTTGGCCTTGGTTTGTCATATAGTGATGATCGAACTGCCCGTTAGTGTCAAGGCCGCAAGCCAGACTACCGGTCGCAGGGTCCTGGTTTCGATTACCAGGTCAGGCAAAAAGTTGTATTCGGTATTTCCATAAGCAGATTCTCAGCAGTAGCCCGGAGTTTGGAAGTCCTGCCTTCGCCTAATCTCTCCAAAGTCGTATCGGATTGCCGTCCGAACTATCAGAGTAAAAGAACAGAGCGCGGCGTGTACCTGCATTTACACAAAGACACTTGTGCACTATAATATCTTCTGCGTACTTAGCTGTTTTTCCTTGAGATTGGCCAATGACCGAAATTCTGTCGGAAGATTAATTTCTATAAAAATAACCACCCCTTCCCCTTTCATTGTAGGCCGAGGCACTTCAACTTACGACGGCACCGCGATAGCATCGGGCGTGTGCGTGGAGCTAGCCAAGCGCGGCTGCCGAGTTATATTCTCTACGCACTACCACTCGCTGGTACACCACCTGTCTTCGTACCCTGGGATTATGCTGGGGCATATGGTAAGGACTGTTTGAAAATATTTTTATACCTTTTAGTACCTTCTTTAATGAATACTTGGGTGATAAATTTTCTATTTTTCCCAGCTGTTTTGATTTAAAAACCAAACTACTGAACCGACTATGATGAAATCTATATGGGACCAATTGGAACGTATATCCTTTCACATGAAAAAATATTTTTTTAAATCGGTTCATAAATGATGGAGTTATGAGGACGCAAACAAAAAAAAATACAGAATTGAGAACCTCTTCCTTTTTTTGAAGTCGATTAAAAAATCAGCGACCCTGCTTTTGCTTTGCTAAGTAAGCTATGGATCCCTTCGATCTAACCTCAGTCTACACATCCAACAGTGACCACTTTCCTAATTGATATTGCTTACCTCTCACCTTACATTTATACCTGTTCTTCTTACAGGCCTGCATGGTAGAAACAGACGAATCAACACCAGACAGTGAAGACAACATCCCAGAAGAGACCATAACATTCCTCTATAAATTATCCCCTGGTGCCTGTCCCAAGTCTTACGGTTTCAACGCGGCTCGTCTCGCAGGCATTCCTAAAGAAATCACACTTAGAGCACACCAGATTTCCAAGAACTTGGAGAAAGAGGCTACATGTGTCCGTGCTTTCAGGGACCTTATCAAACAGGATAGCCCGAAGGATGTTAGGGCTATGTTGGCAGCCCTGAGTATCTAGTTATGGCAGCTTATGAATCTCTTTATTTTTTTTTAAATATGTATGTGCCAGTATTTTTTATGAAAGTTATGTTGAAGTTTCATTTTGTAGTTGTTATTGTTGCCTGTGCGATCGGAATACTTGATTTTGGAAGAATATTGTTTTTAAATAAACCGACACGTGCAATTTACGCCGCTGTAAATTTGTAGAGAAACTTTAAATTTCCGGTACAAGTTCGCCACAGTATTCCCAAATACTCCCAGTCCTGGAGGCCAGAAGAAACAGTGGGCGACCAACAGCAAAGCGCTTAGTCAATGAAGCTTGACAAATCCCGAAGAAAAGAATAAAATGTATTGGATTCGCAATAAAAATAATGTAAAGGTCGAAAATAACAGGAGTAAGAAAAAAAAATCTAACTCAGCATAGTTTTATGTCCCATATAGTGTCTTATTTTTTATCTACTAACTTTGAACGGCGTAAACTGTACAATCGTGGCCCGACCTTAGTGTCAAAGTAAATAAGTAAGCGCGAATCTGTAGAAGATATTATCATTCATAGGTAGAAGGTATCATTCGATATCACCAATCTCGTCTACGGTGTTTCGATTAATTAATTTTGACCCTGTATTTGCTAAGCTAAATGAATCAATCACTGGTAAATTTTTGGGCTTCATAAAAAAACTTCGAATTTGAAATGTTGGTAATGTTGCCAGTTCCTATTGTTGTAATATTCTGATCGCCAAAGGAAAATACATGTGTTATTGAGTCGATTCATGGAATCGATGTCGCCTGAAAACTGATAACGTGATTATTTTGTGATCAATAATATTACCAGTCTATGATTAAGTACCTACCCACCTGATATTGAATTTATAATAAACAATTTTTGTATCAATATTTGGTTTTATTTTGGAGCTCGTGGCTAAATAATCAATAGTCAATCTTCAAGGTTAAGTAACGCTTGCCGAGGTTGGTCTGTGGATAGGTGACAATCTTAACATACCGAAACTCCTCCGTGCCTCGGAAAGAACGTTAAGCCGTTGGTCCCGGCTGTCATTTGTAGATCTTGGGCAGTCGTTACGGATAGTCAGAAGCCAGATAATCTGACACCAGTCTTGCCAAGGAGTACCGTGTCACCCAGTTAATGGGTTGTGGAGGTCTGGTAGGCAGCCGCTCAACGTAAAATATTCAGTATTCAGCTGAATCCGGTTTGACTGGAAGTCGACACCAATATAGTTGGAAAAAGGCTAGGCAGATGATGATGACTTGGTTTTATTTTGACTCTCACACAACACAACACACTCAAATGTCCACTTATGTCCAGGTTTACACACACGATGCTCAAATCAGTCACTGTTGAATTTTCAACTCTCGGCGCTAAGTCGAGCGTTGAAAATCCAAAAACGCGCTTTTATTTCGGAATTATGTCGCTTTGCTTTAGTGAATACGGGCAACGTATTTTTTTTTTTAAGGATGGGATATCATCAAATGACTTCCTCCGCTCTGGGTGGAGCAGAAGGGCGTGTCAGACTCTTACTGACTAAAACCCATAAAGCCCTTTGCGTTCCAGGGCCGCGGTGACTCCTTTCGAACAAATTCCGCAACCCTGGCAGGCTCTGGCCCTAGCAGGCCCCGTCTCCTATGCTGACATCTCTTTGAGGCGCGCGTGAAACACAACGCGCCATCGACCCGGGCACGGGCAACGTACTTACAAGTAAAATAAAAGCAAATGGAGGCTCGCGAACGAACACTCCGCGAGTCACAACGCAGTCATCATCATATCAGCCGAAAGACGTCCACTGCTGGACATAGGCCTCCCCGGTCGCCACAACAACCGGTCCCAACAACAAGGCGGCGCCAACGCTGCGTGCAGGTACGCGACCGCACAGCGCAGTAGCATATCCATATGACAGCAGGTGTGACGGGTGAGGTATACGCAGCGAAAAGCCAACTTCACAGAGTCATTAAGTTTGAATCGATTTATACTTACCACCGGGTGGAACAAATGACATATTTGTCGCACCTGTACGCAACATACGCGCTTGGACGTGGAATAGCGGAAACCAGCCCGATTTACAGTAGGTACAATACTTACCATCATTTGAAAAGGTTATATCTAATCGAATTTTGGGATTTAATCATTTTGAAACAATATATAGTATTTTGTTCTCTTTATTTTACACATCACCATTGTACTTAAATTACAAAATCATTGCACATCATGTCATCGCAGACACTAATAACCTTTAAATTTATCTACTTATTTACATTCCGTATAAGCATCAACTAACATTACTTAATTACTTTTTATAAAAATATTATACGTAATAATTTTGTGATAGCAATTCGCTTAAATATTATAAGAGTATAATAATTATTTAATAAATGCCTCTGGGATTCAAGTAAAAATTGTAAAAAAAACTTATAAAACGTAAACAAATTGACTAGTTCGGGATTTCGATGAAGAATTTGGGAAGTTCCTAATGTGTTGGATATATCACCGGAAAATTACAGACTCCGTAAGATTGTAACATCTTCATTAGATTATCATTTCTTGGTAGGTATATTATGAAAAAATCGTTTTGTATACAATAAACCCCATTCAAATTCAATAGTTTCCAATATATCCGGAAAAAATAGTTGACAATTTCACGCGGCGTTTGCAATTTGCCGGTGACAGATATAATGAGTTAAACATTATTAGAAGTAAATGTAATCTAGCCCATGATATGCCTTAAACTTGGAAAGAGTCAGATACATTTTAATAATTTCTAAGCAAGGATCACCTCGTCAATAACGACTGTCATAGATTTATGTATGGGTGTGGGGAAATCCAAGAGTTCATACAAAATGTATAAGATATTTAGACTCGATTAATATAGAGGTCACCGCCACTTCTGCGGCAAAACATTAATCGATAGAATATTTACGTATATTTTTAAAAACATAGTCTTGTCTTCACATCTAAAGACATTCAAGAAATCGTCAAGTAAACATAAATTATGTCCCACTCCACATTACAAAAAAACTTAGTTTATCTGGCAAAATCTAAATTAAGTAGCATAAAACTAATTTAATATTGTTTAAGTAGTTTCAAGGAATGCAATCCAACTAATACTGTTGTAAATACAATAATTAATTAATATATTACTGTATAAATAATATAATTTATCGAATCGGTCCCTAAATAATGGGATATTGTTAGATAATTTAAAAATATAAATTTTATAGGAATGTCAATCTCAATAGGAATCGATAATAAAGAATTCATAGAAAAACTTTGCTTTTCATAAAAAAAAAATATAATATCGCGCCTTTATATCCCGTAGAGCAAGAAGACGAGTCCGTTAGCTCTCTGAGATCAGACATGTCATTTCTACTAGGGGCGAAATTTAACATTAATTGTATGGAAAAAAGCTTCTAATATATTTTATCATTAAGTTAATTAAATAGACATTAAGTCACGTCTTCATTATTTTAAGTATCAAAACAACAAAGATGAAACCTTGAAGCCGGTTGACGGGCGAAGTTTGTTACAATCATATCTACCCATCAAACGATACACCAGCCTTGCCAAGGGTTACGTTATGCAGTAACTGGGCTTGGGAGGAGGATATTTTGCTGCATCCGACATTGTTGGGAACAGGCAGGCAGATTGGTCATTCAACCAGTTCCAAGATTCGCTCTTCGTTGGGTAAGAAGTTCATCATTGATGGTTTATAAACTCTGATACATTTAAAATCTTTTTCTGCAGTCTCGTCATATTTAAGCACTATTTAAAGAGCTAAAATATAAGTACCTGTCCTTTGTCCTCCTTAGAAAAATTTAATCGTAGATTAAGTAAAATGGAAAGAATACGTTTTTTTAGCAAATAGGAAGATATTTTAAAGTCAAATATTGAAATTATATCTATTCCAAGAAATGGACAACATTGAACAGTAGTTTGCTTAATTATGTCATACAATAATCCTAAAAAGAAAGCCTCCAATAGTAAGTTACTGTGTCTTCATGGTGTTGAACCTGGCTTTAATAAAACAAAGAAAGAAAATATCAGATGCAATCTCAATTGGTATGAGATTCATAGAGATGCCAATGGGCCACCAGAAAAGACACAACAAATTTAACAAAAACAATAAAAAATCGACGAATATTCCTGTAACATAGGTGGTAAGAAATGGAACCTCCGGTCAGAACTAATATTTCAAACAAAGTGTCCATCTCTGACACATGAAACAAATGGCAGTCATAACGAATGTCGCTTTAAAAACTAAATTGTCGTCTATTTCTAACACTATATAATAATAATTTTGATAAACCGTTAGATGATATATTCAGCGTAATTTCATAATTTTTGGTAAGGCGAAGCTTACTACCAAATATTTTGTTCCGTCCATTTATAACTTTCTATAGTTCAGCACCATTTCGCACAATTTACCTATAATTCGTACCTTTTAGTGTGTTGTTGTGAACGACCGAATAGTGCAGACTTGGCTTGAATAAGATCAGTATTTCAATTATGGCTTTAAAAAGTTATATGGCTGCTTTTGTACTTAAAAAACACAATTTGTCGAATGCTAGCTGAGATATGACCATACATAACATTTAATAAATATCTAACGCATTTAAGCAACTAACTTGCAAAAATAGTTGAAGACAATAAGTTAGGAATTATATAATTCAAATTCAAACACACTTCTCATACGAACTGGAGATATTTAAAATGGAAAAGCTTAACCTAACAAAAATACTCAATCTAAATCAGCTTCGACTCCAAACGAATCCAGTTTATTATCATTGCTCAAATCTATTAAAGCTGAACGCGACTCTAAAGCCGAAAATAGACTTGTAACGCTTGACGCGACGCGACAACACGGAATATTACACGCTATATTCATGAAAAGAAGGGATAGTGCTATTCCTTTTGTATCTATAGCTTCATCTTTCTCACACAAGAAAAAAAATGGCTTATAAAAGGACGCGAAAAGCTCTTAGGCTATGTTTCCATCTGCAACCAGCTTGCATGCTAGTTACATTGCATTGCGAGCTACTGAAGTATCATGTGAGCAATTGCTCGATCGTGTCCTGCAATGTAATTAAACTTGCATGCAAGTTGCTTGCAGGAGAAAGATTGCCTTAGGCTAGATTCTCTCCAGGCTATCTGGGTATTGAAGTTCCCTCGAGTTTACAATTGTCGCGTCACGAGTCACAGGTCTTCAGCTAAAAGCACAGCAGTTCAACTATTCCTGTATTCCAAGCCTACACGTGACGCGGCCGCTACAACGACCTACACTCATAGCTCGTCGAACGACGAACTCTCCCGCTCGTCGAATGGCCGCGCTCGCTCGCCCCACCGCTCCCATCGCTCCGAGCTGAGAAGCGACTCCGATTCTTCCTCCTGGCTCGGGGTCGGATACACGATGCCGTCGCCGAAGCTATAGTGTCGATTTTTATTCATTATGTTGGTAAGATTGTTTTTGTTGAACAGTTGGAAGAAAATTTTAAAAATATCAAGCGAATACTGTTTTAAATTGGTGTAGGTGTGCAATCATAATCTTTTGTGATAGAAAAGTAGCAATATTTGCAATAAATTAATGTGTTGCTTAGGGCTTTGCTATGAAAGCTGTGAATAATTCTCAATAATGTAATTTACGTTGAAAGCTTCAGGGGCTTTTATTAAATCTTGAATTGTGTAGTTTTAAGCCAGTATGGTACTAACTGTGACTGTGTAACTATTCCCTTGTAGAAAGGAGTGGACAGGCGACGTCTTGTAATAGACAACAAAAAAAGGCGATTATATCACGAATTTCTTACCTAGAATGTTTCTCTCTGGCATTTTCTCAATAAATATGTATTTTAAATATTTGTAACATTTTATAAGTAAGGGTATTATGTTGAGCCGCATATTGATTTTAATTAAACACGATAAGAAACGATCCTTACCTCTTGAAAAGTTTGTATAAATTCTTTACTTAAATATTTACTCGCTTATTTATTGTACTAGGTGTAAAAACATTTAGATGAGTATGTTAGTGGCCCATAAAATGTCGTATGTACTAGGCCTATTGTGATACTATGCAGGATAACATTGTATGGCGATGTCATTGAAAGAATTCATTAGTGACAATTTAAGTATAATGTCGATTCAACCTTGGCAGCGGCTCGGAACACGAAGCAAGTCGCTGCGCAGTAGCAAATTCTTGTGGGGGTGAGGGGTGGGGTACTGGGCAGCGAGCGCTCTTCACAGCCACCATAAAGTTTGAATCTTATCGCCAATAAGTTTGACGCACCCTGTACGGCCAACCTTGCTATCAAACTTACTGACTGGCTTTTCTTTTATCCACAACATGAACCACAACAAACAAAAAAGGTAAAAATCAAGACAAAGATACACGACATCTTGTTTGGATATTTTCTAGGTCACACAAAACCAGTTATGACCCGTGCACACTAAATCACTCATCGTCTCAATGACATCACCACATAAATCACCCTGGGATATGACACATATCTACAGCGTGCTACATCTAAAGTACAAGCGCAACTTATACCTCACTTTGCGCACACTTGCATCTAAATAAAGCTCCTACATCTGTCTTAACTAACATGCAAAAGGACACCTGAATAATGGGCTACCTACATAAAAAAAGAAGTGAATGACTTAAATTTGGAATCGTTATCAAAAAGGTTGGATGGCGCCAATGAATGAAAAGCAACGTTTAATTAGTCGAACGGATTTATTTAAATATATTGTAATTGTAATAAAATATAGCGAAATGGAAAGTGTTAGGTCCTTATACTATTTGCGGGACGGTCCGGCCCTTTCTGGGGCAAAGTCGCCATCTCTCAGTCTCGCGGCCCAGCTCCGAGCTAAAATATTAATAAACCTTCTTACTTGTCTATTATAACCGTTATAGAAGAATAGAATTTTTTAATAGTAAATTTGAAAATAGAAGCGTGAGTGCTACAGACATTTGTTTCTTAAAGTTGGTAGTGGAGTTATGATTTTGTGAAAAATACATTGTGTTGAATGTTACTTTTACTTCATAAACTTGTTACTTACTTTAATGTATTTTTTTTTTTAATTTCTCAAGGATGATAAGTTTGATGATATAAGTCAGTTATATTTTTAATCTAAAAAAAAGCTAAATGTAAAAACTTGCTTTTTTGGATGTGTTTAGATATTGTTTTAATTTTGGTAAACACTATCCTAATATAGACAAACAAAAGTAGAGTAAAAAAAAGTTAATCTGTAAATCGTTGAACGTATCTGCAGCACCCAAAGACATGCATAGACAAGACATAGACTGAGAGAATAAGAGAAAAGACAATAAATATCTTGAAGATAAAGATGTATAGTTACATATACAGCACACAGACGTTTTAAATTAGAAAATTAGTAAAACACTCCCGATGAAAGTTATTATATTCTATACTATCGTATTATTCGGCTTCGTTTGCTTGCTAGGCTTGCTATCACTACTGCTTTCTACTCAAGCATTGTGTGATCAAAATAAGAGTAGCATTGTGAAATAAAAAACAAAATCAAAGAACGAAATATTTTTATTGTGCACAAAACATACTTACAAAATACATTTCTAACTTTATCAGTCTTGTGTGTTGTATTTAGCTCAGAAATAAATGCATTAAAAAGCAATTTGCACGTTGCACAGTAGTCTTTAATTGAATCATAATTATTAAAATATTAAACACAAATGTCAGCTGTAAGTTACCACATAACTTGAGCATATTATATCTAATCATTCATTTTAAGTCTATTGCAAGTAATAAAATGTATCTATAAGGTTAGGTTGAGCACATACATGTCAAAAAGGCACTTTTGGTGTATAAGAAGTATTCGAGTAAAATTATTCTATTACGTAGGTACCTATTAAATGTTGAAATAAATTTATCTATCAGTATGTATTGACACACAACTCGACAAAAAAAAACCAATGATTTAGTCCTTACAAAGGACAATAGTCACTAAGCTCAGACTCGACTAAAAAACAAACGAGAAGTCAGATCAAATAAAATATTCAAAAATAGCCGCCGATCACATCATTTGGCAAGTATCGATGCATAATTCAAACCTTATTCTAAGGGTACAAAGTTTATTTTAAGTTTCAATATACGTTATTTTGAGCCCACGTCAATCGTTTAAGGGTGAGCTTCAATAATTCGTGTTCATTTTTCGCGTAGAAAAAGGACAGAAAAATTATGCGTGATAAGAGGTCTGTATAACGACGCTAGAAGATGTAATTCCTACACTGAAACTGATTCAGTGGCGTGTTACGAGCCTATCTTAGGGGTGCGTATTAGCTAGATGTTTAGGCATGATATCCTCAAGGTATGTGGTTGGCTGAGGGGTGTTCGTCCTTGTCTGACCTGGAGCGCGTGGTGCCCATGGACTCGTAGCCGTGAGTCTCCTGGGGCGTGGTAAACGTCTGAAGCTGGTGTTCCCGACGGACGGGGTATTCGCACCCGTCGCCCAGGCTGACAACATTACACCCATAAGAGAGGGATTTCAAATGCGTGGCGGGGACGATACTACGTTTGGTTCGAGAGATAGGGGAAACTAATAAGAACTTAAGAAGTGATATCTTCAAGTGTCAAAAACTCAAAATCAACTAATGTGAAAAGGATGATTTGGGACATAAAAAAAACAATATAAAAATATAATATAACCAGGTGATTCATGCATTAACAAATATTGGTCATTAAAAAGGTGATGCGTTCGCCCACGCCACGTTAACATAAGTAATTATTTTTTTTAGGGTAATTTTTGCAGTATTGATATTAATAATTATAATATATACAAAAGTTTTATGTGGTGACCTGCCAAAATATGTAAATAGGTGGAAGCTAGCGGAACGAGCAATTTTAAGATTATAGGACTTTATTTTGCATAACTCCAAAACCCAAGCTTTTAAAGTGTAATTTGTTGTTAAGTATAAACAAACATACACACATTCTATCTATGTTAGACCGCTATTTCATTTATGTTAAGTTAAAGATTTAGTATAAACAACAAACACCATCTATCTCTATTTTAATGACAAACTAAACTAAAACAAATACTTATAAAAGTATTTCCGAAGATAAACAATGAAAATGAAATGAACGAATCTTCTAATGGGCGATATTGTACATAAATATTGTATTTATTATTATTCCTACACATACATATTTACATAAGATAAAGTGAATGAGGCCCTACCTTCATGCCTAGTTAGTACAAGAGACATTTCCTCCGACGTTGCTTGTAAACTGTTATTCGGTTATTCCTCAACACTAGTCTACACACACGAACAAATGTTAGAATTGGTCATTCACTTCTTTTTTCATCAGACATGTAAGGGGGCATGCACACAGGTCACACTTAACACGCAAATATTATATTTGTAGAATCCATAGACCTATAAACGTGCGAATTGACTATTTACCCAAACATGCTGTTTAGCAAGTTCCGTGTTGCCATAGTTACGTCAGTGTTGCCAGAACCTTAATGGCCCATGTTTTTTTTTTTATTATTAAGAAAGAGGTTTTACCTGGTGAAGACGGGTACAAGCCAGAGGTTAGGACTGTTACCGAAGACCTCCTTGAAGTTGTTGAAGCGGCCGATTGAAAAACCATTCTTGTCCGCACCTCCCCGGAACATAGGTGCTCTAAATGACTCTGCAATTGTAGAGTACAATATTGTATTAGTATTTGGCTTTAAGAGTTTTATTTTACTGCTGGGATACAGGCCTTCTTTACTGTAAGAGGGAACGAGCTCTAGCAGTAATCCAGTACGTGGGCGTTGGGAGATGTCGTATGTCGCCTATTCTTTGGTTCTAGGGTATCCTGGGTTTAGAACTCTCGACTTACAACTTGTAAGTCGGGGCTCTATTTATATACACTAGCTTTTGCCCGCGACTTTATACGCGCATATCACGTTTTTGCCCGTTCCCATAGCCTTCCTCATGAATCTGGCTATGAATATGATACACAACAAGAAATTTCCAAATCCGACTGTTCCAGAGATTAGCGCGTTCAAGCAAACAAACTCATCAGTTTTATTATATTAGTAAAGATAAACAAATACACGTTTTCCCAAATGAAAAAAATACAGTATCTAATTTAAAAAAAAAACTTCTTTACTATAACTAAGTAATATCTATATTAAGCTTATATCTAGTATTACCTAAATTTTACTGAAAACACATTAATGGGTAAAAACTAACAAATCTAATGGCAATTACTACCTACACTAACACAACTATTATTGGAAATGGCTGCAATTACCATGGACCAAGTTCTTAATCATATTGTTAAGGATCTGTCCTGTAGGACTGCCCAAGCGGCGGTAATAAATGAGCATATCTGAAAGGAAACTTTTACTTTAGTTTTATTTTACAAAAAACATTATTTACAATTTCAAATTTCAGATCATCGTAATTGCAGTCAGTTACCAGAATTTTTGTGAACTATCTACACAAAAACCATCGACAAAAGATTTCATTAAATGATATGGCGCCAAAAGATTTAAAATAAAAAAAATACCGTGTAAAACTTACCTAAAGTAGTCCTATTATTGATAACGAGGTAGCAATGGTATCCGAAGAGCGAGCCCAGAGATATAGCGAACATCATGGCTACAAAAAACGCGAACACTATGTGATAGCCGCCAGAACTCGCTGCCGCTCCGAAGTCGCCCTGAAAACGGACTCAACACATCACTAAACTAGCAACATGGAATTCCTACCAAAAAATAAAATTTTGTCATATGGCAACACTTTTTGGATTAACATGGCAACTCGCTGGTGACGTCATTTATAATTCATTAATTAATACAGGATGTTTAGGTAGGATGATGTAGGCCTTCTTAGACCGCGTTTTCACCCGCAAGCAACTCGCGTGCAAGTTTAAATTACATTGCGGGGCATGATCGACCGCTTGATCACATTATACCATTTTAGCGCGCAGTGTAATTCATTTCGCATGCGAGCTGCTTGCAGGTGGAAACCTGGCCATGGCGGAAACTATTAGCGGCTTTTAATCCCACATTATTTAATAACTTGGCTTAGGAAAGTTTATAGTTAGACTGAGAACGGATATGATGGTGGAGACCAAAGGTGGATGAATTTTGTGAAAGATCATTCCACCTCAACTGTCTGCTGATGTGACAGCGAATAGAGATGTATGAAAAAAAAAAAACATTTTGACAAAAAAATACAACCGAGTTCCAAAAAATAAAAACACTTTAATTTCGAAAGTCAGTTGTTTGGTTGTTTTTTCGTTTTTATTATGTTATGTTTTTGTTATTTGGAGATCGGTTGTATTTTTTGTCAAAAAGTTTTTAATTTCATTTTATAGTGGTACCCCACAAGAAAGTAAAATACGGATTTCTATTTACTTGGATGATATGTCATCTAAGTAAACGGAATTGTGTATTTTTTCCAGCGATTTTGATTTAAAAACAAAACTACTGAACCGATTTTGATGAAATTTCTATGGGACCAAACCAATCGGAAAGTTTAAACTTTCACATTATGAAATCATTTTTCAAATCGGTTTATAAATGACGGAGTTATGAGGTAAAAGAGTATACATAAATACAACCGAATTGAGAACCTCATCCTTTTTTTGAAGTCTGTTAAAAAGAAGACAAGCTGCGCTTAACCCAAATAAATTGGGATAAACGAGGGAAGATGACGTCTTGACTAATTCTCAGCATCGTCGTTACGTAATTATGTGGGATAAGGTATAAGGGTCCATTAAAAAGAAGTGATTTCGAGCCAATTGCCATGATAAGATTTGGTTTCATTTAAATAACAATCAAGAAATAGAAAATAGTGTCTTTGAACGTCATATGAATAAAATGTAAAATCAAATATAAGCAAAATAAAATTGATTTTCTACTGCAAAGTTTACATATCTACAAAATAACGTAAGATTAATGCGATTACGGTAAATACCGGTTTTTAATCCGAGTATAATAAAAGTATTATTAGAAGTATGACAACATTAATAAGTGCCAAGAATATAAACGAAGATTTTAATACGTAATCGCATCATGACTCACAAAAATGACTACTCGTATCACTAAATTCCTAGATTAGCAAAAAGATATCAAGTGCCAAGTGATTTTGATACTCAAAACTTTATATTCCCCACTGTTTAAATGTATAAAAATAGTTTTAAAAAAGATATAAAAATATGAAGTCATCCCACTGCGAAACCGGTTCTTAACATTTAAACAATGTGGAATATAGATGATTTATAAATAGTGTGCGAATCATGTGAATTGAACTAATGGTTACCTGATAAAACACTTATCAAAAGTTTATCAGATAAAATGTCAAGGTATATCGGATGATTTCACCTAGCTACGTATGAATTACTTTGATTGTGGCCGAAACTAATCAATGGTTGCTACGATCAATGAACATAATTATGCAGAAATGCGAAAAATGTCCGACGTTGCACGTTGCTCGACCAGTTTGTTATGTATATACCACTAAACTAGTGGCACTATATGTTTAAATTGCGAAATGCAACGATTACTGAGAAATGGGGCATCGTTAATGTGAGTTCATTAAGAATTCATTGATAACTGGACGCTGTTAAGCATTCGTGTGTCAACCAAACACGTTAAAGTTTTTTGAGACCAATCTTCCTTTTTCGCTTGTGTTAGGACATGAAGTTATGGTATTGTGGTAATTGAGCATAAAAATGGTTGCTGCTTAAATGACTGAGGGTTCTGTTACATTTAGCATTAATGCGTTATTAACACATTAATGCAACATTTTGATCTGTTGATTTAAAATGAAAATCAGTACTGATTATTACAATAAATACTATTTTATTGTATTTCTTTTTTTAAAGCTTTAATTATTATTACTTGTTGTGTTTCACATTACAAATTTGCTTAAAATTAGAAATACAATAAATTAATTATATCGAAATCGGTCTCAAAATTCACAAACAAACAAACACTCACTAAAAACAAATCTTAAAAAAAAAATTGAATGGAACCGACGACGGGCGTCAAGTGATAAAACGTTGGAAAAACTACTGCGCGGAGTGATGACATGGGAGAGCTTAATAACGGTAATATAACATTAGCGACAGAAGAATCTGATTATCCTACCATCAGGAAAGACCAAAAAATCACCGCGTAAGGATGCTATTACAGCCGAAATACAAAAAAAAACCTAGGTCTGTCCGGCAATAAAGGCTATCATCGAAATCTGTAATACCATCTGGAATACTAGAAGATGGCCAAAAGTCAGAACCGGTGTTGTGGTGGTAGATGATGTCTAACTGTATAGCTTTACATAAGAAAGGTTCTTCAAAAGACTGTGGAAATCACAGGACTATAGCGTTAATACCTCATGCAAATAAGATCCTCCACCATGTTATCAATAGACGTCTTAACTACTTTCTAAACCGACAGATAACCGAAGAGCAGGCAGGTTCCGTCAAAGGCAGAGGAACGCGGGAACAACCCTATGGTCAACAATGGGACAAATTGTGGAATGTACTACTTAAAATAGGAGCTCCTGAACACCTGGTTGGTTTAATGCAACCTCTGTACAGTAAAATCTTGTACCCTGCGCTTTTGAACATACATGGAGAGTACATTATTCGGAAGATCATTGAAGAAGAAGAAGATTGGGAGAAGGGTTTCGCTATTAGTGGAAAGAGACGATCAAATGTCCATTATGCCGACGACACCGTTCTGGTGGCAACATCCATTGAAGAAATGAGAGATCTGTTCCAAAGACTCGAGCTAGAAAGTACCAACATCTATTAACTAAAGTGATGATAGTGGATCGAGCCGGAAAGCTAACAAACGTCAACTGCAAAATTACTGGCATTAAACTCGTCAACCGCTACATGTACCTGAGCTCCCAAAACGGCAGAAAGATGAAAAAAGATGCGTATGACCCCGTTATACGACATCTGTAAGAAAAGGGAATTGTTATTAAAACCAAGATGAGATTGATTCGAGCCCTGGTATTCCCTATCTTCCTGTATGGAGAGGAAACTTGGAGTATCCTGGTCCGAGAAAGGATTTATGCATTCGAAAGGTATTGCTGAAGACGGACGTGTTCTGTATGGTGTCGGACGTTAATGAATACCACCATCCCGTCACTTCCCGTACGTGTCGTAAGAGGCGACTAAGAGACTCACCAAAGCATGGGCAGCAGCATTCTCTGTGCATTGCAACAGCTACACTGCGATCGCCAACCCGCCTGCATAGCGAGGCCTATGTCCAGCAGTGGACGTCATTCGGCTAATGATGATGCTGGAGACGAATGCTAAGAATACTTTGGACAACGAAACGCACCAATACATCGATCCTGACCCAGCTCCGAATAAAAACTCGCTGGTCCTTTCGCTTTCCTTTATTATTCGTAAAAACAAATTGTGGTTGCAAACACCGAAGGCAAAAGATCGCGCGGTCGTTCACCAACACGATGGACCGATCAAATGAAAGACTCTCCTCTCATCCTCCAAATTCTACACGGCCGTAAGAGACGAGTTGGACAGAAACCGGCGGAGGCAGATCATCCGCTCCAGGTGTAATCTTGATGCTAACCATGATCCTCAGACATGAAGGACGGACCCCAGAGAGATTGCTCAGCTACCTGTGCTCGCCCAATTTTGCATTTATTTTCTAACTCACGATTTGTGATTGCAACTTATTTTTTATTATTTATTATTATATAGGGTGTCCCAAAACTCAACGTCAAGCCGAAACGGGGTGACAGGATTGATCATAACCATCACGAGAAAAATCTGAAAAAAAATCTATCCCATGCAGTTTAAAAATTATGGGCATTTTAAGAAAAACCTAGAAATTTGATCAAACTGTACCATTTTTCGGTTATTGTGGTTATTCTTTTTTATTTTTGTTCATTTGAACTTTGGAAACGTAATCCTAAATAACATTTCTAGAATCCCAATAAAAAATAATGACACAATTGCCTCAAGTTTCCGAGAATTGAGACTATTTGTTAAACTACGAATTTAAAATTTTCAAGATTCGTCGACTTTGACAGGCCCTCCTATAAAAAAAATGTACTAGAGTGCCTTGGCAAGTGGCATTAAAAGTTGGCGCATTTAATCAGAATTCTAAAATGGTACAATACTTGTTAGTTCCATACAATAGAAAAGAGTAAAAAAATTAAAACCTCAAGTAACCCGATTTTTGCTATCTCATTTTACTCAGTTAAAATGTTTTTAATTCACACAAGCTCTAGGTAGGTTCTTAATTTTAAGACAAAATGATGAGAGAGATGGATAATGGGTATGTTCGCCATGAGTGAGCGAGACAGATAGTGACGCCACTTTTACCAAAGTGAAAAAAAGTTAGTAAAATTAGTAAAATAATTAATACGAATACGAACGTGCGCAGTAGACGAATGAGCGAAACGTACTAACTGGTTGGTGTCGGACTGGTAGCGTAGCCATTTGCTTGGCTGAAACTAGTGCGAATGAAACAGATAGATGCCATAGCATCTATCTGTTTCATTCGCACTCGTTTAAACGACGCATCTCCGTCTCAATGCGTGGCGTCACTATCTGTCTCGCTCACTCATGGCAAACATACCCATTATCCATCTCTCTCATCATTTTGCCTTAAAATTAAGAACCTACCTAGAGCTTGTGCGAATTAAAAACATTTTAACTGAGTAAAATCTGATAGCAAAAATCGGGTTACTTGAGGTTTTAATTTTTTTACTCTTTTCTATTGTATGGAACTAACAAGTATTGTACCATTTTAGAATTCTGATTAAATGCGCCAACTTTTAATGCTACTTGCCAAGGCACTCTAGTACATTTTTTTTATAGGAGGGCCTGTCAAAGTCGACGAATCTTGAAAATTTTAAATTCGTAGTTTAACAAATAGTCTCAATTCTCGGGAACTTGAGGCAATTGTGTCATTATTTTTTATTGGGATTCTAGAAATGTTATTTAGGATTACGTTTCTAAAGTTCAAATGAACAAAAATAAAAAATAATAACCACAATAACCGAAAAATGGTACAGTTTGATCAAATTTCTAGGTTTTTCTTAAAATGCCCATAATTTTCAAACTGCATGGGATAGATTTTTTTTCAGATTTTTCTCGTGATGGTTATGATCAATCCTGTCACCCCGTTTCGGCTTGACGTTGAGTTTTGGGACACCCTGTATATATGGCAATAAACAATTTCATTTCATTTCATTTCATATGTTAACCGAAGTATAACACATGATTGCTTTTTAATATAGTCGTAGTAAATTTTCGCATTAATATGTAAGGCACATAAAATATAAATGCTAAACACAAACCTTGATGAAAGGAATTAAGCAATAACCATATTTGTAGACAGAATATTGTGCGATTTTTTTTCAACAAAATAGATTGCACTGCCGTAAGCCTTATGATCTGAAGAGTAAGACTGCATTCATAACTTAATACCTGATTTTCTGTGGGTTAACACGCGAATGCTTAACAGCGTCTGAGACTGCATACACCTGTTACATCGTCGTGTTGAAAAATGTCGTCACTATAATTTCTAACCCGTGCGTAAAAATAAAAGAGACCTATTTGGTATTTACCTGGCAAACGATAACAACTGGATATTTAAAGGGAATGCCGTTAGCCCATTGATATATTTTGAACGTAATAAAAACCCGCTCGTCAAGCAACGTGAAATGATAACACATACTATTACTCTGATATGACAAAATGAACGTTGTACTGAGCGAAATAATAATAATAACAAAATCTAATCTATGTAGCAACATTAACCTATTGATCGCGCCAACGTAAACAGGCTTAATTAAAGTGTAAATAATTAAACAATTACGTTAATCATATCCATGCACACTTTAGAAACGGATCCTTTCTCAATCAAACGGTCGCAGTGGGCATACTTGTAATCCTGATACATCTGGAAATACATCTACAATTGTCATTTCTCGCAACAATGCCAGCAGTAATGGCGTCCAATATCCCAATAACACTGCTGCCCTACCAGTGCAATTGAATCTACAAACTAAATTCTAACATTTATAGCAAACTTTTAGGGTAGTTAGATACATTCTCAAAAGAAAATAAGGTTACTTGCAAAAAAATCCAATCACGAATACGGCTTTAAGGATTAAATACTGGCCAAGAAGAATATACACACGAAAAAGTAAATAAAAGAAGTTATATACCTTCCAGAACTTAATGAAGTAAGGAAGACACGTGGCCATGATGAATATGCAGTAGACGAGAGCATATCCGAGGAAGAGCATGAAGAACTTGTAGTTGAAGAAACAGACGCAGTTGTTGACCCACGGACAGTGGTGGTCCATCTTGAGGACGCAGCGGGAGCATATGCTGCAGTGGTGCGCGCGGTCGGGCTTGACCAGCACACATCTGTTACAGTAGCGGACTGAGCCGGACATTGTTCTGGAAAACGAGTTACTCATATTTGTTATATAAATTTGTTAACTTGTTCATCTAAATCTTTATTGAACAGCAATACAACATATTATCTAATTTAGTTGGTCCATTATGTCCCACAACTAGACCTTTGCCTCCCTTCTCCTTTTTCCACATCACTGCTATTGCGTGCCAGTGCTTTCGGTAAGAGTCAAGTTCGTCTCTCCACCTGCGTCTTGGGCTGCAGCGATGTCGCCTAGCATCATACATCATATAATACACAGCGATGATGAATTTCATGTCTCAAAGACTATCTTAACTCAAAAGTTGAGTTTCCCCCCAAAATAGCAACCTGTTCACTGTAGAGTTATACATTTTTGCAATTTGTTTTTGTGGTATCTTTTCCAATTTCACCATTCAAGGGGCAACATTGCCAGACGAAAAAACTTAAACTGGCTAAGGCAATCTGGCTGCCTGAGGTCATGAAAAGAACATGAATAAAACGTAAAGACCTCATTTCCTTTTAAGGACGTATATTGATTCCACTGTAGCATTATAGTTAAATTATCAGCCAGTACAAGACTCCAGGAATAGGAATGTAATAAATGAGCTAAATTGAGTTAATTAGGACACATGGTAAGGCGCGGTGATGATAGGTGGAATGGAGAAGTGACTTAGTGCTGGACAAGGATTGGTACAAGGAATGTTGGTCGTCCGGCAACGAGATGGGCACAGGTAGAACCTGGATGGTCTGTAGGCACAGGAGAGTCAGGGTTGGCACAGTAAATGAGAGGCCCAGCAGTTGGCCAAGTTGGGCTGTCGATTATAAAGATGATTATGTGGCTCTTTACCCTGTTAGATGTAATCCTCGCCTAAGGTTTGATGTCTACATGAGTGAATATTATTTTTCGAAAGGTAGGACAAAATCTTTTTGGATGTTTTATTAAGATCATCAATGTACAAAAAGTTTTATAAGAATAATACGTCCTTGTCCTCTGCTATACTATGTAGTACTTTATGCTATAAAATGAAGCAGTATAAGGAGCTCATTATTCTAGCAGATTTTTATCCGCTAAAATGCGAGCGGATTCTTTTAACTTATTTGCTAACAATTCTTGGAAACAAGAATACAGTTACAGTTCTAAATATAACATTAGTTACACTTTATTACCTACTTAATCAGTAAACATTGTTTTTTTTTCTCAATTCTAGCTACTCAGTAACAATGTATGGACAAACCTCGTCACAACGGGTATGGTTTCTGCAAAGCTTTCTAATATCTCATTTTTCTGTTCACTCGGACAAAGAAACCCCGTGACGGTTCTTACAACTTTTATGAGTCTAGAATTGAGAAAAAAATACTAAATGAAATAACAATATAGGAATAGAATAATAGTTATTTTTTCCTTCTTCGACTATGTGAACTTGGAAAGGTTAGGTTCGAAAGGGATGACGGGGGCTTAGTTTGCTCTCTTTGTTAGCTGTCTTGAGCCCCGACATCCCCTTCGAACTCAACTGACCTTATCGGGTTACAAGTTTCCCAGCTCGCTTCTGGGTAGATTAGTCGGCTGACTAATCTACCCAGAAGCGAGCTGAGAAGATTAGATTGCTTTTTTTTTGCTCAATTCTAGCTACACATGAACAAAATAAAGACAAACCTCGTCAGCACGGGTATCGTATCGGCAAAACTTTCTAATATTTCTTTTTTGGTATTTCTTTTAAGACAAAAAAGTTGCGTGACTCTAGAACTGAGAAAAAAAAACTAAATGATTTTGCGTCGTGAGCGAAGCTCAACGGACGGCCAATCCGGCATCAGCCGAACTATGTAGCATTACAGTCTAACTATGTGAAACTATGGTCGTACGTGGGCGACCGAACTTGACCGAAACTGAGCGCGTTCACAACCGACATTCCCGACATCCACTCTACGATCACACAACAGTCCCGGGTAGGCTTAAAAGCCGGAAGAGTTTTTTTCGTCGCTCAGAGGCCATCCAAGACCGTCCACCGAATGTGAGAACAAAGTTGTGGGAAAAACATCATCAACCACCACCCGACTACTTGCAACCCCAGGAACTGCCGCCTGGACGTGATCTGCAGTGGCGTATATGGAAAGCGCTGAATGGGTTGAGCTCCTAAGTAGGCCGCTGCAGACACAACCTGGCGAAATGGGGTTTCATAGACCCGTCGGATACACAATGTGAGTGCGGTGCTCCTGTTCAAAGCATGAGCCACACGTGGGAGTTCTCCTAGCGCCCATGCACCTGTACTTTCGGGGATTTGGTTAATGCCACCGACGCTGCGATTGACGTGGCCATCCACTGGACCCAAAGAAACTGAGGAGTTAACCATCGAATCAAAAAGAAGAAGATCCGACACCAGTCGACTTCGGGATGAGCTTTCATCAAATGACTCCTCCGGCTCTGGGTGCAATAGAAGCGACTGCTCCCAGACTGACTAAAATCCATCCGTATTCCTTCGATTGCCCTTTGCTTTAAAGGATGCACTTGACGACATATCTGAAGAACATCGCTAATGAGGGCAGTGTATGTATGACCTAAGGCGTTCACGCCGTTGCCATATACATCCGCGATACGATATTTGATTGGATAATTTTGAGGCACAAGCACAAATTAGTTTTTACCGTAAAATTTTGTCGTAAAGGGTAGCGTCTTAACATAGACAATACAAGTGTTTAACGTGATACTGACTTTAACTGTTCACAAATTGGTTCTAGTACTTACTCCAAGTACATTGTAAAAAATTGCCCTAGTGTTTCAGTGCCACGGTTAAGATGATATAAACTTACATTGTTCAGTAACTAATTTTCTGCGACCTTCAATTGATAAGCACACACATCTCACAGTTTTTGAATCAACGTGTTCAGTATAAAATAGAAACTACTGGCTTTGTCCTATGGGTTCGTCTCACGGTATATCCCACAGGATCCATGCATTCGTCTAGGATAAAAAGAAGCCAATGCCACTGCACCCGGATATTGTAGATTAATAATATCTAATAATAATAATATCTTGGGACAACTCACACACGGTCATCCAATCCCAAACTAGGCAGAGCCTGTGCTATGGCAACTAGACAACTGATAAACATACTTATATATTTCTAAATACATACATATTATAGACAAATTACACCCAGACACAGAAAAAATGATCATGATCATCACACTAAGATTTGTCCTGAGTGAGAATCGAACCCACAACCTCCGGTTTAGCGGTCAGGGTCACTAACCACTCAACCAACAGGCCAGCCAAGATTACTGTCAGAGACATCATTTTTGTAATCGGATAAGTACATCCAGTGATTACCTTTTGCATACAAACAATTTTGTAACATTAAGTTTGGATAAAACATTACCTAGTTACTATCGGGAGGTCTTTGGCATAGTTATCCAATATCGCCCGTTGAGCGTCTTCGGTTTCCGCGCTCAATAATTTTTCTAATTCATTCTCAGGTAATTTAAACTGAAACAAAGAAAACAATATTATTTATAAACAATACCCAATCCCAATTGGAATAAAGTTCATTTTGTTTTAGCAAAGTAACACATCATCAAGAGGAACTTCTAGCTAAATAACCGCCGCACGATTTACTCTCCGAGGTCTGTCCGTGGATGGGTGACCCTTTCCCAACCACGGAATAATCAGTGCCTGTTTTGATTTTACTGAAATATAAGAAAGACTTCACTCCATTGTATACTACGCCTTTTTAAATTATTTTATACAGTTCAGGAACTGAGCTATTTTGTTCAAAATTATTACGGAATGAACTCTTGATGAACTTAGCGTTTAACTGCCAACATTGCCTGTTGCAATAAATAGTTCTGCCTAACCCTTCATAGGAAAACAGGTGTAATGATGCTTTACATTTCACATCATTCTTCTTTGTGATCTTCAAATGACAGAAACAAAACATATTAGTTACTTATATAAGTTTGGGTCTACCTAAAAGTAGTAAAATTAACATTAATGACAAATGTATTGACAGTACTAAATTCCAGTACTCCATTAACTCTTAATAAGTTATACCTACATTAATAGACTATGAGCAGGAAATTAAACCAATATCACCTTCTAGTCATAATGCCATAGTGAGTCAGACAATGAGGCGTTAGCAATAACAAGTTGTAACAACTGGGAAATAGTTCATAATAGTAAATTCAGTTATAATATACTCATATATTATTTGTAGCAAACAATTCTAAGTAGTTGTTACTGCTGTTTGCATTTTTTTACAATTTTTTGTTTAATATTTACAGCGAAATATGAGGAAATAGATGCTATTTCACAGGGCACAACACTACCATACCACTAGAACTAGAATTTATTGAGCCGAAAAACTAGATATTTACATCTTATAAGTTGGAAGCTGTCGCAGGCCCTTTTACATACATTCCGTATATTTAAATTCGTTCCTATGAGATTTTGAACTCATCTTACTACTTTTTTGAGTCTTTTTTATTTACGTATAGTTTTGCCAGTGGCTTTGCCGCCCCGTTATTTTATTCCAAAGGAAAATACTCTTGGGAGAGATTGTATCCTATACCAGGCTATGCCCTAATCCAGAACATGGTCTTCCTGTGTACAGACGCCAGCACATCAAGCTACCCGAATCTGTCAAATTTTCCCAATCGACCTTGAACCTAATACTGTAGTGATAAAGTTGAAAATCTATTAAAGAAATTTGACAGATTATTGTAGTTTAACCTTTTGCGTGTCTACCACAGATTTTTATCGTCCAATCCTGACCAAGCCCTTAAGTGTAACTGTCCGACTTAAGACATTTGGAGCATTTTTTCTTATGTCGAACTGTGTAACTTAAGACACGCAATGTGTTGGCATCTGTACAAAGTTCCATTCAATTCCGTTGATTGGTGAAAACATAACAGTTACTTTCGCATTTATAATATTAGTATGGATATGGGTAACAACTAATCTCCTGACAAAGTACTCTGTTACATAAAAAAGATAAACAAGTTTTTGTTGATAAAATATGTAATAACTCTGTACTAGATTATTTGGTCAGTGTTGATGACTCAACCAAAATTCATAAAACTATTAATTGTGGTTATTTCAAAAAGTTTATTTTTTCTGTGAAAACAGAACTGGGGGATGCCAAATCATAAGGAAAATAGGATACCAAGTTTCTACATCATTGTCCTATAGTAGTGTTTTAGTTTGTAGTTGTGCTGTGAATTCCCATAATTATTAGTGGAACAAGTTATTATCTATGTTGATTGTATGTGGGTTATACAGCAACCACCAACACATATTCAGATTTGAGTTAAAACTGAATATCCCAAAAGTATAAAAAAGGGTAGTTTTACAACATTTAATTTATTTAAAAAGAGTGAAAAAGTAATTATAAGCAATTAACTACCAGATAAGTTAGTCTGAACTCATCCAAAGACTTGTAAGAATCTTCAAATGTAGGTACTTATTTGTATTCACATACAAACAGGTTGAATAGTAAATAGTGATATGTATGCTATCAATGTACCTTTTGATTAACACACTTTTATTGATACACCAAAAATAAGTTATCCAGAGATTTCATAACCGGGGCCGTCTGCCCCATCATGAGTTTTTAGTATTACCTTTGGTGACTAAAAATGGTAATATATCAACCAAACTTTGTCATTACAACATCAATAAAACCATAATTAATGAAGACAGTGATGATTGTTTTAGTAACAGTTCAGTCCGTCTTGAAAGTAGGTCAAAGATACTACACTGATAATATTGGTTCATTGAGTGTATCTATTGAAAAAAATTGTATGCTTGTAAGTATACTGAGTCAGTTAATACTGAGACTTCATTTTTTTTTTGTTCAGTTTACAATAACTTAGTTAAATAACTATATATTGAGTACCTTTGTTCTAAATATCTGCAGATGATTTATTTTGCATGATTTCTTTGTTTATAGGACTTATTCAGAAAAATGATTATGAACAGCACATTTGGTGTTGTTCATGGCCCCTCGCGCCCTACTAACTCACTTTTAAATGGAAACAAAAGCAATACAATAAGCTAGTAGGTTTCTCCAGTGCACTTTAGAATAAACAACCCAATTATAGCCACTTATGGAAACTAATTTGAATTATTAGAAAGCCAAGCTTACCCTTTCTGGTATTGGTTTGATTTCTGCAAAAACAGTTTGGCCGTACGACCAGCAGAACATGATCAGAAGAACATGATGGATCACCAAATAGATACACTGTTGGACTGTACTCTCAATGGTAACTAAAAAGAAATTGAGGGTGAAGAATACTGTAAAATGTATGCTTATCAATCTATTACTCGTCTACAATAAATTCAAATACTAACAAATACACAATTGGATAACGTAGGCATAGTAAGACCAAATTATAATGGCCATTATTAACATTACAGGGAGCCATTTAAAAGCTTTCCAACACCACATCCTGCACGTTCTACAACACACACAATTTCCTGGCGTCGATACTCTATTGTTTTGCACGGATGAAGCCATTATTATTAGTAAATTATGAAACTGAAAATATTCATGTTCTCCTCACAAAAAGGATAATAAAAAGTGACAATTGTGTACCAACGATTGCCAGTTGCAATAAATTTAATCGAAAATAGTTTGACAAGCCCTGCTTTACAGACTCAGCTTAATAAACTTTAGTCGATCCTTAAATCGATATTCAACAACAGAACAATGCTGCCACAGCATGTTGTCGGTAGGCCCCGGTTTTTTTACTCTATTATCATAGACAACGAGACGAAAAACGCTTTCATCAATACAACATTGTAGTACCAACATTTACATGTCAATTTGGGAGCTGATCTCTTACTGTAGCGTCAAAAATTTTGTTGTTTTTGTGTATAACGAATTTCAGAAAACTCTCCAAACTCATATTAGCTTTTCGTTCTAAATCATGGAGGTCAAAGAATGCAGCGATTTAGCCGAAGAAGTAAGCAGCAGCACTGTTCATAAGTTTGGCCAGTAATTATTGATTTATATTTTACCGACATGACGTGTTTCAGAATCAATTCATTGTGGACGATGTGAGTAAAATTATCAAAGAAGCGATTGAAAATTCAATCGGGGGTACCGCCTATCAGCACAACAAAGTCAATCAATGGACTTCGGCTGTAGTGGAGTCTTGCTTGGGCCAATTGACCAAGCTACAAAAACCTTATAAATACATAGGTAAGTTGAAAGTAGGTGCCTACCTACATGTTCATCGGTGTTTGAAATATAAATTCTTACTTATGCAGA
Source organism: Mamestra brassicae (assembly GCA_905163435.1). Classification (NCBI taxonomy): domain Eukaryota; kingdom Metazoa; phylum Arthropoda; class Insecta; order Lepidoptera; family Noctuidae; genus Mamestra; species Mamestra brassicae. The sequence continues at coordinate 7,635,787 of LR991009.1, read as the reverse complement.
TCGCGCTGCTCCATTGTTAATGCGCGACTGCAGTTCAATCTTCTCATAGTTAGTGAGACATATAATAACTTGACAAATATGTTATAATTTTCAGTGACATGCACTATCATGCAAAAGAATGGAGCAGGTCTACACACGGCATCCTCTTGTTTTTGGGACAATAATACTGACGGCTCATGCACTGTGCGCTGGGAGAACAAAACCATGTATTGCATCGTCTCCGTGTTTGGCCTTGGAATCTAACTTTTTAAATCAAATGCTTCAATAATAATAACGTTATGTTAAAAATAATTTCACAAAATATCAGTTATCATCACTAGGAACAAGTATTGCATAGAATTGACTAAATAAACAATGTAACATTTGATTAAATTGGTAGTAAGCCTAAAGAATCTTAATAATAACTAAGACATTATTTTTAAGTTATTGTAAATTGGTATTGATGAGTTTACAGTAATAAATATCCTGAAGTCCTTTATTTATGATGATGGTACTGTAGGGTTAAAAATTATAATTTGCTTATAATAAATAAAACACTAAAAACAGCACTTATCTATTCTTTCTGAGTTGTAACAGGCTTGTTTTATAGTCATTACTTAATTTTAAGTAATTAGGATATGTTTTCGTACACAATAAAATGTATCTAAAACTCTTAATGTTTGTTTTGATGAATTGGCCTTATTTGAAAGTAAAAATGTAAATTGAAAAGCTTATTGAACATGTGGGATAAATAGAAAAACTTCTGGATAGCTCTTTGAGTGCAAAACCCAGCATTTGATTCTCTCGCATCAAAACTCACTGTGATTGACAAATTTGTAAATGAGTGCTAGCTTCCTCTGCTTTAAAAATAATTGAAAACCTAAATTTCTTTTGGTAAGAATTTTTGTGGCCATGAAAAGGAGTTAGAAAGGTCAACTTGGCATGACTGTCAACAATGCCTCCGACCTAGTATTATACAACCCATCTAGTTGAAGTCAAATCTCAATAACAACCATTCATTCATTTTATTTGTATCCCAAATAAATAAAAAAAATGGAACAGAGGACCCAGCAGTTACAAAAGCAAAAAGAAGAATCATTTTTGTCATAGGAGTCACAGATGGCCCACTGTGCAGAGCCTACATGTAAACGGAATAGTGCTATTCGCTATGAATAGCTCCGTCTCCCTCTTAGAGCAGAATCATGATCGTTTTAAGACTTCATAGTAGGGCCCAGGTGCTTAGTTCTAAGCATGTGCATCTGGATTGAGGGCCCATTTTTGGAACCTTTGCGAAACGAAATAAGACATAGGGAAATGAGATAAAAATAGTAAAAGCAAAGGGCCATGAATTCCTTAAACGGGAATTAAAACCATTATGATTAAATAACTGGGGCCCGTGGCATAGCCTAAATCTCAGTAAGTACTATCTCTGGGTTAATAATTAATAGTTAAAAAAATTCTTAAATATTTTAAGAAATTATGGTGGTATACCTATGTGTCTATATAGGGCACTTACTTCATTATTGTCTGTACTTTGGAATCTGCAAACATGGATTTTTCTGAAAAAATACATAAATGCGACTTTAACATGTTTTACTTAGATACCTATGTGAATGATTAATTTACTTAATCAATTACATAATGTACAACTATTTACAAATAAACTAGTTATTATATATTTTTATTTAAGTGTAAATACACTTAAATAAAAATAAATAAATAACTAGTCTAAAATATGGCGTTAAAAAATTCGTCCGCATCGCTGGCCACTGATAAAGTACCCAAAAGGGTAGCAGCATTGCCACGTTGTATGGCAATGCTTATCTTTTGTCCAAGGTAAAAGCCAGCCCTTGTGTCAACTAGGCGTCTTGAAAGATCTTTAAACAAGTTATGAGCACTCAGACCCCACGACGCGAGAGTTTCAACCCTAAACGGCTCGAAAATATAATTACCAACGAGGTTATTTCTATTTCCGCCGCTTGAGGTTCCCCGCAGCCGCAGCGGCAGCGCTAGCACAGCACGATGAGCTAGGAAGATGGGATGGCGCAAGAGTATCGACACAAGTAGCGTCCCACACTAATGGCCTACCCATCTTCCATGGAAATAACGACATGCCTTCCGGTCTCTTGCCATCGTCGCGTGCCAGGCCATTGGGTTCTAATACAGCCGGAACGCCGACGGTGACAAGAGCTTGTCGTATGATGTTGTTAATATTCGCGTGCCTTGGTGTCTGAGGCTGTTGACAACTTCGCCACAGTGGCAGCGATGAGGAGAACAACAAGGAGTTCAAAGACGCAGGGAGGCAGCGAGGCGGAAAGTAGAATCGTCGAACAAGGTGCCTATGTTCGACGACGGTACCTAGTGCGTGAAGCCAGAGTTGTGAATCAAAATCAATCAGTGTAGAAACTAGAATATTCCTGATTAATTTATCAGTGCCGTGAACCTAGGACTTGTATATCCTCGGGAAACTGGTACTGATACTGGTAATTCTGCGGACGCCGAGGCCTCCCATAAGATTGAGAAAATTGTTTTTCAACTTTATAAAAGAGAAAAAAAATTGTTTTGTTCAGCGCAGTCGAACTAACTTGAGAGAGGAGCATAAGGCTAAAATTAAACCAGAAAACAAGGCTCTCATTGGTCTATACAGAGAAACAAAAAACAATGAGGGGCGAAGTTTCCAATTTAACTATCACACCAAAACAGATAAATTAAAACAGACCAAAGAGCTGATTGGTCGCCAGTTTATGTCAGTCCACAATTTCTCAGAACGTCGTTTGACAATTTATCGAGAGTTTACAATCTCAAGATATTTTGTAATCTTACGTATGTAGTTTGCAATTATCCGGTGACAGATATAACATACCTACACTTAAACTAATGATTAAAAGTTATTTGCTCCTATTTCTGTGCAGGGTTTACAGAAACCTAACATGAATGGGATCACGGGAGCTAAGTTCGCTCGCTCACTCTAACTCCCCTCACCCCATTCGAACCAAACCTGTCCATGTCGGGGTGCCCTCAGTTCCCGATCTTGTTCAGCGGTTAGATCAAATGTTAGTTATATGAAATAATACTTGGATCAAAAGAACGTTATATGAAATAAAAATGTATTGAACAAATATAAGAGAAAGCGTTGTTATACAAAACGAACGTTATATTAAGTGAAAATTGTAAAATGTTACATGAAGTAAACGTTATGTCATTAGAACGTTATAGCTTTTGAAAATAGAACAAATAATCTTATATTAAATGATCGGCACTCCTTGGCACCCGACACGGAAAGTTAAGGTGGGAATGGGATGACTGGAGCTTGAGAGCGAATGTAGTTCCGTCATCCCATTCATGCTAGGTTTCTGCAAACCCTGCACAGAAATAGGAGCACCGCGCAGCGTAACTCTTTCGTCAGGTTAGTTAGGTTTTTGGCTGTTTCATGAAATGGCCAATTCTACGCTATGGCTACGACAAAGAGAAGTCTATGAACGAACGTTTTAAAATATCCTAATAAATACAATTTCCCGTTACTGACTGGCTGAGTGAGTGGCTGATGTCCGGTTTCTTAAGATTTTATCGGTCGTTTATCTGTCCATTAACCGCTACCCAACCAATGGCGTTATGATAAATGTGTGACGAAAATATATGAAATAATAATAGGTACCTAACCCTCTTCTATGAACGGCCTAAGCATCTGCCAGTCCGTCCATTAAATGTTTATGTGTATGAGACGCATTGGCTGGATGTCATGATCATGATCATGATCTAGGCCGCTGACTAAACGGCGCAGTTCAATGAAAAGTCTAGGCCGTTAATTAAACCAGTTCGCTGCGACATATACTTACATAAAGGAAGAAGGAAGGAAGACAGAAGCTAATTTTTAACAAAAGATTGATGATGCTTTGACTTGATACCAAATAAGAGAAGAAGATAGACTGCAAGAGTGAATGAAGCGAGTTCGACTCGCTGTTAAGTAAGTACCTACCTACATTTTTAAAAAAAAAAACACAAAACACTTTTCGACTTTAGCTTTCGGCAAAAATTAAATATCAAGAGAATAGGCTGCAAGAGATCAAGCTAAGCGAATATTTTAGCTCAGCCTCGGATAAGTCAGTTTTTTTTTCTAAAAACTCTAGTTAAGCCTAGACTCTCTGAGTGCTTTGACATAAATGACAATATGGTGCCGTGTAGCGACTCTGCCAATGTGTGATGGGCATGGCTAATGGCCCACAAACCCTTCTGGGCCAGTCTGCTGCCCTGTAGGTACCAATTCACCTTAGTAGATATCTATTTACACCAGCTGCACTGATGATGTTGCTGCCAACGCTCATAATATTCGAGAATTGGTGTGCAAAACACGAACTATCGGTCAACCCCTCCAAAACAGAACTAATAATGTTTACTAACAAGAGAGTCCTCGGACCTCATAAACTTCCTAAACTTTTCAACATCAAACTAACACTTAAAGAAGAAGTCAAGTACCTACTTAGGAGTGATCCTTGATAGCAAATTGCTCTGGAACAAGCATCTTGACTACAAATTTAATAAAAGCACAATCGCATTCTACCAATGCAAAAGAATGCTAGGAAAAACTTGGGGGCTATCTCCAAAGATCACGCTGTGGCTTTACACAGCCGTGATCAGACCAATGCTGACTTATGGCGCCTTGGTTTGGTGGACGAGGACTGAGTTCACGATCACCGTCTCTAGGCTCCAGCGGTTCCAAAGGCTGGCCTGTTCCGCTATCACTGGCTGCATGAGGACAACCCCGACTACAGCAATGGAGATAGCCCTTCAATTAACTCCCCTTGACTTGTACATACAGCAGGAGGCAGCACTAGCAGCCATCAGGCTTATGCACTTAGGCATATGAGTAAGAACAATACTAGCCCGCACGCAGGCATCCTGGACCGGGCGATTGAGTACCAACCTCTCATCGCTGCCCCGTGTGACAGAACACCAAATAAACCCATGTTCAACAAAGCTACAACATACAAACAACAGAGGAAGAAAGGGATCAGTCAGGAGTCGATGAAGTACGCATCTACACAGATGACTCAAAAACTCCAAAGGGTTCAGGGGCTGACATACATTCCCTAGACCTCAACATTAAATTCCACCTACAACTTGGCGAACACAGCTCGATATTCCAACGCGAGTGTGTTGCCCTAACACAAGCCGCAACAGCCGTAAAGCACCTAGGGATACACAACTACGAGACTCGTGTCTGTCAGCTTTGCTGTGCTCAAAGCCCTAGAAAACAAACTAACAGCAAATTAATCTCTGAGTGTCACCTCGCCCTGGAGAGTATATCGCTGTCCAACAGAATCACCCTCCAGTGGATCAAGGGGCACAGTGGATCCCTAGGCAATGACGCCAGAGACGAACTTGCAAAGAGAGGTTCCGAGATGGCAGTACTGGGCCCGTAACCACTCCTTCCCCTACCTTTCTCACAGTTTCGTACATGGATTTGCCAGAGACCCACTGAACTGCATAACAACAAATGATCACGGGCTACAGACTGCAGGCAGTCAAAAATGGCAATGCCGAATGTACATCCACGACTAACAAAACAACTACTCAGCCTAAATTAAATTCAGAACAATAATAGGGACAATTACGGGCCATTGCACCCTCAACAAACATCTTTTTAATATGGGCGCCACAGACAGCCCACTCTGCAGAGGCTGCTTTGATGCCGAAGAAACAGCCGCCCATGTCATCCTGGAATGCGAGGCCGTGGCTACCCAACGTGAACAAATCCTCGGAACGGTAAGGTCGCTCCGCGAAGCCTGTGAAGCTCCCAGGAAACTTCTGCGCTTCTGGGCGGAGCTATGCTGGCTAACGTAGCCAGGACACCTACGCACAACGGACCGAATAGGAGTTTAAGTGCGGAAAATGGAGTCCCTACTCTACTCTACTCTCTACTACTGCCAACGCTCATTTACGAATTGAGACGTAGGCAGTGGTCGCAGGGCAGGTATGGGCCTACTGGGCCTACCTTGAAGTCTTGCACTAGGCACCCTGGCCTACTTTACGATATTGTGTTGTCTTCTTGTCTAGTCTTACACGGAATAAGTGTGGAATGTGTATTTAGTTTACCAAATTGTAGGTACCTGGTTAAAGAGTTTATTGAACCCAGTGGTGGATTTAAACATTTCCTGATTTCCTTAGTAATTTTTTGTCGCCCTTACCTCTCCATTATTGTCATTTTCTATGCATGTTTTACAATCCAACTGTTGAAATTGGACAAGAAATAGTTTTTGGGTTTTCTGAGCAAATCAAGGCTCAAAAAATGTTTCTTTCACAATAATATAGGTTCTTACATTCGGTTAACATTATTAAATATTTTTATTGGGCTATTAGTGGGTACAAACAGTTAAATATAACAACATTTATATGTTATATTTATGTTAGTGAATTAACTGGAGTGTTTTAAATTTATTTTAGACGCCCAAAATAAAATCTGCTGCTCTAGGCTCAAGCCTACTCAGCCTAGGGTAGTAGGTTCATCCGCCACTGATTTAGGCTATTGTGATCTATTTGCTTATTACCTAATGATTTCCTTATATGTACCTTATAGCTTCTGTCAGCAGCTATACCTGCGTGAAAGCCAGAAGTTATTCCAAGAGAACGTAGGTACCTACTCCCAGACTAGAAACATAAAAAGTATAATTATATTCTGAGAGGTATCATTCCAAAATTCATCAAAAATAGTTCCACGGTTTAGGCGTGAAAACGTAACGAACGTACTTTCGCCGCATGGATGGCTAGTCGCCCTTGTGTTGTTTTACAACACTGTTTGCAGGATTAATAAGTCATACCTACAAAACTAGATGTACCTAAGTATTTAGTAAATTACTCTAAAGTTCCAAGCTCATGGCTAACTGGCTACGGCCGACATGTGGCAAAAGCTCATCTATCGCCAACGAATTGTTTATGGCAGTACATTCCCATGTCCCATTCCATTAGGAGGATTGGAAGCAGTGTCCTCAGGGCACTGGACAGTATGTGCAGCACAGTATGTGCATATTAACTTCAGAATCAACAATAAATACATAACTGCAACACTGCAAATCAGAATCGCATTCATTTAAAAATTACAAACAGCATAAGGCAAGGTAAAATTGCGATACAACTTTTTATAAATTTTGGCTAAGTATGTGTCAAATAAAAACATATTATTGTTAATTAGCTTCACAGGCGGTGTTAAATATAGCACATATTATTTTAACAACGCTGTTCGGGTATTCATAGTTTGAATATTGGCGCGCTAGCTACAGCGCTACATATTTGTGTCACGTGACCGTCATCGATCCAATGGTTGAACGCTTCTCGGGTCCATTCAACTCGGCTCGGCCATCGCCGGGGAGAGGGACACTTCACAACACCGATTCTATTCATACATAGGAAATATTTATATATCGCTGTCTCTTTTACTCGTATTGAGAAATAATTAAATGAATGGTGAACGAGCGAAACGGGAATATGTTCGAGTGGAAATTATTGAAAGCTGGGCCAGGCCAGTCGCCATGTAGAATTTTTTGATGTGGGTGTTGTGTCTTGGGACGTCAAACGCTTCAATGATTATTATTTTCAAGTGGACATTAATTTTAGTGTAAATCGACATTTGACTATTCGTTTATTGTTAAAAGTGTTTTTGGTGAACAATTGCAAATATTGCTTTGTGATCGTGAGCCATTTAATCTGGTGACGGCAGATAATAAACTGGAGGGGGGCTGCTAGAATACTACGATAGGATAGTAACGACGTTTTACAACTCGAGAGCGCTCATAAAATTTCTCATCTCGGTGCGGGCGAGTCGGACTTCCATTTTGTTTTATTATGTGGTTTGGTTGTTTACACTGTGCGTCGCGTTGTGGACAATGGAAAGCGACGGTGAGTATTTCTTATCCTGTGATATCGAGAGAGGAAATTGAATATGTCTGCGCATGTAGGGCGCACATGACAATAAACATGCAACAGTGAATAAGTAATGGTATTCGATTAAGTGCATCGTGTGGCGCAGCCGTGGTGGTGGCAGGTCTCATTAGTGCAGGCGAGGAGCTCGCGCCGGCGGCAGCGGCCGCGACTACCGCGACTCCGAGCCACTCGGGCTAGGTACGCGCCACACGTTTCGTTGGGCTAATTGATTTCAGTTAAATCTGTAAGCATGCGCCGATCGTGTGCAGAACGCCTATGTAGGTACGTAGTGTGCACGTTTACATCGCCGCCCTTATCAGCTGATTACACTCCAGTGCAGTGGCTGCCTTGCACCACCAAATGTTTTTATTAATCGTGCACGGCCGCGGATACCGGTGCTAATCATTCCGCCACAACTCTACGTAAGTCAGTGCACACAGATTTTGTTCAACTTTACTGTTTCCTTTTTGACAACTCTTACATGCCAGCATCAGTGTTTTTAGTTTCCAACTAAACATCTTTGTGTTATTTTGTTCAATCAATCAATTAAGAGAAACAAAACACTGCTATCATTAAAAAACGGTTAGCCAGCTAGCAACAAAACAAATGAGAATATTTCCACCTTTGTAGATAAAACTGCATGATACAATAACAAAAATAATACCAGATTGTGATGGAATGTTTCTATTATTGTATAACTGCACAGATGTAAGGGAAAGGTTAATGCATACAGGAAAATTGCATTACCAATATCATATTATCAACATTTGAATAAACTATACAAAAAAAACCTGGGTTTTCATTTTGTTGTTAAATAGTGATATGTTTATTAAAAAAAAAACCTCTTCTGAATTACAATGAAATTTTCCTTCCCCATTTTTACATGATCAAAATAAAACCAATTTTTTTTAAACTAGATAATATATTTACCTTTTTGCACAGAGCATACATTATTTTTAAGTATGTATTTATTATTTTTAGTACATGGAGGACTTACAGCTAATAAAAACAAAAAAAAAAGGAAACAATAGTTACCAGAAAGCCAATCACAAATCCTCACATATAAAACACACCACTTTAATTAAAGTAAGAAGCAATGACTGAAATAATGAATGAAATGAAATGAATGTATCTTCAACATAATGAATAATGAAATATCAATAGCAACAAATTATAAACCCAAACATTATGTTATTTAAAAACTATATTAGGAATTAATATCATTTTAGTAAGGTAATTTGGTTGTAAGCAGGGAGATTGTATCTCATGAAATTACTCCCAGCCAGTTTCCGCTGTTTGAATAAAGGTAAAATAACAATTTTACAATTTTTATATTTATAGTATCCAGTAACAAAGCTTTAAACCATAACCATTACAACATTTAAAAAAAAAACATGCTAGATATTTCTGGTTGTAAGTAGATAATAGTAGTAGGTAGTAGATGTTGCATATAATTTGTTCTCAGTGGTGGAAGGTGCATAAAAGTGACACATAGATAATTGCCAGGCCATGGTGTGACTCAAAACAGCTATATTTTGTATACAAATACTTAACAGCGTCTAAGGTGTAACCTCAGCCTACATGAAATATATTGAGACCCGTTGACCAAGGCCGCAGTGGCTGGGCCTTCAAACATGTTTGAACATGTTCAATACATATAGGTTGGGGCCGATACAACTTCAGTTAAATATTTATGTTTCTATAAGTATATTTTGAAGTCCATTGAAACAATTAGTATTGTAAAAACGGATGTTGTATCTAAGATTGTACATTATTAAGTAATTTTATGTTTCCGTTTCATTAAATGATGTGCGGTATAGATACATAGAACTACCTAGTATAGAATTACAAACTTTCTTAAGAATTGTGTATTGTGTTTGCAGTCTACAATTACTGTAATTCTAAACAATTTACATAGTATTCAAGCAGTTTTAAAGAACTAAGATGTTTATTCTGCTTTCTTCTTCTTCATACGGGCCGTGGGAGCTAATACTTAACGGTTTCATTGATAAATTTTATTAATTATTCTTATCAAGTGTGGTTTAATCTTAGTTGCTGTTTGTTCCTGGTTTCTTGTTATTTAATGTAACACTTAGAGAATATTCCTAGAAACAAACCAGAAAAATAGCTTAAAAATAATAATATTGATATGGTGGAAAGTGATGATGTGATTAATGATGGAGCACACTTTCCTAGAAGTAATCTATTCGCTCTTGACTAAAGGCTATCAAGAAACATAGACTCCGGCAGAGAATTCCACTCCTTACCTGCTGAATGCACAATGAAAGTATTCTCAAAAACGTTTTGTGCATATGGTTGAGGGTGTCTAGTTCTACCATGTATATTTATTTGTAACATTATAGGTATTTCTTGGAAACTGTTCTGTTTACTTCGCCATTTTTTGATAAGGATTTAAAATCTTTAATGTCTCAAGAAATACGATTTATTATCTTCTAAAGGCAGTTTAAGATATCGTCTTCTAAAATTCATGAGTCTCTTAAAGTGCCAGCATATATTTTAGCCGCCGACAATACCTCACGCCTTTGAACGCTCATAATAGGTCATTTATATTCGAAGCCGAAGTATGATACTTGATAAAAAATAGAATATAATATATTGAAAGCACATTCATGCTGTTCTCGCCTAGACTTACTGTATTGAGGTATAATTAATATTCTGAGTGTTAGCTACAATATCCAGTAAAAACTGCATTATCTCAGTAGCAACTATCGATCAGAATAAAATTTACATGTAGGTTATTAGCCTAGGTACCTATATTGATATTACGCCACATTTATTTATACCACGTAAGACAATTAAGTGCATATTGCCAGGAAATGCGATCATCTTCAAACATTTTTTTTTCTTTATCTCATAAATAACGCCAAAAAAGGTCACGCGATGGCTGATAATTTCATAATAATTAATTTACTTGTTTTCGTTGACTTTACTACACCCCGCCTACACACGATATATTTGTGTACTCCGTTAGCAAACCGATTTACCCTTGTATACTTTTACGTGGGAGTATTCATAGTAAACAACCTCGACAGCCTTCGGATAGTAGGATAATATCGCCAACGTAGGTAACTGTTCAATATTGAAGTTTAACTTTATTTTATGTCGTAATAATTTGTTATGTAACAGTCGTTAAAACCACAGGCTAACTACAAAATACCAAATAACTAATACATACAAAATAATTGACGGGTGTAATGCCTGTTACGACTTCCATTGGACGGAAACCAGCTACAATCAAGTTTTGGTCGAGATAGGCTATAATAGCGCGGAAACGCCCGGAAGTGGCCTTCCTTGCCTTCCGTTAGTTACTCTTCTTATTACCACGGACTCTTCTATTTAGAGTATGACGGACTGGCAGTAATACCTACCCGTGTTTACAGCAAGACAATAATAATTATAATCATCCATCACTCATACTTTCTGCAGCTAAATTCTATCATCTTCGGTTTTTCTATTTCTTTTTAACCCCCGACGCAAAAAGAGGGACCGTGTTATAAGTTTGACCGCTATGTGTGTTTGTCTGTCTGTGGCACCGTAGCTCTTAAACGAACGCAGGTTTTCTAGCGATAGTTAGATATGTTTTATCAAAATTGGTTCAGCCGTTTGAGACCTTCAAACGGCTGAACCAATATCAGCTCTTCTTCTCTTCTGTCTAGAACTTTGATGAAGGATGTGACCGATGTGACCAACTTCCACGCGTCTGATCGATACGAAATTCGGTATTATATTACTTTGGAATCTGCAGGCTACCTTCTTTTTTCTTTTTAAGGATGCGAAATCATCAAATGACACCTTCCGCTCTGGTCGGAACGGAAGGGAGTGTCAGACTGTTGCTGACTAAAACCCATCCGTATGCCTCCAAATGCCTTTTGCGTTGCAGGGCCGCGGTGACTCTTTCGAAAAAGTTCCGCAACCCTGGCAGAGGATACCTACCGTACTCCTCACTTACGTACTGCAGACGCGTTTGGGCTCATTTAAATGGTCTCCATGAATAGGTTATAAATAGATTGTGATCAGGGTATATATCATCATCTCCCTAGCTTTTTCCCAACTATATTGAGGTCGGCTTCCAGTCAAACCGGATTCAGCTGCATTACTGGTATTCACGTGGAGCGGCTGCCTACCAGACCTCCACAACCCATAAACTGGGTAACACGGTACTCCTTGGAAAGACTGGTGTCAGATTATCTGGCTTCTGACTATCCGTAACGACTGCCAAAGATCTACAAATGACAGCCGGGACCAACGGCTTAACGTGCTTTTCGAGGCACGAAGGAGTCTCGGTATGTACAGATGGTCACCCACCCACAGACCAACCTCGGCAAGCGTTGCTTAACCTTGAAGATCGACCCGTGCGGCTGTTATTATTTAGCCACGAACTCCTCGATCAGGGTATATATGATATGACATTTTGGCATACGATGTAGTGCCATTTAGGTGAGTGTAGATCGTAGGGTTTGTACTAGTAGCTAATAGATAAATAAAGTATAAAAAGCTTAACATAAAAAAAAAATTTAACAACCCCCGACAAAAAATACTCTAAAAAGTAAAAAAAAAATTGTTTTGATTTATGTTGTGGTTTTTACTTTTTAGAGTTACTTTTTTGTCGGGGGTTGTTTAAATTTGTAATTCAATTTTTTTTACCACAATTCTATCCAATGAAAAGCGCTAATGTGGTTGATAATGGAGCACGCTTGCCTAGAAGTAACTTATTCATTCTTGACTCAGATCCCCAGGTTTTGTAGCTATCAAGAAACACAGTATTCAATTTATCCAAAGCTCAGCTCTTTTTGCGATCATTAAAGTGCACGATACGCTTATGCCGATCATAATAATGCAGTTAAAGCGAGCATAATTGATATTCTCTCAAAGCTAGATGAGAATTGAGATACGTCCACTCGGTTCCGCGTACAAAAATTAAACAAAAGAGACCTCTTACTCCCGGGTTATTGATCCCAGTTGAATCTATTTTAAAATTAACTGAAAATAGCGAAGTGCTGCGAATGCATTTGACTGAAAAAAGTAAAAAAAAAACCAGCTTCACGTCAATTAAAAATACTAGTGTAGGTATAAAATATAGTTTTATCACTGCATAATGCTAATAGTAATATTACATGTAATAAAGCACTCCTAGTGAATATAATACAGCGCACTGCCGCTCGGTAGGTATTTTATCATCGTTTGATTCCATTACTCATCACCGGTTTTTCATTATTTTTTGCCGGAGATAGCCATATAACAAGTTTTGTTGTAGGTACTATCATAAATTGACGTCTAGTCTGAATTGAAACTTGAACTGGACATAGTAATTAGACAAAACTTTAATTAGGTACTTACTAACTAACTTATATAATCAAATGATTCACGTACTTAATGCAGCTACCTAATTATTATAATATCTTATTGATTTTGTATTTATTTACGCACCTTAATATAGTCCCCTGTAGACGTACCTAGTAGTCTGAACATTTGCGACTACTTGGCCATCAGATAACAAAGGTCAAAGATGTCCATTGTTCAAGTATTTTCTAGGTTTAGACTATTATTTATTTGTTGTTTATTATAACTCGAAATTAAGTGATACTGCCGTAATGAGTCGTCGTAAAGTAACATTTTTCCGCGCCCGCATCTTAGTTTGTTTTATTGCTCTGGCCTTTCCTCCCCACATTGTTTTTCAAGGGTTTCCTTTCTACTAAAGTTGTTGCCTTACTCTGCTTCCACTTAGTGAGATTACGACCTTTACTTAAACAGACGACAAGTCATACCAGAGGTGGGTTCAGTAGGGTCTTGGCCCCATGACCACACACTGTAACGACCAAATATCAGGGATCTGCGTAATGCTGCTGCATTACAAACAAAGGAACTAAATGGAGCAAGATTTAGTGCTCTAAATCTTGCTCCATTTAGTACCTTTGTTTGACGACATTCGAGATTATATAGAATGTGAAAATTCCACGATGCAGAAGCATTTTTATCTTACTTTGTATTTTCTATTTTTATAGCTTCGCTTTTAAAACCATTTCGCTGTCCAATTCGAACTGTCGGGCGGGCGTGCCTTTAACAGGTTCCACTTTAGGAATTAGATTAAAAATAAAACCACCTGGAAAACTGGGATGCTTGCAAAATTAGGACGGAGCCGGTCGAATCGCAACCAAATTACAATCGTAATCTCATCATGAGAGAGGCACTTCATTCCGGCTAGCTTAAATACACGGAGTGGCAGGTTTTATGAGTCACTTACTGTGATTCAGTTGGCGAAATCGTTCACACAGTAACACTCTCTATTGTTAATGCGACAAAGTGTATTTTCGTCCAAAAGCGTGTAGCGCTTAACTGAGAATATTAATATTGTTGTCATGAGTATAAACTCGTATCTTGGGCTTTTTACGTTCACGTATCATGCTTCAATAAGGTCATACTGATTTGATCATTAGGGTTGCCAGTTGCCATGCCAGATACAGCTGGAAAGGCACGACGGGTCAATTGTTTGTTTTCACTGTCAACACAATAAGAATTAGTGTACATTACAGTCTGTTATACTATTCGTAGAATCTTAATTTAATGAGCGTTAATAGCGAATGCAATAAACAGCTACTGAATACTGGATCCAGAACTGTTTCTGATATCCGCACAGACGGCCGGATATCTCCAAAAGTAGGGCAAGTTCTGAGAAACCAGGACGGCAACAACCCTATCGAGATACACTAGTGTACACAGTTCACAGTGCTATGCGGAGCTGAGCAGTGACCACTAGAGACGCGTAATGCATACATTAGTGATACAACAGGTATTAACTTGCCGTATTCTGCTTAAGTCCCACGTTATGGTGTATTTTTGAAAGGGTGTTTAATGTCAGCTGGTGTTTAACGACCATGTCTGCGACAGGTGAGGCCCTATTGTTTGTTAAGAGCGCGTTTAATTTAATAAAAGGCTGCATTATTATATTACGAGCGAATACTTCATGATAGCTTCTGTTTCCCCTTTCCTTTGCCTCGGGCACCTTTATGCTACGATATAATTATATTATCGACGCAACTAATTACCGGTTGCAAATGAAACTTATTAAACATGTGTGTGATAAGCACGTGGCTATGTGTTTGTGACGTTTTTCTTGCACGTAAGTCACCAGCTGTTAGTTAGTGTTTCCTGAGCCGCATGTCCGGTGCATGTACGCATGTGTCGTGCACGCATATTCCATAGTAGGTTATCATTCAATTTTAATGTTCCGGTGCTGATCTTCATCATCCTGTTGCCTTTATCTTAATATTGCCATCAGCGCAGCACTTCTTCCAATCATCTATATCAACCGTCATATCAGTATTCTCAGTATTCCCCCATTCGGGCAATAATATTCTCTATCTCAGAATCCGTTCAAGTTTTTCTCGAGAATGGGCTGCCCATTGACGAAATGGTTATCTGTACGCTGTAACGCACATAGAATTCATGTGAGCATTCCGTCAAAAGTGGTCTTTATTCATTGATGCTTTATTTCTGTCCGTCTTATCTTATTGGTAATATTCAAAAAATCTCTATTCTTGCTACCTTTGTCACCATTAAAATTGGTCCACGCACTGCCTTAAACGTCTGTCTTGGATGATGCAAGAACGCGCAATGCGTGCACCAAATTAGTGACCTCTTCCATAGTGATACGGATCTTTACCCATAGCATAAATACAATGCCTGTTTCGTTCACTTTTAAATAGATCAGCACACTAATGTGCAGCAATGTAGGTCAGACTCCGAACCGAACGTCATAGTTTTATCCAAAGTTTATTTGGACGATGGAATACTATTGCATTTTTTACCTAGTTCTGTTTTATAATCCTATTGCGGGATTTCTCTAGCCCCTACTAATAAGTTTTCAGTGTTGTTATATGAATGAATGATTTCCTTGTACAATCAATACTTGGCAAGATAGATAACATAGATTAACTTTGTATGACACCTAGATATCATATCCAGATATTAGAAACTAACACTTAAAGATTCAATGGGAAAATGTTTTAGAATTCTATAAAATGGAAATATAAATGAATTTTGATGTCCCACCAACAGATTCAAAGCTGACACAAGATCTAGCATTGTCGTTTCCGCAACATGAATGACAACAAAATGCTGAAAGTAGTATTACAAAACTGAAAAGTAATATCAAGGTTAGAAGAGCGTAAAGCGTCGCGTACACATCGTTGATATAGCGACGATATCTTCATTATCTACTTATTGACAGTAAAAATACGTTTTAATCCTCGAAACAGGAAATATTTACAACCATTGTCACACATTACAGTATACATTGATGACAAAGCCTCGTTCAATGGCGATACTTCTACGAATAAACCGATGAATGTTGGAGCGTTTCCACCGTAGACTAAAGCTAAGCTACGCTCTCTTCAATCACCTCACCTCGCGATCTTTCTCCTCATAGTTCTGTGAGAATCTAACAGAGCTAGGTGGCCAGACTAGCATCTAACAGTTGATGACTGTCTTGCGATGCTTTGTAAATACGCATAATTCCATTGCTAACGCCACAACGTGGGTAACCTCTCCGTGCATATCCTGCATAGCGTTGGACGATTGACTTAACAGTTGCCACAGAGTACCTCCTACAGTTACTCCTAGAGAAGGCGTTGTCAAAATCGAATCTATACTAATAGTATAAATCTAAATCACAACTAATATTATAAAGAGGAAAGATTTAATTGTTTGTTTGTTAAAATTTGGCTCAAAAATTACTGAACCTATTTTAAAATTCTTTTGCCATTAGAAAGCTAGGCTATATTTTATTTTACTATAATACAACAACACATATAACAAATGGTTGAATTTTTCGAAAATAAACCCGTAAGAGGGGGCGAAAAGGGGTGATTAAGTTTTTAGTGGAGGACATTATTACTTGCTTCAATTTATATGAAAATTAGTATGAACAAACTCATCATCATAATCAACCCCTGACGGGGTGAACGGGGTGAATAGTTGCGCTGGTCCTGAGACGACAAAATCAGCAATTAGTGAAAAAACCAGAAAATGTACTAGTGTCTAGTATACTCCACTGACTAATACTATGGCAATGACAGCGATAACTAGTGCTCAGTACCATTGCGCGGGCACGAATAGCAATGGCGGCTTCGCCGGAACGGCGAAGCCGTGTTCTGTGCAGTACACAGATAGCGTAACTGGTGAATCATCGCGTCATCGTACAATAGCAGTGAACTTTGTTTTTTTTCGGCAGGCATGCGTTACGCGCGCGATGAGTGACCGGTGGTAGCGGGAGGCGGTGATGCAGCGAGCACACGCGGGCGGCGCCCCGCATTCGCAGGCCTCCGCCTCCGCTCACCCGCACGTACGACACAACTCTTACGCAGATATTGATGATCAGGTAAGGATACCAAAAATAACTAACTGTTTAGTTTGGAAAA
The DNA here is from genome assembly GCA_905163435.1 of Mamestra brassicae. NCBI lineage: Eukaryota > Metazoa > Arthropoda > Insecta > Lepidoptera > Noctuidae > Mamestra > Mamestra brassicae. The sequence continues at coordinate 7,618,457 of LR991009.1, read as the reverse complement.
GTCTACCAAAAATATTATACAGAAAAAAAAGAAAATCAGCTACATAGATATGCAGATTGACCAATCTTGGAAACCCCAGCAAAATACTGAGTGTATCTACTCAGTAGCTTAGCTGGGGTTTCCAAGAGTAAAGAGTACTATTCATATTCCAAAATGATTTGATCATATTGGGCTGCACTTTTCAGTTCAGACGCCCATTCCTTGAGTGCTGAAGAGCGAAGAAGTGTCAATGCTGAAGCTAAACAAGAAAAAAAATGTTTCAGACTCAGATTTGCCTGATTTTTATTGTAGGTAGAGGAGATTTACCCATAGTTTCATATACTACCGGTAATATTCAGAATTTCGGACAGTATTATTGTAATTCATTGAACTACAGAAATGGCATCGTTGATGTGGGTTTCTCCCGGTGGTATCTTGTCTTGCGACAATTATGTATGAAATAGACACATTTTACCTGGTTTTTGTAACAGTGAATTACTTTGATTTCAATCTGTTTGCAACTAATAATACGAGTGGAGCGTTGTATCTAAATACAAATGGAATCATACCCTATTTATAGAATTAATTGTATACTACAATTCATTGTTACAATTAGATATTTTATACAAATTGCCTTATATTTTGTACTACCCATAGAGGAATATCTTATGAATTACTCAGCACATGACGAATGCCATTAAAGCCATAAAGTTATCGCTCGCCATTGATTTCATGGCTTCCTGAGTTTACTATGAATGGAGGCGAAATATCAATGCGTTGTTCTATTTATCAATCGGTAGTGAGTGATACATTTATTAGTGTATGCCTTAAATTAGCTTTGTAAAGTATTTAAATCAGCAACAAAAATGCGATGTTTTTTTTTCTACATTTCATCATATTATGTTACAGTCTCATAGAATACGTTATCATTTTTCCGTGTACTTATTCCATGAAAAGCTTCAAATGTTGTACCTCTAGTTATCTCTCCCTGTTTATTAATAAAGTAATTTAACCAATGTTTAATAAATACTTTGTATACAAAGTTTTGCTAGGCATTTCATTGTCTATAAGGAAAACTGCACAAGTTTATTCCTTGTAACACATGTTGTGTATTCTAATATGGGGTTTTTGTTACAGATACCTGCTTCAGTGATAAGCAGTGTGGGCACAGTGAGCCTGTCTCAATCATCTACGCATCCTACTCCCAACATAACCATGGCTAACCCTACAAACTTGGGTAACGCCAGCAGCGGCAATGCTCAACCAGCTGCCCAACAGACACCAACTCAGGCCCCCGTGCGGAATTTGCCCAAGAAGCGGAAATTCGATCCTTCCGTGCTTGAAGAAATGAACTGTGCGAACAACAACACAGTGAACGCTCCTCTGCCGGTGGAATATCAGCCGCAGTACCAGCCATCTGTGCTGCAGCCATCCCCAATCATACAGCACTCTTCCCCGCCTTCAGATATGAAGTCTTACATCTCATACCCCAACATCGACTTATCAGAATGGCGGGACCACAGGGTGCTGGCCAAACAGCGCGGCCTTTACATTCCGGGAGTGATCCGTCAAGCTGAGGGGTGCAAAGTTGTAGTGGAACTCGACGGGCTGGAAAGTGACCCGATCGAGTACAGTGACGTGTTCGGTGTGAATAAGAACGATGTGATCAGTGACGCGAGTCCCCAAATGAGCCATCTGCACATGGGCTCGCTGTGTGTTGTGAGGACTACGGACCCTAGCCGGGAAAATGTGCAAAGCGTGTTCGTTGAAGGTCTCGTGTATGAAGTGCTTAATTCTCCTATAAGGATACGAGTTAAGGTGAGGTTCTCTATATTTGTAGTATGATGTAAATAGTCGGTTCTAAGCTGAATATGGGCTTCCCCAATGATAGTGCTTTAATTAAACACACGACGGATTTGTGTTTGCAATAGTTAGGTATGGATCAATTTTGTTTACTGTCATCAACTTGATTTAATGATGTAGCCTTTTCTTAGTTTAGATCAGTGCATCAGTACTTGCTTAAGTTTGAAGAACACTATCGCAGATTACTTTTTGTCTTCACAGTTTTTCTGTGGTCCGATATCTAGGATGTTTCAGATGAGCGCCTTCTGGCCGATTCTGGCGGTTTACAAAAAATGCACTAATATCATGTCGATTGTCGGTGCTTATCTCGAAAGTTATAATTGCCATACGTAGTTATTTACTGTTTAGGTGAATAGTTTTTTTTTTCAAATTATAGATAGGACAAAAGTCCTATCTATAATTTCAATAACTAAATCAGCAATTGGGTCTTTTTCGGTTTTAGATTTTAAACTCAAATCTTAGCCGGTTAGATGTAGATTTAAAATCTTTATAAAGCGCAGGCTAAAACTACTACTTGAAAATTATGCAATTTAAGTTCTTTATATTTGTTTCATTATGTAAATCTTGCTGGTATTACTAGAAAGATAATATTCATATTATGCGTCAGACACACTTTAGTTGTAGTTACTTCACGTAATTCCCCTTTTTTATCGAATACGCCTCATCGATCGTATCGACCTTTCGCCAATCAGAAAGTGATAATATAACATTTATCTCTGCTTATGCTGTTTAAATTATATTAAGTAAAAGGACTTGTTTTCAGGCTGTTTTTGGTTTGTAGTTAACTAAAAAGGTTGTCAGGAGTTAGTCGGTTTATGACAATTACAGAACTCGTAGGAGACGTGGTAGAACACAAAAAAATATATATTCGCGACAGTCAACTTCTTCATACAGTTGTTTTTGGAAGTCAGTCAACAAATTAAAAGCTGTAACAGATAGAATTACTAATTAATTACAGAAGGTGTTTGCATTTTTGGACATTTATTTCAACCATCAATGGCCAATTCGCTGCTTTTGCCATTACTGTCTTCACATAGTGATCAAACAACTGTGTATCGAATGAAAGACCGCCTAACAACAACTCATATCATCAGGTATCAGATGGTGATCTCTGCAAAGAGATGGTGGAAGTGAAGCGGGCAGACATCAGACTGCTGCAGCCGCCATGGGCAGACGAGCTGGAGGACGCGGGCACGCACTCCTCGTCCTCGCTGCACCCGGCGCTGCGCATACACCACGTGCCCACTCAGGTGAGACAGTGAAGCAGACAGACATCAAACGGCTGCAGTGGCCTTGGACAGACGAGCTGGAGGATGCGGGCATGTACTCCTTGTCCTCGCCAGCTAACTACACTATTTACATCGTGAGTGACTAGTTGCTGACGTTTGAGTTTAAATGAAAGTGAAGTGTCGTCTGCAAACAACACTTTATCATTGATATAGGTAAATGAGAAACAAAAAGGTACCTACAATAGAGCCCTGGGGGACCCCCATCCTGACTTCTGATCCGGGATATATTTTACCGTCCCATCAACTCACTGGGTCCTCTGACTTAAGCATGAAGAAGAAAATCCAGAGGGGCGTCCCGGATTCCATAGTAGTGCGATTACTTGATAAATATCTCATGGAGAACGCAATCGAATGCCTTGGACAAATTTAGCAAAATGCCTAAAGCATCGCATTTATCTTCGTAGGTATTATAAATATGTCGTAAAAGTTCAACCCGTCTTGACCATCTCTTTGAGCTACGTTTTGTACTCTTGGACTAGAATAGTATTTGTTCTGTTTTCCGTTTTCAGGTTTTGGATCCTTGGACTAGCAAGAGTCCAAAACCTGAAAACGTTTCAGTGCTGAGAAATGGTTTACCTAATCGGCGCCAAGCAAGAACTGTTCAGTTTCACTATTGCCATGAACACCACTCTTAGAACTCGTGTACACCAATTAGGATGAGTAACACATCCCTTGACATTAATTTCAGTTATTTCCCACTCTGCTCATACACAGTGCGAATAAACTTTATTTTACTTGACGCATATTTTTTAACCATCATCATATCAACCTCAAATCATAAACTGCTGGGTATAGTCCTCCTTTTAGATTTACCAAACTCCCCGGTTCTGTGCGTCATCAAGGTGTTTTCTATGACTTGTGACATCGTCGACCCAACGCGCCTTTTGACGCTCTCTATTTCTATGACCTATAAATGAATACGTACTGAAAATTCCACCTAGTGTTGATATCGTCGACCTACCGTGATTTTTGATTTCCTATCAAACCTACCTCATTGACCTTTAAATTCTAATATTTATTGAAAATTCTATCTAGATGGGCGGCGACAACTTCTACACGTCATCCCCCATGCCTGGTGCGGGTGCCGGCGGCGTGGTGACCGTGGGCGCGTTGTCCAACGGCTCTATGGACGACCTGCGCAAGCGCCCGCCCTTCGACGACTATGGCGAGAGCGACGATGATCTGCGCAGGGAGGACATCATGTTCCCTGCTGATGTCTCGCATATGGGTAACTAGAGATTTAAATTTCTAATACATAAGCTGTTTGTTTGCGGTTCTTAGAGCTCACAAAAACATTTTTTTGCTGTTTTTCGCATCTTAGGGGAACTGCTTCATGTTCCCGGATAAAAGGTATCCTAGGTTTTGATCTAGGACATACTTTTGTTCTTAGTTGATGTTAGTGTGTTACAAACATTTCCACATTTATAATCTTATGTGGAAAGTGCCCCGGCCGAATATGTGTTTTTTATAGTGCTTCCTACAAAGATTATTTGAGTGCATTTATATATTATACAACACTAATCTGGGAATCGCTTGAGCCTTATAAACATTCCCCTACTCGATAGTACTACCGGTACCTGGGTTTTTAAGATGGACCTCACACACACAAAAAAGGGTCGCCATTGAATGACACATTGATCTGTTCCTTACCATTCACATCCCAAAAATAAATATAATCCTTTTTTGAGTTCCGTAGTCAACAAGGAACCCTTATAGTTTCGCCATGTCTGTCTGTCCGCGGTTCGACATAAGAAAAAATGCTCCAAATGTCTTAAGTCGGACAGTTACACATAAGGGCTTGGTCAGGATTGGACGATAAAAATCTGTTAAGACACGCAAAAGGTTAATCACGCCGACAAAGTGGTAAAATGGTGATGTTTTTTTTGTATCGACCATCCCATGGTGTGAGATGTCGTTGGATAGGTCGTTTAAAAATATTGAGGGTGTACGAAAATCCTTTTGTAGAGTCGTGTCCCCTCCCCCTCTGCCAGCTAAACGATTGATTGTGGAAACGTGAAAAAAAGCCATGGTTGAAGCAGATATAACGAATTTAAAAGGAAAACTATCACAGCTAAATAGGCTTACAAGTTAACGAGCAATAGTCGACAACAACCAATAAAATGTACTTGAAGAAGGAAAATTTCTTACAGATTCCTCTTCAGTTACCATCGTCCTATGTGGGCCCATTTTTTTCAACGACGCTTTTAACCGTTAAACCGTGAACACAATTAATATATTCATAGAATCAAACAAAAAACACAACTTGAAGTCGGCAATTGTCACGTGCAACTACGGAACCGTACACTGCGCGTAGGCCGACACGCACCTGGCCGGTTTTCTCAATAGAAGTTACCTAACCCTCGTCATTTCACCAATATTCAATCTAAAATTTCTTATCACACTATTACACGACCTGACATTCAATAACACCGGGCATGCTACGCAAAGAATGCATTTCCACAGAAATAATTCTACTTTCATGCTTTTAGCCACACCCAGCATTCACTTCCATACATAAGTGTCGCTATATCATATGCATACATTGTAGACAGTCGACCGCGGCCTTTTCACGACAATCATAATTTAATAATCATAATCCCACTGTAAACTACATATTTTTATAAAATGTGAAAGTTTTGGTACTGACTCATGACATGACGAGTTCACGGATTTGGGAGATGTTATTGTGTGTGTATTTAGTTTGTTTAATAACTGAATCACATAGTTTACGATCTTGGTTGCATCATCAGGTCATAGTGAAATTAATGGTCCGAAATATTTCCACTTCGACGGCATTGTTGGTGGCGGCGCATAGGTCACTTTGGCTATGTTTTGGGGCACAGAGGGCGGAATAACAGGTGAAGCATAGTTTGTGTCTCGGCTCCACACGCACACAGCAAAGGGTTGAAAATTTGATGTATTATGTAGATCTAATTACAGTACAAGCATATGCATGTACAGGGCAAAGTTATGTGACTCGTTATTTTGAATTCCCGCAAATCTCTGTTTTGCCGACGAAACCGCCTGTTTTATGAGTTAGAAATAAATTACGATAATTTCCTTGTTGACTGTTATTTATGACTAAATTAATCTGATTTAAAAATTCAATCACAACATTGTTCTCGAATAGATGAAGATTTAATCTCTTTGTAATATTTTTTGCTGGTCTAGACACATCACATTGTGTATTAGTCTATTAGTCACGCCGGAATGGTTGTGGCACATAAATTCCGATCACTTTTTTTTTATTTTGACATCCAAACGCGTGCGCATTTCGAACTGCTTCGTATCTGACCCATTTTATGAAGCTGTTTACTATTTGATGTAGGTACATTAATTGAATTCTTTGGGGCATCGTGAAAATATCTAGTTTGTATGCAAATGTACAGATTTAATTTATAATTTAATGCTGATTTTATATATCTTTACTGTTTAGGTATTTTCCTTAAATGTGCAACTCAAATAGTTATGGCATCAAATCAACATCATTCTCGAGTAGTTTTATACTACTTATCTCAAAACATTAGGTGTGCCTTCGCATACAATGTGACGTTGATCCAGCATAAACAATCTTTGGACGTATACCTACGCAACGCAACCGCTTTTCCAACGCTGGGAAAATCGATGTAATTATCTGTCTGCCCTTAAACCATGTGACTTGGGGTCGGCGCAACACGCACTCCCTTCTCTTTCATATCACTCCACATTTCCACATAATAACAATATGTTAGGTATAATCGACGTAGATTCGGTAAAATTATCTCTAATCGACGCTATTGTCTAGGCAGCGTTACCGCGATGCCAACGACTACTCTGGACAGTCCAGTACAAAGACACTCGTATCTTTGTTTGCCATGTTTGTTGGGCTTCGAATGTAATAACAAGGTGTATTGTCAGCAGATTGCAGCAACAGCAAGCGTAGCAGTCTCCAGAGTCGCGGCAGTACTTCGAGCTTGTTGGAGCGCAGTCTCACACCCCGATCTCAACCCCCTACTCCTAGGTGAGTCTACACAACTTGCACTAAGAACCTATCAAACAAACAAGGAAAAATGTTCATTTGCAACAAAAAAAATGTGTACAAAAGAACACTGAAACTTGCTTGAAATAACTTGGTGGTCCGGTAGGCACTCGCTACCATATGGTATTCTGGGGGTCCGATAGTCCGTAAATACACTAACACAACTAGTTTTTGCTTGGGCTTCACGCAGAAAAGGCAAAATTCTGAACGCCAATCTCTTTCGAAGTGTTAGTAATTATAATTGGATTATTCGTGACATCCATCCAATATTTATTACCGATTTTTATTTTCGTCGACTGCTAAGGTACCGCCCGGTACGGACCCCCTAAACACCCACCTTATAAACTCCCATGGACAGCGATATCTATTAGACAACCTTTGGATGGACTGAAAGAACTTAAAATAAAAAGACCGATCCAAACTTAGTTGGGAAAACGCTAGGCAGACATTGACGAAGACATTGACATTCGTTACCTCCCTAAAAAGATAAAAACGTGAATATTATAAAAGATAACTCGATTGCGCTTGCTATCGTCAGGCTTTGAGCTGATTATAGGTATCGGTTGTAGACCTCCATTTTTAAAAATCCTGTCTGCCTCTCGTTCTAAGTTGCACGCCATAAAATTTCAATAGATAAGATATTGTTTTGTTTATGTGAAATCAAAAACTAGGATTGATAAGAATATTTTCGAATGTCTTATAAAGTTTCAACATCTTTAGAAAGCACATCGACATCTTACTCTTTCACACACAATTTCGATCTCGCTCACACTATTATTATCTTCACATTTATCAACAACAATCTCACAATTTCTTCCCTCCAACAGATCTCAAGCGGCAACCCCGCACAAGTACAAGAAAGGTGACGTCGTATCAACCCCGACGGGCATCCGTAAGAAGTTCAACGGCAAGCAATGGCGGCGGCTCTGCTCCAAAGATGGCTGCACCAAGGAAAGTCAGCGGAGGGGCTTCTGTTCCCGACACCTGTCTCTACGAGGAGTCACCAGGTCTTCTAACACTCCCCTGGCTCAAGGATCCGGTCATACGCCGCAACAGAGGTAAATATACCAAATAAATGTAATTTTTCTGCAAAACAAAACCAAAATGTTTATTTAGATTCTTAGATAATTGACATTTGATTGCCAGTAGACTATCTACTTTGGCTTTATGCAAGTTAAGTTCATTTTTAAGTGGTATTTTGCTATGAAAAGGTCCTCATTGTTGTTTGCAATGGGATTTGAGCTTTGTTGTCATCCAGAAGACAGATTCCAAATTCAAATATACAGTTGTCAATTTGCCGTACGTGTGAAAAAGTCTGCATTAGACATTTGACGATATAATTATTCTTTGAGGTATTTTTAAATTGACAGTCATTGTTTTTGTGTAAGAAATACAAATGAGTGTTGCACAAGTGGTGCAATAATTGTTGTGGATACTTTAATTTAATTGTGGCTTCTGGTTTAGATTCCCTACATATTATGAACCATAATTTGCTTATATAATGCGAGCCGAAACAACGTTACGTTAAACTACAATTGCATTTCAACCCAACAGTCTTCCTTATTAAAATTATTGTTCGATCGTTTTGTATAAAGAAAAGATAGGTTCTGTCCACAATTTAGCGGACAAAGTGATTTGTCAATCAGTCGAGTTGGGAGAGAATGATGATACCTATTTATACGCACGTATGGTGGGTACCTACCTACAACACATGATCTACTCATGTGCCTACAATAACTTTACTGAACTACCTAATGTTTAAATTCTAATATAATATCAGCATTCCACTACGGCTGGATATTCGAAATTGGCAAACAAATACAATATCATTGTACTTATAGAGTACTATAAGTATAATGATATTGTATTTTCCTGATTTTAATGATGTACATTCGTGATTCTGCGACTCGTTTCGTTAAATCGCCATGAAAACAGGAAATTAACAGTATTAATCGTTTAAATAGTTTCATAATTCACTGTCCCCTAAACCTACCGTGAATGGAATTTATCCCTAAGTACACTGAATGGAATGAGTTTCAGTACGTTATTGAGTAATTATTTAACATCGTGTTGTCTCGGCTCGATTTATATGTAACACTTTTTCAAGTAAGACAGAAACTTTTTCAGTTTTAATACGCAGGAGGTTTTTGAGGAAATACATCACAGATATGAAGTCTGATGTCATCTTGCTTCCATGAAATGTGTAGGAATTTATGAACTATAAGTGAGGTGTGTTTCTTTTTGCAATTTTCGTAATCTGGCATCCTGGGTCTCATGCTTCTCATCCTCCATGATAAAAAGATACCGAATAACAAGGTTCTTCACTAAAAACATTAACACTGTCATATTTTCGTTAAAAGAAACGTCCCGATCTTAGGATAACTAAGCTTCGGGTGGTAGTAATAGGAGAGCCGTTGAACCACATTGTTTATCACTTCATAGTTTTATTTCCAATTATTCTAAAGCAAACTTTCCATTTCAGAAGTAGCAGTAAATCGCTGTCTTCAAGCGGCACGGGCGTGGAAGGTGACGAGACTTCGCGCGAGTCCGACACCACTCCCCCGCACTACCGCGTCACCGGCCGGTTTGATTCTGATGAGACTGAGGCGGCTAACATGCTGGGTATGTTAGCACTTATCACTAAGTTATCATGGGTCTATGAAGCTATTTATTTATTTAGCTTTCATTACTCTCTGCACTTTCAGTAAGTACCAACACGTACAGAGAGTCATAATCTTATTAGGTATAAATAAGAAATTGCAAAAAATTTAACTACGAGTAGGGGAAGAGTAAAAAAGCGATGGATGGATTGTGTATCATCTTCGGAAATGACGGCTGATTGAGACGGGTGACCTAAAACACAGGTAGATAATGATTTTGTAAATAACTTTATTTTACGAATCTTTCTTTAACTGACGTCACGATTTTCAGAAAGTATTTCTTTTGACATCACAGCTATAAATACCTACGGGTATGAGAGATAGTAGTACGTTTTTATTATAATCCTTTATTATTATCAGATAACAATATCTAGTGTGTGTGCAACACTAGCGTTAAAAAGTGTAGTGGGTGTGTCTTGCCCTTAATATATATAAAGCGTCAATACGTTAGGTGTACATTGCATTCACTTAGAAGTGATGAAACACAGTTTTAACTACGACGATAATAGGTACCAGAAAACTTTCTAAGACTGCTAAAATAATGTTGTCTTCTGTCATAGTATCGCTGGGCAGCTCCCGCTCGGGCAGCCCGGGCGCTTCGCCCGTGGGTGCAGGCGGCTCCCCGGGGCTCCGCAACAACCTGTTCGTGCCCATCTCCTCGCCGCAGCCGCAGCCGCACCACCCTGCTGCCTTGTATCACCATCATCTTATCAGGTAACTACTGAGAGATGGAGAGTTGTTCTTATCACTTCAAGTTGCATCAGTGGCAATTATTAGGGTCTTAATGGTGCAGGTGTGGGTATGGGGCACTTGGGGTGCTCCAACAAGTGGGCCATGTTTTTGACAAAAGACATGATTATGAACATGTCCACCTAATGGGCACATAGTGTTTCAGGGTATTCTCTCGAAAAGAAAAGAATAACTCTCTATCAGCGGTTCTGTGGCCGGTCACCACGATAGTCTTCAAGGCAAGAGTGGACTGTCATCATCTGAGCTCGCTCGTTCCGTTCTAGACCTCTTCCTGCGTTTCCATCACTAGACTTTTCAATCTATTGTTGAATAAAATATTGCCTTCAGCTATGTTGTTTTGTGATGCTTTTTCATACAACTGTAACCAACACAGACGTAGACGTCAGATTCACACCACTCAGTCGCTGCGTAAATGTATAATCTGTGTGAAGTAGTTGACGTGGCGTCAGTGATAGCATCAGCGCAACGTCGACGTTGCAAAGACGTTTGAACATTTATGTAAAATAGTGTTCTTGAAAGCACCTTTACTTTTAAATGTAAGCAAGTATAATAATACTGATATTAACATTAAAATATTTGGTTCTAGGCCCGAATTGGTCCGACCTAGCAGGGTCAACTCGCCAGTCGGTGGAGTGGCCACCAGCGTCATCAGAGTTTCGCCAGGACCTAACTACCATTACCAGGTATTACAAATAATAAAATACAAAATTAAACCTTATTACATAAGCAATAATTAAGTTATGGTAAAATTAGACCTTCATTTCCCAGGTGGAAAACCGAAACGGGCCTACAATTGTTCAGACAAACAACGTCTCCCAATCCAACGTGATCGGCGTCCAAACTTCAGGACTTAACTTACAGAACACTATACACACCAGTATAAACGCAACAACCACAACTCTATCGAGCTTAACCCTTCCTTCGAGTATCTCTCTCAACTTAAACAACTTGAGTACTCAGAGCTTGCAAACAAGTATTGCCAACACTATTCGTAATACCAACGAGTTAGCACATAACTTAATCGTCCCTAGAACTATTCCAACATCGAATGGAATAGACGTGGATCAGATCTACAGGACCCAGGCGATTCACAGGAATGGTATCCACGACAATTACCGGAGGGACACGGAAATGTCGCCTCCTTTAAATAATCATGAAAATTTTCTGAATAGAAGAGTCTCGGAGTATGACGACGATGAGAGAGATCATCAGAATCAAAGAGAAAACAATATACTCCGGAATGTTATTGACACTCGGCCCCCAGAACTATCCGAGACTCGTGTTATGGAAGATAATAAGAGAATTCTGAAACCGGCGCCGCTTCAGGCCCGTTTGTTGTCTGTTGTGGAACCGGATGTTAAAGATCCGGTGAAGAGGTACTATGTAACGATGGTGCCACAGAGTACCGCCGAAAAGAAGTATGTGTTTATAAAGAATGAGCCGGCGGAGACTATTCAAGTGAGTAATTTAAAACAGATTTGTATTTATAGAACTTGCTTCCGCCCGCGACTTCGCCTGGGTGGAGTTTAGATCGGGATAAAAAATATACTATATCTTAATCCAGGTTATGAACTATATTTGTACCAAATTCCATCTAAATCCGTATTAGATTATGCGTCCAAGAGTAACAAGCAGCCCATAACCCTCTCAAACTTTCACATTGTTTCTATCTCCTTTCGTTCAGTCCATACAAAGCTTTTCTGTATAATTGCCCTGGGCGATATGACCGCCCATTGTACACTTGCCTTATAAATGTTTGTCCTGTGCTTATTATGAGGTGTACAATAAAGTATATAGAAAATAAATAAATATCTTATTAGTAGGAAGAAGAATAGGAATTGAATGTGTATATCTTCTTTGTGCAATTTTATCAGGTGTAAGTTAGCCAGTAATATTTCAGGCAAATATTCAATAGTATCGAGACATTTAATATTTACTTCCTTAGGTAAGATTTCGGCATTCGATATACATATTTGATTATCTTGCGACAGCTGCGGCTCGACTTAGCATTATCTGAGTAAAAGTCGGTATCAATTTTACGCACGCACCTGATAATAATATATCAGGGCCACTTAATCAATACGTATTTAATATTGTTTGTTTTTTGATGGCTGGCATAATTAGCTGATAAATAAAACCGTTACAACATTGTAGTATTCTATTTGGTCATCTTATTTCACCCGTTTCTTAGGGACTAAGCAAAAACTATTGATATTGCTACAAACAATTCAATATTGAGGAATAGAAGAGTCTGCTGATGGATTTGTGCATCAGAAATTGTAATTTTTACCGGACTGCTGACGGACCGATAAGGAGGGTAATGTGGTTTGATAAAATTCTTCTAAAAGGGTAACATACTTTTTTTATGTGCCTTATTGACGTTAGCGTTACATTTCAGATTGAACAGCGGATAAATCATCTGCAACAACAGCTCAACAACAACGACAATGAACCGGACCACCGGGGCATGGATAATGGTGATCATGTAAGTAGCATTTACTTATCTATTGTCACCTCACCAATAATGACATGGCTAAAGTATATTTTTTCACAAAACAAACATAAAAATCTAGCACAGGACCAACGGCTTAACGTGCGCTCCGAGGTTGATCGTGTGATATATCCGTGGTTGGGTCACACACCATCAAACTTCCGATCTCCGGGCTATAACAGACAAATTCTTCATGGAAAACCAATTATCAATTTATGGCCGACCGAAACGAAGCTAGGTCCCTTTGCTTGCGGCCGAGCAGTACCTAAGGCAATGTAAAGGAATGTCCATGCAAAGGAACGCGATATCCACGTTTCAAATGTCTACTTTCCCTGTACCCAACTGTTGTTTTATAAATAAATAGTTTAATTTTTTTTTAAATAAACTTTATTTTCAGGTAAACAACGTAAACAGCAGCGCTGTGATAGTGCACCCTAACCAGTTGTTACCAGTATTGCCACCGCCTACGTCACACACGATTATCGGTGAGTACTTTCACTTACTAAGCCACAGTAATCTTACCTTTAAATTGAACAACATAAGGTCTAAATTACAATCATTGAAATATTCCAACAATTTTACTGCTTAAATTATACAGGATAATGTAATCATTATCAGAAAGAATTTCTTTTTATCTCTGATTGGGTTTTTGTAAGTGTCAGTGTTATGGCCTTGAGTACGTCCATTTCTTTTAGGTATTTACAATATTTTTGTTTTTGCTTTCACTACTGCCTAATTGTTGCTGTAGTATACTACAAAATTATACTACGCGCGATAAAGATAAGAATTAATTTGCAAAGGTTATGGATTGTTTTGTTTACGTGATATTGATCACGTTTGCAAAATTGACAATGGCCTTCGAGTACCTAGAGTTGAGGACAGATCCCTAAATATAACTTACTAGCATTTTCCCGCGACTTCGTCCGCGTGGAATAGTTACTTTGAGCAGCCATTTTTATTATGAGTATACAAATTTTCAAAAACGCTTGAACATAATTATGTTTATTTATCTTTTATCAAGTCCCTAATTAAGAAAATATTCATGGTTTTATCTTCAATAATAACGGACTCCCATACAAACTTCCAACCCCCTTTTCACCCCCTTAAAGGATGATTTCTGGTATAAAAACTATCCTATCCTAAAGGACATATACTTTCCCGGGACTTAAACTGTCTCTATACCAAATTTAATCTAAATCGGTTCAGCGGTTTAAGCGTGAATAGGTAACAGAAAGACAGACACACTTTCGTATTTATATTATTAGTATGGATTTTTTAGAAAAGCTTCTAGTAGTTTGTATTACTCGACCAATGAATATCCTTACATAGTAATTGGATATTTCGTCTCCCTTGAATATAGTTTTTATAAATGCGCCTGGGACCAGTAAATGCAGGGTTACTTCCGACCCAAACCTTGCTCGAGTTAGACCGCGCCACTGAGCTCATAGCTTTAAATTCGTCGTTATATAAATAATCAATCTTTTCACCAGCCCGTCTCTAGCTGCCCTCTGGGGGAGGGTACGTCATAATATTCCACAGAGGATGCCCTTAGCGTGTCGTCGCCCAGTTTTAGGTTTTTTTGTAGTCCTGACTGAAGGCTTTAACTTTGACTAAGGCGGCCGCAGGTTGACCTAGCACTCATAAAAAATCTGTGGGCTTATAATATGCAAATCAGGATTAGACACACACGTTGGTTACACAAGATGAATCTACAACAATGACCTTTTGCCCCCAGTATCAGGCAACACATTTCCGTGGCAGTCGCTAGTGCCGCTGCTGAGCGGGTCGCCGCCGCCAGTGAGCGCGGCGGGCGTGCCGCCGGCGGCGCCGCCGTCGCCGCGCACGCCGCGCACTCCCCGCACGCCGCACACGCCGCATACGCCGCACACGCCTGCGCCGCTTATCAAGACTGAGGATCAGATTAAGACGGAGGCTACAGGTATGTATTTTATGACTTGAGGATTTGATTAGCAGACGTCAGAGGCTTTAGACATTAGACAAAGTAGCATTCTGGCAAAATGTAAGGGATCCCAGTTCACGTAACACTTAGGTAAAGCTTATCAATCCTGTAGTTTTATTACCATGCTATAATGTCGCTTTTCTACAGCTTCAGCCAACGTGGTCATAACTACTGCAACCTTCTTTCAAAACGTATGTTTTAAAGTGTACATATTCTGTTTGTCACCCTTTAAGACAAACAATGTATTCCAGACCCCCCCATGTGCATGGACGAGGATGACGAGGTGTTCGAGTCTGAGGACTCGGGGGTCGGAGGAGATGACTCCAACAAGAGACCCTCGCAGAATATGTCTGCGCTAAACTCGCCTGCTACTCAGGAGAAGGTAAGGTCTTCACGTCTACTTCCCCAATTATAACAAGGTTTGGCTATCTAGATTGTGTAAATATGTGACATTGCAATATTAACATTTTGTCACGCAAAAAAAAAAAATCCGTTTAAAATTTCATTCCTATGTTTAGGGCACCACCACAGGATTGGTCTGAGGTGGCTCGGGAAAAGAATACCTGGGAGGGTTTGGGGAAGGTCTTTGCCCAGCAGTGGGACTGTTAAGACTTTATAAAAACTAGCCCAAAACCTAGGTGTGCAGGCCTACACGTGGCTCAAACATGACCGGAGGGCTGTGGACAAACTAAATACACTTTTGGACACATCTATTGGCCCACCTTAGAGTTTAGGTTTCGATGGCCCCTACCGAAATATGATTGCTAGATTGAACAAAAACTGTTGATGCAGTTTTAAACCTGATACATTTTACCATCTTTTTCGATCGTATTGTTTTAAATTTGAATTCAGAATACCATACGACATGGAGCTACGCCTAACAAGTCGGATATGCGCCTTGTTAAAGGCAATTGATTTTTGAATAAAAAACATGTTTTATCAAATAAAGGTTTAATTTAATAACGCGTGTTGCCTCCATGGGCATCTACCACAGCTCTCATACGATTAGGCATAGAGTTTATCAACCGCTCTATGCAATTTTGAGGGATCATCTCCCATTCCTCTTCTATGGCAGTTTTCAACTCCTGCATCGTCTGGGCAACTGGCTGACGAGCCCTAACACGTCTTTTTAGCTCGTCCCACATGTGCTCAATGGGGTTCATGTCTGGGCTTCTGGCTGGCCAGTCCATAACTGTGATGTTCACATCCCGAAGATATTCCCTGACGATGCCGGCCGCATGGGCTCTTGCATTATCATGCATAAAAAGGAAATTTGGGCCCACATAGTCCGCGTATGGTATCACGTGAGGTTCTAAGCACTCACGAATGTACCTTTCAGCATTTAATGTTGGCAGCCGTGGTCCTGTAACAACCTCAAGTTGAGTTTTGCCGCTCGCGGATATACCGCCCCAGACAGTCCATGAGCCACCGCCATAAGCAACCCTCTCTTCAAAGCAGCATTGTGCGAAACGCTCTCCCTTACGTCGGTAGACCTTCTTCCTTCCATCATTGCCATGTAACACAATTTTAGACTCATCAGAAAAGAGTACACGGCTCCAATCTTGCTGTGTCCAATTTAAATGACTGCGTGCGAAATGAAGGCGCGCTGTTCGGTGGGCTCGCGTTAATTTGGGCCCATTAGCTGGCTTGTGTGGTACCATATCGCGTTCTTTTAACCTTCTCCGAACAGTTCGAGCGCTCACAGATACTCCGTGGAAGTCGCGAAGTTGGTTTTGTATCTCAATGGAGGTAACGTAACGATTTCTCAAGCTGGTCGTCACGATGAATCGATCCTGCCTTTCAGTTGTGACCCGAGATCGTGGCCTTCCTTGGCGACGAACAAAGCCGCCAGTCTCTAGGTACCTCCGATAAACATTTCGGACCGCAGATCGACTTAAATTAAGTTGAGCACTCACGTTTCTTTGGCGGTGTCCGGCCTGAATAAGTGCCACAGCATGGGCGGCGACTTCAGGTGAAGTATCCATAGATTATTGATAGAACCTCACCTTAATGTTAAGAATAAGTAATGTTTGTTGCAAAACCAAAGATATCAATCACTTTTTCAAGAATTAAATCCAAGTAAACCAATAAAACCAAGTTTTCTTAGTATTCGATTGTTTGATATCAACAAACAGGCTCCAAATTGTCTTTTGTTTCTTTAAATTCTATGTTCGAAATTCAAAAAAAGAGTATTGAATGAAATTGTGAATGTGCCAGGTTCAAAACTGCATAAAAACTTTTTGCTCGACCTAATATAAAATTTTAGCTAGGACCAAACGAAACTGAAAATACAAGGTGGGCCAATAGATGTGTCCAGAAGTATATTATATGCAATTTGCACTAAACAAGATGGCTATTACAGATATTAGTAGGAGTCTGCAACTTTAAATTTGATCTTTCTTGGGCTAAAATATAAGGGGCATGCCTTTAGAGCTCAAAATAGACCAAACATCTTCACTTTCACATTCTATTCTTGCACCAAACTCTATTGTTATATTGTACTTACAGAAAGAGCGCCGCATCCGCCGCCCAATGAACGCGTTCATGATCTTTTCGAAGCGGCACCGGCAGATCGTGCACCAGATGCACCCCAACCAGGACAACCGCACCGTCAGCAAGATCCTGGGAGAGTGGTGGTACTCGCTCAAACCCGAGGAGAAGCAAAAGTACAATGAGCTTGCTAGCGAGGTCAGTAACTGTTTTAAATTAAATATTGCCAAACGTCCATGAACTACCGTACATTTCGCAGTTATTGTGTGGTGGAGGTCATAGGCAGTTACTCCACGTGTAATATTGGTATGTAGCTAAATCCGGTTTGACTGGAAGTCGAAAAGAAAGAGAAAGGAGTTGAGAATAGGCTGGGCTGATGATGTTTGTTTAAAGTCCATGAATTTCATTATTTCTTCCGAATAGACCCAGAAGGAGGCTAATGTTTATACTTCAGGTGTCAGTGTAAACAGCTCTGTATTTCGGGGCGATCCGACTCTTAATTATGTTTGAATATTGGTCCTATTCTATATTGTCACTTTTTTCGCGCTTAGTCGTGGAGTTGCGGAAACCAGCCCGAGTGACATACATACATACATATATTGTCACTAAATAGCATTTTTTAGCATTGGTACAATGGGGGTTGATAAAAAAAAAGTTTTAAAACAAACTAAACATACGATTTTTGGGCCCAGTTGAGCTTCATTGCTTCTACTAAAAACACATGAAATGTAAAGTGACCTTTTTATTGCCTTTATCAAGTTCTACTTGGTTACCTTCCAACACAGTCATTATTTATTAGTATAGGTATACAATTTGTATTGTAGCCATCTCATTAGGTATGTAGTTACCATGTACTTGTACGTACGAACCGTTTAAAGTACAATACAAATGGGTGTTGTTTACAATACACGTGACATCTGATAGTATTTTTGTTGTATGAAATACTTGCTATGCCCGCGACTTTGCTCACGTGAACTCTTTATTATAAAAGGTAACACTTATAGTACAAAGCTCACGTAAACAAAGCCAGGAACATGAGCTCAAAGTATTGTTGCACGCTAATAGCACCACTAGCGCTATCTAGTGTGGAATAGTAGAACTAGTCGAGTCAAGAACCTTTCAGGCTTTTCTATGTTAGAACAGTTCTCGATATTTGGTCAGTCGGGGTCGGTAATACGCGAACTTTCTAGATGTTTCTACAATAGAAAGTTCTAGAATTAACTGATGTCCTATATAAGGACCACATAGCCCGCGACTGAGTCTGTATTGGGTTTGCGATACGAGCGATAACTTCGAGACCGATCTTCAAGTGCGAATTAAAGTGATCAGTCGTGCAATTGTGTTTTAGAATTATTGTTTAGAAGTTTCAATTAGTGTTTTTATTACTTATTTAATCGGCTTTTCTTATTTTTACGAACCCCAAGCTTGTAACAGTATATTTGTATTAAATATTGTGTGTTTTCTCTTATCTTCAGGTCAAAGAAGCCCACTTCAAAGCTCATCCAGAATGGAAGTGGTGCAACAAAGATCGCAGGAAGTCTTCCAGTAGTAAGGATCCTACTGGATCTATGCCACAGGTAACAAAAACTGCACAAATAGAATTAGATCTGAATAATTGAATTTAAACCTTATTTCATTATCACAAAAATCACACTTTTCAAAGAAGTAGACAAATATTTACGGTCTCAATTTATAGTGTGATGTTTAAATTCGAGACGGAATCGAAAAGTTGGCTTAACACAGTGCACTGCTGAGTAAAGTCTTCTCCTAAATGGTACCACAACAACGGGTTTGTTTTATGAAAACATTTTATAAACGCTGTACACAGTATTTTGATCAGTGTCATTCAGTGATTTTAATTGGTTTGCAGAGTCCCCGAACGCCATCAGAGGTGGTCACCAGCGGCTCTCTTACAATCAACTCTGACTTGCCAGTGCCGGTAGCTTCGTACAACCACATTGGATCACCGCAGCTCAGTGACGATGAGCAAATGGTAAACTACCTCGAGAAACATGTACTACTAATGCACACTACACACACACTATGTACTATTTAGTTTCGTTCGAACGGCTCTAAACACTTCACCTTTAAATATCCGTAAAAATAATACTGAAATACTCAAAATTACGTGAAGTTTGAACGATTGCAGGAGTGCAAACCTACTAATTTGTTAACGCAATAATTAAATGTAGCGCACAGCTCAGTTGTGGCGCCTCGAGTAGTCCCGATCTATCCCAAGTGGCGAATAGACTGGATCCATGAGTCGTTGTATACTAACTGTCAATTTTCAAATCCGACTGGAAGTTCCAGAGATTAGCGCGTTCAAACAAGCAAACAAACAAACTCTTTAGCTTTATTATTTATCTGTTACAGCCGTCGCAGCCGCTAGAAGAGCCGCCGACAGCGGTGCAAAGCATAGAAATCGACCTGAAGTGCGGAGAGAAAGTGACTGATTCGGACTCTGAAGGATTGGATACACGAGACTATTTGCCGTCGCACCACGACCACACTAGGAGGCCTAAACCTATTAAAGCTAGGTAAACTCGATTCTGTTAACCGAAACATAATCAGCCCATAACTGCTGAGATAAAAGCCTTCTCTGTGAGGGTTTGAGCCATAATCTAACAGCGGCCATGACTATGACTTCGTCTATTCGTGGGTTTCATCTCGCCGAAAATACCACTTCAATCAATCAATAAGCCTTTAATTCTGAACCATTCAGTGTGTTGTTTACATTATGGTGGGACTCAAAGAATGTCTCTTAGTTCATTGTGCCGCTTGGCATACCACTTAGTGAATCCCCAATACTACAAAGCAGCTTGGATATCTAATTATACTGAAAAATTTTGCCCAAAGACCATTTGTTAAGAAATCAGGTAAAGAGGTCTTCGCAGCGCTTGTATGGTCAAAATAAAAGTTCCGTCATCCCTGTAACTGCTGAATACAAAGGCAGAAGTAATCTACGTATTTCTATAAAATGAAACGGTAAATATCCTTTCTACTTTTAGGGCTGGTTCGTCGGATAATCTTCTCGGCGGTATAACTGCGTCCAGTCCAGGGGGACCTAAAGGTTTCCAGCCTACTGGTGGCGCTTTCAAGTCTACTCATGCTGATACTAGTAAGTTTTTTTATCATAAAAGTGTTACAAGCCGTTTGTTTATAGGTATAATATTGTCATCAGTGCAAGTTTTACCATAAATCAAAATGTTTTCCTAGAGATCTCCGCACGCATCTCGTCCGCACTGACAGATGGCATGCTTACTATAAATTTTGATCCGCACATATGTACCAGGGTGGTGCCCGCGAAGTAGTGTACGTCGCCGGGAATGTAGCGCAATGTACTACCTTATTGTTACGTGTATTCCAGGTGAGAACCACAGGCAATGGACAGCCTTCACTCAGATCAACAAGCCGCTGCTGTCCAACCAAGTTCCCAGCTCGCCGCACCCGACGTCTATAGCGTCCAGCACGTCGAGCCTGACGAACAGCGTGCAGGGCATCTCGCTGAGCGCACCCAACATGTCCACGCAGGCGGCCCTGGACAACGCCATCGCTTCCATCATGAACTCGCCCCCTTCCACGTGTGGCGTGCAGGTAATTCAATGAATATACTAGTGATAATAATAATAGTAGTCCTCCTGGCTGAATCCGCCATTGCGGCTTAGCTCAACGGAGACATAGCGCAAACACAGGTGCACTCCCTCTTCTATCACTCTCGTAGTCCGCAAATCCAATATTTCCAGGGAGGCCAACTTCTAAACTCACGCCTGTTATAGAGAAATTCCTAATGAAGAGAGAGAGTTCAAATAGACCATTTACACTTTTGAATTGTCAAGGTCTGTCAGTCAAATAGATGAAGCTAGCGACAAGAGCAGCAAGTTGTTCTGCATAACCAACCCTATCTCCAGCACAGCAATTGCAAGTTCCAAAAAGTAGATCTTATGGAGAAGAATGTGCAAAACTACATCCAGTAGTTGAGCGATTGACTGCTGCGCTGCGTATCGCGGGTTCGATCACCGCACGGAAAAAAAAAATTGTATGTCCTATAGATAGAAACTCCATGGACACTTTTAAATCATGACCTAACCCAAATTACATCGTCAAACATTTCGTTTCTTTCAACTATGTGTAGTTTTAGTACAATTATTTGAATATCTTCTCTCCTCCAGGTGATATCAAGCGGCATGTCCAACACTATCCCGACGCCGACTTCAACTCCGCTTACATCGACGCCGCTCAGTAACCCCGTGCTCAAGAGTTTCACCTTCGTTAAACGCAGTATTGGTGATAACTCGACCTGTAAGTATACTATTTATGACTTACTGCTTCCTGTGGTTTCACTGGCATGCTAGGGTAACTGTCACATACGCGCCACAACACTCTTCCGAAAGAGTTCCACCATCCGGTTGATTCTGTAAACATATACATGTAAACATAGACTAGCTAAGGCTTTAGACATGTGACTCTTAATGAGCGCTAACGATTGTCAAAAAGTCCAAAATGTATGGAATTAGCAAGTGTTATCAGAATTACACGTGATCGTTCCCTTATCTTTTGGCAATTCTATCGGTGATAGAATGTCGCTTTGTCTAGCTTTCTCTTAGCTTTTGCCGCTAAACAACGTTGCTGCGTTCCGTTTTGTAGGGTGTACAAAAAATGATTTAGGTACATGACATATTTTATATGGCAAAGCAAACGGGATTGTTCCCAAGAGTTACGGCAGCCCAGGAACGCAAAGGGAACACGGGTGGGGTTAGCTAGAGCGCACACTGCCTTCCACTGCACTCAAAGCGGAAGGAGTCATCTGATGATTTCCCATCTTAAAAAAGGTGTCCAAGCACCTGCAATGCTTCTTGCAAATGCTCATAGTTACTACTACTATGGGTATTTGCGAGACTGTGCCCACTTACCACGAGATGGCCCCGTGTTTTCCTCTCAATATATAGATATAAGGTAGCAATTGCAATATTCTTAAAATAAATGCCATTTGTTTCTCCAGGTCCTGGACCTTTGACCCTGTCTCTCGATGCGTCAGGCAACCTTCTGCTGAAGCCCAGCCAAGCCACGCTCAGCCCCGCTTCCGAGCAGTCCATGCACTGCGTGCATCTGCAAAGGCTGTACGTGCCGACCTACAATACTGGTGAGTGTCGTGAAGATATAGACGATTTATGCCTACCCACGGGCTAATTTCTTAAAACACAATCAATATGCAAAGCTTTCTATTTAACTACAATCATTCGTTGCGGTATTTACGTCGTCAAGCAGACTAAACTTTCAAGTTTATGAAGCAAAATGGATTAGAAATGGTTTAGTGGGCCCGCGTGGTCGGCTATGGTCCACTCCAAATCTCATAATAAGAACAGAGGATATCCTGATTCGTAATAGTTAACAAATAAAAAAAAACAGAAAAAGAGTTTATTTGCCACAAGAATGACGCATACAAAAAAAAAATACTTTAGTACATAATCAGAAAATATTAAAGTAGTATGGTGATCGTTATAATATCTTCGCCCGAAGATATTTCCTAAACAAAAAATACAAAGACAATTCTTAATTATTCCACTTGCAAGTTATCAAAGGATCAATTCATTTCTTGTCTCTCAGAAAAGGACATCAACTAAAGTAATGATACAAAAGAGAAGTTCCATGGAGACGTTTTGGCGTCAGCCAAGACGTCACGTCTTTCCTTCTTGCAATAGGTTCCCACTATCTGCATCGCCTTATACACCCCTAGACCATTCGTCACCAATATTCACGTGGTTATCACTCATAAGCTGAGTGCTACATGTAATTGATGTAAAGCGTGAATGAATTTTCCCCTAACCGTTATGTAAGCTGTGTTTCGTGTAAAGTTTTGTGACAGTAGAATTATTATAATGTGTGATAACTATTGCTGTATTGTCCACAGAAGTAGAGACACCCAAGAACAATAACCAAAGTGTGCTGAACGTACAAGGCGGACAATCTGTGATAGTATCTCAAAGTAACAACAGTACTGCGCCTAAAACTACCACGTGAGTATCTTTAGGTTTAAGAACAACATCTAAAACTAAGATTAATAATTAGAGCGCACATATGTACGTATATAGAATAACAAAGCAAAACAGCAAAGAAAAAACAAATGTGGGTAAACTGATAACATAAACATCGTACGTTAACCAAACACTACATGGATGTATGAATTTGACTTTTACTAGATGTGGCATGGTGGCATAGTCTTATTAGCAAGTTTCTTTGTATTTGCTTATATTGTCATCTTTTTAAGAATAACTAAAAAGAAAGAAACAATGGTTGTTTGTAAATATCGCAGCATAATAATATGCTGACAAAGGATCCTTTTTGGCGTTGCAGAGGTCTTTTTATGTTGCTATCTTCTGTTATATATATCTAATTCTTTGTTAGGTATTGATAGTTGTTAATTTCTTTAATTTTTATTTTTTGTGCGTGAACACCAAATAAATATTTTTCATTTTTGGTTTCCATTTTTTGTGAGATACTGACATAGACAGTGAGATTACTTTTATCTGTAAAAGTTTCTTGAATATATAAAACCTTTTTGTTTCGGGATAAAAATTTGTTTACGACACTAAGCAACAGTGTAGGTTTCCATCAGTGTAATAAATTTCGTAATCAGACAAACAAACAAGAAATTTTCCCCATTTATAAAATTAGTTTAGATTGACGTATGTTTCATAATGGTTTTTTTGTAATTGTCAGGCAATGGGAAACCCCAGTGGAAGAGGCCCGTCCATTCCCGCTGGCGCCGACTCCCGCGCAGCTGGGCCGGGCGCCGCTGCAGAAGAGACTCAGTCGAGGTAAGTCAAACTTATCAACACCAACAACAACCAATGTACTTTTTACCATCATAACTTTGGATTAGCCCCATAATTACCCTATTTACCTCTCTCAAACGTTTATATGCTCTTAATAACATGAAATCTTTATATTTTCTTTCTTACTTACTCTATCATAGCGACTTGTAGATAAATTAGTTAGCGAAACTCTGCAGGTGTGATGAAAATCGATATCTTATTTATTTATTCATTATTTAATGTCAATCAAACAATATAATTTACATGTTTCATCATCACATCGATATTCTTCATGTCTGTGTAGTTGCGCATGCTAATTTAATTTGACCATGTATAAAAATGATTATGATTACTTATCTTTATGATTATTTTTATCATTTCATATTTCTTTTAATAGCTGGCTCATTAGAAATATCAGGAAAGAGAATATCCAACCAGACAGGTAATATGCTTGACAGTCTTATAAATCAGTCAGTCATTCACAAAGGTGGCAATCTGATTTGATTTTTTAAATTTTGGTATAGCATCACAGATAATTTTGCATGTTAGATTGCCACCTTTGAAAAAAAATGTTGACTGAAATATGATTTGTGATCAAAAATCAGTATCGTAATAGCACCTTCTCATCAGGAACGTGTACCGGGTCCACAGGCAGCAACGAGCCGCCGACGTCGTGCAGCGGCGTCAGCGCGCCTCGCTCGGACGCCTCCGCGCACAACGGAGCGCTGAGCTCGGACGACGCCACGTCGCCGAGGCAGCACAGCGACCTGCCCAGCCCCTCGCACAAGAAGGCTCTGTTCAAGAAACGTAACGAGGATGGACGAGACAAGTATGATTTTTAACCGACTTCAAAAAAGGAGGAGGTTATATTTCAAACAAAACGAAAACCATGAAAAATATAAAGAAACTTTTGACCTCGAGCTCGCCTGGTTGTTGATGTACGAAACCAGTAGTATTAATTAAATATATTCAACCTGGTTTTATAGGTTATAAAACCGACTTCAAAAAAAGAAGGAGGTTCTCAAATCGGTTATTTTTATGTTTATTACCTCATAACTCCGTCACTTTTTAACCAATTTGAAAAAAATATGTGAAAGGATTTTTTCAAAATCGGTTTAGTAGTTAAGTTTCTTTTTAATTTTAATCGAAATAGCTGATTGGACATTACTGCTAAAATCAAAGTGTGGTGTCTGAGTTTTTACTTGGATTGCAGTCAGAGATAAAAAAATTGAATGAACTGCAATCCCCTATTGCAGTTCATTCAGTTATTTTATCTCGAGAGAATGTGTACCTTAAAGTCACATCGATGAGGATGGATGAGGATGTCTATGTTGCGAAATACTCAATCTTACAGTTTTTTTTAAATACGGGTTTTCCTCTCGGTTACTAAATTATATCCAAAATCCGTTCCACAATTTCAAAAGTCTTGCCTACTAACTAGCTACTTGGTTGACTAACAAAAAGCGTATTCTAACTATATTTTATTGCGCCACAGAGTACTGGAGACAGTGAACTTCGAGCAGAAATTCAGCACCTTACCGCAGTTCAAGCCGGAGGCCTGCAGCCCCAGCGCCATGGTGGTGCCGCGCAGTCCGCAGCTCTACATGAGGAAGAAACACAACAAGATGGGTAAGATATATTTTATTTATTTCGATCTCCAGCAAAGGATACACAGTTATAACATCAAGTGATATATTGATGACTTTCAGCAACCAGTGAAACTTTGCTTTAAAAATTAGAGCTGTGCTTTAAAAATGTAATTCAGCTTACGTTTGTGTTGTCTGCCCACTAAACTGTACTACTGTACTGTTTACTATGACCCTGCTGAGAACGTGTCAGGCGTGAAAAGAATCATGACAAGTACTTTGCCCAGTACAACATATCATATCCGTGCTAACCCTAAAATATTTTATTTTGGATTGTTCATAGTAATGATAGGTTGGTTGGCTCTTAGAAGTCACTGACGTCAAACTAAATTTCCAAAAGGAAGTAACTATTTCTGCCTCTCTTGGAATAGCCGTAATGTCCGTTGTGAAAGAATTGGAGGTAATCAGGAACCATCTTCTACTTTATCTGAATAACTTAGTAATCTTCTACAAAGAATCAATGAGTACATTATTTTGGTTCATAAGTAACTCAAACCTTCTGTTGTATGAATCTCGACTATATATCCATGCCGTCTCGAGCTTACACCAACCAATCTTGCCAGAACGGAGCTATTGCTCGACACAACTTATTAACTTTCTTTAATCGTCCACAGAGGAAGAAAACACAGTGGTGACGCCTCAGCTAGAACAAGAAGTGATGAACGGCAACGGAATGCCGACGCCGCACTCGTACGGCACTCCGCACACGACGACTAACAAACTCGTCGGGAACACGTTCTTCGGACCCGACTTTAATCTCGATACTTATAGAGGTAAGTTTTTTCTTAATAGAGGTTATTTTCATATTTAGGCTACGGTATGAAAATTTTATGAGTAACATCGAGCGTTAACTAAAAGTGAGGCATTACGTTCTTTTGCGCAACGTACTTTGCGCACCTTTCACTTCGAGATGATGTATGTGTGTGTGTATATACAAAGTATACTCAGCTTATTTATGATGCTTTCATTTACCCTCTTTTTACATAATCTACACAATAATAATTCTTAAGGAGTAAACTCCAGTCGTGCGTCGGAGCTGACACACACTTTTTTAATTGATTCTTGACAGGTTCGCGTTTGACCACTATCCCATCTGATGGCGAGCAGTTATGTTGTTAACGATAGAGGATAATTGCCTAGAAGTAACTCTTGCCTTGAATAATTGCAGGGAATTCCACTTGGCACTTTAATACATTGCGTTGTAAATTATGTAAAATGTGAGATGATAATGCTGATGCTTATTTGTAGTTTTTAGGTATAGTAGGCGCCAGATAAATGTGGAATAAAGTATATTGACCTTTCCCTAATAACTGTTCATAGGTACCTGAACAATTAAATATGAATCGTTTTTCATTATTAGACAATGTTAAGGATCACGAGAGATGATGATTCGGGACAGCTTTGTGTCATTAATTCCGTTTTTCAAATTAAAAATGTCAATAATTGTAGGTGGGTCAATGACCGTTATTCCACGATTATCTGGCGCCTACTATAGTCGATTTTGTTTTTTAATTTGGGGTATCAATGCATTTCTCGTACTTCATAGGTTCATAGGTATAAATACAATATTTTTTTCATGATCACCATCTTTGATTTAATTTATATTATTACCTTATTTTCGGTATCAAATATATACATAGATATAGAATATTATTGTAATTTGAGAATATGTTATCTTGGATTATATTAGTGACGCGATATTGTTGATTTACAAATTTTCGAAATTAGATATGCCCAACCAATTGTGAAGAGCGCGTAATCTGCTGTTTTGCTATTGTATATTTATTCAACCAGTAACAGTATTTTACGCGCCCTTAACGTCACACAAATCCTACATCGCGGTATCAAAGTTCTCCGCGCAATTTGAACATATACATATATAGCTCGATAACAACTATTTGGCAGTTGCCCACCAGACGCAACACCCACTGTCTGGTGGGAGGATCCTCCCTTTTTAATGGAGGCTTTGCGGAACTTAACACACTGTTCTGCATAACTTTATATGACTTTGACAGGCTAGTCTATGATAACGCCCGGGTCGTTTGACTACTCAGAAGGGGGAAGTTGGTCACACTTGACTAGAAAGATATATAGTACAAAATACAAAAATACAAAAATCTTTATTTCTTTAACAAATTTCTTCTTATAATTAGTTGCTGGAGTCTCCTTTTAAGCATGTCAATATGCCTGTGTCAGGAGGCTCCGCTCTTCCTTAACGTATTAACAGCATACCTAGCAAGAAACATGTAGACATAAGTTTTGTATTTTAATTATTAAGTAGGTAAGTAAATATTTTTTTATTTTTTATTTATTATACTTGAAGAAGTTGTGTGAATTTACAAATTAATTGGAGTGTGAGTGTGTAAATATGATTAAGTGACGAGTATATTAGACTAAGGTGTGCTGTAAGGTTCCCTAGCCCCACGAAGTTGGGGTCGGTTACAGTACCATTAGGGGTGTGTAAGTGCATGTGTGTTTGAGTGTGGTTGTGGTTGTGTGTGTGTGTGTGTGTGTGTGTGTGTGTGTGTGTGTGAGGGTGTCATCAGTGTGTGTTTGTGTAATCAATGTATGTTTATTCCACGTATAACAATAGTGTTTCGGTTTCTTCATAACTTAGGGTTTTTATCCACTTTATCAGTACAGATTTGCACTCATGAGAGGGTTTGGAAAAAAACTGTAATATTTTATTAATTTTATTGTAGAGATAAGCTGATCGTTTTTTGAATTGGATACTAGCAAAAGTAGTTTTTGTAATAGGAACATTTGTGACTATGTTTTTCCTACGTTTAGTTTCTATGCAAGGATCATAGGTTAGTGTTTTATGTATTTTTAATATGGTGTATACAACATATAATTTTCGAACTGACAGTAGATTGGACACCTGATATAGACTCACAGTAGGGAAACGTTGCTTTTTGAAGTACATAACTTTTATAAGAGCTCTTTGAGCCCTTTCTACATCTAAAAACCGCGTTTTGAGAGCCCCTCCCCATATGGGAATACAATATAAAATTATGGATTGCACTAAAGCAATATAAATTTCATTTAGGAGGTTTTTTTCAGAGTTGGGGGTATTGGACGCAGTTTTTGGGACAACATGGCGCAGCGATTTAAACATCCATATAAACTTCCTTATCCTGGAGGTAATCTGCTCGACTTGGGGGTACCATGATAGTCTCTGATCTAATATAACTCCTAGGTATTTAAAAGAAGACACTTTTTCTATTATTGAGCAATCACATTGATTTCTGGCTGTACTATCATTTTCATTACATACGTGTATTTTTAATCTGAAATCTTGACTGGGTTGTGTACTATTATTGATAGTAAAGCAAATGTAATTTGTTTTTGATGTATTTAACGTGAGGAGGTTATACTTTAGCCATTTAGCAACCCTAGACATACCATATTCAGCGTCTGTTTTAATAGAATCCCAAGAAGACCCAGAGAAAACGATGGCAGTATCGTCTGCATATGAAAAAATTTTGGCATTTTTGATCTTCATATTACAGAGGTCGTTAATGTAGATTAGGAAGAGGGTAGGCCCCAAGACACTCCCTTGTGGTACACCACATGTTATGCCAATATCATCGCCAATGTACTGTTCCAGTTTAACCTTTTGTTTTCTATCAGACAGATAGTCTTTAAATATAGAGAGCTGTGTTCCTCTGATTCCAATTTTTTCAAGTTTCTTCGCAAGGATGGGGAGAGAGACGGTGTCAAAAGCTTTTTTTAAATCTATGAAAACTGATAGACATTTCTTGCCAACATCAAGCTGTTCTACAACAAGAGTACTAAGAGATGTTACTGCATCCTCAGTTGATATACCCTGTCTGAACCCAAATTGTGATGGAGATATTATGTTGAAAGAAGTTAAGTAATTTTGTAGTCTATTATTTAGTAGTTTTTCTATTATTTTAGATATTACGGGAAGAACTGAAATAGGTCTGTAATTGTTAACGTCGTCTCTATCCCCACCCTTGAAAACAGGAGTAATAATTGATTGCTTTAATAAAGAAGGGAAGGTGCCCGTTCTAAAACAAAGATTAGCTAGATAAGTAATAACTGGAGTAACGTCATGTCTAACAAATTTAATGAACCTAGTTGAAATATTGTCCCACCCAGGGGCGCTGTCAGATTTCAAATTTACTATAATGTTATTGACCTCATCAAAGTCGGCGTCATACAGGGCAAAAGACTGAGGTTGTATTGGAAGCTCATTAATGTAATAATTTTGATCATCCACACTCGTATTTGATTGAATGACTTCAGCTAGCTCTTTACCTATATTAGCGAAGAAGTTATTAACAAAATTAGCAGACTCAACAGGAGACGGTTTTAAATAGGTCAATTCCGTGTTTAATTTCTTAGATTTAGTAGTATAAGTTATTGCTTTGATATTTTTCCATAGCAATTTGTTATTTTTAGTTGATTTAGCAAGTATTTCTCTTTCATATTTTCTTTTTATTTTTTTTATTAGGTTGTTACAATGATTTCTATATCGTGTGTACGTAATTTTTTTAGTTTCGTTAAAGGGATCGTTACGAGACTCTTTTTGTAGCTTGTTTCGATTTCTAATACATCTGAGAATGCCAGTGGTGATCCAGGGTTTGATTATACGTTTGTTACTTGGAATTTTTATAGTCATGGTATTGTTTTTTATAGAATCAATTATTCTTTGAGTAAGGCAGTCAGTTAGTATGTTAGGGTCACTACACAAAAGTAGATCTGTTAGCTTTTTTTCCTGTAAATATGTTAGAGCCTTTTCAAAATCTGTGGTCGTATTGATTTTGAGTGCATTTTGATGAACTTTTATTTTACTTAATGAAAGAAGTGTTGTGAAGTGGTCAGTTATGGAAGTGTGCAAGATTGCAATAAATGCTGTGATTTTACTTCTTTTTATTTTGAGCATAAAATGGTCAAGGCAGTTTTGGCCTCTGGTAGGTAGTGAATGTCCAGAAAAGATGCTGTAGGCGGTGAGCATGTTTAAATAATCCGCCCTATTTTTATACTCATAGGAGTTGTCTGTAGGTTTAGGTATTATGTTGATATTTATGTCGCCCGTAATAATAATGTTTTTATTTTGCGATCTCAGGGTGGATAAGTAAGCGTCTAGAGAGTCAATGAAATTTTCAGCTTTTTTGAATGATGGTGAGCGATAGATGCATATAATTATGTTATTTAACACTTCAACTTGAAGGCAGGAGGCCTGGACTAGTTTTATCTCTTTGACATTCGATTTTAGGCTATTTTTTATATAAACGACTACTCCGTCGTTTTGGTTAAGTTGACATGTAGTTACAAATGAGCGATATTTATCTAGACTAGGTATAGGTTTATGGGCGTTAAGCCGACATTCTGTTAATACAATTACATCAGTTTCAAAGCTAAAACTAGTTAAATTTACTAAGAAATCATCAAAATTGTGGTATATACTTCTAATATTCTGAGCTATAACAGTAAAGTCATTTTTATTTGCCTTATAAAGCTTAGAAAATTCCGTACAGTCACATGCTATTGTTTTTGCTATATTTAAGTTGTCTATTTCTTGTATATTTTGAATGAAGTCACCCATTTATCAAAGTTATAGGAACTAATTTTATTAAATGATGGTGCTTATTTTGTTTAAGCTGAGTAGTATTTTGTTTTATCAATTTATGAAGTGCTGTTAATTTTAATTTATTGCATAAACTTGTTATGTTTACATTAATTATAGTACTATGTGGATAATGATAATATATAAAATGTGAATGTTTAATTTTGTGTTGTTTGGTATATTGTGTGTTATAGATATGTGTGTGTATGTATATTGTTTGAATTTTGTGGTTGTATTGGAACGAGTATGAAGTGTACCATGGTTTTTGAGTTACAGTTGAGATAGGATTAATTTTACTTACTAAGAAACTTAAAGAGAATATTATTTTACAATAATATAGACAATTTAATATTATGGTATAAGGAGACATTATACAGACTATAACCAAAGAGTTCAAAAAAGTATTATTTTGTGATATAGTTAAAGGACCATAATCAGGGTCTAGTCAATTTTCCGCCATTATTAATTGCTGTATTTGGGCTTCATTTATGATGTTTATAATAGGCGAAGTTTCATTTTTCCGGACGTATACTTTCCCATAAGCAGTCCAGCAAAATTTATATTCTTTAGATTTTGCTAAATCCCGTGCGAGGAAGTGGAGTCGAGATCCCCGGAGCGTTAAGTGTTCAGACATAAATATTGGAGTGTCCTCAGAAGTTCGGAAACCGAGATGCTTCGCACATAATTTGTTCTTATGTTTGATGTTAAAATCTTTACTTAATTTTAATATTTCTGTTTTCCGCAAAGTTGAGTTGGTTTCAACTATGATTGAAGTACCAAGAGTATCCGTCCTTTTTCCTCGGATTCTGTAAATGTCCTTTACATCTGTTGTGCTCATATTACTTCCCAGGTTCTTTGCAAGGCAGGTAACCATTTCCAGTAGATTTTCTTTAGTTTCGTTTTTCATTTTAGGTACGTTTTTAATTTCAAAATTGCTTTTCCGTTGATTTTTCTGCAGCTCCTCAATTTTATCTTCTAGTAAGTTAATACATTTTTTGTCTTCCTTAGCTTGACTCTCTAAAATCTCTATTTTCTTTTTAAAATCCTCATTCTGTACTGTGAGGAAAGCAACAGTGGTTTCAATATTCTGATTAACCTGTCTAATGTCATTTAGTGTAACCATAATATCTTGAAATTTTTCTTGGTGTTTGTCGAGAATAGTAATCATCATTTGTCTCATTTCTTCCTTGAAAGTTTCATAATCCGGTGTATATAAATCTGTTAGCGACCTCTTATTACGGGCGAAAACATAGTTAGGTGGTGTTTTATTTTTATGAATCATACTTAGATCTGGGTCTGACATTGAGTTGTCCATCATATTGTTGTTTTACTGCAGTTGTGAAATATGCGATGTAAATAATAATTATATTATAAGCGCTAGGACAGCTCAAGCCACTCTTATAAAGCAAGGTTCGTAGTAATTATTGCTATCCCTCTCTCGAGACCCCCGAGGGGAGACACCTTATATCTGTAGGCACTAAGTGGAAGCAGGAGGGACCGATTCCACAACAGAACCACGCGTGCGAGACACTGGCAGCGGTACAAAGTTTCATATATCAAAGGGTCTTACTCGTTGGTCGATGCAAAAGTGAAAGGCAGGCTCGATGTCCAGTCGTGCGAGACACCGACGGCTGCGCAAAGTTCCGTAAGCAAGGGGTCTTAGTCACTGGTCGCGCACAGGACAGCGATACAGACACGTCCGATCACAGTGGCGGTCACCGAGGAAGAGGAGTAATATATTGAAGTTCGTGTTTGTGGTGCAGTATCATCGGAAGGCATGGAGGAGATGTCCCCGCGCACGCCGTGCTCGGGCAGCGGCGCGGGCGGGTCGGGCGCGCGCGGCGAGGCGGGCCACCGGCGCGTGCTGGAGCAGCGCCGCCACCTCGTGCTCAAGCTGTTCCAGGAGCACGGCATGTTCCCCACCACGCAGGCCACCACGCACTTCCAGGTAAACTATCGTCTGTCACCTACTTAGTGTACAACTGTCCACGTCAATGTCCGCCGCACCCCGTGCTCGGGCAGCGGCGCGGGCGGGTCGGGCGCGCGCGGCGAGGCGGGCCACCGGCGCGTGCTGGAGCAGCGCCGCCACCTCGTGCTCAAGCTGTTCCAGGAGCACGGCATGTTCCCCCCCACGCAGGCCACCACGCACTTCCAGGTAAACTATCGTCTGTCACCTACTTAGTGTACAACTGTCCACGTCAATGTCCGCCGCAACCCTTGCTCGGGCAGCGGCGCGGGCGGGTCGGGCGCGCGCGGCGAGGCGGGCCACCGGCGCGTGCTGGAGCAGCGCCGCCACCTCGTGCTCAAGCTGTTCCAGGAGCACGGCATGTTCCCCACCACGCAGGCCACCACGCACTTCCAGGTAAACTATCGTCTGTCACCTACTTAGTGTACAACTGTCCACGTCAATGTCCGCCGCAACCCTTGCTCGGGCAGCGGCGCGGGCGGGTCGGGCGCGCGCGGCGAGGCGGGCCACCGGCGCGTGCTGGAGCAGCGCCGCCACCTCGTGCTCAAGCTGTTCCAGGAGCACGGCATGTTCCCCACCACGCAGGCCACCACGCACTTCCAGGTAAACTATCGTCTGTCACCTACTTAGTGTACAACTGTCCACGTCAATGTCCGCCGCAACCCTTGCTCGGGCAGCGGCGCGGGCGGGTCGGGCGCGCGCGGCGAGGCGGGCCACCGGCGCGTGCTGGAGCAGCGCCGCCACCTCGTGCTCAAGCTGTTCCAGGAGCACGGCATGTTCCCCACCACGCAGGCCACCACGCACTTCCAGGTAAACTATCGTCTGTCACCTACTTAGTGTACAACTGTCCACGTCAATGTCCGCCGCAACCCTTGCTCGGGCAGCGGCGCGGGCGGGTCGGGCGCGCGCGGCGAGGCGGGCCACCGGCGCGTGCTGGAGCAGCGCCGCCACCTCGTGCTCAAGCTGTTCCAGGAGCACGGCATGTTCCCCACCACGCAGGCCACCACGCACTTCCAGGTAAACTATCGTCTGTCACCTACTTAGTGTACAACTGTCCACGTCAATGTCCGCCGCAACCCTTGCTCGGGCAGCGGCGCGGGCGGGTCGGGCGCGCGCGGCGAGGCGGGCCACCGGCGCGTGCTGGAGCAGCGCCGCCACCTCGTGCTCAAGCTGTTCCAGGAGCACGGCATGTTCCCCACCACGCAGGCCACCACGCACTTCCAGGTAAACTATCGTCTGTCACCTACTTAGTGTACAACTGTCCACGTCAATGTCCGCCGCAACCCTTGCTCGGGCAGCGGCGCGGGCGGGTCGGGCGCGCGCGGCGAGGCGGGCCACCGGCGCGTGCTGGAGCAGCGCCGCCACCTCGTGCTCAAGCTGTTCCAGGAGCACGGCATGTTCCCCACCACGCAGGCCACCACGCACTTCCAGGTAAACTATCGTCTGTCACCTACTTAGTGTACAACTGTCCACGTCAATGTCCGCCGCAACCCTTGCTCGGGCAGCGGCGCGGGCGGGTCGGGCGCGCGCGGCGAGGCGGGCCACCGGCGCGTGCTGGAGCAGCGCCGCCACCTCGTGCTCAAGCTGTTCCAGGAGCACGGCATGTTCCCCACCACGCAGGCCACCACGCACTTCCAGGTAAACTATCGTCTGTCACCTACTTAGTGTACAACTGTCCACGTCAATGTCCGCCGCAACCCTTGCTCGAGCCAGCCCGTCTCTAACTGCTCTCCCCCCAGCGACGCCCTAAACCGAGGTCCGTATCACAGGGGGTGCCCTTAATGTGTAGTCGCTTAGTCTTAAGTTTTTATAAGTCTTAGCTGGAGTTTAATTGTTATTAGGACCGCTTCACGCGAGTCTGGTTAAGCAGACGACGGAGGTTACTAGTAAGAAAAAAAAATCACATACTTGGTGCACTACGTCACGGTAGACGACGAACAATGTCTTATCAG
The DNA here is from genome assembly GCA_905163435.1 of Mamestra brassicae. Classification (NCBI taxonomy): domain Eukaryota; kingdom Metazoa; phylum Arthropoda; class Insecta; order Lepidoptera; family Noctuidae; genus Mamestra; species Mamestra brassicae. The sequence continues at coordinate 7,582,985 of LR991009.1, read as the reverse complement.
ACATACGCTGCATTCTATTTCAACACTCTTCTGACAGCAAAGATACACATACCATCATAATTAAGCCACTTAGCTACCGCTTTGTGACGATCTGCGTGGGTGTTATTGGGGAAGCCTTTGTTGCAAAGTGGTTGATTCTGATGTTGAAAATGTCTCACGCATTGGGGAATTGTGAGGGCATCCCAGTTCAATGTTGCACGTCACAAATCCAGACTTCAACCTGTCTACCACGGGATGACTTCAAGTTTAAACAATAACAGAGACCTCCACGCGTTACCGCGATCGAGTACGATTAAAAAGCTTGTACTGAGGCCACAGGAAAATAAAAAAGAATAGTAAATCAGTGTTTCAGAACCTACCTGCACATTTATAAAACATCAGCATTTTCAACTATAAATAGTTGAAAATGCTGATGTTGTAGTGGGCCTAAACGCCCATTCCATCCCCTTCGCGTATAGTATATTTTTGATTGTTTTCTTATAATTCTTTATTGTTAAGGCTACTCACATGGATATTTTCCCGACAAAGATGGCTCTACAACTAAAGATTCGCGAAGTGAGACAGAAGCTGATGGCTCAGTCCAATCTCACGCCCCACTCCGAAGTGAACACCCCTACTAGTAAGTATTACTATAGTTTATATAACAACGACCCTTTTCAACCTCATATTTTATAATTTCAAGTTGCTGAAATTGTGCCAGAATTCTTTGTTAACCTTTCTTTGAAAGTCAAAGCATAAACGGCAAGCCACAAATTCGCCGTACTTATTAGTGACGTGGCGTACTGGGCACGCGCTGGCTTGTCATGTATATTTGGGCGTTCAAAAGGTTAAATCAGGGTCAATTCTAATCTATATAAGAAGAAATTTTAAGTACAATCTACCTGCCTAGCCTTTTCCCAGCACATGTTGGGGGTCGGCTTTCAGTCTCATCGGATGCAACTTAATCCTCAGTATTTTACGTGAAGCGACTGCCTATCTGACCTCCATAACCCAGTAACTGGGTAATACGAAACCCCCTATAAAGTAACATTTTTACGGACGTACAGACGCCAGCAAATCAAGCTAAAACAATCTGTCAAATTTCTTAGATAGATTTTCAACTTTATTGCTACAGAATTAGGTTCAAGGTTGATTGGGAAAACGTTACAGCTTCGGGTAGCTTGATGTGTTGGCGTCTGTACTACAAAATATACGTTTCTGATTTTTTTTTCAAGTTTTTATGTAAGTGGTAGTTTGGAAGACATGCCGAGATTTGTAATTCCTTTTACTGTATTTTAGTTCCTAGATTCTTATGTAAAAATAGAAAGGTATTCAATAAACCAATAAGTCAACTCTCTAGCTTCAAAACATGTTGTTTTCAAAACCAAATAATATTTTTATTTCAGTAAATTCTCCAATCGCGTCCGCAACCCTGCAGCCGACTTCGACGGCCAGTTAGCGATGCGGCTTCACCATCTCCATCATTGTTCGCCAGTAGGATGAATAGAACCACCAGACATTTAGCCGTTGACAGCACACATATACCTGCCGTCCGTACACTGGTATTTTACCTCTGATTTTGCATGACCGTGCTCTTTTGTCGTTGTAATAAGGTTGTTTGGTTGCCTATCGGAGGTCAAATAAACTGAACGGGCCGTACATACACGTCATGGTTCAAAATTATTGCCAGTAAAATAGGTCTTAACACTTATAGCACCAGCTTGTTACGGCCTCTCTTCATACACCAGAACCATGAGTAACGGTACACAAATAAAAAGCCATAAATATCACACATCTGGTCATAGAATAACTTCGGTTTGAAGAGCGACGACTGTGTTACGTGCTTATACCTGTGATAATCGCTTTTCAAAATTCGACAAGTTAAGGGATCTTATTGTAACATTTCTCCCATGTAAATGGGGTTGATATCCCATGTTATTGCCATATTGTACTTATTTCGCAAATTATAAATTTTCAATGTGTTTTCACACGTTTAATTATGGAAGACTCTAAGACGGGGTCCTAACTGGCTAACGATCGTACGAGTTAACGATGAAATTTCGTCGCGATTAAAATTATCGTGAAAATGATCCTGTGCTCGCGCGATGATTTACAAGCTTCAATTAGGACACTCTAAAGTTTAGAGTGTCCTAATTGAAGCTTGTAAATCCAATAAATAAATTAGTCTAAAGAAAAGTTTGTGTTTAATCTCGTCGTGCGACGAAATCAAATTCTCAAAGTTACCATAATGAAACGTGTATTCTTTAACACTGACAACGGCTAAATATCTACGTAATGTTCTAAATGGTGGAGTTGAGGCGCGAACGGTTTCGTGACACTTGATCATAAATGCAGAAGCATTTAAACAGTGATTAGATTAATGTATAGCTACTCGTTCATAGTATTTTATTATTATTCAGAAATACTTTTCTAATTAATAAAAAGTTGAAAAAATCATAAAAATTAATTGGTAATGTTAAGTCCGTGAGAATTGGCGATGCATGGTCTAATTGATTCGTTGATTTAAATTGTATGTTTAAAGTAGTTTTATCTGAAAAATAACAGTGGTACTAATGGTTTGTTCCCTTTTCCAATGGTATATTTTGATCTTAACCAATATTGATTCTTGTAATTCTATATTATAATTATGCGCACTGGGCAGCCCGGCTGTAGCAGCTACCTGACTCACGTGGCCGGCTGCCCCGTGCGACTTCCGTATAAGTGAGTAAAAGCAGTCAAATGGTTATGAGATATTCATATCTATAGTGTTTTACATTACAAGTAATACAAAAAAAAGCAAAAAAACACAAAAAAATCCGACTTCTTTCTTCTGAGGATCCTTTAATATTAGAATGTACGAAACAGTTTTTACGAGTCTGATAGTTTCAACTGAATGACATTAGAGCACCCTCAGATTAATGGAAACATATTTATATTCGCTTTTAATTGGTTATTTAACTAATAGATCATTTATTTCATCGTTTAAAGCACATCGTCATTATGGGCACGATCTCAATTCTTATTTGTATATTTGTTATTTAAGTACTTTTGTTGGTGAGTGCTGTATGGCTGAAATCTGTGTTGTTGCAAAACCACTTATTAAGTAAGATGGGAAAGTTACATCGAAAAGAACCCTTCAGGCTAGAGATAAATACCAAAATAAAGTGTAAAAGATTTCATATCCTGTAATTCTTTTGTCAGTCTTTATTTTGTTTTCTAAATGCTCAAGAGTTCGTTTTATTCTCTCGGTATTGTCTTTTTATACTTTCATCAAAATCTGTGAAGTTATTAAATATTATGTAATATATCACAAATGATGGGCTAAAGTCCATATTTTATAGACCTAACAGTTGTATTTCGTTGCAATATGAGAATCACTTTATTACAAACAATAATATGATTATATATTTTAGAGAATTATATATTTGCAATTGATATATTAAGCTGATATAGTATATTTACTCCAGATTTGTGTGTTTATCGAGAGATATTGTTTATTTAAATGTTGCCTTCACTCAATTGCACATTGAGCGAGTTGCGTGTAAGAATGTCTTATGGAAGTTGATTTAGTGATAAATGGGGTCTCTATTTATCAATACATTGTCAATCAATAATATTTAACTGGTAAAATAGCAAACTTAATGCTTATTTATCGTACGCAATAAACTGAGATTATGACTATTAAAAGCTCAGTGAGCCGAGTTATCATGTCATCGATAAATGCATTTACGAAAACAACACTCAGGTGTTTATATCATAAATGGTGAATATGGAAACTATCCAAGATAGTGCACATGTACGATTTACGAGTAAAGAGACCTAACTAAGTGATATGTGTGTACTGCAACACAGTGCGTGGTGCGAGAGATGTGTGAACATGATAAAGTACGTGAGGTTGAAGCAAGGAACTTTGGTGCGAACATTTTCACAATAATTGTTTAAGTCTCTATTATTTTGTATTGTTTTCTATTTATGTTGTGATGTTGGGTCTTCCAAGTGTTTCAAATTATTTCATTATATTAGATTAATATCTACTTATTTAATTATTTTAATAATGTACGTTGTACAGTGATTTATCGAGCGAGTTGTCGAGTGTTTATGATGCGTATGTATGCCGTGTTCGGGTGAATCGTGACGAGTGACACAAATTGTAAACATTTTAATCGTTATTACCCTTTCTGTCAGTAAGCGATCGACGTAGCGACCCATTTTAAAACATACTGCTATGGTTTACAAAATAGCTCAAATCAGTAACGACACTAGATAAATCAATATTTATACAATATATAATCTCATTGTAAATATTAGTTGTATTGTATACTAGCACTAAGTATTCCTGGCTCTCAAAGTAATTAAGGTTTTATTTAGATAATACTAATTATATTATAGATAAAAAGATAAATATATAATTTATACATGTGAAATTTCGGCCAATACAAATGTTATGTATATCAAAATTGTATTTTTTAAATGATCTCTTCGGCGTTAATAGTATTTAGATAATTGCTTTAGGAGTCCGGAAGTGAAATGAATTTATTAAAAGTATAAAACTTAAGAGATATTTTCGCACGGTTAAATATTGTATCTCGATAGGCAAGTAGACGGGGCCGGTACCAAAACTCGACAGTTTGTTCTGTCCAAATGTAACTCTTGTCAAGCACTTCTAGCGTCATCACGCATCTTATCAATTTGTTCTTGTATTGTTCGAGCTGCCAATATGAAACTAGCGGGATTTGGTACGCCTCCCCGCGTAGTCAATTCATCATAATCGTCATTGTTGTCATACATTTTAACTCATAAATAAATAATAGGACTGTTGTTACCAGTAGTAATATACACATATATTTTCGTCCCTAATTTGAATTAGTTATTCGACCTAGACGCTGTCTCGTGTCACGTGGACTTGGTGACTGTACTTTATGTTAACGTTCAGGAAAGCAGGGTAATTAATTCAAAGTAAGGGCAAGCGATAGGCTTCTTTTCTTAATCAGTGAAATAACTATACACTTTGAATCAGAATAACACCCATATAATAAGATTGGTTTTAAATTTTACAGTATATCAATATATTAGAAATATATTTACTAATCAATATAATATCTTGTTGTGACAGGTGAATATTCCCTGAGTTAGTGAAAGCTTGATTTTCCTTCGAGCATTCAGTTACGAAACGATTTTAATTCGATTATTGTACGAAATTAATGTAGGTTCATGTATTTTATTTTTTCACACGCACTGCAACATATATGTTTTCATAAAATTTCATAGATTCTGGTATAACCATTTCAAATAATATTCAATAATTTACGAGTGTTTTATTCAATAGACATTAAAGTTACGTAAAAGCAAGATTGCATTAAATTATATATTTGTCAAACAATTTATGAAATATCTATGAAAGCATACATGCTGATTTTATTCACACACTTCATTTGCAATATTTAAATAAAAGTAGTAGTTTTCCTCCATGTTTTATGATTGCGATGGTTTGTACTAAATGTTTCAATTTGTTTTTAAACTGTCCATATCTTTAAGTTTGCCTCTTGTTGAAATAATTATAGTTTTGATGGTATGTTGAGTTTTGAGTGAATGTCTTTTAAGTGTGTTATAGTAATAACAAATATGAAAAATCTTAATAGCTGCATATTTCTAGTGCCTTATTGACTTTCAAAACTTAGTTTAGTTCATACTCATTGCAATCACTGATGCAAAATCGTGCTTTGGATTTTATTCTCGGCTAGGCTTTGTCAGTCAATAATCAACAGAGAATAGGCAGTTTTACTTTATTAGACTGAATTAACTATGTTGCATAACAAGTTAAATGTTATATTTTAAGAAATATTAGCAATTATTTCGAAAGGACATTTTAAATAAAGCATTTCATATTCGTTATTTATTTCTTCTACATAAGCTATTAGTGTAATTGTTTAGTCAAAATGGTAAATGTAAATATCTTGTTTAGATGATTTATTTAGATTTTAAGTGTTCAATTTAATGTATATTAGATTGAATTAGAGACAAAACAATCATAAGAAAAATGAATATCTGAATCAGTAACCACTTTTAAATGAGCAAGTTTTTTAAATGTTTATGAATCCAACTAATGGACCAATAAGTGGCACTTAGACATTGTAATCAACAACAAACCAACTGTGAGCAGGTAATAGAGAACCAACCCATAGTGTTGTGGACAGTTTGTTCAAGCATATTGGATCATTGTATGAACTTATGTTCAAACATAAAAACCTCGAAAACATTTTGCATTTTTTATTAGAAATACCTCCTTTCCAATTTTATAACACCTATCATACAAGAAGACTACTTACTGCTGATACTGGGCTTTAGTTTAGAAAGTCAGTACCTACCTACAAATGGGGTGAATCAAACCAAAACTTTGAAGGGGATTTTTACTTTATTTAAATCTTGCAGCATTTACGGTCTCCAATTTTATTGAATTGAAAATAAAAAAAAAGTAACTTTAGAAAACCAATATTAGTGAAAAACCTTATCAAAGTTTTGGTGTACCCAGTTAGATACATCAGCTTTATACAGAGATAATACAAGGTGTTAAGTAAATACAACACCATTGGTAACAAATAATTTATTTATTAACTAAAAATGAAATACTTACTAAACTTGTAAAATACAATTTCTCACTTATTTCTTCATCATTCATATTGCATTGATCAATAAGCCAGGCTTCTCTTGTTCCAGCATTGAGAGAGCAGCCTGCAAGTTAATATTATCTCCAGGGTCTGTTATAACTAAGAACTTTAAAGCTTTCATCCTAACTAGAGCAAAGATACATCCTACACACATGTCACAACCACTTATATCTAAGTATTCCAGGGTGCCTCCATTCTGCCCAGCTACCCTATCTATGCCCCATACATCTACGTATTTGTTATTCTTTAAACATAACCATTTAAGAAAATTGAGGTTTTGCAGGTTTTGTAAGCCTTCATATCGGATACCACTGTAGTGGAAATTTGAACAGTCTACGGCTTCCACTAGCCATCCATCTGTATAGCGATCAGGAAGGTTCAATGTCTGTATATTACCAGAAAACCATTTTGGTGAGTCCTTCAATCTGAAACCAAAGTTAGCTGTTTACAAAAGAAACTGGAACTACTAATTATCTGTAAGTGAAAGACATATTGGACGTCTTTTTGAGTTACTTTAGTACCAACAGTGAATTTGGCATGGTCAAGCTGTATTGTGGGTAGTCTTTTGTATCAGTTGCATGACATACAGGAAATGAAGTCTTTTCAATGTTTCAAATAATTATATGGTCTTAATAGTTAACAGTATTACCTGACAGCACAATCACGATGTGTGAAAAAGTGCACTGCTGCTAAATTTGATCCAAGAGTAGCAACTCTTTTAGGCAAATACTTCTGGTTCTCTATTTCTTGAAGTATTTTCATATCAGCCCACCAGTTTTTTATTTTTTGCATACTCAAATTGGGTATACTTGACATCACATTCAAAATATCCGGGCTTGGATTCTTCTCCACGAAAACTGACAGTTTGCTTCTGAACTCCCCATCTCGTTGTATCCAGGGCTTCCTCCATTCTGGGTACGGCTGACCATGAACTACCCGAGGTTTAGGTCCCTCTTCTTCAATTTGATATCTCGTCTTGTCTTCAGAGTAATTCCTACCAAGGGCATAAATTGATCGATAACATCTAAAAGGTTTTAAACTGAGAGACATTGTTATTTTTTAGAACTGTTTAGGCAGATTTATATAGTAAAATTGAGCCAAAATTAGATCAAAGGGTTTACAATCAACACATTTTTGAAAATTTGACTCGGTTTCAGTAACTTTTCGAGGTTATTCTAAAGTTTTGGCATTTTCAGACTAGCAGTCACTGTCACTGTCAGTCATTGACATTTTTTTATTAGAATTTATTAATTAGAAGGCTACAGTCTTTTAACTATATTGGCTAGTAATACGTCCTTTATTTCTTGTGTTTTGCATTAGAATGCGGATGTAACACACCAATGATTTTTGGAGTATCTGGTAACAAGAATATCGATTCAGCCAGATAGTAAATACTACAATTAAATGCTCAGCTCCACTTAACCGAGATCGCGCGTGTTTCAATTATTCCACATATTTTCTAGGTGCGTGGACACTTGAGGCACAAAACTACACCAATTTATATCATAATATCCACTAGGAATCAAATTACGAATAATAAAAAGAGCCGCTAAACTTCACTCGACAAAATCCCGCCAAAAACTCCAGTCAATGACATTGACAGGACGTCAGACAGGAAATTGACTTTTTAGGGACAGAAGGTCTATAATCTGTCCCCTTTGATGCGTCTTACGATGAGGTTGATGATTCGGTGACGAAGTGAAAATTCGTGAAACGTTTGGAATTTTTATTTATAAACTAAGCCCGCGATTTCGTCTGCGCAGATTTAGTACAAACAATTTTTCCCCTTTTCACCCCTTAAAGGTTGGATTTCCAAAAAAACCATTTTAGCTACCCTACATCATAAAAGGAAGCCTTGTGTGAAATTTCATGTTTCATAATTATAGTATACTGCTATGATAGTTCCACCGACCACACATGTTCGACCCCAAGAGGGCAAATCGATCAACTAACAACTGGACTTTGATAACTTGACCCAAATTTCTAAACCTCGGAACAATCTGACCTTAGGACAACTCAACCCCGTGAACTCGAGCTAAGGGAGCGAGGCCCCCGTCATCCCCTTCGTGTAGGTCCTGTAATTAAAGCTTATATACAGAAATAGGACTCGCTCAACCCTGCTTCAGCCTTGTATCTAGGAGTTGAGTTTTCGGGAACGAAGTCTTGGGCGCGAATTCGGGGCGAGAGTTCAGGGTCACGTTGTCACGTACTACAGCATACAGTTTAATGTTGTCCCCAACATTCGTATTAGTCTCTTATCTCTAAATAAGTAGTAAAAAATATAGCTTTTTAACTCTGTCTGTTTCGCTGCTTACTTCTTTTAAACCGAGCAACGGGTACGGGTGCGGTTTTCACTAATAGAAAAAGCGATAAGCGAGGAAGGTTTCTGTAGGTATATGATTTCAACCGGGCTAAACCTGGGCGGGTCGCTAGCAACCTTATTAACAAACGTCACGCCCCAGCCGCCGCAGCAGAAGAAGACGCCTGGGGAGTCGCAGGACGATTCCCGGCCACCCTAGCTGGCTTGCGGACGTTGATGGGATGGGCGGCTCGCCGTCCGTTAAGGACCAGACCCGGGTAGACGGCGCGTTGTGTTCCACGCGCGCCTCAAAGAGATGTCAGCATAATTGACGAGGCCCGCTAGGGCCAGTGCCTGCCAGGGTTGCGGAATTGTTCGAAAGAGTTACTGCGATCCTGGAACGCAAAGGACATTTGGAGGTAGACGCATGGGCTTTAGTCATTAAGAATCTGACACTCCCTTGCGCTCCGCCCAGAGCGGAAGGAGTCATTTGATGATTTCCCATCCAAAAAAAAGCAGGCTTCTAGAGTTAAGTTACCATGTATGTATGCATGTGTGTAGAGGCGGCTGCGCCCGCCGTATAAACATTAAGCTGTTAAGCTCTTAAGCTCAGTCGCAAATAAACTTAGATTACAATAATACGTGTATTCTATTCCTTTTTCCGTCACAGCAACCTCGCATCATACTATATCTAACACAGTATATAGTTTAAACTGGTGACCCCCGACGTGATTAACTCAGTGCTGTTTTGTGTAAAGAAATAAGACTGTGTTAAAGTTTTGAGATGATGCCTACTCAGGGCATGAGTCAACCTGCAATGCGGGCTACCGACCCGAAGCTCGAGCCGCGTGTGGAAGGAGAATCTGCGTTAGCCAGTATAACCGTATCATCCACAATACCGGAGTTTTGGGCAGACCAACCGCGACTGTGGTTCGTCCAATTTGAGGCAGTGGTGGACAATCAGAAACTCAGCGATGCCGCAAAGTCCAACTTGGTGGTGACGACGTTAAATAAAAGTGCTATACAACAAATCAGTGATTTACTATTAGCCCCACCGGAAATACATAAATACCAGTCCTTGAAAGACAGATTGCTCCAGGTTTTTGAAGAGTCAGAGACTAGACAGTTTCAGAAGTTGTTGGGGGAAATGGAACTTGGTACCCAGAAGCCTTCGCAACTCCTAAGGCGGATGAAGGACCTAGCGCGAGGAAAGATACCCGACGCAACCCGACAGCGGTGCAGGCTGTGTTGGCAGTCACTGAAGTGGAGGACTTAGATAATTTGGCTGTTGTAGCAGATAAAGTAATGGAAGTAACTCGTCCTGTGGAGATAGCGATGGTGACAACTAACCCCGCCATCAAGGACGTTAACAAGGATTCCAGTTCAAGGACAGAGTTGGTCGCCACCGTGCAGAAGCTGAGCATTGAAGTCGCTGAATTACGTCGCTCGCGTCAAAAGAAAAGGTATGGACGTGGTACAAACAATTATCGCCAGTCAAGGTCGCGCACGAGAGATGGGAGTAGGGTAGTAGGTAGGGTAGACGTAAAAATCCCGAATGGCTATGTTTCTATCATCATCGGTATGGACCCAAAGCTGCTAAATGTGTCGACCCTTGTAATTGGAAAACATCAAACAACGTGACCCCAACGGAAAACTAAGTGAGATACATCCTGAGGCGGAGGTATGTGTCGTTAAGTCAAATAATCGCCTTTGTGTGTTGGATAAAAATAGTGGATTAAATTTTTTAATCGATACCGGAGCCAACGTGTCGGTAATTCCGGTTACTAAGTCAAAAAAAATCGCGTGTGATAAATATAAACTTTACGCGGCAAACGGTACAGAGATAAGAACTTATGGTGTGCGTTCTTTAGTTTTAGATCTTAATTTAAGAAGAGCTTTTTGATGGACATTCATTGTGGCGGATGTTAAGCAGCCTATCATAGGGGCAGATTTATTAACCCATAATAGGTTGTTGATTGACTTAAGCAGGAGGAAGCTTATAGATCAAGTTACTCGTCTAACTGTTATCGCTTCAGTCGTGTGTCACAGTGATTGTGAGTCACCTATAAAAACTTTAGTTAATAATAACGTACGGCACGGAATTAGCGGAAGGAGTCATTTGATGATTTCCCATCCAAAAAAAAGCAGGCTTATAAAATGTACTTACTGTAGCCAAATCTTTATTTGAAATAGTCTAAATAGCATGATAGATTAATTATTATACTTGTCGAGGCCAACGAACCAAGACTTATATATATAACTTATATTAGGGTAACGTTACACGCGTTTCCTTATTTTAAGTAAATTAGAAAACAGCTACGATTAATGGCAGAAGCCGTTAAATAGATTTCTCGGTCATATTTCATCAAGTCACTTTTTATTTCTCTCTGCGGGTAAATTTAATTATCCCGTCGTCACGTCTTGAACATAAAAGCTTAGTGGTTTTATGTATTTGTAGAACGCACAGTATTTGCGCTCAGTTCCTGAAACAAGACAGACAAAATAGTGGTTCTTTTGGTTTTTTAACCGACTTCAAAAAAGGAGGTTCTCAATTCGGTTGTTCGTTTTTCTTTGTATGTTTGTTACTTCATAACTCATTTATGAGTCACTTTGAAAACAAAAAGCTTTTCAAGTGAAGGGATATACTTTCCGGTTGGTGCCATAGAAATTTCATCAAAATCGGTTCAGAAGCTTGGTTTTTAAATCAAAATAGCTGGAAAACATAATTATGTCATCCAAGTAAACGAAATTGCGTATTTTGCTTTCCTGTGACTTTCCAGTGGTCAACACCACTGGAAAATTTAGGCGTCTGTTAAAAAATACAACCGACAAAAGACCTATAAAAAAAAAAAAAAAATTATATACTCCTTGATTAGTTTTAAGCTGGCTTTTCCCATCTGTCATTGCTCAGTCAGTAGCAGCCTGGAGTATGTTTCTGCACGGTAAATGGCGGTAGGGTTGTTGCCCATGTTACATGGGACTAAAAGGGGATAGAACCTCTGTGGCGTAGCCTCCCGTCGCAATTTTTTTTAAATCAGACATGGGGCACGATGGACAGTTTAAGTGTATTCTACACATATGGGTAGAAGTCACTTAAACAAATAATTTTTTTAACAATATGGTGCCCTAAAGTGTCACATTGTCGAGATATTTGAAGGTAAAGTCGTCATATGCGAACAATGACTAGGTTTCATTCAAAATTAATTAATTTCGTGCTTATATGCATTAGATTATATTCAAATAATGCCGCCTTCGCACATGAGCTAGGCTTATTTGTATAAGTAAAAAATGTACAACAGTAAAAAACGGAAGAATGAGACATGTAGGTACGTATCACCTACGAAAATAGTCCAAGCATCAAGAGCCTGCTTTCTTTAACAATCTTGTTTAATCTCAGTCCCTAATAACATAATAACGCTTAGTAGATTAGATTTTAATCGAATCCAGACGATGTGTGGCGGGAGTCGGCTGCAGTCGCTAAGTTGGCTTGACACACAGTAATGGCGGGAGACACAGAGTCGTTAATCTTGATTTAAAGCCCAGCCTTCACTTAATACCCTTGGATTTTCACTAGATTATAATTTTTGATATCTTTAAAAATATAGTGGAGAAGGTGAGCTGGAGAAACTTGAATTGGTCACTGATAGATGAACATCATAGACGGGTAACTGAGCCGAATATTTTAGCACAATAGGAACCTATCTGCGTTATACAACCGAATGAATTCCCAATTAGGCACTTACTCGTAGGTATGTAATATTAGCAACGCTGAAGCAAAAAATATTACGTATTTTTTACTTCAAATGAATTCAGAATAGTCTTAAAATACCCATTCGATACCTAATCCCCTTAATTGAACAGAACACACGTTCAAATTAAAATTGTGCCAGTTCTAATTGTACATTTCGACGCTCAATTTTGCCCTAGCGTACCTCTGGCGTAGTTGTAGCCTCGCCTTAATTCCCGTTATGGCGGGATTTTGACTATCAGAGTCGCACGTCTGTTCCCCGCTTAACGCTTTGAGTCTCAGATTGGACGTGTGTGGCATGCCTGTTAATTCGATTGTTCTACAGGTAATGAGCCAGCCTCAAGTAATAAGTTAGAGATTTTAATGCAATCTTGCTTTATTTCCCGCTTGAGACACACGCTCCGTAATTGGTCTAGTTTTCTAATGTCTTTGATTAGGTTTGTGTGTAGGATGTTCAATTTAGAGAGTGGGTAGAATAAGTTTTAACTTTTCTACAAACTGCGTTATTAGATGAATAATATACCTTAGTAGTTTTATTCTTTTAACTTACATAAACATACAAATATACTGTAGTTTCATTCTAGGTTCATTTTAGAAATAAACATCATACTACCTACTCATTTCAAAGTAATTTACTCACTGCCCAGCTCCATTAAAACACTTTTTTCTTCCACCCACGCAATATTTAAAATGTCTTTTCCTGGGGAACAACGGTAGGCTCGTATTTAATTCATCGACTGACGAGTTGACAGAAATATCCGAGCGCCTTCTTTGCATTTCCGAAACGTACCTACATTTATAATTTCAATTTTAAATTCGATTGTTTATTCAATTACCATACCATATGTAGTCTGAATCAAATATCTTCGTTGTTCCCATTACTACAGGGATTGATTTGCAAAAAATGTTGCGAATCCCAGTTCGTCGGGATTCAGATCACGTCGCGCCGTGCTTTTTGTAAATCAGGGACGACAAACATTTAAATTGTTCCCCAAATTACTAGATGCTGGCATGTTCGACAGTGTACCGTTACAATATTGAATAACTATTTTGTAGTCGACTGTATTTCAATCTACATATTCGCCATTAATTGTTGTTTGCTCTGCGCAAGTTGTGCAGTCGTTAGTTTGTTTATTTTGGTGTTGTTTCAATGTTGATATAGAATGAGGTAAAAGGAAACATGGAGGTTCGGTTATAAAGTTGTTTCCTCGGTACATTGACACACAATGCTGTTAATAATTTTTGAGTATGAACAAGTAAACTTTTTTAAGTTAGATTTCAGTATATGATGGAAGCTCGAGGCAACTTGTTTAGCTCTTCAATTTGCAGTGAATGAAGTGCGAAACGAACACACATGGCTGCGGCAGCGATGAGGCAGACGCTCGTAATTTGGCGTGATACAACCTAATCATCGTAACTTCAGCGAGCAAACGGCCCAAATAACAGGGCTGACACTCGTCACATAAAATGCACAACAAACCGTGTTCCCGAGACGAGTATTTACATAACTAGATCACAAAGCAACTGTGATATTTCCGAGCCGTTGGTTAGAAGACGTATGGACATGATTAAGCTAGCATTATTGTGTCTTCAGAAGCATATTTCAGTCGGCCGAGCATTATTCGCGCAGTTGGAAGCGCGCCAGGCCCGCTCGTGATGTATCCTCGGGTTACTTCCGGACTATTAATCATAATTCAATAATGTCGGCCAATGAATTGCCCATTTTCGGCGTTCATGGTTTTTACGCAGGAAACGGTTTTGTGTAAGTCGTTTTTGTGTAGATGCTGAGTGGTAATTACGTAAATGGTAGTTGATATCTCTCTTTGTTTGTTTTAATCTATGTAGGTGTGTATCTGCCGGGATTCTCCGAAGGGTTGGCGGAAATTCTGCGAATGAGAATGCCTATGGGGCTACGGACATTTATGGGGAACGTTTCCTAACTTGTGGCAGCTAAAAAGATTTAACTTATCTATTGTGTCTACTTTTTGAACTTGAAACACGTGAAATCAAGTCTGTTTACTTTAAAACAATTTATATTCATGAGCGGAAACTAGAAATCCTAACTTAATATTGTTAATTGAAAGTGAGTGTTTGTTTGTGCTGAATCGATTTTGTTGAATTTTGGTACAGATAAAGATGGCACCCTGGAGACGGTTACAGGCTACCTTTTCTTGCGAAAATTTACATTAATACGGGCAAAAGCTAGTTTTAAAAACATAAACTGGTCTTCTCTATAACCTGACGACGGGAGCCACTATCGTCTCACCCGGAAAGCAGCCGGTCGATTCTGTAAACATGTCGAAGTGAACCGCTTGGGTGAATCACGAAGTAGCAGTCATTCCATCTTGATTACATATATTGACAGCTCACTTCGTGATCACTTCACCCAAGCCTTCACTTCGACATGTTTACAGAATCGCACGGTAGTTTTTATCTAATTGTATAAACTGCTCGATCTTCGGTAAGCAACAGTATCTTCATTAGGGAATCGACGATTTAGTTCAAGTTTGTTACTTGAAACTTTAAAGTGGTCGTCGACGGCGACAATCGTACTTATTATGGTGGAGTTTGGTTCTGATAACTATTAAGATTTTGATACTTGAGTAGTTTACTTTTGCTGAGGGTTTGGCCCGGACTGTGGAAATGATATCAAGTCTTTAGTAAAGGTATCAGAGTTAATCAGTCTTTTGGTCCAGCTGTCAGATGATCGTTGAAGGACAATGAGCTAACAGTTTTCTTCGTCTCGTCTCGAGTGAGAGAGAGAGTTCCTAAAATATTAACTCATGATGTGGTACTTGGTACCTACGGGTAGCGCGGCTGTCTTCCAGAAGTAGGTACGCTGCGACGGTGTCCAAGGTACGCGCCGGCGCCAAATAAATTTGCACTGACGGTCATTGACCCAACTACATTTATTGACAAAACGGAAAGAAAGACATAAAGCTGTCCTGAAACAAAATCTATCGCAATCCTTCACATTGTCTTGTAATGAAAAACGGATCATATTTTGTTTTTCGGGTACCTTTTTTGGATGGTAAATCATCGAATCCCTGTCGCTCTAGGCGGAGCAGAAGAGAGTGTCAGACCTCTTACTGACTAAAACCCATCCGTGTTCTTCCACAAGAACCGCTTCCCAGGTGCTCTTGCGCGGGCCGCGGTGACTCTTTGGAACAAAATTCGCGGAATTTGTAACTCCGCATGTTTTCGGGTATCTACAAAGGGATATTAGGAAAAGGACAATGTACTTTATTGAAAATTTATCTGGCGCCTACTAAAGGGTTTTGTGGTCGCCAATGAGGCTGCCGAGCTTGAGGTCCTGGGTTCAATTCCCAGGTCGGGTTATAAGTATTTTTGGGTTATTCCATTAGGAATTACTTAGCAGCAGCTCTGAGTTTGGAAGTTGGTAACCAAAACATGATAACAGTAGTGTTACATCACGAATTACAACTCAGCATAATCCTCAACGGATCAAAAGTACGGTTTAACTTTAAAACAACGAAAATATTTGACAAAACAAGCTGTATTTGTGAAATTTGGCTGAAATATCGTCCTGTTCAAACGTTATGTTAAACAAAGTTTGTGAGTAAGAAGTACGGATAATCCATATGTTGTAAATCTCGGCAAAGGGACGCCATTTTTCACAAGGGATACAATAGTATGTTTATATAATCTGAGTAAACACAGGACATAAATATCATCCCTTTCACATGAATCTTAGAGCTTTATCGAGGAGCCTTCGTCTCATAAACTAGGAGATTTTATGCGTTTTTATTTTTATTAAAAGGAAATTAAATGGATGATGCCAGGATTAAATTATCTTCGTTTATGACTGTTGGTGTGCAGTCTTCATACGGTGTTTTATTTTAGTCTGTAGTTTATGGGTCGAATATATTGTTTTTATTAGCTCTTATTATAAAACGTGTTTCCGCTTTATTTTCAGAATTGAACTAGTTTTAAAATAATTTCGGGTCGATCAAGGTTAAGCACCGCTTGCCATGGTTGGTCTGTGGATGGGTGATCATCTTAACATACCGAGTTTCTTCCGTGCCTCGGAAAGCACGTTAAGCCGTTGGACCCGGCTGTCATTTGTAGATTATTGGCAGTCGTTACAGATTGTCAGAAGCCAGTAAATCTCACTCCAGTCTTTCCAAGAATTATCGTGTTACCCAGTAAATGGGTTGTGGAGGTCTGGTAGGCAGCCGCTCTACGTAAAATATTGGTATTCAGCTGAATCCGGTTTTACTGGGAGTCGACCCCAATATAGTTGGGAAAAGGCTAGGCACATGATGATTACATAGATTAAGTCCTAATCCAAGACAAAGTCTACCTGTACTTGTTACATGCGAATCTGTTCGCATTTGATTGATTAACAAATTTAAAGACTTTCATGTTTTGAGTAAGTATTTTGTATTACTAGGATGGGATAACCAATGATTTGATTTGACTCTTATTGTAAATTGTTAATTGCCACTTATAAAGTTGGGTACCGACGGGTGTTAAAGTGGATACTGACCGGTGTTAAGGTGGGTACTGACCGGTGTTAAGGTGGGTACTGACCGGTGTTAAAGTGGGTACTGACCGGTGTTAAGGTGGGTACTGACCGGTGTTAAGGTGGGTACTGACCGGTGTTAAGGTGGGTACTGACCGGTGTTAAGGTGGGTACTGACCGGTGTTAAGGTGGGTACTGACCGGTGTTAAGGTGGGTATTGACCGGTGTTAAGGTGGGTACTGACCGGTGACCGGTGTACCATTCGCTGCGAGTATGTTATGTTACGCCGCATCCTAAAATCCGTGTACCATGCTCGTTTTGAAGTCTTGGATCGCCCGTGCTCCAGATTAGCAAGACACTCTCTGTCAAGATGTCTGACGACGATGTTGTGCTGGGATCATTGATTCTTCTAAAGCGGCGCCCGTCGATCTTCGCTAGATGCAGGTCGAGCGGTCAAAATGAGGTTCCAAATTCACACAATATGATTGCCGGTGGACGGGGGGCACAGCTGTGGACGCGCGACTTGCTCCTAGCAGTGGTGGCAGACGCGCGCCGCTCGCGGTAAACAGCCACCTCTCTTCATGGTGCGAGCACAATTTTCTCGCAGCAGGTGTGAAAAGTATGCTCTTCGGGGATAAAGCTGTATTTGCCTTGGGCTAGCTTAAATCCCTCGCTGTATTCAGGATTCTTGTATTAACTCTTGTGTTAACTCTTAAATCCATCATTGCGTTAGGGATTCAAAATGACGCCCGTGACATAAGATGGTGCATTATTAATATTATGATATTGTTTCATGATGGCCGACCGTGCAAACTTATATTTAGCTGTTTATCTACACCCTACCAGAACGACGTACTTACACAAAAACAAATTCACCAAATCCAAGCAACAATGTAAAACAACAAAACCAGCAACTCGCCACACGTGTACATAGTACATAGTAGTAAAACACATAACTTACAACACAGCTCATCTCCGTAACACGACACTAATACCGCCCCGCGGGCTCGCAAACTTTAAAATGAGCCATTTCAAAACAATATCTGACGGAGATTTCCCCAAGGTCGTAACTTCATATGTGCCAAACAGGTCATATAACGCGCAGATACAAAAACTATGCTGTAAAAGAGATATGTAAAACATGAAGCTGTTTATATTGACGGGACTTCATGGAGCCTAACTTTTATGTATAACAGTTTAAACCGGGCCGGGATCGGTAATGATATGATTTTGGCGTAGCTTTAACTATTAGCCGCGTAGGCCGTAGACTGAAGACCGTAGACGCGTAGGCCCGCGTAGCACTTGCTACGGCGTAGCGGGTTTACCTTATTGAAACTTATTGACATGTTGTTTGTGGAAGAATCTTTTACAAGTATAATTAGAAATAATCATTTTACGAACCGATTTCAGAAATGTTTTTTTAGTTAATCACTGCGGTTACGTTACCATGAGATTTGACAGCGAGTTAAATACCCAATTTTCAAAAATGAAGTAGATTTTGTAAAAGGCGGTATTTACGTTTTGTAATTTATTTTAAGTTATACAATCACTCTTTAATAATAAATAGCTCAAACCAGTTATCTTAATAACCAAATCAGTTCATTTAACGCGCAGTATGCAGTATATAAGATATTTCGTGTGTTTACGCCTTACAAAGTGGAGTGTATTCGCTAATATTTCAGCGAAACTTCCCGGATCGAATCTAACTTAAAGTTAGTCCAAGTTGGGGACAAGCTTTACTCGCTATGTGTCTTTTAGATTGAAAATATTTCGGGATCAGTGTACTTTGTTACGGCGACGTGATTGAAGAAGATTGTACTCTGTTGATAATAGAAGAGTTTTATAGAAAATGTGTTTAGTGAGATGGGTGTAAACTTTGGTGTCGTCTTAAAAGAAAGCGATCATCGACGACCTTGTCTGGCTTTTTGCTGAACTGGACCTATTTGGCGCAGTCGCGGGGCACACAATATAATTGTTTTAGAATTAAGTTTTCTTTTATTTGTACCTATATTGTGTGTATCTGTGTGTGCCAAATAAGCTACTTTTCTTTTTCTTTCTTTATAAAAGAAGAGGTTTTCAAATGAAATTTGCAACTCGGTAAGCAGGTGTTTTTTTAAAGGATATACATAGATATATACGTTATATGTACATGGTGAAGATCCCTAATTTTTGTTTCTTTTTGTCAAATATATTTTTACCGGGAATTATGGCTACTAACGCGTTGTATCAACGACCAAAAAAGTACAATTTAAATGGAATTGATACTATTAAGTTTAAGGCCAATAATAAAATCAGAATAACGTCGGAATAAACGCACATTTGAGCTGTATTTTTGAACCAAGAAATTCATACAAGCGATTTAAAAATAGCTCCCTAGAGTCCTAACCCTCAACTACATGAACTGTTTTGTGAAAAATAAACAATACTTTATAAAAGTCAATAGAAAACGGTTCACTTTTATATCTAAGTAGTAAAGTCGGACACCGCTCAAATGACCCTTAATCACGGTTGAGATTAGCAGCATATTACCATTTCTTAAGGTTCCCCGTAAATACACTTTATTGAGCAGTTTATGAAGAAAAAGCGAGAAATTATGGCGGTTAATGGTTCATCATTTATTTAAGTTACGTTTTTGTGGTTATTGAAATATGCGACAGTTATTATTTCTTGTGATGTAGTGGGAATTAAGGGGCTGTTAATATTATTGTTATGTGAGTTTTCGATTAATTCAGGAAATATTTTTTTAATACTACTGCGCTTGATAAATTTTCAATAAAGTTCATTGCCCTTTCCTTAGGCAATTTCTCTGCATAGGTACCCAGATAATAAATTATTGGAGTTTACTCCTTAAGAAACGATTTTCATATTTAGCCCGCGGTATGAACATTTTATGAGGAGTAAAATCGAGCGTTAACAAAAGTCAAAAAGTCAAAAGTCAAAAACGTTTATTTCAATTAGGCCATTAAACGGCACTTTTGAACGTCAGCATTTACAGTTCAGTAAAATATATTTTTGGTTATGTGGTTGGGGTGTGTGGGTCCACTTACTGGGTCTGGAGAAATGATAGTCTGGTGCAGTAGTCCGACACTTTAATGTTTCGCTCCACACAACAACAGTTAATTGAAGGCACAGTAAATAACAAGCGAGGTGCGCAAGCAGTAAGCAGAGGAACACAGATTACACAGCGGTTCAGCGCGGGTAGGTCGAGATCGCAGAAACAGTGTAAGCGAACGTGCGTCCGGCAACTCAGGTAGGTCGGGACTGGCGATCGGCAGGCTCCGAGTCCGCAGCGAAAGAATGCGTGCGCGCATACGTCATACGATGCGTTACGTCACGCGCCTTAGACAAAGGGACTCAGCAGGTGACGCGCGTGTCCAGTGTACTTATGTAAATGACGGATGGACCGTACGGTAAACTGGATAGTGTGTAATGTTTATTTTATTTTGTGTATTATAATTGTCTGTTTGTGTTTATTAGTGAAGATTGTATAAATATTATATATATATAAATATATATATGATAATATAGTTTAAATATAATGTGAGTCACCTACATCACTCCCCTCCAGAGACCGTGCTACGGGCGATAGTAGTCCGGAAAATGGACTCTTCTGCCGGAACGCGTGGTTTTTACTGTTGGAAAGGAACGTGGTGGCTCGGGAACTGGTTTATTTGGAACAGGTGTGACATGGGTGTCGGTCAGTATGTAGGCTGGTTTTAAGCGGTCTACGGATACTGTGACGGATTTTCCCTTTACCTTTATTTTAAAAACTTTGGCACCTTTTTCGATCACCTCATAGGGACCAGTGTATGCTGGTTGGAGTGCACCCCTCAACGCATCGTCCCGAAGAAAGACATGGGAACATGAGGACAAATCTTTGTGTATAAAGATTTTTTGTTTTGAGTGGTGCGACGTGGGAACTGGCTGTAAATTGTTGGCAAATGATCTGATACGGGCTGTGAAGTCCGTTATATCAGTCGTGCATTTGTCAACTTTATGGCCGAAGAATTCTCCCGGCAGCCTTAAAGGTTCACCGTATACTAACTCGGCGGAAGACGATTGAAGGTCTTCTTTAAAGGAACTTCTTACGCCGAGCAGTACAAATGGTAAAGATTCGGTCCAGCTGCTATCGGCATGGCACTTGATTGCTGCTTTTAGCTGCCGGTGGAATCTTTCGACTAAACCGTTGCACTGGGGATGATATGCTGTGGTCTTGCGATGCCTAAACCCTATCGTCTTTGCAAGATGTTGGAAGATACCAGACTCGAATTGTCTCCCACGATCAGTGACAATATCGGTTGGGCAACCAAACCGTGCTACCCAACCCAACAAAAACGCTTTGGCCACAGTTTCCGCTGTAATATCGGTAATAGGGACGACTTCAGCCCATCGCGTGAAGCGATCGACGAGTGTCAGGCAATACCGGTATTCGTTGGATGGGGGCAATGGACCGATGAGGTCTAGGTGGACATATTTGAATCTCGCTGAGGGCAAATCGAGGGTACCCAAAGGGGTGTTAATGTGTCGATTCACCTTCGTGCGCTGGCATGCCAAACATGCCTTAGACCAATCTCGACAGTCTTTCCGCATCTGTGGCCAAACGTAGCGCTGTGCTACAAGTTTTGCGCTTGCGTTTGCACCGGGATGGCTAAGCGAGTGCAACGAGTCAAATATTTGTTTACGCCATGGTTTAGGAACGATGGGTCTAGGAGTCGTGGTGCTGACATCGCAGTACAATTCGATACGGCTTCCTGGAACAATAATTTTTTTAACGCGCAGGGATGAATCTCCTGTAAGCAGTTGTGCGAGTTCTGAGTCAGCATGCTGTGCTTTGGCTAGAACGTCTAAATCTACTGGGCTTTGCAATTCTTCAACTCGGGAAAGTGTGTCTGCTACGACGTTATCTTTTCCAGCGATGTGTTGTATGTCGGTTGAAAATTGTGAAATGTAGTCTAAATGTCTATATTGTCGTGGCGCGCAGTTACGTTTCTGCTGTTGGAAAGCGTAACATAGCGGCTTATGGTCAGTATAGATGGTGAAAGTGGTAGCGGCTAACCAATGCTGAAAGTACTTAATGCTTTCGTAGATAGCAAGAAGCTCTCGATCGTAGGGTGAGTGTTTTTGCTGTGATGGGCTCAGCTTGCGGGTGAAAAATGCCAATGGCTGCCAATTACCGTCTTTGAATTGCTGCAAGACTCCGCCGATGGCGAAATCAGATGCATCCGTGACCAGGCCCAGTTTGGCATTTGTGTCTGGATGTGCCAACAAAGCTGCATTACAGAGGCTATCCTTGCACTCCTCGAAGGCCTGCAACGAGGCTCCGCTTATGTCGACAGGGTGAGAGGCTTTCACGTTCCCGGTCAGCAAAGCATGTAAAGGCGCTTGGGCCTGGGCAGCTCGTGGTAGAAACCTTCGGTAAAAGTTGATCATGCCCAGAAACCTTCTTAGCTGCCTAGCGGTTTTAGGCACTGGGAATTCCCTAATGGCTTGCACCTTGCTTTCCAAAGGCTTCGTTCCGTGTTGCGAGATGTGGTAGCCTAAGAAAGTTACTTCTGGTGCGCCAAATACGCATTTGGCGGTGTTGACGAGCATGCCATATTCCTTCATCCTTGTGAAGAGTTGGCGAAGGTGCTCCTCATGCTCTGCCTCGTCCCTAGAGTACACCAGAAAGTCATCCAAATATGGATAGCAGAACTCCAGGCCACGAGTCATTTCGTCAACAAATCTTTGGAAAGTCTGGCCGGCGTTCCTCAGACCGAACGTCATGAACGGAAACTCGTATAGTCCGAAAGGTGTAGTGATGGCGGTCTTTGGTATGTCCTGCTGAAATACTGGTATCTGATTGTAAGCTTTTACAAGATCAATAGTGGAAAAGATCTTACAACCAGATAGACTGTGGGCAAAGTCATGTATGTGCCTGATAGGGTACTTATCTGGTATTGTCCTTGCGTTGAGCAGCCTGTAATCCCCGCAAGGACGCCAGCCATTGTCTTTCTTTGGGGCGAGGTGGAGAGGCGACGACCAAGGGCTCTCTGAGGGGCGAGCTGTACCATTTGCCAACATTGCCTCGAATTCAGCCTTGGCAATTTTCATTTTATCCGGGGCTAGTCTGCGTGGTGAACAAGATACTGGGGGGCCTGATGTGGTGCGAATGTGGTGTACTGTGTTGTGTTTTGGTGTGAATGGTGCACCTGCTGGCCGTATTATTTCCTGAAACTCGGATAGGAGATTTTGGTACTTGCATTCGCCAGTCACGACCTTTACACTTGAGATTAAGCTATCAGGAGAAGCGATAGAAGCTAAAGCTGACAAATTAGTAGTGCCGTCTATGAGGCGTTTGTTGCGAATATCTACTATTAAATTAAAATGTGATAAAAAATCTACCCCTATAATGGCTTTGGTGACGTCAGCAATAATAAAGCGCCAAGGGAAATCCCTACGTAGGCCTAAATTTAGCAAAACCTGGAGGTAACCGTAGGTGTCGATTGTTGAACCGTTGGCCGCGCACAGCTGGTACTCGGTCTTCTCACGACGTTGCTGTGGGAGCGCAGATCGAGGGTAGACGCACAAGTCACTTCCTGTGTCCACTAAGAATTGGACTTTCGACCTGCGATCCGTCACGAACAGGCGACCAGTTGTGGATGGGCAATCTTGAGCCGCCATTATTGACTGCCCGTTTCGTTTCCCGACTTGTAATCACACGGGCGGACGCATTTCTTCGCGTGGCTACCGAATTTGTGGTGGTACCAACACTTCGGAAACTTCCTGTAGTTGGACTGCGATCTTTGTGATGGGCTGCGACTTCTGTGGCTGGAGGTCTTCCTGGTGCGTGGGCGGGACCTATCGTACCTTTCAGTGGTCAGCGCGTCGACCTTTCTCGACAGTTCCATAACGAGCTTCATCAAGTCTACCTGAGGATCTGCTCGTGATGTGGATGCTGCTGCGACGTGTGGAGTAGGAGGCGCGATGTCGTGAACTCTATCAGCGAGGTCGGCGAGCTCGGTGAGGGTCAAGGTCATTTGCGATGCGATGATCGTCTGCAGGTTACTTGGCAAGCGACTCGTCCATATAGTGCGCAGAAAATCCTCTGGGATCGTTGGTCCCGCAAGGTGTTGGAGGTGCCGCAGGAACTGAGATGGTTTACGGTCACCTAGTTCCTCTGACTGCAGAAGCTGTTTCACCTTCTTTTCTTTGGAGACGGACAGGCGCTTGATCAGCTCACTCTTCAGCTTCTCGTACGCGCCAGTAGCAGGAGGCGCAGTTATAACGTCTTCGACTTCCACGGAGTACTGTCGATCCAAGTGAGCGAGGACGTAGTGGAACTTGGTGTAATCGTCCGTTATTCTGGCCAGCTTGAATTGGCCTTCTATTTGGCAAAACCATATAGTAGGCTTCTCAGGCCAAAATGGTGGTATGCGAACGCCTACGCGAAACAACTCCAATGACGGATGTTCGGGATCCGGGTCAGTGGAAACGCGCGCACATTTACTCGGCCGGCGGGTAGGGTGTTGGCTACGCTGCGATGTTTCTGTATCACTGCCGTCGCTGCTCATGTTAACTTCTAACTCTCTCTGCACTCGCTATTACACTAATGTTCTGAGTGGGGTCACCAGTTTGGTTATGTGGTTGGGGTGTGTGGGTCCACTTACTGGGTCTGGAGAAATGATAGTCTGGTGCAGTAGTCCGACACTTTAATGTTTCGCTCCACACAACAACAGTTAATTGAAGGCACAGTAAATAACAAGCGAGGTGCGCAAGCAGTAAGCAGAGGAACACAGATTACACAGCGGTTCAGCGCGGGTAGGTCGAGATCGCAGAAACAGTGTAAGCGAACGTGCGTCCGGCAACTCAGGTAGGTCGGGACTGGCGATCGGCAGGCTCCGAGTCCGCAGCGAAAGAATGCGTGCGCGCATACGTCATACGATGCGTTACGTCACGCGCCTTAGACAAAGGGACTCAGCAGGTGACGCGCGTGTCCAGTGTACTTATGTAAATGACGGATGGACCGTACGGTAAACTGGATAGTGTGTAATGTTTATTTTATTTTGTGTATTATAATTGTCTGTTTGTGTTTATTAGTGAAGATTGTATAAATATTATATATATATAAATATATATATGATAATATAGTTTAAATATAATGTGAGTCACCTACATATTAATAAAGTGACTCTACTGTCCATTCGGAAAGGTAGATTCTTATGGAGAAGAACGGACAAGAAACTCCATAGTTACTCTTTTCAAATAATGATTTACAAAATTTGGTATACAAAAATTAATTTAATATTATGTGAGGACGATAAACCCAGAGTATGCTACTTATAAGAACAAAGTATAACCGGCAGAGGTACTTATTCCTTTTCTACAAAAAAATTAGGTAAATGGTACTCACATATTTACAGATAATCTTAATAACCATTAATTAAACAGAAAATAAAAACACAAAAAAGAAACAGTATACCTATCTATAAAGTTAATTCATAAATCAACCAGTTTGATTTTGTCTACACCCTTGATTGTCCTATGGAGCAGGACCAGCATGTTTCCAAGCATTCTTATCCTGAATGTAATCTTCTAATTTGTAATATGCTTGTTTACAAAGTGTACTTTTAACATAAGTTTTAAATTTTCTTTCATTTAGTTCTAATATGTCAGAAGGTATTTTGTTGTAACATTTAACACAATACCCCATGAAAGAAGTGTGGACTTTAGCTAATCTAAAAAATGGTTGATCTAATTTGTCTCTATTTCTAGTATTAAAATTATGTCTATCACTAATTTTACTAAAAAGATGTCGATTTTTCCGCACATACATAATATTTTCATAAATGAATTGGCAAGGGACTGTCATAATATTAATCTTTTTAAAAAGTTCCCTAAGAGAATCACGGCGACGCAAATTATAAAGGGCTCTGACAGCTCTCTTTTGTAAAATAAATATGGATTCAATGTCAGCAGCCCGACCCCACAGCAAAATACCGTACGACATAATGCTGTGAAAGTAACTAAAGTAGACCAAACGTGCGGTTTCTACGTCTGTTAACTGTCTTATCTTTCTAACAGCATACGCGGCTGAGCTTAAACGACCCGCAAGAGATGTTATATGAGGCCCCCATTGTAATTTCTCGTCCAATGTGATACCTAGGAAAACGGTTTGATTAATGAACTCCAGTTTTTCTCCATTCAACATGATGTCACATTCGCTACTTTTAACATTTAGTAAAGAAAATCTAATACATTTAGTTTTTTTTTATTTAGAGCCAAGTTGTTTACCGTAAACCAATTTTGGACCTGATGAATAGAACTATTGACGTCGTCAAGATTTTGTGAACGTCGGTCTATTTTAAATATTAGTGATGTGTCATCCGCAAATAATACCATCTTTGGTTGATTTTTAAGTAATTGGGGCAAATCATTTATGTAAACTAAAAAAAGGAATGGACCCAATATTGAACCTTGAGGAACGCCCATTGTCGTTTCCGACCCTAGTGAGTTTACACCGTTTATCTGAACTTTAACCTGTCTGCCCATCAAGTATGAACTAAGTAAACCAAGGGCTCTATTCCTAATCCCATAGTGCTCAAGTTTCAACAAAAGCGTCTCATGGTTAACGCAGTCGAACGCTTTCGAGAGGTCGCAGAATATTCCAATGGCATCTTGCGACTCTTCCCAGGCGTTAAAAATGTTCTTTATTAGGGTGACACCGGCGTCAGTTGTACAACGCCCTTTGGTGAAACCGTACTGGTGTTCATGAAAGATGGATTTTTTATTAAAGTGACGTAACATCTGACTAAGCATTAACTTTTCAAACACCTTACTGAGAACTGGCAGAATTGACACCGGCCGATAATTGTTGGGTTCTTGAGAATCACCCGATTTGAACAATGGAACGACTTTACTGTGTTTCATGAGATCCGGAAATTCTCCTTTGTCTACACTAGTGTTAAATATGACAGTTAACTAAAAGTCCTCACTTTTAGTTAACTGTCATATTTTACGTTACGTTCCTTTGCGCAACGTACTTTGCGCACCTTTCACTTCGAGATTATGTATGTTTGTACATTCAAAGTATATTCAGTTTATTTAAGATGCTTTCATTTAGCCTCTTTTAACATAATCTACACAATAATAGTTCTTAAGGAATTAACTCCAGTCGTGACACACACCCTTTTTTTATGAATCGATTTTCGTTACTAGAAAAAATAAAGAATCACGATAGATGTCGATTCAGGACAGCTTTATGTAATTATTTCGGTTTTCGGAATTAAGTATGTCAATAAATATATGTGGGTCATCCATCATATATCATATGGCAGAAAACTTAGACACTATGCAGTGGAGGGCGGAGCTCGGGTAGGAATTAACCAGGATTACCGGTATCAGGCCATGATTTCATCACGCATGACACTTGTAATACGCTTACATACCTATGAAATTGCCGTTTTATTGAGCAAAGCCACTTAAAAAATGAAAAATTTTGAGCTTTAATTAAAATTGCGCCTCTGGAGTACTCTTTATGAGTATTTTCTGAAATTCTCTTAGCGCTGTGTGTGTGTAGTTCAATGTCGTAGATTTGAAACAAAAAGAACACTTGTAACGTTTTGCAAGATTATTACGGGACTGATTTTATTAGCGGGATTTTATCTAGCTTCACCGGACGGCTCCGCAGAATACGGGACGATTCGCCGGCTTACCCTAACACATGCTCAAGCAACTATCTACAAGCTCCTTTAGTTCCACCTACTAACACAGTTCTCAACACATGTATTATAATCACTCAGTACGCAGAAAGCAGGTGTAGCTCCAAAATAATTACATTACGATTGCTGGTCTGGTAACGAGCTTAATTTAATTTAGCAAGTAAGGATCGAAACTACGAAATTGAAAGTGGTTCTGCCCGAGTTTGAAACTTATTAGACCTTTGAATGTTGTTTTGTTCCCCTGGCTTATATACCTAGTACCGTGTCTGCCAAAACGCGCATTAAGAACTGTCAGAGGTGGATAATTTTGATTTTGTATATAACGTTACATAACCTATGAGCAGACACTTACGTCAGCAATCAATAAATAGTAAAGCCTGGTTTTGTTTATTAAATGATTAGGCTACGGTCTACCTACAATCATCATCATCATCATCATCATCATCGAAAAACGTCTGCCGCTGGACATAGGCCTCCCCCAAGCGTCACCGAAAAACCTTAGTGACTGCAAAAAAAGTACTACGGGATCTTAAAAAGGGTGAAATAGACTTGCAATACCTATACTGCCGAGGCGAGGCGATTACGTTACGAGTCCGATTAGTGTGTATTGCAGTAGGGAGTTTTATACAAAGAATACTGCACGGCTCGATTTGATGCGGTGACGATCCCTTTCCGAGTTGATATGGGTGCTAGTGTGTACCTTTAGGCGTAAAACTGTGTCATGGTTTGAAACAAACTCATATTATATATGTCACCGTAAAATGGCAAACTCGGTAAGATTATAAAATAAAAATAAATAAAAATTTGGTAGTATAGTATAGATACTTCGATATATTATAATAGACTATCAAATTTCATTCGTAAAAAGGTATTCCAAATGTTCAATTGACAATTTATCGAGAGTTTGCAATCTCTCAAGTTATTTTATAATCTAACGGAGTTTTGCCATTTTCCGGTGATTAATATAAAGAAATGAATCAACATACATCTCAGTGGGCACAATCAAAACTATTAACACTAGATACCTACTTCAATCAACTCCCTCTCCATATTTAGTTTCTCGACGAATACGTGAAAATCCAATAAACGAAGTCTCAATGAAACTAACAAAACATCTTGTTTGTAAGAACTACATTATAATAACAACTGAGGAAGTTTTTCAATAAAATCTTCTCGTTGATCGGGCCATTGAGGAGCTATTGGTACAACAGTATCGGTATAATGAGCTGGTGTTCCGTAGGTATGTAGTTGCTGTTGAGTTATGGCGAGGTTTATTGAGTACTTTCCCTAGCTACTAATCTTTCTACATTCGTACTACTTATTCTAACTTTGAATATTATAAACTAATGGTCCCGGCAAATTCGTACCTCCTCAGAATATTTTTTTTTGCCCTGTTTTGTTTTTGTTATACTGTATCAGAAATGGCGTTGTATTCGAAAATAATTTTAATTTATTTATTTTTTTCCAACGTTTTAATAGTTACTCTGCTTTTCGGGGGAAAAATCCAACAAACTAAAGATCTTAACCCGACTTTGTTTTATAAATTGAGATGTGAAAGTGAGTTTGTTTGTTGCTTCACGCCTAAATATCTGAACTATTTTTGATGAATTTTAGAACAGTGATAGATGGGACCCTGGAGATGATAATCCATTTCGTAATTTTGAATGTATCAATTACGTGTTTTACGTTAGCGAGCAGACGAATTTTTAAACAACAGAACCGATGAAATTCCTTGACATTGTGAAAAAAGAGGCGATTTTTAGAGTTAAGCAATTGAGTCTGACAGAACGCTGATAATAATTTTCTATTATTTAAGATTCACATTCCAGCTTTCTAAACTGTAAAAGCCATCACAGTAGGTACAAGTAAAGCGCAACAGAACAAAGAATTAATTATTCCGCCAGTGAACACTTAGATAAGTAGTACTTGCGACGCCAGTGTCAATTTAATTTTCATTCGGGTTACGACCGCGCCCCGAATTTGCTTAACATCCACTGTGCAGTTTTACCAGTTTTGCAAGACCTTCTTTACTTAAAGACAATGTTAAACATTTCTGTCAAAAAAAAAACAATTTAATTTTTTTAGATTTCTCAAAACTAGTAAGAAGTTAAGACAGCAAAAAATGTTTAATGATCTCAAAGATGCACAGAGCACGGTCGGCTGACGTAACACGACAGTAAAGACATAATAACTAGGCGCTATCAGTGCTGATATTTTGCGTGACAAGGATATCATTTCAAAAGCGTAGGTATAATTTATACTTTTCTCCACCGATTGTATTATTTTGGAAAAAAACTATAATCTCTGACCAACCAATGGCGTTACGACAAATAGCGTTAACGAACAGATAAACGACCGATTAAGTACCTCAGAAAACTGGCATAAAACAAGTAAATAGGTATTCATTCATGTACATTTTTGATAGTAGTCAAATAACCTATTTAAGAAAAAGGTAGGATTGGGAAGGTCAAGTTATACTGGTTAATGGAAAAGAAGGAATTCGGGTAGTGCCGACAATGTTGCCATTGTGACGACAGCTGCATTGTATAAAACTAAACAATAATACTTCATAAACTATTTTCATTATATGGGTGTTAAAAGTTTAGTCGTGTTCGTTGTTTTTAAGTGTCTATTAGTAGCACACTGTTTTGTTGCATTTGAGTGCGTTTTTGTGTTAAATTTGTTGCAAACATCTGCTTTTATACGATTTAATTTACTTTAACTGGACTAATGTTAACTATTAAGTACCTAACACGCCACGAGAAAGGTACGGCTGGCAAAAGTCTTACCACAATGGCTGTAGAATAAAGTTCTCCTTTTCTTTAAAAAAAACTACTGCAATTGAACTTATAGTGTAGATTAATAATCCATAGGTTATGTGTTAAAGATGTTATCTCATTGGATCATGCTATCATCGGACTTAAAAGTCTAAAGTAATGAAACCCTTCAACGATATTTTTTATAAAACCGTAATGAGGGTGCATCTGGAACCAAGCGGAGCGAAGCGAAGATGTACTAGATCGACCAATCACAGAGGAGGCTACGGACGCGATGCAACTTATGTGATTGGTCGAATTCCGCACCTCTCCTCTCCGTTCCGCTCCGCTGGACTACAAACATACTGTTATAACGGCTTCACAGTAAATATTCGTTTAGAGTTTTACAGTATTTTAGATCTTTTAGTCTGATGACAGGATCATCCAGTGAGATTGCATCTCTACAACGTTCTGCATGAACAATTTTGTTTATCCATTTATAAACGAGCCAATGATTCGATAATTAATATAACACCAACATTTTACTGTTGGACTAATGGTCGCAAACGCACTATCGATTAAATAACCATTTATATTACCGACACGTTTGATATCGTTACGTTTCAATTTTGTTATTAAATATAGTTTACTGATTGTACAGATTAATTTAATGTGTTGGATTAAAATGATCAGATTTTAACTTTCGAGCTTTCCAGTATGTTATTTTTTTTCATTTTAAAGAGATCGCAATTATTCGCAGTCGAATGGGGAAATTCAAAA
Source organism: Mamestra brassicae (assembly GCA_905163435.1). Lineage (NCBI taxonomy): Eukaryota > Metazoa > Arthropoda > Insecta > Lepidoptera > Noctuidae > Mamestra > Mamestra brassicae. Next base: position 7,551,572 of record LR991009.1, on the reverse strand, counting down.
CATGGTAGATTTCAAAATCTTTGTCAGACGCTAAGTGAATATGGGTCAAATTAAGTGGGACAAAGTAATAAGTAATAAATAAATTCATGTTGACCTAGTAAATAACATACCTTGAATTACTGTATCTTTTATGTTGATGATGCAGGTAGCGATTTTGAAAATATATATGAAAACAAATCAACTTCTTTAAATTTATAAATCTCTTTTCTTGGCTCCACCATAGCTAGGTAACAAGATATAAACCTGGCAAGGAAAACCCATGAAACTGATGGTTATCATAAGAGCACACACAACAGACACTAACGGTCACATTTTAACTTGTTTGTTTGTTGAAACTTCCCGGCAAACTTACTGACAGTCAAACTGTTGGAATCGATACAATAGTTTGGAGTTTATCCAAAACATTTGAAGTTTCTTGAGCATTGGAAGTTGTCAAGAATTTGTTGGTAGGTTTAATCTTATATGTTTCTTCTATATCGGTAAGCAGTTTAGGAGTGGATTATGAACATTCAAGTGAAAACTAGTATATTCAACTGTAATTTATTACCGACAAGATTCTCTCTGCGACTGTGTCTACATGGTATTCAGAATTGTATTCAGAGAAATATGAAAAATCAAACATAAAAACATAAAGACCGCTTTTGATTTCAGCCCGTCTCTGAGCTTCTGCTTCCTCCACAGACTCAGATTAGCCATTTATTGGGATAGAAGTATACTATGTGTTAATCCAAGATATAAGATATCTGTGTGCCAAATTTTACATACAGCAGAAACATACTCTTATAAAAACTTTGACACTTATAAAATTAAGATATTTTTTACTAATACTTTTGGTTTCTTTTTTTCCTTAAATCATCCGAACGTCTTCTTATTAGTGCCACAATTTCGATAACTAGATCATCAAAAGCTTACTTTTGCCTTGTTAGCTCTCTCAATTAATTATTAAGCACTTTAAAACTTAATATTTTGCAAACGGGTCCTTGGATGGAAAAAATGGTTTTCGCACGCCCTCAATATTTTTAACGACACCCTATACCATGAATACGATAAAAAAATCATCGCAATTTTACGTGTAGCGCCACGTAAAGTTGCGACAAACCCTAAAACCCACAACAATCATACAAACAAGTTTACATTTATAGTCAGCCATGTTCTTAGAGTCGACAAATACGATCATTTGTTATTGTTAATTACTAATCCACGGTTAAATAATAGCGAGGACGTGGCGGCTGTAATGGCCGAATTATTCAATGATTTATGAAGCGGATCCGGGATTCAGAGCGAGTCTCTCTGAATGATAATATTGTTGAGTTATAAATAATTTGTGTTTGGTACTGGATTGATTATGGATGCAGATGCGGTTTTGAATTGTGGATAGGTTAATACTAGTTATTTTGTAGGTTTAGGGTAGATGGATTTCATAAGTAGGATACCTAGCAGTGGCGTAGCGTGCCTTGGCGGGGCCCCGTATAAAAATTTGTTTGGGGGCCCTTATGAAGGGTAAATATTTCTCACAAAAGAAAAAAAAATATTGCATAATTACTTTTTCTTTTCGTAGCTCCGCTGGGATAATCTCTTTTCCTTTCACTTATTATTTTTTACTAATCGCTACTAATACTACTAAAACAGAAGGACAATTGTTCGTATTGTATTACAATGTATTGCACAATTATATAAAACGCGTCAATAAACACTTTTGGGTACACTTCCAGTCGACAGCGATGCGGATGAATTTTTTGACGCCATATTTTAGGGTTTATTTAGTTAGGAGATTTTATTTTTATTTCTAGTGTATATAGTTAGTTAAGTATTTATGAAATAAACACTGCTCTCCGTGGTTTATCATCGTATGTAGGTACATTGGCTATTGTGGGATTCCCCCGTTGAAGTAAATGACTTAAACGGGGAAATCCCACAGCCTGCGATAACTGATATAGGGTGTTGCCAACTTTTGAACGCACGCTTTACGCGGGAAAAAAAGAAATTACTTTATTTGACTTTTGTCATTTCTGAAATAAAAATAAAATTTGGGTAGTTTTTATTAATTTTTGCTTACGCACGTCGGGGGCCCCCGTGGCCCGGGGGCCCCGTATAATTGATACGGCAGATACGGCGGTAGCTACGCCCCTGATACCTACCTAGCTATTGATGTTTCAACTTAACAGTCATTTAGACTTATTACAGTACCACCATGGATTATTGATGTGGAAGCAGTGCGCTAAATGGCTATAGGTTTACTTCTAATCACCTTTTGAATTGGTGTTAAGAATTGCGTCAACTGTTTAATTGGAAAGTTGTGTTTCTATATTGATGTACTTACACTAAATATATTCTAAATTAAAGGGAGCCGAAAAAGAGAGAAGTCAGAAAAAAGTCAAGTTTCTCGTATGCTCCCTGCATACAAGAAACTTGACTTTTAGATTTATTATGCGAATCGGACTTGGCCAATTAGTTTGAGCTCGCTTTCTGCTCAAGGGCTCATCTAACTCTTACAGAGGTGGAACATTATGGGCCCGTGCACCAGCTGTGGGGACATTAAGCATTCTATTATACCATACACGCTGTTACGCCCGGCTTCATCACTAAAACACAATTTTACAAAACAAAAAAATAAATGTAAAGATCAATCTCAATTTCAAAATTCGCGCGCAATTCACTTCGCGGTCAATGAACTCAATAAATCTTAACAAAATAATGGCGCGCATCCTTGCCTATCTGACCATAGATATCGAAAGAGCGAAACGTTCGCCGTGGCCAATCTGAGGATCAAGCGCGCTTTCTCTCTCGGACGGCGGCGTCTCGGACCTCTCAGTTTTTGCCTACAAATTGTCAATTTTATTGTTTATATTGGTAAGTAGGTAGGTAAAGGCGTAACTAATGAAGTTCGCCCAAGTTCAAACCTGCGTGAAGTGAGACTTGAACTTGTATTGTGCAGTGCACGCAATGCGATGACGTAACGTAAATCAGCAGATTGTTAATGTTTTGAATATATTCGGAACAATATTTTGAGGTGCTAAAGTTATTTAGTTATCTTATTACAATTATGTGAATGTGATACTCATTACTGTTGCCGCATTTTCCGATAGATGTACGAGTTTGTGAGTGATGAAAATTTTATAAGTAGATACCTTTATGAGTTCTTCCTGACTAACAAATCAAAATTATGTGAATTTAGAAGTAAACTGTCGTGTGTTGGCCGAAAAGGTATGTACATATACATTATACATATAACTATTGTACATATAACATTGAAATTATAGACTTTTACGAGTCTCTAGTGTTTTTTCTGAGACAAGTGTGTTTTTTGAACGAGCAAAACTACTGAAATGTCGCTTGCACCCCATAGGTGCATAGGCGCTAAAACTCGAAAGATTTTAATAAAACCTCATCATTCGGTTGTTTGATATTAAGTTATGACAAACTTAGCTGGTGCAGAGGAACAAGATGAATGATTATGATTTCGTCTCATCCCATTTGTTTCAAACTTCTCTTGTAAAATAAAAAAAAATAATTTGGTTAAGTAATAAGATAATTCTATACAATTATGAAGTTAATAGCTTTGTAGCAGAGTAGCAGTAGTGTAGTGTACTACTAGTCATATTAATTATAAAGAAAACAACAAATTCGATAATTTTGAGGCCATCTACTGGTTTCCGATGGAACTAACGTGAAAGAAGCGATGTCGTGTTAACGCCTTTTAGTACTTCTACTAGATGGCGCTTTTGTCAATTACGCGAAACGGATCTTGAAAGAGTTTTCTGCCAATTTTAAAGATTTTACAGTATACAATTTTTCAGGCCTCGTACCTGCCTTCGCACGCCAAAAGGCCGATTATGTTAATTTTCAACAGTTTTTTTCATGAAAACTTAAACCTGAAGTTAAGTTAAAATATTGCTCACCAGAACCAGACGTAATTTCAAGCTTATTTCAGTCACCTCAACTAGAACCCAAAGGCTACAAACACAACTAAAATATAACATGCATGCAACAACAAAGTAATTAAACCAACATTTGAAGTATGTAGTGTAATCTAATGCGGCGCGCAAACATTACGCGCGCTTTCTACTTTAAATCACGAGTCATGCCTGCCTGATACATATTTATTTCTTGTATTGCTCGGTTGTTGAGACTTTATGGAGTAGTTTCTGTATGTAAAATTAGGTTTTACGTTGGTTTTATATAGTGCAATCTGCATGGTCTGACTGTTACTACTATAGTGATCTCTGAGTTATCGCATCAGTGTGCAGTATGGAGCCCCTTCGTGTGATGTGCCCCACCTACATTCCTTCTCCTTTTGTTCAACTAGAACCTTCCAGAATCTAAACGCGGCAAATGACAGTGCGATCCAAGTAGCCATATTGAAGAGAGCGAACGACTGAACAGTTTCGCAAACCTCCTTTGAAAAGGAATCCTTCGACAAGGGTAGCGTGTCTGGTGCCTTGTCGTTGGAATGTAAATTCGTGACACTTGCATTTCATCGAGTATTTCTCAATGCTGAAAATATAGGGGTCCGGACTCATGCTTCATCTAGGTCCTAATATAATTACGAAGAGGTTAAAATTGTTTGGTGTATTGGTATGTAAAAAGTAATCTCTGGAAATATTGAACGTAAGTCTTCGTATATATAAATTCTTCTGTGTGTATACATTTTTCGTGTGTGTTTGAGTGGGTTCCTGGATGGTTTAGATTAACAATTGATTCCTGTCGGTTGCACTACAATCAGGTTTTAGTCTTTTTTTTTTACGAATAGCCAAGGTTTGAGCAGGGCAACGTATCTAGTAAAGTACAAAGGTCCTATCTTATTTGTGTTTACCTATATTATTTGTTGATCATTTCGAACTAACCACCAAGTTTGTAGAGACAAAATACTCGTAAATTTTATTTTGTTGACCCACAAACTCAAGACCCCGACACCAAGAGTCGGACAAACAACCAGCCTTACTAAGTACTACAAACAGCTGTCTACGAACTTGTAGTACGTACTACAAAAACTTGCAAAAAGCTCTCCCGCAAGGAGGTCAAAGTTTCGCTGAAAAATTGAATTCGTAATGAGGTGAGAACAAGATTTACCAACATTAATTCAACAAACTGAATGGTAATAATGTCTGTTGGAAGTAAAAAATATACTGGAGATTTTGTAAGTTTTAATAAATATTCTTTGCCTTGAGAAATCGTGAATATTGACACCATGACAGTAAAGAAGGTGATCGAAGTGGAGGAATACGTTAATATTATTTGCGTGATTTTTGTGGTTTAAATAAATCGATACGACTATAATAGTCGCCGATGACAGTATTGTTTATTCAAAGGTAAAGTATATTAAAAAAACAAGTGAGACTACAAATCACACGTCGATAGTTTTTTTTCATTATCCGGGGAAGTAATGTACCGAATTGTTTTGACCCACTTTTAACATAAGGAAAATAAGACGAAAGTTATTTAAAAAAATAATTATCTATCATTACTTTTTAATTCCATCCTATAATTTAGAAGCCAGAACCTTCATTTCTAACGTATTATTTAGCATGTAATTGTGTCACCACCACTTCGGCTGCATGTCCTGATGTTTAATTTTGCCCTGTATGTCTCGAAACTGAGCGTCTGTCATAACTGGTCCCGGGTTAAGGTTGGGTCACACTAGAACGAGGCATGGTTGGGGCATAGGAAAGAAAACAAATAAAGTTAAACTTAAATCGGTAGTTCTTCCGTTTACCGTTTTCCGGGCTTTAAGACAGGTAAATGACTAATTGAAGCTTGGTTGCAAGTCCTAAGGGTGAGGTTCCAGGTCACTCTAAAAAGGTACATATGTATTAAGTAATTGTGAAAACTAGGCACACACACAAAGTTTGTTTCACCATCGTCATACCCCCATCGCCTGGTCTGTGTTACTCGCATCAAACGGACTTCCGCGGCCCTCACCAGGTCATCGGTTCATCTTGAGGGAGACTTTTCAACGCTTTTCATCCTCTCGGGCATGGGTTCTATAACCATGTGCCTTAGCCACTGCCACTTAATTTAGGCTATACTGCAGGCTACAGGGACGGATCCTGGATTCCCGTTTTGGGGGGGAGCTTGACCCCGCACATAACATTTTATTATGCTTAACGCATAAAAAGTCTCCTTGGATTACTTTTTCCTAACTGACTTCCAACAACCCAGGGCCCTTCCACAACGGAGGAGTTTCGGTATGTAATAGGCACCCATCCAGGGACCCGACCTCGACAGTTAACCTGTTGTTATTATTTAGCCACGAGTTCCCAGCACAGTCTGCCCCAGCCCTAGCGCCATTGTCCCACAGTCCCGCCCCCAACACATGTACAACACTAACTCACCGCGGCTCTAGTTAACAACTTTTAATTCTCTCCGCCAATTTGTAATCGAGTTTCTTTGTTCGTTTGTACTTAGTTTTTAGAAATGATGGCGTTAAACAATGTCTTTGGTGTTCTGAGATGAAACGGTAATTGTTTTGTGATTTTCCTGGAATCTTTGGTGGAGTCTCAAAGACGGGTTTTTTGGGTTATCATCATCAAACGTCGAGAACTTGTAGCAATAAGCACCATTCTACGGGCCTCACAAGGATTAAAGTGTAAATCGTCATCGTAGATTAAAACTGCTTACATGTTAGTCTCGTAGGCTGGATTATTTATTTATTGCACACAATGTACACACAGTTACAGAGTTAACTAAACTTTCTGAATACATTACCCTGTTAGGGCGCAACAATCAACTTATAGCTATTAATAATTATTGTAAACCTAGTTCTTTTTAACGACGGATGAAAAAATCTCCTATCGAGTCCGAAAACTCTTTGTAACATCGAAACCAACACGCGTGTAAGATCGTGTTCATTACATTTTAAACCAAAAGTTGTAGAGCGATTTAATTTACATAGATTCACACGAAAATTCCTTTCATGAGAGCATCGTATCAACGTATCAAATCGTCCGTACTCTCACCGCACAGAATCAACCGTTTCACTAATCAGTGGTCGGACAACGGAACTCGTGGCTCGTGGCTCCATGTTCGATGACACAAAGCTAATTTAGAGGGGTTCAGCAGGCCGAATAAAATCTAATTACACATGCGAAGGCCTGCTGGCCACACATGTCCTGTGATGTTGTATGCAGGAGTAATAACGGCTAATCCTACCGGCGGAGACCTGTGTCGCCGTCACAAATTACTCGCTTTTGTCCGTCAACGAGGGATTTTGGCGCACTGTCTATGAATGCATTATACACTCGTGCATAATGCAGAGCTGCGTGTAAGGGCATTAACATATAGGTTACGTAACGACTTCAATTAAAATAAAGTGCATATTAATAATGCGCAGTTGACGTAGATTGGTAATGCGAGTAAAACGTTGTTCTGAATTTTTTATTTGCTAACTAATGATAGAAAATCTAATAATTCTTTAGTCACCTGACTACAGTAAGTGTTTCGATTTCGATTTTGGTCTGGTAATATTTGCGCTATTTTTTATTTTTAGATGTTCTAATTTCTAAAGATGATTCAGAACGCAATATCAAAGATTAATTACATTTTTAACAAAATACTCATATCATATGGGTGAATAAAAATAATTGGTCCGCCGTCTTTAGGATTCCACCATATTGGATTAAGAATTATTTCACTTTGCTAACATTGTCGATTTGCGTGCATTGTTATCCAAAGCAAACGTATATGCAAAGTTTAAGCTCAATCGGTTGGGGAAAACTGTTTTTAAATTCAGTATCAAGATGTGACCCTTAAACTTAATAACTTACTGAAAAACTTATATGTATATATTATCGTCCTACGGCCGATCTCAATAACGTATCTACCTTTGACCAACTGTCAAATGAGCTACCAACAGTAGCTGAAACGTCATATTTGCCTTTCAAACACGACGTTTCAGCTACTGTTAGTGGCTAATTTGATTTGGTTAAAGGTAGATATTTTATTGAAACCAGGCGGTAGACTGGTAAAGCCCCAAATATGACCATCCCACAGATATATTCCCAACACAGGAGTTTCCTTGTTTTATGCTACAATATCAAAGGCTGGACCTCCGTCCGTTTCCTTGGCAGCCAGAGCCTTTGTCGTCCGACAGCCTTCGGAAGCCGAGCAACTCAACTGTCTTATTAATTAATAGACGCTAAGTACCATCCATCTTCGTGACTTGTACCCGTATAATTATAAATTAATGCAATAATACCGTCTCTATTAAATTGATTATAAAATCGACGTTGTAGAAAAAAAACATGCCAAGTTAATAATAGGGTCATATTTAAAGGAAACGGTTTTTCGAGTGTTTCATCATTTTTATATGGTCAGGTAAGATCCAAGCTCTCTGTTCACTGGTATTCTCAAAATACACATGTTAGAGCAGGGGTCGGCAAGTAATTTTAAGTGGGGTCCGGAAACTGTTGAAAAATTTAATCGAGGTCCAAAAAAAAACTGATAATTTTGCTTTCAAATTAACTTACATTAATAAAACATAATACCTATGTAAAATTACACCGACCGGTCTTGAGCCAGTTTTTATAGTTTTATTAGTTTTATAGTAGCCAGGTTGATAGCTTGTTTCCTGTAATTTTCATACTTTTCTGAAACATGTTTACCCTCAAAATTCTTCAGAGGATGCAGTTTTATACATTTGCAAGGAAATATCTTCTTCAAAGTCAATTATCACCATTTGAAGTGAAGACTTTGAAATACTCAACAACTTAGCAGCCACATCGGTCCATTCTGCCGATGCATCATTTTCATAAAGTGATTTAAGGAATTTACTTTAACTAGGCAGTAATAAATTATTACAAGCAAAGTTATGAGGGGGGGGGGGGGTGGTAAAAACAGCTCGAAATGTGTCGTGTAACATACAAACTGCGTACGTTAGGACGGAACTTGGCTGGAGAGTTTGTTTGTTTAAACGAGCTAATCTCTGGAACTACCAATCGGATTTGGAAAATATCGGCTATACGGGACCGGAAAATAAAACGGGAAAAGCGAGTATGAAGTCGCGGGCAAAAGCTAGTGTTAAATAATTTGTAATTAAATTGTTCAACGACCTACCTAAAACTTCTTGTACCAAAGTCTCCAGACAGCCTTTGCAAATAATAAAATGTAAGTGTCTCCACAAAACGTCTGGCCACTTTAAAACTGTTGAACTAAGGAGATTTTGAGACAGGGAAGGATAATCCTTAGGGTAGCTAGCAGACTGCGGGTCAGCAGTATTGAATGCAGCACTTATAAAAAGTGCACTTTAAGCTATCATTTTCGTTATTGTTGGTTCCAAAATGCAGGGTATACATTGGCAATGTTTTAAGATGTGAAAGTACTTGTGAATATGAACGACTTTTACAATGAAAAGAAACAGCTGTTTTCTACGTTCTGTCAGTAATATCTGTATTACCATACTAATATTATAAATGCCAAACTTCACCGTTTGTCCACGGCGTCCGTCTCGCCGGATCCGTCATCCGAGGAAAACCAGACCGAAGAAGCGGCCTATACATTTAAATGAATCTTTGTCCACTCGACGTCTGACGTCCGAAATCAGTCATCCGTTCTTTTGACGGGCTCCGAGTATTTTACTTGATCGGATAAACGCTAATCCCGAGTCTCAATCAGCAGTACATGTAATACAAATATATAAAACACTACAAAGAAAATAATTGACAAATTTATCTTCACACCGTCGTAAAGTGTATAAAATGCTCCTTCGAGGTATCTCTCTTGCAGAAGAGGGTGAACCCAAAACTTCTTTTGTCTCCTGTGTCTTTGTACGTACAATAATATGGCAAGAAGTTGTCGGCGTTCTAACTTAAATTCCATATTAAATGCACGTACACACGATATCTTAGTTACACCGCATTTGAGTGATATTTCGTTCGAGATCGGATCGGATCCGGGCGCAGTGGACAAACGTGATCAGTCTCCGTCATTCGTCATCCGTCGCCGTCAAAACGCCGGATTCCGTCACCCGAGAAAATACCTGACCGTGGACAAGGGCTCTTACTTATTCTGTCTGTATGTTTGTCTGCATGTTACCTCTCAGTGCCTTTCTGACTTAAATGGATTTGGTTGAAACTTGGCACACGTGGCATTCTAGTCCGGGAGAATGTACCCTTGTGAAAATTTTCGATTTTCACTAGGGTGAAATCGCGAAAAAAAAATAGACTGCCACATACATTTATGTGCGCATAACTCGACAAAATGTACTGAACATCTGTTTTTTTCGCGATTTCGGGCTTGGTCCCATAGTAAAAGTTGTTTATAATGATGAGCACAATGACCCCTTAAGAGTTATTGCGTTTATTCTGTTACACGTTGTACCTATAGACATTATGTGTTCTCACTTCCTCACTTCCCAAGACCGAATATTCCTGTTAGAACCATAATGAAATGCTCACACACGTTTTGGCTTACACATAAGTATAAAACAACCACAATGTAGATTTTTGGTTACTTTCAGAAGCTTGCTAAGAAAACATAAGAAATTAACACAGTTCCACCAGTTATACAATCTAAATTTTGTAGGTAGTGTTCTAAACACTGAACTAATTACAGCCTATTTTATTTAATAGGCTTAGCAAATTACCTAACGTTTTGTTAAACGGGTTTAATAGTTAGAAAGGATGTACTCGTTTAGTCTTACTGCTAAACACCGGAAAATTGGGAAAAATAAAAACAAACTCCTTTTTTAAAGACAGTTTTAGTACAGTTTCAATCTCCTTTAAATTCCGGTAGCATTGTAATGCGGTGTTGTTACGTAACATGTGCTAGTGTGCACTGTGCACTGTGCAACTATGCACAACTCCCTGTGATATAAAAACGACGCGCACATTTAATGTAATTAACTGTTTGTAAGTTGTTGCGTATTCCGCGCTCCCCCCTTACTTGTGGATTTAAACAATTACTGTTCATTAGGATGCACACAGAGCTCGCTTTTGTAATGCAAATCCATTGTTTTTGTGCACGCCGCTCCACACTTTTATGTGAATGTATGCTGAACAGTAAATATAGCTGCAACTACGTATGTATGAATACTTTGCTCGCTCTCAAATGAAAAGCAATTTCATAAGTGGAAATGTGGAATGCACCAGAAAGCACATACGAAGTTCGTCTTAACTTTATATAAAATTCAATATTTCCGAGGGAGCCGCGCCGTGGCGGTCCGAAGTCAAACAGTGTCGACTCGGGCGACTCCACGAATTTAAAGGAATCTGCCATAAAAATAGTGAACACAATTTCTGGTTGTGAAAAGATAAATTTCGGTCTAGCAAACATGGTTCTATCTCGAGGGGCAGCATCTCGCGCAACTTTGATTTGATTCTTGAATTTGGCGCGGCATATAGAAAATATTGCAAATTCAGTTTGTTGTGTAGTGCGAGTCGAGTGGCGCCGGGGGGCGTAGCTCGCTAGTAATCTCATTTCAGGCTTGGAAGCTGCCTGGTTACTGTTGTGTTGGTATCAGCTAAGATACAATAAGGTATTCTAGGTGATGCGATAGTATATTTAGCACTTCCTTATAAAGACATTTGGTTTTTCCTATCTTGAATCTTGTTTGTAATCATAACCAGTGTTTCAGCAACTGATGTAACGGAGGCCATTTAGCGGAGCTGATTGCGAATGCGGAGGTTGCAGTGCTTGACTTCCACGGACGCATCACCGCACGAAAACAAGATTATATTAATCTATTTTCCAAGAAAAAGTCGTCCTACCTATTGGTAATCAAAGGGGAAAATAGTTTTACAGAATTAGTTTTTTGGCCTTATCATCTATCAAAAAGATCATAAAATAAATTAGCTCAACAAAACAGTTACTCACTTGGTACTGAACCCGGGCAGCAGTGCCAAGCTAAAACTTGCGGAGGCGGATGCATCATTGCATCCGCTTCGTGGGTCGTGATTCCTTTAGAAATATTCTTTCAAGCCTTAAAATAAAAAAATGCGATTCTGTGAACCTTTCATCATGTAGCTTAAGTGAAGTGAACATGAAGTGAAGCTGTCAATCCATACAAACAAGGTGGAATGATAGTTCTCACTTCATGCTCACCCCGCCTAAGTTTACACGGTGAGATGACAGAATTGACCGTCAGAATTTGTTGCAGTTACGATCTTCCATTACCCGTTCCATTCTCAGTGTGCAGTTTTTATCGTGTATATGAGTAAAACGAATTAATTTATACCAGAGAGTTGATTCACTCGTACAAATACTAGGTACCTATTTACACAACAATTAATAAATAGTTTCTAGGAAAATAGTACCTATTCAAAAGTAAACATTTATTTCATACGGATTTTACGCTGTTTAATCAAAGCGACATTTTCCACGATTCCGGGAAAATGGAACTATATAGAGATACTGTTAATTGCTAGTAGAAAATTTTGAAAGCTTGTTGGTTACCATAATAACGCTGGGAATTAAATACTGAAAGTTTTTGATTCTGATAAATATAAAATAATGGACTAGATATAAGACGATTGTATGGACTTCAAAAGAGACTTTCACCTCTAAGTTTGTTTCGGTGTTTCTTCTCAGGGTAGTCAGCTAGGAAACACCGGCCTCATCTAGTTTAAAATTACCCAAAAATATTGACGTGTAAAAGTGTTATGTATAACCTACTTACAAAATAAATATTATTTATCAAGACTTACGATACATTTATTGTTTTTCAAAGTAAATTCCCTCGCAATGATTGCATTTTTGCATTCGATGAAACCTTTGTACAAAGCAGTTGAACCAGTCTTCCTTAGGGACCTCATCAATGGCTTCATGGAACGCATTCACCGCCGATTCAGTGCTCGCCTTTAAGTTTGTCTTTAATTTTTGCAAATAAAAAGAAGTCGCAGGTTGCGAGGTCCGGGCTGTAAGGCGGATGGGTGACTTAATGACACGCGGGGTCGCGATAGTCGCTGGAAGGATCCGGCAATTGGGTCTCGGGGTGGCCCTGCACAAGTCCGAGGCCATGTGCTTTTATGGTTCTCAGAACAGGCCACTAGCGGGATCCCAAGTAACGGTAGGAGGGGTTCACATCGGCGTCGGGTCGACGATCAAGTACCTGGGGCTCGTTCTCGACAGCTGGTGGAACTTCGAGGAGCACTTCCGACGTTTGGCTCCCAGACTGGAGCGAGCCGGAGCTTCCTTCAAGCGGCTCCTGCCCAATCTAGGGGGTCCAAACGCCTCCGGCCGGAGGCCCTATGCGGAGATCGTGCGGTCCATGGCCCTTTATGGGGCCCAAAGGGTCATGGCCATCCGGCTGGCCCGGGGATACCGCACGTTCTCCGGCGAGGCGGCGAGCCTCCTTGCCAGATTACCGCCTTGTGATCTCGAGGCGAAAGCCTTCGCGCACGTCTGCGCGTGGCGCATGGAGGCGCTTCGCCGGGGCGTGGCAAATTGCATCGTGGCGGACGGAGCTCCGGCAGGATACCATGTCGGTACGGAGACTGCGACTATCGCGACCCAGCGCTGGGCACGCCACAATTGCGGCGGTAAGGCCCCTCTTTGGGGAGTGGCTGGAGAGGCGCCACGGCGTCCTCACCTTCCGCCTGACGCAGGTACTTACCGGACACGGCTGTTTCGGGAGGTACCGCGGGAGGACACGCCCGGGTGTTAGCACTGTGAGGATCGTCCGGAGGAAACAGTGTAGCATACGGTGGAGGTCTGTCCTGCCGTGTCGCCGTCGAGGCGATCGGCGGCGGTGACCTCTCGCGTCCGGCCCTGGTTGAATTCATGATCCGGAGCGAGGAGGCTTGGGAAGCGGCCGCGCGAGGAAAAAGCAAGGCCTGCGCCCCAACCACCGCTACAGGAGAAGACGCCCCGGGCGTCGGGAGTCGCAGGGCGATCCCCGGCCACCGTAGGCGCGGGCCTGCGGACGGCGAGCGTTGGGTAGCTCGCTGTCCAAACACCACCAGGCTCGGGCCGATGGGGCGTTGTGATTCATGTGCGCCTCAAAGAGATGTCAGCATAGAAGACGGGGCCCGCTAGGGCCAAAGCCTGCCAGGGTTGCGGAATTTGTTCGAAAGATTCACCGCGGCCCTGGAACGCAAAGGGCTTCAGAAGGAACACTGATGGGTTTTAGTTAGTAAGAGTCTGACACGCCGTTCTGCTCCACCCAGAGCAGAAGTCATTTGATGATTTCCCACCCTTAAAAAAAAGGCGGATGGGTGAGGCCTTCAAATACGTTTCCGTTACCTTAGCGGAATGTGAGGATGCGCTATCGTGGTGAAGGAAGCCATTGCTTCGAGGAACTTTTCGCCAATTTTTCTTAAGATTCTAGGCGAGCAAGTTTTGACGTACGTATCTGAAGTCACTGTCCTTTGATTTTCAAGCGATACTGTAGTGTATATATAATGTCCTGATTTTCCGAAAAAAGAAGCAACCATTTTTCTACCAATGCTTCGACTTTTCTGAACTTTCGCCGGCAAATCTTCAAAAGGAAAGACCCACTCTGCCGACTGGCTTTTTCTTTCGCTTTCAAAGTAGTACACCCAAGTTTCGTGATATTATAGACAGCCAATGACTGTCCTCCGTTAAACTTTTTATCATTTTACGGCACCACTGGACACGCAGTCGTTTCAGGTCCTCCGTTTCAGTGTCGAGTGCAGAGCTTCCGAACCTTCAGATGCACATGTAAAACAAGTACGAATTTGCTGACAAGTAATTTTTTTGTCTGTTTCAATAAGTTGTCGTACGGTATCAATATTAGATTCCGTAATCGCAGTCGCTGACCGACCTTCACGTACTTCATCTTGGAGATGATAACGTCCAGGTCTAAATTCTCCAAATATCGAATACACAGAGTTACGACGTGGTGCTTCATCACCAAATGCCAATTGAAGTCTCTGGCAACTCTCTTGTTGACTTAAGCCACAGCGAAAATCATAAAAATCATTGAACGAAGATGTTCCCAAAGAGTTCCATTTTCGAATTCCATCATTGTTTTTTCATTATTTTATTGTAAGTGGCTAGATCCAGAAACTTACAAAAAATCAAAAGTCATTTATTCAAATTAGGCTGAGTGCCAGCCCTTTTTGAACGTCAAAGTTCTACATAAAGACAGTCCCCCAAAACCCGCCCGTCACCACTTCCTAGTATTGTAGCTGGGAAGAAGAAGTGGCGCAACAAACTCCCCAGCAACACATCTGTCTGTTAAGCTTTTGAAAACTTGAATTTATACAATAGTATGCAAAGTATTTTACAATACATGACACAGAAAATAAAATATTCAAACTGTAAATCAAATTAAATGAAATTAATTGACACTTGGTAGCTAGCACACTCCATTCTTCATTCTTCCTACAGTATGCCCCATTAAAAATAGTTTTCCACACTACATCACAGATAACTACATTGTTTTCGTTTTAATTAATTCTTGGCCATTTTCTTTAAGACGTTTAATTTCATAGCTTCAAGCCACGTGGCAAAGATTAAAAGATAATTGAAGGAAACAAAGATAATAAACTAAGGAATCATAAAAGTTATTCCTTGCTTCAAAAGCGGAAAAATATTCTTCATTCGAATATTTACAGGGCGATTATATCGTTGCTGGGTTAGAGGAAATTCTTGTTAGCGTTAACCATTTATTTTTATTAAGTGAGAATTCATAATTCCATACTAATAATAAATATACCTCGATACGGCTCGTGTAGTGAGGAGGTTTCTTTCTCTGGAGCCCTAACCACCGGTAGCTTGGACCTTGCTCCCGACACCGGCGGACTACTATTTTAAATGTCTATTTTATGTTTTTAAGATTTATTTTTGTTTTTTAAATATTTCATTTCAAAATGAATAAACAAAATAATACTATATCTAATTTATTAATACGTTAACACGTCGATAAATTGAAGTTATTCAAACTTAACAGACAGATGTATATATGTATATGTATATTGCTGGGGAGTCTGTAGCGCAACTTCTGGGTAGGGTAGCCTACTGAGTCTGACATGCCAATGCCATCATGGCTCCAATATGAGAGAGAAACAGAGCTATACAGGACGAATAGCGCTATCCCTTTTCACAACGGATTCCCCGAAAGGACTGGCCCGAACTAGCACAGGATAGAGTTGTGTGGAAAAGAGAGCCATTTGCCCAGCAGAGGGAAAAAATAGGATAGATAGATAGTAAAGGGCCAGGACAATAAAGCTACTGTATAATTATGACAGTATACATACTCGTAAGTCACTATCCTGTATCTAGTAGGTGGAAGTGCTACCGCGTGCAGCCGGGAGTGTTTTTGCTCGATTCCCGGGAGAGGTTTACATTGCCAACTAGCAGGGTTACCAACGTGTTGACGTGAAACATGGCTGTCTACGTTTTAGTTTCATTTTTAATGGAATGTTTTTATTTTGACGATTTTTTGATCGTTTATTCTTGTGGTTTATATCTAATTGTTCAAAGTAGGAATATTGATTGTAGGTATTTTTAAAAGATACATATGTCTTATATCATTGACCATGACAGTTGAGATGAATGCAAGTCATACACATGTACAATAATTACAACATCCTAAAACAATCTCTTGTTTTACGCGATATTTGGTAGTGCTTAAAGATAGATTCATGCACAAAACGAGAGAGCGTAGAAAACATTATTTGCTCTGTGCATGTATCCTTTACATTTTTTTTTAAATCATCGTCATCATCTGCCTTTTTCCAACTAAAATACATAAGACCTTGGAGAAGGACATAAGCTACCTATTTTCGCGAAAAAAGGGCTTGAAGGGGGACAGGGGATGAGAGTTTGTATGGGAGTAGGTCATTATTGAAAATAAAACCATGAACCTTTGTATTTGCGGGTTTGATAAAAATAAATAAACATACATATGTTCAAGCGTTCTTGAAGAATTAGTATTTAAAAAAAAATGGCTGCTCAAAGTAACTATTCCACGTGGACGGAAGTCGCGGGCAAAAACTAGTTTCAAATACTTTTCAAAATATAAGACAAACAATATGTGCATTTAAAATAAAATCATGCAAAACATATTGTCATCCAATTCAGTAGAACACCATTGTTGAGATGAGCATTTCGGATTCGTACTGAGTATTCGCACCTTTGTGAGGTCTGCCAAACCCAGCATAGGATAAGCGACTTGAGTTGAGAGCATCCTACATTGTATGGCACATATGAGCAACTGCAGATATCTAGCTGTGGTGTATAAGTTCATGTCAGGTATACTTTAAAATGGCGTATATTCGAACTTCGAAGGATCAGTATTTGTAATTATCAGGCTGATTCACTAAAAACCACAACTATATAAATGAGTTCTTAATCTGTTGATTAAGTGTGATTATAAAAATACAGGCCTATTTATAAACTTTTTACAATAATATTATGCTTAGTTTGTATAATGATAAATAACCATCTGTAAAAAAGGGTGCTGCTGTTGCAGATGGAGCTCAGTTATTGAATTTAGGACCTCATACTTGGCAGTAGGGCTTGCAACTACTAAACCAACGAGGAAGTTATTATTTGAAAAATGATCGCAATGAATACCATAAAGGTCAAATATTGTACGTTTAAAGAGTTTTTAAATAGTTTCTATTAAGTTAGCCATAGACAAAATTGAATTGATTCGCAACTTGATCTTCAAATCTAATATTTCAATCATCAGCTAGTATTAATACCATCTATATTTTTGAAATTGCATTAATAAAAAAACACAGACTCTGGCAGAGAATTCCACTCCTTAGCTGCACGCAAAACAAATGTCCAAAACGTTTTGTGCGTACAGAATGATATATTTATGTCACCGGAAAATTGCAGACTCCGTAAGATTGTAATAGAACTAGATTAGATCATAATTTTTCGATATATTATAAAAAATAGTTTTGTATACAATAAATCCCATCCGAATTCAATAGTTTTCAATATATCCGTGTCTTATTTAGAACAACTAGTTTGCAATTTCTCGCGATATTTTACAATCTTACGGCGTTTGCTATTTTTTGGTGACAGTTACATCATTATGTATTGTTATACATCTTTTCATAAAAAAAAGAAAAGAAAGAAAGAAAATCAGTTTATTCTGCCGGAGAAAACGCACAGAGACACTTAAAAATAAAAAAAAAACTTATCAACTACAATTTAACAAAAACCATCTACCTACGCATAGTCTGGTACCTGTTACCATGTCCAGAAGTGACCTTTATCCGGCCTGTGTGTAGGTGTGCTCAACCTTTGGTCCCTTGTAAGAAACTATGACGTGACACCATTCATAAAAGCGACAATCACATGTAAAAATATCCTGTAATATCATACAACGGAGTCAGGATAAATGGAAGCCTGCTGCGTGGGATAAAACTAGATATAAGTGGGAAGGAAAGGAACTTATAATTATACTAGCTTTTGTCCGCGACTTCGTCCGCGTGGAATTGTTACTTTGGGCAGCCTTTTTTTTTAAAGCTTATATGTTTATTTATCGTTTGTTATGTGCCTAAATACTTACATAGTTTGAAACAGGTTTATATATAAGTCTCCATATAAAATTTCATCTAGTTCAGCGGTTATTGATTCCCCATACAAACTTCCATCCCCCATTTTCATAAATAATAACTATTTTCCTAATAATTTTTTATCATAGGAAAGGAGGAGTCCTTTCCTATGATAAAAAAAATCCTATGTCCTTTCCTGAGACTCAAACTATTTCTATGTCAAGAGGTAGCAGACAGACAGACTTTCGCATTTATAATATTCGTATGGATGAGATAGCTTTGATGCTTTGGTCTTGAACTTAGGAAGAATAGATTTATGGAATGTGAGTACTTATGCCTTTTATGTAAAAAATCTGTTTGTGTTCTGTATGATAGGCGGTAGAGGTACCAGATTTGAGTTGTATTTCTTGTAGAGATGAAGATGATTTTGAGAAGCACCTATTAAAAAAAGTAGAAAATAAATGAATGTAATGTACATATGCGTGTGTCTTTAATCGGTTCCTTTCTATGAAATTGCTTGAATTATTTTTTTATTTAACATAATTGATAACGTTTTCCATCTAAGCCTTCAGGAGCCAATCTTAGGACGGAGAGGGATTTACTCCACCCAGAGTGGAAGATGTCATTTGATGATTTCTCATCCAAAAAAAGCATGGCTAAATGGTAAATGGTAAATGATTAACAAAGCAAAACTTGTATTTTACTGAATTAAAAAAATAAATGTTTTGGATTGATTTCACTCACTTTTACGCCTGCCTAAAATTATTCTGGTTGAATCGTCTAGTTTTCAGTTTTGTTACTGTTTTTTGGCATGTAGGTTACTCGGGGAGTGCAGGGGTGCTCCCCTACACTCCCCGAGGAACCAACATGCCAAATTTCAGCTTTTCTACGACCGTAGTGTCTGTCAGTCACTTAGTCACTCAGTAACGGAAGAGTTTTATATATATTTATGAGTTGATGATGTATCAATTAATTCTTAATAATAATATTTATAGTTTCTTTTAGTATCTGCCTTCACTGCTCCGGGAAAGCACTGCAAGGCTACGTGCCAACCACTAAAAATGTAAATGGTACGGATTTCATAAAATGCTGCACTAAAAATGAATTATGGTCGGGAAGGTGTCTTTATTTTTATTGCTTTTGAGAGTAACCGGAAAACATACTCCAGTTCAGTTGCAATCAAATATCTTCATAAGTCATGTTAAAAAGGAGGGTACTTTTACAGTCAACTGATTAGTTAATGTTTGAGTTGTATGAAAATTGAAAATCCATTTTCTAAATAGCAGAAAGTACTATACTTGCTGTAAAAGCAAACGTCAAATCAATTATGATTTTAAACCCTTCACGTTAAACCAAAATAAACTCATAAACTCTTTATAAAATAAACATAATTTGTTAATATTTAAGCGAAAATTTTGTTGAAAAAAAGCTATTTATTTCACGAATGAACATTAAAATCTAAAGCATGACCTCCCGCGGGAAATCAGATGGCTCACAAAATGTTGACGAGCCCTGGCCGGCGACGCAACAGACTTATTCTGTCATTTCCCTGCGATTTATGATAAAAAAGGGTTATTAAGTAAACTGATTAGCCCAGCTCATAGCCCGACATAGCCCGGCTTATAGCCCGGTTTATAAAGGGACAATTAGAAATGGATAACGGTTGATTAATGCTTTGTTTTTGCTTTTATCTGATGTTTTGTGAGAGCATGCGGTCATTATCGTATGTTTGTTTAATGGCGGAAATTACCTAATACTGATTGATCATTCTGGAGTTATGTTTTGGCCTTGATAATAATGTTTGTCCTTTGGAGCTGGGTGTTAGAAAGAATAAATTCACGGAATATTTTTTAATTGTATTTTATATCAAAACAGAGAGATTCTGGTTTCCATTAATCCTCTCGGAAATTTTTCGTTCTAACTAATTAGCCCGTTATGTGCTACAGCTGGCAAAAGGAGTCCTTTTTCAGTTTTCATAGACGTCTGTCATTTGCCATTGCAAGCCAGTCCTTTTGGTAACAGTCAAGCTCATCTCTCCACTTCGTCTTGGTTTGTCGCGATGTCTTTTGCCCATTCACAGCTCAACATAAGGTAACATAATTTTAAAGAATGAAGTAACAAGATCATATCTTTGATCCACATTGTCTACCTCGGAATAGGGATGAAACCAAATCCCAAGAAAAATATTTTCATTTCTCATCCGCTGAGTATTATTCACAATCAATAGCTACCTATATTTTAATCTTCGCAGAGCCATTGTTGAAACGGAAAAGCGTCTATCTTAGTAGAAATCTATAGCTTATGATAAAAAATGGAGGAATTTTGCAAGTCGAGGTTACTTTGATATTGATGCCAATTTCTTTTCTCGTGTAGAAAATTTGTAAAGGAAGTTTTAGTAGCTATCGGACATTCGCTAATGGAAAAATTATACAATCTATCTATGATAGAGCATATAAGAGAGGTAAAAAGCGAACTTTGCGCTCGGAAACGCTTCAAAAGCGATGTAGTGAGTCGAGATCATAAGTGGCAACGTTTCTAGCTGGCACATAAAAGTTTACGGCGCGTGACAATAATTTTTGCTAACTAATACGTTGGACTACATAAAAGTTATTTACGATAGTCGATTTGCGTAATCATGCGGGACTGGGTAATAACGTGATATGAGCGAAATTACAGATATGAGGGTATTACTGGAGTGTTGCCCGTTCTGTGGAACTACATACGGCTAACGTCCTCGCGTGCAAGAACTTTGCGGCGGAAAAAGTGAGGATTTGCACTCCGGTTACTTTAGAACGTTGGGAATCTTCGTCTTGCGAGGAATTTGTGAGGTTGACATTTTCTTAAACTGTTTTTGTGTGAGTTAAACATCATTTACATTCTTGAAAACACTGTTGTTTCGAAAACTATAGCATCGCTACTCTAAAAATGTTACTGGGAAAACTCGTTGCTAGTAAAATGGTGTTAGTTGCAGGACAATTAGATGTTTATCCACCTTTCATTACACATTGAGACCTCTTTGTGTCTCGTAAAGCAAGTTTACGCGTTGTTCCCGAATATCATAAGCCCAAAAAAAGCCGATATTTTGACATTGTCCAGTTTGGAGATCAAAAAGGCAGTCGCTCTATGTACTTAAATAACTTATTACATTCAGTTGTATCCGACTAAACAGGCAGCCGAATCTGGTGGAGGACAGAGACTCTGGAGGCTGGTGGCAGATTTCTTGGCTTCTGACTAGGTACCCGTTATGACTGTCTAATGCCTGGTTTCTGAGGTACTTTAATGGTCGTTTATTTGTCCTTTTAACGCTATTTGTCGTAACGCAATTAGTTGGTTAGTGCTTAACGGACAGATAAACGACCGATAAGACAGAAACCGGACATAAGTTCTACAAATGACAGCCGGGACCAAAAGCTTCACGTGCTTTTGATGCCTAAAGAATTCTCGGTATCTTAAGATGCCATACCCATCTACGGGCCGGCCTGGGAAAGCGTTGCCAAACCTTGAAGATCGAACACGTGCGGCTATTATGATTAGCCACGAGTTCCTCTATACAAATCCTCATTGTACATATAAATCTACATACAAATTGGTGCGAATGAGCGCAGCCGTGGCCAAATTGAAACTAGATTGGTTCAGCAGATGTGCTCGGCCATCCATTGCCGGTCAAACCAGTAGCATCGAGATGAGCTGCCCGATTGACGCATATCACTAACAGGAGGTTAACGAACCCAAGTTTAAGCTAATAGAGAGAGCTTTGAACAACCAAGTTTCTGGAAAAATGGGATTTTTCGTTTTAGAAGGTTTCTTCGGATGTGTTTTTTAATTGGTTCGGGTCGAGTTTAAATCGAAGGGGATTTTGTTCTGATTCGTATTGACGGAAAGCATTTATACCACAGATGTAGATGCTTTTGTCTTCATAATTATGTATAAAGGTTTTTGCCCTTTTAGAGATGACTTTCAAGAACGATATCTGATTTGCATATTCAGTTTCCCAATTTGGGTTGCCAGGTCTTAAAACTGGAAAGCCGTAAAGACCAGCTAATGAAGCCGGACTTTTATGTAGAATTTAATAAAAGGCCGGACGACTTTTCATAGTCAGGATTTTTTGTTAAAATAATATTTGGTAGCATTATTGTAAGTATAACCAGTCTTTTTGACTCGTCAAATAAAACCGTTAAGTTATAGGTAATGAAAAAATAAAAGTTGCTAAATTTAAGCTTCTTTTTTTTTCAGTAAAATCTGGTAAAATATTAAAAGCCTAACAAAAGTCGGACACTGTATTATTTGGCCGGATATGCATCCTATAACCCTAACTATGTCCGGCTTTATCCGGACGCCTGGCAAACCTATTCCCAATTATGTATGATTGACCAGTATTTGGTCTTCAGTTACTGGTTCCTAAGAACACATCTTTTCCTTCTTTAACTAATATAATAATGGCGAAAGTGAGTTTGTTTGTTTGTTACACTTCCACCCCCAAATTTCCGAATCGGTTTGGATGAATTTTGGTACAGCGATAGATGAGATCCTTGAGTAGGTTAACGTAGGTACATGCTTTTACACCGCGAGTAAAGTCACGGACAAAAGCTAATGATCGTATAAAAAAGAGATGTTCTATTCTAGCATAAAATCTCTAGAATATATTTACCGTCAACCATTGCAGAAAAAAAGGGAATACCATTACGAAATACGTCTATTTAATTTCCATGAAATAAATACCGAGTCACCATATTACTTCACCTCATATTCTTTTATCTTTAGAAATAATATAATAAAGGAAACGGCGTAGGTACAGTCAGCAGCACTTAATATTAAGCTAACGACGCGAATACAATAGATAATATTATTTCCACTACAAGCTCAAGTTCCATTGTGATTTATTTCTTAAGTCGACAATAGTACTTTGTAACTGCTGCGAAAAATGGAACTGGAATCTTTAGGATCCGCTTTTACATCGTATAGTTCTTGTTTTTTGCAGTATATCAGTGGTTAAAGTGTGATACTGATGTACCTTGTTGACAGATGATCATGCTTAACGCTAGCATGTAAGGCAGAGAGTTCCACTCCTTTGCTGTGCGCACTATAAAAGACGTTTGGAAACGTTTAGTGCGAATTGGTGGAATAGCAACACGGTAGGGATGGTAACTTGCAGTGCGTCTAGATGTCCGATGGTAGAAGGGGGCCGGTGGGATGAGGTCGTGGAGTTCCTGGACACTCTCCCCAATGAGCCTTGCATGCTTGCGTCTGTGTTTCCGAACGCATACAACCTTAATCTCTTCAAAATTAGAGTGAACAGGCTTCTTCTGGGTAAGCTCGCTCCATCGTCGACTTTGTCTCCGTCATCTATGACCTAGACTAAAGTCAAGAGCAAACCCATATTAAATAAAAATAAAAAAAAATTAAAAAAATGTAGACATGTGGACGGATATTAGGTATTCGTTGCACAATCCCATGGGGCATTGGAGAAGGTTATCAAATCAGAAATTAAGATATCCATAGGAGAAAAAAGGCAAAAAAAGGGAAAAATCATAGCCCGGAGAATCGTCAAACTTAAGTGTCAGTGGGCAGGGCCCATTGCTCACAGAACAGATGGTCGATGAGAGCGAAAGGTCTGGAGTGGCGATCGCGTACCGAAAGACAAAGTATTGGAAGGCCTCCCACAAGGTGTAACGATGACCTGATGAATGCCACGGGAATCCGCTGGATGCGGGACGCATAGGACCGGTCGATATGGTGACATTTGAAGGACGCCTATCGTCCAGCGGTGGAAGTCTTTCAGCTGAAATGATGATGAACAAATTATATTCTAACACTGTACCGTCGCACAATCGCCTTTGTAATCAATTTACCCACACTGGTAACTGGTAAGGTATTACAAATAGAATAATCCAACCGTTCATTAATTACGCTTCTTTTCTTTTCCATGAGGCAAATGGAAAAATTTAAATTGGATGCGAAATGTCTGAAATATCGCTAGCAATGTTCGAACGATTTATCTGACAATTTAGGCATTGTCACGTGCATGTGATGTGGTAGGGATATATTGTTTAATAGTTTATTCTCACAATTAGTTGAATGAACTCAGCTAGGATAAAATGGGAGGTTACTGGTCACGTCGCACGAATGCACCGTAGAGATGGGCGAAGATCGTTACTCACTGGACGCTCCTGAGGGAGGGAGGACGTCGCCGTCGAAGGTGGTGAGACGATCTACTCACGTTTGCGTTTCACACTAGGCAAGAGATCGAAGTGGTTTGGATGGAGACAGGCGATACCTTTTCCGAGCAGTGGCACGCACATTAGGCTAAAAAAAAACAAATGGAAAAATTCACTAGGTAAATAATAAATACATATACCTACTTTTATGCACGTTTAGTTCGCTTCCCGGACAGTCCTCAGACCATTACTACTTTACTGATTGGCTAGTCTCAGAGATATGCAATAGTTGTGGTCTGTCCTTTGCACAAGTTTAAAGTCTCTCGAATCCCAGCTTGCATTAACCCCATTTTTCTTTATTAATTTCCTGATTCCAGGCATTTAGTTACACAATATAACTGTTAGCCGGTAAGCCTACACGGGTAAAACTTATATACAGAATCTCGAAAATAGTTTACCCTCCTGGGGCAGTCGGGTAAAAACAGCCACAAGAATCTACAGACCACGAGAAACTATTGCATGCAATACGGTAGTATTCCGCATTAGTCCAAGTTTAAAGTCTCTCGATTCCCAACTTGCATTACCCTCCTTTTCCTTTATTAATTTCCTTATCCCAGAACCTTTAGTTACACAATATAACGGTTAGCCGGTCAGCCTATACGGGCCTTTGATTGCGTGTTTGAGTTTAGTTCCCGCGCGAAGCCAACTTGCGCGGTTCCAATAATGTGAACAGTCAACTAACTGGGCTTTTCTTACCCTTACTCTGTTTGTTTTGCTTTAATACTTGTTTTGTTTTCATTGTTTATTAATTAAACAAGCGTTTGTGGGTTTTATTGTTATGGGTAAACGGTATTGCTGGTTTGTCCTTTCGTGATTGTTTTTTTCTTTGCGACGTCTATTAGATTAGCTTGTGAAAATATTTAGACCTTAGATGTACCTTAATATTTGTAATTTGTACTTGAAGTGTATTTGTACTTCATTTATTTTGAGTTAGCTGTCTCGATAAACAAGAGAAGTTTCAAGAAATTTTCATAGCTTATAGTTTATGACGCTTTATTTCCCTATTATTGTTTTTTTTTTTGATAAAATGTTCGAATGATTCATTCGTTCATGCATGGGCTATTAGAGAGGTATGTTTATACATAGTGGATAGAATTCCTAACCCCAAAAAATTTCTACCCCACGACCAAAAACTGCTGATCGTGAGAAATCAACCCACCCCACTATGAATAAACTGATACTTTATTGAAAGCTCATGAAATCTGAATATAACATGTTACCTATTCATTATTAAAACAAACTTCGTAGTGCATATGCAGTTATTTTTTCTTTCATTCCAAAAAAACCTGCTTTTGTTTTCTCAATGTGGGTGTCATTTATTAGTCGGGAACCATAATCCGCTGAACACTCTCTATTGAAATCTATAACGGTTCGTTATAGAACCCGGGAAATGAAGCACCATCCGACTAATTTTATTTTCCATATTTTAATTCTAGGAAGTTATGATGGGGGTGAGCAGTTTGTTTAAAAGCTTTTGAAATAAATAGATTGGACTGAACAGAATAGGATTAAAGGTATAAATAGTGCTTGTTTTATGAATATTACGTAAATTAACTACGTAAATCTCACGGTACCAAAATGGGGTGTTTAATGCATGGTATATATTACATGGTATACAGTACCGTGATACCCAGTTAATGGGTTTTGGAGGTCTGGTAGGCAGCCGCTCCACGTAAAATACTGGTATTCAGCTGAATCCGGTATGACTGAAAGCCGACCCCAATTTAGTTGGGAAAAGGCTAGGCAGATTTTAGAGGAGCTCGTGGCTAAATAATAACAGCCGTACGGGTTGACCTTCAAGGTTAGGTCAAGCAATATTACATATATTCTGTCAAATCAAAAAGATTTTTTTGTAGCGCATAACGCTGCAACAAGTATTCGAAAAAGTAATAAAAAACACAATTTGCTTTATTACTAATGCTCGGTTACGAACCATACAGCAAGTTTTTAAAACAATGATACTTACTAAATTCTACAATGTGTGTCTGTGTGTGCCAAATAAACTAGTTTTCTTTCTTTTTTTCTTTCTTAAATTAATAGCATGCCCGAAATCTAAGTAGATAGCCGGTCGAATCAGCCAGCGCGGGAAAAGCCGCGGGCAATAGGTAGTTATTAATAGTTATTGGTTACAATCCGTTTTAATTTGACTGTACTTTATATGTGCGAGCGAGTTGACGACAAAAAATAGGTAAAATTAGAAGGTGTCAACTCGTGCCCACGCGCGTGTTTCACACTCGCCAGTTGACGAACAAGTCATTATTTTTATCTGATAACTAATTAAGTTTCTTAAAATATCGTTATGAAATAACTTCATTCAATTGATATAATCTTCAGTTGATATCATACAACTATTGGTTAAAAGTTATCATTTTCATATTGTATAAGATTTATCAATCTAATTTATTTCACAAAAATTGAAACGAAAAGTGAAATAAGTCATCGGAGCCACGCCAAGCGGGGCTTCTATTCGGGGCCTGGAGGGTTTTAAAATCTAACGTAAAGAGGATGCCGCGGTCTTGGTTCGCTCGCTTTGCTTGCTCAATCTAGCTCCTGTCATCCCCTTCGAATCCGAACTATCCGTGTCGGGGTGAGCCTTTTCACGTATCTCTTATCTGCAAAAAACACAGTTTCACATCACAAATGAATAATTTTCCAAAAAAATAATGCATGACCATACGTTTCTACAAACCCTGGCTTTATATGTTTGAAGTACACTATGAGTTTCGGCATCCCATACAAATACACATGCGTGCTATGAAAATAGAATAAACACAAATAAAAATCACGTTACAAAACTGCTGCACAATGTCTATTCTATTATTTTTCCAATTTCCACATGAACCATCGCCGGACAGGCGTTGGATGTAACTAATCAATCGCAAACACAGCACCGCCATTTTTATTTAACGAAAACAATATTTTATTACAAACGGCCAGTACCTACTATGGCTGAATAAATATTACCTTTGTCAGTAACACGTTGCCATGAAAAAGTTTAACGAACGAACTAGCGAACGAGTGAACGATGTGTGTATGAAATGCATTTGCCGGTACAAAAGATGGAACTAAATGTTTATCAAGGGACAATTGCTCAACGGTTTTCAGGATAATTGGTCACGCGTCTGGAATTGCCGTGCATGGGAATGTCCACGTGTCATCCTGACTGAGGTTGTTACTCAGGAGAAGGGAGAAGGTTAGGTTTGACAATTCTCGTACTTTAAAATCGTGGGAAGTGTACCCAAAAGACTGGCGGCATTGCCACGTTGTATGGCAATGCTTATTCTTTGACCAAGGTAAAAGCCGGCCCTTGGGTCACGTGAAGTGTCAACTAAGCGCCTTGAGAGATCTTTAAACAAGTTATGTGCACTCGGACCCCAAGACCCGAGAGTTTCAACCCCAAACGGCTCGAAAATAAAAAAAGCTTTTTAAAATAGCTTCAGCTCTTTGACCGACCGACCTTGACAATTCAAAAGTGCCTGTAAATGGTCTAATTGAAATAAATGCTTTTAGTTGAGTTTATGAGTTTTATCAATGCCGAAAACTTGACAAGATGTAGGGAACTAAGAGGTGCTTTTGATAGTTCAATAATTTAAACCAAACAGGAAAAGCAGTCTCCTCTATTTCACTGAAAATCTGTGGTATAAAAAACAGAAGTTTTGTGTCTATTTGGAAAGTCGTCGAGTCGTTATTAATTTTGCGAGTCTGGCCAAAGAATGGGACAGTAAAATTGGGAGCTGAAAAATCTTAAGATGTTCGTTATGTACTTAACTCTTTTCATTTATTTGAACTTTATGTAAAATGGTGGTGTTTAGGCGAATTTAATGCAACAAAGCATCCTCAACCATACATTTTTTAGGCTAAAGATAAGTACACTGTACTGTACAGCAACAAATAAATAATACAAATACAAAGCAATCAAAGAAGATAATTACAAAAAACAAGAATTACTATTTCCAGAGACGACCAGACAACAATTTAATGCTGGCTGTATGCTATCACTTCCCGTGGGTGTCGTAAGAGGCGACTAAGGGACTCACCAGAGAGTGGGCAGCGGCATTCTCTGTGGTTCTGTGCATTGCAACAGATACACTGCGATCGCCAACCCGCCTGCCAAGCGTGGCGTGCGGGGAGGCCTATGTCCAGCAGTGGACGCCTTTCGGCTGATATGATGATCATGGCACTGAGCTAACAGTAAAGGGCTGATGATAAGCATTGCCCGAAATCCTAAGTGCTGAGCAATGTTCACCTGCTCCCACTCACCTGTAAAGTGTCAGATAGCTCGTGGGCAGTCTATCCACTTCGCAAATCGCAAGGACTTGTGTTTTGAAGCTATGAAATATTCAAACCGTTGCCGTAGGTGCGGTGCGGTGCCGTGCTTGGTTAATGGTAATATCGATAGATTAAATAAATTATCGATGTTTTGAACTGACTTCCAAAAAAGGATGTGGTTCTTTTCATAAAATAATGGATATTTGAATGTAGACATTTTTAATCTCGATACATCGAAATTCGATGTTTTTTTTCGAGTTCATATTTGAGTACTTACTTACCAAACACGATATTTTCTACCTGACTGTAGCGCACGGTTCATATAAAAAAATAAACGCATTTAAAAAAAATGTAAAATAATAAAATATTTTGGTGCGTTTTTCTTTTAAATTAAGGCATAGAGTTAGCGTTGCGTTTTAGTGTGTATTAACTGACGTACCTATAAAAATCGATACTATTTATTAATTTTTAAGTTGCCCATCCCTATGCGGTATAGTGCGGGGCCCGTGCTGTAGGGATTGCGCCTGCTTCGATTATTTTGTGCTCCGTTTTGTTTGCACCGCACACCGTTTGGTTAGGCTGTGGTTTTCTGTTACTAAGCTATAAGGCTGTTTTTGTATTAGTGTAAGCCGTTCATCGAGATTTTAGTAAGCTGTAAAGGGTGATTTTCCACTTAAAATGTACCAGGAAGAGAGGCAGTGCGAGGATGCGTATGTGTAACTGGATGGTGCGAGGTTTCTCGGTAGCCTGTAGTTTTGATTTGAATACATGTCGCATCGGGCAATATCCTCACCTGCATTAGTTACGGCGAAACTTATACGTAAATATAATTTACTACAGTTTAGTTAAATGTGCGAAATCTTCGATGAAGGTAGCACTAAACAGCTGACAAGGAATAAAACACAAAACAGGAAGGAAAGATCACCTGAAAAAAAAAGTGGCCAGGTGCGAGTCGGAGTCGCGTGCATAGGTTTCCGAACGAAAATCATTTTTGTAACATGTTACTTTTACACCATATACTTCTTATAGGTTTCCCTGTAATCTTTTGGTAAAGAACTATTTATCTGCATTTTTTTCAAATTTTTGAGGCTACGAGCCTCAAAAATTTGGAGATAAGGGGGGGGGGGGAATGGTAATTTTTCATCTAATCTCTTCAACAACTTCAAAACCATTTATTTAAAAAAAAATACGAACAAAATATATTCGAATCGGTCCAGCAGATTCGGAGAAAATTAGTGGTCCGTTTTTTACGGATGTTCAGAACCCTAATACACTGAAATGAAAACATATCAAATTGAAGTTGTAACACAATCGCGGCATCTTTCGATTACTGACGTGAATCAGTCCGAGATTACCGGTAATCCGAAGTCAAATATCATATCCTTTAGGCGTTTTCTCCCGATATCGAGGTTCCAATAAAATTAAAAAGTTTTCCGATGCGCCGGCATCGCGAATGGTCGGCAACTTTCGGGAATTGTCGTGTGTTAAAATCGGGAATCGGTTTTTTTATCTTTTTGTAGGGATATAAGTGAAGTACTTGGATTAGTGCTTTAGGTTAATAAATAAAAAGTCTACTTTTTAGTTGTTGGGGAAACTCATTAATTGGCGAGGCTAAAAACCAAGGCCACCCAACTTATTTGAAAGTAAGTGGACTCTAACATTGACCTCGTCAGAAGGTGGGAAATCTTGTAAATAAAACTTAACGGTAGTGTTAAATACCTAGCCATGCTCCCAACTTTAAAGTCGTTTGAAAAAACTTAAAATCCAAATTCGAGAGAAAAAAAAATACAAAAAATACAACCAACAATCACATAAAAAAACACAACAAAGTACATTACTTTAATTTCGGCACCGACCAAGTAACTGTTACCCATTAATTTTAGAAGTCGGTGTTTTTAGTTTTGTTTGACTTTGTAGTATTTCTATTTGGAAGTCAGTTGTGTTTTTTATAAAAAAAATCATTTTTAACTTTTTTGTTGTTTTATTTATTACCTGACGTCATTTTGCTTATTTGGACGACTTAATGACATCATCCAAGTAAGCAACAAGTAAGCAAAATGATAATAATATAAAAACTGCTGGGCCAAATTGAATAAAATTTTTACGACCCCAAATGCCAAGTTAACTGCATGGAACGCAAAAAGAATCACAAAAATGGGATCAGAAACGTCGCAGTAATCTGTTTACATACATTAAAAAAAAATACCCACCAATTTGAGAACATCCCGTTTTTTTGAAAGTCGGTTAAAAACACAAAAATGCACTTACTCCCGTTACCTCTCATGTAACATTTCCTCCTCCTCCTTGTTCCATGTGCAATCATTTTCAGTCTGAGGTTAGTGCGAAAGAAAATGGCGGCCTATCAAAAGTCCAATTAACCTGATTACAGTAACATTCCGCAAAGCCAGGGGCTCCCAAGTTTTCTCGCGAAATTAAAACTTACGCGGAGCCTGCTCAGCTACCTGAAATTGTACACTTAAGCGGTTTATGTGTATGTAATTAGTTCGAGACATATACATACATATGTCACCGGAAAATCTGTAAGATTCATAAATCTTTATTAGATTACTAGTGGCCCGCCCCGGCTTCGCCCGGATTATTTTTTCCAAAATTTTCTTTCATAAGAACCTTCTCCTGACATTAACAAACACAACAAAAAAAAAATTAGCGACATTAGCCGTTCACGCGTGATGCCGTGACCAAGGGAAACAGGGATTCATTTTTATATATATAGATAGATTATTTCTCGATATTTAAAAAAAAATCGTTTTGTGTACAATTAATCCCATCTAAATTCAATAGTTTCCAATATATCCGTGTGTTATTAAGAAAAAATGGTTTATAATTCCACGCGATTGTTAACAATCTTACGGCATTTTTAAAGGTTTTCTTGAAGATGTAAACTGAGTAGTACGAGTACATTAATTTGCTGTTGAAGAAAAATTTGAGTTTTGTTGCAACTAGTTACTATTGAAACACTACGGAAACCCTTTTATGATCTACTAGCTTCTTGCCGCGGCTTCGCTCTCGTTCAAGTAGTCTATATCCATGCCCAGGGCCCATCTATCGATGTACCAAAATTCATCAAAATTGGTTCGGGAATTTAGGCGTGAAAGCGTAACAAACAGACAAATACACAATTCTCATTTATAGGATTTGGATAGCATATTTTTAGATTTTTTCGTCCAATCAAAAAGGAATATTTAAAATGAAAACAGAATCATTAATTTAATAAAAAACGTATCAACCAAAAACTCGAGAGTCGGAATAAAATCGAACAAGTTCAGTATTACTGGGATACCTTTCATAAAACATTAATTACACGGATATCAATATGACGTCACACAAATTAAAGCGCCCCGAGCCCGCAACATGATCTGTGTCGTCTGCAGAGAAACATTGTTAAGCATTTATCGGATAATAAAGGTGGTTGTACACGAGGCAACATGATGTTGGGCAACGTTGTCCAACGAAGTGCCAGATTGCCCGGAAAATTTTGCTTAATTTGGTCCTTGTGACTTGGCATGCTTTTTTATTTATCACTTTTTACTGCTCCGTTGGTCTCGCGGTCGCAAGCGCGAATGCCGAGCATGGAGTCCTGGGTTCGAAAAATGTCAAGGGGTTATCCAATAGGAATTTCTCAGTGACAGCCCAGAGTTTGGAAGATGGTAATGTGACACTCCCGTGCCTCGGAAAGCACGTAAAGCCCTCTCCTTATTTTGCTATGCGCGACAGGGTCCATATTGATCTTTTATTTTGTTATATCATCTATGTAATATACATGGAATGCAATAAAGAATTGAGTATTGAGCCGTTGGTTCTGCGCTAGATATCTCTCCGGTCGTGTCAGGTTGCGTCTCATCGGACTACGAGAGTGATGGAAGAGAGAGTGCACCTGTGTTTGCGCACACACTTGTTCACTATAATATGTCCAGCACCGATGGCTACCCTCGGTTGAGATTGGCCGCCATGGCCATAATTGGTCAGGAGGACTGTACTAATTACGTACTGGCAATAGATGTTTATTTTGCAATTACGTAATCAATACACGTTCACTTTAAAAATTGTTCTAGTCTTTACTGGATGATATTATAACAGGACTAATGAAAGATGATGTTTAAATGGAGGAAAACTACTGATGTACTAGATGATGACCAAAGAAGCATTTGATGAACATTATCACGGTTTATGCACCATCTCTTCCTACCAATTTGTACGCCACGATGTGCGGCTGAACATGTTAGAACTTTTCTTTATCACATTATTATCTGCATGTATCATGTACACAATTTTTAAACAAATAAAATTTACTTACTTACTTACATGGAAGAAAAAAACATGTTGCGCAGGGCTCCAAATTTATTTGGACAAGGGCAAGGGAATGATGATGTTTCAATATGCATTCATGTTAGCCTAGCCTTGTTCGACATCGACGTATGAAGAACAGAGAACCAATTTGTAGAAGTGATTGCACGGGTCTGTTGCGGCTAAGGTTGCCCAAAAACGTCACCAAGTGAACACCCAGCTTAACGATTACAGCGCTTCAATCGTAGCACATAATTATTCCGGAAGGTTTAAAATAAATGTACAGTGTAATCGATTTAAAATTTCGATTGTGGAGCGTATAGACGATTAATATTCAACAGTATTCATTACTGTTGTTGTGCGGGACCACAGGCGTATTTGCAATGATCGCTAGAAATTAATTATTTATAGTTCGCTTGGATGCGCTGTAAATGTTCTGATTAAACAGGTTCATTATTTAATATACATTAACATAACGTGTTTTCAGTAACAATATAAGCCTTGGGCTGTATATTGTAATTTGATGTGTTGGCTGTATAGAAATAGATATATTATACATCCATTTTGACGCAAATAGGGCTCTGTCATTGCAGCTAAGGCGGGATAGACGGCCGAGCCGAATATGGCCGTTATGGAGCTGCGAGACAACAAGGATAAATGCCCATGCCGAGTACACGATAAATATTTTTTTATAAACCTTAACATTAGAAACAAATTAAGTACTGTGAGGAATGGTTCTGATTTTATGGAAACTGTCTTTCTTTTGGTGAATATGCGAGGAGTACCAGACTAATAAATTCCTTATAAAGAATCTTAACACGATGCCAAAACTTCTTCAAGCCATTTTCTTGTTCAAGGTCTTACATATACATACGACAGTACTTAGGCCTGGTTGAGTACCTAATGTGGAACACTGACGCAGCTTTAAAAGCATACATCTCCGAGACGTATAAGTCTTTTAGTTATCTTTTAGCGTCTAAGTCTTTAAGTTGAAACGAAAAGGTCAAGGATTGTCTGGTGTCTTGAAACTGCTGAAAATAACTTTAGAGTTAGGGGCATGTATAAAAGTTTTACGCCTATATGTAGTACATACATTTATTTGTAATTTTATCACTCTGCTCTTTACCTCAATTACTTATAATAGTAATAGGGTCACGGAAAAGTGTGGTCATATTTTAAAAATTGCTTCTGCCCATGCGGAATTAGTTTTTTTTTCTTTAAGAAAGAAAGCAGTCAATTCCAAGAGTTTTTTTTATTTTGAACTTTGTAGTTATTTTGTTTGTACAGGTATCGGAAACAGTACATCAACCTTTAATAATAATATGGCCACGCAATAAAACAACCTGTATTTTCATTATTTACTAGCTTTTGCCCGCGACTTCGTACGCGCATATCCCGTTTTTTTTCCCGTTTCCGTAGGAATTTAATAGCCTTCCTCATGAATGTGGCTATCAAATACAACAACAATTAAATTTCCAAATCCGACTGGTAGTTCCAGAGATTAGCGCGTTCAAACAAACAAACTCTTCAGCTTTATTTTATTATGATATAAATGTGTTTCAGAATAGTATTGATACAGGTAAATTAATAGTGGACGGCCCAGTCTGGACGGTAAGCCCCAGTCCCCCACTACCATCTGACTGACGAATATTTTACTACAGAATGACCCTTTTCAAAATTTGTTTGTTCATCGACGAGAGAATATAAATAAAAAAAAGAATAGTAGAGACCAGATCAGCAGAGCTGGGCAAAATACATGCTTTGCTTTAATTAAAATACAAATAACAAAATACTATCTCGCATGTATTTAAAATACGAAATACAAAATACTTTTAAGTCGTGTATTTAAAATATAAAATACAGTATTTTAACTATTAAAAACGCAAAATACTAATTACAAAATACTGTCAGGCGTCAGGTTAGGCTAGCCTTTTTGCTTACGAAAGCTATCGAGCGCTGTTTTCTGCAGAACGTATCCATTAATAAGATTGCTAAATGTTCAAATGTATTTTGAAGCCATATAAGTAGTTGAAATACTAACTATAAAATACCTCACGTATTTCAAATACCAATAACAAATTACATTTTTAAGAAGTATGTGAAATACAAATACCAAATACGAATTTGTATTTTAATAACAAGTAATTCAAATACTGCCCAACCCTGCCTAACAGGTTCATGTGATTAAACATATCTGCGATACGTGGATACATTATAGGTACACCTCCGCCTAAGGCTTCAGAGCATACAAGCGTGGTATTATGTAATTCTAAATAACTTTCAATAAAAACGGATTAAAAAACACAACACATTCTTCAAGCATTATTTCACTAAGCTTTGTACATTATCTCGACATAATAAAAATGGGTAAATGGGTCAGCAGCGTCTTCGTCGAAAATTAAAGTTTTAATAAAAACAAGTCAAAAGTTTGGTAGAGTTCGTATTCTGACTAGCTACTTACTTCATTTTTAATTAAGAATGCTTTCAGAGAAGTTGCTCATGTAACTAATTAAAAATGTAATATTAATGACCGGGTTTACATAGAACTAAATGGAACTGAATAGTTATTATTCATTTATGATATCTGATCTACCAAAAGTCGTGGTTTATTGCATTTTATATAAGAATAGATTCTATTTTAATCTAAAATTGTCTACGATCAATTTGTGCCGATTGCAATAGATTTGTAATTAACAGTAGAAATATAAATAAAATAATAATAAATTATATCTAATAGTTAATTGATTTTTTGTGTGTTTTTAAGAAATATTTAAAAATGCAAAAAATGCAATAAAACAAATAAAAAGAACATCTAATGGAATTGAATAAATAAATAAAAAAACCTAACCTCATTCGATAAAA
This sequence comes from Mamestra brassicae, assembly GCA_905163435.1. Lineage (NCBI taxonomy): Eukaryota > Metazoa > Arthropoda > Insecta > Lepidoptera > Noctuidae > Mamestra > Mamestra brassicae. The sequence continues at coordinate 7,515,508 of LR991009.1, read as the reverse complement.
GGGTTTAAAACCAATTTCCTAACTACAAAAACTGAATACGATTCACACACAATACAATACACACACAATACAATACACACACAATACAATACAATGACGCGTGCCAATCGTCAGGGATCCGTTATGAGAGAGAGATGGAGTTATACAAGATAGCGCTATCCCTTTTTCGCAACGGATTCATAACTGCAATGATGCGTCGAAGTAGGACACAGATTTGTTTACGCAGATGATTCCAACAGTGTAACACTGCCACACCAGTTTATAAGCAGCACTTACAAACTTAAATATTCATCGCATGTGCTTTCATTTGGTCCTAAGTAGCTGTTTGATGTGGCCTACTTAATTGATCTAACTTAATTACTGCTAAATGGGCTGCTGCCAAAACAAGGGCCACGCTCGCATGTAACGTTAGAACCTTAAGGCTGCGTTTCCAACAGAGATGTGCGAGGATGCGTAGCGAGAGATGTGTTTGTTAATAAAAACCAATAGAATCGTTTCATTTACCTAGCCTCGCTCAGCGCAAGCGATTCTATTGGTTCGTAACAAACACATCCCTCGTTACGTATCCTCGCACTTAACGTAAGTTTAGTGACATTTGGTGAACCATTTCATTTCTTTACCCTCAGTGAGAATATTGAGGAATATAGTATAGCCTCGTTATAATGTGGCCAGTCTTGTGAGAACTAAATGAGTCTTATTGCGAAACACATTTTGTACTTAAGCATCTAATAACTAGGTAGGTGTATTCAAGTTACACACATTGACTAGTTTCTGGTTTTCAAAACTAGGCATGAAATTATTATGGATTTCGTTTAATCATCGTAACAGTGGAATTGCAAATACACAATTAAATTAATTAATTTTGTTTAAGGTGAAAGGTTGATTTGCGAATTATTATTTCTTGTTAAGTTAAAATTGTTTATGAAATATTTGAAATGAAATGAACTACATATACCTATTCAACATTTTGATGTGTAACTATTCCTCTCGCTTTCCTGCAATCTGCGGGAGTGATTTCGTGAAATGGGACGGAAGTGTGTAACATGAAGCCGAGGAAGCGCGCGCTATTTGATTTGACAAATGAGCGCGCGCTATTTGATTTGACCGATGAGCGCGCCCTATTCGATTTGACCAATGAGCGCACGCAGTGGTCGAGTTGGCTGGCAGTTGGTACTTTTAATGTTAATGTTGCTTTTTACCATGGTGAGACGTCAGATGTTACACATCCTATGCGACTACTGTAAGACGCGCTCGTTGTTTTTTTTTAATTATTCTTGGGCGTTTGGCCACAGTCTCACCTGATGGATGCGATGATGTGGTCGACGATGGGACCCGCTTGCCTGAAGTAACCTATTCGCTCTTGGCTTGAAGACCCCCAGCTATCAGTACACATAGAGTTCGGCAGGGTGGTCCACTCGTTAGCTGTGCATACAATGAAATACTTTCTGAAACCAACTAGCAATGCTTTAAAGGATTTTTTTGTTTAGTAAGTAAATGGTCCAATACACTTCAGGAAAAACGCGCCATGTTTTGGCAAAATTTTATTTATAGGAAATCCTGCGAAATAATTTTTTGTTGAAGAAACGTGGGGAAATTTTAGTAGTACTGACTTTTACTCATATTTTTTTTAGCTGTAGTTATTTTCTTAGAAATCAGTGTTTACGAAAAATACTTTTAGAGGAATTACGAATGGAAAATCAGCGTAACGAAAAACACATTTAGTTATAAATGGAAGCCACATGAGTTCATGTCACATCTTATGACGACTTACCTACGACACTCTATTTTAGTAACCGATTTATTTAGAGATATTTCTACCAATATCTTGAACACTAACTAAAAATGAAAGGAGCATGACATCACAAATATAACAAAACGATCATAAACATCTAAGCCAAGACAAAAATAGGCAGAAACTCCATAAAAAAGCAATATAATCAAAACTCGACGCTTGAATGGTAAAATTGTTAATATCGCTAAATCAGCGTTTTTTGCCCAAGTACCTATTTTACTTAGACCTCCCTTACTGTTAACTTTTGACTCTTTTCTTAAAGAACTTAAGAGGTATAGCAGGTCAGGTTAGAGTGGCGATTCTGTATCAATTTATCTTGGCCTAAACTTGCAAAGCTAAGGTAAGTGACGCTGAAAAATTAACTATTGGGCTCGGCTTGATGTACAACCTTTGTGACGGAATATTTTTGGTCATTTTTCCTTTAAAATCATTTTCATTGTTACGAGTAAAAGCTAATTTACCTACTCTAAGACAGCACTGCTGTACAAAAGCGTTGCATGCAGAGCGCCAATAATTTATAATAATATCCCTAACTACATATGTTAAGAATTTAAATACAGACCAGTTTAAGAAAACATTAAAAAGAATACTGACAGAAAAAGCCTATTATAATGTTAATGAATTTTAAAATGATAAATCGCTCTGACGATACCTTTTTGAATCGCATAGCTATTGACCTATTTTTTAATTTAATATTATTAATGTTAATTGTTGATTTGTTTATAGTGTTTTTCTTTGTGTTTTTGTTTTGTAATTTTATTATCTTCGACCTAATTTGTACACCAGCCATGGTCAAACATGTTGAGCCAATAAAATACCTAACTTAAAACACCAATAATACCATGTATATATTATGTACACATGTTTTTGCAAATAAATGAATCTGAATCTGAATCTACTCGTACCTATCGGAAATTGACCTGCTTAAGTTTGGCGAAACATGTTTGATTCAAATTGTACCTCTATCATCTTTTTTTAATTTATTGTAATCATGCTTCAGTTTACTTAAGTTTACGTTAAACTTTCAGTACAATACCAAACTAAAACCACATACTGACAGATCCACTGATTTTTGATGAAAATTTAATATAAAGTATGAGCATACATATAAGAAACAATCAGAGAGTGGCACCCGTAAATGAAAATATATGTAGAAATTGATTATCATGGTGAATATGGAATTGTGTATGTCTACAGGGAGGAACAGAAATATCGGAAACCATGAAAACGTGTCGTTGTGCTCATAATTATGAACAACTTTCACTACAAACCAATCGCAAAAAAAGCAATTGTTGTAGATTTTGTCGAGTTAGACCAGTTCTGTATGAGACGTAAAAGAATAGCACCACTCCATCACTTCCTTTGGGTGTCGTAAGAGGTGACTAAGGAACTCACCAAAGAATGGGCAGCAGCATTCTGTGTACATTGCAACAGCTACACTGCGATCGCTAACGTGACATCTGCAAGCTTGGCGATTATGGCAACCCTTCACCCCTTGGGGGAGGCCTATGTCCAGCAGTGGACGTATTTTGGCTGATATGATGATGATGATGAGACCAGTTATACAAACTTTTATTCGCGACTTTAGGGTAGGTCCCATAGTAAAAGTTGTTCATAATGATGTAAACATTGACCATTCACAACTTCACAAATTAATTCAAACTTTTCGAAGGACCTAATGATTTTCCTACAACAACCAAAACTGTGATCATAGAGTAAGTTGCCACGTGTTTATTATCATGTATGTTTATTACCAAACTCAGCAACCAATCCGTCTTCATATACCAGTATTACTGCCTAATACATTAGCGTCAGACTACATCAATATTGCAGCGTCATTAGGCGTCGGTATATAATTGACGGAGACGTACCTGCGATATTTGACAGGCGGCAATTACTGGGTCGCTAGCTAGCCCACCTCTCCAGTGGCGTAGTTGCTATGATTTCTGCATATTATACTGTGCTGCGTTTACGTTGAAATTGCACGCCAGTGCGTTGGGGTACTTTCGATTGCATTGTTTTCTTTTCAATTCTCGTACTTAAAAAGCGTTCAATTTCAATTCACATCTCAATCGACAAATACTCAGTAAATGTCAAATGTATGGAAATAAAAGGTGCCAATAATGCCAGAGCTGCTCCGTTGTTGTGCGAATGTTTCATTCTATCTATTGTCTTCAAATTTTTGTCTATTTGTGATCGACTCTTTGCGCACATACATGCTGCTGTAACTCAACGTTTTGTGTATTTTACCAGGTTCCCATCGGAGACTACTACCACTACTATTTGAAGATCTTTACAACGTCAGTTATGATTGTTATCTTCACAACTCTTTTTTCTATTATATGTAATGTATGATTATCAAAGACACAATTAATCTCAAATATAAAAAGTTGTCTATAATGTAAACCCGAATGGGACAGCTCACTAACTGTCCCACTAACTGTACTGGTTCAATTTAAACGCAGCACCAAGTGACGTTCCACTCGTACGTATGAAGCACTCAGAGTATTTCCCGAGCGTCTGTTCGTCATGGCGTCGCATCAGATTGACGGGACACACAAACTGATACACTCACATCAATTTACATATTGAACTCACTACGTCAGAAAGTCACACGGAAAATACTGCATTTTATAGTAGGTATTGCACTTTTTTGGTTTAGTTTACAGTTGCACTAAGGTAAGGAAATCAGATTCGCACGTTTGTGTTTCCCGTGAGACAGGCAACGGTGTACCTATTCCACATTCAACCAGACATGTTCGCCTTGGTGCAAAGGGTTTTGCACCTCCCTGGCTTTCAATAAAACATACGAAAACATGAAGAAATAAGTAAAATATATATTAGACAAACGGAATGTGGTAAAAGAGAACCTAGCAAATCCGGGGCAAGGAAGGTATTTCGAGCTCCCGTGCTCGGCCTTGCACCCGTCTTCTTTAGTTGTATCTCTGTGTGAATGGGCAAAAGAAAACCTATCCTTTTCGAGGCGAGGTTTTGTAGACGCACCCCCTTGAAAATAGTCCTGCCGGCGTCCATGGGTAAACATAAGTCAAGGGACGTGTCTATTGCCATCAACAGGACACAAAAACAGACCGCTACTGAGAAATTTTAGATGGCAAATTTGAATTACATTTCGCCCGATCCGGGAACTGAACCCGGATCTCATACTCGGCAGTAGCGCTAACGACCACCAGAAAAATGTGGCTTGCACTTCAAAATGACTTTCTAAACTGGCTCGAAATGGGCCACTTTACTAATGCTCGCAAGTGTAAGAATACCTATTAACTTATTAGTTTCCTCCCACACGAGTTAAATTTCAAATTAGCCTTGTTTTCAGACGTAGTCCTTGTAGGCGTAATACGTAATTCTCCCTAATTGTTTTCTCTATACTATGCTCACACTCGTTATACCCACTTTCATGCCTAATTAGAATGCTTCAAGGATCTCGACAAACCACGTACGGAACCAACACTGAATACGAAATCACCAAAACTATCAACCGTACACACAAAGGAAATAAGGAAAGATATGGCAACCCTGATTTATTCGAAACATTTAATCACAGCAGCTTATCTATCTGCCTACTCGTTGTAGTATTCGTAATATCACCTGCCATCCCTTAAACAGCCATAGCGTACGTTGAAAACGCTATCCAACATGATAAAGTAGTCCGATTGCGTGCCACCCCTGAAAAATAGCATCCCATGGCTGTAACGATCGACATTTGTAACCAAATGTACGCTGGACAACCCTATGAATTATTCGCATACTTGTGTAAATAAGGATGTAAGGTTTTTATGGATGTGTTGACATATTACGCGCATTTTTTGTTGATGACAGTGTCACGTATATTTTAGTAGGATGTGTAGTGCTTCTACTGTCGGGGACTATTCCTGACTGTCCTGCCGGTCGATTCCGTAATCATGTCGAAGTGAAGGCTTGGGTGAAGTGATCACGAGGTGAGCTGTCAATCTATACAATCAAGATGTCTCGTGATCACGGACTGAGCTGTCATTCCTTGTTGATTATATGTTTATAGAATCGACCGTCTGTATGCTGTGCAAGCAATTCTATTTTGAGCAATATCTTTAAATATTGATGATAATCGATTTTGTTTTTGTGTTACTTAAAGCCTAGTTAATGTTTTTTTATGTTGGCTACACAACATTTATTTATTTATTTATTTATTTACTAGGCTCACCAACAATTGTTAACACCAAAAATATTACAAAATTCTTAACTTAAAACAATAGTGTAGTGTCACAATTTTTTACAGGTAAGCACCACATGTGCCAAAATTATAATGGGCTTAACTTAACTGTACAAATAATTTATTCTAAGTGATACAATAGCTAGGTACATAAAAACCAAAACAAAACACAACAGGCCAGTCACATCACATTGTGTGTCAATCTGCGGAACTTGGTAAGTGAGTCTGCATGCACGTCCACAAGATCGCTGCAACTATTTAATAGCTTACATAGCCGAGGAATGGCCGAATTGGCACCGAGAACGGTTCTACGTAGTGGAGGGTAGAAAGGACTTATAGGAGCACGAGGATATCTAGCTGGGGCTCGGAATCTGATTTTACCTAATAACTGAGGGCAGTCCACTTTGTTTCTCAAGATTTTGATTAAGAAAGTGGAATCAATTATATTTCTGCGTTTCTCTAGAGAGTGTACTTTAAAATGCGTTAACCTAGCTAAATATGATTGCTTCCTTTTGGCAATTCCGGACGAATACGCTAAATGCCAGAGAAACCTTTTCTGAATTCGCTCTACTCTCAACTTATGTGCAGCGTAATGTGGCCTCCAAACAGTACTACAGTATTCCAAAAGGCTTCGGATGTGGCAGTTGTACAATAGAATTTTAGTTTTAGTCCGTCGAAAGCCAACCACGTTTCTAATGACAAAACCCAGCATTCTAGAGGCTCGCTTAATGACGTTTTCTAAGTGAGGTATAAATGTGAGCTTTTTATCAAATAGTACACCTAAATCTTTGATTTGATCCACTTCCTGGATGACGTGGGCGCCAATAGAATACACAGACGGCACCAAGAGTTTTTTCTTAGAGAACTTGATATGAAAGCATTTTTTAATGTTCAAGTCCATGTCATTGTTAACACACCACTCGATCAGCCTATCCAGGTCATTTTGTAGTAGGTCAGCATCTTCGTTTGAGTCAATTACTCTACTGAACTTTAGGTCATCAGCATACATAAAACATTCACAGAAACGGAAACATTCAGGTAAATCATTGACGAAGACAATAAATAATATTGGGCCGATATGAGAACCCTGAGGAACGCCTGATGTAATTGCACAAATACCAGATTGGAAGCCATTAACTGCGACAAAGAAGGAACGGTTCTCTAAGTAAGATTTCAACCAAGCTAATAAGTTTCCAGTAATGCCATACGCCAGTAACTTTTCCAAAAGGATATCATGTGACACACGGTCGAAAGCCTTGCTAAAATCTGTATAGATAACGTCAATCTGTTTGCCAGAGTCAATAGCATCCACTAAAGACTCGGTGAAAGTCACCAAGTTTGTACAAGTAGACCTGGCGCCCATGAAACCATGCTGGGAGACACTAAGATAGAGTTTGAAGTGTGACTGAATGATGGGACAGATCAAAGATTCAAACACCTTAGCGAGAGTAGACAGGATAGAGATAGGCCTATAATTAATCACATTATCGCTGTCACCATTTTTGTAAATAGGCACGACCTTTGCGGTTTTCCAAATATCCGGAAAAACTCCTGACCTCAGGGATCTATTAAATATTAATAACAGTGGAGATGCTAATGAAGTAGCGCATTTGGAGATGAAAATAGGTGGTATCCCATCCGGGCCCGCACCTTTATGACAATCTAGGGACTTTAATTTTATAATCAAACCATTACGGTCCATTACAGGTGCCGTTAGAGTCAGGCTGTTGTTATTCATATTTCGTAGGTAGCTTGTGCCTGAAAAACGCTGCGCTGATTTCCCTTGAACAAAAACAGATGAGAATTGCTCCGCAAACATTTCACAAATTGTATGCCCATCTGACGTTGCTAAGTTACCATCAGTCATTGTGACAGGAAATGAGCTGGAACCACCCCGTTTATCCTTAATATATGCCCAGAATTGCTTTGGATTTTCAGCGATATCAGTTTCGATGTTTGCAATATATTTATTATAACTAATGGTTGCTAAGTGCGAGCATCTTCTACCCAGTAGTTTAAGTTCTATTTCATCCATAGGGTTTTTATGTGTTTTAAAACGCTTTCTTATTTTTTCTTTCTCTTTTAAAGTTCTTATTAGGTTTCTGTCAAACCAAGGTGGATATTTCTTTTTCTGTGTTCTCTTGGTAGGGACGTGTGTTTTAATAATACCTAAAAGCATATCGTAAAAAATTGCAAGCATTTCATTAACGTCCTCCGCATCATTCAATAATAACGCCCAGTCTATTTCATTAATATGCCTATTTATTTTTTCATAGTCCGCTTTGTAAAAATTTGGACGGGCACTGTTAGGGTTATACGGAAGTCTAGGCTCTGAGTTAGCTTCTAGTATAATTTCTAACGGAGGGTGTAGGGGATCAATTTTGCTTAAAGAGTTTTGTGCGGCACTTACACTACCAAAAGGTAAGTTACTTAGGGCAAGATCTAATACTTTTCCAGAACTGTTACAAATGTTGTTCAGTTGCACGAGTTTGTTTACATGTGTAAAATCCGTCAACACATGACTGAATCCAGGTGGTGTGTAACTAGCATTCGAATCACTTACCAAGGTCCAATTTATAGCACTCAAATTAAAATCACCCACTACACATGTATACAAGCCTGACTGTTCCAAAACTGTGCTACAACAATCTAAAAAATATTCTAAAGTTAGTCGAGTTACAGGTGGTGGTAAGTACGTGGTGCATAGAGCTATTTGACGTATCGATTTTGTGAAAGGTCCTTCAACGGTGATCCAGAGGTCTTCACACCTGCTTTCCCAATGGAACATGCGTTTTGAATTAAGTTTCTTTAAAACGGCGATTAACACCCCCCCTCCGTCTTTTTTCTTACCATCCCTGTCCCGCCTATAGACGACGTATCTATTGTCAAATAGCTCTGCGCTCATAACAGAATCATTCAACCATGTCTCAGTTAAAATGACAATATCATAAGACTCACAAGATAATTGACGACAAAAACTGTGAGTCTTTGTTCGCAAACCTCGCGTGTTCTGATAGTATATTTTTAAAGCTACGAATTTAAACAATGATTAAACCAAGACATTGACATTGAAAACTAAAAACAACTAAATTAACTTATTTAATGTGTCCATATTTCTGACCAAAATATGCTCCGCCTCTTGTCCCTTCCGCATAAAGATCCGACCAGATCGGACCCAGACGTACTGATACCCAATTTCTTTGGCTTTGATTCTTGCAGCTGCATGAAGGGCCTTGTTGGCAGTGGATAAATGTTCAGTAACAAATATAGGAAACTTAGGTCCGGAGAATCCAAGGTGCGCACTATTTATCTTGTTGGTCGGGTTGGATTTATTGTAATTACTAGTAGCTGCAAGAAATTTGTCCTGGCCTCGCGGAGAAGTGAGCTGAACTACCACTGATCGTGGGCGGTTTGTATTGGGATTGAGTTTAGCTACCCTGGTGCAGTGCAGGATATCTCTGTCCGTAAGATCGCATCCTATCACTTTTGATAGATCGGCCACAACTTGGAATAAGTTTTCCTGCTTTTTTTCCGGGAGACATTGTATTTCGATGTTATTCGAACGGGTTTGTTGTTCCAGATGGTTCAGTCGCCCCGTTAGGTCCCCGATTGTACTTTTCATGTTAAAGTTCTGTTTTTGCAACTCCTTAATATTTTCTTTAGAGGCTGCATGCTCCTTAAGAAGGTCCTCATACTGAACGTTCATAAATGACATAGAATCGTTCATACTTTCAATTTTATCCTTGATAGGTTGTAGTTCTCGATTTAGAATATCATTAATATTTGAATTAAACTTGGTTAACATCTTCTCAAGCTCACTCTTCATGACCTCCTGAACTATTTGACGAACGTCTTTTTGAGTCAATTTTTGTTCAGTACTTGACTGTGGCGGCGACGAAAGGGCTTGCCTTTTGTTACCTCTAGAAGGTGCAGAGACGTTGTGCATTTGCATACCACCAGGTTTACTAGGCGGAGACGTTTCAGACATTTTAATATTGTAAGTATTCTGCCGTAGGTACACTGTATCCAAATCCAAAGCACGATACTTCTTAGACTCCAATAACTAGTAATAATGTACTAATTTGGTAGAAAATTCTGTACGCTGGCAACACCGGATTGTCTTTGAAGACTTCACTCTAACAGTGTCACTTGTATATGACAAAAGATGTGGGTATTTTAATAAAAAAAAATATTTTGTAAAATTCACCACTGTCAAACGCGACTTGCAATGCTATTATTTATTATGTTATTCACTGTTCAGTCATATATGTATAGCTCACAAGTTCTATTAAGCACTTATCTTCAAGTTAAATACAGCCGTCACTTTAAACATACACTTTTCCGTGAGAATTCCAATTTATTTTCGGGAGCAACAATGACAAGTGATTACTTTTTATTCACGTTTTTAATAAACATTTGGTTGTACTTTAAGGAAATTTTAATTCAAATGGTTTTGTTAACAGTAATTATTTTATAACCATTTTTAAATAACTCTGGAATTCCTAATTTGATTTATTGGAATAAGTTAAAGTAGTAAAATCCTTAAAACTTTTGCAGAGCTCATTAAAAATGTCGTTTTAATTGTAAAACTCCATTTTATTAACACAATCTGCATACAAAACCCGACTAATAGCGTGAACTATAAACACGGCCGTTATAATTGAAGTCAACCCATAAACAATTCGTCAGCGACTGAAAAACCGAAGGAAAGCGGCTGAAATACAAACCAGTTAATAATAAATTGTGCCGGCCATTTAAACCGGTCGGTTGCATAAAATTATATGATTTCCATTTCGGCGACCACAACTATAACATTTTTAACCGTCAGCTGCATTCAGGAAAACAGGTATGATAAAAACATTAAAGGTATACCACATTAGCGTACCGCATGACGACTGACGGTATCGACGTAATGAGGGCCCCATTCGGGCCGCGGGCCGCATGTGGCAGGGCCCCGGGCCGCACGCTGTAAACAACACGTGAAATGTACAGTTTTATTGCACTGTGTGGTTGCGTTACCACTATGATTAATTGACGACTTGCTTGTGAATGTTACGTTTGTTATGGGTAGTGCTGTTATTGGAGGGAAATAAGCGTTGCTTCTAGAACCGTGTTTGTTTTTCTTGTTAGTGTTTTACTGTAAAGTTTTATAAGCACTTGACTAAGACCGTAAATTAAACCGAACGTAAGAGGCAGAGCACCGAAAGCTATAACCTAATTAGTGACGAGTTAAAAACTGACTTAGTTTTAAAATTAAATAAAGTTGTCTGTCTAATCTTCTTCTAAAAATTACTGTATTCGTAACTACTTTAAACAGACAAAAAGACACGATTTCCCTAAAAATCATCTGTAAACGCAGCTCCGTCGATCACCTTTTACAAATGACACGGTCTCAGCTCAGCTCAACCCTCAATCGCTGCCTAATGGGAGCCGAGATGGATGAGCCATCCCCCGGGACTTGGCAGCCCGGCTGAAGCGGTCCCTGCCAACGTTTTAACTTGCAAATTAATATGACACACTTTTTAGGCTCATTGAAAAGGGGAAGCGGTATTTGTCACTGGTTTTCGTCTTGCAGTGTTGTGGCAAAAGGTTTAGGATCGGAGGTATTTTGCGTTTTGAAACGTAATTAAAAAGTTATTTGCTGCAATCAAAAAATCGAGAAACATCCATTCTATCCTCATTCTTTCTATCCTACTATTAATCTTCCTATGAGTAGATGGATAGATAAAGAAAAGAAAAATGTTTATTTGGGACTCGCACAAGACAAACAAAACAGTAAAATAAAATTAATAACTAAACAGTTATATAATGTAACAAACATGGATAATTAAATATAATTATCTGTGCGAGGCCGAAATGGTCCCTGTCCCAGCTTATGCTGCGATATCTAAAAATAAAAAACGCGTAAACTACTGAACGTTTTTTTGTGAAATTGGGCACACATGCAGTATAACCAAGAAATACTTTTTATCCCTGTCTGAAGTCCTCGCAGACGCAGTCGTGGGCAGAAACAAGTCCTTAATATTTGTAACCGACTTCAAAAAAAGGAAGAGGTTCTAAATTCGGTTGTATTTTTATATTTTCTTAAATATTTGTTACCTCATAACTCTCATTTATGAGCCGATTTGAAAAAAAATACTTTTTTATGTGAAAGGATAGAAATTTCATCAAAACCGGTTCACTAGTTTTGTTTTTAAATCAAAACAGCTGAAAAAAATATGTCATCCAAGTAAACGAAATTGCGTTTTTTTCTTTCCGGTGATTTTCCAGTGGTGTTGTTAGGTATGGGGTGCCATTAAAAAGTGAACAATAAAAAAAAACGTTTTTACAAACAAATACAACCGACATCCAAATAAAAAATTAAATCGGAAGTCGGTGTTAAAAATAAAAAAACACCGACTTCCGAATTTTTAAATTAATTTTGAAGTCCATATTTAAGTTTCAAATTAAAGTTATTTTATACTTAGTAGTGTTTTTAAGACATCGATATGTTTACATGACCGATGATTTGGCGAAAGCTGCGGGAGATCACGGGATGCGAGACGCACAGAATCGGTCGACGTGGTGACGCTTGCGGGAGCTCTTTGTCTAGCAGTGGACGTCTTCGGCTGAAGTGATAATGATGTGAATATATCTCGATAAGCACTAGAGATTTCATCTAAAATACTAGCTTTTTATGATAATTCTCCGGCTGAAGTGATGATGATGTGAATATATCTCGATAAACACTAGAGATTTCATCTAAAATACTAGCTTTTTATAATAATTCTCGGACAAAGAATTTGGATAATTCTTAGATAACTAGGTAGGAACTTTTGCCTCTTTATATTTGTGTCGCTGTGTCATGTGTCTTGTCATTACATGTTCCGTTGACACGATATCATTACGACAGTGTCTGTTGTATCGTGTTGTATTCCCGGTATCCCCAATGTGCATGTAAACACCCCCAGTGGGGTATCGCTTGGGGACCATCACTTACACAAGCGAAAGCGAATATCCCTGACAGGTATCGGAATTTGTTATTACTCGCGACTTTTGAATTGCACTTAGTGGGATAATCTCAGTTTTTATTATATTTTCGGATTAGAAGCTAGTAGCAACCCGGATTTGATATTTTACGTTTAGTACTGGCAGCAGTATCTGATTACTTAGGGGCCCAAGTGAATCAGCACTTTTGTCTCGTGCCTAAATTGCCATATGATTCGATCTTCGAGGTAAATCAACGGTCAGTCTGGAGGCAACACATGTTCCGTGCCTCTGGAAGCACGCTAAGCCGTGGATCCCGGCTATCATTTGTAGATCTTTGACAGTCGAGTTAGAAGCCAGGAGATCTGACAACAGTCTTGCCTAAGGGTTCGTTTTGCCCAGATACTGGGTTGTGCAGGTCAGATAGGCAGTAGCTCCATCTTAAATACTGGTGGTACTAAGCTGCATCCGATTAGACTGGTAGCCGACCCCAACATAGTTGGGAAATGGTTAGGAAAATAGATTGAAACATTTAGGTACCTACATGTTTTATAGAAGACAAGCCTTAAGAATATTAATTTAACTAAAAATAATAGCAAGTTAATGAGTTATTTGATGTAGAAATGAGGTTTCCATACAACTTTGCCAAACGAAATTGTTTACTTCAGAAACTTGAATATCTGTTTAATTAGAATAATTAGTAATATAAATAGAACTTATGTCTAGGTTGGAAATTCCGTGGCTCTAATTTACTGTTTTAGCGAGTTTATTGCCCGTATTTATGAGAGCATGCCTTGTTATATACATATAACTCACTAAAATTTATAATTGAAGCAGTAGAAATTGGCATATTCAGAGATTTGGTTCCCCGAGCGGGCTGTGATTTATCATAAAAAGTTTCATGAAAGATCGAGCGAAGCGAGCACGAAAACTGTATAACTTTGGATTGGTTAGGTTTTTATTTCATCATTTAAATAAGTATAAATAATATTAACTTTGTTGATTTATGCTGAAAAGTATCAGAATCAACACTCAACAGTATATAAAAGGGTGCAAGAGAGAGCGAAGCGAACTCGAAAATTTCAACTCCCTTAAGCGGAAATGTTATATTTTTTCTATCATTCGAATAATACGAAATAAGATTAGAATATAAGAAATAAATACTACGATTTTTTTTTCAACTAACGTATAACAGCTTGAGAACAAAGTTTTTGAGAGCGACCGAAGCAAGTTCGAACATATTTGTGCCCCACCTAGTAAGATTTGCTTACGACAATTCTTAAAGCTAAGTGCATAGTAGTGCTTGTCTCAAGTGTAAGTTCTTGTTTCAACAGAACCAAGGCCGTTTTATACTGGTTCTGTCATCACTGACATGCGTTCGGCTTTACCAAAACGTTGTCCCGCCGCATCGGGAATGTCATTAATTCAGTTTTAGTCGCCAGCGATCAGTGAGTGAACGCGGCGTCATTTCCCCTGGCTCGCTTACAGTTGGCAAACACGACGGAATTTGTCACTGGCCGCCTAATATGATCGTCCAGACCTATGGCTCAACAGGAAGCAGGACCGAAGGCTTATGTTTATTTCTGAATGCGACATGAACTTTTTATTTCCATTCTTTTTTTTTGCTGACCTCCGAGATGATGAAAGGTACTACAGTGATTTTCCATGCTCCCTGAAGCAGTAAATAGGTATGTGGTCTTGTGTTGGTTGGATGTTGCGATTGTATTATTGTATTACTGAAATTTATTCCAGTTTAGTGACAAAAAGGACAAATAATACACTATTACTGGGGTTATGTCTGCAAAAGCTAAACTAGAATTTTCTCAAAGCAACCCCAGTGTACTGGGGTTTGGTGTTAAAATTCTCTTGAGAGATATTTATAAATATCGACAGTTAGAGAACTGACACAACACATGTTGTTCAAATAGGTTACATGATACAAATAATCTTGAATAACTAGTGTTGGTAACAATATTTTATCTTCAACGTCCTGTAATAAAATTATCGACTAAAGCGATATTAGGAAAGTGATGGAATATTAATATTGGTAACAATTGACCTTCTCTACAATCTGTATCTTGGCACAGTACTTCACAACACGAATCGCGTTGAACCTTCCCGTTTTTGGTATGTGCAGTAGATCAGTGGGTACTAAACCAGGGTACATAGGCCGGTAGTCCAGTACTGGTCTTCGGGGAACGTTGTCTAATCATGACGGCCTCGGTAACAAACCTGCTTGGAGTGGAGATTAGAGGCATGTGTTCGTAAACAGTTAATGTTGTGCGGTTGTGATTTTGCCATGTCACTGTCACCGGGGGGATAGGTGTGTTAGCAGTTAATTAATGAGCGAAGAAGCTCATGGATAGTGATCCAAGGCTCGGTTCAAAGTTGCAAAGCCTCGAACATCAACGCTGAATCGCCAGCCTGACGGTTTTCTATCGGTTGAACTTCGCTTCGAGGGGTGTGTGTAGGAAATGCACAATTGAATTCCGCCTAGGTGATGCCCCACCGGTACATGGTGGTCTTCTACCGTCACGCACAAAATATATTGGACTGATCATGATTCATTGTGCACACAATAGGTACAACCTGGGGATCTTTAACTCAAGAGTGAATAAGTTACTTCGCGGCGAGCGTGCTTCATTGTTGGCCACATCATCGCTTACCATCAGGTAAGAGGTCATAGGCGAGCCTATTAATAATTTGACAATAGCATAGGACCTAGACAAAGAGTCTTAATGTTACGTGGTTAACACCATATATTTTGAACTTTTGGCAATCTTTTTTGCTACAAATAACTAAAATACTCTATATACTTGGTATTAGTTTAGATTTAAACAGAGGGCTTCAAATGCCACCATTGATGGTACATACGGCAAACGTCATTCAATATATCAAGCATTCTATATTTGTTCTCCGCCGGGCTGCAGTATTTTCTTTTGAGTAGAACCTCGCAGTTAGCGGCAGTAAACAAGAATCTGATCCGAAGTAATCTGTCCCAGTCGGCGGAGGCCCATGATTTATTTTAATGAGTAGTTGCGACGAGAGCCTTCTACGTTATCACATGCTGATACTTATCTGATAAACGATCTACAATTTTACGCACAGTACTTAGTCAATTATTTAGCTTCTCGTAAAATTGGCGATAACGATTGTAGGAAGTCAAAAATGTATCCGGGATTGACATGCGCTACCGAAATATCATACTAAACTTTCTGCTTTCACGCCTAAACCGCTGACCCGATTTTGACGAATTTTGGTAGGTACAGAAACAGACGAGACCTTGGCGCACAGCGTTACAGGCTTCTTAAGAGCGAACATAAGGTACTCATGTCAGAAAAAAGTATGTTTACAAAGAATCCTCTAAAACGGCAGATAAGTGAGTCAAACAAAGCGATTATCTCCCTGTTTCCTCTTGCAAGAGACAAACAATAACAGCGTGTAGCCTTAAAAAAACGTTATCTATCAGCAAAGGGAATATTGAAAGAATAAATTTATCGGCTGTCAAGCAATAACAATAAAGAAAAAGTACATATCTACGACGCAATGAATATTGTATCACGAGGCTGCGAACCATAAACATAGAGAACTGGAATAAGCATGGGCTCCGAGAAGGAGATGTAAAAGGGGTGCACTTGCACGCCCCTGACGGTCCATATAACATTCAAATAAATAAAATATACAAAAAAACCTACAGAACCAAGGACTACTAAAATTTTTGAGCTCTCTTCGCTTGCTTTAGCATACTTCTTCTTCGGTTCTAAAGCTTTTTCCCATCAATAGGTCCCCATCAAAGGCTGTCAGCGTCACGTTTGTCACTACGACCCACATATAATACAGGAATTGGCCACAAATTCGCTTTGTATCTTTCTACCTTTTTTGTTTGTTACTTTTCATATGGATACTAGCTTCTGTCTACGGATTCGTCCACATGAATGTCGAAAATTATCTCAAGGAAACATACTCCTGAATGAAAAGTAACATATTTTGTCTCATTCCAGGATAAGGTCTACACGTGTACCGTCAAATCCGTATAACCGTTAAGACGAGAAGATGTAAAATTCAGACATACTGAGTTACTTTCGAATTAATAATATTACTAAGGGTTGATTAATGATAGAAATAGATTAGTCAACTTTGTAATGGTAATGCTCAGTCCAATTCTCTACGTCTATGTGCACAACAAATGTTAGAAGGAGGTGGCGTTCGATGTCTTTGTTGGCATGAATTATGCGGATTTTGTACGAAATAGTGGGGAAAGAGCGATTATTTATGACGGCCAGTAAATCTCGGCTTATAATGTATCGGAGTCCTATTCACAGGCTCGTGTGACTAGCCTCGCCACCCGGCGCTGCCCGCCAACCTCCACAATTTACGACACTATATTTTTACAACTTTGTACTTACGTAAGGCAGTGATTTTTCATTTTATTACTCTGTATGTTGCTCGGAAAATTCGTAAACGTTTCCAGTTCGAAAAACTTGAAAGTTTCCGGAATTCTCTCTCATCCTGTGCAGAGTATCTGGGGAAGTTGTCTCGGCAATATGACTTTGTTTTTGACAGTTCAGGCACTGCCCCGTGCTACCAAACTTCTTTTGTTTCATCATCGCTCATAAAAATGTTGTGTCATGTTGTCATAGAGCCACCATTCATTTTTAAGGCTTGTTACACGCGTACCACAACCACACCACAAGCCTTAAGGGAACAGCAAATAAGAAAGGTTTGACTGAGAATTCTCTCAAAATAAAAGCATTTATTTCGACTAAACCAATTTACATGGTTCCTGGTCCTGGCATTTTTGGCAAGAAAATAAAGGAAGATTTTTTTTTGTTTTTTTTAGGATGAGAAATCATCAAATGACTTCTTCCGCTCTGGGTGGAGCGGAAGGGCGTGTCAGACTCTTACTGGATAAAACCCATCCGTGTTCCTTCTAAAGCCTTTTGCGTTCCAGGGCCGCGGTGACTCTTTCGAACAAATTTTGCAACCCTGGCAGGCTCTGGCCCTAGCGGGCCCCGTCTTCTATACTGACATCTCTTTGAGGCGCGCGTGAAATAAAAAGCGCCATCGATCCGGGCTTGTTGGTAAAGAAACAGTTCACAGACCAGACCTATTACTGACACAGTACTAACATGCGCACAATCTGACACAGTATGAACTTAAACTAGAAATCTTTAGTCAGCCAGTTACTAAGTCAAAGTCCAAGTCAAAGTTGTTACGGTGCGAAATGTAACATGTTAAAACGAGCACGAACATGATACGTATGTGTTTTGTTTTACACGGATTTTAGGACACGACGTAATATAACATTCTCGCTGCGAATGTTACATTAAGGCCGGTCAGTACCCAGCTTTAAACCATCCAAGTGCCACTCTATTCCTTTTAGACTAAAAACATTGCCACCAAAACGTTAACGCACATCAACACAAATAAACTCGTAGTAGAAAAGCCTCCTCTCCTCAAGCTCGTTATTTACTCACGGACGAACATCGGTCTCCGCAAAATTGATTCCAATTCCGATTCCACCTCCGGGACCACTAATGTTACGCGATTCGGTGTTCTGTCGACATTATCCCCGTTCTCCTTTAGTTTTTTTTTCCATGGGATTTTATTTACGTTTAATGGGACCCCTGAATATAGGATGGGATGTGGTTATTGGTGTCTTTGATGTTTTGGTCTCGAGTATGGCGGTTGCTCGTGGGTTCCTAATTTTGACTCTTTATATAGAAAAAGTTTATGTTGGAAACACGAAACGAACGAAAAAACGTCTGAACGTTTCCAAACGTCTTTTATAATGCGCACAGCAAAGGAGTGGAACACTCTGCCTGCGTCTGTGTTTCCGAACGCATACAACCCTAATCTCTTCAAAATTAGAGTGAACAGGATTCTTCTGGGTAAGCTCGCTCCATCGTCGACTTTGTCTCTGTCATCTATGACCTAGACTATAGTCAAGAGCAAACCCATATTAAATTAAAAAATTAAAAAAACTTGGTAGCAAGCACATCAGTTTGAATATGTCTCAAGACTGAATAGAACATGGAGTAGAATATTAGTCATTGTTGTCGTATGTGGTTTTATCACATAAATTTGATTAAAAAATCTACATATTACATAACATGAAGGAGCCGAAAAAAACAACTAAACTATCTATGTAAAAGATAATAATTTCAAGAAAAAAGTATTTTCTTGTTATATTTTTTTCTAAGAGGAAAAGACAGTATGTAGGTACCGTCAAATAAAGAGGCTCATGGAATGTATAATAAACAACACATTCTATTTTTAAAATTATCCTGAGCCGAAGATTTCAAAACAGAATTAAGTTTAAAAAGCGTAAAGCCATTTGCAGACATAAAACCCAGCTCTAACAGCTACCAAATTCAAATTAAAAGTAATTAAACCGTTCCCATACAATTACAGAATTAAATTAATTGCGATTAATTAAATCTAAGTGGCTTGTATCGAGTTGCGGGCGTCGTCAGGTCTCATTCTGTACCTACACACAGTCGCAGCGTTCCTCAAATTAGATTACGTTCCCTCCCCGGTTTAATTTCAACCCGGATTACTGTATAATAGACTTTGTGTGGATACGCCTTTATTCCGCCTTTCTGTTTTATTTTTTACGGTTCCGTAGTCAAAAAGGAACCCTTATAGTTTCGCCATGTCCCTCCGTCTGTCTGTCCACGGCTTACCTCAACGACACTTAGCACTAGAAAGTTCGAATTTGGTATAGATATACATATTAATCACGCCGACAAAGTGGTAAAATAAAATCTTTTTTAGGGTACATACACGTAAAGTGGCGATATTTTTTTATCATCTATCCTATGGTTTAGGGTGTCGTTGGATATATCGTTTAAAAATATTCCGGGTGTTCTAAAACCATTTTTCCATCCAAGGATCCGTTTGCGAAATATTAAGCTTTGAAGTGCTAATTTTTGTAAGAGTCAGGGAAACGGTTGTTTTCGGAGACGTGAAAAAAATCATGGTATTAGCATATATAACGAATTTCAAAGGAAAACTATCGCAGCTTAGTAGGCTTTTCAAGTTAACGAGTTATAGTCGATCAACGAAAAGAACCAATCTTAGTCGGCAATTGTGACGTGCAACTACGGAACCCTACACTGCGTGTGGCCCAACACGCACTTGGCCGGTTTTTTTTATTAAAGGCTGGCCGATGACGATTGCTTTTGCGGTGGTTTTTTTTTTTAAAGGGACAAATATAAAGCTCACACATGGTATTGAATTACCTTTGTTTGATTTAAAGTTGAAAATAAAAGTTGAAATGGCGTTGGTATGGTTGATTTTTGTAAAAGGTAAAATATATTTGTTATACAGAGATATTTGATAAATACTAATAACCTTTCAGGGGAGAAAGCGCTCGTTATTACAAATAACTTTTACTATGAAAAAAGTCTAATATTTATTTATGATACTAGTGCGATAAGTTGGTTTTTACAAACGAGTAGGCACGAGTTTGTAAAAACCAATTTCCGCACGTGTGTCATCCAAAGTTTTTCAACACATTTGCGAGAAAACAGTACAAATACAGATGATGAAACTTTTTGTTTTAAGATATGAGTTGGAAAATCGCAACAATCTTTGACTTTCCTTAGGAAAATAGCGCGCATTTGCAAATGGCGTTACGGGAGCGTGATGAAAATTAGAACTATATCTTTCGTCTCATTTTCTCTTTAGTATCGAAGTGAGACAAACGTATTAAGCAAAGGCGAATCCAAGGAGTTTCGATCATTCAGCTTTTTTATTCCAGTTAGTGAAACTCCTTGGTGGAAGTGTTATACTCTTTTTATGGAAATTAAAAAAAAATTGTAAAGAATTCGCACGGCACTAGACAACGAAGAGTGTGGTAAAATAGGTATTAAGATAAGAGTACCTATTTTACCGCAAGTTCCAGTGTATGGTGCGTAATTTTTAACTTTCGAACAATGTATACATGCTTCGTAAATGCATTTTTTGGGCAAATGTGTTGAAAAAGAAAAATATCAGCTGCTTTCATAGAAATGACTGGTTCATGTTATGCAGGTGTTTTCTTCCGGTAAATATTACATTTTGTAGCAAAAAACAGATTTTCTTGGACTGAGTTTTTCTATATTATGTAGAATAGTTCAATAATATTTGACAAGGTTTTTCATCCACTATTAAATTATAACTTGCCAAAAATAAGTCTTATATTAATGCATTGAATTATAATATCTGCAGACTAATTTAAGTGAAATTGAATCAAGTTTAATTAAATAACTTTCCCAAATTCTATCACAAAAGCTCTTACTAACAAGTAAATAAAGACCAAATTAAACAAACACTTTATTAGTTTCCTTTATACAGCAAAGCCAAAACGCGGGTCAAAATGCACCGACCCTTTGTTCCTATTGTTTGAAAGTAACACGCAACATTGTACAAAGAGGTTCAGTTAGGGTCAGTTCACACCGACACGCGATGCCTCGCAAAGCTATAGCGATACGACATGGCACTTTAGTTATCACACGTAAAAGTAAGATCTCCTGTCTATCTAGCCTATTTTATCCCGATGCTGGGCAAAGGCCTCCCTCACCCTTTTCCACACAACTCTGTCATTTTCTATGTTAGGCCAGTCCTTTCGGTAGGCGTTGAGCTCGTCCCGCCGTTCGGTGGTTCTTTTCGCCCATTTCTCGTCTGACATGCGGCAGACATGTCCGGCCTTGTCCCACTTAAGCTTAGCGGCAACGTTTTTGGTTTTGGAGCTAAGTAAAGGTAGGAGAATAAAAATAAAAGAAAACACATTCCATGGCTTCGCGTTGTAATTCGAGGCACTGTCGCGGCATCTATCGACTAGACATCACACAAGAACTACATTGCGCAATTAAAGTTCTCATACAACAGCCCGACAACACCCATCCGGCAGTTGCCTACCAGACCCAACACCCATAGTAGGCAAGACAGTAATGAAATATTTAAGTCTAGCACAAGCTTAAAAGCGCACAACACGTAAAAATTAAAAAGACAGTACAACACAATGGTAAAACAATAAAATCAACTGTTTCTTAAACGTCAACAAAATACTGTGCAGCCGCAGCTGCGCCAAACAAGTCCAATTTCGCATATATGCCAGACAACTAGTGCCTGACGTTGGTTTTAGTAGGACTTGCGAACTTGTCACCTTGTTTATACTTTTATAGCCGCAGCGCATCGTCAACAAACTGGCCTTACCAAGCAACATCGCTTCGCGTCTCGGTGTGCACGGACCTTAGGCATTATAAATCTAAGCATCCATTTTGATAATAAGCCCGCATAATGTTGTACTAATTATATTAATCGTGCGCGGTTTAGCCGCCACCCGCGAACAGGGAGGTAATGGTTTTTACTCAACTGGAGCTAATATGTTAATGCGGGGAATGTATGCTTCGTTACCTTGGCGGTAATTTGACGGGAAAAATGTTTTGTGGGATTTTGAATTTGTAGGTGCAGTAGAAAAAAGTCTGATGTCATCTTGGGCTTTACAACAAACCGATAGTCGTTTGAAAAGTGATGGGGATTGGAGTGTGACATTTTGCAAGCGCTTGTCATCCCACTCATTTTGAAATTTTTGCCCATCAATATCGCTAATATAATTTCACTGTAGAAGTTCTCTGGTCTCAATATTGGCTTTGAATACCTACTGTTGTATAGGTATGTTCAAATCACACGGAAAGCTTTCCGAATATCAACTATCGGGCAATTGCCCACCAGACATAACAACCGTCTGGTTGGAGGATCCTCCCATTTCAGTGGAGGTGTGCGGGACTTTACTCTTTGTTCCGCATACCTCTATAGTGTGACTTCGAGTTTTAGAAAAAGAATATTATCATTCAGGTACATCGGGTGACAAACGGTCCGTTTCTAAATTAAGAATTTTGAGTTAAACCATACTTTAATGCTAAAATTGGACAGGTTTTCAGGCTGAAGTAAAGTTTCACAATTACACTTCTTCAAATTCTTATGACGGGTTTCTGAATTGAATATTTTGACCTAAAAAACTTGTTAAACCATACCATACCCTTTGAGAGAATTTAGGCTTACTACTACTGCTACTACACCTCAAATGCTTAATTCGGAAATCGGGGAAAACTCCCAAAGTATTTTTTTTTCTGAAAATCTATTTATTATAAAAGTCATCGAACGGTCGGATTCTCACGTATAAATAGCACTGCCATAGTTTTGATACCCATTTCCTGTATCAAACTTTAACTATTTCTGCTGAACGTTCCCTTTTGCATACCATGGTCATCGTGATAAGGGGTTTAATTATAATTAACTGAATTAGAAGATTTAGTTAGCGGATAGCGTTTTCTTTGATTAGTGATGTCTATCGAAACTATAATTGTTTGCAAAAGATAATATCGAAAAGTACTAATCTGAATACCAAGCTATAACATTTTAACTATCGTTAAGTTTGATAAGTGACTTCATACTCCATGGATTAAAAGTGTCCTATGGCCTGATCTAGAACAAAGTCTACCCGTGTGCCTGTTTCACCCCAATCCGTTCAGTTTTTAAGAAGATAGATACTCAGAAAGACATAACCACTTTCGTTTATATTATACTAGCTTTTGCCAGCAACCTCCTCCGCGTGGAATAGTTAATTATGAAGTTTTAGTAAAGTTAAAGTCAATGCTACTAACCAGAGAAAGAATAGATAGATATAGATAGTTTAACAAATGTTCGATGTGATTCTTTAAATTCGCATAACTTTTTTATTTAATGAACCGATTGACATGAAACAAACAATAAATGTTATTTGAAGCTTACCACCATGTATAAGTGAAAACCACATCTAAATCGGATAAGCCATTTCTGAGATAAGCGTTCACAAACACACAGACAAACAGATAAACAGACAGAAATTCTAAAAATCATTGCTTTGGGTGCTATTTGCGTTGATAAAGGTACCAATAATGTTTTTTTTTCATGAACAGGCAGCGATCCGTTACATTTTTATTATATGTATAGATTAGTATGGATTCGAATCAGTTAATAAGCATCACCAACATAAAAATATCGATATCATTTCTTCCCTATAAACTTAAAACGTTATTCAATGCACGCCAAATAAAACGCTCTACATATAGAAATTTATAGCAAAATATTGTAACAAATAAGTTACCGCTTCTAGCACTTTATTTACCCGAGTTTGCAGCAGCCAGCAGCCGGGTGACTCGACGATTTGTTGACTTAAACTTACCCGGTTCAGAGGTCGGATCGCGATGAAAAATCAATTATTGTAAAAGTGCGGTTTTTCTTCAGAGTGCACTTTTGAGGTTAAGTGCTAGAAGTTTGTTGGTTGTTTGCGTATCTTTAATAAACTTTCTAAAAGTAAAATGATACCGTTCAGTTAACGATATATACGTCAAAATATATTTATGTCTGTCATTAAACTAGTTATGTATGAGAAATCGAAAATACATAAATGTTCCAGTGGCCCAATTTAAGAATTTGTCAGAGACAATTATTAAGGCTTTTGAATAATGACTTCTTAACGAATTTTAAACTCATTTGATCGAGAACAGAACAAACAAAAAATTAAAGACAATTTTCACGTGGCTATTTGTCGTACCACCTCGGACCTTGCTTGCAGCTCGGACGTCGACAAATTGTACCCACTTGAATCAAAATATACTATTCCCATGGGAACGTATTAGCGGGATAAAAAGTCCCATGTCCAAATCCTGGCCATGGCTTACCTGCGTTCAAAAGTGCATCCAATCCATTCAGCAGGTGAGGCGTAAATTGACAAATATTGAAACATACAGGACTGCAACAACAGGCATTATCTCATTCGTCAATCATCTCCATCCTTGTACACAGCACCACATTACCCATTCTCCCCACACACAACAGTCTCCACACACAATAATATTCCTCCCCCACTCTCCTCTAAAGTCACACACATTTATATTCTCCGTTTCAGTTTTACATTTCATGCTTCGGACACAGATCCGCAGCGCGTCTCTAGTACAGTCACGTGCAGATATTGCATTCGTCTTGAGTCTGGTCGCAACTCTAGTGCGACGTCCAACGCTCCCGGAATACTTTGGACGCCGTGTTCTAGTCGTTTGTGTACGTGAGAGTGTGTGGAAACGACTTAACGGGTTGAAAGCGAGATTGGAATAAAGGGATTAAAAGAAATATGGTGTTTCTTCTTGTGTACTTCTTTACGATGTATGTATAAAACGGACGTGTTTGGGGATAATCACTTGGGTCAGCTTCCTTAATCACCATGCTTAACCAAGCGATTGGCAAAAATGTCTCATGTTAAAGATACACTTCCTGAGGAGCTCGTGGCTAAATAATACGGTCACACGGGTCAACCTTCCAAATTAAGCAACGGTTGCCGAAGTTGGTCCGAGGATGGGTGACCTTAATAAACCAAGAACACTCCATGCCTCGGAACGCACGTTAAGCCTTTGGTTGTCATTTAAACATCTATAATAGACGTTACGGATGGTCAGAAGCAAGAAAATCTGACACCAGTATTGCTGCGTACCGGAAGACTTAGCGTTGGATAAATGACCTGGTGAGGGTCGCGGGTAGTCGATGGATGCTGGACGCACAGGACCGGTTGTTGTGGGGACATACACGCGGAGAACTCTATTTCCAGCAGTGGGCGTCTTTCGGCTGATACGATGATGATGATGAGTCTTGCCAACGGGTATTATGTTACCCGGTTACTGAGTTGTGAAGGTATGATTGGCAGTCACTCCATGTAGAATACTGGTACTCAGTTGCATCCAGTTTGATTCAAAACCAACCTCAAAATAGTTGGGAAAACGCTGGACAGATTGATTAAAGGCCTTTAAGAAAGAGTTCAGATTATTCCACCATTTTTTTTTACTATTTATAGGCACGCGTTTGACCACTATTTCATCTGATGGTAAACGATGAATTGGTTGAAGATGGAGCACGCTTGCTAGAAGTAACCTATTCAATCTTGGCTCAAAGATAAAAAAAAATTCTGGCTCTGTAGGTGCTTCTACAACAAGTGCGAAATTTCAAAACCTCTAAAGACACACTAACCCGGATAACAAAAAAGCTATATTTTAATTTCACCACAAGACTACCAACCTTAAACACTATTATAGTAACCAAAAACGGCACCCCAATTCCCCAACAAAACCGTGGTACCAACAAGACAACGTTTACCGTTATTTAATAGTTATTTGACAATAATTTACGATGACTAAGTACTGAAGGAGTGGCACCGCCGGAGGATTGAGTTACGTCAATAATGAGGTTAGGGGGCGCGCGGGTTCCCGTGTCAACGCTAACTAAGCCGGTACTGTATAATGATAATTATGTGTTGTCGACGTACCGAACTTGGGATGCTGGGGATTTTGGGTTTAGTTGGAATAGTAGGTATCGGAAAAAGCAGGTTAACACTGGAGACGGAGAAAGGTAAGATAACAAAATTCAGTTTAAAAATTGACATGTATCTGTCGTAGACATGGCGTAGAATTGGCACATACAGGGCCTGATTAACAGGTTTTTTTTTTCAGACGGTCATATAGTGAGTGGAAGAAGTGGAACTCTCTGCCTGCGTCTGTGTTTCCGAACGCATACGACCCTAATCTCTTTAAAATTAGAGTGAACAGGCTTCTTCTGGGTAAGCTCGCTCCATCGTCGACTTTGTCTCTGTCATCTTTGATCTAGACTAGAGTCTAGTTTTTTATTTTTTAATAATGTTCAAATTATATCGCAGAGTATAAAATTTATATGTTAAAAACCACAGAAGCCTTTGAATGCTTATATATGGCTAGTGAGTTCGGAATAATTGTTTCTAAGACTATTAATTAATACTAAGATACAGATGATAAATTTGTAAGTTTAACATTCTATTAATGCTTTTAAGTACTTAATATAGCACAATTAAAGATGGTATTGAGTATATTAAACTAAAGTGCATACTCATAATGTGTAATTAGCATGAAATGCTTTTTTAGATAGATATTTTTATATAGCTCAATAACTTTATTACCAAATATTCTGAGATTTTGTATTTTTTTTTGGGTTCTATACGTTCGAATGAAAAACGGAACACTTATAGGGCATTTAATGTAGTCTTTAGTATTTGCCCCTATTTCTCGGTTAGACTTTGTCGCTTTACCAAACTCCCAAAGCGAAATGGCACGGGGCAACACAAACACAACCTAACTTGAAATATAAAAAATAGTCTGTCAGACTCACGCAATGAAGGCTATCGCGTTTGAATTCGCCACTAGAGGCGCTAGTGTAGTGTGAGGTCTTTGAAATGTCAAATTTCACTGCTGTATGGCTTTTCTGACAGTTTTGCACAGTTTATTTACTCATTTGTTGTGATTTTTGTGAATATTTTACTAAAACCACCTGACAATTGCAGATTAAGTAACGGTTCTATCAAAACCTGCATAGAACTTTTTTTTTGTCGGAAATATGTAAATGTCCTTCTTTTTTTACTGCGACTCCATCTACATTATTTCCCTTCTAACTTTGTTCACATACGCGTGATAACAACTTTAATGCTATGCTTAAGGACCTTACTCGCCAGTGGCGCCAACTGGTGAGCACGAAAACGGTAGCCACCAATCATACAGTACTTAGCTACTCATTTCATAAATAATGCAAAATTATGAAAATATCTTGCTATATTTTAATAGCGAATTTGGGGCAAGGCGGTGTCCCCGCCAAGACGAGCTTAAAATTGTTTTGTCTTAACAGCTTTTTCAAGTGAGATGTCGCTTTAACAAATACGAAAGCATAGCCACCCAGGCAAACGCCACGAGTGGCAACACAGCCTAACTTTAAGCACCATCACACATAGGGTGGGTCAACTCTCCCACAAATCACGCAATATATTCGAGTTCACTTGTATGTAGTGTCATAGTGTCCTCGCATAGGTTTTGTCCGTGACGTCGCTCGCGAGCTTTGAGTTATGGCCTTTACAGACACTCGACCACACCCGCGGGAATTTACAATAAGGCTGCTATGTTGTATTGTTTAGAGATATAGCATTATAATGGACTTGTTTAGTGTTGTGAAGAATGAATTTTTTGCAATAGGTGTCATTGTAGTACCGGTTTTAGGAACCAAATATATACGGTTTTATTTGGTGAGGTCTCAAAAAATACATTACTAATAATTGTCTGTTTTTTAAGTTGCTGGGAAAATATTATTATCATATTAATTGGTACATTAAATAAGGCCGATATCCAGCAGTGATGAAGTCAGGTAATGGATGATGAAAGGAAAATCTTCTTTTGTGTCGATTGACTCATCCTATTATATTTAGTCCGACCAGTATTGAGCAACCTGTGCAGCTCTATCATGACCTCGTTCAAATCTTGGTTGGTGAAGGTGGTTGTGTAGCAGAGTGCTGTCTATGCGGTGTAGCGTCTCAAGCGAAACTTAAAGGATTGTAATGAGAATAATAGAAAATATAAGCTGAGAAAATGTATATTAAACGACAATTGAATTGTGACAGACAAAAGTCTTATAAAAAGAAAACTCATGTCACTGCAGCTGAAAAACGCCAGAGTCTTTAACAGGTTGTGCACGACGGGCAATTAAGAAGGTGATGCAGAGACTACGTTCAGAGCTGGTTTAGTCATGAGAAACCAGAGTTGGCGGATGAAGATGCCGCTCAGGTTGGCGCTGATAAATGTCTTTGTGGTCGAGTTTGAGTTTAAGTGATCGTAGTGAAAGGATTAGTCAGCTACACTTTGTGTTACCGAGTACTAGCTGTGCAGCGTGTGCCGGGCGTTTAGAATCGTATTATAATATTTTTAACGCTGCTCGGGCTCCTATCATGCATCCAAAAAAAAAATGTGCAACATCTTTGTTTTATAGGGTGTGTGTCGGTACCAATAGTCATCTGAGAGTCAATGGTAACAAACCAGGTGGTCCTTTTATCTGATACTTTAGTCAAACATGCTCTTGTAAATGCTGTCTATCTGAATTATTTCGATCTGGTACCCGGCTTTGTCCCCTTAGGGGGATAAATATTTCCAACTTTAAGTTTATTATTAGTAAATTTAAAAGTTTTGATTTTGAACTAGGCTATATGAAGTCAAATCAGAAGACTGATTTTAATATCAAATTTGAAGGTCTCCCCTACGTGTAAAGAGGCGAAAAATTTTTTGAGAAGATCGGTTTGAAAATATTGAGGGTGTGCGAAAACCATTTTTCCATCCAAGAATCCGTTTGCAAAATATTAAACATTAAAGTGCAATTTTTTGTTAGAGTCAAGACCCCCACCCGTCTGCCAGCTAAACAGTTGTTTGTGGCGATGATCAAAAATCAAGGTAGAAGCATATGTTACGAATTTAAAAATAAAAGTATCACGGCTAAGTGGGCTTTACAAGTTAACTATAAAATGTACTTGAAGAAGGAAATTTTCCTATACATTCCTCTACAATTACCATCGTCAAATGTGGGCCCGTTTTTAGACGTTTTTAACTCTTAAACCGTGAACTCAATTATATGATTTTCATAGAATCAAACACAATGCACCATTCTAAGTCTGCAATTGTGACGTGCAACAACGGAACCCTAGCGCGTGGTCCGACACGCACTTGGCCGGTTTTTCTTCTTCTATTCTCCCTTATCAACCATCAAGTTATTTTATCCCCTTTTCTTTTCAATTCCACCTCCCAGTCTTCATTATAAAATTTGCAACAACATTCTTATCAAACTTAACCCTAGTTTACCGTGTGTATTAATTGCACGGCTCCCGTTTAATTAATGTTTACCTAACACGTGAATCTTCCTGAGACGCTACTGGTATAAACACCATAGGATTCGTGTCGAACGTGTATTTTCTTAACTATTATTAAATCCTACAAGATACTATCGCTCTAATATACTCCAACTAGAACCAAACCTTCACCTACATTCACCAACTTCTTACCCTTATCCCATGTGGCTTTAGGTCGGGGCCACTTTCTTGTTCCATTCTCCACCATCATCCACTCCATTTTCTCTCATATCCCACCAACTATCTCCCTACACTGAAAATTCTCAACAAATCCTTATCAAGCCCAACAAGGAATAATTGTACGGCTTCCGTTAAATTGATATTTACTTAACACGTGAATCTTTACAGGACGCTACGAGTATATTCGCGCTGCTTTTTTTTTTAGGGATGGGAAATCATCAAATGACTTCTTCCGCTCCGAGGCACTAGTGGAAGGGCGTGTCAGACTCTTACCGACTAAAAGAACACGGATGGGCCGTGTTCCTTCTAAAGCCCTTTGCGTTCCAGGGCCGCGGTGACTCTTTCGAACAAATTCCGCAACCCTGGGAATCTGCATGCTTGGACCATCTAAATCGTGTCGAGCGTGTACTATGTTTATTTTTGTATACTTGAACTAACCTTTCCTTAAATTACAGACACCACCTTACTCTATCCCATGCTACTTAAGGTAGTTTTCTTCTTTCATTTTCCACCGTCATCCACTTCCGTATTTCACCAACAATCTCCTTCACCGAAATTTCGATCAAAATCCTTATCGAACCCAACAAGGAATAATTGCACGGCTCCCGTTAAATTGATATTTACTTAACACGTGAATATTTACATTTCGCTACTAGTGCATTCACGCAGATCTGCGCGCATAAATAATCTGAATCGTGTCGAATTCGTTTGATTGCCATTATAGACACTATCGTTCTAAGATAATCAAACAAACCTTCCCACGAGGTACAGTCATAATCTTCCTGTCCAGGAATCAATCTAAAGGAACTCCTTGACATTGAGACACATTTTTAAATACATGAAGCAATAGATCAGGAGTTCCAGATATATTGCTTTATGTGTATTAAAACTTGTCTGCTTGACATCGTGAAGCATGCAATGAATATGGTTGCAATTTCGACATGATAGCATTTGCGACTAATAACATTAATTATTGTATTACGCATTTAGGCTGCGGGTCTTATGCTACATGCAATCGACGCGTCATGTTTTCTTATTCCATTCTCCCTTATCAACCGTCACGCTATCATCTACTCCCTTTTATTTCACATTCCACCTTAAAAACCTTATCAAACTCAGCGTTATTTTTTCATTCCTTCTTTAAAAAAAAAAACGTTGCCCCACACTAGGATTTTGTCCGTATCATGGGCGCGTTTACAAACATACAAAGTCACATACACAAACTATCAAACATCTATAGGCCATACATATATTTGTTCCGTGTGGGAATCGAACCCGCGACACGCAGCGCAGCAGTCAATCGCTCAACCATTGCGCCACAATGCCTTCTCCTATTAGTGTACCGTAATAATTGCACGGCACCCGTTAAATTGATATTTACTTAACACGTGAATCTTGCCGGGACGCTACTAGTATAATCGCGCGGATCTGCGCGCATAAATCATTCGGAATCGTGTCGAACGTGCATTAAACCTTCGATAGCGTTGCATGGGAATGCTGCATTATATTTTGCACGATATTGTTTAGGATCCTGAATAGTTCGGCAGAGATTAATATGTTCGTTCTGTTTTTGGGGTATGGAATATTTTTGGGGTTGTCTTTGGGTTTTAGCAAACTGTCAACTTTTAATGTTAAATGTTTAAAGGTTAATGTTGTTTGCATGACTTTTTATAATTATACTGTTATTACACAGGTCGAAGTTCAAGGTTAAGCAACGCTTGCCAAGGTCGCTTTGTGGATGGGTTACCATCCGTAACATATCGAGTTTCATCCGCTCTTCGAAAAATGTTAAGCCATTGGTTCTCTTGAACATCTTTGACAGTCATTATGAGTAGTCAGAGTATCTGACACCAGTCTGGCACTACGTGTATCGCTTTTCCCAGTTTCTGGGTAGTGATTCTACTTTTCAATACCCCAGATGAGTTTCTATCCTAGTAAATACACAATTTACTCTCAATAACGTTCAAAGTACAAAGTAACAGGGCATTTATTTTTATTAAAATATAGGTATATTGTACTTTTTTTTTTTACTATTAATAGGCACGCGTTTGAGAGGTCAAACGCGTGCCTATTAATAGTAAAAAAAAAAAGTACAATATACCTATATTTTAATAGATAAGAGATAGAGGTATCTCACCTGATGGTAAGCAATGATGTGGTCGAAGCTGGAACATGCTTGTCTAGAAGTAATCTATTCACTCTTGAATTAAAGACTCTCAGGTTGTAGCTATCAGAAAACACAGACTCTGGCAGGGAATTCCACTCCTTAGCTGTATGCACAATGAATGCGTTCCCAAAATGTTTGCGTGTGGGTGGGATGTCCACCGTGTACCGGTGGCGCATCGCCGTACGTCTTGGTCCGATAATGGAACGGGCTTCGCGGAATTAAACTTTGCGATTCCGTCGCACACTCACCAACATGTAACCGATAGAAATCCGACAGGCTAGCAACTCGGCGTCGATGCACAACACTTTGG
Organism: Mamestra brassicae; assembly: GCA_905163435.1. Lineage (NCBI taxonomy): Eukaryota > Metazoa > Arthropoda > Insecta > Lepidoptera > Noctuidae > Mamestra > Mamestra brassicae. Next base: position 7,483,130 of record LR991009.1, on the reverse strand, counting down.
AGCTTCGACTCGACGCGCCTATCATCGCCGATGATCGTCTTGGCTCGTTTCTCAATTGACTCAAGAGCATCAAGCTGGTATCTGGCAGATCCGTCCCAAAGTTGAGAGCAGCTATTCCGGCGTGAAGTACCGTCTCACCTTTGCTAGGATCCCCAACTTTTTGGCAGCCACTTGAGCCTTTGTGTCTATGAAAGGACCAAAATTGATATTAGGTGGTACTGTTTAGGTACTTACGGTCCGCACAAAATAGGTTGACAGTCTGGATACGACACGCGGTCCGCCATTAGGTGACCCCTGGTTTAGACTGTAAGCCAATTCCAGCAAAGTTGGAAATAGCTTAGGCAGATTATTTTTTAAGTTGTTGATGTATAGCATATTAAGAAGTTGTTTGTCTTGTCTTAGTAGAGGTGTTCGATCGTTATTCACAACGTTGTTTCATTTATTGTTAGTTAATAATAATTTAGAGGTTTCCTTCCATGAGTGCTGTATAACCAGTCTCTAATCCATCTGTCTCAGATGCCCCAAGGAAATTTTCTGGGCTCAAAAAACGGTTTTTATTTAGGGGTGATTTTAGCCTGTTACAATGTACCCAAATTAGCAGCCACAAGGGGCGTCCTCTTACGCAAAGCCCACACGTCAGGCCCACAATTTCAAGTCCATTCCCATTGCCAACACGTACGCGCTTCCGCATTGATAATTTGGTGGGTAAACGCAGGCATTTAAATAGTCGGCAAAGAGAATAATTCCCGTTGTGCATCGTAGTGGGCGCCATCAAATAGAAAATAACAGAAAACTCACTCTTAACGAAGGCGGCCCTACACTCAAGAAAAAGCCTTTCCAGTTCGAAAGTTTCTTTGCCAAGGCCCGAAGACGCAGCGTTGGAAGGCCCCCCACAAGGGGACTGAAGGTCATCAGTGGTGAAATGTCGCAAAAATCCGCTGGACTTGAGACGCAAAAAAACGGTCGATGTGGCACTTGGGGGATGCCTACGACTGTGGGCGTTTTGCGGCTGAAATGATGATGATGCCCTTGCTCCTTTTTATCGTAGACTGCATTGTGAAGGTTTATGTTTATGTTTAGACTGTAAATGTGAACAGCGAGTCTATTCAGTTAACATTATAACGTGTAAACTTTAACGGAGTGAGCATGAAGTGAACTATCATTCCAGCTTGTTTGCATACATTGACAGCTCACTTCATGTTCACTTCACGTAGTGTTAGCCTGGGTGGTTTACAGAATCACACTGCTGTTCGTTCAGTCAAAGACACTCACAATTCGTCCAAAACCTCCTCCGTCCCTCGCCCTTCTGTGCTCCTCTCATCAGCGGCGTGCTGGACCTGACACAAACGCAAGACGCGAGTCCGCCACACGTGTCGGCCTCGATCTAAGCCACACAAGCTACGGCCACGGATGCGGAATTTAGGGTCTTTGCGCAGCGCTTCATCATAAGGTACCTCAGATATGCCTTCGTAAGGCGTCCCTCAGCATGACTGGACGTGTATACACCGCTCAGCTGTAAATACTTACAACTTTTCCAAGATCATGTTCTTCTACCCTTCGCTCGTCAGTGGCGTGCTGGGCCTGACACAAAGGCCTCGCCAGTCCGCCGCACGTGTCGGCCTCGATCTAGGCCACACAAGCTTATACACAACCACGGCTGCGGAATTTCGAGTCTTTGCGCGGCGCATACAGTATTCATAACGTGACCTGCAGGATTTGATGTGTGAGCTTTTCAAATATCATATCTATCACGGTTGGGAGGGTCGGATTGCATTTGTGTGATTTGTTTCCGAGATATTGTCAGGGTTTTTGATTTTGATGACAGGTTTTGGTGAATGCGTTTACAGTTTTTAATGACTTTTTGTCTAGTCTTATATGTTGTTTGAACTCCTGAATCATTATAGATACTATACTGCGGCAAGTTTTTAAGTCTTGAGAAAAAATTAGATTCACTTGTTGATTCGAAAGAGCTTTGCCTTTAATATGTACAAATAATGAATAACACCTACAGACATCCAGTGTATTTCTGGCAATAAATAGCTTTTTTTACTGAAGTCAACTCATTTTGGTAACCAAGATTAAGCCATCGGCTGCTACATAAATACGTGTTAATTCTGTCCCCGAAATCAAACTAAATGTTCCATTTTCGAAAATTCCAACGCTTTAAACCACAAACTAATTAAAAAAGATTACACTTATCAACAAGTCATGACAGCCGTATTTTCATTTATTAACTAAAGCTTACAGCACAACACTACATAAATTAGCTGGCACCATTATCTAAATCCCAGCACTTTGCGCGATGACTTCTAATCAGCTAATCGAAGCGCCGTCTGGTGCATGAATAATAATAAGCAAGGATGACAAAGCTAGTGCTGTGCCACGCGCGTAATCACACCGGACATTATCCGCCAGCGTGACGCGGACGTGGCTTGCAATGACACGCTTGACGCGCTGTCACGTCATGTGACGTCACGCACGTCAGTGATGCGATGTTTGTGTTATATCGGAATTATTGCCACGAAAAATTCGGATTGGTGTTTATTTGTGATGAATATTATAATACTTAAAGGTAGATTTTTTATGGAAATGTTAGTTTAGTTTGTAAAATGTTAGTAAGTTTTATTAGTTATGCTGCTGCCCACGGCTTTTATTTTTTCCGGTTATAATCCCAAGGTAAAATACTCCCAAGAGAAAAAATATGTCCTATTCCGGGACATGGTCTATCCCTGTGCCAAGTTTAATCCAAATCCGTTGAGCCGTTAAGAGGTGAAGAAATAACAAAAAATCTCACTTTAACATTTATAATATTGGTTAGATTTGATTTAGTTTGTAAACATTGATCTGAGATTACAAAATATTATGTTTATTTTATTTGATAAAATAAAGGTTTTTATTTCAGGCGTCCCGGTGGTTTTTCATCAAAATATGCAAGTGCTGTATGCAAATTTATATGATTGTAACTGAAAATTGCTACTGAAATAATTTTAGCAAATACACGTTTTCACTTTAAGCCTTTGTTAAGCGTTCAGCGCGTGTAAAGATTTAATATTTGTATGCGTGAATTTTCATTTATTAATGTTGATCTGGCTTTTAATAATACAAAGTGTTATTTTATTATAACCGACTTACCGTGTTGCTTCTGGGTAAATTAGGCGGTTACCGGTAAATTCAGGGGGTAATTTAACTAAAGCTTTACTGGTTTTATCAAGAGGATAGAAAGAGAATTTTCATCCCGTTGTCTAACAAAACCACAGCCATGTCTTATCTTTTGCGAAGTAGCTACTGAACTCTTTTTCAAAGCCAATGGTAAAACCTCGTTCTAGTGGTCAAAAGGAAGAAAGAAAATACACATTTGATACAGTCAAACTAAATACACAATGCACAATTATTTAACACAAACTAAAAGACACAACACGTCTACAGGACCAAAAAAACAAAATGGAACACATAAAAACAATAAAATCATTATTTTTCAACATAAAAGCTCAAAGAAAAAAGTTAAGAAGCAGGTTACTCACACAGAATAACAATTTAATTAAAAATTGCAACAACACGAATATTCAATTTGCGTTCAACATACAGTATACAGTATTCAGACCGATACGTAGCTAGTCGCCGTAATCCGCCTAGTGTAAATAGATGGCGCCACCTTCGGTAAGCCGGCGACGTGACAGCTGACGTCACACGGCACGTCGCTCATTGCCGTGATTACGGTGCATTTTTAATTGCCAGCGTGTTAGTGTGTTTGGTACGAAATACTGGTATAATTAATAACTTAGTTAGCTATTAGTAATATTATATATTGTATGGTGTTTTTGGGAAAAAAGCTATTGTGTTTTTTTCGTAAAAAACTGGTATTGAGCTGAATCCAGTTTGAATGGAAGCCGACCCCAATATAATAGGGAAAAGGCTAGATAAGATAGAGGATGACGCTGTTAAAATGTATCATTTTTCAATTTCTTTTTAACTGACAATTCCAAGAGACTTGTCACTGAAAAATTCATTGCAAGGCAGCCAAAACTTAACGTGTTACGTTTAAAGTAGTCATATGACCATGTTATATGCCGCAAAGGAAATATCAAGAAGTAAAGTTGACACATATTATTATAAGAGGCAGCTAAAAGTTCAGTGCAGTTGGTAACGACTGCAGAACGAGACTACGAGTTCTCACCGCGCAGTAAAAAGCACTTCACACCGAAATTATCATCATTCCAACTAAAAAGGTGCAATAAAGCCTTGGGCTACTCGGCACACTCAGTTAGCGTCATTACGCCGAGTGGGGGAAAAAATCGCTTTTACTGAAAATTGGGTAATCGACGGCCGACAGGCGGTTTATTATTTTTAATATTGCCCCTGGAGAGTGTAAATGGTGTGCTCCAAGAGAGATGCTGTGTCGTAATGCCAGCATTAGTTTGATCGAGGAAATCCCGACCCGGTGTTAACGCTGATTGTGATACCCTTAATTGGTGATTAAAGTACCTATTTATCTTTTTAAAACGCCGTTGAGATACTTAAATGAGGGTAAAGGTTTTATATTTTTGCGGTTGAATGAAGTTCAAGCATTGTTACATGAAGTACTAGGTGTTGTAAATAAAGCGGTCTTGCTGAGTCGTATTCGGTTTTGTAATGAGTTTTTTTATGAGGTTCGGGCGGATGTTTTATATTATCATAACGTTTTGTGAAACCCAAAATACACAGTGAAAAGATGGTAAATAATGTTGGTACGTATTTAGTTATTTTTTCTTCATTTCTGTTTGTAAAAGTATGAATTGTGTATATTTGTGTACTATTCCACACATAAGCATAAATACTTAAACCTCACATTACCAATCTCATATTCCACTAAACATGGCATGCAAAGTGAAATGCTAGAGAAATATTTGAACGTCGCTTCAGGTCGTCGGTCGCGCAAATATCCGCGGTACCGTGATTCGGCGTGACAAGCCGCCTCGACGCCAGCGTGCCCTGCCCAAATTGAAACTGCTAATCGAGCTGTCAGTCTGTCACTCATCAGACATTATTTTATGTTAACCTCAAGGTATATTTTTCGGATATTTGTAGAGGTGCGTCACTTCTCGTTGTCATATTTTTTTAGAATGAAGGTCGACTGGTTTTGAATTTGTGTTTTGATACTTTTTAGATGGAGATGAAGGCATGTACAGATATTCTATTTCACGAAGTCCGTTTGGCTCTGGTTGTATTAGTGACGTGTAGTGATAGGCGCGCTAGTGTGTGTAAACGTAGGTAGCGTTAGGAAAGAAATCTGACACGCATTATATATTTATTTAATAAATTATATAGACAATTTAAGTAAATAATATTTAGCTATTAGAATGATAAGTTGCAGAGAAAAGAAACAACAGTTGAAAGTAAATAATATTTTTATTTATTACAGAGAAGAAACAAAAAAATCAGCACTTAATCACTATCAAATTCAATTTCTGATTCGCTTTCGTCAGAATCGTTCCCTAAGTTAATTATGAACTCAAAATCCAGGTCGACGTATTTTAAGTATTCTTTTTCAATTTTTTCAACATGAGCACAGGTTTTTTGCCATGTTTCACTGGTTACTCTATCCAAGCTTTCAAAGATCAGTCTTTCCATGTTCGTCATGTTTTGTTCGATATTCTTTGATGCGATATAATTTTTTACAATACCCCAAATATTTTCAATAGCATTTAATTCTGGGTGATAGGGGGGAAGACGTATGACATCAAAACCCTTGCTCTTAATAAAATCATCAATTTTATACGTTATGTGTTCATCTTTGTGTTTTTTTATAATATCGTACAATTCCAATTTAAGGAGAGATTGCTCAAATGCTATACCCTTATCCCTGAGCCATTGCTGCATGTCTGCTTTCTTTGTAGCCGACGTCGGTAGTTTTTCAGTCCGTGTGTTGTGATATGAAGCATTGTCTAAGACAATGACAGAGCGTGGGGATAAATTGGGTAAAAGTTTTTCGTTTAGCCATTTAACATAATTATCGTAGCTCATATTAGAATGGTAATCGCCAGCTGTTGAGTTGGCTTTATAAATCAATGAAGCATTTTCAATAAATCCATCCTTTGTACCCGCATGCACTAATATAAAGCGAGTGCCTGTGCTAATTTTTTTTAAGAATGGTGTACTCTCTTTCTTTTGTGCCCAGGTGTTGTTTCGCACGTGTGTTGAAAGGACATAACTTTCATCGGTGTACACAATTGGGCGACCTTGACTGCGATATTCTGACATCTTCTTCAAAAATTTTAAACGCCACATTTGTATATCATGACGCTCCGTCAAAACTTTACGGTTATTCTCTGTTTTACGCCACTTGTAACCTAACTTCAGTAACAATTGACGAACAGTTTCGATACAACCATCAAAACCATTTTTTTCATTTAATACAGTTTTTAACTTATCCAACGTTGGAATTTCTTTATGGATGACATGGAAATTTTGTATAGTACTGCGAACAACATCGGCTGTAAAATTATCTATTTCTATCTTACTATCCCGCTTTCTTCTTTTCTTCATAGGAGAAGTGAAATTTGATGAGCAGGATGGCAATTCCTTCTCTTCTTTTAATATCCGTTGAACAGTTTTCATAGAAACACCTGTAGCCTCAGCTGTACGCCTTGTAATATCTCGTAAATGAGACAAATCACAGTTAGGTTCCGCAACTGATTTTGTGAATTCATACTCTTCTCGCAGGAAATGATAAACGCTAGCTATCATGCTTCGACCCTAGAACAAAACCAAACCGAAATACCTATTTAAGTAACAAGTTTCATAATATTAGATAGATAAACTCTTAATAGCACACAAAAAGTAGTAACAATAGTTAAAAAAAAATGTTACCTCACTGTGGACAACTTTTCTGCGTTTACTTGCCATGCTGACGTTACTCTTTGAATTTTTTAGCGCGGAAACAAAACACTAGTGACTCTGACCGCGTCGCGATCGTGACTGAGCGCTCCCGAGGTTACGCACACTAAAACAGTGTGCACGTATAGACCTTACAACATTCATAGTCAAAAGGACTTCGTGAAATAGAATATCTGTACAAGTAACTAAATAATAGACTGTGAGCATTTAAACTTTTACTTTTACTGCATTGATGTTAAATGTTTACTTAGGGCAACTGTGTTAGTGATATTAACATAATTTTAGGTTTTAATGACTAACATTGTTTTTACATGTATATGCCACCGGAAAATGGCAAACTTCGTAAGAATATAAAATATTTTGAGAGATTGTAAACTCTCGATAAATACTTAGCTTAAGGTCTCTATGGGTCTTTGTAACCCGAAAATAAATAGTAAATCATTATTATACTGAAAGTATCTGGATTCTGATAAATAAGACTAAATTCATTAATTGCGAGGGAATATACTTTACAATAAATATATCGCAAGTCTCATACTTGCGATATATTTATTGTTTTTAAAGTATATTCCCTCGCAATTAATGAATTTTGCATTCGCTGAAACCTTTGTACAAAGCAGTTGGACCAGTCTTCCTTAGGGACCTCTTCGATGGCCTCATGGAACGCATTCACCACCGATTCAGAGCTCGTAAAACGTGTGCCTCTAGGTTGGCCTTAAATTTTTGGAAACAAAAAAGAAGTCGCAGGGTGAGAGGTCCCGTCGGGAGTCGCAGGGCGATCCCCGGCCACCGTAGGCGCGGGCCTGCGGATGGCGAGCGTTGGGTGGCTCGCTGTCCCATCACAACCAGCCCCGGGTCGATGGCGCGTTGTGTTCCACGCGCGCCTTAAAGAGATGTCAGCATAGGAGACGGAGCCCGCTAGGGCCAGAGCCTGCCAGGGTTGCGGAATTTGTTCGAAAAAGTCACCGCGGCCCTGGAACGCAAAGGGTTTTAAAAGAAATACGGATGGGCTTTAGTCAGTAAGAGTCTGACACGCCCTTCCGCTCCACCCAGAGCGGAAGAAGTCATTTGATGATTTCCCATCCTTAAAAAAAAGAGTGCGAGGTCCGGGCTGTAAGGCGGATGCGTCATCAGTTCCACATTTGAAGCCTTCAAATAAGCTTCCGTTACTAAGCGGAATGTGAGGTGTTATCGTGGTGAAGGAGGACATTGCTTCGCGAACTTTTTCTAAGACTCTGGGCAAGCAAGTGTTGACGTACCAATCTGCAGTCACTGTCCTTTGATCTTCATGCGATATTGTAGATTTGCCGAAAAAAGAAGCAATAATTTTTCTACCCACTTTGCCGACTGGCTTTCTCTTTCGGGTTCAAAGCAGTACACCCAGGTTTTGTCACCTGTCACGATATTATAGACAGCCAATGACTGTCCTCCGTTAAACTTTTTTATCATTTTACGGCACCACTGGACACTCACTCGTTTCAGGTCCTCCGTTAAGTCATGCGGTATCCATCGAGTGCAGAGCTTCCGAACCTTCAGATGCACATGTAAAATGTTTTGCGTTTGGCTCATTCCAATGCCTAACAAAGTACGAATTTGTTGACAAGTTATTTTTGTTAGTTTCAATAAGTTGTAGTACGGTATCAATATTAGATTCCGTAACCGCAGTCGCTGGCCGATCTTCACGCACCTCGTCATGGAGATGATCACGTCCACGTCTTATTTCTCCAAACCGCGAATACACAGAGCTGCGACATGGCGCTTCATCACCAAATGCCAATTGAAGTCTCTTGCAACTCTCTTGTTTACTTAAAACCACAGCGAAAATCATAAAAAAATAATTGAACGTTAATACTCACGATTTATGTAAATTCATTTTGATAGCGACACACAATTTTTAAAAGGACGCCACAGTGAAAAAACAAGTGACAGTCTCAAAAATTAAAAAGTAACATGTTCCCAAAAGAGTTCCATTTTTGAATTCCATAACTATTTTTTTAATTCTTTTATTGTAAGTGGCAAGATCCAGAAACTTATATATGAGTTAGGCCTAGCAGATGGCCACGTTCAGTTCACGTTCGGATCAGATTTGAGCTGTTGCTTATGCGATGTTTTAAGGTTTGCACCTTCTTCACAAATAAAAGTAGATAACATCCTGCAAACTAAAAAATAACAGACCACTTAGCAAACAAACACATCAATTTACACAGTCCTTACACGTTAGTTCCTCATTATGTCAGTATCGAGCTGATTAGCGGTTGACGTGAATCAAACAGGCGAACATGTTGTAAATCACGCGTGTATCGTCACGCGAGCGTGTCACGCTTGCCAAGCTATCTGTGACGTCACGTCACGTCGGCAACAATTGACAGTTTAGTGTTTGAGGTAAACAATCACTTACGCAAATAAATAAGGTTATAGCTACTTCTAGAAAGAGCTACGTTATTGAGAAAGTATTTAAACAAATAGGTTTCAATATGACTCTTTGTTCTGTTTGTGTAAAAGATAAAAAATAAAAATAATACCGTGACATAATCACGCCTCTTTATTTGCAAAGCTTACTAATCATTGGTGTAAAACAAATGGCAAACATGTTGTAAATCATGTGCGTGTCACGCGAGCGTGACACGCCGGCGCCTATCAGGGACGTCACGTCATGTATCACGTGTGCCAATTGACATTTAACTGTTTGCAAGCAATCTCCACTTACATAAATAAAGTTATTGCTACTGCTGAACACCCACGCTATTGGGTACGGAAATGAAATGTTCTCGTTTATACAAGGTGTAACAAAAAAAATAATAATGCAAAACTTGAAAAGGAGTCATTTTCTATATTACTATGGAACCAATGGAGGGTGAGCTAGCACGGTTTTTGAGCATCCATAATTATAGCGAAAAGTGCTAAATCCGAATTTTCAAAGTCGTCCGATTTAGAGACACGCCATTTTTTCGCCAGATTAGCATCTTGTCATTTCTCTCTTCTTCGACACAGCAGATCACGTTAAAAATTCCTTTTTGAAATCTGATAGTGGTCCCTGGGCTCTAGTCTGAAACTTTTCACATATATTCTCAGAGTCCTCTCTCTCAATACGCTGCATTTGCTCAGGCTTCTTCCTGGGTAACCTCCATCGTCGACTTTGTCTCTGTCATTTATGACCTAGACTTGAGTCAAGAGCAAACTCATCGCAAATAAAAAAAAAGTCATCAACTTTTCGCCCTGAATATGGTTTCCGCGCTAGCTCCCTCTCTACAACACTGGAATCACTAATAAAAAATCTATGTTCGGTACATTTTGTCGAATTATCAATCACTATCAATATATAAATAACTCTTCCGAAACTACTGGTCGTAGAAAGCTGAAATTTGGCATGTAGCTTCCCTACACTCCGAGGGGGGGAGCACTAAGAGGATTTCCCGAAATTCCTACGAGACGGGGGAAAAAGAGCTTAGATGCGTACGTAAAAAGCGGGCAAAAGCTATTATAAACACAACTGTGTAGGGCAGTTGTTTTATTGCGAATTTGGGTTTGGCTCCTTAGTCAAAGTTCTTCATAATCTTTAGTACAAATGAACCCTTTCAGATCTTACGTTATTTTTGTTACACTCTGTATTTGTTCTAAAAATAATTAAATTGTCTGCTACTGTGACATTGTAGCAGCTCAATATTCCTGTAACGGAGTTTATTAGCGGATGGCGTGTAACCAAGAGCAAACTTGTTTGGAATCGCACGTGTTTGTGTCACGCTGTAACATGACGTTGACATGACTGACGTCTCTTGACAGCGATTGAATGTTTTGACGGGGACATAGGGACCTATTAAGGGATATCGTGTAACCTAGTAGGTGGGAAGTGGAGGACAGACGGATAGACATTCGCTACATATATACTGGAACCTTAACAGCATCCGGGTAAACTGAAATTCGACACAATATAGGTAGTTGGAAAAATGACTATAGCAACTTAAAAGTAGTTTCAATAATAAAAGCGATAAGTAGGGACATGTCTGGAATTCCCTGTTAAGTTACAAATAAGCAAAATTACCTAACAAGTGCTAATCAGTAAAACTGTTATTATTTAAAAAACGCAAAAGTAATCAATTAAATCTGTTTAATATAACATGGTGAATGTAGATAATTAATTCCTCGTATCACCTATGCCTATGTGATGCTCGCTACTGTGTACGTTACGAAAACACAACTTATAATCGATTTTCATACGTTCAATGTTGTTGTTGTTCGTCACCCCACACGACACGTGGGTGGCCCTGAGTCTGAGCTGTATTTTTATAAACAAGTCTGGCATAAAGATTTTTCCAATTATAAAGAGATAAATTAACCAATTGAAAGCCTGTATACCTAAGGCCTAATCCCGATAGCACGCCCACGTTTAAGGTACATCAGTTACGTCGTCTATCAGCCACATTAAAAATAATTTAAGCCGAAAGACATTGCTGGGCATATATCCCCAAGTATCGCCACAGTGACCAGTCCTGCGCGTCTCGTATCCAGCCGATTCTCGTGGCCTTCACCTGGTCATCGGTCCAGTTTATCTTCCGGACGCGGTCGCCACACAAGAATCTTTCGACTGAACCAACAAATGTGCTCTGCCATTTAAGTTTGGCGATTCTTCGGGCTCTGCCGATAACCTTGGTTACGGATAGCTTCATTTCTGATTCGATCACGTAAGGAAACTCCATTATAGCCATTTCCATTGTCCTTTTGGTGATTATAAGCCGATGAGGTCTATCATGAGTGACCAAGTTTCAATTCCATATGTCATCACTGGCAACGCGCACTGGTCATAGACTTCCGACTTGAGACGCTGTGGTATGTGAGACGAGAAGATACCACGCAGCTTCCTGAGCGCTGCCCAGCCGAGTGAGATTTGACGTTAACCATTTTACTCAAAGAAAACAAAAATTGATTCGTAGAAATCGTAGGACATCACGAGTGGCGTGTATCTGTCATTCACATAGAACCAGGAACTAATCATGGACGTGATATTATCGTCTGTGTGTATGAACCTTAACACCGGTAATAGGAAATCGTAATAACGTGTTCGGTTTGCGGTGACGTTTATCCGGTGTCATGATCTGTTGTTAGCCATCCGCCATATTTTATTTATAGTCTATGGTCCCTAAATTATGTAAAAGCTCCGCTGGGATTGGTTCGCTGTTTATACAGGAAGTGTAAAATGTTGATCTGTTGTGATTTGTGTTTGATATTTGATAATTAGGTTGGTGATTTATGGACAGTTATTTTGATGACGAATTAGTAAATATAAAAAGTTATAGCTACAGTAAAGTCGAGTTACTTTGGCCTAAACTTTTAACCAAGAAACACGGTAAACACAGTCTGATGTGTTCCTAATTGTTTAGGAGTTAGGGCCAAAGGAACGGACTTTACAGTACCGATTTAGTTTTATTTTATAAGGATACACAACTGTCAAACCGCCATATTTATTCCTCAAATAAAAGTTATATGACATTTGAAAAATCCCCAAAATCATGTTTCATTCTTTTGTTTTTGTTTTTTCCTTGTGTCTTCCAATGTGTAAGATAACAACTTTGGAATTCATATGTATTGACAGCTGTCAAGATGTCAAAACTGTTGAATGAATGCTTAGACTTGAAAAACCTTAATGAATCAATAATTAAAATTATATCACATTTTTCACTTGAACTACTTACCTGTTTGCACACAGTAACCAGGAAATAGGAACAAAAAAAGGTAGGCAAGTCAGTGGAATTTTTTTTAAATCTTTTTAAGGCAACCATATTGATATATGTTCAGAAACATATTTTATTTCATAAAATATAACTTTAAGCAGTACAGTTTATGGTAAGCAGGTGGGTGAAGGACGATCTTACTTGGGATCCTCTACTAAACTGTCTACAGCACGTGAACAAAGCGTTGTTTCTAATAATTATAATAACAAAAAGCAACCGCAGTGTTGTACTAATTATCTCGGCTCTAAACAAGGAGGCCGCAACGCAAAGGCTTAAGTTTGTAAATTACGAGAAAACTTGGGTAATTTATCAATAATTACTTGAGAATTCATTGTTAAGAACCCTTTCTTTATGTTTTATTGTAATTAAATATTTTTCCCATTATGTTTTGGGCGAGGCGATTATAAACTTTTTGAATTTTGATCACGCCTAATTTAATTTTTATTCGGCCTTGGTGAACGGGATTCATTGCTTTTGAAAGAAAATGAAAGAGAGCGTTTGTCTAGCTTTCTTAAATTTAAGTCTTACCTGCGATAGTAATAGATTAGGAACGCCTTCTGATAAGCAGATGCCAGGCTACCCTCCTGCTTTATTCAAGCCGGTGACAGAGGTACTTATCTAGGAAGGTCCAGTCAAAAGAAAAAAGTCTAGATGAAAAAGTTTGCCAAGTGTTTCGTACCACCAACCGAAAAAAACACGTTTTTTTTGGTATGGGTGCGCATTTAAAACAAGCTACTTATAAAACTACAAACACTACTACTGAACACACACATACATACACACGCACATATACACACACACACACCCTCACACACACAAACACACTACTGTTCTTAATAAACTACTTTTCTTTCTTGATGAGTTATTACACTATACCATGAATGTACATAATAAATCCATCAAAACCATCTTAGAACTATTTACATTTCTTTCTTTAATTTTTAATTTAATTTGTATTATTTATTGTTATAGCGGCAGGAATACACACTCTGTGAAAATTTCAACTGTCTACCTACTACGGTTCATAGGATACAGCCCGCTGACAGACGGACGGACGGACAGCAGAGGCTTAGTAATAGGGTCCCATTGGTTACCCTTAGGGTACGGAACCCTAAAAACAGTAGGATTGGGTTTACCTCAACAATTTTTAACTTCTTTTAAATCATCATCGGTTAGAACACCGGACTCTCCAAGCCCGGTGTTCTAACCGATGCCCGATGATGATTTAACAGAAGTGAAAAATGGACATACTTACTTTTTCTCGCGGATTTACTTCCGTGGCCGAACTCAAGGGATAGGGACAGTGCATTTTACCGCGATAAGTGACTATTGACACTCAGCGGCTGCTTAGCTTTTTATCAGTCAAAGAATTTCGTAACCAGATGAAGTAGTACTTCCAGAGTTTACGACCTGCAAATCATTAAACCTCATTACACAGAGTACTAGATAAGTAGTAAGAAATCACAAAATGTCACACATTAAAAAAACACAAATCATTTCTCCACAATTACCAACAGTTCACATAACTTGACACAAACATACCCACATGTCGTCCAACTACAAACATGTCTCAGACATGAATCTGCATCGGGGCACTTGAGGCGTGCTCGACAATTAGGCACAGAGCACGATGGCTACAAAGCACAAGTAATGATGGCTTGCCAACTTGTTAACTTATCTGGCTAATTTGTAGGATGAACACACGAACAACTGGTTCAATTATATTCAACAGTTTGGTTCTAATTGTTTGAATATAGTGCTGGACTGGGAATTGAACGGGATGGTAGGAGCTCGACGTGATACTTCCTTCTCCTAGACTATGAGTGTATTGATGTCGATACCCACAAAAAACCGGCCAATTGCGAGTCGGACTCGCGTGGAAAAGATTCCGAACAAATTTAAATTTTGTAACATGTTTCGTTAAACCCTAATAGACATACATTCTTATAGGTTTTCCTGTAATTTATACGTAAATAAATATTATTTGTAATTTTTTCATAATTTTTAAAGGCTCAGTAGTTTAGGAGATAAGTGGGGGTCAATGGCCATTTTTCATCTAATTTCTTGAATAACATCAAAATCGTTTATTAATATTTTTTTATTAAAAAAAATAGTTTTGCAAGCTTCACATTTGATATGTCACACGGTTTTGAAAAACATGCCTTTTTTTCCCCAAAGTGTATATATAGATATATTATATGCCCAAAATGTATTTACGTAATGCGTCCGTGAACAGAGTTAGTCTAGTGGATTCAGAGAAAGTTGGCTGTCATGGACGGACAGACAGACAGACCGACGGTAAGAGAGACAGACACCAGTCATCCTATAAGGGTTCTGATTTTTACGGATATTCGGAACCCTAAGAAGAAAGCATGACACAAATCATTGAGAGACTATAGGTATCTCAAGATTAATTTATAATGGTTGGAACAGATTGTACCACATTACTCCCACAAACAAAATCCCGACGAACGCTATCTCGACAGATCATTTTACCGACCTGCAGTAGACCGACAGAACAGTAAGCCGATGGAGTTTACCTCGACAGAACGCTATCTCGACAGTCATTTGGTCGACAAAACACAAGTTCGACTAGCAGTTGACCGATTGAATTCCATCTCGACATGCAGTAGACCGACAGAACAGTAGGCCAAGGCTGCCGCCAAGTATGAAAAATAGTGAATCAGAATTCTTGATTTAAGGTTTTAGTTGCTTAAATGAGTCTTACTAGATTAATTTAAAAAACTTGCGAAATGTGTCCTTAGCTACGGTTTCTGTTATGCGCTTAGCTAAGTTGACCGATGTCTGATGATAAAAGTAGTATTCGTAGGTAATCAGTTAGAAAAACGTTTCTACCCACCAACTCCAAAAAAACAAACTCAAAAACACGTGTAACACCACTAAAACAAAACTTTTTCCTAGCAGCATACCTTACTTCCTGTGAAGTACATTTTTAAATCTTACTATTCCATTATGAGCGGGCTGCGAAAATACTTGAGAACGTTAGCATTGTATGGACGTGCTTTGTGAACGGGACAGGCGGGAGAAGCGAAATAAGCTTCGCTGAGCTATTGTCCAACGTATAAAAAGCCTACGAAATATTCGATAAGGCTCGTGTAGGGTTGTCAAGGATTATATGATCGGATTTAGCCTGTTAGTGATGTCCTATAAAGGTCAAGTGCGTAGTACTAAAACGGCAATTGTATCAGTAGAATAAAGCCAAAGCGATTTAAAAGGAGTCTTGTACCATTTTTTTTGTGTAGTTAACTCAATCTGACTAGCTTTTTTTACAAATATGCTGAGTCCGGCTTCCGTCTAACTAGATTCAGCTGAATACCAGTACTATACATGAAAGGTCTTGAGCCGCATGCCCTGTCACCTGTTTATATGAGGACCTTATGGCTGCGTCAGCGAATAGTGTTACCATTGCTGAGTAATGGGACAAACATAACATCGACACTCTAAGAAGAAGACATGAAATGACAGCGTTTCTGACCTTAACAACCCGTTAGTTGAATAATACGATACCTTTTGGCAAGACTGGCTTTCAGATTGGGTTTCTGACTAGCCGTAACGACTGAAAAAGATCGGCAAATGACGGCTTAACGGCTTAAGGCTAATTCACACATATCAGTGAAGTCACATTTCCGGTAGAGTACCGCCACCATGATAATTATTCTTTCATACAATCTCCATGAAAGCCACACCTGTCAGTGTCAGTGATGACACATTGCGCTCAGTGACAGTACAGGCGCCGGCTTTCACTGACGTAATCGGCGGCGATAGTTTTTTGAGGATCGCGAACGCAGCTGCATCAAAACAAAATGAAGGACGAGCAATTGATCGAATTGGTTTCGCAAAGTATATGGATACAAAATACAAAACCAATTTGTGGAACGAAATAGGAAAGAAGAAAATATTATTTTGTAGTGAAAACTTCTTTAGGCGCGTTGAGCACTTTTTGGGTGAACAAAAATCATGGAACTCGCGTCATCGTCACCTTACGCTTTTGGTGAACAAAAATCATGAAACTCGCGTCATCGTCACTGAATGCTTTTCATGAGCTATATGTATACTGTGTATATATGTGTACCTTTTTGGGTG
Organism: Mamestra brassicae; assembly: GCA_905163435.1. NCBI lineage: Eukaryota > Metazoa > Arthropoda > Insecta > Lepidoptera > Noctuidae > Mamestra > Mamestra brassicae. The sequence continues at coordinate 7,466,427 of LR991009.1, read as the reverse complement.
AACAAAAATCGTGGAACTCGCGTCATCGTCACCTTACGCTTTGGGTGAAAAAAAATCATGGAACTCGCGTCATCGTCACCGAACGCTTTAGCGTTGTACTAACATATGTGAATTGAAGCACTGCCACATCACTGTAGCACTGATACGGATCGTTGACGCAAATTTGACTTCACTGATATGTGTGAATCGGCCTTTAGCGTGATTTCCGAGGCACTGAAGAGTATCGATATGTAATGGATGGTCACCCATCGACGGACCCATGCAGCTGTTATCATTTAGAAACAATGAATCCAGTTAAGTACATTTTTTAATGATACATAACAATGATTAAAAAATCTCATATCAGTAATTCTTAATATCCTATACAGCGGAAATTGGGTCAAATATTAAAATATCTGGTTTCGGGAAAGGGTCCTGACTCCACACAATGGTTGTTTTTGAAGGTATACCTTTTAAGGTCAAAGATGAAAAGTTATTTCATTTTTATGTTTGGCGTTTCATTTGTATGTTTGGCGTACTCTGTTTGTGACGTATAGCTTATATTAGTCTACAGACCTTAATTCTTAGAAACAACTGTATTGTTTTCCTGTTGTCAGAGATTTCTAAGAACGACTAAGCCTTTGCCTTTCCCTTGGTAAAGATGTTGTAAATCCCGCCTAAAAGAGGAAAGATCCATCGCCAAGAGGGTGACAACAATATTAAGTATTCATAGTTATTAATCCCTCTGGTCTTTGCGAAGGAGCGGGAAAGCGTAGGCTAATAAAAAAACCCTCTCGCTGATAACATCTCACACATAAACCGTACTATACTTCTAAATATAATGTCGTTTTAGACATCTTATATACTAGGCAAGATTGGTGTCAGATTTTCTGACTTCTGACAGTCGATTCTGTGAACATGTCGATGTGAAGGCTCGGGTGAAGTGATCACCAGGTGAGCTGTCAATCCATATAATCAAGTTGGAATGACAGCTCACTTCGTGATCACGTGACATCTTGATTATATGGATTGACAGCTCTCCTCGTGATCACTTCACTTGGGCCTTCACTTCGACATGTTTACAGAATCGACCAGCTGGCTACGGCTCTCAAAAGTCTAGAACTGTCAGTCAGGACCAACAGCTTAAACATACAAAAAAATGTGAATTATTGGTATTCAAGACAGGCACCAAATGTAACAGTAACGTGCCAGATGTGTCCATAAATAATACTCCGTTATCTAGAGTAACAAAATTTAAGTTCCTGGGTCATTGGGTCACTCAAGACCTAAATGATGACCTGGATATAGAAAGGGAACGCAGGGCGATGTCTATCAGGGGTAATTGTAATTGTTGATTTGCACGTTGAACGACGCAAGTCAAAATAACCTTTGCAGAGCATACTGCTAGTCTTCAACACGTGCAGTCTGTGGATCAGGTATACGCTTAGGGCATACAACGCCTCGCGTGTCCAGTATAACAATGGATTCAGAATGCTGTTGGGTCTACCACGCTATTGTAGCGCTTCCGGGATGTTCACCGAGGCCAGGGTTGATGGTTTCCATGCCATTACACGGAAACACACACACACAATACACAGCTGAGTGTATTGTGTGATAGGTGGGACAGCCCCATGCTGGCTCAGTGGATACGTCTGCACACGTAGGTGTCAGTCTTTCAATTTTGTAAATAGAGTGTGGTTTTCCTAACATTAGGTTAAGACTTTTACCAACAACATATTCTTTATTGCGTACGATAATGTATATAGTTGGTAGGAAAATAATTATATTAGTCACAATTATGGACCCTTATTATAAACGAGTTTTCCGAGGCTCGGTATGTTATAAGTCAACCTTCGAGCATCTAAAAACTTACTTCTTCATATCCCTTCTCACCGCACCGGGTTTTTGTCTAATTCCTACGCTATTTCTACAATTAAACTCTGGAATATGCTACCCCTTGACATCAAGAAGGCGGAGTCGAAATTTTCCTTTAAGCGTAAAATCCGAAAATATGGTATGATTATTATATATCATATTTATTAGTTTATTATTTTAGCATATATATGTATTTTATTAGTATTATATATATTATCTGTATATTCTTTCCGTAATGTTAAAATTCAATTTTGCATGGTGTTGGCAGCCCTAGTCCACACAATGGGTATTGGATGGCCGGTTAATATAAAAAGCCCGATCTGTTTTGTATTTTCTCAAGAGATCGTGTTCATTGATTATGTTGGGAAGCTGATCCGCTGAATCAGGAATGCGATTCTTTTAATTTCTTTGTTGTGATTTTCAGGCTATTTCTGTTATGAAATTGGAAAAGATGTTCTGTAAAAATGTTCGTAGATAGGTTGGACACCCAGGGTTGCGGAATTAGTTCGAAAGAGTCACCGCGGCCCTGGAACGCAAAGGGCTTTAGGAGGATCACGGATGGGTTTTAGTCAGTAAGAGCACGCCCCTCCGGTCCACCCAGAGCGGAAGAAGTCATTTGATGATATCCCGTCCTTCAAAAAAAAAGGTAGGTTGAACATAAAAGGAATAAACTTAAGTTGTAGCGACTTTCTTCTTCATTGCCCCGATGTCTGAAATAAGAATTTGAAGTTGAGTTTTACTCAAACTGTACTCGAGCTTGAAAACCTGTCCAAATTTGTCATTAAAGTAGGATTTTACTCGGTCTCAACTCCAAATAATCAATTCAGAAACTAGCCGATAATTTTTGTATTAAATATTCTGAATATTAATCGCGTTGATATATTGATTGATACAAACATTTGGTTGTTATGATTTGAGGAACAAGTATGATTCCCGCGCAGGACAAATAAAACCCTATCGACAGTTGTTCCGGATACAGATACTTTTATGATAATATTCTTGTCAATAAAACACTGAATGAGAAATGCTTGCAGAACAAAACTTGTTTTTATCATCATCTGCCTAGCCTTTTCCGAACTATATTGGGGTCGGCTTCCAGTCAAACCGGATCCAGCTGAATACCAGTATTTTACTATTATTAGTATTTTTTAGGAGCACCTCCACAACACATCAACTGGGTAACACGATACTTCTTGGCAAGACTGGTGTCAGATTTTCTGGGTTCTGACAATCCGTAACGACTGTCTAAGATCTACAAATGACAGCCGGGACCAACGGCTTAACGTGCTTTCCGAGGCAACGGAGGAGTCTCGGTATGTTATGATAGTCACCCTTCCACGGACCAGCCTTGTCAAGTGTTGCTTAACCTTGAAGATCGACCCGTGCGGCTGATATTGTTAAGCCACGAGCTCCTCAAACTTGTTCTTCGTATTTCTAGAAAATTCACTGTTATTTCAGCCGAAAGACGTCCATTGTTTGGCCTTCCCTAGGCGTCGCCACATCAATGGATCCTGTGCTTCTTGCGTTCAGCCAGCCCGGAGGTCATCGATCCTTCTAACAAATGAAATATTAATTTTAATATTGACCGCAGCGCCTACGAACTGAGTGAGCAGGTTCACTGTTCACCCGTCAACCCGCAATAGACAAGCGTGATGGGTTAAATGTCTAATTCTCTCCATATACATGACGATGACAAACAAATCAAAAGAATTTTAAATCAAATATTCCTCGTTTTATTAAAAATAGTTCAAACGAAATACTCACAATAACCGAATGGCTAATGGGTTTCAAGCTGTTCCGAGGGAGCAACGTTATTAAGTTGTCGCCAAGCGATCACTTGGCGGTTAAAAACGCGGTTTAGCTCGGTTAGGGGGGGCAACAAGTAGAGATGTATAACTATGTGGATAGAGGCATATACATTATTCTATAGATGCATGTTGTTGGTTTATATGCAGTCTTCAACAATCATGTGTGGTTCCGGAAAAAAATAAGCAAAGAATGTGACTTTTTCAATACATTATGAACTTTTTACGTTTATCTTAGATATACATCGCTGACACTGGCCTTTTGCCCTGCTCGTTATCGTATCGTTACAAGTCAAAGTCAAAGTCAAAACGTTTATTTCAATTAGGCCATTAAACGGCACTTTTGAACGTCATCGTTTACAGTTCAGTAAAAATAATAAAATTACATTAATAAAGTGACTCTACTGTCCATTCGGAAAGGTAGATTCTTATGGAGAAGAACGGACAAGAAACTCCATAGTTACTCTTTTCAAATAATGATTTACAAAATTTGGTATACAAAAATTAATTTAATATTATGTGAGGACGATGCACCCAGAGTATGCTACTTATAAGAACAAAGTATCACCAGCAGAGGTAAACTTATTCATTTCACAAGCTGGTATTAATAAAGATTAGAGATCACTAGCAGAATAAGCTTAAACTATGGATACCACCAATATATGTATATAAAATGCTTCCGTAACCGAGTGTCTGAGTGCCTGATGGACAACGCACAGCTCAAACTAGTGGTTGTAAAAAGCTAAAATTTGGCCTGTAGGTTCCTTGGGGAGTGTAGGGGACCACTAAGAGGATTTCTCGAAATTCCTACGGGAACGGGTAAAAACGGGATATGCTCGTGGGACGTCGCGGGCAAAAGCTAGTAAGTTATAAGTCCCCTGGGAACCAAGACACGTCCAGTGATGATCGAAATATTATGATGACTGTGTATAGTTCATCAGTGATGAACAAACACTTTTTATTCGTTTCCACTACTACCTACTTCACGCTACTCAAAACCATTCAGCAACCGAGCCGTTAAATATAGGAACCGCATAAATTACCGTCACAACTACCTTCCCCAAAAGTCCGGCTAACAATGTCAATCGTAAACATTCAGTACAAAGCATGAACTGTCAAACAGTTTTGTCTATGCACAGCTGATTTATAGCCGAGCATACACGAATGATAATTCGGACCCAATTCGATTGGTGCAATTTGCTGGCATCATTTGCATCTATACGTCAGTAATCATAATTGACGAATAGTTATACGTTGCGTGGATATCGGAGTGAGCTGTGTAGCGATAGGGGGACGTGGATCTTGGAATACAGGCTGATGTGGATGGGATAGCGATAGAATGGATAAGGTTAGGATAAGTTTTAGGCAAAGCAAGGGCCCGTTCCCACTCAGACGGACCGTCTGTTCAAACGGAAGACGGCGGCCGACGGTGCGCATACATACACATATGACGGACCGTCTATTTAAATAGAAGACGGCGGCAGGACGTGCGAGTTCACACTATGATGGACCGTCTGTTTAAATGGAAGACGGCGGCGGGACGTGCGAGTTCACACTATGACGGACCGTCTGTTTAAACGGGAGACGGCGGCAGGACGTGCGAGTTCACACTATGATGGACCGTCTGTTTAAATGGAAGACGGCGGCGGGACGTGCGAGTTCACACTATGACGGACCGTCTGTTTAAACGGAAGACGGCGGCAGGACGTGCGTGTTCACACTATGACGACATGAAACAAACACTAAATGTTAAGTGAAGCTTAACAGAATGTATTAGTCCAAAACTATTAAAATAATAACTAAATAAATCGGATAAACTGTTTCCCGTCTGTTTAAACGGAAAACAGCGGCCGGACGTGCGCGTTCAAGCTTAGATGGACCTCTTCGCAGTGGCAAAACGTCCGTCTAAAAACCCAGATCCGTTCTTTTTTTCGGATCCGTCTAAATGTGCACAGTGTCATACAAATTGTACTGCCATTGGCATATCCGTCTATTTAGTTAGACCAAAAAAAAAATCGCACCAATCAATCCTTCTAACCTACCCAGTTATGTAGATATATTGCGGTCGGCTTCCGTGTTATCGGATGCAGCTACGTAGATAACTGCCTATCTGATCCGTGGAGCTCGTGGCTAAAGAATAACACCGCACGGGTTGATTAAGGTTAAACAATGCTTGCCGAGGTTGGCCTGTGGATGGGTGACCATAACATACCGAGTTAAACCGTTGGTCCCGGCTGTCATTTGTAGATCTTTGATAGTCGTTACGGATTGTCAGAAGCCAGTAAATCTGACTCCAGTCTCGCCAAGAACTACAGTTTTAACCAGTTAATGGGTTGTGGAGGTCTAGTAGGCAGCCGCTCCACGTAAAATACTGGTATTCAGCTGAATCCGGCTTGACTGGAAGCCGACCCCAATATAGTTGGGAAGAGGCTAGGCAGATGATGAACTGCCTATCTGACCTCCAAAGCCCAGTAACTGGGTAACACGGTACCCATTGATAAGACTGATGACAGTTTTAATTGCTTCTTACATCTGAGTTGCTTCTATTCGTAACGACGACGGTCAATTATCTACAAATGTCAGCCGAGACCAACGGCTACGTGATTTCCGAGACCACCCAGGCACGGACCGAACTCAGGAAGCGTCGCTTATCTCCGAAGACGAACACGTGCACTTGCAATATCACTTTAAAAGATGAATGTGCTCATTTTGGGCATATCGAGGGTTCGTAAGCCACAGTGGACGTATTCCTGATCAGTATACTCGCTGGCGGTACTTCATGCATGTTAGATTAATTGCTGCTCTGCGATTGTGTGGTCATTGTTTAGTTTGTACTGGGCATCTGTCTCTTTTGTGTCTGATGTGTCATATTAAGTGGATGAAAAGCAGAGTTTTTTCTGGTAATACGTTGATGTCTTCATGCTGTGAAATGTCACTGTTTTCACTCTGTATAGTAAGTAACACTGTTATGCCTCAGGGAGATGCAGTTTTTGTGGTTTTACGAGTATATTTAACAAACTATGCATAATTTTAAGCGAAAGATTAAAAGTAAAATGATCCCGAACATTTATCTTCGCAATAAAATTTGCAGTATTTGTCTGCTCTCATATTCATAGCTGAGAGTTTGAAAAACAATGCTTATGTCACCGGAAAATTGATGGCTCCGTAAGATTGTAATAAATCTAGATTAGATTATAATTTCTCGATATATTGTGAAATAATCGTTATGAATACAATAAATCACATCCCAATTTAATAGTCTTATTTAGGAAAAAAAATATGGTTACAATTTCACGCGTTATTTTACAATCTTACGGAGCCTGCAATTTAAGGTAAATCCGTAAATAAATAAAACCAGATTGTCAACTACAAACTGGCCAGAAGGCCTATTTTCGTACTTTAAGAGCGTTTTTTTCTTTAAGCCCCAATATCATCTCAATGTCAATAACTTACAAATTTTAGCAGTGTTTTTGACAGTTTGCGCCTGCAATGCGATTCCTTAAAAATACGAGAATTTTATTGCACCTCTAATCACGTGATTCTCTTGTATATAAAAAAAACGTACCCATCTTACACGAGATACTTAACAAAAACGATATTGTTGTACTTAAAAGAAACGAGCATAACTCTCATAAGTACACAGTGCCGTTCCTACTTACATCACAATATGAGCCTGAAGTAAATCTCCAACGTTAAGTGCGTAAACAAAACTGTGGGCGTACCCGCGGCATATACCTTGTTCAGCAACTTTTATTAGTATTGGAAAAGTTTTATCGAGGTTTTTTGTAGCTCAACTTTTGTTCGATAAAAATCCGTCAGGTGAATGTTGGAGGAGGGCCTTTGAGAGTCCGTAGGCATTGTGTATGTTAAGGTCTACTTCATGAAATTGAATAATCGTTACGATCGTGTTCAAATAGTTTTATTTTCAGAACATTATGTGCCGAGCTTACTACATTTTAAGTTTGTAATTTACAGTTGTTATTTATCAAAAAACATAAAATTTCATATTTTAAATACTAATCTTACTATATACACTTAAAATAAAAATAAAAACTCCTAACTAAAATATGGCCTCAAAAAATTCGTCGCATCGCTGGCGACTGGAAGTGAACCCAAAAGACTGGCGACATTGCCACGTTGTGTGGCAATGCTTATCCTCTGTCCAAGGTTAATTTACAGTAGTAACAATATTTATCGTCAAATGGGATTCAGTTGCGTGATTTGTTATATGACAATGAACAGGTTTAAAAACGAATAGCTCTTTTGGTTAACCTCTCCCATAAGGATCATACTTTCGTTTTAAGACGTATTTTTAAGCGCCGATTTGTCAATAGTTAGAAAAGTGTAATGGGATGAAAAAAATAGCGGGTTGACAACTTTTATATAAAAAAATATGTTAAACAGACATGTTTACTCTTCTGTCAAAAATTATCTGCCTGTTGAAAAAATTTGCCTTTAATCAATTTGAAGACGCCTATTTATGTGGTACTCAGACAGATGAGCAAACATGTAGATACGCTTATATAACAAACTTGCATACATAAACTCACGCCTTTTCCCATAGAAGTAGGCACAGGCACCTCACATACACCGTCTCCTTATTTTACAAAAGAACCCTAAAAACTTTGAATGTTTACCGAGTTATTTATCGTTTTTTAACGAACACGCCTCCATCTTGCCGGAATTGGGTTGAAACTGATCAAGAAGTATGAAGCGCCCAAGTTCGGGCGTAAGCGATTGTTTGAGCTGTTCAGTTTAAAATTGATAATGTTGGAGGATGGCAGAATAATGAAGCAACTTGTAAACTGTTTTAGTTTAGTTTTCACACGTGTGGGGTTGTTGTTGTAGATTAATTTAATATGTAATGTGTGAGTGCGTTTTTAGGGTTCCGTACCCAAAGGGTAACGGGACCCTAACGGGACCCTATTACTAAGACTCCATTGTCCGTCTGTCCGTCTGTCTGTCTGTCACCAGGCTGTATCTCATGAACCGTGATAGCTAGACAGTTGAAATTTTTCACAGATGATGTATTTTGCCGCTTTAACAACAAATATTAAAAATGAAATAAAATTAGAAATGAAAGGAAGAAACATTTTTCAGCTTATGGTACGGAAACCTTCGTGTGCAAGTCCAATTTGCACTTGGCCAGTTTTTTTGTCTTTTACTACCTGTTTTGGGTTTGTTCATTTTAGCGAGCATCTTAAAGAACTAGATTGAAGCCTCCTTTTAAAAAAAAAAAAAAAAAAAATGTGTTTATTAACTTAAAATCTTTACAATTAAGTTGCCGGGGCTTCCCAGGAAGTAATCCGAGGATACTTGTGTTGGGAAAAGCCTCGCTCTCCCTCGATTTACAGATCGTTAAAAGTTACACATTTTATATAAGAAACAATAAAGAAAAGAAAAGTATAGTGTAATAAAGAGTGTGGTGCGTGTAAGTGTGTGTTTATGGCGAGTTTATGTGAGTGTGTGTGTGTGTGTGTGTGTGTGTGTGTGAGTGAGTGAGTGAGTGTGTGAGGATGTGTGTGTGTGGGTGAGTGTGTGTGTGTGCATATGCATGTGAATGGGTCTCATACATACCAACTAATTTATTTAGTGTCTGTGTGTGTGTATGAAGTTCAACCTAGAGTAACCAAAATATCCTCCACGCCATCGTACTTAAGTGTGAAGAGCCATTCAGTCAAGGTCCTCTTACACTCATACAGCTTCATAGGGTAAATATTGAGGATGCGATTAAGTTTGTTATAAACGCGTGGCGCTTGAGCTACATTTTGGCGGCTAGCAAAAATTGAACGTGATACGTATGTAGGGGCTACCAGATCACACCGTCTTTTTTTGAGTTTGGCCTGGTGAAAAGGTAATATTTTATGATGTCTTAGCACCATGTGAAGTATATATAGTTTTCTGACGGAGAGCAGCTTAGAGCTAGCATATAGCGAATCAGTAGAAAACCTATAAGGCTTACGGTACATGACCTTAATCAGAGATCTTTGTGCCCTCTCTAGATCTATAAAGTATGATTTGGCTGCTCCACCCCATACCGAGATACAGTATGTGATTACCGATTGGGCTAGCGCAATATATACTTGCTTCTGAAGCTCGGTACTCATAACTTGTCGCAGGGATTTGAAGACCCATATGAGTTTTCTTACCCTCCCTATGGTCACTTCCAGATGTGGGTACCAGCTTAACCGCTGATCCACAACAATACCCAGGTACCTGACGGATTTTTCCTTCTGGATTGTTGGACAGCGACAGGAAGTTTGGGTTGGAGTACGACAGGAGTGGATTCTAATGTTAAAGTCAGGCGCAGGCTGAGAGTTTACGTATTTTGTGAAACAGACGTAGTTTGTTTTTTGGGTGTTTAGCGTAAGAAGATTCTCGCTTAGCCAGTGACTAACTCTAGCCAGTCCCCTCTCAGCCTCAAGCCTAACTTTATCCCAGGTCTTCGCAGAGAAGATAATAGCGGTATCATCCGCGTAGGACAGTATTCTCGCACCGTTGATAATAAGGTTGCAGAGCTCATTTATATATATCAAAAATAGCGTCGGGCCGAGAACACTGCCCTGCGGGACGCCAAACGTTACCCTCTCCTCATTACTAAGGTAGTTTTCGATTTTTACCCCCTGGTGTCTATTTTGAAGGTAACTGCTGAGAAGAGAGAGAGCAGAACCTCGAAATCCTAAGTTCTCCAGCCTGTGTATAAGTTTGGAGACAGAGACGGTATCGAAGGCTTTCTTGAGGTCAAGGAAGACCACTAGGCATTTGTTCCCCTTATCTACTTCCTTGGTTATAACAGATGCAAGTTCTTCAGTAGCATCCTGGGCTGACATTCCCCTCCTAAAACCATATTGAGAAGACGATAGCATGTTATACTTAGCTAAGTATTTTACGATTCTATTGTTCAAGAGCTTCTCAATGATTTTAGAAATGGAGGTCAACACAGAAATTGGCCGATAGTTGTTAACGTCGTCTCTATCTCCACTCTTATACACAGGGGTAACAACGGAGCGCTTAAGAAGGTAGGGGAAGGTACCTGTGCGAAAACATAGGTTGGCCAGGTCACAGATCAGAGGGACCAAGACTTCTTTGGCTTGCTTTAGAAATAGGGTAGGAATTCCGTCCCAACCTGGTGCACTCCCAGAGTCCAAGGATAATAATATATTTTCAGCTTCCTCCTGAGAGGTGTCCAACAAAACAAAAGAGGTCAGATTAGGGCTGACTATGTTAGAAGATTTAGAGGGAATGAAGCTATCTATGATGTTCTTTGCTAGAGTTTCTCCGATGTGAATAAAATAATTATTAACATAGTTAACCGAGTCTTGGGGACATGATTTAATCTTTAGAAGGTCGCCATTTGAGCTCCTTGGTTGCTTATAATTAGTGATTTCATTAATGGTTGACCACAGTGCTCGAGGGTTTTTAACAGATGTTTTAATTTTATCTCTATTGAATTTATTTTTAAGTTTTTTTATAAGGTTCCCACAGAAAGTCCGATATCGTCTGTATGTTATTATTAGAATTTGATTGTGGGGGTTAGATTTTAGTTTAAGGTAGATTGTATTCCTTAGTCTAATACAACGTAAGGCACCTGCTGTGATCCAGGGTTTAATGGTTATTTTGCTATTCGTTATAATTACAGTTCTAGTGTTGGAAAGTATAGCTGTCTTAACCATTTCTATCAGCGCAAAGGCGTAAGTGTCCGGGTCTTTGAAGATATTAAAAAAGGAGGTATCAGTATTTATTAAACTATTGAGAGCATTTTCATAGTTGACTACTGTTTTGCATCTTTTAGGTTTATTATGATGATATTTATTCGCGATAGATAACAGAATTAAGCAGTGGTCTGTTACTGTTGTATTTAAAACAGCTGTGAAAGCTGTATTTTTTGCTTTATCAAGACTCAGAAGGACGTGGTCTAGGCAACCATCCCCCCTCGTAGGTAGGTTGTGAGACGGTAAAAGTCCATGCGTTGATAGCACATTTAAGTACGTAAGTCTATTATTTCTCTCTTGATTAGTTTCAGTTGGAGAAATAATCAAGTCAATGTTAATGTCCCCTAGAATCAGAACGTTATTATTAGGGGTAATATTATCAAGATGGTTACTGGTGGCTAAGGGATGTTATGAAATTACCTGCATGTGGAAATGATGGGGAACGATAGATACCTAGTATAGTGTAGTTTGATATTTTTATTTCGAGTCCGGTGGCATTTACAAGGTTAAGCTCTTTATATTTTACCGAAAGTTTATTTGTGATGTATACAACTACTCCGTCACTTTGGTTAATATGGTTTTTTGTTTGAAATGAAGTGTAATTCACTAATTGCGGTATGTTTTTTTTTGGGTTTAACCAACATTCTGTAAGTATCAAGATATCAACTTCATATTTTAGTTGTGAGAGAGTGAGTTGCAAGTCATCAAAATTTTTGTAAATGCTTCTAATGTTTTGTGTTAAAACAATTAGATTATGAGAGGAATTTTCCATATTTAGTTTCAGTTCCTGTATGTTACACTTTATAGCATCCGATGGTTTAATCTGATCGATTTCCTTTAGCGTATCGAAATTATCCATTTAAAAACTTCAAAGTAGAACTCTCAGGGTTGCAACCAGGGTAGTTAGATGGAATGAATGAAAGCGGATCAGGTGCTATTAGGTGCAAGAATATACGGACGAATTTTGCGTTTAGTGTAAGGGAAAACAGGGGGTAACATATTGTATATTTATAATCTAAGCAATACAGGCTTACTACAGTAATAGGTTCAGAATTATAGAATCTAGAGTTGTAGATAGCGTGTAAGTATAGTGGTATGTTTATATTTTGTGGGTGTTTATGTTTATAGTGAAAGTTCTCGTGAAGTATTAGCGGGATATACAGTTGGTAGTTGTAATTGTGATTTAAAGCTGGTGTGTAGACATGTGAGAGTTTGTGTGATGATTTCTGTGTGCATTTCATTATATAATAGTCGTTTACCTTTGTCAAGTTAGGCAATCCATACCTAACTTGAAAAAGGCTACGACATGTGTAGATATGTATAAGTGTGTGGGCATGTATGGGTATGTGTGCAGACTTCTGTGTGTGTTTTGTTGTATAGTATAAAATTAACATTTTATTTAACAAATTAGGTATATGGTTTAAGTAAACTAATGTAACTAAGAGAAACAGTTTTGAGATATATATACCCTTAGTTAGTCATTTTTCTTGCATTAGTTGTTGCACCTGTGCTTCGTGTTGTATATGGATGATTTTAGATGTATCATCTTTCCGGACCAAGACTTTTCCCATAGAGGTCCAACAGTACTTGAACTTTTCAGCCTTTTTTAGGTCTCGGGCCAGGAAAAACAGACGAGCCCCCTTAGGAGTAAGTTGTTCTGTTATAAAAATGGGTGTATCTTCGTTGCTTGTCAAGCCTAGATGTTTAGCCTGTAGTCGAGTCTTGTTCATAAGATTGAAGTCCTTCACTTTTTTTAGTAAGTCTGATCTCAGTATTACTGACCTCAGTTCCACCACGATTGTAGGTTTCTTTTCTCCTTCTCCTCGGGGTTTCATGCGAAAAACGTCGCTTATATCGCAATCATTAAAACCAAGCTGAACAGTTTTTGAGAGGTTTACAACCATTTGCATCAAATCTTCCCTGGTTTCCTGGGGCTTTTTAGGGACATTTTTAATTTCTACGCAGGACTTCCGCGACTGTCTTTGGAGATCTTCTACTTTGTTTTCCAAAATACTAATGTACTCCCGGTCTTTTTGAGTCTGTTTTTCAAGGAGTGCAATTTTGCCGCGGTACTCTTCGTTTTGTGCAGTTAAGAGAGAAACAGCCGCGTCAATTTTAGCGTTCGACTCGGTTAATTCCTGTAATTTGCTGGCTATAGATGCAAGTTCCTTACTTTGAGCGCCGACGAGCGAGCTGATTAGGTCTTTTATTTCGTCCTTAAAAACCGTGAATTTATTGGGTGAGGAAGTTTCATCTCGTGGGCGTTTGCTACGTTGTGTTATATTTTCTTTGAGCAATGGAAATTCTTCACTATTTGTTGATGTTCGATTCAAGGAAGGGTCAGAGGAATACTGCTGCAATTGAGTTAAGTTGCGATCCGGAATAGGCGATCGTGAAGGCGGCGATCTCTGCACTGACATGTTAAAGTAGGCCTATTTGGATCAGAGCCGTCGGCAGTTAATAATCAGCAGGTAACTACACTCTAATTACCGGTGGACAGGTAGCGGGCGGAGTCTTAGTAGTAGGCCGCAGATGCAGATAGTGGTCTATATAAGTTTGTTTCACTCACGCGTGCACTGGGCGGAGTCGGCCTGAGGTCCAAGCGTGCGCGCAGACAGCTGTCTCCTGCTTTCCAATAGCTCGGTCTCACTCTCACGATGTGGGCGGTGCGCGGTATCCGACGTGTGCGCAGATTGTTGTCTCTTTTGCACACGTAGCACGGTCTCCTTCGGACAATGTGGGTGGGCCGAAGTTGATCAGGACCTGTACCTTGCTATGTATTCCTGGTGCACAGCTGATTTATTTACTAATTTTTATTTAGTTTAATTTAGTTTAAATTTGACACAGAGACTGTTAGCACAACCGTTCTGAACGGAGTCCACGAGGGAAGGGGAGCTTTTAAGCACAAAATGGATGTGTTAAGAGACTCCACTCTTCCATACCTTACCTAGGTAACAACTAAGTATTCTTATTAACGTCTTACGTTTATATGTGGTTACAAATTAGTATTAGGGAATTTTTCTTGTTTTCTTTTTTTTTTATTCAAATGCATTGCTCAAAATTTAGAGAAAAGACAAAACGCCGTAAAATTGTTTAAAATCTCGAAAAATAAAGATTTATGAGCTTTTTAAAATATATAAACAAAGACAGCAGTTATTGAGTGTCACACTATAGTGAATTTACGCCATCTATTACATACGACGTTTTGCGTGACAAGGGTAGAAGAGCGATTTTATACATATTTTCACAAGTCAAATGTTTTGTTGCTATTTCACCAATTCGCACTAAACGTTTCCAAACGTCTTTTATAATGCGCACAGCAAAGGAGTGGAACTCTCTGCCTGCGTCTGTGTTTCCGAACACATACAACCCTAATCTCTACAAAATTAGAGTGAACAGGCTTCTTCTGGGTAAGCTCGATCCATCATCGACTTTGTCTCTGTCATCTATGACCTAGACTAGAGTCAAGAGCAAACCCATATTAAATAAAAAAAAAGTCAGACTCTTTTTAAAAAAGTATTCATTAATGTAGATTTTGATAGGATTCAATAATCTATTCATTGTTCAGACTTCCTGACACTAAGACACAGTTTAAGCTAAACTTGGGATACTTAAGTAACTTTGGAGACAATACAATTATATGGTACTGTAACTATGTAGCTTGTCTGATGATGCAGCCGGAATACGGCCATATATAGGAACTCTTCAACCAAACAAGATATTAACACAATATCCATCCATATACATATATAACAGATTATGTCCTCACATTGAAAATGCACTGTGGAGAATGCAATAATGATGTCTGCAACAGCACTAAGTTCAAACATGTGAATGCGGGTCGAATTCGTATGTAAGTGGGGAGATCACAATATGTTCTAATTTGGGGCAACCCCGAGCGCGTGACGTTTATGCAATAAACATGGACAGTGTTGCCAGAACACACTATTTTCCCCCACATTTGAGAGCTGAAATGTAAATTGGAGGAAATGTTAATTTGAACTTTATTATAGTGTTAAAGTTTGATAGTATAACAAGTTTTTATTTAAAATTATAAAGCTTATATTTTCTATGTAGCTTTCGCCGTTCATTTAATACTCAAATAGCCTGAAAGATTGTGATCGAAAATAAACTAAGCGTTCGTAGGTGCTACGTCGTAGCAGACACCACGTGCTACGCGCTGCCTTCGTAGACGTTGATGCTACGCTCTCCGTGTTTGAACATAAGCGCTGATTTCTGGTTTTATTCATTAATAAATGGTTATTGGCAAGGTGCGTTGATGATTGGTGGAGTAAGGCAGTAGCTGAGTGACTTCCAAGGAGTGAAAGAAGTAATGTTGGTCGTCTGGCGCAGTTGGAACTTGGATGTGGGTGGCACAAGAATGACGGGATGAAGTAGCCACTGTACGCAACTGTTAAAAAAGTGTTGTGGAAGTCAGGTAGGCAGTCTCTCCATGTTAGAACTGGTTTACAGGTACAGTCAACAAATTCATTAGGCAGCTAAATTGCAACTACTTTTAAACAATTTTGTGACTGTTGTGAGTGTGCTGAGTAGACAATTATTGTACACCACACTCGTAAGTATGTCATAAGCTTAAAAAGTTATAATGCACACATTAGAAATAAATGTTGGCAGTGCAGTGGTAAAAATATTATTTTTGCCTGTACCTTACCTTTGTTGACTGTACATTTAAAGGAGCATATTAAACTCCAGTTTAGCTCCTTTCCAATCCCCGACAAAAGCGAACCTTAATCTTTAAGCAAACTTCCTCAACTCCAAGTGTTGGTAACCCCGACGTAGCCCGACATAGCCCCGTTAGTTGTTATTTATTGCTCAATATTAGCATCCGCCACTTACGCGGTAATATCGCAAATTATGTGCATATGTTAATTCGGCTAGGAGCACAAACTCGCGAGATACTGGCGTTGTTCGAGGAATGTTGATTTACTTCGAAGGTGCAGGTTACAGCGGTGTTGTGTGAAGAATTGTTAGACGATGAGATGCTTTAAAGCGCTTTACCTTTTTAGGGTACCGTGCCTGAAGCCAACGGGACCCTATTACTAAGCTTCCGTCCGTCTGCCTGTCAACGGGCTTTAACTCACGATCCGTAATAGGTAGACAGTTTAAAACATACAATAAAAATGAAAACAAATTAAAAATTAAAGGGAATTACTACTAGAAACATGTTTTTTTTTGGCCTATCGTACGGAACCCATCGTAAGCAAGTCCAACTTGCACTTGGCCAGATTTTTTTGTCTCTTACCTCTCTTAGTGTTTCTTTTGTGACTCGGGTTGTATTTAGTTCTATAAACTTCAAAAGGTGGTAACTTAATT
Source organism: Mamestra brassicae (assembly GCA_905163435.1). NCBI lineage: Eukaryota > Metazoa > Arthropoda > Insecta > Lepidoptera > Noctuidae > Mamestra > Mamestra brassicae. The sequence continues at coordinate 7,449,722 of LR991009.1, read as the reverse complement.
AATATTACGTTGCTGAGTTAAAAACTTTGGAAAAGTAGCCTTTTTCTTCAGAATAAACCATGTTCCATTTTTTTAGGAATTATGCCGCTACTATTCCCAATAATCACGAGTCCCGAAGAAGCGATCCAACTCTCTTGGATCGCGCAAAAGGAACAGCGCAGAAGTAAGAAAAACATATTTTCGACGTGTGTCCCATTTACTCGGGAGCCGCCATTTTTATTCCTTATTTTCCTCTGAGTTCGCTTTTGTTTTTGTCAAGCTGACCTTTTTAGGCACCCTCATAGTTTCGCCATGTCCGTCTGTCTGTTTGTCCGCCCGCGTTCTAGCTCCGAGACGCTTAGCGCTAGAAAATTATTTATTTATTTATGTTTTTAAAACACGTTGCCCCACACTAGGAATTTCTCCTGTATCGTGGGTGCTTTTACAAACATACAAAGTCACATACACAAACAGCCAGACCCGGAACAACTATCTGTAGGCCATACAAATAATTGTTCCGTGCGGGAATCGAACCCGCGACACGCAGCGCAGTCAATCGCTCAACCACTGCGCCAACCGTGCTGATTATAGATATTTGTTATGGGTACATATTAACCACGCCGACAAAGTAGTAAAATAAAATCTTGAAATACATTGTTATCGTCTACCCCATGGTGTGGGATAGGTCTTTTAAAAATATTGAGCGTTTGCTAAAACCATTTTTTCCATACAAGGATCCGTTTGCGAAATATTAAGCTTTAAAGTGCTAATATTTGTTAGAGTCAAGTGTCTGCCAGCTAAACGGTTGTATTTGGAGACGTGAAAAAAATCATAGTAATAGCATATGGACAAATATAATAGGAAAACTATCAGCTAAGGAGGCTTCAAGTTAACGAGTAATTGTCGACCAACCTATGAAATGTAGTTGGAGAAGGAAAATGTCGTACAAATTCCATAGAAAGACTTAAAACCAAGTACATACATTTGTAACTTTGTATTATAATAATTGTTAAGTACATTTTACTATTTTTCTGGTATGGTTTAGGAGATGAGTAACTACGGAACCCTTCACTGCGTGGTACGACATGCACTTGGCCGGTTTTTATATCTTTGTTCGTCAGGTCCGTTGACAGCCAGGTGGGTCTTCCATGACCACGTGTCTTCGATAAGGCGCATAGGTACTCGTTGATATGTATCTAGAATAGCATTCGGTTGTGAATGACATTGCGATTGTAATAGTTACACGATTAGGGTGCTGGGGCATCACTGGAGGTGGTCATCGTTTTTTTAAATTGCCACTTACCGCATGTTAAGAGTATATGTATATATATATATATTAAAGATCACCAGAGAAAACAAAGATAAATCCTAGTCTTTGAACAATCATGAGATAACAGGGTTTTGATAAAACCAAAGTCTCTTGTGTTATCACTAGAGATTGGATTATCGGAAGTATATTTCACTAAAATTATTTTTGTCAAACATATTGTGGAGGCCACTTCTTAGAATATTTTTATTAAAATAAAATCCCGGGATTACATAACTAATCGTTAATAAAAAAGTTTAATTAATACACTAGAACCCGCTTAATACGCTTTCCCGCACCAACCAACCAAAAAAGTATAAAAACTTACCTCAAGTTGCAGGGTAGGCCCCTGCAACTTGAGGTAAGTTTTTATACTTTTTTTTTTGACAGTGAAATTACGGAAAAGGAACCATATGACGTCCTAAAAAAAGTGCTATCCATAATAGCCCAACATCTTAACTTTAGGCAAATATGAATCCGAATATCCGATCTCTAGTTATCACTGACACAGAAATACAATATCCTAATACCACGAATCATCATTTCCGAGTATCCTTCGGTAATTAACCATAAGACGCTCATATCATGCTCAGCGAACCGTCTTCAGATTTAAGGGGTAGTCGCCAACCAAGCGTCCCGGCAATAGGTTTGACCTTAACTGATCAATTATTTTGCTTTGATGAGGCCAGTTAAGCAGTACACATGTTTACTTGATGTGTTTGTTGATGAGATGATCGATGAGAGTTGATTGACAGCCTCACAGCGTTTCAAAAACACTGTAAATGAGATAGGCCGATAGTAAAAATACACTCACCTTTTTTTGGATGGGAAGTCCTTAAATATTGCCAGAACGATTGACAGACACGGGTGGGTTTTGTCAGTACGAGTCTGAAACGCTTTCTGACTAAAACCCACCCGTGTTCCTTCAAATGCCCTTTGCTTTCCAGGACCGCGGTAGCTCTTTCGAACAATTTCGCAACAAATTATACCATTCATCACTTATTGATGGACTGTGTTCGATATGAAGCTGATAGAAATGATCTCTTTAGGGTGTTGTGGTTAAACCGACTTGATTAAGACAAATTAAATAGACTTTTATCTCAAGATCTACAACCGGGATCAACAAGTTAACGTGTTACGAGACAAATATGTTCACCTGTAAAATTATGGTCTTACGGCTTAGTATTTGTCAGGGTTGCCGAATTTGTTCGAAAGAGTCACCGCGGCCCTGGAACGCAAAGGGCTTTAGAAGGAACACGGATGGGTTAAGTCAGTAAGAGTCTGACACTCTCTTCAGCTCCGCCCAGAGCGGAAGGAGTCATTTAATGATTTCCCATCCTTAAAAAAAGGGCTTAAGGTCGACGCCAAATAAATTTTCAATGACCCTAGGTGGGTCAATGAGCGTTATTGTAAATTGATTTATTCATATTAATTTATTGACATACTTAATTTCGAAAACAGAAACAAAGACATAAAGCTGTCCTAAATCGACATCTATCATGGTCCTTTAAATTTTCTAGTAATGAAAAATGATTCCTAATTTAGTGTCCAGGTTACGAAGAAATATTAAGGAAAGGGCAATGACCGTTATTGCAAACTTATCTGGCGTCGACCATAGTACTTATTTGGCTATGTGGCAAGTTAACCAGCAATTACTGGCAAAAGCTTTCACAAGTGAAGTACGTCAGCCCAGCGTGTTTCTACACAAGAGTGGACAAAAACACAAACATCCAGCCTGTCCAACATAACGCAGATATCAGGATGTCACGCGTGGCGTGTTGTCCAAATACAACACTCTGCACGTGAAGCGTGAACCGTAGTGTTGTCCCGATTGGTTTACAGGCATTATTGTGGTATGTATGTCTGTCATAAGACGAGCTGGTGTCCGAAACGCCACGTAAAAGCGCGGATTTTGCATAAGGATGGGACAATTAAGGCATTAGATACTGTTACGCTCATTTGGGTTCAATGTTTGAAAGACATATTATCACGCTTGTATGTTGGTATCCAAAGGAGGATTAAGCAGAGGTGACACTCACAGAGTCCTATATAAATAGAGCGAATCTATAGCCAGCGACCGGGCATGAATCCACACTGCAGTCTACTAGAATGCGGAATTTGTTCGAAAGAGTCACCGCGGCCCTGAAACGCAAAAGGCATTAGGATAGGATGGGTTTTAGTCAGAGTCTGGCACTCCTTTCCACTTCGCTCAGAGCGGAAGGAGTCATTTGATGATTTCCCATACATAAATATGGCTATATATAATAAAAAAGGCTACTTGAATGACATTTGAGATGTAAAAACCGAATAACACATTTTCCGATTCGGGAATCGAATCTAGGACCTCAAAGGCAACAATTTCCACCGCTACATTAACGAGGCAACCAGGTGTGCTTGCTGTGTTTTTCCGTTAAATTAAATTCTACTGTTGCAGGTCAGCTGAAAAAAAATCTTTAGAAATAATCAGTACTTTTGTGCTCTTTTCTCTGTATCTAATTTTCTTACATATATTATGTGTAAACAAATAAGCATTAATTAATCCCTGCTCGTAATATGTTGACTGCCATTTTCTGGACAAAAAACGTGTACCTCACAAAACTGTGTCCAGGTTTTCATACACCATATATTAAAATTCAGGAACAAGACGAATTATTAGCCTATGGATCTCAACTGTCAGTAGTAAAAAGTTCCAACATAAATAAAACATATACTAAGTGACACCAATCCACTGAGCTGAAAACTCAATTATAATGAAATTAATTCAGTAAAGTAGAAACCGCGACCAAACAAATTAAAACAAAGTGCAAACTAAAAGCAAATATCGCTCAATAAATATTCACGTCAAATCGTTGGAAATAAATCAACATAACAAAAAACTATTTATAACTGGATCGGTTCAATTAAATATGTCTTTATTCGCTGAAAGCTTCCGGAGGATATTTTTGAAAAAAAAAATCTTTGAGGGATAAGTGGGTATTCAGACGATCTATTATAAACGGTGCGACTATAATAAGACAGACATGACATTTATAGAATGATGTCTTATTTTATCGACTGCCCTTTACTGGATTGCAAAGGCCTGTTCAGACTCTCCGAATATTTTCAGCGGTAAGACTGAGAAAATACATACAAAATTGGTACTAAGGATCAAACATACTAACCACCTGACATGGAGATAATAGCTATTAGCATTCATACTAAACTATTAACAGACTCAGACTCACCTCGGGTAACCTGATACCCCTCTTTTTTTTAAGGATGGGAAATCATCAAATGACTTCTTCCGCTCTGGGTGGAGCGGAAGGGCGTGTCAGACTCTTACTGAATAAAACCCATCCTTGTTCCTTCTAAAGTTTTTTGCGTTCCAGGGCTGCGGTGATTCTTTCGAACAAATTTCGTAAACCTGGCAGGAACCCGACACCTTTTGGCAAAACTGGTGTCAGTTTTCTTGGCTCCTTACTACCAGTAACGACTTTCAAAGATTTACAATGACAGCCAGAGCCGGGTCCAACCGCTCAACATGCTTTCCGAGGCACGAAGGGATCTCGGTATATTAAGATGATCATCCTTCGACGGATCGACTGGGGCAGGCTTGCTTTAACTTGAAGATCTTTAAATTAGGTACAGGGGCCCTGCAATCAAGTCTTAAAACGATCATGATTCCGCTATAAGAGAGAGACGGAGCTATACACAGCTAATAGCACTATCCTTTTTACATCATTGGAATTGGATGGCATTAGCACGTCATAGAAGGGGCCCTGGTCATCCAAATTGTTACAACGCCAAGATCGTCTGGCAATGCCTTAAAGCTAAAGTTCAAAGGCTAAGAATAGAGAAAATCTTTTATTTCCTCAGAAGCCTTGCGTTTTCAACGTAGCTCGGCTAAGTGCAATCGATGGAAAAATGCAAAGTCGTTTGTATTGTTTTTTTAAGTAACTGTCTGGTTCTCGTGTTTATTTATATTTTATCAGATGGTTATTTGTAGTTGTACTCCACAAAGGATTCTTATTCAGGTTCTTCTTTTATAGGAATTGATGGCTGAGTCGTAAATAACATTCAAGTAGACAGCATACAGTGGTATTGTTCGATACACATCTAGTCATTATTTCAGCTGCTGGATTTATTAATTCCCCATGCACCGAAATTCAAAACATGCATGACTCTGTGACCTTAAAAATACCTTAGATATTCCTGTCCTGAAAATTGTTCTGACACACTGAATCAACTTTTATTTTATTTATTTATTTAACAGTTTATGTACACACATTTAACAAATAGATAAGAAGAAGGAAACACAAAAATAGGTACAAAGGTGATGCTTATTTCTAAAGAAAACTCTTCCAGCATACCCGCGAAAGGAGAGTCGAATAAAAGAGATGTAGACATCGTGTGTAAAAGTTATGCTTACGTAGAAAAAAAGACTAAATATAACATATAATATATATAAATATGACTAAATATAATACCAATACATACTACTTAAATAATAATATAAGATAATTAATAATAATACATATATACTATAAATACTCTTCCAAGCAGACTTCATGAATTAGCTACCTAAACAAGTGAACTAAGTAACTAAATGATGGTGCCTGGTGACCATACACACACAAATATGATAAACATAGTACTACTTTTTTTTAAGGATGCGAAATCATCAAATGACTCCTTCCACTCTGGACGGAGCGGAAGGGAGTGTCAGACTCTTACTGACTAAAACCCATGCGTGTTCCTCCTAATGCTGGCAGAACTTAACAGACTAGCTTTTAAATTTTGTTAAAGTAGCCTATAACCTTTTCCAGGGTCCGATTCATCTCCGTAACAAAATTCATCGACATCGATTTGGCGATTTTGGCGTGAAAGCGTAACAAACGAATAAACTCACTTTCGCATTTACAATACGAGTATTAGTAAGGATTACCTTTTGCGTTATCTGACATATGATACAAACCACTCAATTTATGTATTGCAAACGTACTCACAGTACTGTACATATTGCTGTAATCTAAAATACGACTTAGTTCCGCGGCACTTGGATATATGAGCTCATTTGGCGGCGTGCTGTTACCTATTATATTATATTTGGGACGAATGCCGTAATGTGACAGCGAATAATGCTGAACGGAGAGGAGAATATAAATAGATTATGTTGATTTGTTAGTGATGGAACCAGAAATATGTGAATTATGGAGTAAGCTTACATTAACTTGGGTTCTTTACAAAGTGACATGTTATCAGCTACAACGATTCATCATCTTAGCAGGCACTGTTCGACATGGCCAAGTGCCACATCGACCGGTCCTGTAGGCCTCGCATCCAGCGGAATCCTGTGACCCTCACCAGGTCATGTCCACCTTGTGAGAGGCATCCAATGCTGCATTTCGGTACGCAGACGCCATTTTTCTGAAGTTTCTTCCTTTCGACCCCATATACCGGCTGTTCTGCGAGCAGCGTGCCTTGTCCACTGCCACTTACGTTTGGCAATTCTTCAGGCTACGTCGATAACCTTGATTAATAACAATAAATAGATTTTTTTTGCGGTTTAAGTTACTTACTTTTTGGTGCGAGTCCGAATTGCACTTGACCGGTGTTTTGCTAACTCCTCTACTGTGTTTTTGATTACTTCTTTTGCGGGATGCAAGCCAGTTGAATCGTTTTTCTAGAACTCTTACGAGCTTCATTGTCTTGGCTATCATGGCGGTCGTCACTGTTGACTCTGGCTTTTAACCGAAGGAGCTCGTGTCTAAATAATAACAGCCGCACGGGTCGATCGTCAAGGTTAAGCAACGCTTGCCGAGGTTGGTCTGTGAATGGGTGACCATCTTAACATACCGAGACTCCTCCGTGCCTCGGAAAGCACGTTAAGCTGTTGGTCCCGGCTGTCATTTGTAGATCTTTGGCAGTCGTTACGGATAGTCAGATGCCAGAAAATCTGACACCAGTCTTACCAATGAGGACCGTGTTACCCAGCTAATGGGTTGTGGAGGTCTGGTAGGCAGCCGCTCCACGTAAAATACTGGTATTCGGTTAGGCTATGCAGATGATGAGTGGTCTTAAAACCGACTCTTCACTCCGTTATCACATAGATAATATAACTTCTATATTCACTTATAATACCATAGGTTAAGCAAACACATAAATGCAGATTCAACTATGAACAATCCTAACTACATATTTGACAAATTAATAATTAATTTTCAAATTCAAATAGATCCACGTGAAGTTTATGCGTCGTACTAATTCGTATTCGATAAATAATCTAAATTCTAATTAAGTAGCGTGTTTAATGTAACGATTGTGTTCATTGTTTATTAACCATCAACTAATGGCTCATTTACACAGGGGAGAATCTCGCAGCGGATAGGTTAGTTGACTACTGACAAAAATCTACATAAATGAATATAATATCTTTTTTTATAACTTAATGAATAAACTCTTTGAGATTTCAATAATTTTTTATACTGTTTACGGCTTTTTCTTGGTTTCGAAAAAATATATGTGAATCGGGTCGGTCCGTGGATGGGTGACCATCCATAACGTACCGAGAGAGATGTTAAGCCATTGGTCTCGGCTGTTATTTGAAGAGACCTCCGTTACGGATAGTGAGAACCCAGAAAATGTAACATCAGTCTTGGCAAGAGCTATCGTGTTACCCAGTTTCTGATTTGAGGACGTCAGATAGGCAATAGCTTTATGTAAAATACTGGTACCTAGCTGGATCCAGGTAGACTAGAAGCCGACCCCAATATAAATGGGAAACCTCTAGGCAGATAAAAAGCTGTAATAGTTATTTATGATACTAATGTGGTAAGTTGGCCAACCAATTTTCACACGTGTGTCGTACAACGTTTTTCAACACATTTGCGAGAAAACAGTAGTACAATAGGTAATGAAACAAACTTTTTGTTTTTAGATATCTGTCGGAAAGTCGCAACAATCTTTGACGTTCCTTATGAAAATAGCACGAATTTGTAAATGGCACCACGTGCGCGTGGTGAAAATTAGAACTACATCTTTCGTTTCATTTTCTCTTTAGTATTAAAGTGAGACAAAGGTATTGAGCAAACGTGCTTCCAAGGAGGAATTCTTATGTTTTTTATGGAAATTAAAAAAAAACGTAAAGGATACAACGAGGAGTGCGGTAAAATGGGTACTTAGATGAGAGTTCCTATTTTATCACACGTTCCATTATAAGGTGCGTAATTTTTAAATGCATTTTTTGAGCAAATGTTTTGAAAAAAAATTGTTCGATAAATCGCCTACGTCAGACTCGCGGAAACAATCTCACCCCATGTAAAACACCTTAGCACCGGATATATTATCAGTAGTCAGCAGCAGGGTGATCAATTTAATCAAGGAAGTAATTACTGTAGTGATCACTGCGGTCGCGTCGTTTTCAATGAATGAATTTTACTCTAATGCCTAATATTGATATTGATTCGAATCACCATTATTTATTGAAGTGCGTAAAGATTAACGTGTGTGTAACGTATTATTATTTCCGGATTCGTGATTGGTCAATATCAACATTAGATATTAATATTGTATGAATGCAATCGGCGCTGTTGATACTTTGTTACTGTAGAGGTATTCAGCTGAATCCGCTTTAGTTGAGAAAAAGCTAGAAAAGTAGGAAGATTAAGTAGATAATTTCATACTTTACTCCTAGAAGGATAATGCTGATGGGTACCTATAGTGCATCTGCACTTGGATGGTTATATTCAAGTTCCATGAAATAGCAGGCAAATATATTGCCATAAACATAATACAGATCCAGACATTTAGTTGAGCTGCTGAGAAAAATTCTAGGTAGAAAAACCCGAAAAAATGTTGCCCAACCCGACCTCATGTCTAGCGCCAATAAAAAACCCGCGAATAATTTGTATTTATTTCCATTTATTTCACACACCACCCGTTCAAAGGCAACACTTATTCAAAGGTTTTCCACAAAACACTTCACGCAATACTTATGTACACTCAACAACTAAAAACCTTCGCCATATAACAGTAAACGTTTTAAAGAAATTCATTCTCAGTAAAAGAGTGAGTAAGTTAATTAACTTAGACCCCGAGGACTTTACTTGTGGGAAAACGGTCTAGGTTCGCTTTTTTACTTCCCAGTTTCCTCCAACACTTGTAGATGAATTAAATTACAAGAAAAAGCTGAATTTTCTAACAGGACGTATGCGTCAGCTGACGTTGCTAAACTAACAGTTTTTTAGTTCAACTTGCGACGGTTTTATTTTAGAGTTTAAGGACTAACTTGTCGGTACGTTGGGTTGGGTATAAAAATCGGACGTGGTTTTTCAAATAACAGTGCAGTTTTGTGCTGGGATAAGTCTGCGGATATGGCATGTAGGTATTTTATTAAATTATTTAATGAAAGTTGGATTAATTTTTTGTTGTACTTAGATATTCCAAAAATGGATTCGATTGTTTGTTTTTTTAATTATTATTAATAGGCCCGCGTTCGAGCACTATGTCACCAGATGGTAAACGATGATGGGGTCGACGGTGGAGCACGCTTGCCTAGAAGTAACCTACTCACACTTGACGCAGACTCCTGCAGGGAAATAACATTAACGGCAGGCAAGTAAATTCGCATAACGCAAGAGGAATTTTCAAATTCATTCCTATCACACATCGTGAGCACTTGTCACTCTCTTGTACTCGTGATTTTAATTCAAAATGTCCATCCAGTTCGTAGTCGGAGAAAATTATTAAGTTTCGAGCGTGGTACCACTGCAAGAAAAACATTACCCAAAGGTGCCTAACCTTTTCACTCCGCAACTGTACATACATATACAGCATAGTATAATTTTCCTGAATAATTAATTTCAATTTAACTTCAGTTACTTTTGTTCCCTAAATTCAATGTTCAAATAATCTTTTAAACAAATAATATGAAAAATGCAGCAAATGCGGCAAATAAAAAGTTTTGATTAAAATTCGTTATAGAAAGAATTTTTAAGTCGCAGAGATTAAATTGCCACTCAAAATGAAATAACTTTTCTAGACTACCCTTTGATATTGATGTCATCCATATTGGTTTTTAATCTTAATTTGAATTCAATGTCACCCTGTCTGTATATTCAGAAAATTGAGTAATTTTAGACTAGAAAAGTTCAAATTCTTTTCTAGTCAAAATAAGTGCTAATGCCATAAAAATGTTGTTAAGATTTTAATTTGATAAAGTATGCCTTTTCAAGTGGATTTTTTGTGTAAGAATATTTCAAAATGGTTTCTTTTTAAATTGAAAATATAAGGTACCTACTATTGGTGAGAGTCAAGGATCGTAGAGGTCTTGCTTTTTATTTAAAAGTAAGTTGTAGACCACTAAGGGCTAAATGTGTGACGTGGCAATGCCCCGGGTCCGGCCAGGACGCGCCCGCCGCCAGGTGTACTGGTGGTCGCGGGAGCTGGCATCGCTGCGCGAGGCATGCGTTGCTGCACGGCGCCTGTACACCAGGCATCGCAGGCTCCGTATCCGGCCTCCGGATGCGCAGGTCAGGGAGGCGGAGCTGTACGAGGAATACAGAGTGGCGAAGGCCGCCCTCCAAGCGGGGATCCTGCGGGCCAGGGATCTGGCTCGTAAGGAGATGCTGGAGTCTCTGAACGGGGATCCGTGGGGACGCCCATACAAAATGGTGCGCGATAAACTCCGCACCTGGGCCCCCCCGTTGACGCAGAGTCTCCGGCCCCAGCTGGTGGAGGACGTAGTGAGCGCTCTGTTTCCTTCGCGAGGGGAGCATACTCCCCCGCCTATGGCTCCGCCACCTGCGGTGCCCGATGCGGACCACACTGACGACGGCGACGATGATGACAACGCTCCGGAGGTGACTGAGGTAGACCTGAGAGTGGCGGTAAACAGGCTGAAGGCCAAGAATACCGCCCCAGGACCCGACGGCTTACCTGGGAAAGCCTGGGTCCTGGCCTTGGAGGCTCTCGGGCCTCGACTAAGGGGGTTCTTAAGCGCATGCTTGGAGAGAGGCCAGTTCCCACTTCGTTGGAAGACGGGGAAACTGGTCCTCATTAAGAAGCCTGGGCGCCCTGCGGACTCTCCGTCCGCATACCGGCCCATCGTACTGCTCGACGAGGTGGGCAAGCTCTTTGAAAGAGTAATTGCAAACCGCCTCGTCGGGCACCTGGTGAGGGAGGGGCCGGATCTGGCGGAGAACCAGTTCGGTTTCCGCACAGGGCGTTCAACGGTAGACGCCATCATGCGCGTGAGGGCCCTCACGACGGGGGATGCGGTGTCGCGGGGCAGGGTCGTCTTGGCGGTGTCTCTTGACATCGCCAATGCCTTTAACTCCCTGCCCTGGAGTTGCATCAGGGAGGCACTCCGGTATCACCGGATGCCGACCTACCTCCGTCGCGTGGTCGAGGCCTATTTGACGGACAGGGCCGTCATCTACCCCGGTCACCAGGGAGAATGGAACCGGCGAGAGATGTCGTGCGGTGTTCCACAGGGTTCGGTTCTGGGGCCGCTCCTGTGGAACATCGGCTACGACTGGGTGCTGCGCGCCGACCTCCCTAGCGGTGTCAGCGTAGTCTGCTACGCTGACGACACGCTGGTCCTGGCGCAGGGGGGGTCGCACCAGGCGGCGGCCGAAGTGATGACACGCGGGGTTGCGATAGTCGTTGAGAGGATCCGGCAATTGGGTCTCGAGGTGGCCCTGCACAAGTCCGAAGCCATGTGCTTTCATGGTTCTCGGAACAGGCCACCAATGGGATCCCAAGTAACGGTAGGAGGTGTACACATCGGCGTCGGATCGACGATCAGGTACCTGGGGCTCGTTCTCGACAGCCGGTGGAATTTCGCGGAGCACTTCCGACGTTTGGCTCCCAGACTGGAACGGGCTGGGGCTGCCTTCAAGCGGCTCCTGCCCAATCTAGGGGGTCCAAACGCCTCCTGCCGGAGGCTCTATGCGGGGATCGTGCGGTCCATGGCCCTTTATGGGGCCCCTGTTTGGGCGCTAACACTAAAGGGGCGACCAGCCCGCCAGCTTAACGCGTCCCAAAGGGTCATGGCCATCCGGCTGACCCGGGGATACCGCACGGTCTCCGGCGAGGCGGCGAGCCTCCTTGCCGGATTACCGCCATGGGATCTGGAGGCGAAAGCCCTCGCGCACGTTTACGCGTGGCGCGTGGAGGCGCTTCGCCGGGGTGAAACTCCGCTGCCGCAGCAAATTGCATCGCGGCGGACGGAGCTCCGGCAGGATACCATGGCGGTATGGAGACGGCGACTATCGCAACCCAGCGCTGGGCACGCCACAATTGCGGCGATAAGACCCCTCTTTGAGGAGTGGCTGGAGAGGCGCTACGGCGTCCTCACCTTCCGCCTGACGCAGGTGCTCACCGGACACGGCTGTTTCGGGAGGTACCTGTTTCGGATAAAGCGGGAGGACACGCCCGGGTGTCAGCACTGTGAGGATCGCCCGGAGGACACGGTGGAGCATACGGTGGAGATCTGCCCTGCTTGGGCTGAGCACCGCCGTGTCCTCGTCGAGGCGATCGGCGGCGGCAACCTCTCGCGTCCGGCCCTGGTTGAATCCATGGTCCGGAGCGAGGAGGCTTGGGAAGCGGTCACCTCCTTCTGCGAAGCAGTAATGCTAGCGAAGGAGGAGGCGGACCGCGCGAGGGAAAGGCAAGGCCTTCGTCCCAACCGCCGCAACAGGAGAAGACGCCCCGGGCGTCGGGAGTCGCAGGGCGATCCCCGGCCACCGTAGGCGCGGGCCTGCGGACGGCGAGCATTGGGTGGCTCGCTGTCCGATCACCACCAGGCCCGGGTCGATGGCGCGTTGTGTTTCACGCGCGCCTCAAAGAGATGTCAGCATAGAGGACGGGGCCCGCTAGGGCCAGAGCCTGCCAGGGTTGCGGAATTTGTTCGAAAGAGTCACCGCGGCCCTGGAAAGCAAAGGGCTTTAGAAGGAACACGGATGGGTTTTAGTCAGTAAGAGTCTGACACGCCCTTCCGCTCCACCCAGAGCGGAAGAAGTCATTTGATGATTTCCCATCCTTAAAAAAAAAAAAAAAAAAAAAAAAAAAAAAAAAAAAGACCACTAAGGGCTGATTTTTAACTGATATTTTCACATCAGATACTTTTTTGTCTAAAGACAAACTGGTGGTTTGACGTATTTTCTATATTAAATCTATCAGACGGTTATTTTTTAACCCAACTGAAACTTGAAACATGAGTACTAAACCTCAATAAAATCAAAGACCAGTTTGTTAGTTGCCTGTAATTTCATAATAATAAAAAGGAAACTACTTACTTTTTAAGACCTAACAAACGAAAATAAACATACATCAAAACAATAACAAAACAGAAAATTAAAAATGGCACTCAAAAATATGAACTGACCCGCACTATAAATAAATTCACGGTACAGTCGCCGAGAGTCCGTTTAGCGTCATCGCAGCCGGTCCGAAATGTGTTGCTAATTGTACAAAGAGTTTGGCTGCGACTGTACACGATGCAAACACATTGGCTTTGTGAAAAGGTTAAAAGAGTTGATTTTTAAAATGTTTTTGGGGGAGTGACACCTGATAATTTAAATTTATTTCGGCTTCGGTTTCACGAAATTATATTTGTAGAAGCTGAATTATGTTGATGATATTTGTTATGTTAATGCGTTAAGTAAATTAACGTACCGGTCAAGAGTCAAAGCAAAAGCCAGTTGGTATTATAAATATCTGTAGATAAAAAAACAATTGTTGAAAAATAATTATTGTGATCTTAAATCTTTTAACCAAATATTTCATTAAAAGATTTAAGATCACAATTATTGTTTTTTAACAATTGTTTTTTCACGATGTTAACCTCAATGTTCACATTGTTCACGCTTTAGTCGAACCGTTTGCATTAACAAAAGAAAACTGGCCGACAGAAGTCACTGCTTTGTCGGCAAAGAGCTTACAACGAGCGGTCAGTGCTGTGACGGCTCGTTTGGAGCCAAAGCTGATGGAAAGCCAAACAGTTGCCGGCGACAACCCTTAGTTACAAACGAACGTCAAAACAGCAGCAACAAAGGTAGCAAAATACCTACATTCTACTACCTCCTAGAGACGGTAAAACGGCGTTCAATATTTACTGATGACGTAAAAAAAAGTAACAAAATCCCGCATTCAGTATTCGGCAACCACAAGGCCGAATTTCGCATTCGGCTTCAACAAAAAATCACGTACACCACTCTAGCATCAACGAAGGGTATTCGTTATGTATATGGGCCCCGCGCTTCGCAATTACAGGTACCTTTGATGTGTGAGCCAGCGAAAATGAAATAATGGAAGTGGAAATATTTTGGCAACAGTTTGTCACTCCTGATGGATTGGTGTGACTTCAATGTATGCGAATTAGTGTTGACAAATATTAACGTATTTTGCGTCGAAAAGTTACGCATGTGAGGTTTTTCGGCTTTGTTTTCATTTGTTGGCAGAGATTCGTAGTATTTTGATCTCTTTGTTGATTTTACTCTAAGCAGATTTGATATTCAGATTTATGGCTCTGTTTTTTACTGTGTGGTTGATTGATTTTTTAAAACATACTGAACGAATACTAGTATTCCACTAGTTTTGATTCAAAGACCTAGAAAAAAGTATAATGACTTGAAATCGAGAAAATGCGTGATGGAAGAAAATATCTTTAGACTTTACTTATGTCATAGGTAAATGCTTGTCTTGTTGGCGATAGATTTGGCGCCTAGGAATATCCTATCTTTCAGCTAAAATAACAACAATTATACAAATACAAATAGACTTTATTTCTTTTGATAATATAGTAAGTACAATAGTAAGTACAATTGACAATTATGAATATTACATCAATATTACATTAATAATTTACTATGCATGCGATAAATAATATCACTTCACAATATTATCATGCTATTAATATAAAAATGATTACTTAATAACTATTTCAATATAATTATAATTGTATTTCATTTAATTCAATTACATTTAATAAATACTTCATTAAGTAACAACAATTAAAATACTTCAAACCTTTAAGTTAAGGATAAATCATTTATTTCCACTAGCACATTAAGAAGGCAGTTTTGACGTACTGGTTAAAAAACAGTGTTTTTAGTTTTTTTTTCCTTATTTTTAATATTAAGTTTAACCGATACACAAGGTACTCTATTCTCAGACGCCTCGTACCTACTTATATTTAGATTTAGACCAGAAGTAGGCCAACTCTGGACTTTGCGAACGTAAATGGATCAGACTGGAAGTCGGGTGAAATGTGGTGAAAGTTTGGATGCAATTTACAACTTCAGACGACTTCGGTTTGATAGTCTCGATTGTTTGGACGTTTTCGTAAAACTTTCTGTTTTCAACATTTTGTGAGTGTCATTGATTTCTTGTATTTAAAGGTGTCCTAGTATAACTGGCAAATGACGCTCCATTCCACAGTGAAGTGGTTACTACGAGTACATGTTCATAAATTACATGAGGCTGACAAAAAAAATGTTTTTCCTTAATTAACTTACATTTGGTGCTAAGATCGGTTTTCCCTCTACTTATCAATACTGCGATCACCAATCTGATGTGTTTTGGTAGTTCATAGTAACAGTCCGCACTTGTCACGTATGAGTCTAATTAATTGATTGGGTGTAAGAATTGCAATCTGGCGTCGTTTTCGAAAATTAACCTGATTTGATCAATCCGGCCGGATCCAACCGGATTGATCAAATCTGGTTGATTTTCACTTTGTCGGTCGAAAATGACTGTTAGTGAGTTTATTGAGTATAATTATATTAATTACTAGTAGACCGCCCCGGCTTCGCTCGGATATTAATGTTTTTTCAAAATTTTCTTTCATAAGAACCTTCTCCTGACAATAACAAACACAACAAAAAATGAATTAGCGAAATTGGTCCAGCCGTTCTCGAGTTTTGCGCTTAGCAACACATTTAGCGATTCATTTTTATTATATAGATTATAGGTAGTGTATAAAAATGCAAATAATATATTTAGTTACATATCATGTAAAATCAACTGTATTTCTAATGTTGAGATTAGACAACGAGCAAACAATTAAAATTTGGTAAGGTTAGTTAGGTAGCTAATAAAACCTTAACGATGTAAAGAGGTGCTCAGTCTTCCTAGGTTAGATTATTATTTTCGGATAGATCCGAGGGCCTAGCACGAATGTTTTTGACGAATAGTAACGTAACGTAAAATTTCACTATTTTATAGTAAAAGTAAATTTTTTTTACGCACATAAAATTTATTTGAATTGGATACTACTTCATATTCATATTTTTGTGTAATACAAATAGTGTGTCGCATAAAATTAAACTAAAATACTGTGGGGTTGTAGTTTTTATATTCAAAATTCACTAACGTTAACGATACTGTAACGTTACTATACGTAAAAAAATTCGTGCTAAGCCCTCAGATCAACTATGGTAAGTAACTTTATAAAATCGAATATCATTAAGCTTTCGTAATTTATTGAGATGAGATCACATTTACTTTAAAAATATTTGATAATGCTAACCAACAAGTTTCATTTTATGATAGATACTAATCATCATGAATTGATCAATCTGTCTAATGAAGGGCAGCTTGTATTATAATTATAACTCTTTAGTTTATTTTCTTCGTTTATTCATTCTATAACTCACGATAAATAATAATATTTAAAGTAGTATTTTAAGTAATAATTAGTGTCCGACCGAAAGTTCGGTTTCGGTTTCGGTTTCGGCCGAGTTTCGGCCAAAAATCAAGTTTCGGCGGCAGTTTCGGTTTCGGGAAAAATTGGCCGAAACTTTTGCCGAAACCGAAACTGATTTCGGAAGTAGTCGTGTAATTCTAAATGTAAGTATGACTGTCCTTCTAATTGTGATGTAGGTATATTTGTTAATTCTAAATGTGTGATTTGATTATCTCTGTTGAAACTGAAACTAATACTGTAATAATAATTACTAATTTTAGTAATTATAATTTTTATATAAGAGGTACCGAAAAAAGATGATTCTTTTCAGTACAAAATATGCAAACCAAAGTATTAATTAGTAAGGTTTCAAATTGCTAATACTTAGTATTTAATGAAACAGTAACAATTTGTGATTTGATTATTGATAACTGATAAACACCTGAGAACTTAATTTGAAAAATATTATTAATATTTTTTATAAATAAATAAATGATTAAGTACATCAAACTTAATATACTGTGTTTTAATTTCATGTCGTAATTAATGCAGCATAATGTGTAAAATGCATCAAATTTCAGTATTTTAAGGAATTTTATACTTGACCATATGAGTTTCGGTTTCGGTTTCGGTTTCGGCCGAAACTGAAGCCAGGGCCGAATATTCGGTTTCGGTTTCGGTTTCGGCCGGAAAACCAGTTTCGGTCGGACTCTAGTAATAATGATTTCAGTATATCTACATTATCAAAAATCTATTTTGATGTAAGGCCCTTTCATCTTCTATGTGAAGCTTTATTGTCAGCAAATAATCATGAATAGCAGACAAGTATTCTTCTCGAACTCTTTCATTTCCATCTATTATTTTGCAAAAAATTGCTATCACCGGTATATTGGTACCGGATCCGGTAAACGTTTCATGACGCCGGATCCGCCGGATTACCGGATCCAATTTTTTCAGATTACAAGCCCTAATTGGGTCTTTATGAAATGAGTCTAAATACTTGTTGAGCTAAAGATCTCTTTCGTGCAATTTCGATGATTGAAGTTTCAACCAATCACAACTCATATCCAATAAAAGCCCAGCAAACCTATCCAAAAATACTCCAGCCAAAAATATTCCTTCAATGCCATTTTTACTTTCCCTTTTACATCATAATTCCCACTAACGAAACAACCGAACTAGCAGGCCACTCGAGGCTCCTCCACTCTCTTCTGGCCTCAGCTACCTCACGATAACCCTCACGTCGTCATTAGTGAGGTCCTCTAACATCTGTCATCCTCTCATCGTCAGGACACTTTGATCTCGACAGCTAACTGGGTCAAAACATTGCCGATCCTTGAAACATGCATGGGCGTGTTTCGTGTGTGGTTGTGAAATGGATTCAGAAGATCTACTGTGATGGGTTATTAAAATAACAAGCTCAAGGCTAAATAATAACGCTTGCTGTGGTCGGACCGTAGATGGGTACCTACCGAGATTTCTTCATGTCTTGGAAAACAAATCCGTTTGCTCTTACTGTCGTTGCGGGTAGCCAAAATATCACACGCCAGTCTTGCCAATCATGTTTTCCAGGTCCTACTGGGTTAAGTCAAAGTCAGATTGGTGTGATACCGCGATGCAGGATTTTTTTGACGTAGTTTGGGTCTGGTGGTATAGATGGCGCTGAGTTACTTTTTGTTGCGGCACAAATTTCGCTAGCTTAGTTTTTTTTTGTAGTACCGTTACTGCTGCAGACGCTCCATGAAAAATACTGGTATTTAACTGCATCATGCATCTGATTGATAATGGCAGGGTGTGGGACACCAACAGAATCCTAGGTATGATTGCGAGTCGCCTGGACTGATATTGACTGGTCTGGTATATGTGGGTCGCTGTTGTGCAGTTTCTAATGGGTTTCAACGGTGATCCACAATTATTTATTGTTTTTTTTAATGCAGTACTTACTACCATATATAGTCGCTAGGTTTACTAACGATTCGATATATTCGAGTCTTGGATACTAGAAATAAAATAGGAATTAAATATTATCTTACTTAAGTTAACGTTAAGATCATCTTACCCTTCTGTAGTATCTATACTGTGCCACAATACTCTTGAACTAATAGCTGAAAAGTTAGCCCGTTCCGCTGCACTTATGCTACAATTTATTATTATTGTTATGCGACTAGAGCACAAGTACCAACTGTCATTAACATTGAACAGATTACGCTAACTTCTGACTTCTGACAATTACAATAAACGCTTATTATCTGTTCGGCACAGGGAATATTGTTTGATATTATAAGTGTCATAGTTTTATATTAGTTTCTCCTTTGATAATTAAGTGGCCATAAAATACAGACGACGTATTTTCGAGGCTCGGGCTAAAAGATTCTACAATGGCGATCGTGTACCAGTGTACTAGTTAATTAAGCTTAAGCCAAAAAGAGGGTCCTTGAAATGAGATATTATTATAATAAACGGTAAACTCTTATTAATTTTCTTTAAGTAGAATTAAAGGGTTAGAGCAGAGATATCTACAGAACCTGAAATTTTAACTCACTTTCAACTACTGAATCAAAATACATAATAGCCAATGTAGAATAATAGTTTCCTATAGTAGTGACAACTTCTTTTTTTAGGTATACAATAACATAATAATAATATTTTGCATTTTATATGTTCCCATAATTTACCGGCTCTCTTTAGAGACCAACGATTATGTCAAAAAAGTTTATCTAGGAAACGGTCAGATCAAAATGCTTAACAAGACAAGAAAGAAAAATAAAGAAAGAAGACAAAGAAAGATAAGATTTCTAGCTGTAATACATTACCGGCAGCAATTTCAATTTACACTCGATTATACCACTGTAATAAAACAAAACATAGCATGACAGTATCACATTACACTCATACATAAATTCAAACGAACATTTACAAGTAAAATTATGCCAATTACGTTTAATTACAGGCATGACTGAAATCACTGTTTTAAGGGCTAGCTTCTGTGACACACAGACGACTTTCTAAGTCAAGAAATGAAGAGATTCTTAATGTGAAAGAGAAGAAAAACCCTAGAGTTCGGTGTGATATTATAATGTGATCTAATAAAGGTAATATGCGTTTAAAATATTGGCTAATATGAAGTGGGTGCCTGAGAACGGGCGTTGTAGCCGAGTCAGACCAAAGAAACGCTTTTTTTTATAAGGATGGGAAATCATCAAATGACTTCTTCAGCTCTGGGTGGAGTGGAGGAACGTGTCAGACTTTTACTGACTAAAACCCATCCGTGTTCCTCCTAAAGCCGTTTGCGTTCCAGGGCCGCGGTGACTCTTTCGAACAAATTCCACAACTCTAGCAGACCATAGAAACGCTGGCGTGACAATTTACACTCTGAGACAAAAAAATTAGAGGAGTTGGCAAAACACAAAGAGCGTTGGAAAGCAATGGGGGAGACCTGTGCCCAGTAGTGGGACAATATAGGTTAGGGGAAAAATATTTGGTAGGTATATCTAGAGCTAAATTTCTCATGTATATCGTCAGGCTAGCGTTTTTTTAATGAATAGGTAATATTGAGATATGGACCTATTTCTGAAAGCTTAACACTAGAAGGCAGAAGAAACAGTTAGCTAAAAAAATGTAAAGGATGATTTTGCATATATGTGGAATAAATTAGGCTAGTAAAAAACACGTCTTGAAGCTACTGCTGTGGGATCTAAACGTTGTTTCAAACAAAATTATTTTCATCAACACAGGACAATTTGTAAAAATAGGTACAGTTTGTTCGATATATTTAACAACAACAACAAATCAATACCAATATACTACTTTAACTCTCTACAGGCTCCCATTGTTGGCTCGATTGATTGTAAAACAACATTAACTCCGACTCACGCTTCCCCGAGTACAGAACTGTATGTTCAAGTAGCACTCCCATACATCACAACTTCTACCCGAACGAACTCATAATCCGTTCAAACTAAACAACAGAAAAACGCAATTTACATGATGCGAGTAAAGTAAACAACTAAATTACACTGTAAAACACTAAAAATCAACCCAGACGAATAACTTGTTACTTCCCACTAACTCCGTTAGCTCGACAGTGTAAAAGAAAGTGTAAAAAAAGCACAAAGTTTTTATGCAATACACTGTAATTGCAGCTCAACTGAATAAAATGATAAAAAGTAAGAACTTCTCTTTAACTGTGGGCCCGCGGCAAACATGAAATTAAATTGTGGCGTTCTCTCGTTTTACGTCTTTCTAGCCTGTTTTTTCGCACCATTTACCTTTTCCTCTTATTTCGTAGGGCATACCTGGAATTACCGTGGAATTACCCCGGTCTGGGGAATTGTATTAGCCCATGTAGAAGGGAAACTTTAGCATGAAGTCATTAGGTAGGAGTGTGCTTCAGGAACTTGTGTAGCTTGATACTGTTGGATATTATTAGTTTACTTACACAATTAGTGTGTGCATGTGCTCGGATTGTCTTAGTTTTGTGAACTAACTCTCGGATGAAATTTAACTCAGGATAGCCTGAAAATTGATATTTCTTTGTTATTGTGAACACCACAACGTTGTCTTTTTAACACAAATATTGACTGGTAGATAGTACCTTGTTGCATTAAGGCTGCATTTATAAAATTTCAAATAGTGCCAACGAGCAATGGAGTGCAGCATTTTGGGAGTCAGACCGCGTTAGGAACACGGCGCTGAGCTGCAAAACACAAATTGCGTTCGTCACCCAAAAGCAGCTGAACTCAAATGGAACTGGGCAGAACACGTCTGCCGCATGTGGAACGGTTCATGGGCTGACATGATTACCCGCAGATACAGGCGTGCCTATAAAGAGATCAAGCGTACTATATTTACTGCTTACTGCAAGACTTTTTACTGTTGCAGTCTGTGGGCTCATTATAATATCTAATTATATCTTGGGACAACTCACACACATGGTCATCCGATCCCAAACTAGGCAGAGCCTGTGCTATGGCAACCAGACAACTGATAAACATACTTATATATTTCTAAATACATACATATAATACACAAATTACACCCAGACACAGAACAAATGAACATGCTCATCACACAAAGATTTGTCCTGGGTGGGAATCGAACCCACGACCTGCGGTTTAACAGTCAGGGTCACTAACCACTTGACCAACAGGCCAGTCTCAGAAATCATACAGCACCCTTTGTGTTCAATATAATAACGCTTTCGGGGTGCTGATGGGTTTGCCCCGATACTGCAGCGCATCAGGTATGTTTGCTGACGCTCGCATTGACTGCTTCTTCACTGACCACGGCAGCGATGCGCATCCCTGGTCAGTAGGATGTGGGGCAGCACCAACAGCATCCTGTCCATGGTAGCAAGCAGGCTAGATTGTGCGATTGTGAACCACTGCTGCAAGGTATCAGCTGGGCCTGTCACCTTGCAGCAGTGATGTCACAAACTGTGTCAGTTTTTGTTATTGTCTTTGTTAATATTTTACTAACATACCTAGTTTGTAAGTATATTGTTACTAACACAATGAGTTTTTACTCGAATTGAATGACATCGCGGCAGACCCAGGCGAAGATGGCGGGACGAGCTTGACGCCTATCGACAGGATTGGTCCTCAGTTCCACACTTCCCAAAGCCGGGAGGTATGGTAAGAAGAAGGAAGGCCTGTGACAGAACAGGCTGAAAATTCATAAATGCTTCTAAAAATTCAACGGTTTGTTTATGGACTAGCATTCTTGTTTTTTAAGTCCTTTTCGTACAAACTTTATCATAAGATTGGTCGCGTGTTTGAGGTGTTTATAGCAAGGTTCGTCAGTAGGTACTAAATAATCAAATAAAAATAAACTACCCTTTATTACTGTTTCGTTCTTATAATCATAAATACCTACGTTCTGGATGTTTGTGTGGAACAGCTTGTCTGTCGACAAAGGCTTCCTCTAAAGATTTCCACGTAGTCCTGTCTCTTGCTAAACGGGTCCATACCGGAACAAGTGATCTTTCCTTCTTTTGATTTGTCTACCTCTCTTTATTTTCAAAGTGACAACTTCTTATGGGAGGGTAAACCGCTTCGTAACGTAACGCGTTACGGCGCCAGTCTGTCTGGCTTCCCTTTCTCGGCAGCGGTAGGCAGGTACTTCCTCTCTCACTCTAACCCACAGCGCTAGTCGTATTTCGGACAGAGGCTTCCCATATTAAATGGTTCAAATTAGATTCGTTTAAGTTATCACTTCTGTTGAACGCCCCGAGACGCACACGTTTTTTAGTCCAATTCTCTTTTGAATATAACAAAGGCTCATAGGTATATAAATCAGTAAACAATGAGCAGATGTAATGCTCATTGAATTAACTTTAATTTCCTCCCGGAGCGCAGTGGATTGCAATGATTACCGGACTGCACTTAACGGATGCATGCTTAATAACATTGTTCATCATACTTTATGTAAATGTCTATGTGTAAATATTTAAATCACGGAAATCGTGAATGTGGGTGTAATTTTTTTTATTTGAGTTGGGTTTGCTCTTGACTCTAGTCTAGGTCATAGATGACAGAGATAAAGTCGACGATGGTGCGAGCTTGCCCAGAAGAAGCCTGTTCACTGTAATTTTGAAGAGATTAGGGTTGTATGCGTTCGGAAACACAGACGCAGACTCAAACTCCTTTGCTGTGCGCATTATAAAAGACGTTTGGAAACGTTTAGTGCGAATTGGTGGTACTTATAAAATGTTCACCTGTGGTTTACCGTGTTATATGGATATCGTAAACAATCTATACTACTAAATTTACTCTTCTGAATCCGTGATTATTTTCATAATTCACCGGTTGTATTTCAGTACGGTTCTAGGATTTCGTGTCTACGGAACTATGCCTCCGCCGGCCGTGTGACTGTAAGCCTCATAAACCGTTATCCGGCCATTTTTTATTTTCTTCGTCAGTTCAATTTCACCGAATGTTACTTTCTAAATGCAAATTTTCGTTGAAAATACCAAAATCGCTTCATGTATGTCTACTTACTACAACGAACTAGGCTAGGCAACCAAGCTAATTAAGCAATGTGGCTGCGAGAACTAAAATATTTTTCTCGTCTTCAATTCCTCATGGATCCCATCATCAGAACCGGATTTTTTATGTGTAAGTTAATCCTTTCAAATAAAACATGAATTGTCAAATCGCATGATAAATAACGATGATCTGAGGTAACAAACATAAAAATACAACTGAATTAAGAACCTCCTCCCTTATATCTTATCAACAAGACTTCTTCGCGTCTACAATAAACAAAACTTGAAATAAATGAAACAATTAACTCTTAAACGTTTTATTCTTTACTGAGTGCAGAATTCTGAAAACTCGTGAAAATGTGCAATTGTTGCCTTTATGATTCACAGGTAAATAACTTGCAGCGCTGTGAAAGCTGTCCGCGAAACTGTTATCAAAACTACTGGAAAATATTAAAGTAATATAGGAACATTATGAGTCTTATTAATTTTTGTTTTCGTTTCAAGCTCGTGGCTAAAGGATAACAGCCGCACGGGTCGATCTTTAAGGTTAAACAACACTTGCCAAGGTTGGTCTGTGGATGGGTGACCATCTTAACATAACAGTTTCCTCCGTGTCTCGGAAAGTAAGTTAAGACGTTGGTCTTGGCTGTCATTTGTAGATCTTTGGTAGTCGTTACGGATTGTCAGAAGCCAGTAAATCTGACTTCAGTCTTGCGAAGAACTACCGTGTTACCCAGTTAATGGGTTGTGGAGGTCTGGTAGGCAGCCGCTCCACGTAAAATACGGGTATTCAGATGAATCCGGTTTGACTGGAAACCGACCTTTATTTAGTTGGGGAAAGGCTAGCTGATGAGGCAGGGCCGTGATCGGGATGCATCTAGGCCGTGGTCACACACGTCCCGGGCACGGCCCAGACACAGACGTGTGTGAATGAGTTCAAATAAGTGTGTGAAAATGAAAGCACCGATATTGTTTTGAGCTCTGGACGAACCACGGCGGATATGTATAGATCAACCTATATGAGTACAAAATAAAAATAAATGCGTTTTAACAATGAAACGATTTTTTTGAAATTGGTTACAGTAATATGTCCATTAATTTGAAGAACCCAATACTCATAGCTTCGGATTAAATCCACATTCAAAGTTCTCACCCACTTTTAAAGCGACGGTTACAGGCTGGTGCTGGGGGTGAATACATATCGTCCTAATGCCCCAAATGTCAGTCACGCTTGCACACTGCACCCTCATACTGACGGACGACGGACTAATGACCAGCTGCTGTCGTTACCGCCATTTTGGTTGCTTGCCTATATGCCAAAAGAATGATGGTAAAATCCTACATCTTCATCACCATTTAGCTAGCACACTTCTACTGCTAGAAAGTCTCCCACAAGGGTGGTCATAACAACGGACTCATACGTATAAGCTACCGACCGCGGCTCCGCCCGCGTGAATGCCAAAATTTGTCCCAAGGGAACATACTCCCGGAATAAAAAGTATTCTGTGTGTTATTCTAGACCATCTACCTTTATGCCATTTCATCAAAATGCGTTCAGACGTTCTGACATGATTGTGTAACAAACATCCATTCATACATCCAAACTTTCGTATTTATAATATTAGTAGAGAAGTATAGATTCAAGCAAGCCTGGACTGTCCTGCTGCGGGGCAATGGCCTCCCTCAACTCTTTCAGGTTTTGCGCCACTTCTTCTCGTTCCTAAGAAAGACATTCCATCTGTCGCGCCATCTCCTTCGTGGTACTTCGTGGTAGCTAAAAAAAAAACAAAAGTGTGTGTGTCAAGTCCGACTGGAGTTTACTCCTTAAGAACTATTATTGTATAGATTGTGTGAAAAGACAACGTTGCGCAAAGGAACGTAACGCCTCACTTTTAGTTAACGCTAGGTTTTACTCCTCATAAAATGTTCATACCGCGGGCTAAATATGAAAATCGTTTCTTAAGGAGTAAACTCCAAAAACTAATTTGAAAAGTCTTAAAACGACGTAATAAGGGCTTAATTATTTAGTTTAACATACTATTGATCTTACCTCCTAACTTACTGACTGAAATAACGTCAAAACCCCTGTATCTTTCAGCTACATATTTATTCCGGAAATCCATTACCCCAGTACATTCTTATCCAGAATCTATAGCTACACGGAACACAGCGAACTCGGAAATATCTCATCATAATCTTATTACAACGAACTTAGCAAAGTAGGTTGCAACGATAGCGTATATACTATATATCTTAAGGCTGCACTTCCACACAGACTTGTGCGAAGAAAAACAAACTCAGGTAGCACAAGCTAAGTGTTAAGTTAAAACCCTAACTAAGCACTTACTTACGTACTTACGTCCATTCGACGTAAACTTGAAAGCCACTGCTTTATATTTCGAAAGCGTCTTAGCACGCCACTTGTCATTCCGAGGCGCGAATATGGATTCAAAGGACATTTAAACAGTTTTATGATGACCGTAAACATTTGAGAGAAAGTTATCTCACTTAGTTCACGCAGTCGTTTACGTAAACGTAAAATATGAAGGAAGCATCCGAAATAAAGGTGCAACATAAAAGTGGGCCAATGATAACAATATACTGAATCGTAAAAAATTTACAAGCCCTTATAAAAGTTTTATATTGTTTACGATCATCTCGTAGCTAGAATTTTATCTGAGTTTTAAAACGTAACAAAAGATGCTTTTTTATAGGTGACAGTATAAAATTGTTTGGTGGTACCTGTGTGTCGCTTACACGCGGTCTAAGATGTAACGGTATTTTTACTTTTCCTGTAACATCGTAAAATCAAAATAAATAAAACAGAAAGAAAGCAATTCTGATATTTATTGCAACGTACGAAAAACATGTTTAAAATATGGCCGTATTTTTCTTCTTTCACATACATTTCACTTTTATCTTTCCTTATTTTAATGTCAGCTAACATGTGCTTCAGGAATTGGGCTAGTTTTCACATTTTTGAAATAGGTGTTAAAATCATTATTGTTTTATAAGACCGTAAAAAACGAATGTATTTCGAAAAATTCGTTCCAAACTCAGAGCTAAATGCTGAATGAACACTGTCTTTCTTTTGATCTTTTTTAGAGTTATTCTTTCATTGGTGGTACCTTCGTCAAATAATGCCACTCAGGCATAGCTGCTGTACCTATATGCTAATGAAATTAATTCTGCAATTACTTTATGTCTCTTTAATTTACTCAGTCCATTTTGCCATTGACCGCGGCACACAAAGTATATATGTACATATAACGTATGTCCCACCACATTTTAGCATCATCGGCAATATGAATTTAATGAACGATAATAAGTTCATCAAATTATTTTAACTTAATATATATTTTGTTGCTCCATGACATAGGATATTACGAGCAATTGAATTAGTTTATAACAATAATTTTGGTATAGGAAACGAAAATTTGAAAAATCATTTGGAACGTCGGAATGCTCCATAACTGAAGTAGCGAATGTTGGAAATCATCGCGGCCAAGGAACGCAAAAGACTGTAGAAGAAACACGGATGGGTTTTAGCGGATGTTGTAGTAAAAAAAGCTAGGCTGAGGTGGGATTGGGCCGGCCACGTCGCAAGAATGCACCCGGAAAAATACAACCGAAAGATCCAAAAACGGTTTTCGGTTGTATCTCAAATTTAATGTAAAGCGAGATTTACAAGAAATTAATTTCAATGTATAATATTTAGTTACAATGTATCAATGTCAATGGATAAAAGTATCAAAACGTCAACGTGACTGCCAAAGAGAAAGGAACCAAAGGCAAAAATGTGAAGGCCAATTTTCGTAATTCGCAGCGTCAATCAATGTCAAACACTTGTTAAAATTTAGGCATTTGGAGACGTCTTTGACAGTTCGCTGAGAATGCTCCTTAACAATTGAACGCGATTGTCACGTATACAAGACAAGCAAGCGCGTGCCCTGTACGCCAAACGTCACAAATATGTGACAAAAAGTACGGCGAATTTTTGGCTTGGCGTCGGAGGCACGCCGATGCGTTTATGCTCTGGCCTTCAAAAGGTTAAAAATACGAGAATTATGATGCATGGAACTAGTTAGTGCATTTCGCCATACTATGACCATGTTTTTGTCTCGTTTGGAAACGCCACAACTGCTCAGTTCAAGCAATTTGTGCCTATCATCCTATACTCCCATCTACCTAACTTAATCCTGTAATCTATAACTAAGTCAGTGGATGACCTAATTCGGTGACTACAAGACAGATACGGTTTGCATCATCAGTAACCCAATGACAGTGCTTTCATGGAAATAGACCTACATACATACATCATCCTCCATAGCGATAGCAGAAAATTCAGCCGTGGCTGACATGGCGGTCGGCCACGCTGAATTTAGAGGCTAATCGGATGACCCCAATCCCTTACCTAGAAACTAATGAAGTTGGCAAGTCCATAAAATTAAGGAGAAACGATGACGTTTTTGAGGGGCAAGCTTTAGGCTATACCCGCAGCAATTGTGCATTTTTTTGGGATTAAGAGGAGCCCATGTCAATCGGATCAGTAGTTCCATTTACAAACATAAACTAATAATTGTTCCTCTTTATTTAAGATTAGCGTACGTCACGCGGGTGAAGCCGCGTGACGTACGCTAATCTTAAATAAAATAAAATAATAATATTAAAATAATAATGTTTATTGATCCAATTACTTCTAATTACACACAATAGCTAAGCAATCTAGAATTATAGGTACGTAGTTAATCTGTGATCAAAATCTTGTGTACTGTACAAAATTGTTGTGTATTTTAAACTATGGGTTTTAGTTGAAACCTCAGAACCCCAAACTAGGCAAGGAATGCCTGTATTTTGGTAAATCAAAAAAAAATTGTAAGGTCTATTAGAAAAATGGTGATGAAATGCCTATTGATATTATACCAGGTATCAGAATTAACGCATTACCTGAAAAGGTTTATTCTGTTACACGTTGTATTTAAATCATACCTCTCTATGTTTTAATACTTTTTAACGCTTCCCTATTTTACCCACACAACTTTTTTAAAAGTGTTTACGGTAGATGCATTGTATAATATCAGTTTCCTCTCACTCAACTACCAAGAAAACATGACCAACAGTAGATTAATTGTAGCAAACTAAGCTAATAACTTGAGAGAATACGTTTACCTGAAGTTGGCGCCGGCTGGAGTGACTACTTGCGGTTTATTGCAAACTTCAGGCCGTGCGTTATTGTAACGTCTTACCTCTTCAGCTATTGTTATACTTTAGTACTTACTTATTAAAGCTACTCGACCAACTTGTCCGTAGTTTGGTTTAATTCCGTTATTGTAATACATACACGACATTCACTTACCACCTGTATGTGTACATTACGGATTGCAATTAACATTTTGAGATTTGTGATTACATAGTTTATTACAGGCATTTGAAAGCAGCGAATCTATTCGGGAAAGCAACCTTGGCGGAGAATATTTTCTTTTTAGGGTTTTATGCGTCTGAATGAAATAACGGTACCCTTATAGGATCACTCGTGTGTCTGTCTGTCCGTCTGTCACAGCTGATGTCCTCCGAATCCAATAGGTAAAAGGTCGAAAGTAATTTATGAAAATTGAGATTAATTTAAAATTTCGAAAAAAGTATAGAAAGTAGGTTATCTCTTATGGATTACTGGATTACTATAAGAAGTATTTTGTTTTAAACACCATGTTAAAAATAATATATGATTTGCTTGGAACCCACTGCACGCGAGCCCAACTCTACTTGGCTGGTACCGATCTCTCTCATACCTACAGATATTTAAATAATTTAATTGAAAAACCCATTCTTCATTTTATTGTTCAGGCAATCACTGTCCATTCCGGGTTGCCTGGAAAAGATCGCGGAATGCGATAAGCCTGCCCGTCGTTTGTTTTGTAAGGTTTAATGTCTTTTTGTAATGTTTTTTCTGGTGTTAAAGTATGTATAAATCAATAAACAAAACTTCATATAATCACGAATTTAGTACATTTTATTTTTCACTCTATACTGTCCCACTGCTGGGCAAAAGCCTACCTAAATTCTTCAAGGTATTGTTTTGCCGAGCCACCTAGAACCAGCCAGATAGGTAGGCGTATAGAGCGTCTCGCGGTGTCAATGGCGCCGTCCATCCTCAGGCCCCACTTTGTGCAGATGATTGCCCAGCGATCACTGTACATGCGGCTAACGTGACCGGCCCAATCCCATTTTAGGCTTCCTGTATACGACGCCGGAACCGCACCGGCGCCGGACCGCAATACTGTGTATTCACATCAAAATCGCATCACCACCATGCCGTAGCCGCATCGCAGCCGCACCGTCGCCGCGTAAAAACCGTATTGTATCCGCGTTTATTAATAAAGCAGCGATCACAGTTCAGTATAACATTGTCGGTGTAACTGTACAGACTTCACTGTTATTCGTATCTATATAATGTTAACATTAAGTAAAAAAAAGAAAGTGTTACTCACTTATTTGATCTTCCAGCAACGGCAAGAGCAAATTACTAAACGCAGAAGAAGATTTTGGGTACACCCTGTTTTATCCTTTAGGGAGGATAAGGGTGAATTTCATGTACTTTTTGAAGAGTTAAGAAATTATGAAGAAAAATTTTATGAATATCTCAGAATGAGTGTAAGAACTTTTGATGCACTGTTGAACATTTTACGAAGCAAAATTCAACATCAAGATACCAATATGCGACCTAGCATTTCTCCTGCAGAAAGACTGGTGGTCACCTTAAGGTAAGTAAAATACATTTAATTAGAACATATTTATTCAAGAAGATGCCAGATGTACGTATCTAATTATTATGAATTTTAATAAACTTAAAAATATAACACGTAAATTCAGTTTAATTCTGCAAAATTCAAATCAAAAGTAGATCCATCGGGGCTCATTGCATTATCTGTCAAAGAATTGGTTCCACTATAGTTTGAATTTTGGGTCTCTGGTCGTCTAGTAAAGGTCGATTCATTTGCGACAGCAGTACGATTTCCGTAAGAAGGAGAGGATTGCATTTCGGCGTTGTAGTCATAGGAACTTGGTTGTCCTATACGATGAGTGGTAGGTGCATTAGTAATTGGAGTACTATATTGGTAATCATAATGAGCATTTGTAATTCTGTTTTTGTTTTGTATATTTCGTATTATGGACATTACTTGAAACTGAAATTCTACCACATCAGCGTCACAGAAATTGTCTACAGTTGCTGCAATGCTTTTAAAAAAACACATTGAGCGGCTCTCATCTTCATTTTCAACTTTATCAATAAACTTCAACATCCTTTCGTCGACTGCGCTTGTTATTGATGTAGTGCGTGGTTTCTTTGGGGCTGAAGAATCATTATTATTAATTTGGCGGAACATGTTTGAACCCGTTTCCCTTGTAGTAACAATTTTCTTTAAAAATTGCATGTTATCGTAATACACGTATTTGTGAACGGTGTTTCTTAGCACCTGATCCTGACTTGTATTCGTTGAGTTTTTTTTCGTATTTCATCCACGAATCTCTCATATTTCGCCATTTATTTAATAATAATTTACCTGAAAAAAACGGTATTATTAATGTATTTTTTATCTTTACAGATACCTTGCAACTGGAAACTCAATGGCTGATTTAGAAAAATAGCTCAAGATTTTGAAAATATCGCTAATTTTCCGCACTGCCTTGGCGCCGTAGATGGAAAACATATCAGACTCATAAAGCCACATAAAAGTGGATCAATGTTTCTAAATTACAAGCACTTCTTTTCTATCGTCCTTATGGCTGTAGTTGACACAAATTATAATTTTATATTCATTGACGTCGGAGCTTATGGCAAAGACTGTGATTCAAGGATTTTTAAAGAAACAGCATTTTGGCGAGGTCTAATAAATAACACGCTTAATTTACCACGACCTCAGACTTTGCCCAATACTAATTTGGATTTACCCTATATATTTGTGGGTGATGAAGCATTCGCCTTACATTGTAATTTACTACGACCATTTAGTGGTCAACAACTTGATGCGACTAAATCAGTTTTTAATTATCGGTTAACCAGAGCTCGAAGATATGTAGAATGTGCATTTGGAATAATGTCCAAAAAGTGGCAAATTTTTAATCGCCCTTTAGATGTGTCACTCAATTTGGCCATAGATATAGTAAAATCATGCTGCGTATTACAGAATTTTATTCATAAATACGAGAATATCAACGACATAATAAATACGACTAACTCGGAGTTTAGTACTTTCCGAAGTTCCAATAGTCTACGGACTGATCTGAATGAAACGGCAAACGCAGTTCGTAACAGATTTGCTGAATACTTTATGTCTGAACAAGGACGAGTATCATGGCAAAATATATATTCATAATAAGTAGGTATATATTCATATATTCCATGAGGACTATGTAGGCATCTACACTGTTACGATTAAATAAAATAAATGCAACTCACCATATTCGTTTTTTTCTTTATCGGACAAAGTTTCAAATTTCTCATTTAAAATTACACAAATCTCTTGCCATGCTTTTATATTTTTTCTTTTATCTTTATAAGATTCACTTGTCTTATCCCATAATACCTCCCTTTCCTGCACTAAATTAATCAGTAACTCATAATCAAACTCCTCCATGTTAATAAAATGCCTGAAGACACACGTGTGGACATCTGCGCGGGCGACCTGTCACTGAGCGTCGTGTAATGTCTACAAAATGGCGGCGCTCTGGCGGTCCGGCGCCGACGCGGCCGCGGTGCAGCGGCGGCACGGCCCATGAGCAATTATCATTCGTATACATATAATTGCGGTACGGCACCGGTGCGGTTCCGGCGTCGTATACAGGAAGCCTCAGTCTGCTCACCTTTTTTCCTCTGTCTATTAATCACCATGATCTGTAATGTATTATTTCCATTCCAACAACAAACTTCTTCTATATTCAAAAACAAAACAAAAGATCCACAAACAGCCATAAACTCCCAACAAAAAACCAATACACAATAAATTAATATAAACACAATACAATACGTTCCACACAACGTTTTTACAGAGGATATTACGTGTAACTCGACGACAACGGCACGCGTCGCACATGATTAATGTTGCGGGATGCAAACGCTAGATGTCAGTGCGGTCGTATACGGAGCTGTACAGTTATAGCTGACGGCCGGATGTGTTATTATGTTTTGATGGGGGGCTTGAGTTATGAGCGGTTATAGCTTTAAATTGGACACTATTTATTCATCATTCGAAAGAATACCGAAAGACGTCCACTGTTGGAAATTGGCCTCTCACAAGTGTCGCTACATCTACCAGTCCTGTGCGACTCGCATCCAGCAGAGCCCCGCGCCCTTCACCAGGTCATCTTGTGGTAGGCCTTCCAAAGCTGGTCTTCCGGTACCCGGTTACCACTCCAGAAGCTTTAGATCCCGTCGATCACTGTTACGCGAGGAATGTCCTGCCCTCACGACGCTGGATGCGGGACGCACAGGACCGATCGTTGTGCGACTCTTGCTTATGTACATCAGAGGATGTCTTAAATGATGATTAATGGCGAGATCTTTCAATCAATCTACCTAGTCTTTTCCCAAATATGATAGTAGAGGAGACGTGGAAGATCGACCTTCACCCAACAGAAAACCAAGTGGGATATAGTTTATATTTTTTATGGATTTGAAAACACGCCTATGATAGCTTGCCTATCAAAAATTGTTTGCAGAGGCGCGTAAGAGCCTCAGTACCCATGTAATGAGTGGTCACCCATCCACTGATAGACATCAGAAAAGG
The DNA here is from genome assembly GCA_905163435.1 of Mamestra brassicae. Classification (NCBI taxonomy): domain Eukaryota; kingdom Metazoa; phylum Arthropoda; class Insecta; order Lepidoptera; family Noctuidae; genus Mamestra; species Mamestra brassicae. The sequence goes on along the minus strand of LR991009.1, from coordinate 7,416,000 downwards.
TTGCAAAATTGCTTAACTTATAGCTCGAACTGACACAAGAGAAGAAGAAGGATCAAGTACCTAAATATCAATCTCTATGTCAACCTTTGGGTTAAAAAGACTACACTGTGGTAGGTTTAAAACAAATAGAAATAAATCATAATCATTTCGCTGAAATCCAGCTTTCGGAGTGAATCGCGTACTCATTATTAACATTGATTGTCAGAATATTCTGACTACTACCGTTACTACCTCTAAGTCTACGAATATTGTTCTTGAGTTATGTAGGTACTTATTACTTTTAGTTATCAATCTCATCATCATATCAGCCGAAAGACGTCCACTGCAGGACATAGACCTCCCCCAAAGGGGAAGTTTGCCATAATCGCCATGCTTGATAGGCGGGTTGGCGATCGCAGTGTAGCTGTTGCAATGCACAGAGAATGCTGCTGCCCATTCTCTGGTGAGTCCCTTAGTCGCCTCTTCACCCACGAGAAGAGATGGGATGGTGCTATTCTTTTACGTCCGACACCATACAGAACTCTGTCACCATACAACAATATAGTTTCCTCAATTTACCTGTGTGTCTAACCGGGACCAACAAACGAAAGTGGACGGAAGGGTCTCGACTACATATTTAGACCAACTTTGCCCGCGACTTCGTACGCGCATATCCCGGTTTTCTCGTTCTCGTAAAGCCTATAACCTTCCTCGTGAATGTGGCTATCATATACAAAAATAACTTTCCAAATCTGACTGGTAGTTCCAGAGATTAGCGCGTTCAAACTAACAAACTGTTCAGCTTTATTATATATAAGGTCCCATTAAAATAGGTGGACAAATTTCAACACAGCGTTCAGTACGTCTAACCAGAGATATCCAAGCAAAAAAATACTGATTAAAGTGATTTTATTTTGACTTAAAATATTTTTTATCATTTTTAGTGCATTTTCGTTAGCTGATGTTTTTTCTTGTATCTAGTATCTATCTAGTATCTTGTATGTAGTATCTTAAGCATTTTTCTTCTTATTATTTTTTACCATTGTCCTTATTTTGGTGGTCTGAACGTTTTACAAAAGTTTGTCCATCTATTTTGATAGGACCTTAAAGATAAATAACTAATCATAATCATTGTATTATCAGGCAACTGAGGCCCATAGATAAAATACACAAAATTATCTTAAACAATAATAAACTAATACATATGAATAAACCTTATTAAACACTAGGTACACTAGAACTGCCGGGGTTGCGGAATTTGTTCGAAAGAGTCACCGCGGCCCTGGAACGCAAAGGGCTTTAGAAGGAACACGGATGGGTTTTAATCAGTAAGAGTCTGACACGCCCTTTCGCTCCACCCAGAGCGGAAGAAGTCATTTGATGATTTCCCATCCTTAAAAAAAAACGTTGTCTGCGTCGTGTGTCGCTGCGTGGTATCGCGTAGTTAATGATCACCCATCTACAGAAAGCACTACGAAGAGTTGTTTATTTCATCAAAAGAGACCAACATAAAATCAACAACCCGTACCAACAATACGTAGACTTTCGATACATTTCTAAAAATAACCTCATAATCATCCAACACAATTTTGCTATTAACAATGTCGTAACTCTCATAATAAATCAGTACATAAGTGGTTTATTTAAGTAATACATAACTCTAGCCCTTATCTACGCCAATATTCAGTATCGGCCCTATATCATTTGTTTACATTATGTATTATGTGTTTACTTATCCGCTATTATCATAGGTTTATTGATATCCAATTTTATCGGATATTGGCGTATAATTTGTTAAGCAAACTAGTTTTTGGATATGATTAGTTGTATAAATATCTTCTTAGTAAATAGGTTTCTTATAGCAGAATGAGATATTCCCGGGAAAATGAGGTCAAACTTGTCCCGACTGATCGTGTCTTTATAAAATCTCTAAGGGCCGATTTTTCTAAATCTGATAACATTTACCTGAGGAATAAAAACGTTGGTTTGACAGGTTATGTGTAGAAAGTATGTCAAACGGCCATATTTATTCTGTAGTTGAAAAATATCTGACTATTGAATAACTTGCCCTGAATAGTATAAAACACCTCTACGCTAAACGCTCTACCTCTGTCTATTAACTAAAAGAAATAGCACTAAATGAAGAAGGCGTGTGACGAGTTATATATGCCACGGGATAATTGCAGACGCCGTAAGATTATAAAATATGGCGTAATAAAGCAAACTTTTTTTTTTCAATAAGACTCGGATATATTTGAAACGGTTGAATTTGGATAGGATTCATTGTATTCAAAATGATTTGTTAACAATATATCGAGAAATTATAATCTAATAAAGATTTATTGCATCTTTCGGAGTTTGTAATTGTCCGATGACATCTGAATTATAGTTTGGAACTCCGAAACCTAGTTGACCTTTCATTTTGTATAATTAATTATTCACCGCTGCCTTCATATCGGTGAAGGAAAAAAAATCCCTAGAATTCGAAATCGTGCCATCCGCCCACACTGGGCCGTGTGGTGCATTAATCCATTCAAGTCAAAAAGAGGAGACTTGTCTCCCAGCAGTGGGAAAGGCCGATCATTATTCGTATGCTTCATCATCATCATCGACGTCCACTACTGGACATAGGCCTCCCCCAAAGGCTAAGGTGTTGGCGATCGCAGTGAAGCTATTGCTCTGCAGAAAGAATGCTGCTGCCCATTCTCTGTTCTTATGCTTATTAAAAGTAAAAAAAAAACTTAATCCAAGGCCGATCGTTTTTGAATGAGAATCGTGAACTAATTAAGACATAGACATGATACAATTGAACCCTTACAGCCAAAATTGGAATCAAATTACAATAATTGCCGACAAATGATGTATTGGTATGAATAAAACCCTTCAAAATAACCAAGTCATTGTGACTTGGTATTCTAAATATGGAACTGGCACAAGTTCTATTATTTTCCAAAGTATTGAGTGAAACTTTTACTAACAAGTGAAGTATTACTAACAAAGCATTTTGCATCAATATAACATCAAGCTTAGGTTTCCTGGGGTGTTTGGCAGAGGTTTAAACATTCAACTGAAAAAAAAAGCTCTCTTATCGTTTATTTCATTAAACAACTTCAAAAGGAAACACCTACTATGGTTTCAGTTAATTCATAAGAAAACTACAGTCTGTTCACAATTATTTTACCTCTGATGTTGTATAAGAGTGACCGTTATTCTCATAGCCATAAGGTTGCTGTCAGAGGTAAAATATTTGTGATCGTACTGTAGTTTTCATATGACAGCTAGTATATTCGCAGCGCTACGCCGTAGCAATTTCGTAGCACGACCACTGTCGACCGCTACACGTAGCGCCCGGGCCGGCGACCGCTACGCCGCCCGGGCCGTCGCCAAATGCCTGGGCCGGCAACCCGCCAAACGCTTCACCTAAATTGCATAGTTCAGTGTCTTTATTATTATGTTCCTTCCTTTGGGCTAAGTTCACTTAAATTATCTTGATGATAGCAAAACAAGTCAAAGACCACATAGAGACGCAGAAAAAAAACATAACACACATTTTGTTTAGGTTTGTTATAATTCTAGTTGATAACTTATTAATCTTTAAGTGTTTCTGTGCGTCTTTTCTGGCAGAATAAACTGATTTTCTTTCTTTTCGTTATAAGTTTATTTGGCACAAAATATATTCTAGAACCGAAAAAACTTAACTGACACAAGATTTTTAAAATTTTATGTGTACAATATAGAATACGAATGTTTGCTATGGTCGACACCAGATAAATGTGCAATAAAGTACACGCGCGAATTTTAAAAAAATCCGTAAAGGATACGCACGGCGCTGTACAACGAGGAGTGTGGTAAAATAGGTACTTAGATGAGAGTACCTGTTTTACGCACGTTCCATTGTATAGTACGTAATTTTTTACTTTTGAACAATGTATTCAGGCTTCGTAAATGCATTTTTTGAGCAAATGTTTTGAAAATAAGTATTACCTGCCTTCTTTTCGTCTGATAATACTTTTTCATTCATAACCTAGTGAATGAATCAATGAATAAAATTTAAATGAATAATAATGATTCTAAAGACTTGAAGACTTCGTATCGGGACCACTACTCGTGTAGAAAAGTTATTTTAGTGCACCCCTTATAAATAATAAATGAATGAATGCCATTAATCACTGAAGACTATTAAGGGCGCGTCATTTTTGCGATGGATGCCCCATTTTTTCGGTCACGGAGCTTATCCGATGTCACTTGTCGTCAATGGATCACTATTTTGTAGGCTTTTAACATTCAAGCTTATTATTATTACGCTTTTTTCTGAAGAGAAACAACATATTTTTTTGGTAACTGCACCCTAATCGCGTAACAAATTTCATTTAACAACCCAATCACACAATCCAATTATAATAATAATAATAATAAAGCCTTTATTTTCCTTCACCTAGGTTAACAATTTACATATTATGTGTTCAAATATTTGTATGAATATTAACTTTACTTTAAAAAACTGTTAACACTTTTACATGCTTTTATTATATTTTTCTTTGCCGTTGTTTGTGTCATTTACGTTACATATTATGTGTTCAAATAGTTGTATGAATATTAACTTAACTTTAAAAAAAAAATTACACTTTTACATGTTTTTATCATGTTTTTCTTTGCCGTTGTTTGTGTTTATTTGCGCTAATTTCTTGGATAGGAACCCCTATTTGGGTACAGGCCTCCTCCAGTTTGCTCCAGTTTTCTCTGCCTTTTGCTAGTTCAATCCACTCTTTTCCCGCTGTAGCTATGATGTCGTCGCTCCATCGGATTTGATGAGAAAGCACATCAAATCCAATATAACATGAACAAATAAATCGTGTTGGTCCCGTCTGTCATTTGTACATCTTTGAGTATCGTTTGAGAGAGTCTCAAGCCAGAAAATTTGACAACAGTCTTGCCAAGGGGTATCGTTTACCAAGTTACTCGTCTTCCCAAGTTACTCAGTTGTGAAGGTCAGAAAACTGCCTATCTGACCTTCATAACCCAATATCTTACTTGCTTACTCCATGTAAAATACTGGTACTCAGCTGTACCCTTTAAGACTGGAAGCCGACCCCAACATAGATGGGAAAAGACTAGGCTAAATAAATACTATTTAAAAATATAGTTAAAACAAACTGAAAACTGTTACATGTACTACAATCTGATTTTTTAACCGACTTTAAAAAAAGGAGAAGATTCTCAATTTGGTTGTAATTTTTTTTTCAACTATTCAAATTCATAATTCAAATCAAAAGTATCAACTGTCCAACTCAACTATTCAAATTAGGCTGAGCGCCAGCACTTTTTGAACCTCAACGTTTTATATTTATATAAAACTTTTTTACAAAAAAATACAACCGACTTCCAAATAAAAAAAATACGGTGTTTTCGGTTGTTACCTCGTATTTTAACACCGACTTCCGAAATTAAAGTAATTTTATACTTTGTTCTGTTTTTTTTATTCGGAAGTCGGTTGTATTTTTTGTAAAAAAAAAATATAAATAAAGATTATTATTATGAATGTCAAAACAATTCCGCCTAGAACGCAACAGTACCTACCCAAAACCATATTTTAATCCCAAACAAAATACTCCAAGATATCACAAAAAAGTCCTCCAAAAAATCATTACGTCACCCCAAAGAGGGTGCTAAGTCCCCAGATATAAAACGCTAAATATTTTTCCATTTTACGTAAGTATATTTGTTTGGTAACTCATAAAACTTGACTTAGGAGCCAACTAGTCTTGAGACATATTGCCCTCGCCTGATATTGGAAATCTGAGTTGTATGCACCCCATATTTGAGGATCACTCGAGTCGGTATGAAAACCCCGCCAAATTGAAAGGTAGGAAACTACTGACACGGTCCAAGATTGCAACTGCGATTTGATTTTGAAGTGTTAAGTGTTGTGTAAGTAGTTGTTTGAGTTTGAAAAGGATTTTGACATTATTAAGTAGGTATGATTCGAAAAAGTATCGGATTTTCTTTGCCTCGTCTTATCTGTGAATGCGAAAATAAAAAAAAAAAATGTAATGTTATGAAAACTTTATTTTGTGTGATGTCAAGTTGAGTTTTTGTCAACACGTCGTCGACTCGAAAACTTGTCAAATTTTGATACTTATGTAAAGTTTGACACGTTCTCAACTCGAAATATAGAAACCTTGATATTCTTGATAAACTTGATATTCTATGTATGTCAACAGAAAAAAAAAACTTTTTATAAACTGTGCAGTCACAGCTATTTGATAACTAATTTTGAAATAATAATTTTATATATTGCAAACAATACTCCTCCTTCTAATGTGTTTTTATAATTTTAACAATTACTTGTTTGTTCACGTAATAATACACTGAGTTTAATAACTCTACTAGGGCCTATATTTACGACACATTAACAAAAATTACACAAATAACAGAAAAATACACGAACACCCAAAAAAGGTGGTAATGCAAAATGAATGGCACACCAGTCACGTGATACACTGTTCAGAGTTATGAATAATTTAGCCATTATAGCACTCCCAATTTCCTGGCACAGAAATAATGTTATTTTTGATTACAATATCAAGTTCCCGTTTGCGATCTCCTACAGATACCTGGTAAAGGTAGAAAGAAAACCCGCGTAGGGAAAAGTTATCATAATTTTAGCTCTGCAATTATAAGTGGTGTTTTAGGGCTCACTCAAATTGTGGGAAATATGAACTCAGTTTTTGCTATTAAAACTGGCCAAATACGAGTCGGACTCGCGTGTGAAGGGTTAAATGCAGGTCAGTTATTGAAATATTAACGTTTAAAAACCGTTTAAATTTCATTTCATTCACCAGCTAATCAAACTAGCCTAGTCGAATCTTTAGCCTTAATTTATCTTATTTCAGGATTATCTACAGAACTTGGCCCATTAAGATCTCAATTCGTTTGTTAACATTGAACTTGGCTCCCATTTTCACATTTATGTTTTTGATTGGATATGTATTTCTGGAACAATGTTACGCAACTTTTATTTTTGAATGATTATTTGTCTATTGAAGAACACACATTTTGTTAAAATCTAACTAATTTTATGGTAATAAAATTCTTTAGATTTTAACAGGTTAGGTTACAGGTTACCTACACAGGTAAGGTTATGTTTTACAGGTTTTTGCAGGATTTTAGTAGGTATACTGCATACAAAATCATATCCAGGCAATAAATATACGGCATTGTAGGAGTTAAATCTGTAGTAATTCCCCATCTCAAATCAGTTTTACCATTTTAGAATCTATAATTTTTCATGTGAATAGAAATCTTGACGTTCAAGAGTTAGTGGACCATTTGAAAAAAAATATTTCACTGAAAAACTCGTGTTCATTTCACAAACAAACAAAGAATGTTATTTCATACAAACTCAGCACATAAAATCATTACAACAACATGAAAACCAACAATAACATGACAGAAGAGAAACCCGTCCATATTTGGCTTTTAATAAATTTCATTAAAACCGCCGCTCTTGGCTTCAGTCAATTAAAATATGAAAAGCATGGACGCCCCTAATTGTGCACAATATGTACCTACCTTTATTTACATGGAGAAGCGAGCTGAGTAAAATTATAATTTGTTTCATGTTTGCGCACTTTACTTTGTGCAATTTGTTTGAAAGTGGTGAGGGAAACAGGGTGAGGACACCGATGTATAAATCAAAAACCCAACCGCAAAAAACGACTAAAAAAATCCAAAGAATTCACTTTTTATTCAAATCTATGCAGTATTGGAAGAAAACAATCTTAAGACGAATCCAATGATACAAAATTGTTTAAATCTATCCAGCTGTTTAAGCTAGTAGGCTAAAGATAAATAAATAAATACATTCATGCTCTCGAAAAACATAACCCTCCTTCTGGGGCAGTCGGGTGAAAATTTGTGGTTGATGACAAATGTCGAGAATGGACTGAGCTCATCTTCGTACATCACGTCTCCAGGTTTTGCGGTCTACTGCTTTGTGATCGCATATGTTGCTTTCAACAGCCTTCTTTATTGCGTCTGACCATCTTGCCGGTGTTCTGAGCGCGTTTACTTTCCTCCCGGCCCAGTCACATGAGTCTTTACAGACTATGCTAAAATAATATGTCGGAATAATCTGACATCACGCTCCTGGTATATTGCAGATAGCCGCATGCTAATGTTGACTTCTTCCAGCGTGAATTAATTCGTTCTCATGGCAGTTCATGGTATAAGTACGAAGAAGTCTACATCAACATCACATTTCGAAAACCTCGATCTTTCTGCTTTAGTGACCTCTAATGTTCTACGTTTCTTCGCCATTTAAAAATACTCATGATCGCTTCTGACACGTGACCCAATAAGAATTCTGGAAAAAGACAGCTACTAGCCGCACAATCACACATACTTACAGTTTTCTGCCATACATGAACAGGGAACGCTCAGTCTATTCTACGTGTCAGTGATTACGACCTGATCCCTCTCATTGAATAAAAAAAGTAGTTTCCATTTAATCGTGGGAATTTGAGAGGGGAGGGCGATTTTAATGACACAACACGAGATATTAGTATGTTAAAGAATGGTATGACAAAACTGTGTGATGGATTAAAAGCAGTTAAAATCTTAAATTTCAGTGTTTTAGTGGATACGAACCGACATAAGTATAAACGCACGTGGGTGGTTGAGAAAATGTCAAACCTTTTCACAAGACGTCATTCATTCATTTCATAACATGTAATTGAAAAGCAATATCGAGTAACAATATTAACTTGATATTAATTTAGGAAATAGACAAGTAATCGAAGTAGAACTTTGTACAATTTCCTTCATCTAACTACCTATGCTAATCAGTTATAGCGAACGTTGTACAGGGTGTCTTACGGCCGGTTTTAATAACGTCTACCTTTAACCAACTGTCAAATTAGCTACCAACAGTAGCTGAAAAATCATGTTTGCCTTTGTAACATGACGTTTCAGAATTTGACAGTTGGTTACAGAGATACATTATTAAACCGGCCGTTATTACATGAAATATGAATGAAATAATTAAGTATTATTTCTCTTTAAAAAAAAAACGTTTATTTAACTACAACACGTCTATTACAGAATAGAGAAAAACCGCCATATTGTTTTTTTTCTATGTTAGAGAGAGAGAGAGACAGACAGTATAAACTACTTCTGTCTCACTCACACCTTATTTCATTGAAACTTTAAGTCTATTTTACAACAGTTTTTTTTTTTAACTTGAACATCCGGTTGCAAGTGGGGTTGGGCATACTTTGTAATTTTGATATGGAGCCGAGATACTGCAATGACAAATGCCCAAGTGTATCAACCAATGTTTTTCAACACGCTTGCATTTCATATGAGAGAAATGCCTCACAGATTTTTTTCGTGTGCCACTCTCTATTGTCAGTGGGGCCTCCTGGCGACCCGCCTGATATTATAGAAACATAATAAATTGACCTTCTTTGTATAAACTTTATTTTTCCAAACACTTCTTCAACACTTCAATGTTCCTTCTATTTGTAACAAAAAGCCACCTTTCTAAGTTCAGTGTAGACTATTCACCGACAAATCCGTCCATTTCCTTAAATCGCTATAAGCCCACAGCCTGTATAATAGGTAACGTTATGTATAACTAGTATACACGTATAAAGCGATAACTTTGAACCGTAGTAATATTGGTTTCCATTAGTTTAGGGTCTTTGAGGCCGCATCCTGGTTCTTCCAAGTGAACTATTTGGTATATTAAATTAGATACAAGTATTAAACATCAATTGGTGCAAACCAGTACTTTGTCGTAGAAACTATGTGAGTTAAATGTGGGTCAAAAGTTTATTTATAACAAGAGGTAGAACTTTTAATGAGATAGATTTTAAAAATCTACTTAGCCCGAGTTTATTACCAAAAAGTTACGCAAACATTTTTTTTATCTTTTACTCGCTACTGTAAATTGAAACCATTATAAATTTTACGTTAAAGAACTCAGTCCAATACAACTCTCCCAGGTTGGAGAGAGACTTATTTCTAACTAGCGGACGTCACGCGGTTTCACCCGCGTAGTTCCCGTTCCCGTGGGAGTATGGGGATAAAATATAGCTTGTTACTTGCTGATAATGTAGCTATCCATTGCTCAAAGATTTTTTTTAATCGGTCCCGTAGTTTTTAAGTTTATTCGTTACATAGAAATCTTTCCTCTTTGTAATATTAGTATAGAAGTATAGATATAGATTATAATATAATAATAATAATAAAGCTTTATTTATTCCATACATGCATTTACAAAAAAATATATAAAATAAAAATTGAAGAATTTGTAAATATATCATTAGTACATTAGTTTACCATTTTTATTACATTTCATTCATAACTGTATCGTTCGTAGTATCTTGGAATACTGCAGTACGATTTGGAGACCTCATTACTCCACGCACATTCTTCGACTGGAGTGAATACAAAAGAGATTCCTCTGGCATCTAGCCTAAGCCAGCGGAAATGCAAAGAAAATACGATCATAATTATGACGCCCGGCTATCTTATTTTAAGATGGTCTCACTGGAGAAACGTAGAACAATCATTGATACAATGTTCTTATATAAGCTACTCCGATTCAAAGTTGACTGTCCCCTATTACTATCCAAGTTTCAGTTTCGGGCTCCTGCTAGACTCCCTCGTGCTCCTATTACTCCTTTACACTCTCTACTCCGCAGAACAATACTTGGTGCAAACTCTGTCGTTCCTCGTCCTTGCAAATTGTTTAATAGTTGCAGCGATCTCGTTTATGTGCATGTCGACTCATATGCCAGGTTTCATAGAGCAATTAATTGTAATGTTTAATATTATTATATTTCTGTTTTGGTGTGTCTTTGTTTGTTTTGTTCTATTGAATTTTTCTTTTATTTTTCATGTTAGTTTTATATTCCAACACGTTATGTTAATTTAAACTTGTTTCTTTTTTGTATTTTAAACTAATTAGACTTAATATTATAGTACAGTGCTTGTGGCACACCTAATATGTTTATGGGGCATGCGGTGCTAACCTATAAGAAATTGTTACACTAACCTTAGATTATAGTTGATAATTACTTTAAATATTTACAGAGTAAACAATTGTTGGTTGGTCAATAAAGGAAAATAATATAAAAATTACACAAGTTAACATGCACTATATAATAATTGTAGTACATAAATAAGACATTTGAAAATATATAATTAATTTCTCATTTAAGTAATTGATAAATGTCCTCAATCAATTCGCAAACTTTCCATGTATCTTATATTCCCTTCGGGTAAAAGCCTCCTCCAAAGAGTTCCAAATGCCTCTATCTTTTGCTGTCTCGATCCAGTTTCTACCCGCAACTGCCACTAATTCATCTTGCCACCTGGTGCATGGTCGGCCTCTGCTCTCTCTGATATAGATTAGTCTGTAAATAATTCTGCCATACATGAATCTTGATTCAAGATTGCTGCCTACCCTAAAATGTGTAAATAAAGGAGCCCTATTCCCCAAAACCCCACTTCCCTATCAAAACAAAACATAACCAATTTAAACCTCAAACTCTAAGACACGCAGAAAATAAATATATTCACGATATCTTCCCGAGTGTCTCCTGCCGAAGTTTAGTCGCCGAACATCTTAGAGGATCTGCTGAACACACTGGGAACTCTTTCAATCAAAATTTAAGTTGATATTGGAAAAGTTTCCGAGATTGATGCGTACGTAACGGTTATACGACCGACTTACCACGTAAAGACAGCGTCCTGGGCTATGCGAAGCTATGGAACACGTTAGGCGAGGAATTTTTCTAAAAATGTCTCGTGGTTAAATAATAATAGCTGCTCGGGCTCAATTTCAAGGTTAAGCAACGCTCATCGAGGTTGTTCCGAGGATGGGTGACCATCAGTTACATACCAACCGGTCGATTCTGTAAACATGTCGAAGTGAAGGCTTGCGTTGGTTGTCTCGTTGAAATAAATGAATGGACTTTGACTTTGACTTTGACAGCTCACCTCATGATCACTTCACCCAAGCCTTCACTTCGACATGTTTACAGAATCGACCGGCGTGTTTTCTCCGTGCCTCGGAAAGCACCGCCGTTGGTCACGGCTTTCAATTAAACATGTTTGACAGTCGTTATGGATAGTCAGAAGGTAGAAAATGTGACACACAGTTACTGTGTTACACAGTTACTGAAGCCTGGCACTAACTTACTTGGAAAAAGCCTAGACAAATTGACTGTCCTGCTTCGCTCTCCAGTAAAATACTGATTGCCCATCTTTAGACAGATCTTGCAAGTCCGTACAACGAGTATTATTATATTTATTGCCATTTTTTAAACGTGTTGTTATTTGAACACATTTTAAAATGACTTGAAAAAGCGGAGGCTAGCAGCAGTAGTAGTTTTGCTCGAATTGGATACTGAGTAGGCATATTTCACGACTTATGGTTTTACAGCACAATACTAAAGCAAAGGCTATTCCACAATCCAATTTAACCATTAGTCTTTTATAATGCGCACAGCAAAGGAGTGGAACTCTCCGCCTGCGTCTGTGTTTCCGAACGCATACAACCCTAATCTCTTCAAAATTAGAGTGAACAGGCTTCTTCTGGGTAAGCTCGCTCCATTGTCGACTTTGTCTCTGTCATCTATGACCTAGACTAGAGTCAAGAGCAAACCCATATTAAATTAAAAAAAATTGGATTGTTCAAATACAAAAATATTTTTGAAAGCAATATTTTTAAATATCTTCGCATCGCTTTATAGCATTCACAACTCACAGGACAACTAGCTAGAAATTGCCAGAGATAAGTGGTCCGGTTTGAGTAAAAACTTTATTTGTAGTAACTACGATGTTTTCGGGTGGATGTTTACCTACGCGAAACTTTCCCACTGGCCCCCCTTTTTGTTGTTAGGTTGTTACACTGATATTAAACACACAATGGAGTATAAAATTGAGGGGATTTTTGCACGATTTAACTTTAATACGTTCGTGTTTTGTTTTATTAAGTGAGTTTTACGTCTCCTTTTATTTGGAGATTTATTTTGAGATGATTCACAAAGTGGTTGGTAGTTTTCTTTCCGTTTTTTGCAACGGAGGACTATTTCTTTATGTATGTACACTCTATACACTTATAAAACAAAATTGTATATAGGGAGAGAGCAGAGCACAAAAGGAACTGGTTATTTCAAAAGAAATTTCTTCCAGCAGACCTGCGACAGAAGAGTAGGACGACAAACGTAGACAGTGTGTTTATTAAATATTGTTAAATGCAACTTTTATCACGACAGAGGAAATATACAAGTTTTTTTATACACGGTAAAGCAGCTATGAATACACAAATTCACTCAAATTGTATATTAGTAGCCAATGATTCACACCAACTTTGAATCGAAACCGCTGGAAACATAGGGGAAGATTTACCAGTATGTATTTATACCGGGCTTCACAGTATTTTACTTTTAAAACCTACAAATATATTTTTTAAACAAACAACATCCAAACCATTCACGTCATCCACTGACGTAGTGACGTCATAATGCGCAAGCGACTTACAGACAGACAGAATCGAATTACTAATAGTAGCTCCCATTAAGAGTGCTTTCCACCATTGATATGCGACACAGCTAAGCGGTGCGAGGATTTAGATTTATAGCGATTTTTTAGGGTTCCGTACCCAAAGGGTAAACACGGGACCCTATTACCAAAACTCCACTGTCCGTCTGTCTGTCACCAGGCTGTATCACATGAACCGTGATAGCCAGACAGTTGAAATTTTCACAGATGATGTATTTCTGTTACCGCTATAACAAAAATAATAAAAATGAAATAAACTAAAAAATAAAAGGGGGCCATACAAGAAACATGTTTTTTTCGGCTTATGGTACGGAACCCTTCGCGTGCAAGTTCAACTTGCACTTGGCCAGTATTCTCGCGTTTGACCACAATTATTTCATCTGATGGAAAAGCGATGATGAGGTCGATGGACCTCAATTGCCTAGAAGTACCCTATTTACTCTTGACTGAAGGACAGAACAGACACCAGCAGGGAATTCAACTCCTAAGCGTTACGCACAATGAAATATTCCCAAACCGTTTTGTACGTATGGGTGGGATGTCCACCATGTGGCGTACATCTTATAGTCCAAATGTGTCATGGTTTCCACCAAATCTGTGCGAACAGGAGCAGCTTGTGTGTGTCAAGTGCAGCGGAGCAAAGCTGTGAAACGATGTGTATCTGAGTCGCGTGCAGCACGTCCCTATCACACATTCCTCGCTCGCGTCTCTTGCATTTTTATATGTGTAAATATCAAGCTCCGTTAGCCCAATTTGGACGCTTTGGAATGTGACTAGTTTCAGTTTTTTGACTGACTGACCTTAACAATTAAAAAGTGCCTGAAAATGGTTTATTTGAAATAAATGCTGTAAGTTTCAATTGAGGTCGTCCATGGTGAAAGCGTGACTAAGGCAGAAGCGGGCGCGGTTGCGGACGCGATTGGTGACCACAGGGCTTTTTGTAGCCAGCATAGTAGCTATACTTGAATTTATAATTCGACTTTAGTTTTGTGCTTTTTAAGTTGATTTTTAAGTGAACATTAAATTAGAGAGTATAGTGACCGTTTGTATTAAAGCATGGGTTGTAAAAAAAATGAACATTTGTTATGTATGACATAGAATTAGTTGTTCCAAAAAATCATTGTTATCTTGAATTCTGAATTCTAACATCCTCAGGGTAAAACAATGCAAACCTCACGCCCCAGCCGCCGCATCAGAACGCACGGCGATTCCTGTCCACCGTAAGCGCGAACCTGCGGACGGCGAGCGTTGGCTGCCCTCCGATCAGAACCAGGTACGGATCGACGGCGCGTTGTGTTGCACGCTCACCTCAAAAAGATGTTAGCATAGTAGACGGGGCCCGCTAGGTCCAGAACCTCCCAGGGAATTTGTTCGAAAGAGTCATCGCAGCCCTGGAACGCAAAGGGCATTTCGAGGAACATGGATGGGTTTTAGTCAGTAAGAGTCTGAGTCCGCTCCACCCAGAGCGAAAGGAGTTATTTGATGATTTTCCATCGGTAAAAAAGGGTATAACAATAGACTATCGCCCGCTAACTAAACCGCCCTAAGGCGCTACCGGCACTCCACTACGGCGGTTTCATATGATTGATATTTCGCGCCCACTGTCGCCACCGGGCTAGCCACTCACTCTGTTTCAGAGTTGCTATAAAATTAAAGTAATTCCATTGCTGAATATTTCCTCACCCGCTGTCTACCTACCTCACACATCTCTAGTGTAAAAGCACCCTTATGCAGCAACCATTTTCGACAGTAGTTATGAAATGACCGACATCCTACAACATTCATTTTAATTAAACGGCCGATTTTAGTCCGAACTAATTGATGTACGCATTGGGCGTATTCGCATAAGAATTGTACTCTGAAATGTTTTGATGTTTCATCTGCTTTATGGGCAGATACTGTGGTTCTCGATTTACAGATTTTTTGCAAATATATTTAGTTAGCAAAGAAAATGCAGACATTTTTTTCAGAATCAACTGTATAGAATTACGGAATCAAAATTATCCTGTTAAACGTATTGCGTCACTTTAAATGATATAAGATGTAAAATATTAGATATTTATTCCAATATTGAGAAACGTATTTAACTCAAATACGTATTGTATGATTATTACATTTTAGAAGCAATAAAGATCTCAAACCAAGAACCAAATGAGTACTGGACTAAGATCCTAGAGCTGCCAGACCTCTCGTATTTTTTAACTAAAAAAATGTGTAGGATAGAGTAGTGTTAGTATGTATTTTTAACATTAACTAACCTGTTAGCTTGGTCCGACGGCCGAATTCCAGTTATCAGGTGCAAAATCCATTAAATCACTTTTTATTTTGATTTTTATGTATGTTTTACAAAATATTGTTAAATAATTAGTAATTCAACAATACTTTAACGACTGATTAGTCATTGTAATAGTCTAATGCTGGTCGCCACCTCAAGTGAGATCCTATTCACAAGGCTGAAATTTGGGCATAGTTTATTTAGTAAGTGCTCTAACTACCTCCTTGACTACTGAAATACGATTGATACACCACAAAAAAAAAATTGGCCAGCAGGTATGCTTATGTTAAAAGTACATACTAACATACTATTTACAATACATACTAACATGTATTGTAAAATACTTTGCATACTATTGTATAAATTCAAGTTTTTAAAAGCTTAACAGACAGATGTGTTGCTGGGGAGTTTGTTGCGCCACTTCTTCTTCCCAGCTACAACACTAGGAAGTGGTGACGGGCGGGCGTTTTGGGGGACTGTCTTTATGTAGAACTTTGACGTTCAAAAAGTGCTGGCACTCAGCCTAATTTGAATAAATGACTTTTGAATTTTGAATTTAACACTACTCTAGCCCACTTATCTTGTAAGTGAGAAAATAAGGCAGGTCTGGCAGCTCTGGGATCTCATTCTATATATTTACTCGTAGTTTGATCCATTATTAAACAAGCTTTTTTTTTTATTTAAGGAAGGGTAATCGTCAAATCACTTCTTCCGCTCTGGGTGGACCGGAAGGGCGTGTCAGACTCTTACTGACTAAAACCCATCCGTATTCCTTCTAAAGCCCTTTGCGTTCCAGGGCCGCGGTGACTCTTTCGAACAAATTCCGCAACCCGCAGGATTATTAAACAAGCTACAAATTGAACTAACTTTCTTTCCACAGTTTAAATATCTATTAGTAAGTTAAGTAATTCACAGGAAAAATAATTATACCTAAGCGAGACCAAAAGTATACTCACGAAAAAAAAACGTACGAACAAGCTTTCAAAGGATTTTACCAAATATTTTATTCAATAAACAGCATCTCCTCCATTTTACCTTACCAGACAGCCATCAAAGGTCTATAAATAAAATTCTAAGAACGTTCCATAATGTCATTATTCTGTAATTTAAATAAAACGAAGTGTATATTGTCTATGGTCGGCGCGAAAGAGGGTTCGATGTTTTTCGCTTCCTTACTGTGACAAGCTAATGGAAACGTTCAGAATAAACTGTTGGACATACTCGTATTTTGATTCATTTTGCTTTTGTTAGAAGGTTTCAAACAAGCCTCTGGGAATTTAACAGTGGGCACTATTGGGCAGGGCACATTGCTCGCAGAACAGATGGTCCATGGTGGCGAAAAGTTCTGGAGTGGCGACCGCGTACCGGAAGACAAGGACAAGGTGGACTGATGACCTGGTGAAGGTCGCGGGTAGCCGATGGATGCGTGAGGTGGGGGAGGACTATGTTCAGCAGTGGACGTCTTTCGACTGATATGATGATGATGATTGATGAATTATTTAGTAGGGGAAACTCGTGGCTAAATAATGCTATAATAACAGCTGCGTGGGTCGCTCTTCGCTCCATGTAAATACTGGTATTCACGATTCAGTTATCCTATATCAGCCTGAAAGCGGACCACAACATACCTACTTGGAAAAAGGCTCGGAAGATTATTGATTGAAGTTTATTGTAATGCTCCCCGCTACGGAGCTTCGAAGGCTTAGATGGAAGTATGACTTTTTGCGTGTCTTTCAATGCCACTATGAATTTTATGATGTCTTCGCGGATACCGCAAACACGACACGTTGGACTCGCCAAGTGAGCCGCTAGCACTGGAATAAAATTAACGTGAACTCACACGGTGTGTCGGTGGCAGTGAACGTGTAAAGGCGCATGTCATTGGGGAGAGATTATTGCCATCAAGCGAGCATAACCCCATACTCTGGATTCCTAATGAGGTCTTCCAGATCGATAAAGCTAATTACATTATGCCCGACAGCATCAAAGCTAGGACAGAAACGTACAAACTACAAGCTAGATAATTTGAAATAAAAAAACCAACCGACTTCCAAAACCAAAACACTGTAAATTGGAAAATAACGTGGTTTCTCTAGTTTGTTTTTTTACACAATTTAAATCGTAGTAACAACGAGTTATAATTATCGAATTCTAGCAATATTTCACTAAAAGAATACTGACCCAGAACTCATTAAAAAGTAAATAATTCCCTATTAATACCCGAAGGGTTATTAGAAAATCACACAAAATAATTACGGTTCGCTAGGATTTTCTGCTTTTCAATCAGAACATTTTTCAATGCATATCAGCGGTTTCGCCCGCGTAAGAGTTAAAATTATCCCTTAGGGTGTTATTACACCAATCGATATCGATTGACATCGATCGACTTTATCGATTGGTTAGCTTTGGCTGATCAACGGATACCGGGTGATAAACAATTGATCGACCGTCGATCGATGCCATCGATCGACGTTGATCGATTGGTGTGGTAGCTTTGGCTGATCGAAGAAAGAAGTAGAAACTATCGATCCGCGCCGACTAATTCATTCTCCATCATTCATCCATCGATGCCATTGATCGATGCCATCGATCGACGATCGATCGACGATCGGTCGATTGGTGTAGTAACATCTAAAGGCAGGGATGGCGAACCTTTTTTGGCGAACGTGCCCTTTTCATTACAAAAATAATTTTTGCCATGACGTGTCACCAAAAATCTTGACTTGGTGATACAATGGACAAAAAATAACTCTAGACGCTATTAACTTAACTCTTTTTTTGTAACTATAAATTCATAAAGCAATCTTAATGCCAATCAGCTTTGTGTTCAGCATGATTTCTACTGTTGCTAATCATTCAAGATGCTAAGTAATCTTGTATAGGCGTCCCCAAATTATTTTGCTGCATGCCACGACTAGCACGCGTGCCATAGGTTCGCCATCCCTGTCCTAAGGGATATTTTTAACTCTTACGCGGGCGAAGCCTCTGATAAGTGATAAGCATTGAAAGATGTCCTAATTAAAAAGCAGAAAATTCTAACGGACCGTCATTATTTTGCGTGATTTTCTAATAATCCTTCGCCATGGCTTTTTATTGACACATTTACAAAACACGTACGCATAAACAGTTTCGAGATTTTTATAAATACGGATGATAATCACGTTTATAACGTTAACTGTACAAAGTAGGACATGTTCACTACAAAGAAACAAGATAATGAAAATACTAGATTTATTCATTCGTAGTCGTAACAAAACGACTAACATTACTGCAGGCGAAAAAAACTATCGCAGTCTTCTGTCCTCTTCACAATCTTTTATCCACAGCGAAAAGGTAGAATTGACACATTCCTGGCCAGTTTCAGAAGGTCCCTGATACACGATATGGAGGTTTAAAACCGTTGAATTTCGTGTGTAGAGGGGTCTATGGTGCTGGTTGTTGGAAACCACGCGAGCGATTTTTTACGCGGGTTGGTATCGGTATTTACATTGCAAAAGAGGTTGCCGTGCTAGGTGGCCGTTCGGGAGACCCGTTGAGGGCCCATACTGAGGCATTTATGTACCACCAATAGTGCGAATTTACCTTGTTTCCCCCTCTGTGGAATGACTAGTTTGTAATAACAATGGTGTACGTGGCTAAGTTATGTGTTTGCGTGTTCTGTTTCTAACGTGTGGTAAAATTAAGCTGTAAAGAAAAAGATCTTTCAGAAAAATAATTTTCTAACACTTTCAGCATTGCTTTTCAACCTAAAATATTTTAGATGTCTCATAAGCGCTTTAAAATGTTTTGAAACATTTGAAACATAAATAAAAGCAAAATTAAAAATGAATTCAGTAAATAAACTGTTTCTAAATACATTGCGGAGGTTGCGGTAAAAGTAAATAGTACAGAAAATTAAATAAATACGAGGAAACTGCTAAATAGCCTAACTAGGTACCGAGAATCAGAACTCCATGTTTATCTTAAACGGTTATGATACCACACTGTCCAAGCGATGTTTCCTCTAGGGAAGTACGAAGTGTAAAATGTATCGACTTTTTATTTTTCATACAGATACTTTTATAAATAGGTAACTTAAAAAACCGGCCAAGAGCAAGTCGGACTTTCACACGAAGGGTTCCGTACAATAAGCACTTTTATTATTTTATTAATATACCTTTTATTTTTAGTTTATTTCATTTTTATTGTTTGTTGTTAAAGCGGCAACAGGAATACACACTCTGTGAAAATTTCAACGGTCTACCTATTACGGGTGGGTCTGACGGACGAACGGACACCGGAGGCTTAGTCCGGTTCCGTTGGTTCCCTTTGGTTACGGAACCCTAAAAACTAAAATCCGACTACGAAAAAAACACGACAAGAAAATTTTAAAAAAAATCGTGTCTGACATTTTTATCAATATTTATTTATTTACCAACTATGGATAACTTTCAGCTAAAATAAACAGAATAAAAAAATTGCATGTGAGACATCATCTAATTAATCTCACACAGAACAATTTAATTGAAACACATAATATGATTTTTGGAATAAAAGGTGTGCCACTTACGGGTAGACGATTTCAAACTGGATTTTTATATCGATATACGCGTACCAATCACGCGTACATCTAAATGTCGACCTTTATGTGTCGCCAAAAACTATCGATATTGACGATAGAAATATCGATACAAATTTTTTCGCCAACTCTAATTTTCTTCTTAGAAGCGATGGTTCTATTCAAAGAGTTTCAGACGGTTTTCCCCATATAGTCTAAGCAGCTTAACCCCATGGTCCCTTGTAACGGGAGCTTCTGTTTCCATAAGATCCCCATTCAAGAATGTACTCTTTGGTCAATAGTAAAGCGGTGTAAGGAGCTTAGTTGGTTTTATTTCTTTCTTAGATCGGGATTTCATTCTTTCTTTCAGTGAGAAATATTCATGAAGGTGTCTGATACGGATATAGAAGGTTGAATAAATATGTCGTCACGTAATGTAATTCTTATTCAAGTAGGAATCTATTTCTGATTAGCCAATGAGGGTTCAGGAAAATTCACGTCACCTACTACAGTCCTACACTTACGCCAGTGTAGCCTCCATCCGTTTAATTCCACCTAATTAATGGTGAATGAATTAAAACAGCTGTGTACCTTTAAAATAAACATTAAAAAATGTGCAAAATTGGAGCTTTTAGGTCGTGGGTTACGTTGTCTAATGTCACTCTTGCAGGGACAGTAACTTCCCCATAGTCGATCTTCTCGGGAAGGCGAAGTACGGCGATGTTGCTGTCGATCGGCGCGGCGGGCCGTCGCCTTGCCCTGCACACTAGTACTAAGTAGTATCGACTAGGGTAGCTGCAGGCCCGAGGGCCTGCAGCTACCCTAGTCGATACTACTTAGGCGTCAGGACCTCTTCTATGATAACGTAAACTTGAAGTTAGTGTCAATTTATCTGATGTCGGAAAATATGTGTTTTGAAAGGTGCATTACGCCACAGCGCAGCCACCTGGCGTAGGTCATTTCTTAGAGGTCTTGTTAAGCGGATTCGGCTATTTTGGGAAATGGCAAATGCCATAGTAAAATGAATTCCCGTAAGGTTCGAAGTAGGACTGACTGAAGAAGATGTATCGGATGTGAGTACATTTACAAGTGTACAAGTGTGTTTTACAAGTGTAAGTGGAGAAATAAATACAATGGACGCAAAAATATTATGTAAACAGTTGTAGGTACATAGTACAAACTACAGAGAATCAAGTCCCAAAAATATGTAGGTATAGGTCGATTCGAACTTAATGACGACTGTGAAGTTCACGTTTCGCTGCGCTGAACATGGATTTGCTACTACGCAGTGACTAGCGGAGAGTTCCGAGCCGCCATTAGCTTTGATTCTACCTGTACCACACAAAACTTAAAATCCCACAGAAAAAAATGCTAATATTTTTAATTGGCATCCTTGCTTCAGATATCACCTAGGTAGGTAGGGGTTTAAGCCTGGTTTAAGGCTTTCATTTCCCTGCCACACCAATACCCCATGAGCAAAAAACTTAAACCAAGTCAGGCGGCGCGGCGAGGGATCGTGTTGTTCCGTTTGATTTTTTAAATTCCAGCCTTGGATTAGAATTTCATTCGATTAAAACTAGAAAATTTAACCTAGGTGGTCATGTGTAGCAGGGTCTGCTGGCCTAGAAAAAAGAAAGTAGTTAATAGACATATGTTTCATTGTATGGTAACCAGAAGCTATAGACAAGTGACATTTCGTCAGCGATAGCGTAGGGAAGACGATAATCAAAACGTCAAAAATGTCTGGGATTGATAAACGTCGCCAAAATGTCACGTGATCAATCACTTATGCATATTTTGTCATTTTTATTTTTTTATTTTATTTTATTTATTGGGGACAAAAAACAGTTACATGCTTAAAATAAACAAGGAATTCTTAACATTAAAATCTCAAACATGCAACCCACACCATTGTCCACATGTTCACAAAAAAATAATTGAAGTGAAGCACTGTGTGTGTGAGCTCACAGATTACGGATCTCTGTGATAGCTTCATAATATAATTTACATTGTTCAGTTAAAATTCATTACATTAAATTTTGTTTAATTCAATTATGTTTTGTTTAGTCATATAATTTAATTCTATATTATTTTAATTTTAATCAGATCAATATTAGGTACATAATTTTTCTAACTTCTTCTCACTTGCTTTTTAGACAGAATTTCTATTGCTTTTTTTTTAAATAGCTGGTTAGATAAACTGAATATGTCAAGCTCCATAAAGTGCGTATTGTATGTTTCAACAAGGCGACGAATGGGTGCGCGTACTCCAGCGTTGGTCTTACATATGTCTGTGTGGAACAGTCGAGGCACGCGCACTCCCCGTTGGATAACAGTTCTGGGCACTGTGTAACATAATTGATTAGTAAGCTCCATACAATCGAACTTATTGTTACATAAGCCATGTAGTGTCATAACACCAAGAAGTAATCGCCTAGACTCCAAACTTAGAACGCTGTATCGCTTCAGTAGTTGCTCATAAGGAACTTTTGAATGATAGCATTTATAGTTCATAGATCGTAAGAACTTTTTTTGTACCATTTCCAATCTAGAGCAGTATTTGTCATATAGCGGGCAAATCATATCAACAATCGCATTCCTAGTTGAATAGCATTTTGTCTGATGCCTCAGGAATAAGAAATATACCAGCTGCAGCGTTATTTATTTATTTATTGGATATCGCAGCATATGCTGAGGTACAGACTATTTTGACCTCGCACAGATAATATCCATATTTGTTAGCTTATTCTAATTAACTAATTACCTGCTTTTAGTTATTCATTTATTTTACTTTTTTGTTTGTCTTCTGCGAGTCCCAAGTAAACATTCTTCTTTCTTCTTCAAAATAGAATAGAATAGAATCATTTATGTTTAAAGAAATTACATTCAAATGTATAGATTCCTGAAACTCACACTAGGATTCCCTGTGTCGTGAGTTCCAGGCTCCTTGGTTCCGTTGACATTTTTAATTGTTACACTTTTTGTAATAAATCCGCTACATTAAATTACTAAATGTAAGTAATCAAATGTGCCTATTCGTAATCTAAAAAAAAGAAAACACAAAGACAAACAGTAGGTTTCTTACGAAATGTATGAATGTTGTGTGTGACGAAAATGGGGAAATCAAACAATCAGGTTCCTTCTATAACCTACTTCTTTGTAGATTGGTTATCATACTTTCGGGCTTTTGCTTACCTGTGACTGGCAAGGATCTACAGATGACAGCCGTAGCAATCTTCTAAGTCAGCGTTTCCCATTTGGTAGGTCGCGACCCGGTACCGGGCCATCAAAATAAAATACCGGGTCACAGCATTCCCGCCTTGTTTAAAAAAATAGCATTAACTATTCGATACCGAAATATTAGTAAATCATTTTTTATAGTAATTAAAACAAAGTTAATTACAATAAATGTGTATTATTTTACTTGATGTAACCAGCGGGGGAGGGAGGGGGTTTAAAAGTATTGAGTGGGTCACGAAAGGGCAGTGGGTAAAGTACCGGGCCATTTTCTTTTTTTCTAAGGATGGGAAATCATCAAATGACTTCTTCCGCTCTGAGTGGAGCGGGAGGGCGTGTCAGACTCTTACTGACTAAAACCCATCCGTGTTCCTTCTAAAACCCTTTACGTTCCAGGCCCGCGGTGACTCTTTCGAACAATTTCTGCAACCCTGGCAGGCTCTGGCCCTACCGGGACCCGTCTTCTATGCTGACATCTCTTTTAGGCGCGCGTGGAACACAACGCGCCATCGACCCGGGACTGGTTGTGACCGGACAGCGAGCCACCCAACGCTCGCCGTCCGCAGGCCCGCGCCTACGGCGTCCGGGGATCGCCCTGCGACTCCCGAGCCCGGGGCGTCTTCTCCTGTAGCGGCGGTTGGGGCAAAGGCCTTGCCTTTCCCTCGCGCGGCCCGCCTCCTCCTTCGCTAGCATTACTGCTTCAAATTACCGGGCCATGACATTATTAAAAATTACTCACCGTCATCCTTTAAAGCATTTTTATTCACATTTCTGATTTGGAAACTTAAAAAGTAATCCCTACTTCCTATACTACACTGCAGGCTTTTCGAAAAATCACAAACAAGTACCTATCTGAAAAACTATTACAGAAGGCCTAGCACAAATATTTTGACGTATAACAACGTTACAGTATCGTTAACGTATCGAAATGAATTTAGAATATACAAAAACTACAAACGCATAAATTTTGGTTTAATTTTAAGCAACATACACAATTTGTCTCATATAAAAATTTAAATTTAGCATCCAATAAAAATAAACATATGTGCGAAACAAGTAATATAAAGTAAAATTTTACGTTACGTTACTATACGTCAAAAACATTCGTGCTGGGCCCCCAGATCTCTTTGCGACAATTCCAACTGTGACAAACGTGACTACTGACAATTATTATTTCAGCGTTTTTTTCATACACTACATACGAGTAACGAGAGGTCTTTCACGACCAAACCAACCGCAAAAACTAGGCAAGAAATATGAATTGAATTTTTGGTGCATTTTTCGTTCTGTGGCACTCACGTCGGGTTTCGACGTGGCCCATTGTCGGGCGATGGTTAGGTTCATACGTGCTTGCGATTTGAAAAGCTCTTCAGTTTAGGCTAGGTTAAAATTTCGGGGGTTGTTTTATTTTTTTGTATGGTAAACTGGTACTATACGGGCTTATGTTTACGTAGTAAGCTGTTATACGATGAGAAAAATATATGTCAAATATATTTTAAATGGAAAACTCAGGCAACGGTATGTAAGCTAGTCTTGTTGATATCTCCATTGCACCCAAAAAAATTGCATTAGTTATTTTGAAAAAATGTGTAAATATTCGGTGCACAATAAAGAATATTCAGGTACTTAATACAGGACCGTCCGATGTCCAGCAGTAGACCGTTTTCGGCTGAATCAGCGACGACGATGTTAAAAGTAGGAATATTCTATCTGTCATTATCATCTCGGCCGCGACTGAAAGAATAGACGACTACTGCTACAGGACACAGCATCCAACAGATTCCTGTGATGTTCACCAGGCATTAGATCGTTTTTTTTTTCGCCCGTAAAAAAGTGGTATGTCATAAGTTTTAACGTGTGTATGGTAGTACGTGTATACCTGTCGATGTCATCGTAGCGTCCAAATGGATGAACCGATTTTGATGTAGTTTTTTTCTCAAACATTAACTTTGAAACTGCAGAACCTGGTTGAAATTCACGAACAAACCACCACCAGTGAACAGAAAACAAGAACATTTTCTCGTATCATGATGTAACTACAGGGTCCGCGCAGCAACGCTTTGGCAAACATTTGCGAGGCCTACAGGTTGTCAACAAGTATCGAGCCCACCGGCTTGCTTGCTTGGACCTACCGCTGTTGTGTTCACTCTTGAAACATTATTGTACTAGGTAGGTATGTTTTAGTACCCAGAAAAGACTATTTCCAACGAGGCACAACCACTTAAAATCCTGTCCTGGGACAAACAACTAAGCTGAGAATTCTTAATTGAAGATCCTCGAAGTGGATGACTTTTTCACAATCTTAATTTGGGGACTTTTAATGTATTTTTGCCTTTTTCGTCTTAATTGTTTTCATTAATCGGCTGATTTCAAGTTAAGATTAACCTTTTGAGCGCCAGTGTCACGTATAAATGACAAGCAAACAGGGCACGCGCCCTGTACGCCAAAAGTCACAACTATGTGACAAAAATTACGGTAATTTTGTCGCTTGGTGTCCGGGGCACGCCGATGCGTTTATGCTAGGGCGTTCACAAGGTTAACAAAATAAAGTCAGTGGATCTCTTACGAATAAACTTTGAGTACAAAGTTCACGTGAACGAAGCCAGCCAAGATCAGTAGTTGAAAATATACAAAAGAAGAGTAGAAAACGCGTTATGTTCATTGAGAATCTGGAAGCGACTCCTAAAGTGTTATCCTAAAACAATCCATCATCTTTGTTTAATTTTTAAGCGAAAAATTCACTAATATTTTGGTATACAAATACGTCGAGAAAAGGAGTGTTGGTCATCCGGCAGCGAGATGGGCAGAAGACAGCACAGGTGAGAATGGAACCTGGAGACTGGCACAGTAAAAAAGAAGCCCATGGCCCAGCTGTGCCGAATCCGTAAGCGCTTGTGTGCGCAACGCTTCGACCGTAGAGAATACCATAGACCATAGAGAGTCTTCGGCTTCAGTCACCTTTGGGAAGCCGAAATCTTCCCCCCCTAGTTTCAATGAGCCAGAAGCCTGCTTCAGTGACGACCCCTCCACCATTACCAAATCTAAATAATTACTTGCACAAACTATTAATAATAATAAGCTAATACAGCAATTACGAAATCTTACGACGAGTAAGTTCGGCAGATATTTGAGCTATTAACTGTCTCTTTAGCCGATACATAATATATGAGGGAAATCAAACTATTACGAAGGTTACCTAGTCGACTCGTCGAGTAATTATAATGTAATATTTATCAGCTTACATGCGAAGATATGTGGAATTGGTGTAGGTACAAAATGCGTCATGGTGGAGATATTTGCTCGTGGAATATTAGGTTTGCTAGAAATATGTATAGTTGTGTTCAATGAAGATTAAGTTGTTTTAATCAATTTTGTTTCTAATCTGGTATAAAACCATGCAGGGTCAGCCTTTTCGTGTGGTTTGATAAAAGTAATTTAAGGCGAAAATTAGTTGTTACGGCTCATAGACTCATATCGGGACACATTCCATGCAATAAGTTTGCGTTCATGATGAGGAAAACGAACTCTCCTAACTGTGTGGAGTTGTTGAAGACTTACACCACTTATTGATGGACTGTGTTCGGTATGAGTCTGGAAGAAATGATTTGTTTAGGGCCTTAAGGTTGAACAGACTTGAAGTAGGCACATTTAATAAAATCTTGGCTCAACCAAATGGCGATGATGCGAAGAGTCTGTTTAGGTTCATGGCTCAGATATGACTAATGTGTGTTTAGGGTACGATGGGACTGACATACTCATTGCAATTACAAATGTCCCTAATAAATCAATAATGAAAATAAATATATATATTTATTGTTTCTGACTTGATTGGCATCTATGCTAAGGGTCACGAATTTATTCTCTCTCAGAGCAAATGTTCATGTTACAAAGATTTATTGCATTCTAACTTCAAAACTAGTATTACGAAGACATAAAATTGCGTGTCCGTTTATTTGTTGGGGGTGAGCTCTTGAAGTACTGCTACTAATGCTACTAAGAAGTGTCATTACCACCATGAATCCGTCATGAAAAATTATGTAATTTGCCCTTCTAGCTCCGACTCTCTCTCACAATGAAATCATGATGGCATTGGCTCGTCATGTAGCAAGCAGAACAAACAAGGAAACTTCTATTTCTGACAAAAAGATGTAACATCGCCGAGAGCCTTTTTATCCCAAAAAAATTGGCCATGGACCGAAGCCGTAGAAAAGATATAGTTTATTATAAAAAACTGGTCAAGTGCCAGTCGGCCTCGGGTGCAAAGGGTTCCGAACGAATTTCATTTTTGTAATATCTTATTTTAGCACTATAGATTTCTTATAAGTTTTCCTGTAATCTATAGGTAAACTTGCATTTTTTTTTTCAAAATTTTAGGCCCAATTCTTTGAAGATAAGGGGGGAATAGTAATTTTTCGTCTGATTTCTTTTCAAGTTTTTACCCCAAAAGTGAACCCTATTCAAAGATTATTTATTTACGTAACGCTTCCGTGTTTGGGTCACAGAAGTTCATATGTTTATAGAGGTATGCGGTAGAGAGAGTTAAGTCCCGCAAACCTCCACTGAAAAGGGAGGATCCTCCAACCAGGTGGTTGTTGTGTCTGGTGGGAAACTGCCCGATAGTTGATATTCAGACTGTTGTATGTGTTCAAATCTCACAGAGAACTTTTCTTGCAGGATTTCGTTGTTAATTCGTCGCTGACAGGTCTGCAGTTTTTCATATGACGGCATTGACGCCGCTACATGTATCCGGAATTGGAATAGAATCGGGCCAGTAGATTCGGAGAAAATTGGTGATAGACAGACCGACAGACACACACCCGAGTGATCCTATAAGGGTTCCGTTTCTTACGGATGTGCGGAACCCTAAAAAGAGGAACAATGATCATTATAATTATCAATACAAAAAAATGTTGTGCCAAAAAAATTAAATATAATAAACCTTATAAGACAATTAACAGAAGTCGTGAGGAAAGTGCAAAAACGGACAGTTAAAGAAAACAACGGTAGTATTTTTATTTTTACATTATCACTATAGAATTGTCTTCAAAGATAACTTATCACTCTGCTAGAATCTGAACTGTAAGTTCAATAAAAATAAAGAAATCGCTTTGATTGAATCGCTATTATTGTTTTCTATTCCCAGCCTGCATTTTAGCACTGTAGGGCGAAGGCTTTTCAGTGCATTGAAACTGTAACGTTAGGTGTGTTTTATTTGAGAAGTAAATCCTTACAAAATTTGACAGATCACTTTGCTGTAACACACTAGGATCATAAGCATCATCTGCCTAGCCTTTTCCCGGATTCAGCTGAATACCAGTATTTTACGTAGAGCGGAACCTCCACAACCCATTAACAGGGTAACACGGTAGTTCTTAGCAGGACTGGTGTCAAATTTTCTGGCTTCCGGCAATCCTTAACGACTGCCAAAGATCTACAAATGACAGCCGAGACCAACGGCTTAACGTGCTTTCCGAGGCACGAGGAACCTTGGTATGTTAAGATGGTCACCCATCCACAGACCGACCTCGGCAGGCGTTGCTTAACATTAAAGATCGACGACCCGTGTGGCTGTTATTACTTAGCCACGAGCTCCTCAGGCACAATAGGATCGATTCCCAAAAAAAAACTATTTAGTCCATCGTTACATTAAGGAAAATTATTGGATAATAATAATAATAATATTTATTTGCAGAAAACAGGTATTAAAAGATGTTACAATACAAATTGAGTCCAACATGTTTTGCTTAATATTAAAGCATGCAAAATTATGGTATCAACATTACAGTTTATGTTCAAGAAATTCTTTAATACTATAGAAACTATTGTCATTCAGCAGGATACATAGATATTTGCTCTTTTGTCACGTTGGCAAAAAACCGGCCAAGTGTGAGTCAGATTCATAATAATATTTTTTTTTTACTTTAGAACCCACAAACTTGTATAAGTTTTCTTGTAATCTCTAAGTAAATACATTTTTTTTTTTTCAGACTCAGTGGTTTTAGAGAGAATGGGATGGGTAATGAACAATATTCATACATTTTCATAAATAACAACGAAATTATTTTTT